>CM060412.1:143738825-145043448 GCA_030545235.1 Helianthus tuberosus
TAGGGACCTACGCGCCTTATGGTTCGACTTCGACTAAATAATAAAAAAAATATTTTAACGACGATCTTAGTTTCGACGCTCGTTAGGGCCGTACGCGCCTAACGGACGACGTCGACTAAATAAAAAAAAATATAATTTAATGACGATCTTAGTTTGGACGCTCGTAGAGCGTGTAGGTCCGTTACGCGGGTCGAAATCCGAAACGAGTAAAAAATATATTGTTTTTTTTTATCCTCATTTATTCGATGTCGTCTGATTATTATTTACTGACCGCTTTCCTTTTGTGTAGGTATTTGCACAAAATGATTTCCACTTCGATCACTGCTCGAAACAAAAGCCGGGAGTGGTGCACCAGTGGTGACTTGTTTTTCTTATATTGCCTCTTATACAAGAGGCCGTGCGCTCTCGCCTACGGGTTGGCACAGTATTTCACCTCCGCGCATCATCGACAGGAGTGCGGACAGTTATTCGGCGGCGCCTACGTGACTAGGATAGCCCTTTCGTTGGGCTATCATCCGGAGAATGACCGCGACCATGTAGGCCCGGCGAAACAGCCGAAGTGGATTGGGAGGAACACAATATCCGGAATGCACATTACCAAAGGCTTCCCATGCGGGAAGCGGTTTAAGAATCTGGACGGCACGCAATACCAGCTTACACGGATGCCGACACAGTTCGCTCCGGTATTTCCCCCGCGCGATCCGGAGGTGCCGGAGCCGCATGAGCCGGCCGTCGTCATTCCAGAGCCACCACAGCCGCGTGGACCACCCGGGGCGCCTCAGTTCCCACGCCATGTTTTGCCCGGTCCTGACCCGTCACATCAGAAGCTACTTCGGTACGTTGAAAGGAACAACTATCTGTTGGAGTGGGTGGCTGCAGAGCTGAAGAAGCGCCGACAACGTGACGGGTTACCTCCACGACCCTACATTACGGATGCGGAATGGGATCAGCATCAGCAGCAGGAGCAACGGCAGCAGCAGGAGCAGCAGCAGGAGCCGCAACAGCCATAGTATTTTATCATTTTATCATTTTGTTATGTATGCACAAACTTTTGTTGTATATATCAAACTTTTGGTGTACATATAAAACTTTTGATGTAAACGGTTTAACATATTCGAACAGTACCCAGGTATTTCCACTTATTTAAGCTATAATATTTTAACATTATAGTATTCGAACCGTATATACGCTTTTCAAAATTTTAACATTATAAGCTTTTCGACGACATCGACTAAATAAATTAACGACCACGTCGACTAATTAATAAAAAAACATTATATATTTTTAACTCGTTATATATTTTAAGCGAGATAACGTTGTAACCGGTTGAGAATTTATACCACAATAGGCCGAATGTTGGAAAAAAATCTGAAAGGTTATATACGCTGCGTATTGACCTATACGCAGCGTATATAAACCTTGTAAAAATCTGATGCTTCAAACCTACCAAAATGACCCTAAATTTTCAGATGGTTTATATACGCTGCGTAGAGAGCTATACGCAGCGTATATAAACCTTGTTTTCTGTGCAATGATTGGTTATTAGGCACTGAGATCCATGGTTTAACTACGCAGCGTATAGGTCAATACGCAGCGTAGAGGTTTAACCCAATACGCTGAGTATTGACCTATACGCAGTGTAGATAAATCCTAATTTTACTAGGGTTTGGTGTGCCAATAGGCACACCCTTATGAATAATGACATTACTTGATTTGGAGTGATGTTAATTAATGGTGTTTGGTGTTTTAGCAAGTCTAAATTTTATATAAAGTTATGTTGGTAAAAACAAGATATAAGTTTATCGCTTAACGAACAAAAAGTGAAACGAACGTTGGTGACAACCCGGTTAATGTTAAAATCCTAAAAATATTATGTTATAATTAAAGCTATTTTTAATTGTAACATTGTTTTTTTCTCCTCCTCTAGTTTCTGTACCATTTGCAAGATTTTGTAACATTCTGCCATTTGGGTTATGAAATTTTGGGGCTGAAAATTCGGAAGGTACACCATTGGTTGGTTTCTTATGAATTCAATAGCAAACATTGAAAAATAAATGGCCTTTTTGGTTATTTTATTTTGTTTTTTCGGTTTTTTAGAAAATACAAAGCCGGAAACCAAATGGTTTTCAGAAAATACAAAATGAACTATCGGTTTTTTAAAGGTTTGGTTATTTTGTTTGATTCGGTGTTTTACGATTTTCAGAAAATACAAAACCGAACCATAAAATTCGATTTTCAGAAAACGCAAAACTGAATTCGGTTATATTGGTTAATTTGGTTTCGGTTCAGTTTTTGGTTTTACGCTCACCCCTATATCCAGGTAGCTGTAAAGGTTACAAAATGGTGAGGACTAGTAATGGAGGGAGCTTGGCATTTTGAAATTAAGGTGGGGAGTTTAGGTGAAACATGGCATGCAACTATACAAGGCTTGGGTGGTCTACCGAAAAGGCGGACTTGCAGGCACCGGTTGGTAACAATGGGAACAACTTCTAAAATTGTTCCTTGTTTGTGACTATTAATATGCTTTAGTGTTTAGAATCTTTAGATGTGCTTGTTGGATCTTTCTGCTTATGATTAGGGTGTACGTTGACGCAATGCGGTTTAATTATTTATGTGATTGGGAGTAGATATAATGTTTTTTCCCTTCATTGTTCGTTCGAATATGTGTTTATATCAGCTGCAATTTGGCTATTGAGATGTTATTATATCAGTAATCAGCTAGTGTTTCTATGGGTTTCGTGGCTGTAATTATGTAGCTTTCTTGCACAATTAGGAGATGGAAACTGACAATATATAATTACTATCCTATGTTGTCAAAAGCTCGCAAGGCCCGTGCCTAGGTGCCCAAGCGAAGCGCAGCATATACGCCTCACCTGAATAAGCTCATCCTCAGGCACTCGGGCACATGTTCAGGCCAAGTTCCGGTCAAAAATCGTCTGAACAAGTCTGAAACACTTACACTAGCCCTAAACAAGCATGGGATCAACTTAAAACAACCTAAAGTAGCCCTAAACAAACCTAAAACATCTCTAAAACCCCTCAAAATGGGTATTTTTATACTATGTCCCTCGCTTAAATAGGCCCTTGCTTTTTAAGCTCCTTGCACTTAGGCTTCAGTCGAGGCCTATGTGCCGCCTATAGTGCACCTTTGACAACATGGTTACTATAGTTTGTTTTAGACGGTTGGCCCATCTTGTTTGTGTTAGATTTATTAAACTAAGTTATGTTTACATGTTATTATTTATGTTCGGAATATATAATTAGAACCACTTATTAGTTAGTTAATGATACACTTATGTAATAATCGGTAGATAAGCGGGAAAGCTTTTCAAATAACTGTCAAGAACAGTTACCCACCAATTCCCGAACCGCCAAAAAAACTAATATGTATATATTTATGTTACCGGAACCAATATCCGGTACCAAGACATTTCCTTATTCAATATCGATCTGTCCACCATTGTTTTATATCTTGATTTCATCACAAACACACACACTATGCAAATCCAATTCGGTTCATTATCAAATATGTATTCGAATGATGTTAATACTTCCGCTGCAAATTCAAGTTCTGATCCCCAACATAGTGGTATCAGAGCGGTGTTGGGGAAGATGAACAAAACCGAAATCAAACCCAGTTCCACGTTGCTCCCTTGTCAACACTGCACGGATGAAGTAAAAGGCAAAACCAAACGAAATCAGAGAGAGAAGACATGTTATTATTGTCACCAACCAGGGCATCAGATTCACGCGTGTAAAAGGAAAGAAACCGATGAAGCGACACAGTTAATACGGCAAGCAGTAAATGAGGGTATACAGAGACAAGAAGGAGAAATTAACAATCATCAGGAAATGATTGTTGTTGGTACCGAAGGAGGGCTATGGAGCGACATTTGGTACGTAAGTTCTGTATTTAAACATCATATTGCCGGAAACTTAAACGTGTTTAAACGAATTAAACACATCATTGGGATTGATACACGCACTGGTGAACATAATTTCCTGTTCACACGATGGGTTGGATCAATAGAAATAAAAACAAAAAATGAAACCATGAGAATTCAAAGCGTTTTTTATTCACCGGAACTCTATCGAAATGTATTAAGTTTGGATCAATTGACACTGCAAGGATATACGGTCAAAACGGCCGGTGATACTTGTAGAATTTATCCAATGTTTTCTTCTCCGGTGAATAATCCTGTGAATAACTTGAATGGTCTCACAAGAGAGGAGGAAATAAGGTTAAATGAAAAACAGAAAATATTAGATGAAAGCATGTATGACGATGAATTCAAAGAAAAATATTTGAATTCCTATTTTGAAGAACTTCATCTGTCTACACAAGAGACAGATTGGAGTATCATGATTGTTAAGGCCATGGAATTCAAAGAATTCGAAGACTGCAAAGCGTTTATGGATTTATTGGATGATCGAGACTTTGTTCTCAAGTATAAACATATACTTGATTCAAAGTTTGAAGAATTGGTTAAATGGTTCTTGTTCGATTACATGGGAATAAGAACTAGACCGGTTCCACCAATAGCTTCATACATGAGAAAGGTTAATCTGCTAAGTCTGTATTTACTCGTGGCCATGGACGGGGGTTATCGAAATGTAACCACGGAAAACACATGGCCTGCAATAGCTAAGGATCTGGGATTCAATTATGAAGACGGTGATTACATGAGAGTCACATATGTTGCGTATCTTGATGTCCTAGAGTACTACTACAAGTTCAAGCAAGTTCAAAAGAAAATGCAGGACAAGGAGACTGTTTTGGAAGAAGGAACGTCCACCGGCGGTTGTCAAAGAAGTTCAAAGAATGCAGGAGTTACTCAACAAGATTCTGCCGAGATGGAACCAGTTGCCTTATTTGCAGGTGTTGATGATGAAGACTGGAATAAAGGAAAACCAAGGAAGCGTTTCAATTTCAACTATGCAAAATGGGCAATGGATGAAGCAAATCGTAGCGTACTGGATCAAGCTGGTAAACATAACCTAGTTTAAGGGGGTTATGTTAGATTTATTAAACTAAGTTATGTTTACATGTTATTATTTATGTTCGGATATATATAATTAGAACCACTTATTAGTTAGTTAATGATACACTTATGTAATAATCGGTAGATAAGCGGGAAAGCTTTTCAAATAACTGTCAAGAACAGTTACCCACCAATTCCCGAACCGCCAAAAAAACTAATATGTATATATTGATGTCACCGGAACCAATATCCGGTACCAAGACATTTCCTTATTCAATATCGATCTGTCCACCATTGTTTTATATCTTGATTTCATCACAAACACACACTATGCAAATCCAATTCGGTTCATTATCAAATATGTATTCGAATGATGTTAATACTTCCGCTGCAAATTCAAGTTCTGATCCCCAACAGTTTGTTTCCCATGCTTGATGGAGCTCTGCTGATACATGAGTTCTATGCTGAACAGGTATTTTTTTGGAATCGTTATCCTTTTTGGTCTACTTGTTCTTTTTGGCATGATTAGAGTTATGTTTATGCAATTGGGAATGACTTGATTTCTGTCAATATCTGGGTACATGTTTGTATGTGTGAATTGTGACTGTAGAAAAAGAAAATAAAGATGGATTAACATACATGATACAACTTCATATCCAGTTAGTTATGTTTGTTTTTTCTATTAAGAATACACGTGCCTGATATGACCAGAGTCACATAAAGACAGTAAGACCTTTAAACACTTCAAATGTCTTACTTGTTTACTTTATTGCTTAATATGTTTGATTTTCTTTGAACTCTTTTCACTGGTTCGATCTGCCTTTTACAAATGTTGGGTTTCTTTAGACATGCTTGCATCTTGTGAAGCAGGTTTAGTAAGATTCTCCAACAACCTTTCGTCAATGAGCCCCCTCTTGAATCATGATCTTGACATAGGGTGGTTTTAGTATTTTGTTTACAAAATGGAGCACCCTCACCTTGTACTGCACCAATCTTTAATAATGTACAATATTTCTTCTTCTCTATCTTTTCCTTCTTTGTTCATTTTACAAAATGGAGCACCCTCACCTTGTACTGCACCAATCTTTAATAATGTACAATATTTCTTCTTCTCTATCTTTTCCTTCTTTGTTCATTACCACATTTATCCCTGGTAACATACCTGCATCTACAATTGACAACCAGTATCAATGTATCATATCATTGTTTTTTTCATCAAGTGTTGCGAAATTGTCTTGGGCTCCATTAGACACATCAGGTATATGCTTACCTTTTTTTTTTCTAATTTTGATACAGGAAAAACATGTGGATAGTTGCACTGATTTTCTTCGCATAACAGTGCCTACTCAATCAAAAATGGAAAAAAGCTGAGTTTGTTGTTGTATATAGAGTTTTAGAGAGACAAAGGTAGAAAATATTGCCTTATGAATTTGTCAATTAATGTTGGGGATTTATGGTTGACACTGAAGGAGTAGAAGGAAAGTCTTTTGCTATTTCATGTAATAAACTTTATGATGAGTTCTGCTATCTACACTATTTAGCATTCCATTAGGATGCAGTTCATAGTTACAAGAGGAAAATTAGAGTATCCATTGCATATAAAAAAAATGCAAATTAACAAAGTATGACTCTCTGTTCCTAATCAGGCAGCTGACAACAACTGGTCCAGGGTACAATAAAACCAGGTTTTGGCCAGAATCTCGCCGGTATTGCGCCTAGACTGTCACGAGGTCCTTTTCCGGCGCTGCACTTCACCTGAGCGTCTGGTGCGCTTCAGACAATATAGAACATAGCTTCACATTGAAACCTTAGAAACCAGACACATGACAAAAAATATAGATTGAGCATACATTTGCTTCTCCTTTGGTTTTAGCCTTTCTAAAGAATAATATAGGGTCTACATATTCACACACTGTAGTCCCTATTTAGACACCCTCGTATACGCCTCGTATAGGTCTATACGTAGTGTATAACCTTTTTCAATTTCCAAGAGAATCCCTGATTATGTTATATTTTGCCTTATATGCCTCGTATAGGCCTATATGGGGCGTATAGACGAAAGAGACCATTTTACCCCTGAGTTAGGCCTATACTGGGGTAAATTGGTCTTTTTTTCCTCTCTTATATGCCTAATATAGGACTGTATGAGGCGTATGTCTATAATGCAAATTACCATTTTACCCCTGAATTAGGCCTAGATTGAGGGCAAAACAGAGCTATAATGGTCTTTTGGACCCCACTATACGCCAGTCTAGCCCTATATGGGGCATATATTTGTTTTTTTTTTGTTTTCTCTTTTTAATATCCATAACACTAATATTAATTATAAAAAACTCATATTAATATCAATAACACTAATATTAATTATGAAAAACTCATATTAATTATAATAACACACATATTAATATCAATAACACTAATATTAATTATGAAAAACTCATATTAATTATAATAACACTAATATTAATTATAAAAAACTCATATTAATTTCAATAAAACTAATATTAATTATGAAAAACTCATATTAATTATAATAACACTAATATCATGTCCTTGTTATTTTTATTTATTTAAAATAGAAAACTTGTTTTTGTATAAAAGTTTGCTAAAACGATTAATATTGTATAAAATGTTTGTTAAAAAAAAAAACCCTATATACGCCCCATATAGGCCTATACGTGGCATATATGGGGCATGGGTCATATATGAGGCCTATACGAGGGGTCCTATACGCCCCGTATAGGCGTATACGAGGCATATAGGAGCAGTTAAACCAGAACTAACATGAGTCAGACACTGATTTTGATGTAACCCTATACGCCTCGTATAGGCCTATACGAGGCAAAGGGTGTCTAAATAGGCAGATAGGGTGTGTGGATAGTTTGAGCCTAATATAAATACTGAAAGTTGGAACTCAATCAGTCTACTAGAACTGTTCGACTTTGTGTAAATATTTCATATTTCAGTTCATGCTCGTTATTCTTCTTGTGAGTTTCATCTTTATAATTTCTAATTTTAGGATATTTCTTTCTTAAAAATGTTACTGCATCAGATCTAGCATCTGTCTTAGCATATTTCTGCAATTGCGGTTTATTTTGACTCTCATTTTAATTGTAACATTGTTTTTTCTCCTCCTCTAATTTCTCTACCATTTGCAAGATTTGGAAGTGCATAACTCGATTTACTATTCAATCCAGAAGTCATTTTGTTGACTGTTATGACTAAAATGGCCTCAACTAATGAAGAGGGTGTCATGCCAGATGTGGTCCCAAAGGAGCTAAGAAAGAGTACCCGAGCAAGAAAAGTGCCAGCTAAATTGAAGGAGTGAGATCATTACACGTCCGCTAAGGGAGTAACTAACTTTGATGTGATTTATATAATAAGAGCATGATAGAAGTGTGAGAGAATAGAATGGAATTGCATGAGCTGACTCTTTCCCATCATCTTCTGTAGTTCTATTTTTCATCTCCATCTTGGTTCATTGAATATTAGTAATAAACTTCCCTTTTGCTGCCTAATTATTTTATTAACTGTTATCCTCTGTTTAAATCCTTACATTGGTGCTTTCATTCTCACCAGCAGAGATGGCTGATGGTACCCGATTGAAAACCCTAGATGAGGGCTTGAGATCATTGCAGGATTCTCAAGCTCAATTTCAACAACAATTCCTCGATTCTCATAATCATTTACGATCTGATGTTGATGCCATCTCCTCGTCTTTGGAGGATACAAAAAAATTACTCCACAAAGTCCTTGCCCAATTTCCTGCGGGTTTCCCCAAATCGAAACCAACAGACGGTGGTTCTTCTTTTGGCGACAGTTCGTCGGTTCTGGGTAGGCACAAACCCGCACCGATTCATCTTCCTTGATTCCCTGGTTCAAATCCCGAGCAGTGGATTTCACAGGCAACTCGTTATTTCAATTTCTATTCAATCGCACTTGCTGATCGATTGACCATCGCTTCGTTTTACCTTGATGAAGAGGCCGCAGACTGGTATGACTGGCAATACCGGAATATGCCGTTCCGGGGGTGGGCGGATTTCTTGATGGGTCTTGTTCAACGGTTCAAAGCTACATCCCTCGAGGAACCAGAAGGTCTCCCAGCTAAACTTACACAATCCACAACTATGGCGGATTATCGACGGATATCAAAAAATACGTTCTCATTCACCGACCCACGTCATTGGAGGAGGCTATGACATTGGCCCAGTCTCCTGAGAATCGTATCCAGTTAGAAAAGGGTATGGGCCGGGTCTCCTTAGGCTCCTCTAAGCCCATTCTTCACACACATAAATCCAATAACTCGCTTCTGTCGTATTCCACTTCTGCCCCTTCCATACCAAACCCTAAAAGTCTTTCAACTTCCATTGGTTTTCGACGCCTTACACCCATTGAATGGCTCAAAAACATGCCCAGGGGCCGTGTTATCGTTGTGATGAGAAATACACTTGGGATCACAAGTGTAAATCTGCACCCCAACTCTTGTTTTTGATGATGACCCACCCGATTCACCATCACCTAATAGTTCCGGACCTTCTAATTCCGATGCTGCAATTGCTGATCAATTTCAACTCGACGAGGTCAAAACCCAATCTACCATATCCTATAATGCTCTTTCTGGTGGTTGTTCGGAGTCCACCCTCCATTTCACTGGTACAGTCAAAGGTAAATCGGTTCAGGTTTTGCTAGAGGGGGGCAGTACTCACTGCTTTGTTCAAACTCGGATGGCTAACTTTCTTAATCTTACTATTGAGAATATTACACCATTTTCTGTCTTAGTGGGTAGTGGGGAAAGATTACTGTGTTCTGTTCTGGTATAGCTCGACAAGTGGAATTAATCATTCAAAAGCAATTGGTGCTAGTAGATTTATTTGTTCTTCCATGACAAGGGTGGGACTTAGTCCTAGGGGTTTCCTGGTTATCTACTCTGGGTCCGGTTGTAACCTACTATGCTACCGCTACCTTGGAGTTCCATTACAATGGGGATTAGGTTGTTTGGACAGCTGACCCCCCTACAAGCCCAACGGATCCAGTTTAATGGTCTTCGCTGCTTAGCTCAGATTGAGGCCATTGATAGATTTATCACTTGTCTGTCACCTTTAACCACACCGAACCCAATCCTGATTGCCCTCATGACATCTTTACCATTCTGGCAGAATTTCCAAAAGTAGTTCAACCTCCTACACAACTGCCCCCTGTTTGGTCTGAAGACCACGCCATCAATCTTATTCCCAATTGCTCACCAGTTTCTGTCCGACCGTATCACTGCCCACATTTTCAGAAGAATGAGATTGAAAGGTTGATTTCAGAAATGTTACATAAAGGTATTATTCAACCCAGCAGTAGCCCATTTTCCTCATCGGTCTGCTTGTTCGAAAAAAAAGATGGTACATGGCACTTCTGTGTAGATTACAGGGCCCTTAATGCAATGACTATCCGAGATCGATTTCCAATTCCATCGATTGTTGAGCTCTTTGATGAACTTCATGGGGCCGTTTATTTTTCTAAACTGGATTTACTATCTGGCTATCATCAAATTCGAGTCAAACTGGATGATGTTATCAAAACTGCGTTTCGTACGCACATCGGCCAATATGAATTTTTGGTAATGCCTTTTGGCCTTACTAATGCCCCATCCACATTTCAATGCTTATTGAATGATGTATTTCGGCCATTTCTTTGTAAATTTGTTCTTGTCTTTTTTGACGATATTTTGATGTATAGTGCATCTTGGGTTGATCACTTGGATCACATTCGGTTGGTGCTCTTCACATTAAAGACTCATTTGCTGGTAGCAAAGCACTCTAAATGTTCATTTGGGCTCACTCGTATTGCTTATTTAGGGCATTATATCTCCAATCAAGGAGTTGAAGTTGATCCTTCTAAAATAGAGACCATTCAGCGGTGGCCTCGACCCACAAATGTCAAGCAAGTCCGTAGTTTCCTTGGGCTTATGGGATACTACCAGCAATTTATTCGAAATTACGCCTCGATTTCTGAGCCGTTAACTGATCTTCTAAAAAAGGATGCCTTTCTTTGGTCAGCACAGGCTGCGACCGCTTTTATTGAACTAAAACAAATTCTATGTACTACACCAGTGCTAAAACTACCAGATTTTAGCAAAACATTTACTATTGAAACTGATGCTTCCGGGTCAGGTATCGGGGCAATTCATTCTCAAGATAAGCACCCGATTGCTTTCTTTAGACAAAAAATATGCCCTCGCATGCAGCACGCTTCGGCTTACCAACGTTAGATGTTTACTATATCCCAAGCAATTGCTAAGTGGCGCAAATATTTACTAGGATGTCGATTCCAAGTTATTACAGATCAACAATCATTACGAAACCTTCAGGATTAGGTAATTCAAACACCAGATCAACATAAATGGTTAGGCAAGTTACTCGGCTAGAATCTCGATACCATTTACCGGTCGGGCAAAAGTAAATGCGCTGCCGACGCTTTCTCCCGGATTCACTCGCCATCTTGTTCCACTTTGTATAGCCAGAAACTATAATTTTTATCTGAATTACGGGCTGCCTTGGCCTCTGACCGAGTGTTATAGTCTCTTTATGAGCATGTTTTGAGCACCGATGCTGCCTTACCAAAGTACACTATTAAAGATGGGTTATTATTCTTTCATCACCGATTGGTCATTCAAGTCGTTGATTCGATCCGCCAAACCATACTTCAAGAGTTTCATTCTACACAGATTGGGGGTCACTCTGGCGTTACTCACAAATTTCACTGCCTCGCGGCTAGATCACGGATCCTCAAATGCAGCTTGGATCACGGATCCTCGGTTCAGTTTGAATTAAGGATCCCCAGAGGATGTTGCAGGACTAAGGATCCAGGATCCTCATTATTATACTAACACTAACGATTGATTCCATCATTTTTGAACTTGTTTTGCAGGTGTATTCGAATAGGACTTGGTCCAACCGAGATTCTAGGGGAATATGCTTTGTGATTCTGCACGTGCATGAGCTCTTCGACCGTTACGGTGATCATGGGGGACTTGCATGATTTTCGGATAGTTAGTTAGGCTAGTTAGTTTCTATTTTTAAATGGGGATACAAGCTTGATTAGATTATTATTAGCAACACAACTACACTACACTCGAGCTCTTAAGAATTATCTGCGATTACACACTTTTGCACTATAGTGATCCTTGTACCAAGCTTGTTATCTTCCCGATTTGTAAACCTTGTTTGTTTAATATAGTTGGTGATCGGTAGTTTCCATCACCCGAGGTTTTTTGTGCCGGAGATCATTCATTGATCAAGGGCTTTTTCCTCGTATAAATCCTTGTGTTCATTATTCATTTCATTCATTCATTGTTCATATATAATTGATCATTTAACCAAGCATCACACCTCACAAAATCAGATTTGGTTGCATTATCCTTGTGTGATTTTTGACCAAAACAGTTTGGCGCCCACCGTGGGGCAATCGGTGCTTCATTCTTGAAAAATTTTGTTCATTTCATTCATTTCTGTTCATTACCTTCAACTACATGGCTTCTCACGCGAAGAACACTTCAAGTTCCATGCCGACGATCACCTCTTCGCAGGGCATTCCACCTTTGCCTCCTGCTCCTTCTGGATCCCAGAAGAATGCTGAGAATGCGGCGAAGAAGCCAACCTCGTTTCCTCAAAGACAACTACTGTTGTTTCTTCTAGTTATACTAACAATGATCTTTATTCTTTGAATTTGCAGATGAAGGATTACATAACTAATGACAGGATCCTTCGAGAAATTGACGAGATCAAGAAATTGAAAAGATCAGCGGAGGATCACTCTCCGTTGGTGCCGAGATCACTGAATTTCGACACTCCAGCCACAACCGCCCAGCACTCTACAGCATCAGGTGTCCAATACCGGGGTGGATCATCAAGTATGCATTATGGATCATCGGCAATGACACAGGCTCAAGGATCCTACTTCCAGCTTTCATGATCCTCTCTTCAGCCTCAAGGATCCTCCTTCCAGCATAAAAGATCCTTCTCTAGTTTAGGATGATACATGGGAACACAGACGGTTCAGGGATCCTACTCTCAGTATCCAGGATCCTCATCTTAGGTTCATGGATCCTCTTCTCAGGGTCAAGGATCCTCATCTCAGGCTCACGGATCCATGGATTATCCTCCAACCCCCAGCTTAGGTGTATCAAGGATCCAATATCTTTCAGGATCAAGGATCCTTAAGGAGCGTACAACCCAGAAGTTCAGAGATTCACTTGGGAGACTTTATACCTATGCAAACTATTGCTTCATCTGGTCCCTCAATCATGCCAGAATCACATCAATATAGGTTCACATCAGGAATCCCAACCTTGAATCCATCAGGAGGTAACACTTTAAATACTTCTTATAATGCTAACCATGGCTTTATGTAGGATACAGGAATCAACCAAGCTATGGCTAGGGAATTTCAAAAACTCAAGGATATGCTATCCAACGTGTCAGAAGTGGTTAAGCCCATTCCTGAGATTCCGGATGGGAGTCATAGGATATCTCGTTTCGCACCACCTATTTGTGGTGCAGAGATACCAAAGAGGTTTCAAACACCGAACATGAAGCTATATGATGGCTCAACTGATTCGGAGGAGCATGTAGCTCAATACAAAGAAAGAATGGAAATCAATCCTATTCCTGAAAGGTTGAAAAAATCATGTCTATGCAAGGGTTTCGGATCCACACTGACAGGATCAGCTCTTAAATTGCTGCTAAGTCTTCCCCCTTACTCTATTACTTCATTTGCTAACCTAGTTAACTTGTTTAATAGCCAATTCTCATGCAGTAGGAGATTCGAACGATTAACTAGTGATCTATATAGGGTAACACAAGGTCAAAATGAATCACTTGGAGATCACATAACTAAATTCAGTAGAGAATCCTTAGAGATTCCTAATTTCGATATTGCTACGGCTGTAGAAGCTTTCAAAATGGGTTTACTTAAGGATTCACAATTCTATGATGATCTTGTCATGACCACTTGCAGGAATCTTGATGAAGTAAGAAACAGGGCCCTTAGATTCATCCGTTTAGAGGATGATAAAAGGATCCAAGAAAGACTGTCAGGATCCTCAAAGCAGGAAAAACAAGGATCCTACTTCAGGAACAACAAATCCAAATCGTACAACTAGTCTGATAATCAAAATGTGCATGTTGTGGAGCAAGAAGGGGATGATGAAGATTATCCACCCATTTTTGAATATTGCTTTGCTGTTGATAATAATGAACTAATCCTTGCAATGCAGAACTTAGGTGAGAAAGCAAGATGGCCTAGAAAGAGTGATAAGCCAGCTGCTACAAAAGATAAATCCAAATGGTGTGCCTATCATGAAGATTTCGGTCATCTCACTGATGAATGCATAGCCCTCAGGAAAGAGATTGGTTACTTGTTGAGCGAAGGGCATTTGAATGAGCTATTTGGAAGAAAAATGTCAAGGATCTAGGATCCTGAAAAGATTCAAGAAAGAGCTCCTACTCCTCAAGCTGATGCACAAATTATCAACTTCATATCTGGTGATCAGACATATGTGGCACTTCGTTTTCAGCATCCAAGAGGCATGCTAAAGAGACAAAGATGGAGAATGGGGATAGGCCCATTCGAACCTCAATCCTTACACAGGAGAAAGTTATATTCTTTGATGGGGATGATCGTGTGGATATTCAGGATCCTCATCATGATGGTCTTGTTATTACATTGTGTTTTGGTCAAAAATCAAGCAAGAATAATGCAACCAAATCTTTTGTTGTGAGGTGTGATGCTTGAATCAATGAACTATATTAAGGATCACTTAGAAATGTAATAAACAAGTGACACAAGGATTTATACCAGGAACAAGCCCTTGATCAAGAGTTGATCTCCGGCATAAAAAACCTCGGGTGATGGAAACTACCGATCACCAACTAAGATTAAACAAAAGAAGTTTACAACTCAGGATGATAACAAGCTTGTTACAAGGATCACTAGTGTGCAATGTGCAAAAAGTGTATGAAATCACCAAGTAAACTGTCGAGAGCTCTTCGAGTGTTGTTACGAGAGTGTGTGTATGCCAAAATTAGCTAAGTGTTCTACTTAAGCTTGTTATCCCCATTTTAAATTAGAAATGACTAAGTTAACAAACTATCCGATAATTATGCAAGCTCCCCACGATCTCCACAACGTCCACAAGAGCCATGCACGTGCGGAATCTTTAGGGAATATGCTCCAGGAATTTCGGTGAGACTTGGTCCATGCCTTTGCTCCTGCAAAACAAGCTTACGTACAAGGTAGACAATTGTTAGTACAAGGATAACTATAAGGATCTTGAATCCTGATCCTGCAACACCTACTGAGGATCCTTAATTCAAACAGAATTGAGGATCCATGATCCTAGTAGAATTTGAGGATCCGTGATCCTTAGTGTTTTGGTTAAAAATCAAGCAATGATAATGCAACCAAACTTTCTGTTGTGAGGTATGATGCTTGAATTGATGAACAACAATAAGGATCACTCTGAAATGTAATGAACAAGTGACCCGAAGATTTATACGAGCAAAAAGCCCTTGATCAATGAATGATCTCCGGCATAAAAAACCTCGGCTGATGGAAACTACCGATCACCAACTCAAATTAAACCAGAAATGTATTACAACTTCGGATGATAGCGAGCTAAGTACAAGGATCACTATAGTGTATTGTGTAAAAAAGTGTGTAATCGCCAAGTGAATTAACGAGAGTTGGTGAGAGCAGTTGTAAGAGTGTATGTGCAGCCAAAAATAGCCAAGTGTTTTCTATTTAGCTCGCTACCCCTTTAAAAATGGAAAAATATCTAAGCTAACAAACATTTCGCATTTCATGCAAGTCCTCCACGAACTCCATAACGTCCACTTCAGTTATGCACGTGCGGAATAAGCCATGGAATATGCTCCAGGAATATCGCCAAGACCAAGTCTAAGCTCGTACTCCTGCAAAACAATACCATATTCAAAGTAGAGAATTGTTAGTATAAGGATCCTTAAGATGATCCATGATCCTGATCCTGAATCACTTCTGAGGATCACTAATTCAAATAGAAGTGAGGATCACCAAACCCAACAGTAATTGAGGATCACAGGCCATTGAGAAATCCTCCCCTAAAAATTGACCCCAAAATATAAGGAGTAATTATGTAAATAAACGAGTTGTATTTTGTTCTTATCCGTAACAAATCAACGGATAACTAGCCGTTGGAGTCGGACCAGCCGTTACGAGCATGACGTCATTGAGGTGACTATCCTGCAAAACCATCATTATAAATTGAAGTTATGGATATGGATCAATTCACATTTAAATTCAAGAGAAACTCCCTTTAAATCCACATTCAAAGATCAAGCAGGTATCTCTCTTCCTCTTCTCCCTTTACGTTTTATTTCTCTGTTCATCTTCTTCTTTACCCTCATGACCAAGATGATGCTAAGATCATCTCCGGCTAAGGATCACACTAAAGAGAGTCCTCTCAAGAGCCAGGGGATCATCAAAGATTCGGCGAAAGAAAGATGCTGCTTCACTGACCCACAAATAGACAGGATCCGACATTGCTTTCCGGCAAACACCGATTTCAAACCGTTTGATCCCACCGTTCTAAGTGATTACGTTTCTGAAACTTGGGTTGCTTTCCCGGTTACTCCTTTCACAATAGGATACTCGTATCCTTTCCCTGAATTCACCCAGTCTTTCTTCTCCCTCACCGGCATCTCCTACATTCAAGCTGTGCCAATGATCTGGAGGGTCTTATATACCCTTGAGAGGATCATTGAGCAAGAAGGAATTGCTCTAGCAATCTCGGAATTGGCAGAGATGTATGACCTCACAACATTTGGATCCCACCGATATCTATTCAAGCGTAAACCCGGTGAAGAACACCCCATCTTCGAAGCCACTAAGAATGATAACAACTGGAAACGGCGATTCTTCTTTGTCAGAAGGGATTCTATCCCTGATGGAAAGGATCTGCCAAGGAAGTGGACCACCCATGGTAGGATAGAGGATCCTGAGAAGGATCACCAGATAACCTTGTTTTTGTATCAGGATCAGTAACACCCTTTTGTTTCTGTTGTACAGCTATCTCTGTTTCGCACCTTATACCATCACCTGCCACCAAGGAAAGGCTTGCTGCTTTCAGAAAACTTGATCCTGCAACAAGATCATTCAAAACATACACCCAGGATTCTCAAGAAGTATCCTCAGGTTATGTCAATATGTCAAGTAAGTATCCAGTTTTTTGTATAGTTAAATGTTTAAATAAATAGTTAAATAGAAATAGGATAAGGATACTTATCTGTTTTGGGTGTGTAGGCGCCGGGAAATCCTCAAAATCTGCCTCCAAATTCAGTGTCACTGATCTTGACACCGTCAGATCCTCAAAGAAAAGGTCTGCTGCTAGCCCCTCCGTCGTAATCCCCATGGCAACCACTTCAAAGGGAAGAGTTGGAAAGAAAAGGAAGACCTCTGAAGCTGACAACCTACAAGGCTTGCCTCTGATCCGCCATCAGTTCCTTGAGTATTTCGCAGATGTAAGGATCATTGACTTAGCTTAGTTATCCTGCCCATTTGAGGATCACTTGACTCTAATCTTTGCATTGTCTTCTTTGTAGAAATTTGCTGAGATCGAGGACTATGTTGGGAATGTTGAAGAGCTTGAGGAGAAATACTCTGACCTCCAAAAAGTGGCGGTGCTCAAGGATCACAAGATTGCTTCCCTTGAAAAGGATCTCAATGATGCCAAAACTCAGATAGTTGCAACTCAGGTCAATGCTGATTATGAGAAGCACGAGATCACGGAGGATGCTAAGGTCTCCGCTGCCATTGCCATGTACAAGACCAAGCTACAGAGCCCAAGAAGCTCAGGATCCTGCCTTTGACAGGAGCAACTGGGACATGGAGGGCTGGAAGGCTAGGTTGGCTGAGTTGGAGGATGATGAAGATGAGGCTGACGAGGTTCTGGCAATCGAAGCTGGTGGCAGTGGCAAGGATCAGGTGAAGGATATGGGAGCTGGAGGAGATGGTGATGCAGCGAAGACATATGCTGCATGAATGGGCGATGATGGACATTTCTAGACGTAGCCGGAGCCCATTTTTTAAGTTTGATAGTTTGTTTTGGTTATGGTGTTTTCTGTTGAACAATGATGGGTTGTACTTAAACAATAGTAATTAGGGCTAAGGATCATGGATCCTTCGAACAATAGGTAGGATTACAAATGGTGGGATCCTCTGTTTGGGGGATAAAGCCATTGTGATCCTGCCGTCTTTTGATTCCTGCACTTTCTAGACCAATGAACAATGGACACCCTTTGCCAACCCATGTGGACGGGCCACGTTTTGCTGGTAGAAACGTGGGTTGGCAATTTTGACAACCTTAAAGGGTTTAATGCTTCGTGAATAAAATAACTTTAACTTTTTGACCATATCCCGTGTTGCTATCCTTGTTAGTATTTTACTTTCCAATTGTTGTGATGTTCATTTTGTCTAAACTTATCAAGTAAAAGAAAAATTTAATAAATATCTTCAAGGATTTTAGGATATGATCAAGGATTACATACCCTATAGTCGATAAGTTTTGAAAAGTAATATAATTTAAGGGTCTCAAGTTCAGTTGTCAAAGGATAAGGGTTACTTAAATGAATAATGGATAAGATCAAAATAGTTAAGGATCATACCTGAGGATCCACGTTAGGATCCCAACCTTTAATACTTGTAATCAGGATAACCCAAAAGACAAACCTTAGTAGAAAGTAAGGATGAAGGATCCTTGGTCGTTTATCTCCGAGAACCTGAAATAGGATACAACTTGGGACTAAGCCAATATAAGATAAGAGTTAGTAACTGGGGACAAGCCCAACAATTCTAGGGACAAGCCCAATATACTGGGGATGAGCCCAAAGGATAACTGGGGACAAGCCCAAAGGATAACTGGGGACAAGCCCAAAGGATCGTATGTAAACTGGAGTATGGCCCTTACTGGCGACTATCCAAACTTAGTGACATGAAAATGCCAAAACCTTAGCTAACGTGAAAATGTTAGAAACCTTAGGAACAGATGTATGGTACGTCTACCATTATACGGTGGATCCTGAATATAGCCAGTACAATGAAATTGTCAGCCCCTAAAGCGAGTACTGGTCCCATTGCCATGAACTATACCAGGATCATCGTGCGCTACTGGCGAAACTGGGGACAGGCCCAAACTGGGGTCAAGCCCAAATAACTGGGGTTAAGACCAAATAACTGGGGTCAAGCCCAAATAACTAGGGTCAAGCCCAAATAACTGGATACTTCTGTGGATACTCAATCCTCAGTTAAGGATACCGGAACCTTCAAAACTCAGAATCAAGTGAAAGGAGGATAAAGGATGCAGGATCCTTATCCTTATATAAGAGAATAAAAGAATGAAATAGTTTGAGATTAGAATGTTACCAAGATGAAGATCATCTACTCTGTAAGGATCCTTCAAGAATACTTGTCGGGTGAGGATCATGGATCCTTGTCACATAAAATATTTCTTCAAATGGACAGCATTCCAAGCTCTTGGTAGCAAATCACCTTCCATTGTTAGCAATCGATATGCCCCCTTTCCTACTTCAGCTTCAATCAAATAGGGGCCTTCCCATTTTGGTGCCAACTTTCCATCAGCAGGATTGGTGGTATTCTAAAATGCTTTCCTTAATACCATATCACCAACTTGGAATTTCCTAATCCTGACATTTTTGTTGTCGGCTCCAGCCATCCTTTGTTGATAACTAGCTATCCTTATCCTTGCCAAATCCCTGATTTCTTCTATAGTATCCAAGTCTTGAACCAAGTTTTCAGCGTTCTCTTCAGGATCACGAATGCTTGTTCTTGCAGTTGGAACCACCATCTCTGTAGGGATCACTGATTCTGCCCCAAATACCAAAGAAAATGGAGTTTGGCCTGTGGCATTCTTGGGAGTTGTCCTATCAGCCCAAAGCACATAAGTTAGTTCTTCTGCCCATTTTCCTTTCTTAGATCCAAGCTTCTTCTTCAAATTGTTGATGATGATCTTGTTGGATGATTCTGCCTGACCATTAGCTTGTGGGTGGACTGGTGTTGATGTTATCATCTTAATCCCCCAGCTGTCACAAAAGTTAGTGGTTT
Source organism: Helianthus tuberosus (assembly GCA_030545235.1). Classification (NCBI taxonomy): domain Eukaryota; kingdom Viridiplantae; phylum Streptophyta; class Magnoliopsida; order Asterales; family Asteraceae; genus Helianthus; species Helianthus tuberosus. Next base: position 143,758,952 of record CM060412.1, read on the forward strand.
TATTCCCAATAAATTGGGATCCATTATCACAAATAATCTCAGAAGGGATACCAAATCTAGTAATAATGTTTCTTTTAATAAAGGATATAACTTCCTTTTCTCTGACTTGAGCAAAGGCTTCAGCCTGTATCCACTAAGAGAAGTAATCAGTCATAGCAAGCATGAATACTTTTCCACCAGGTGCCTTAGGAAGATTTCCAACTATATCCATTCCCCATCTCATGAATGGCCAGGAAGAGGATATAGGATGCAAGAGTTCTGCTGGTTGGTGAAGGATATTACTATGCCTCTGACAAGGATCACACTTCTTGGCATACTCCACAGCATCCTTCTTCATAGTGGGCCAATAGTATCCTGTCCTCAGGATCCTTGAGAATAATGCCCTGCCCCCAGTGTGGTTTCCACAATCTCCTTCATGGAAATCCTTTAAGACTTCTTGGATTTCAGGATCCTCAATGCATCTTAGATATGGTCCTGCAAGAGATCATTTATACAACATATTATTCAATATTGTAAATTGAGATACCTTAGTTTTGAAAGCCCTTGGGTTTTCTCCGGTAGGAATTTCTCCATGTTGTATGTATCTCATGATTGGGAGGATCCATGATCCTGAATGAGATTGAGTATCATCACTAGGGATGACTGCAGAATCTTCTCCTATTGTAGGTCCCGTTTTTCCGGTGAGGATCGATAACGAAAACCTATTCCTTGTTTATCACAAACACGGTAACGGGTGCGGAATCCCCGTGACGGTGCAAACCAAACAAAGTGTAAAACACACGCGTAACCAAAGATTCAATATCTATTGATTAGGGATGAGTACAACCACAAACATATACAAACAATGTTTTAACGACTCTCACTAAGTCTCTCTGTGCTCATCAGTTTCACACAGAAACTGTGAGGGGTATTTATACTAGACACAGACGGACGAAACACATAAAGGCCACGACGAAACACTAAAGTCGATGAAACACTATCTGTTTCGTCGATATACATATTAATATCATTCTGTTTCGTCAAGTGGAATAGGAGCCCAACTGAAGTCAAAGTCCATTCCAATATATCAGCCCATATATGAAGTTGATTGGCCCAGATGCATTGTTCGGTTAAAGGTTTTCACATATTCAACATTGTGACATCATCATGACATCATCATGACATCATCATGACATCATCATGATGATGTCATGATGATGTGTAAACGGGATAGGTTCGCGGCGCTCCGTGCTTCGCGTGTCGAACTCTGGGGCGCACGACGGAGGAATGTCGTGACGTCGGGCCTGAGCCGGACCTAACCGTGTCGAAACCAAGTCGAACTGAGCCGAGTCGAACCGAGCCGAGTCGCGTCCACATAAAGTGTACCAACAATCTCCCCCTTGGACGCTACTCGTGAGGTTCGTCTTCCGTGTCTTTTGTGTCTTTCATGTCGGAGGATCTTCAAAGTCTTCACGCGTCGTAAGTAGAAGTGTATCAACAAACTCCCTTTTCATTTAAGAAGTGTGTTAACAAACTCCCCCTTGGACTGAACTCTCCATTGAGTTATGCTCGTGAATCATTTGAACTTCAATGATTTAGATCCTTGTGGTGTTGATGAGTGATCAACTGCAATCCGATCATCTTGATCATCTGATTGTATCAACATCGTGTCTTCACTTTACGGCTTGTCATTTGACACGTTCTCTTCGCCTTTAGCTGATTCTGATGTCGCATCTGCACATACATGAAAGCTAGATAAGCAATGAGAACAACGGCTTTGAATATTGACAAATTAAACAAACGACAAATTTGAGATCAAATCTCAATCAAACACCGACCGACAACAGTTTGAAAGTTTAGAAAATGATCAATTCAATTTTTTTTTAATCCCTTACTTTCAAAACTTGTTAACTTCGACTGTTTATGAAGATGCAATTGTTTTCCGGCTTACGATCAGGAGACTCGAGTTCCAACATCGGTTAATCAAAAATAAACTAGAAGCAAAATCTTTTTGGCTTTTATAAAGTTTAGATTAAAACACACCTAAAATCTTTTTGGAATTTTTCATTTTTCAAATCTAAAGACGGAAAGCAATAAATAAATATATACAGGGATGCAGAAACTAATTAAAGCAGTAAACAAATATTTACAGACATTCTTTTTGCGAGTTTCGAGGGTAAGAGAATCATATCAGTGTACGGTCATGCCAAAACGCTCTTGTTGTTCAATTACTTCACATTAAGATAAGCATCCTATAACAATTATCGGTATTGTTGTCCACTTAAGCTCAACTTATCAGATGTAATCATGGCGAGGGGATACGTTAAGGTATGATTTATACTTACCGACCGGTGTTCATCCACACACAACACATTCCCGTATCAAGGCATGCGCGAGAGTTCATCTTACCGGTGAGTATACTGTTTATCATCTGTTTGACCGTATAAAAGATGTGAGAAACTCACTTATTTGATTGAAAACAAGCCCTATGTGATAGAATCACTTATTGATGAGGAACTTGATTTTCATATGCATGAGGGCACAGGAGCAAGTCCGTGAACAGGTCAGTACTTTCGTACAGCAGAGAGACGAACTTGACTCCCGCAAAGAATCTGTGATATATTATCACTTATTTTGTTTGGACATGTGATTGTTGATCACTTATTGTGGTCGAATGCAATATATACACGTATGTATAGTATCATGGAAGATCTTAGACTTTGTCTCCGTTATTTTTCGGTTTGATACAACCATGATACCCAGATGATAAGACATCATAAAGACCGAATATTACAGAACCTCGGCAATCTCTCAAACGAAATTTCGGTACTAAGACCATATGCCAATGTGCGGTTCCCACCTGGTCTTCGGTCGATTTAAGATTTATATCACCCTGCACACTTTAAAATGATTGTGAGCCTACCGATACATCTCATATAGAGCTGCTTATCGCTTTTCATTTTGCATTTCAGTTCGAAGAGGTTTAGACAGACCACTGATCTACTATCATTTTCTCTTTTTCTCGCCAGGAAACTCATTTTTGTTTTTCCAATGTTTTTGTGCTTTTGAAATTTTTTGATGTTTTTGAATTTTTCAAATTTGGATTTACTCCCCCTAAAATCAACAAACTAAGATAAATTTAAAAGACACAAAGGTATTTACAAAAACGATTTTCCGATGTCGGTTTAACTCATGTTTTACCTCAATGCCGTTTACCAAAATTACTTTTGAATCAGAAATGATTTCTCGAATTTTGGAAAAATCAGTTGGCATGTCGGTAAGCGGTGCAGACCATGACAACATTGTCTGGCCAAAGAGTGTTGTACGAGATGATAATAATTCATAAAGCAGCTTAAATATCGACAAGTATAGGAGAGATTAGAAATTTAAAACCGTATCCTGCAACTGCTTCATGCATTGCAAGGAATCTGAGCGCTCTCCCAAATTGGATATCCACCCGGTGTGGATTTCTAAGTCGATTTTGTAGCTACTGAGAAATCTCTTCACAGCAACAAGATCAGAAGCCTTTGGTTCCGGCTGGTCTTCCACATTGCACCAGCGAAGGTCTTTGTTTTTCTCTTTCAGAAGTAGTGTGCGGTTGTTCAATCCACGCCAAGGCATCCGCACACCCGGTTGGTTTGTTCAACAAACACATTTTCTTCAGCTACACCGCGAAGAAATGTACACTGCACGTCCATCTTGTTGATTTTGAACTTCAGACGTGCTGCAGGTGCGTACATTTTGATTTGAATCTATCCTGGGGACCCGATTAAAGCCTTGAACAATCAAACTTTGAAATGATTTTCAATTTGTCGAAGTTTTTCAAACTATTTCGACAGACAATTCTGTCTTCTTTATCTTGTTCTTCTCTCCATCATAGGCAACAACTTATTTGTCGCCGATTTTGTGCATGGACACTCCACTATCAACAATCCTATGACTATCGATAGTTCCTCCTGGAACATCCTACACACTCACTCAGAGATTAGATGGAGAGGGGGACCCAAGCCTTCACAGACTTGGGTCGTCCTTCATCATCGAGGATTGTGACTTCGATTTCCTGATGATTCGGAATGGATTGAGCTTCCCCTGAAACAGTTACCGATTTTGGTTTCCAAATCTGTTTTTGTTTTTCATTTTTAATTTCTAACTTAATAGACTTTGTTTGGACAACCCCGGTTTTAACACCTTTTCAATCACCTTCACATTTTTACGTCGTTGTTTTGTTTCCTGTTCTTTAACAGTGCGTTTATCATGTTTTGGAGAAACAGGACGACGTTGTGAGTGACCTTGTTCAGAAGGGGTTCTTTCAACAAAATTTGGTTTGGGCGAATTTGTGCAGTCTTTAATGATGTGCCCAAACTTCCGACATTTAAAACACATTCTCCTTTCAACAAACTTAGGAGAATCTGATCGACGACCTGACGTAGAACTTGTAGACCCAGAGGTACTAGCTTTACACCCGTTTGTGTGTTGGGTGTAATTGTTATCACTATTACGTTTCAAAATGTTGACTTTTTGTACAAAATCGGTATTTGATTTATTTTCAAAAGTCTCCACTTTATCAGTACCTTTGGAGGCCACAAACTTAACGTCTTTTGTTTTCTTCTTGTAACGAGCTCCTTTAGAATCAACCTTAGCCTTTGGCTTTGGAGCTCGTTGTTGTTGTTTACCCTTAAAAGCAATAGGTTGTTGCTTCGTTGGTGATTTTTTATTTCTAAATTTTCTTCTAACTTCAGCTTTTGGAATCGGATAACACTGAGTTACTGAAACTCTCGGAATCCCCTTTTCCAAAAACTTACTGGTAGTATCTTCAAACACTTTATCAATCAAAGATTGATTGACATTTTTAATTGGAAAAGCTGTGTTTGAATAAATTTTGTCATCACCGACTAAAGTATACAACATGTTATCACTTTTAATGGTAGACACTGTCTCAGTGATAGGATCTATCTCTTGTTTAGCACCAGTTGATTGCACCACAGGAGTAGGAGGATCACACAGAATGTGATTCTCAAAAGGCACTTCTACTCCTCTGTTCTTCTCAAGAGATTTATCCTCATCACTCACATCTGGTTCATCATCGGACGAATCATAGTCCTCAACTGTGGGAGGACTTTGATTTGAAGCACATGATGAATTTTCTTTCCGATCAGATGAGCCCTCCGATGAATTGTCCGTTTTGAACCCTAAGCCAGTTGTAACTTCCCCATAATTAAGAGGTACAGTTGGCTCAAAACGAGGCATATCCTCTTCATCGGGCATTCGAGTATAATTTTGTCTCAAAGGGGGCGGACATTTCTTATACCCAACACCGCTCACATTTCCCTCCAGTTGTTGAACGTCAATAATGTGATCGAGCACAAATCAGAAGTTAGAATAACTCTCCAATTTTTGCTTGATAGCATCATGCTCGCATTTGGCAATGACCAGTTCCTTTTTGGTTTCTTCAACGATGTTAATGTAATTGTTAATACTAACTTGTTTATGATAAACAACTTTGGTCACTTCGGAAATACTTTTCTTTAAAGTTTCAATTACAGATTTAAAATCCTTTTCGTTTCTAACCAGAGCCATATTTGCCTCTTTGCACTTTGACAGTTCAATAACTAAACTCTGATTGTGACTATGAATCGTATCACATTCAAGTTTCACTCTATCACATTCATGTATCATATTAGCACAATCACTACATATGCTAGGAGTTTCAGAACTTACCTGACTCGAAGAGGCTGTGATATTAGCCATGAAGGCAGTCTGAGAAGAGAAAGATCCATCTTCAGTGAGAATATTCTCCATTTCTTTTGAAGTAGCATCAGCTTTCTTGATCAAGTCAGATTTCTTGTTAGCATCATTCGACAAATTATCAGCTTCAGAATCAGTTCTTTCATTCAAATTCGATTCTTCATCCGAACTGCCACTGTATCCCGAACTATCATCTTTTCCTGAAGATTCACTATCATTGACATTCTTGACAATTTTAGCATTAAACACAGTTCCTCCTTGATCTCCACCTCCAAATTTTACAGACCAGTCACACCTTTCATCAGTTTTATTTGTGTTGGACGTGGATGTACTTGTTTGATTTATGAAAGGATTTTGGTTGCCTTGTTGAGGTTGAGCTTGAGGTGTAGGTTGAAAAAGATAGGCACTTTGATTGAACTGTGGTTGAGTAGTGGTAGCTTGAGGTCTAGGTATGGATTGTGAAAGATAAGCACCTAGATCGAACTGTGGTTGAGTAGTTGTAGCTTGAGGTCGAGGTATGGAATTCATTAACAAATCGGCAAGCGAAGGCTGATTTTGACTTGGTCCTGAGTCCGAACTCCAATCCCACAGACCTTTGTTACTCATGTTTGATATAAGAATGATAATACCTGTTAACACACTAAATTTTTGATGAAACCGTGATGTTTAGAAGCGCGATTCAAATCAACTCCGCAAATACCCGACCAAAAAAAAATCTGTTGTAGCAAATCTTGTTGTAGTTGGCCCAACCAATATTGGCCCACTAACAATGTTTGTTGTCTACGAAGACTTCTTGACTGGACGGCCTTAATCAACGAAGACTATAAAATCACGAAGACTTGTGATGTCATGGTAATAATACTTGTACCGTATTCCAATCAGATTGACTTGGCCCAAGTTTTTTTTTAATGTATGACGAAAACACTTGATCAAATGGCGAAACCTTTAATAAATAATGACACCTTTAATGATGAAGTATCAGATTAATTAAAAAAATTTCGGCCCAGGTGTAAAAAAAAATCGGCCCAGCAGTTAATATCCACTTTCATGGCCCAATCAGAATTGATTTAAATGGTTTTATAATCTGGCCCAATCAGAATTGTTTTAAATTGTTTGAAAGCTGTGACAATTTGTAGGTCCGACGAAACTGATTTAAGTTTGTTGATAAACGACGAAACAAGGTGATATTCTTGATTGATTTGAATTGTGACGAAACAAGAAGCAGATATTTATGATTCGACGAAACAGATTTATAAAGGTGGGTGACGAAACAGAAATCTGGTCGACGAAACTGAGTGGATAAGGTGAGATATTTTCAAAGTTGCCTTATCTTCCTTCTGACACAAAGCCACAATTTTCAACCTACTCAACAATTACCTTACTTTTTGCTGTTTCGAGACTTCCTATTTTCAACAAACCATCATCAATAATACACAATTGTCAAACAAACAATTATTATAATCTATTTAATAATTCATCAAACAAATTGAAATCCAGAAAATATGAAGAACAATATGAAGACCCTGATGAACTATGAGTTTTCCGGCAAAGATGATCACCGGAAAATTTGTCGAACTCAAATTTTTGCATAAACTTTCAACCAAAACCCACTAGTAACATGTACACATTCAAACTAATAAGATTTTCACTAAAACTTGTAGCAAAAACAACGATTTAAGCACTGATTTCCAGAAAATATATAAAAAATTTTAAGAACAAAATCTGAAAAGTCACTAAAAACCACTTGTTTCAAACACGAGAATGTTTGGTTTTAAACAAGGAAAAGAGCTAAAGCTCTGATACCAATTGTAGGTCCCGTTTTTCCGGTGAGGATCGATAACGAAAACCTATTCCTTGTTTATCACAAACACGGTAACGGGTGCGGAATCCCCGTGACAGTGCAAACCAAACAAAGTGTAAAACACACGCGTAACCAAAGATTCAATATCTATTGATTAGGGATGAGTACAACCACAAACATATACAAACAATGTTTTAACGACTCTCACTAAGTCTCTCTGTGCTCATCAGTTTCACACAGAAACTGTGAGGGGTATTTATACTAGACACAGACTGACGAAACACATAAAGGCCACGACGAAACACTAAAGTCGACGAAACACTATCTGTTTCGGCGATATACATATTAATATCATTCTGTTTCGTCGAGTGGAATAGGAGCCCAACTGAAGTCAAAGTCCATTCCAATATTACGGCCCATATATGAAGTTGATTGGCCCAGATGCATTGTTCGGTCAAAGGTTTTCATATATTCAACATTGTGACATCATCATGATGATGTCATGATGATGTCATGATGATGTGTAAACGGGATAGGTTCGCGGCGCTCCGTGCTTTGCGTGTCGAACTCTGGGGCACACGACGGAGGAATGTCGTGACGTCGGGCTTGAGCCGGACCTAACCGTGTCGAAACCAAGTCGAACTGAGCCGAGTTGAACCGAGCCGAGTCGCGTCCACATAAAGTGTACCAACACCTATCTCCATAGCTACATGATCCTCGATAGCAGGGGTCAGGATATGGATAATAGGGATCTTGATATCTTCAAGGATCTTCAAAGATGATCCTAGATTGGCTAATGCATCAGGTTCTACATTCTCTTCCCTTGGTACCTATGTCAAACTAAAGGATACAAAAGAGAGTGCCAATTCCTTGACTATCTCCAAATATTTGATTAGCTTTTCACCTTTAACAACATAGGATCCATTAAAGTAATTAGTGATTAATAATGAATCTACATGTACCTCAACATACCTGATCCTCATATGCTTAGCAATTTGCAAACCAGCTATCAAGGCTTCATACTCAGCCTCATTGTTGGTAGTTTGAAATTCACAAGCTATGGAGTGGGGTATTATGTCCCCCTGTGGTGATTTTAGTAGTATTCCAAGCCCTGTTCCTTTTACATTAGAGGCTCCATCAGTGAAGAGTATCCAAGGATCCTTAGTTTCTTCAAGCTGTTGGACTTCTAACTCAGCTTCCTTTTGCAAATCACTACTAAAATCTGCCACAAAGTCAGCTAAGGCTTGGGATTTGATGGCAGTCCTTGGTTCATATCTTATATCGTATGCACTAAGCTTCACTGCCCACTTAGCCATCCTTCCTGACATTTCAGGTTTCCTAAGAACATTCTTAATTGGAAAATTAGTCTTAACAACAATGGCATGAGTCTCAAAATAATGTCTTAATTTTGTAGATGCCATTATTAATGCAAGGATAAGTTTTTCTAAGTGTGAATACCTGGATTCAGCATCAAGTAAACTCTTACTTACATAATAAACATGATGTTGTGTACCTTGGTGATCCTTAACAAGGACCGCACTTACTGCTTTTGAGGATACTGCTAGGTACAAGGATAATACATCCCCTTTTTCTGGTTTCATCAAGGCTGGGGCTGAGGATAGGTAATCCTTAAGAGCTTTGAGGGCACTTTCATGCTTCTCAGTCCATTCAAATTTCTTGTTCTTCCTCAGGATGTCATAGAATTCCTTACACTTTTCTGAGGATTTGGATATGAATCTGTTCAAGGTTGCGATCCTGCCTGTCAATCTTTGCACATCCTTAGCATTGGCAGGAGATTTGATATTCACAATAGCCTTAATTTGCTATGGACTTGCTTCAATGCCCCTCTTTGTCACCATATAGCCTAAGAATTTACCTGCCTTAACACCAAAATGACACTTGGAAGGATTAAGTTTCATATTAAATTTATCAAGGATATTGAATGCTTCCTCCAAGTCTTTAAGGTGATCCTCAACTTTCTCGGACTTAACCACCATGTCATCTATATAGACTTCCATAGTGTGTCCAATTTGTTCCTTAAACATCATATTGACTAGCCTTTGATAAGTAGCACCTGCATTCCTTAATCTAAATGGCATAGCAATATAACAGTATATACCAGTTGGGGTCATAAAGGCTGTATCCTCTTGATCAGATGGTTCCATCTGAATTTGTTGAAATCCAGATGAAGCATCCATAAAAGTCAACAACTCATGACCCGCGGTAGCATCCACCATGGAGTCAATGTGGGGTAATGGGAAAGGATCCTTGGGACATGCCTTGTTTAAATCAGTAAAATCGACACATACCCTCCACTTTCCATTTTTCTTTTGAACAACAACATTGGCTAACCATTTTGGATACTTAACCTCTCTTATCATACCTGCTCGAAGTAGCTTATCTACCTCTTCCTGGATAATAGCATTCCTTTCAAGTGCAAACTTCCTTCTCTTTTGATGTATAGGCTTGAATGACCTGTCAATGCCAAGTTTATGAGTAATTAAATCCTTAGATATACCTGTCATGTCTTCATGTTTCCAGGCAAAGGTGGATTTCCTTCTCTTAAGGAAAGATACTAGCTCCTCTTCGATGTCGCTAAGGATCCCTAATCCTATGAAGATCTTGGATTCCGGATCCTCAGGATCCATGAGGATTTCTTTCAAATCCTGTTCTCTTGCCTCCAAGACATCTCTTGAAGGATACTTTAATTGCTATTGCTCCCTTGGTCTTGAGGCTGGCTTCATTGATGAGGTATAGCATTTCTTAGCTTCTTGTTGATCACTCTCAATTTTCACCACTCCCCAAGGACTTGGAAGCTTTACACATTGATGATTGGTGGATGGAAATGCTTTCATATCATGTATCCATGGCCTGCCAAGGATAACATTGCAACATGATAAGCAATCTATAACACAAAATTTTTGATAAGAATTCAATCCTTCAATATAGATTGGGAGTTTGATGTCCCCCAATGTATTCTTAGTTTCTCCACTGAATCCCACAAGTACTGAGGATCTTGGGATAATATCAGACTCCGGGATATTCATCTTCTTGAGGACATCAAGCTGAATGATGTTCACAGAGCTTCCTCCATCTATATGGATCCTGCGAACAAAGTGGTTAGAAATAAACAATGTAATTACAAGACCATCATGATGAGGATCCTGGACATCAACACGATCATCCTCATCAAAAGTTATGACTTTATCCTGGGTGACAACGGAGGTCCGGACGGGTCTGTCTCCATTATCCATCTTGGTTTCCTTAGCGTGTCTTTTTGCTGCTGAAAAGGAGGTAGCACAAATGTCTGATCCTCCGGATATGAAGTTTATGACTTGTGCATCTGCTGGAGGAGCAGGAGCCCTTTCTGGGATCCTTTCAGGATCCTGGATCCTTGACTTCTTTCGTCCCAAAAGCTCTTTTAAATGCCCCTTGCTCAACAAGTATCCAATTTCCTTTCTCAGTGCAATACACTCTTCAGTGAGATGCCCAGAATCCTCATGATATGCACACCACTTGGATTTATCCTTTGTAGCAGCTGGTTTATCACTCTTCCTTAGCCACCTAGCTTTTTCACCTAGATTCCTGCATTGCAAGGATTAGTTCGTTGTTATCAACAGAAAAACAGTGTTCAGAAATAGGAGGATAATCCTCATCATCCTCTTCTTGTTCCACTGCATGCACGTTCTGGTTATCAGATCTGTTGTAAGACTTTGATTTGTTGTTCCTAAAGTAGGATCCTTGCTTCTCCTGTTTTGAGGATCCTGTCAATCTATCCTGGCTCCTTTTGTCATCCTCTAGGCGGATAAACCTAAGGGCCCTGGTTCTTACTTCATCAAGATTCCTGCAAGGTGTCATGACAAGATCATCATAGAATAATGAATCCCTAAGCAATCCCATTTTAAAGGCTTCTACAGCCGTAGCAATATCCAAGTTAGGAATATCCAAGGATTCTTTACTAAACTTAGTGATGTAATCTCTAAGTGATTCATTTTGACCTTGTGTTAACCTATATAGATCACTAGTTAATCGTTCAAATTTTCTACTACAAGAGAATTGACTATTAAACAAATTAACTAGATTAGCAAATGAAGTAATAGAGTAAGGGGGAAGACTTAGCAGCCATTTAAGAGCAGATCCTGTGAGTATGGATCCAAATCCCTTGCATAGACATGCTTCTTTTAACCTTTCAGGAATTGGATTGATCTCCATCCTCTCCCTGTACTGAGCTACATGCTCCTCTGGATCCGTCGAACCATCATACAGCTTCATAGATGGTATCTGGAATCTTTTAGGTATCTCAGCATCACATAAGGGTGGTGCAAAATGAGATATCCTATGGCTACCATCTGCAATTTCAGGAATGGGTCTAACCACTCCCGGTACACTGGATATCATATCCTTAAGCTTCTGTAGCTCTCTAGCCATAGCCTGATTGATACCTATATCCTGCATTAAGCCATGGTTAGTGTTATTTGAATTATTAAAAGTGTTACCTCCCACAGGATTCGTGTTTGGAATTGCGGATGTGAATCCATATTGACGAGACTCTGGCATGATTGAAGGACCAGAGGGAGCAATGGTCTGCATTGGTATGAAGTCTCCTTGATGATTGTCCGAGCTCTGAGGCTGCATACATCTCAAGAATCCTTGATCCTGAAGGATGTTGGATCCTTGAAGTTGAGATGATCCTTGAACCTGAAAGGATCCTGGAACCAGAGAGGATCCTGGGACAAGGGAGGATCCTTGGACCTGGGAGGATCCTTGGACCTGGGAGGATCCTTGGACCCGGGAGGATCCCTGAACTGCATGCATTCGCAAATATCCTCCTGACGTGAAGTATCCCTGACGCTGAGAAGAGGATCCTTGAGGCTGGAAGTGAGAGCCAAATGCCTGACTCATAGTTGCTGTTCCATAACGCCTTCCTGGTAATTCACCCAAGTATTGCACGTCCGGAACTGCTGAGTGTTGGGAAGTTATGACTGGAGTGTCGAAGTTCAGTGATCTTGGCATCAGAGGGGAGTGATCCTCCACTGATTTCTTTTGTTTCTTGATCTCATCGATCTCCCGGAGGATCCTTTCGTTCGTTTTGTCCTGCTCTTGTGCATGATTCCTCATCTGCAAAATCAGAGCATAAAGATCATTAGTAGTAGGATTAGTTGAAACAGAAGAAGTTGGTGGTTTTGTGAAAATAGGGGTTTGTTTCTTCGCAGCATTCTCAGCATTCTTCTGGGATCCAGAAGGTGGTGGAGGCAAAGGAGGAACGGCTTGTGAAGAACTGAATGAATGCATTAAGTTTGAAGTGTTCTTCGCTGAAGAAGCCATCTGCCTGGTTGTTGTAAACCGAAATGACCACAAAGGTATGAATCTTCTTAGGAATGAAGCACCAATTGCCCCACGGTGGGCGCCAAACTGTTTTGGTCAAAAATCAAGCAATGATAATGCAACCAAACTTTCTGTTGTGAGGTATGATGCTTGAATTGATGAACAACAATAAGGATCACTCTGAAATGTAATGAAAAGTGACACGAAGATTTATACGAGGAAAAACCCTTGATCAATGAATGATCTCCGGCATAAAAAACCTCGGGTGATGGAAACTACCGATCACCAACTCAAATTAAATAAGAAATGTATTACAACTTCGGATGATAGCGAACTAAGTACAAGGATCACTATAGTGTATTGTGTAAAAAAGTGTGTAATCGCCAAGTGAATTAACGAGAGCTGGTGAGAGCAGTTGTAAGAGTGTGTGTGTAGCCTAAAATAGTCAAGTGTTTTCTATTTAGCTCGCTACCCCTTTAAAAATGGAAAAATATCTAAGCTAACAAACATTCCGCATTTCATGCAAGTCCTCCACGAACTCCATAACGTCCACTTCAGTTAAGCACGTGCGGAATAAGCCATGGAATATGCTCCAGGAATATCACCAAGACCAAGTCCAAGCTCGTACTCCTGCAAAACAATACCATATTCAAAGTTGACAATCGTTAGTATAAGGATCCTTAAGATGATCCATGATCCTGATCCTGAATCACTTCTGAGGATCACTAATTCAAATAGAAGTGAGGATCACCAAACCCAACAGTAATTGAGGATCACAGGCCATTGAGAAATCCTCCCCTAACACTTAGGATGTAAAAAATCCTCCCCTAACAATTGCCCCCAAAATATAAGGAGTAAATTGTAATTTTGGCGAGTTATATTTTCTTGATCTTATCCGCAACAAACTAACGGATATATAGCCGTTAAGATCGAACTATCCGTTGCAGATCCTACGTTATTTGAAGCGCATCCCTGCAAAATCTTGATTATAAATTCAAGTTAGAGATAAGGGTTAGGAAGCATTTAAATTCGTGCGTTACATACTTTAAATCCTCATTCGATGATCAGGCAGGTACTTCTCTCCCGTTTCTCTTTCTTACTCTGTTCTTCTTCTTTCTCAAAATCTCCGAATCACAATGAAGCTAAGATCATCCCCTTCTAAGGATCATCGAAAAGACAGTCCTTTAAAAAGTTAAGGGGTCATCGAAGACTCCCCGAAGGAATTTTGCTGCTTCACCGATCCTGAGATCAACAGGATTCGCCATTGCTTTTCGGCGAGCACTGTTTTCAAACCCTTTGACCCTACCGTCCTGAGTGATTTTATCTCTGAAACCTAGGTTGCATTTCCAGTCACCCCATTCTCTATAGGATATTCCTATCCTTTTCCTGCTTTTACCCAATCTTTCTTCTCCCTTACCGGCATATCCTATATCCAGGTATGCCAATGATGTGGAGGGTTCTATTTACCCTTGAGAGGATCATTGAGCAGGAGGATATTGAGTTGGGAATGTCGGAGTTGTCTGAACTATACAACCTTGTGATCCATGGTTCACACCGCTTTCTATTCAAACAAAAACCCGGTGAACCTCATCCAATCCTGAAAACCACCAAGAATGATACCAAGTGGAAGAAACGCTTTTTCTTTGTTAGGAGGGATTCTATCCCTGATGGGAAGGATCTTCCAAGAAAATGGGCCACTCATGGTAGGATAGAGGATCCTTATAGAAGGATCATAGGACACCCTGTTTCTTCTGAGGATCACTAACCCCTCTGTTTCTATTTTGCAGCTATTTCTGTTTCACACATCATTACATCACCTGAAACCAAAGAGAGGATCAACGCCTTCCGGAATCTTGATCCTGCAGTAAGAACATTTCAAGCAAACACCAAGGATTCTCAAGAAGTATCCTCGGGCTCAGTTACAATGTCAAGTAAGTATCCAAGTCTGTATTTAAGTAAATGTTAAAATGTAAATAAAACAAGAACACTTATCTATTGTTTTGGATGGATAGGTGCTGGAAAATCCTCAAGGTCTGCCACCCGTTTCAGTGTTACCGATCTTACTGCTGTTGCTCCCAGGTCCGGGAAGAAGAAGAATGCTGCTAGCCCGAGTGCCGTGGTCCCAAAGCCTGTCACCTCCAAAGGGGGAAAGAAGAGGAAGGCCACTGAAGCGGACAATCTCGAAGGCCTGCCCCTTATTCGCCACCAGTTTCAAGAATACTTTGCTGAGGTAAGGGTCATCGACTTTGCTTCATTATCCTGCCCACTTGAGGATCACGTGATCCTAAACTTTACCTTGTCTTTTCTTGTAGAAATTCACCGAGATCGAGATGCTGTTTGATGCTTATAATGAGGAAGCGGAGCAAAAGCATCTGGAGTATCAAAAATTCTTCCTTGCCAAGGATCAAGCTATCTCCCGCCTCGAGAAGGATCTTGCTCTGGAAAAGCAGCAGGTGGTCATGGCCTAGATAAATGCTGATCACGAGAAGCACGACCTGCTGGAAGATGCTAAATTCTCTGCTGCCATCACCATGTACAAAATCAAGCTGCAAATGGCTCTTGAAGCTGAGGATCCTGACTTCGACAGGACCACCTGGGACAAGGAGGGCTGGAAGGCAAAGCTGGCAGAGCTAGAGGATGAAGAGGTGGCTACAGAGGTCTTGACAATTGAAGCTAGTGGCAGTGGAAAGGATCAGGCTGGGGGTGATGATGCTGGTGGTGATGCAGCCAAGTTGTGAGCTGCTGAAATGGGCGATGATGGATATTTCTAGACGCGGCCGGAGCCCATTTTTTAGGATTTGGTAGTGGTTTTTTGGTTATGGTGTTTTTCTTGAACAATCGTTGGTCTGTAATAACTAAACAATAGCTATTAGGGTTAAGGATCATGGATCCTTTGAACAATAGGTAGGATAATAGGTGGTGGAGGGATCCTCTGTTTGGGGGATGAAACCACTTGTTATCCTGCCATCTTTTATTTCCTGCACTTCAAAGACCAATTAACAATGGACACCCTTTGCCAACCCAAGTAGACGGGCCACGTATTGCTGGTAGAAATTTGGGTTGGCAATTTTGACAACTTTAAAAGGGTTTAACCTTTGTGAATAAATAAAACTTTAAATTTTTGGCTATTTCCCGTGTTGTTATCCTTGTGAATTCTTTATTTCTCTATTGTAGTTATCCACTTTGTTTGAATTTATCAAGTTTAATAAATCATGTTTAAAAAATTTTAGGATATGATCAAGGATCAAATATCCTATAGTCGATAAACTCAGAAAAGTTATGCAACTTAAGGATCATTAGTTCTGTTGTCAAAGGATAAGGGTCACTTATATAAATAAAGAATAAAATAAAAGTGATCAAGGATCATACCTGAGAATCCAAGTTAGGATCCCATCCCTTTAATATTTATTATCAGGATAACCAAAAGACAAACCTTAGTAGAAGGTAAGGATCAAGGATCCTTGGTTGTTTAGCCTCAAAAACCTGAAATAGAATATAACTTGGGACTAAGCCAATATAAGAGAAAAGTTAGTTACTGGGGACAAGCCCAACAATTCTGGGGACGAGCCCAATATACTGGGGACAAGCCCAAAGGATAACTGGGGACAAGCCCAAAGGATAACTAGGGACAAGCCCAAAGGATCTTGTGTAAACTGGAGTATGGCCCTCACTGGCGACTATCCAAACTTAGTGACATGAAAATGCCAAAACCTTAGCTAACGTGAAAACGTTAGAAACCTTAGGAACGGATGTATGGTACGTCTACCATTATACGTAGGATCCCGGATACAGCCAGTACAATGAAATTGTCAGCCCTTAAAGCGAGTACTGGTCCCATTGCCATGAACTGTACCAGGATCATCATGCGCTGCTGGCGAAACTGGGGACAGGCCCAAAACTGGGGACTAGCCCAAATAACTGGGGTCAAGCCCAAATAACTGGATACTTCTGTGGATACTCAATCCTTTGTTAAGGATACCTAAACCTTCTGCAAAACTCAGATTCAAGTGAAAGGAGGATAAAGGATCCAGGATCTTATCCTTGTATATAAGATAATTAAAGAATGAAATAGTTTGAGATTAGATCATTACCAAAATGAGGATCTTCTGTCCTGTAAGGATTCTTCAAGGATACTTGTTAGCTAAGGATAATGGATCCTTATCACATGAAGTATTTCTTTAAGTGGACAGCATTCCAAGCTCTTGGTAGCAAATCACCTTCCATTGTTAGCAATCGATATGCCCCCTTTCCTGCTTCAGCTTCAATAAAATAGGGGCCTTCCCACTTTGGTGCTAACTTTCCATCAGCAGGATTGGTGGTATTCTGAAATGCTTTCCTTAACACCATGTCACCAACTTGGAATTTCCTGATCTTGACATTTTTGTTGTAGGCTTCAGCCATCCTTTGTTGATAACTAGCCATCCTTATCCTTGCCAAATCCCTGAGTTCTTCTATAGTATCCAAGTCTTGAACCAAGTTTTCAGCATTTCCTTCAGGATCACGGATGCTTGTTCTTGCAGTAGGAACCACCATCTCTGTAGGGATCACTGATTCTGCTCCAAATACCAAAGAGAATGGAGTTTGGCCAGTAGCATTCTTAGGAGTTGTCCTATCAGCCCATAATACATAAGGTAGTTCTTCTGCCCACTTTCCTTTCTTGGATCCAAGCTTCTTCTTCAAATTGTTGTTGATGATCTTGTTGGATGATTCTGCCTGGCCATTAGCTTATGGGTGGACTGGTGTTGATGTTATTATCTTAATCCCCCAGCTGTCACAAAAGTTATTAGTTCTATTCCCAGTAAATTGGAATCCATTATCACAAACAATTTCAGAAGGAATACCAAATCTAGTAATAATGTTCCTCTTAATAAAGGATATCACTTCCTTTTCTCTGACTTGAGCAAAGGCTTCAGCCTCTATCCACTTGGAGAAGTAATCAATCATAGCAAGCATGAATACTTTTCCACCAGGTGCCTTAGGAAGCTTACCAACTATATCCATTCCCCATCTCATAAATGGCCAAGAAGAGGATATAGGATGCAAAAGTTCTGCTGGTTGGTGAAGTATATTACTATGTCTCTGACAAGGATCACACTTCTTGGCATATTCCACAACATCCTTCTTCATAGTAGGCCAATAGTATCCTGTCCTCAGGATCCTTGAGAACAATGCCATGTCCCCAGTGTGGTTTCCATAATCTCCTTCATGGAAATCCTTTAGGACTTCTTGGATTTCAGGATCCTCAATGCACCTTAGATATGAACCTGCAAAAGATCGTTTATATAACATGTTATTCAATATTGTGAATTGAGATACCTTGATTTTGAAAGCCCTGGGGTTTTCTCCTGTAGGAATCTCTCCATGTTGTATGTATCTCATGATTGGAAGGATCCATGATCCTGAATGAGATTGTGTATCGTCACTAGGAATGATTGCAGAATCCTCTCCTATCTCCATGGCTACATGATCCTCAATAGCGGGGTTTAGGATGTGGATAATAGGGGTCCTGATATCCTCTGGAATCTTCACGGATGATCCTAGATTGGCCAATGCATCAGCTTCTGCATTCTCTTCTCTGAGTGCCTGTGTCAAACTAAAGGAAACAAAAGAGAGTGTCAATTCTTTGACTATCTCTAAATATTTGATTAGCTTTTCACCTTTAACAGCATAGGATCCATTAAAGTGATTGGTAATTAACAATGAATCTACATGTACCTCAAGATACCTGATCCTCATATGCTTAGCAATTTGCAAACCAGCTATCAAGGCTTCATACTCAGCCTCATTGTTGGTAGTTTGAAATTCACAAGCTATGGAGTGGGGCATTATGTCCCCTGTGGCGATTTTAGTAGTATTCCAAGTTCTGTTCCTTTGACATTAGAAGCTCCATCAGTGAAGAGTATCCAAGGATCCTTAGTTTCTTCAAGCTGTTGGACTTCTAACTCAGCTTCCCTTTGTAAGTCACTACTAAAATCTGCCACAAAGTCAGCTAAGGCTTGGGATTTGATGGCAGTCCTTGGTTCATATCTTATATCATAAGCACTAAGCTTCACTACCCACTTAGCCATCCTTCCTGACATTTCAGGTTTCCTGAGAACATTCTTAATTGGAAAATTAGTTTTAACAATAATGGCATGAGTTTCAAAATAGTGTCTTAATTTAGTAGATGCCATAATTAGTGCAAGGATAAGTTTTTCTAAATGTGAATACCTGGATTCAGCATCAAGCAAACTCTTACTTACATAATAGACAGGATGTTGTGTACCTTCGTGATCCTTAACAAGGACCGCACTTACTGCTTTAGAGGATACCACCAAATACAAGGATAATATATCCCCCTTTTTCTGGTTTCATCAAGACAGAGGCTGAGGATAGGTAATCCTTAATAGCTTTGAGAGCATTTTCATGCTTTTCACTCCACTCAAATTTCTTGTTCTTCCTCAAAATGTCATAGAATTCCTTGCATTTTTCTGAGGATTTGGATATGAACCTGTTCAAGGCTGCAATCCTTCCTGTCAATCTTTGCACATCCTTGGCATTGGCAGGAGATTTGATATTTACAATAGCCTTAATTTGCTCTGGACTTGCTTCAATGCCTCTTTTTGTCACCATATAGCCTAGGAATTTACCTGCTTTAACACCAAAGTAACACTTGGAAGGATTTAGTATCATATTAAATATATCAAGGATATTGAATGCTTCCTCCAAGTCTCTAAGGTGATCCTCAGCTTTCTTGGACTTAACCACCATGTCATCTATATAAACTTCCATAGTGTGTCCAATTTGTTCCTTGAACATCATATTGACTAGCCTTTGATAAGTAGCACCTGCATTCCTTAGTCCAAATGGCATAGCAATATAACAATATATACCAGTTGGGGTCATAAAGGCTGTATCCTCTTGATCAGATGGTTCCATCTGAATTTGTTGAAATCCAGATGAAGCATCCATAAAAGTCAATAACTCATGACCCACGGTAGCATCCACCATGGAGTTAATGTGCGGTAATGGGAAAGGATCCTTGGGACATGCCTTGTTTAAATCCGTAAAATCGACAGATACCCTCCACTTTCCATTTTTCTTTTGAACAACAACAACATTGGCTAACCACCTTGGATACTTAACCTCTCTTATCATACCTGCCCGAAGTAGTTTATCTACCTCTTCCTGGATAATAGCATTCCTTTCAGGTGCAAACTTCCTCCTCTTCTGATGTATAGGCTTGAATGACCTGTAAATGCCAATTTTATGAGTAATTATATCTTTAGATATACCTATCATATCCTCATGCTTCCAGGCAAAGGTAGTTTTTCTCCTCTTAAGGAAGGATACTAGTTCTTGTTCAATGTTGCTGAGGATCCCTGATCCTATGAAGACTATGGATTCAGGATCATGAGGATCCATAAGAATTTCTTTCACATCCTGTTCCCTTGCCTCCAAGACATCTCTTGAAGGATGATTTAATTGCTATTGCTCCCTTGGTCTTGAGGCTGGCTTAATTGATGATGTGTAACAATTCTTTGCTTCTTGTTGATCATTCTCAATTTTCTCCACTCCCCATGGACTAGGAAGCTTTACACATTGATGATAGGTAGATGGGACTGCCTTCATGTCATGTATCCATGGCCTGCCAAGGATAATATTACAACAGGATAAGCAATCTATAACACAAATTTTTTTATAAGAATGAAGTCCTTCAATATAGATGGGGAGTTTGATGTCCCCCAATGTATTTTTGGTCTCTCCGCTGAATCCCACAAGTACTGAGGATCTTGGGACAATGTCTGATTCAGGTATGTTCATCTTCTTGAGGACATCAAGCTGGATGATGTTTACTGAGCTTCCTCCATCTATCAGGATCCTGCGAACAAAATGGTTAGAAATAAACAGAGTAATAACAAGACCATCATGATGAGGATCTTGCACATCAACACGATCATCCTCATCAAAAGTTATAATTTTATCCTGTATGACAGTGGAGGTCTGGATGGGTCTGTCTCCATTATCCATCTTTGTTTCCTTGGCATGTCTTTTGGCTGCTGAAAAGGATGTACCACAAATGTCTGATCCACCGGATATGAAGTTTATAACTTGTGCATCTGCTGGAGGAGTAGGAGCCTTTTCTGGGATCCTGGGTCCTTGACTTCATTCGTCCCAAAAGCTCCTTCAAGTGCCCCTTGCTTAACATGTAACCAATTTCTTTTCTAAGTGCAATACACTCTTCAGTGAGATGTCCGAAATCCTCATGATATGCACACCACTTGGACTTATCCTTTGTTGCAGCTGGTTTATCACTTTTCCTTGGCCATCTTGCTTTCTCACCTAGATTCTGCATTGCAAGAATTTGTTCATTGTTATCAACAGAAAAACAGTATTCAGAAATTGGAGGATAATCCTCATCATCCTCTTCTTGTTCTACTGCATGCACATTCTGGTTGTTAGACTTGTTGTAGGACTTGAACTTGTTATTCTTAAAGTAGGATCCATGCTTTTCCTGTTTTGAGGTTCCTGCCAATCTCTCCTGGATCCTTTTGTCATCCTCTAATCGGATGAATCTAAGGGCCCTGGTTCTTACTTCATCAAGATTCCTGCATGGGGTCATGACAAGATCATCATTGAATAATGAATCCCTAAGTAAGCCCATTTTAAAGGCTTCTACAGCCGTAGCTATATCCAGATTAGGGATATCTAAGGATTTTTTACTAAACTTAGTGATATACTCTCTAAGTGATTCATTTTGACCTTGAGTTACCCTATATAGATCACTAGTTAAACGTTCAAATTTTCTGCTACATGAGAACCGATTATTAAACAGATTAACTAGATTAGCAAATGAAGTAATAGAGTATGTGGGAAGACTTAGCAGCTATTTAAGAGCTGATCATGTGAGTGTGGATCCAAAACCCTTGCATAGACATGCTTCTTTTAAGCTCTTAGGAATTGGATTGATCTCCATCCTTTCTCTGTATTGAGCCACATGCTCCTCTGGATCCGTTGAGCCATCATATAGCTTCATAGTTGGTATCTGGAACCTTTTGGGTATCTCAGCATCACAAATAGGTGGTGCAAAACGAGATATCCTATGGCTACCATTTGCAATTTCAGGAATGGGCTTAACCACTCTCCTGGAACACTGGATATCATATCCTTCAACTTCTGTAATTCCCTAGCCATAGTTTGATTGATACCTGCATCCTGCATAGAGCCATGGTTAGTCTTATAAGAATTATTGAAACTGTTACCTCCCGGAGGGTTCATGTTTGGAATCCCAGATGTGAATCCATATTGACGGGATTCCGGTATGATTGAAGGACCAGAGGAAGCAATGGTCTGCATCGGAATGAAGTCTCCTTGATGAACATCTGTGCTTGGGGGTTGTATACTTCTCAAGAATCCTTGATCCTGAGAGGATCCTGGAGGCTGAGAGGATCCTTGAACTTGAAAGGATCCCTGAGGCTGGGAGGATCCTCGAACCTGAAATGAGGATCCTTGAACCTGAGAAGATCCTTGAACCTAGGAGGATCCTTGAACCTGGGAGGATCCTTGGACCTGGGAGGATCCTTGGACCTGGGAGGATCCCTGAACTGTGTGCATTCCCAAATATCCTCCTGAGCTGACGAAGGATCCCTGATGCTGAAAAGAGGATCCCAATGGCTGAAAACAGGATCCTGGAGGCTGGAAGTGAGAGCCAAACTCCTGACTCATAGTTGTTGCTCAATAACTCCTTCCCAATGGTTCAGTTTGGTACTGGATGTCTAAGGCTGCAGATTGCTGGGCAGTTATAGCTGGAGTGTCAAAATCCAGTGACCTTGGTATAAGAGGAGAGTGATCCTCCCCTGATCTCTTCTGTTTCCTGATGTCACCGATTTCCCGGAGGATCCTTTCGTTGGTTTTGTCCTGCTCTTGTATGTGATCACTCATCTGCAAAATCAGAGTAAAAAGATCATTAGTAGTAGGATTAGAGGAAACAGAAGAAGTTGGTGGTTTTGGGAAAATGGGGGTTTGTCTCCTCGCAGCATTTTCATCATTCTTCTGTGATCCAGAAGGTGGTGGAGGCAAAGGAGGAGCGCCCTGTGAAGAACTCATTGTCGGCATTGAACTAGAAGTGCTCTTTACTGAAGAAGCCATATGCTTGGTTGTAATAAACCGAAATGATCACAAAAACAAGAATTTCTCAAGAACGAAGCATCAATTGCCCCACAGTGGGCGCCAAACTGTTTTGGTCAAAAATCAAGCAAGAATAATGCAACCAAATCTTTTGTTGTGAGGTGTGATGCTTGAATCAATGAACTATATTAAGGATCACTTAGAAATGTAATAAACAAGTGACATAAGGATTTATACCAGGAACAAGCCCTTGATCAAGAGTTGATCTCCGGCTTAAAAAACCTCGGGTGATGGAAACTACCGATCAGAAATCATCCCAAGATCATCAGTTCTTGTTGGATTCAGTGGAGAAACCAAGAACACATTGGGGGACATTAAACTTCCCATTTACATAGAGGGAGTAAATTCTTTTCAAAAATTTTGTGTTATAGATTGCTTACCCTGTTGAAATGTTATCATTGGCAGGCCATGGATACCTGACATGAAAGAAGTTCCATCTACATATCATCAGTGTGTGAAGCTCCCTACTCCATGGGGTGTGGTGAAGATAGAAAGCGACCAACAAGAAGCCAAAAATTGCTACACTTCATCCATGAAGCCAGCCTCAAGACCCAGGGAGCAATAGCAATTAAAGTATCCTCCAAGAGATGTCCTGGAGGCAAGAGAACAAGATGTGCAAGATATCCTAGTGGATCCTGAATCCAAAGTTTTTATAGGATCCGGGATCCTCAACGATGTTGAACAGGATCTAGTATCCTTCCTAAAGAGGAGAAAAGCTACCTTCGCCTGGAAGCATGAGGACATTACATGTAATTCTAAAGATATTATCCCTCATAAACTTGGCATTGACAGGTCATTCAAACCCATACATCAAAAGAGGAGAAATTTGCACCTGAAAGGAATGCCATCATCCAGGAGGATGTAGATAAACTGCTCAGAGTAGGTATGATTAGAGAGGTTAAGTATCCAAGGTGGTTAGCCAATGTGGTTGTTGTTTAAAAGAAAAAGGGAAAGTGGAGGGTATGTGTCGATTTCACTGATTTAAACAAGGCATGTCCCAAGGATCCTTTCCCATTAACCCACATTGACGCCATGGTGGATGCTACCGCGGGTCATGAGTTGTTGACTTTCATGGATGCTTCATCTGGATTCCAACAAATTCAAATGGAACCATCTGATCAAGAGGATACAACCTTTATGACCCCTACTGCTATCTATTGTTATATTGCTATGCCATTTGGACCAAGAAATGCAGGTGCTACCTACCAAAGGCTAGTTAATATGATGTTTAAAGAACAAATTGGACACACAATGGAAGTCTATATTGATGACCTGGTGGTTACGTCCAAGAGAGCTGAGGATCACCTTAGAGGTTTGGAAGAAGCATTTGATATCCTTGATAAATTCAATATGAAATTAAACCCTTCCAAGTGCCACTTTGGTGTAAAAGCTGGCAAGTTCCTAGGTTACATGGTGACAAAAAGAGGGATAGAGGGAAGTCCAAAGCAAATCAAGGCGATTGTGAATATTAAGTCTCCTAACAATGCTAAGGATGTGCAAAGATTAACAGGAAGGATCGAAGCCTTGAAACGGTTCATCTAAAAGTCATCAGAGAAATGCAAGGAATTCTATGACATTCTGAGAAAGAACAAGAAATTTGATTGGACTGAAAAGCATGAGAATGCTCTCAAGGCCCTTAAGGATTACTTATCCTCAGCTCCAGCCTTAATGAAACCAGAAAAGGGGGATATATTATCCTTATACTTGGCAGTTTCTTCTAAGGCGGTAAGTGTAGTCCTTGTAAAGGATCATGAAGGTACCCAACATCCTGTGTATTATGTAAGTAAAAGTTTGCTTGATGCTGAATCCAGGTATTCACATTTAGAAAAACTTATCCTTGCTTTAATTATGGCATCTACTAAATTACGCCATTATTTTGAAACTCATGCTATTATTGTTAAGACTAACTTTCCAATTAAGAATGTTCTCAGGAAACCTGAAATGTCAGGAAGGATGGAAAAACGGGCAGTAAAGCTTGGTGCTTATGATATCAGATATGAACCAAGAACTGCTATTAAATCCCAAGCCTTAGCTGACTTTGTGGCTGATTTCAGTAGTGATCTACTAAGGGAAGCTGAATTGGAAGTTCAACAGCTTGAAGAGACTAAGGATCCTTGGATACTCTTCACAGATGGGACTTCAAATATCAAAGGAACTGGACTAGGCATACTACTAAAATCGCCACAGGGGGACATAATACCCCACTCAATTGCTTGTGAGTTTTAAACTACTATTAATGAGGCTGAGTATGAAGCCTTAATAGCTGGTTTGCAAATTGCCAAGCATATGAGGATCAGGTATCTTGAGGTACATGTAGATTCATTATTAATTACTAACCACTTTAATGGTTCTTATGCTATTAAAGGTGAAAGACTAATCAAATATCTTGAGATAGTCAAGAAATTAGCAGACTCTTTTGCTTCTTTCAGTTTGACACAGGTACCCAGGGAAGAGAATGCAGAAGCTGATGCTTTAGCCAACCTTGGATCATCATTGAAGATTCCAGAGGATATTAAAATTCCCATTATCCATATTTTGACTCCTGCTATTGAGGATCATACATCTATAGAAATAGTGGAGGATTCTGCAATCATACCTAGTGATGGTGCACAGTCACATTCAGGATCCTGGATCCTTCCAATCATGAGATATATACAACATGGAGAGATTCCTACAGGAGAAAATCCTTGAGCTTTCAAAGTCAAGGTATCTCAATTTACAGTATTAAATAACATGTTATATAAACGATCTCTTGCAGGTCCATATCTAAGGTGCATCGAGGATCCAGAAATCCAAGAAGTCCTGAAGGATTTTCATGAAGGAGATTGTGGAAACCACACTGGGGGAAGAGCACTGTTCTCAAGGATCCTTAGAACAGGATACTATTGGCCTACTATGAAGAAGAATGCTGTGGATTATGCAAAGAAATGCGATGCTTGTTAGAGACATAGCAATATCCTTCATCAACCAACGGAGCTCCTGCATCCTATATCCTCTTCTTGGCCGTTCATGAGATGGGGAATGGATATAGTTGGCAAACTTCCTAAAGCATCAGGAGGAAAAGTGTTTATGCTTGCCATGAATGATTACTTTTCCAAGTGGATAGAAGCTGAAGCCTTTGCACAAGTCAGAGAAAAGGAAGTGATATCCTTTATTAAAAGAAACATTATTACAAGATTTGGCATAACTTCTGAAATTATTTATGATAACGGATCCCAATTTATTGGGAATAGAACTGATAACTTTTGTGACAGCTGGGGGATTAAGATGATAACATCAATACCAGTCCACCCACAAGCTAATTGTCAAGCAGAATCATCTAATAAGATCATCATCAACAATTTGAAGAAGAAGCTTGGATCCAAGAAGGGGAAAATGGGCAGAAGAACAACCTTATGTGTTATGGGCTGATAGAACAACTCCCAAGAATGCTACTGGCCAGACTCCATTTTCTTTAGTGTTTGGAGCTGAATCTGCGATCCCTAAAGAGATGGTGGTTCCTACTGCAAGAACAAGCATCCGTGATCCTGGAGGAAATGCTAAAAACTTGGTTCAAGATTTGGATACCATAGAAGAACTCAGGGATTTGGCAAGGATAAGATTGGCTAGTTATCAACAAAGGATGGTTGGAGCTTATAACAAGAATGTCAGGATCAGAAAGTTTCAGGTTGGTAACATGGTGTTGAGGAAAGCATTCCAAAATACCACAAATCCTGCTGATGGCAAGTTAGCACCAAAGTGGGAAGGCCCCTATCTTATCGAAGCTGAGGCAGGAAATGGGGCATATCGTTTACTAACAATGGAAGGTGATTTGTTACCAAGAGCTTGGAATGTTGTCCACTTAAAGAAATACTTCATGTAAGAATGATCCAGGATCCTTGGCCATCTTCATATCTGATACACATTAACGATCCTTAGAGGATATATGATCCTCATTCTGGTAATGATTTGATTTTAATTGATCTAATCCTTTAATTTATTTGATTATGAGGAGAAGGATCCAAGATCCTTTATCCTTTTTCACTAAGTTATGAGTTTTGCAGAAGTTGGTGCATCTATGACAAAGGATCAAGTATCCATTGAAGTTTCCTATGTTTTTGGGGTTATCCCCAGTTTTTTGGGTTTGTCCCCAGTCTAAGGTATCTATTACCTTCTACGAATCAGGTTCTCACACCTTCGCCAGTTGCGCACGATTATCCTAGTGCAGTTAAAGGCCATGGGACCAGTACCCGCTTTAGGGGCTGACAATTTCATTGTACTGGCTGTATTTAGGATCCTAAGTATAATGGTAGACGTACCATACATCCATTCCTAAGGTTTCTAACGTTTTCACGTTAGCTAAGGTTTTGGCATTTTCATGTCACTAAGTTTGGATAGTCGCAAGTATGGGCCATACTCCAGTTTACACAAGATCCTTTGGGCTTGTCCCAGTTTTTTTGGGCTTGTCCCCAGTTTTTTGGGCTTGTCCCCAGTTTTTTGGGCTTGTCCCCGGTTTATTGGGCTTGTCCCCAGATTGTTGGGCTTGTCCCCAGATACTAACTCTTTCTTTTACAGTGGGCTTAGTCCCAAGTTATGTCTCATTTCAGGTTTCCAAAGCTAAACAGTTAAGGATCCTGGATCCTTACTTTATACAAGGGTTTGTCTTTTGGTGATCACAATTGTAAGTATCAAGGATATTGGATCCTAACTTGGATTCTCTGGTATAATCCTTATTCACTTTGATTTTATTCTTGATTTATCAGTGTTACCCTTATTCTTTGACAACTTGATATATGATCCTAAAATTGTCTCACTTTTTGAACTTTTTGAATATAGGATATTTGATCCTTGATCATATCCTATACTTTTTGACATAAACTGATTTTATACTTTCACTAATAACTTGTAAGTTCAAAGAATTGTACAATAACAATTGAAAGTTAAATATATTCAAAATAAACAACACAAAGATATTCAAAAGGTTAAAGTTTTATTTATTTATCATAGTTAACCCTTTTAAAGGTTGTCAAAATTGCCTACCCAAACATCTACCAGCAATACGTGGCCCGTCCGCTTGGGTAGGCAAAGGGTGTCCATGTTCATAAGGTTCATTAAGTGCAGGAAATTTAAAGGCGAGGGGCACCAAAGGCTTCATCCTCCACAAACAGAAGGACCCATCCACCTTTGCTACCCCCCTTATGTCCAGAGGATCAGTGATCCTTAAACCTAAAAACTATTGTTCACCTTACAGACCATTGTTCAAAACATCATAACCAAAACACTACCAAATCATAAAAAATGGGCTCCAGCCACGTCTAGAAATTTCCATCATCGCCCATTTATGCAGCCTAAACCTTTGCTGCATCCTCCACCTTCTTCTCACCACCTTGACAACTGCCTCCAGCCGCTGCATCCTCAGGATCCTTCACTTCGCTGCCACCACCTTCGAGAATTAGCACCTCCTCAGGTTCATCTTCGTCCCCAAGCTCCACAAGCCTTTGCTTCCAAGCCTCAACTTCCCAGCCGGACCGGTCAAAGGCAGGATCAGCAGCCTCCTTAGCCATCTGGAGTTTGATCTTGAGCATCACGACAGCAGCAGAGTGTTTGGCCCATTCCATGACCAAAATCCTCTCCCTTTGGGCTGTCATTTCAGCAACAAGAAGCTCCTTTCGCAAGGCCTTCTGTTCATTCTCAAGGTAGGATATCTTCTTATCCTTGGCAACTGCAATGGCCTGGAGGTCAAGGCACTTTTGTTCAGCTTCAAATCGGTGTTGGTCAATGAGGATCTGAACTTCAATGAATTTCTGCAATAAAGGACTTGAGTGTTATGAAAAAGCTTTGGGTTAAGAAAGGGAAAGGATATGTGAAGCCGATCTAGAAAGGGCTTGTAGGGAAAGTGATCCAGGCCTCAGAAACGCAGTCACTCTTCATCGAAGAGTCAAAGGATCTAAAAATGGTTCCTTCCGGGAAACAGTGACGTAACCGATCAATCTCAGGATCCGTGAAGGGACCGAGTTACGCAACCCCCGATCCCTTATCTGTCCCGAGAATGAGTGGCCGCCAGCCAGTTTTGGTGGTATCGCGTATTGTCTAATTTGGCAGCGGAAATTTTCATCAGGACCGTAGTTAGGAAATGTTTATCAGAGTAAAACCACCATTTATATATAAATAAAAATATTGGGATCAAACCTAAGTTTTTATTACAAGCTGATTTATGGGGATAA
Organism: Helianthus tuberosus; assembly: GCA_030545235.1. NCBI lineage: Eukaryota > Viridiplantae > Streptophyta > Magnoliopsida > Asterales > Asteraceae > Helianthus > Helianthus tuberosus. Next base: position 143,788,172 of record CM060412.1, read on the forward strand.
ATCCCATTTTATTTGAATTAAAACGCCTTCTTTATTTAGGTAACTTTTATAGCCACTTTTCCAAGCCTTTAGTGCTATCCAGCTGGCTTCTAATTGGATTTCACATTGTGTTACCTGAAACGCATTTTAAAAACATTTGTCAGTGGGAAATACTGGTGAGTGAATCCCAGATTAGTCAAGAATTATTAATTTAATTTAAACTTAACAGTATTGAGGGCGATTACAATGTTTATATCTACCCAATTACTCATTCAGTACTGTCAATCCTGACTGGTGGGTCATATTACACATTGGCTAACTCTTCATCCAATGGTAACGTTACTCACATTTTGTATACAAAACCCCAACATGCCGGCAGTAATCGTAGAATTACAAAGACTCAATCACTACTAAATTGCATTGTGAAATAGTTAAGGTTTTGTAAAACTGTTTACAAAAAGGTGATTACTCACATTGCTGTCTTAGATTTTCCTTAAGGGTTTCATGTGAATTATCTATAATTCACACAAATGTACACGCGTTAGTATAATAACCCATTTTAACATTAGTAATACCCTCCCCGAGACGGCATTCCAACGACTACGTCTGGCAGAACCACGACAGCCGTTACGGAACCCTAGATCAATCGGGCAGCGTATCTAATACGTATCCAGGGGTTATAATACTTACAATGGAGCAGAACTTCGCTATTTAGTGGGGGTATAATACCCGCGTATAAAGCCTACTATTCAGAATCAAGAGAAAGAAATCGTTGGTGAGTCTGGTTCTCTCGCGGCCCGCGTAACACAAGATCAGGGCATACGCGGCCCGCGTTGACTCCAGGTCAATGTGTAGCCCATCCAGATCAACAATTAGACTCGACATGTGTTGGGCCACGTGGCAGCCCAGGGCCGTGCCATGTTTTAAGTTGACGCAGCCAGTGTCAGGCTTGGGATGGGGTTTACGCGACCCACCTCAGCCCAAAATTTCAATTATTAATTATTTTTAATACTATTTAATATATTTGAGCCCGTATTCGCGTATGGGGTGTATTTAGGGACATGTTAGGATATTTTAAAATATATTAGGGTGTCGGAAATATTCAAGGGTGTTGGTTTATTTTGGATTGTTACATCCTCCCCACCTTGTTTTAGAGCTCGTCCTCGAGACCTACTGGAACAAGTGTGGATATTTCCTTTGCATTTCAGATTCAAGTTCCCATGTGTACTCAGGTCCTCTTTTGGAGTCCCACTTCACTTTGACCAGAACTAATCTCTTATGCTTGAGATTCTTGACTTTCCTGTCTTCAATTTGTAGAGGCCTTTCTACAAACTTAAGTTGTTCATTTACCTCTATATCCTTAAGAGGTATTATTAGTGATTCATCAGCTAAGCATTTCTTGAGATTAGATACATGAAACACATCATGCATTCCTGCCATTTCCTCTGGCAGTTGTAGCTGATATGCTACAGGTCCTATTCTTCTAATAATCTCAAAAGGTCCAATATACCTGGGACGTAGCTTTCCTCTTTTGATGAATCTTACTACTCCTTTCCAAGGAGAGACCTTCAACAATACTTTATCTCCTACTTGAAATTCCAATGGCTTGCGTCGGTTATCAACATAACTCTTCTGTCGATCACGTGCTGCTTTCAGTCGTTCCTTGACTTGAATGATCTTGTCGGTTGTTTCTTGCACTATCTCAGGTCCAGACAGTTGCTTCTCCCCAATTTCTGCCCAACAGACTGGGGTTCGGCACTTTCGTCCATGAAGTGCTTCAAATGGTGCAGCATTGATACTTGTGTGATAACTATTATTATATAAAAATTCTATCAAAGGTAAGTGATCGTCCCAATTACCTCCAAAATCAATTACACAAGCTCTAAGCATGTCTTCCATTGTCTGAATTGTCCTTTCGCTTTGTCCGTCTGTTTGAGGATGATAAGCTGTGCTCAGATTATACTTGGTTCCCATGGCTTTTTGGAAACTTGACCAAAAATGAGAGGTAAATCGACTATCCCTATCATAAACAATTAATAAAGGAATTCCATGTAATGAAACAATTTCATTTACATATAATTTAGCTAGCTGTTCCATACTGAAAGTTTCCTTCATTGGTAGGAAGTGAGCTGACTTGATTAGCCTATCTACAATCACCCAGATTGTATCATTACCTTTCCTTGTTTTAGGTAATTTAGTAACAAAATCCATGGTTATTAATTCCCATTTCCACACTGGCATTTCTAGTTGTTGTAAGAAACCTCAGGGTTTCTGGTGTTCAGCTTTAACTTGTGAACAAGTTAAACATTTAGAAACATAGGCTGCTATGTCCTTTTTCATTCCTATCCACCAGAAATTCTTTCTTAAATCCTGATACATTTTATCATTTCCTGGGTGCATCGTATATTTGGACTTATGGGCTTCTTCTAAGATACGATGACGTAGGTTTCCTAATTTAGGTATCCATATTCTCTTTTCATGGAATCTCCAAATTCCATCTGTTCCTTGTTCTAATTCCTTAATCATACCTTTTAATTTTTCAGTATCCTCCTTGATTACTGATTCTTGTGTTTTTCTTATCTGATCATTTAAATCTACTTGTAGATTTAATTTAAGAGAACGTACTCTTTTTGGCTTTTTGTGATACATTCAGCTTAAAGCATCAGCTACTACATTTGCTTTTCCTTCATGATACTGAATATCACAATCATAATCACTAAGTAATTACATCCAACGTCTTTGTCTCATATTCAATTCCTTCTGCCCGAAAACATACCTTAAACTCTTATGATCAGTGAATATGGTAAACTTATTACCATAAAGGTAATGTCTCCAATTTTTTAAAGCAAAAATTATTGCTCCTAGTTCTAGATCATGGGTTAAATAATTTTCTTCATGATTCTTAAGTTGTCTAGATGCATATGCTATAACCTTTTGGCGTTGAATCAATACACATCCATAACCTAATGGATTTATAGGTTAACTAAGTTAAAGGAATGGCTATTCTAGAGAAATCTCGAATAAATCTTCTATAATAACCAATCCTAAGAAACTTCTAACCTCAGTTGGTGATTCAGGGGTTTTCCATTTGGTAATTGCCTCGATCTTTGTGGGATCCACATGAATTCCTTCATGGTTCACTAAGTGTCCAAGAAATTGTACATGTTCTAGCCAAAATTCGCACTTTGAAAATTTAGCATAAAGCTTTTCCTTTCTTAATAAACTTAGAAGTGCGTGCAAATGTTTTGCATGATCCTTTTTACTCTTAGAGTAAATTAGAATATCATCTATGAAAACAATTATGAATTTATCCAAATATGGCTTACATATTCGGTTTATCATGTCCATAAATGCAGCTGGGGCATTGGTTAAACCAAATGGCATGACAGTAAATTCATAATGGCCATACCTTGTTCTGAAGGCAGTCTTAGGAATGTCCTCTTCATGTACCTTTAATTGATGATATCCTGACCTTAAATCAATTTTAGAGAAAAATCGAGCTCCTTGCAGTTGATCGAACAGATCATCGATTCTCGGTAATGGGTACAGATTCTTAATCGTAACTTTGTTCAATTCACGGTAGTCAATGCACATACGCATTGATCCGTCCTTCTTTTTAACAAATAAAATTGGTGCTCCCCAAGGTGATGAGCTTGGCTGTATGAATCGTTTCTCCAATAATTCATCTAATTGTTTCTTCAATTCTTGCATTTCGGCGGGTGCCAAACGGTAAGGTGCTTTGGCCATTGGTGCTGTTCCAGGTAGTAGGTGAATTCTGAATTCAACTTCTCTGTCTGGTGGTAGTCCTGGTAATTCTTCTGGAAAGACATCTTGAAACTGTGACACTACTGGAATGTCTTTTAGTTCTTTTCCTTTAGTGTTAGTGATTATGGAAATCAAATACACTATAGAACCTTTTCTTATATAACTTGCAGTTTTCATCACAGAGATGAATTTTGTGGATCTAGATGGTTTATCTCCTTTAATTGTGATCTTTTTACCTTTTGGTGAATTTACTTGGATTGACTTTTTATCACATAAAATACTGGCTTTATTGTCTATTAACCAATTCATTCCTAAAACGACATCAAATCCTGCCAGATTCATGGGCTAAAGGTTTGCCATAAACTTTTGATTTGAAATTTCTATTCTTGCTCCCTGCAAGATTTCAGAAATCCTAACAGTTTCTCCATTAGCTGTCTCTACTAGGCATTCTTGTGGTAGTTTAGTTAATGACTGATTTAAAAGTTTGCAAAACGAAGTATTAATAAAACTTTGGTTTGCACCAGAGTCAAATAATACCTTAGCAAAAACATCATTAACTAAAAACGTACCAGCTATGACATCTGGAATCATCTTGGCTTCATCTGCTGTCAGAACGATTGCTCTAGCATTTTTAGTGTTCTTATTGTTCACAGTTGGAGCTAATTTTGGACAGTTTGGCTTGATATGACCTTGTTCCCCACAATTGTAGCATACTCTATTGTTGGCTTTCCTCTTGCAGTCTTCTTCCTTGTGACCTGATATTTTGTAGAAATTGCAATATATGGAGCATTTTCCAGAATGCTTCCTTTTGTAATACTTGCAATAAGGTGCAGATGTAGAACCCATATTTCTACGGTTGTAATTCCCAGAACGGAATTCTTGAGTAAGTCTTTGGGCTAGGTTTCTCCTCTGGTCTTCTTCTCTAGTACGGATTAATTCATTTGTCAAGGTGTTTCCTACTACTACAGCTTCTTCTATAGTTTGAGGTCTAGTTGTCTTGACTACATGTCTAATTTCTCCAATTAATCCCCAGATGTAACGGGAGATTAACACTGGTTCAGGTGATGCAAGGGTTGGTACTATTCTAGCATATTCAAAGAATAACTTTGTATACCCCTTACTATCCACTTCATTCATCCTAAGGTTTAGGAATTTGTTTGCTATTTGTTCTTTTTCATTATGAGGGCAGAATTTCCTTTCTACCATGTTCCAAAATTCTTCCCATTCCATGTTGTATACCTTATCACTTCCTCTTGACTGGAGGATAGTGTTCCACCATTCTAAGGCTGAATTCTTAAAGGGATTGGAAGCAAACATTATCTTGTCCTCTTCCGCACATTTGCTTATTTTCAGAACAACCTCAGTCTTTTCTATCCAGCGTAGAGCTGCAATAGGTTCTTCATTGCCCGAGAATTCTATTGGTTTGCAGGACCAGAATTCTTTGGAAGAACAACCATAAGGCATGGTTCTTCTTCTTTTGGGAATGGGCGCTTGAAGTATAGGGCCATTGTTCACGTTGTGTTCCGGTTCAATTGGTCACTTACTGCTATGCTTACTTTTATTATTCGCTACTTGAATCGTTTGAATAATAAATGGCATTGCATCTATGATTCCTTGTGCCACTATGTGTTGAATGGCACTATTATCCATTTGGTTTCCATTGTTATTGACGCTTGGATTCTCACTAACCAAGTTAACGTTACTCTGGTTATCGTTATTCAGATTTCCTTGATTTCCTTCATCGGCCATCTGAATTTTAAACATTTACCCCATATTAATATCACAAAATAATATTTAATATAGTCAATCACATGACACGCATTTTTGCCAAAAGCGTCGATCATTACGACTTTACTCTATTCATCTATATACTAGGCATCTATTACACACCAGTACTGAAATAAAAATTACAATACTGACTGAAGTAAAATTACACTAATAATAGTAGTAGGCATCCATACACACATATTTTATTATTTTTAATTTTATTTTTATTTTTATTTTATTGTTATTATTACTCCTACCGTATCACCATCACATTCACGGATATGGATTCATCCAGAAATCCATATTGCGCTCGTCAAACTTCCAGACGAGTCGCTCTCCCACCTGTCGCATTCTCTCGCTGCTTTCTAAAATTTCCTCACCAAATGTCCTAAGTTCTTGTACATTTTCTGCACTCATTGGGGGTGCAGGTTCTAGGACTGGGTTCGGAATCTAGGGTGCGGGTTCTTGATATGGAGGTGTAGGTGCCTGGAATCGGTAAGGATCTTCTAAAATCTCCCTAATGTATTCATCGTGGAAATAGGGATCTAAAGGATCCAATCCTAGGTTAGCTCCTACGTGCTGGTACCCTAGGGATTTCCTCCGGATTGAAGTCATGCATTTCTGTTGGTGCACCTTTTTGTGTTTGTAACCAGTCTTATTTATTGTTGTATTTTGTACGGTCTTTTAACGATTATCGAGTCTGTATTTGCCGCCGACCAAGTCGGATATCCTCCTATCCGCTTGTGTCCGACTTATTTGTCTCTATTTGATATGTAATGCTATACGAAAAATGCATGTTGCATGTAAGGGTATTATTGTCATTATGTTTGTGTTTACATAATGTTTGCTGCAACTGTCTGTTTGCAGCAAACCGTTCACAAATTGCAGCCTTCGACGAAACACCTTGTGTTTCGTCGAACACCTCACGACGAAACGCCCAAGTGTCCAATTCGTCTTATTTCGTCGTGATCAGCGACAAAACCGACTTGTTTCATCGACTGTTGGGCTCCTTCAGGCCCAATGTCTGGCCCAATGTTTGTTTCGTCGAGCCAATCTTTGGTTTCGTCGATGCAAGGCCCAGGTTGCTATATAAACACATTCTGGTTTCACTTTGAAACTTGATGAGAGCATACCCTGAAAGTTATTCTGTCAAACTGTGTGTGTATCAGTTATTCTTGGTTCTCATCCCATTTAATCAATAGATTGCGTTTCATTGGTTATACCGTGTGTGTTATATACTATGCTTGATTTGGCATCGTTACGGGGATTCCGCACCCGTAACAGTGTTTGTTATAAACAAGGATTCGGTTTTCGTTATCGATCCTCAAATTTCGGGACATCCAAGTGGTATCAGAGCATTGGCTCTTATCCTTGTTTAAAATCAAACATGGTTGGATTTTTATCAAGTATTGGAAACTGTTATTTATGATTTTCTAGAAATCTTATTCTTGAAAAACTCATATTTTCTGGAAAAGTGTTTAAAATTTGCTTGGATATTGTTGTTTGCCAGAGTTTTATCAAAAACCTTGTGAGATTGATTGTTCAAGTGATAAACCGGGTTTTATTTGAAAGTCTTGTGCAAATTTCGTGTTTCGGAAAATTATTTGGTGACTGGAAAAATCATATTTTCTGGGTGTATTCTTCATATCTTCAAGGAGTTTATAGGGTCTTCAAAAAGTTCTTATGTTTTCTTTGAATTTAGAATTAAAAGGAGAAATTGATAAAGGATTAAAAGTGATTAAAATATATTCACCATTCTGTTTGGTGAAACAGGCATGTTGTGCGTTGAAAAGTTTGTACTGTGTCAGTACAAAGATCAGATTTAAGTTGAAAAATTTTACCAATTCTCACCCACTTATCTGAACCTTATCTCAATGAAATCATTACCCGACGAAACACTTTTTCGTTTCGTCACAAGGACCTTCGACGAAACGACCTCAGTTTCGTCATAATGACTTCGACGAAACGACCTCAGTTTCGTCATAATCACTTCGACGAAACGACCTCAGTTTCGTCATAATCACTTCGACGAAAGATCTGTGTTTCGTAGAAGTTGTTTCGTCGAGATCTTTTGTCAATTTTAAACAGAGGACTTGCAAAAGTGTTCTAACTTTGTGTTTTCAAGTGTTTTATCAGGTACAGTTGTTCTAATATCAAATATGAGTAGTACAAGTCCGTGGGATTGGAGTACTGACCCACGACCAGGTCAAGATCAAACCTCTGCAGCAGCATGGGTAAAGAATGTTTTTGGTCAGCAATCTATAAGTGCAACTCAATGGGCTTTGGTATCAAATCAAAATCAAAACATTCAGAATCTTTTGCTTAGCGAGAGCGAAACGGGCAGCAACAATCGCCCTCCAAAGTTGAATCACATGAATGACTTTCCATCATGGAAAGGTCGTTTCCACACATACGTTCAAGGGAAAAGCACCGATCTTTGGAGGTGTTTCATTACTCCACGCAACAATTCCCTCGAAGTAGAAGCATCAACTGCAGCGGGTTTTACTAATATGCATGAAGATGACAAGAAAGCCTATGAATTGGAGAAAAAGTCGTTTGCTCTTCTTACACAAGCGCTTCACAAAGAAATCTATCATCAATTCTCTTACTGTGTCGACACGAAAACATTATGGGATGCCTTGGTAGCGAGAGGAGAAGGAAATGCAGCTACTAGAAAGATACGCCATGATCCATTGAAGAAAGAGTTTGAATCATTTCAGTTCTTGGAAAATGAAACCCTAAATGATATGACTACATGTTTTTATCATTTGATTAGTGAACTGTTTGCTTATGGTGTTACTACAACTCAACCGGAATTGGTTACACGGTTTGCTGATGCTCTACCTCCAAAGTGGAGCCCATACATTGAGCTTTTAAAGCATACGGGTGTTCTAGATGCTGCCAATGTCAATATCTATGAATTCATTCAGAAGCTGGAACACAAGAATGATGAAGAAATTCGAAAAGCTAAACGAATTCCTGCTCCTCAAAATATCGAAATGTATCTTGCAGGTTTTAACCAGTTAGCTAGTTCCAGTTCAGTTCAGCAACCAAAGTTACAAACGGCATTTATATCAAATACAAGCTCTTCTCCGTTTCCACATTCAGCTCCACCTCCGGTCTTCGGTCCAAGTGCCTATTTTCTGCCAGCGCATTTGAGTGCTCAAGCCCAGGCTTATTCTAGACCTCAATTTGGTAGTGCTTATATTCCTTTTACACCTCAAGTTACCACTACTCAACCTCAGTTCGATCCGAGTGCTTATATTCCTGTCCCACAACAACAAGCCCAACCACAACAACAGCAAGCTCATTATACCAACAATCCTCCACCCCTAAACCCTAAAACAGTCAAAGTTGATACATCAAACCTCTCAAACGTTAGCATTGAAGTAGCGAAGGAACATATGGAACTCTTTAATACAATGGTCAGTGCTTACTGCGGTTTGGTCACAGGTCAAATTGGAAACATTAGTTTGACCAACGAAGACTATCTACAAATCAACCGTGATGAAATGGAGTTGATGGATATAAAGTGGGCATTTGCAAGTGCTGTTAGAAGGGCGAAGGACTTTATGGTTCGAACAGGGAGAAGTTCTTTGGAAAGTAAACAGGATACGAAGTACGGATTTGATAATGAAGCGGTTACTTGTTTCAATTGTGGCGAAAAGGGGCACTTCAAATGTGAGTGCACCCGACCAAGCAAACAAGGCAATCAGAACCCATTAATCAGACGAGTACTTCAAATGTCAATGAGAATAAAGACAATCGTGAAAGAAGGATGGTAGCGGTGAACAACAATCAGAACCAGAACCAGTCTGGACCATCAAACACCAATCGAGCATTGACTGTTCAAGCTGATGAAGGGTTTAATTGGTCTGTACAACTTAGGGAAGGTGATCAAGATAGAGGAGGAACAGCGTGTTATGCAAAGATCATCAATCACATCAAGCACGTTCATAAGGAAGAATTTTCTGAGAGTGACGACAATTCGGGTTATACTGGGAGTTCTGATGAAGAAAGTTCTACTTCTGGCGATCATCATCCTGAATCTGATGTGAAGGAAGAAGCAAGTTCTGATCTTGATGACTTGTTGAATGAAGCGGAGGAGTTGAAATGTCAGAAATCAGTTCTGATTAAGAAGGCTGCTGTAGCATCTGAAGAAATGGAGAAGTTCTTCTCTGAAGACGGATCTTTTTCTTTTCAAATTGCCTTTATGGCAAATGTCTCAGCCTCAACGAGTCAAGTAAATTCTGAAACTCCTGTTCCTAGTGTTTGTAATTCTTGTGCTGAATTGAAGCTTGAATCTGAAAAGCTTCATAGTCATAATCAAAGTTTGGTTATTGAATTGTCTAAGTGCAAAGAGGCAAACATGGCTCTGGTTAGAAACGAAAAGGATTTTAAATCTGTAATTGAAACCTTAAAGAAAAGTGTTTTCGAAGTGACCAAAATTGTTTATCATAAACAAGTTAGTATAACGATTACATTAACATTGTTGAGGAAACCGAAAAGGAACTAGCTATTTCCAAATGCGAGCATGATGCAATCAAGCTCAAATTGGAGAGTTATTCTAACTCCCGATTTGTGCTCGATCACATTATTGACGTTCAACAACTGAAGGGAAAAAAGAAAGGTGTTGGGTATAGGAAGTGTCCAACCCCTTTGAGAGACAACTATACTCGAATGCCCGATGAAGAGGATATGCCTCGTTTTGAACCCAGTGTGCCTCTTGATTATGAGGAAGTTACTACTGGTCTAGGGTTCAAATCAGACAGTTCTTCAAGTACATCATCTGAGCAAATAGAAACTTCAACATCTACGAAACAAAGTCCTCCAATCATTGAGGACTATGAGTCATCTGATGATGAACTATGAGTCATCTGATGATGAACCAGAATCAGATTTGAGTGATCAGGATAAATCACTTGACAAAATGAAAGGAGTAGAATTTCCAATTGAGAATCATATTCTTTGTGATCCTCCTACTCCTGTTGTTCAACCAGTTGTCAAACAAGTCATAGATCCTGTCAAGAATGACAAGAAATCGGTGTCTGCCGTTAAGAGTAATAACGTGCTGTACACTTTGGTTGGTGATTCTAAAATCTATTCAGATCACGATTTTCCAATTAAAAATGTCAATCCATCTTCAATTGATCAAGTTTTTGAAGGTAATACAAACAAGTTTTTAGGAAAGACAATTCCAGGAGTCATTGTGTAGGATCACGAGACGACCTAACGAGTCGATCAGAAGAGTGCTCAGACTGAATCAGAGGTGGAATTCATTGATTCAGTCTTTGTTTAGCTTGATTTCACTATTAACTATTGATTGTATTGATCGGAAAGCAATTACAACTCAGTCTTCACACCAGCAGCACTTCGGTATGGAATTGCACAACTGTTATGTGATTTCGCTCAAGAGACACTATATATAAGACTGAGATTTCGCTCCAAGGGACATGACCATAAGAGCGAAACCTCAACATGTCCATATCAGCGAAACCCTTAGCTACCCTATGAGCGAAATCATCAACCTAATAACATACATTTTCCAGTTTTCTCGTAAAACATGCCTTAATCTATACAATGCAATGTAAGACTCGATACAAGACGAAGTCGACAGATGTAGTGCACCAACAGACTCCCCCTCAGATGTTGACGAGTCGACTATCGAGTCACGACAATGTCATGTCTTCACTTCTTCAGTCTTGATCAGTCTCTGGGCTTTTCTCTCTCTATCTTCATTATCTAAGACTCGAACAAAGATGTAGTCGACAGACAACTGCACCAATAGACTCCCCCTTGATTGTTGACGGAATCTTTAGTGAAAGTCTTTAACATGACAATCCTTCAATCTTGATCGGTCTTCTTCAGAAACTCTTTCTGGAATCATATACCCGGATCTTTCTCTGGTTCTAACTCTAATCAGACTCCCCCTATCATCAAGCTGGGATTGCTGTCTGGAATTTGTTATCACCTTTGAAATCAAATCCTGGCTTTTTCAGATTAAGCTCTTTTCAGGTCCTGATACATCTCCTGGCTTTCCATAGCAACAGGATCATAAACCTACACATTCTCAAACACTCGATTACCAAAAACAGAATTGTGATTCAACTTAATGAATTAACTAAAGTTTTGAGAATTATTTACATTTAAAATTGATCAAAAATTTGAAACATTCCAAATTCTGATTCAACTTAATGAATCATTTTAAACATTTCAAATCAATTAACCAAACCATCTGTTCATCATGTTTAGCCTTTGAGATTTTGAATGTCAGCTTTCCAACATTAGTTGTCGAAAATCTTTTTCAATTTTTCAAACTATGAAACACAAACGCAATAACAAAAATTAAATGCAGAAATAAAATATGTACAAACACTATTTTTGTGAGTTTGCTAAAGAGAATCATATCAGTTTTTAGACACATCACAAGCATCGTTAATCTTTTAATCGTTTTAAGCTTTAAACGATTCACGTAGATTGACGATATTGTTGTCCACATAAACTCAAACTAAAAACTTTTGACATGCTTACCGATACGTTTAAGTATATTAATTTTGCACACAATTCTAATGGACCCCACGATCTCAGCATATCCCCTCATCATGCAATACACTGACTCAAGTAATGCCTTTAAACTTTGATCAACTGTGATTTGTGCGAAAACAACGCAGAATGTTTAAACATTAACAATCAGGTCGATACTTCCGTATACGCAGAGAAAGTCCAATGTTTAAACAAAATAAGAAAAATAAAACAAGTTGAAATTGTTTAGGCTTTAACCACCAGGTCGATACTCCCGTATACGCAGAGGTGATCCAAAGCTTAAACGAAACACCAAAGAAAATAAAGCAGAACGTTTAGGCAATAACATCCAGGTCGATACTCACGTATACGCAGAGGATGTCCAATGCTTAAACAAAATAAAGAAATAAGACAAGTTTAAATCATTGCAAAATGAAATGCACAATCACAGTGTCATTTTTAGTGAAGTTGTGAAAGTTCACACACTTAACCAGTTTTTATGCTTTTGGCATTCAGCGATTACTGAGCAGGCACACAATCAAGAAGGACGAAACTAAGTACTATGCTTTCAATCATGTTTCCCACTAGAACTAGGATTTATCATTTAAGTTTGTATCGTTATCGCAAATCTACTAGTCTAGCGGAGCCTATCGTCACATCTTTAGTGAGACCGTTTATCACATTTAGACTTTTCATTTCTTTAGCATGCTGTGATAGTCCACTGATTTTATATCATTTCCTCTTGTTTCAGCAAAACTCATTTTGAAATTTTCAATGTTTTTTACATTTTCAAAATTTCTATTTTTTTTTAATTTTACTCCCCCTAAAATCAAAATATGTTTCAATTTTGATTTTCTGGGAAAATTTGAAACAAACTGTACAAACTTGACAACTTCATGAGAATCACTTCAATTCTCTATCCACCTGGCATAAACAATTTGAACTCCCCCTCATACCAAACTATTTTCCCAGTATGATTTCAAAACACTTAAGTTTGTTTTAATCAAAATGGTTTTTCCAGAAAAATTAGTTTGTTTACTAATCATTTGTAGGTTCGGGGTCACTTCATCACATTGTTTTCTTCATACACATGACAGATTTTACAATTTCAGTTTTAGATCTCAAACATCACTTGTAGAAAATCAAGTACAACTTAATGTCCCTGATTTACCACATGTAAGGCGAAAAATCACCAAAGTGAAATTTCTCAAGAAATGTGTCGATTCATGTTCCACGCTTACCAACCTGGGAACTCCGGCAAGTCAGGTTTTTCATTTGAACAGATTCACCCAAGCCTGACGGTCCTTGGGTGCTTTGGATTTCTTGTTCAACAATGGTGGAAAATTTTCATCATCCATTGTTAGACCAGAATTCTCAACTTTTACCTCAACACATGGCTCTTCTGGTTTTACCATAGTAGAATCATTGCCTGAATGTGGCTTGACTGACTTTAATGAGCCAGATTCATCGCCGACATGTGGCTCCTTTGTTTCCACAGAAACAGATTCATTGCCACAAACTTTCTTCTTCTTCTTTCCCTCTTTCGTCCTCAGATTTGTATCCGATGAATTCGTCTTGCTTGACTTTGCCATCGAGGGAGTCGATTCATCAGAACTCTTATTTGTTTTACCAGTTGTATCCGAGGACAAGATCATCTCGAGATACTCTCTCGCCTTCTTTCTTTTCTTCCTCAGTCTGTCTTTTTGCCCTTGTGAAAGCTTCACTTTCTTTTCTTGAACTTTAGGTTCTTGAACCTTCTGTTCTTTGGGCTTGACATTGACTGGTTTCTTCACCTGCTTCTGAGATTCAACCCTCGATCTTCTCATTGATCTCATTGAGCAATCTCTAGCAATATGGCCAATGATGTTGCAGTTAAAGCATCTCCTTGACTCAAATCTCCAACTCTGGCAGTTAACAGCAATGTGTCCTTGATAGCCGCATCTGTAAACACACTCTGTTATCATACCAATCAACATTTTCAGTCCAAACATTTAGATCAAAGCATTGTTTGGCTTGGTGATAATCTTTCCTCCTCTTGTTTGCTGGATTTGGCTTTTGAGCACTGTGGTCCGACCTGCACCACTCATTACCAACAATTTTTGAATTTTGAATTTTTACTTTTTGTAATTTTTGATTGCGATTTGATGATTGATCTGATGAACTTTTATTTTCTTTTTGAACATTTTTCAAAATTTTCGCTTTTTGTTTCTGTTCTACTTTCTTCTTCAAAGGTTTTTGCGTAGAGCATTCACCCTTTTCAGTTGATTGCAGAACAGTTTCTTGAAATTTTTCTTTTAATTTCAAAAATATTTTCTTTTTCTCATTTTCATCATCAGTTTTCTCATCGCAATCTTCAATTTTGACTTTGTCAAAATTTGTGACATTGTCACTTATTGGAATAGAATTGATCGGTTTTGGACAGGGGAACTCAGATGAAGTCACAAAACCTTTCAATTTCTTTTCAAGCTCATCTATTTTGTTTCTTGAATTCTCAGCTTCATTTTCAAACTGAGATATTCGTTCAAGATGAGCCTTGATTGTCTTTCGAGCACATTCAGCTTCTTTTTCAAGTCGAATAATCGTCTGAAGATGAGAATTTATAATTTTTTGCTTTTCAATGTTGTTTTGACTAAAAACATTTCTTCCATCTTCAAGAATCTTTATCTGACTTTGAAATTCATTTTCAATTCTTGAATTTTCATTTTCAAAGCTCTCAATTTTATCTTCAAAAAATTTTTCTTTTTCTCTCATCTTCTTGTTTTCTAATGTTAAATTGTCTAAATCACTCAACAATTTAACATTCTCAGACTTCAAATTTTCACAAATTCCCTGCAACATAAGAATCTGTTTAGCATCAGCTTGTTTCTCATCTTTCAACTTTTTGATTTCCAATGCCAAACTTTCCGCATCTTTCAAGAGTTTGTCATTGTCATCCTTACAGTTGTCACATTTAGAGCACACAGATTCAGAAATTGAGGATCCACACTTTACAGATTCTTCAACTTTTGAAACTTCTTCTTCCTTTGCCCTGAATGTACCTGCACAAAAAATTTTAACGAAATCAAGAGGATTTGCATACTCAACAATATAACAACCCTTCTTCATATCGTATTTCATAACATACTTTGCTCTAATACATTCAACAATCCTTTTGTTCATTTCATCAATCACATCTAAACTCATATCCACTAAATGAGTTTCCAAAACTTTTATCAATTCTTTCCTTTTCTTTCCATTTTCAAATTCATGAGTTTTAAGTTTGCTGATGAATCCTTTTAGATGTAACTTTGAAAAGTTTGAGTCCCTTTTTAATTTTTTCAAACAATCACTCCATTCAATAGGTAATGCATCTGCAAACTTTTCTATCTTTTCTGTATCTGATAGAACGATCTCATGATTTTTTAAGTAACCAAGTAAGACTCCATATCGGTTTTCTAGATCTTCCAATGTTTCATTTTTCAAACATACAAAATATTTAAACCTTTTGACCTAAACATCCTTTTTCACATTTCTATAACTCTCATCTATAAATCCTCGATTCCAATTATTAAAATTCTCAAAATAATAGTTTTCTTGTTAATCAAACATCATTGTCATTTTTCTAACAATCCTGACACGTTTCTTCTCAAAACAACCTATCAAGCGAAATTAGACTACTTATGTGACCTAAGAGCGAAATCCCAGATACCCTAAAAGCAAAATCAGACTCTATGAACCCTTGGAGCAAAATTAGGGTTTAGGTTCACAAAAGCGATATCAAGGTTTTGGTGGCCTTATGAGCGAAATTAGGTGTTAATGCACAAAGAGCGAAATCTCAGCAAGTCCTTAAAAGCGAAATCAGATCTTTGACACAATGAGCGAAATCAGATCAACCATATGAGTGAAACCAGGATGTTCTTAAAAGCGAAATTAGGGTTTTGTGGTTCATATGAGCGAAATCTGATGGTCTCCATGAGCGAAATCCCTCAATTTTTGTGACACAAAAGAGAAATTAGATGGACCTTGGAGCGAAATTAACAGCAATTGACACTCAAAAACGAAATCACAGTGTATCTATGAGTGAAATCCCAGAATGTTCGTATAAGCGAAATCAACTCGAGTCCAATTTTAATCTATTTTTAGTCCGAATTTCAGTGTGAAACTTTCAGGGATTTGTCTATGTCAAATTATCTATAATCTGTGAAATTTTGAGCAGGTTTTGTCTGGTAAATCTCGTTTTGGTGAAGAAAGAAGGTGTAGAAATCAGAATATTCCAGCGAAAACGAGCTAAACGATAAGAACTCTTCCTCCTGAGCTCTGATACCACTTGTAGGATCACGAGACGACCTAACGAGTCGATCAGAAGAGTGCTCAGACTGAATCAGAGGCGGAATTTCATTGATTCAGTCTTTGTTTAGATTGATTTCACTATTAACTACTGATTGTATTGATCGGAAAGCAATTACAACTCAGTCTTCACACCAGCAGCACTTCGGTATGGAATTGCACAACTGTTATGTGATTTCGCTCAAGAGACACTATATATAAGACTGAGATTTCTCTCCAAGGGACATGACCATAAGAGCGAAACCTCCACATATCCATATCAGCGAAACCCTTAGCTACCCTATGAGCGAAATCATCAACCTAATAACATACATTTTCCAGTTCTCTCATAAAACGTGCCCTAATCTATACAATGCAATGCAATGTAAGACTCGATACACGACGAAGTCGACAGATGTAGTACACCAACAGACTCCCCCTCAGATGTTGACGAGTCGACTATCGAGTCACGACAATGTCATGTCTTCACTTCTTCAGTCTTGATCAGTCTCTGGGCTTTTCTCTCTCTATCTTCATTATCTAAGACTCGAACAAAGATGTAGTCGACAGACAACTGCACCAACACATTGTAACTCAATGTGACCCAATTCCAAAAGCTGAAATCAGGAAACAATTTGGAAATCAAAAATCACCAACAAAGCAACAACCTATTGCTTCTAAAGGTAAACAACCAGAAAAGCGAGCTAATAAACCTAATGTTTCTCAATCTAAATTTGAAACAAAAGGAGCTCGTTATCAAAAGAAAAACAGAAATGTCAAATTTGTATCATCGAATGGTACGGATAAAATTGAGACTTTTGAAAACAAATCAAACACCGATTTTGTCCAACAAGTCACGATTTTAAAGCGTAATAACCAAAAACGGGTGTGATGAAAAAGCAAGTACCTCGGGTTCTACGGGTTCGACATCTGTTTGTCGATCAGATTCTCCTAAGTTTGTGGAAAGGAGAACATGTTTTAAATGTGGGGAGTTTGGGCATATCATTAAGAACTGCTCAAACACTCCAAAATATAAATTTGTTGAGAAAGCACCACATGAAAATGTGCACCCTCAACGTCGTCCCGTTTCACCAAAACATGATAAAAGAACTGTTAAGGAACAAGAAACGAAACAACGACGTCAAAACGTTAAAGCTGTTGAAAAGGCTTTAAAATCTGAAGTCAAAACGGTCAACAAGGAACCAAGTTCTTCACAATTTTTAAAACTAGAAGTTTTAGAATATGTTCATAAAAATGTATCTGGTAAAGCAAATCAAACTTGGAAACCTAAGACAGGTGAAAATTAAGGGGGAGGTGTTGTGTTACAAAATCATCAAGAAATCGAGATCATCTTTCGTGATGCTCAGGGACGACCTAAGACCACTAAGGCTTGGGTCCCCATCCTCAACTGATCATTGATGATATGTGCAGGGTGTTCCAGGAGGAACTATTAATAGTCATTGGATTGTTGATAGTGGAGCATCTAATCACATGACAGGCGACTTACGGCTTCTATATGATGTGAGAAATATTAGAGGAGGCTATGTCACGTTTGCTGGAGACAAAGGCAGGTACATCACTGGAGAAGGAATGATCTCCAATGGTGTTGTACGTTTCGATAAGATCAATTATGTTCATCAAATTGATCATAATCTTCTCAGTGTTTCGCATATCTGCGATAAGAAGTTCACCGTGCATTTTAATGATGCCGGTTGTTATGTGCTGAAACCTGGTTTCAAAATTCCAGATGAATGGATTCTTTTATCGGCTTCAAGAGTTAATGATCTTTATATTCTTGATATGAGCCAAGCGATTACGACCTTTGCACAAGTCACATGTTTTGTCTCAAAAGCCACGGAGAAGGAGTCTATATCTTGGCACAGAAGAATGGGGCTCATTCACTTAAGAAAAATGAACCATTTGGTGAAAAACAATCTTGTGAATGGCGTGCCTGTGAGAAGTTTTCATCTACAAGATATCTGTGTTTCGTGCCAGAAAGGGAAACAAACGAAGAAGTCTCACCCTCTGAAGAAAATCAACACTGTTAGCATGCCTCTCGAACGTCTTCATATGGACCTCTTTGGACCTATGAGACACAAGACAATATTCGGGGATGCTTATTGTTTAGTGGTTACAAATGATTATTCTAGACTTTCTTTGGTAGCTTTTATGGCATACAAGAGTGATACTCCTGGCATCCTCAAGGATCTTCTTACATTGTTGGAAAATCTCTACACGTTGAAAGTTAAGAGGATCAGAAGCGACAATGGAACTGAGTTCAAGAACCGTGTGATGGATGAGTTCTGTACTTCTAAGGGCATTCTTCATGAATACAGTTCTCGATACACTCCACAACAAAACGGTGTCGCGGAGAGGAAGAATCGGACGATAATTTAAACTGCAAGAACGATGTTGGTAGAGTCGGAGCTTCCTGTTCAATTCTGGGGGGAGGCTGTGTTGACTGCTTGCTACACATTAAACCGAGTTCTTACAGTTAAGAGACATGGGAAGACTTGTTTCGAACTTCTACAGAAAAGGAAATCGGATCTATCTTTTCTAGATTGAGCCGGATGGAAAGTTTGGCGCGAAAGCTATCGAGGGTTTCTTCCTTGGATATGCTACTCCGAATTTTCGCGTATGGAATTTGGCTACCAAAAAGATTGAGTTATGGAGTGAAGTAAGGGTTCAAAGGTATTCAAGTCATGTTAGGGCTCCGGGTGATCCTTGGATGTTCGACTACGATGGGCTATTCGACTCCTTTAATCTGCCAACCTTTGACGAAGATTCTACAGCTGCTAGAATGTTATTTGATAGTGACAACGCTGCGGGCTCGCCATTGGTTAGACCTGTTATTGTTAACCCCCAAGATTCTAATTCGGTTAACAACACAATTCAAAATGAGGTATTTGAAGATGCTACTGAGTACAATGAGTCAACGGAAGATGATGAATATCTGGATGCGACTGAAGGTACTTCAGCTCCAGTTGCTCCTGTTCAGGGTACTTCTGTTGAAACGCCTCATGTGCAGGATGTTGATACTGCTGAAGGGAATGCATCCACTTCCATGCATATTCCCGGTGTAGAATTGGTTGTTGATCTTAATATTAACAATTTGGGTGTAAATGCTCATGTTCCTGAAAATCCTGAAATGAGGATACACGATACCCATCCACAGTAGAATATCATAGGAGATGTCCAACAAGGAGTGCAGACGCGTAATCAGCTGAGAAACAACCAGAGTGTTGGTTCGTATTCAGCCATTAGAGAATCTGGTTTTCAAAATGATTGGTCCTTCGCGTGTTACATTTCACAAGAAGAACCGAAATCTTGGAAAGAAGCCTTAAAGGATAATTCTTGGGTTGAAGCAATGCAAGAGGAACTACAACAGTTCCAGAAACTGGGTGTTTGGAGACTTGTTGAAAAACCCGACAACTACAAGAAAATTGGCACCCGTTGGGTTTGCAAGTGCAAAAAGGATGATCGTGGAGTGGTCATTCGCAACAAGGCGAGATTAGTTGTTCAAGGCTTTCGTCAAATTGAAGGCATTTATTACAACGAGGTTTATGCACCAGTTGCTCGTCTGGAGGCTATTCGGATCTTTCCAGCTTATGCTTCTTTTAAAGGATTCAAAGTCTATCAGATGGATGTCAAAAGCGCATTCTTAGATGGTATTGTTGAAGAAGAGGTGTATGTCGAACAACCTCCAGGTTTCGAAGATCCTATCCATCCCGATCGGGTTTAGTTGCTCAACAAAGCTCTCTACGGGTTACATCAAGCACCGAGGGCTTGGTATGCAACCTTATCTACTTATCTCCTAGAGAACGGTTTTCGCCGGGGTCTTATCGACTGTACTCTTTTCATCAAGGAACAGGATGGAGATCTTTTGTTGGTACAGGTATACGTTGATGATATCATTTTTGGTTCTACTAACGATACTTTGTGCAGGCAATTTGAACGTGTTATGCAGGAGAAGTTCGAAATGAGCGCAATGGGAGAGATGAATTTCTTTTTGGGCCTACAAGTTCCACAAACTGAGTCTGGGATATTCATCCATCAGACTAAATATGTTGGTGACATCTTGAGCCGATTCCAGATGTCTGAAGCAACGCCCACTGGTACCCCACTTCCGACTAATCACGGGATTACTCCGGACTTGAAGGGTGAAAGTGTCAACTCTTCTTATTATCGCGCTATGATCGGATCTCTCATGTATCTCACAGCATCGACGCCTGACATCATGTATCCAACGTGCCTGCTTGCAAGATATCAAGCTAACCCAAAAGCATCTCATCTTGGAGCTGTTAAAAGGATTTTTCGCTATCTGAAGGGTTGCCCGGACACCGGTCTATGGTACCCTAAGGATGATGGTTTTGACTTGGTTGCTTTTAGTGATTCAGATTTCGGCGGATGCAAAATAGATGGGAAATCCACAACGGCTGGATGTCAATTCTTAGGAAGTCGCTTAGTCACGTGGTAGTGCAAGAAGCAAACTTGTGTTGCTACATCAACTTGTGAAGCTGAATTCATTGCTGCCTCAATTTGTTGCTCTCAGGTTCTATGGATCCAGCAACAAATGCGCGACTACGGTTTTGAATTCCTATCTACCTCTATTTTTGTTGATAATAATGCTGCTTTATCTATCACTAGAAATCCTGTCCAACACTCCAAGACCAAGCACATCGAAATTAAGTATCACTTCATACGTGATTGTTTTGACAAAAGATTAATCGATGTTGTTAAAATCCACACTGATGAACAGCGTGCTGACCTGTGTACAAAAGCTTTTGAAAAATCTCGTTTTGACTATCTTTTATTGGTCAATGGTGTTAAGGTGAAACAAGAGTAAACTTCTGTCGGCTGATCGTTTTTGTAAATATTTTCTTAAGCGTCAAAAATCCAAAAAGATTTTCAGTTTGCTTATCTTTTAGCATTTTAGGGGGAGAAATTTCAGAAAATACAATAACATGTGAAAATTCAAAAATCCAAAAATATGTCGTTTACTTTCTGTCTTTAATTTTGAAAAATCAAAAATTCAAAAACAATAGAAAACCAAAAATGAGTTTCTTGGAGAAAAGAAGGGAAAGTGATGATATACACTGGTGTGGTCTGTCAATTTGGTCAAAAGAAAAAGAAAAATTGAAAAATGATAAGTAGCTTTACTAACGATGTATCGGTAGGCTCACAATCAGACTAAAATGTGCAGGATGATATAATCCTAACAGACTTCAAGTCAGGTGGGAACCATTCATTGGCATATGGTCTTGGTACCGAAATTTCGTTTGATTGATTGCGGAGGTTCTGAGATATTCGGTCTTTATGCTGTCTTATCATCTGGGTATCATGGTTGTATCTTTTACCGAGAAAGATAACGGAGACGAAGTCTTGATCTTCCATGATACTATACATACGTGTACATATTGCATTCGACCTCAATAAGTGATCAACAATCACATGTCCAAACAAAATAAGTGATAATATATCACATTTATCCGGGAGTCAAGTTCGTCTCTTTGCTGTACGAAAGTACTGACCTGTTCACGGACTTGCTCTTGTGTCCTCATGCATCGAAAATCAAGCTCCTCATCAATAAGTGATTCTATCACATAGGGCTTGTTTTCAATCAAAATAAGTGAGTTTCTCACATTCTTTTATACGGTCAAACGGAGGATAAGCAGTATACTCACCGGTAAGATGAACTCTCGTGCATACCTTGATACGGGAATGTGTCGTGAGTGGACGAACACCGACAAGTAAGTATAACTCTTACCGTAAATCATATCTCCTAATTATGATTACATCTGATAAGTTGAGCTTAGGTGGACAACAATAACGATAATTGTGGTAGAATACTTATCTAAAGCTTTAAACAGAAATCAGAAACCGTTTTGACAAAGAGCGTAAGCTGGTAATGATTCTCTTACCTTGAAACTCGCAAAAAGATTGTTCATTGTACAAATTCTTTATGATATTGTCTTTCGTTAGTTTATCGTACTTTAATTTGTGTTGTAGTGTAAGATATAAAACTTGTTTTGATTTGCCGATGGTTGGTATCTCGAAGTTTTCTGCCGGAAGCCTGAAACCTACTTCATAACACGTCCTTGCATTTGAAAACTCAATCAAAATGGAAATGATTTAAATTAAACAAAATATGTTCAGTGTGCAAAATTTTCTTGCCTTGGTGTTTTTGAAAAATGGTGTCGACGAAACAAACTGAATGGTCGACGAAACAAATTGTATCGACGAAACAAGGCAGGTCAAAGTCAAAAGTTTCAACTTGGTCAACCATGGTCAAACCTGTTTTAGTAGTCGACGAAACACCTTGTTTCATCGAGGTTACGACGAAACGCAATGGCTCAGTTTTGTTTTGTTGTGGGCTAAATTTTAAGGCCCAAGTCTAGCCCAACTTATCCGTTTCGTCGAGCCCAGATTCCGTTTCGTCGAGATGTTCGTTTCGCCGAAGTAAGTCGGTGTATAAAAGGGGTCCCAGTGTTCAACTTTTTCAAAAACCATCACTGTTTGCCTTCTCTTTCACTCAAAACCCCATACCCTCTGTTACCGACTTCGACTCTCAAAAACCCTCATTTTGCTTTGAAATTTAACAAAAAATCAAAGGTATAAAAAGGATCCTGTTCATGTTTCGAACACTTTGGACCGTCTGTTATTGTTTGAAACTCTCGGAGACCCTTGTTTACCTAATGATTTCACGACTTAATCTTGTATCTTGTTTGGTATCTTATGAAATCAGATAGATTTAGGATTTATGTGTGTACATGTGCTTTGATTTGGGTTGGGTTCATGTAACAAAAACAGGGGATGTGGGTTTGTTTGTTGTTTGAATTGTTTTGGTGGTTTTGGTTAAAACTGATGTCGATTTTGAATCTAAGATTGTTTTTCTGTTTGTCTTTGGTAACATAAATGTCAAATTGATTGCTTGTGTGTTTATTGATCATCGGTTAAACATCATACGGCGAAACTCTTTTGATTAGAAAATCCCCAAAAACGACGAAACGGCAAAACCCTAACTGTTCAAAAACCCCTTCACGAGGAATCAAACAAGCGACGAAACAAACAAGCGACGAAACGCACTTTGAGATGGATCCGTTTTGTCGAGGTACTGTCGACGAAACAAACTGGTCAACGGTCAACTCTGTTTCATCGCACATCATTCTGTTTCGTCGAAGACTGTCTGTTTCGTCGTCCATGCCTTAGCAATTTTTTTTAGTTTGGTGCATTGTAACAGAATACTTGTAATTATGTGTTGTATGTCCATTTGATGTTCAAACATGTTTGTTTATAAGTTTAATAAACTTATTGTGACATTGTGACTTATTGTGGACATTTTCATATACAGATGGCACCGAAAGAAGGAAAACGTAAGAAACCGACTAAGAAAGAGAATAAGTCTAAAGAGGAGATTATGTCTGAGAAGCGTCATAATCAAATCGCTTTTCTGGATCCAGAAGAAAAGCTCGCTGAACTGAAAGATATCACGAAATGGATCAGGTAGTCGCGGATCAATCATGCTGTTACTTTCTCAACGCCTGTCTACAAATCTCTTATCAAAGCATTCTGGGATTCAGCAAGCGTTGTGCAAGTGGATGGAAAAGAAGTGATTCAGGGTCGTGTAACTGATGTGGATGTTATTGTATCTCCGGATATCTTGAACGAGGTCTTACAGCTACAAGACCATCCGGATGCTCCATATTCTATACCTATCATGTATACGAGAGGCTGCTTGTTACGAATGAAGTGTACAGGAGACATCTTCAGCAAACAAATCAACAAGGGTGATCTGCCATTACGCTACAAGTTCTTATTACACATTCTCATTCAGTGTCTTATCAACAGACGTGCTGGATACGATATGGCTGGAAATTATCTAGTTGGTTTCATGGTGGCGTTGGTGCTAAACAAACAATTTAGCATCTCAAAGTACATCTTCGACAATATGAAGGAAAATATGACGAGGACTGGAAGTAGAATAACCGGGAACAAGTTCTGGATGTATCCGCGGTTTCTTCAAAAGATCATGAATGTTCAACATCCTGGTCTTCCTAAAGCCGACAACGATATTCTGAAGATAGAAGCAATGAACTTCAACTCATTAAGGATAATCAAGAACCTTGCATCCAAAAGATAAAAAGAGAGCGATCCTCCAAGGAAGTTGATCGGTGCGCTAGGAAATCCTGATTATATTGCTCCAGCTGATGATAAATGGCATCATGATGACAGCCAATCTGATAACGAAGAGCCGGAGTTGAAAAGAAAAATGGTTGAAAAGTTTGGTCCAGATCCAGTTGATTCTGATATGTCGGAGAGTGATAGTGAAGGTAATGGTGATGATGGTGGTGATACAGGTGCCGTTGGTGCATCTAGTGCTGGTGCGACTGGTGGTACATCAGCTGGCGATGATGAAGAGGATTCTGATTCGGATGATCATCTAATCGAGCCTGGATACGAAATGTATCTCGATGAACGTGGTGTTAAAAGATACAGAAGGATTAGACAGGAAGATAATCCTGAATACGTTCCAGAGGATACTGAAGCGGAACGTTTAAAGAAAAGGAAAGCTGAGAAAGCTGCTGAACGTCAAAAGACGAAATCAAGAAGATACTTGAGTACCTCTGCTCGGCAATCTGCTCCTCAAGAGCCTGTTCAAGAAACTCCTATGATATCTTCAGCTGCTGAAACTCCTGTGGTATCTTCAGCTGCTGAAACTCCAACAGTAACCCCTCAGGTCGTTCCTCAAAGATCTATGGCTGCTGCAATTAGAGCAACTACTTCGTAGCCTAGTGCTGACCGTCAAAGGATATTCTCAGAAATGTCTCAATACGAGAAGAACACCTTCTTATTCTCTCAATTAGAAGCGGCTGCTGATCGTATTCAGAGAAAAACTGATTTCATTAAAATCACGAAGAATGATCAGGTCAGTCAACAGGTGGAAATAAATAAGTTGAAGTCCACTGTTGATCAATAACAAGCTGTGATCACTCGCCAGCAAGCAGATATTGATAAATTGAAAGTAGAAAATGAACGCTTGAAAGCGGAAGAGGAAACTAGAGAACAAAACCACTCTATACTTCGGAAGTTGGCTGAGGATCTTAAAGGAAGATGTGACTTTATGAAGGAATGGTATGAAACTCGCAACACTACGATAGCTGATGGAGTTAAGAAGATAATTGCTGGCTATGAATTTCTTCGAGGTCGGGTCGCTACGCTGTGGGATGATCGATGTAAGCAACTAGAAGTTATGAAGAAAAGGGATGATGATCCTGAAGATCAAGGGAATCCTGATCCTTCTACTACATCACAGCAGCGGCCAGCCGCTACATCTTCTGCAATCGTTGTTGTTCAGCCGCCAGTGATCGAATCTTCTCAAGGAACCTCTTCTGGAACAGTTCAACAGATTGAAGGTACATCTTCTATTCCTAGCAGTGCTGATCGT
This sequence comes from Helianthus tuberosus, assembly GCA_030545235.1. Taxonomy (NCBI): domain Eukaryota; kingdom Viridiplantae; phylum Streptophyta; class Magnoliopsida; order Asterales; family Asteraceae; genus Helianthus; species Helianthus tuberosus. The sequence continues at coordinate 143,813,955 of CM060412.1, forward strand.
GCATTGCAGGCTATTCATCCAGTCACTGGGGAATTACTTGAAGAAGGAGAAATTATCGAAGATCTTTCACATGAGCAATTTCTTGCTCTACATGCTATGAGAGAGATTGATGACGCTGAGTTTGATATGATGCCAAGTGAGCCTGAAACAATAAATGTTGAAAATATTGAAGAAATTGTATTTGAAGGAAATGAGAAGAAATCTTCATATGTTCGACAAGATGGGACTGAATTTCCCCCTTTCGATGAAGAATGGCTAAAAGAGAATGTGGAAGTCATTGATGAGCATTTAAAGAACCGTGATACGTCTGAAAATGCCACAGATTCGTTCTCCGAGTGGCGACAACAGTTCTTATCCAAGGTTTCCAAACCTGTGCCAGACGTCGCTCAAGTCGACTACTTACAGTTTGAAAAGGTGAAGCCGAGTGGAAGAATTCTCTGTTGGATGTTCGTCAAGGAAATTCATTGCATCGCCATCAAAAGGGAATTCGGTATCCAGTATTTCAGTTCGCTGCTGAGCATATTATCTCTGCCGTTTTACGATGTTCCAGCTCTGACAAAGCTAAAGCTCCATAATCGCTCAAACTTTGAGGGAGCTACATTGTTTGAGAAAAGAATAAAGTTCAACAAAAAGTCAGGCTGGAAAGATGAATCATACAAGCCACAGTTCCCTATCTACCAGCAGATTAAATTCACTCTTGATCCTGCAACGAACACGGGGCACTACAAACTTGTATATCAGCCAGCGAAAGTCGTAGACAAAATCCCATTAATGTCGATGCCACAGAACTTTCTTGATGAAATGGCATTATGGTGCTACGACTCAGACACGCACGGGGTGGTGATTGTTTTTAGAGATGATCGTGAGAATTTCCATATGTTGGATCCGATGTGGATCGTCAATATGTCCACAGCCGACATCGACAAATTATATCGCCCCGACATTTTCTATGAAGACAAGGATGCGCATCAAGCGTTGCGATTTCAGCGCGTCGCTTGTTTCGGCTACTACCGAGGAATTCATGCGGGCAGTTCGTGGTCCGAACAACACTGAAGTTAGAAGATTGGAAGACCGAAGACGAGTAACAGACAAGGGGGAGTTTGTTGGTGCACCTTTTTGTGTCTGTAACTAGTCTTATTTATTGTTGTATTTTGTACGGTCTTTTAACGATTATCGAGTCTGTATTTGCCGTCGACCAAGTCGGATATCCTCCTATCCGCTTGTGTCCGACTTATTTGTCTCTATTTGATATGTAATGCTATACAAACAATGCATGTTGCATGTAAGGGTATTATTGTCATTATGTTTGTGTTTACATAAGGTTTGCTGCAACTGTCTGTTTGCAGCAAACAGTTCATAAATTGCAGCCTTCGAGGAAACACCTTGTGTTTCTTCGAACACCTCACGACGAAACGCCCAAGTGTCCAATTCATCTTGTTTCATCGTGATCAACGATGAAACTGACTTGTTTCGTCGACTATTGGGCTCCTTCAGGCCCAATGTTTGTTTCGTCGAGCCAATCTTTAGTTTCGTCGATGCAAGGCCCGGGTTGCTATATAAACACATTCTGGTTTCACTTTGAAACTAGATGAGAGCATACCATGAAAGTTATTCTGTCAAACTGTGTGTGTATCAGTTGTTCTTGGTTCTCATCCCATTTAATCAATAGATTGCGTTTCATTGGTTATACTGTGTGTGTTATTTACTGTGTTTGATTTGGCATCGTTACGGGGATTCCGCACCCGTGACATTGTTTGTTATAAACAAGGATTCGGTTTTCGTTATCGATCCTCAGATTTCGGGACCTACAATTTCTACTTGGTTTTCAGGGTTTTCTATCTCCATCAGTTGATCAAGGATTGGTGGCTGTGGTTGGGGTGCTATTATTTCCTCCAGATTAGGGTCAGCTGCAGTGGTGGCTAAGATGTGAATATTGGCTATACCCCTATTTATCATGTCCTGGGCATAGGCATCTGTCTCTCTTTTTGCTGCTGCTAATACCCTCTGGTCTTGTAACTTTTTCATACATTTTCTACGCTCTTGTGCCTCTCGACAGAACCATCCCCTCTTTTTCTGAGGAAATGGCTCCTCTGACTGAGCCTTAAACACAAAGATTCCTTCTTCCGTATCAGCAGAGTACCCTGAGAGGGCAGGCTGAGAAGAGGAGGTGCCTTCGCTTCTAGGCGAACCAGATAACTGACGGTACGCATCACATGGTCCCTGGTCGCTCATACTGTAAACTAACAAATAGTCAAATAACACATAACAAATAAATACAATTATGCACGTATTCCCGTAATTTATTTCCTAACAGATTAAATTTTTATGTCAGTGGAACACTTATGTGGCTGAATCAATGGCTTAGCTCTGATACCACCTTCTGTCGCAACCCCCGATCCCTTATCTGTCCTGGGAATGAGTGGCCGCGAGCCAGTTTTGGTGGTATCGCGTATTGTCTAATTTGGCAGCGGAAATTTTCATCAGGACCGTAGTTAGGAAATGTTTATCAGAGTAAAACCACCATTTATATATAAATAAACATATTGGGATGAAACCCAAGTTTTTATTACAAGCTGATTTATAGGGATAAATCCCATTTTATTTAAATTAAAATGCCTTCTTTATTTAGGTAACTTTTATAGCCACTTTTCCAAGCCTTCAATGTTGTCCAGCTGGCTTCTAATTGGCTTTCACATTGTGTTACCTGAAACGCGTTTTAAAAACATTTGTCAGTGGGAAATACTGGTGAGTGAATCCCAGTTTAATCAAGAGTTATTAATTTAATTTAAACTTAACAGTATTGAGGGAGATTACAATGTTTATATCTACCCAATTACTCATTCAGTACTGTCAATCCTGACTGGTGGGTCATATTACACATTGGCTAACTCTTCGTCCAATGGTAACGTTACTCACATTTTGTTTACAAAACCCCAACATACCGGCAGTAATCGTAGAATTACAAAGAGTCAATCACTGCTAAATTTCATTGTAAAATAGTTAAGGTTTTGTAAAACTGTTTACAAAAAGGTGATTACTCACATTGCTGTCTTAGATTTTCCGTAAGGGTTTCCTGTGAATTATCTATAATTTACACAGATGTACAGGCGTTAGTATAATAACCCATTTTAACATTAGTAATACCCTCCCCGAGACGACATTCCAACGACTACGTCGGGCAGAACCACGACAGCCGTTACGAAACCCTAGATCAATCGGGCAGCGTATCTAATACGTATCCAGGGGTTATAATACTTACAACAGAGCAGAACTTCGCTATTTAGGGGGGTATAATACCCGCGTATAAGGCCTACTATTCAGAATTGAGAGAAATAAATCGTTGGTGAGCGAATTCGAATGAAGATCCGATGGCCTGCTTATATAGTTGCTGAGTCTGGTTCTCTCGCGGCCCGCGTAACACAAGATCAGGGCCTACGCGGCCCGCGTTGACTCTAGGTCAACGTGTAGCCCATCCGGATCAGCAACTAGACTCGACATGTGTTGGGCCACGTGGCAGCCCAGGGCCGTGCCATGTTTTAAGTTGACGCGGCCCGCGTCAGGCTTGGGATAGGGTTTAAACGGCCCGCCTCAGCCCAAAATTTCAATTTTTAATTATTTTTAATACTATTTAATATATTTGAGGCCTGTATTCGTGTATGGGGTGTATTTAGGGACATATTGGTATATTTTAAAATATATTAGAGTGCCGGAAATATTCGAGGGTGTTGGTTTATTTAGGATTGTTACACCGAGTTCCATTGAATGATTTTTAGTGATGCCCTGACTCTTCGGAGGGCTTTCTTTCTTGGGATCCTTAGCAGGGGAGGATCGGAGATTCATCTTGCCCATGGGTAAACGGAGAATAGAACATAGGAAAGAAGAAGATTTAGAGAGAAGGAGAGAAGAGATACCTGATGAAGTCTTCGTATGAGGATTTAAAGGGGAAGGGTCTCGAATTTAAATGCATTTTTCATCCTTATCTCTAACCCTATATATAATGATGATTGTTGTAGGGAATCTTATCGCTGATTTCATCCTCGCAACGGCTAGTCCTATTGTAACGGCTAGTTTTTCGCTAACCACTCGTCCGGAATCAAGCAAAAAATATGACTTATTCAGTTGCATTTAATTCCTCATATTTTGGGGGCAATTGTTAGGGATGGATTTTCACAGCTTATGGATCACGGATCCTCAAATGCAGCTTGGATCACGGATCCTCAGTTCAGTTTGAATTAAGGATCCTCAGAAGATGTTGTAGGACTAAGGATCCAGGATCATCATTATTATCCTAACACTAACGATTGTTTCCATCATTTTTGAACTTGTTTTGCAGGTGTATTCGAATAGGACTTGGTCCAACCGAGATTCTAGGGGAATATGCTTTGTGATTCTGCACGTGCATGAGCTCTTCGACCGTTATGGTGATCGTGGGGGACTTGCATGATTTTCAGATAGTTAGTTAGGCTAGTTAGTTTCTATTTTTAAATGGGGATACAAGTTTGATTAGATTATTATTAGCAACACAAATGCACTACACTCGAGCTCTCAAGAATTCTCTGCGATTACACACTTTTGCACTATAGTGATCCTTGTACCAAGCTTGTTATCGTCCCAATTTGTAAACCTTGTTTGTTTAATATAGTTCGTGATCGGTAGTTTCCATCACCCGAGGTTTTTTGTGCCGGAGATCATTCATTGATCAAGGGCTTTTTCCTAGTATAAATCCTTGTGTTCATCATTCATTTCATTCATTCATTGTTCATATATATTTGATCATTTAATCAAGCATCACACCTCACAAAATCAGATTTGGTTGCATTATCCTTGTGTGATTTTTGACCAAAACAGTTATTACAGCCACTTCCAATACCTACTTTAGTATTTGAAAGTGTGGCAATGGATTTCATCACTGCTTTACCACCCGCTAAAGAAAAAATGGTTATTTTCGTCGTTGTCGATCGACTTTCCAAGTACGGGCATTTCATGGCTTTGCCAACTTCATTCACTAGTTCCACGGTCGCTGCTGTTTTTATTAATGAAACTATACGGTTACATGGTGTTCCCATCAATATCGTCTGGGATCGTGACCCGCGTTTCATGTCTGATTTTTTGGCGGGAGATTCACCGACTTCAGGGGACGACTTTATCGTTTAGCACGGCTTACCACCCCCAGTCGGATGGGCAAACCGAAGCTCTCCATAAATGCATGGAAATGTACTTATGATACTTCATTACCGATCTACCGAAAGAATGGGTCCGTTTCTTACCATAGGCTGAGTTTTGGTATAACTTTTCTTACCAACCTTCAGCCAAGATAACACCCTTCGAGATCTTGTATGGTCGCAAGCCACCTACTATTACCCGCTATGTTAAGGAATCCACAGGTAACTCTATTGTGGATTCCCAATTAATGGAACCGGATGCTATTTTAAGCCTTCTCAAAAACAATCTGCTTAAAGCACAAGAGCGCATGAAGTTGGCTGTGGATAAAATCCACGTGATGTTTCAGTTCGGTTGCAACGACACTATAAGTTAGGCCGCCGATACTTCGGACCATACCAAATTCTTGCTAAAGTGGGATTCGTGGCTTACAAGTTAGCACTACCCGAAACCGCAAAAAGTCACAATGTTTTCCATATTTTTCTGCTGCGTAAATGCGTAGGCAAACCTGACCATCAGATCACTCCACTGGAACTCATCAATTCGGACACCACTTTGGCTTTACAACCCCTTCGGATCTCCAACACACGTACTATCACTCGTGGAGATCTTATGGTAGAGCAATATTTAGTTCACTGGGATGGCCTTCCCCCAATCAGCAGCTACCTGGGAAGACAAAAGCCTCCTACTTCAGAAGTATCTTGACCTCCACCTTGAGGCCAAGGTGGTTCCTAAAAGGGAGAGGAAATGTTATGACTAAAATGGCCTCAACTAATGAAGATTGTTTCATGCCAGATGTGGTCCCAAAGGAGCTAAGAAAGAGTACCCAAGCAAGAAAAGTGCCAGCTAAATTGAAGGAGTGAGATCATTACACGTCAGCTTAGGGAGTAACTAACTTTGGTGAGATTTATATAATAAGAGCATAATAGAAGTGTGAGAGAATTGAATGGAATTGTAGGAGCTGTCTCTTTCTCATCATCTTCTGTAGTTCTGTTTCTCATCTCCTTCTTGGTTCATTGAGTATCAGTAATAAACTTCCCTTTTGCTGCCAAATTATTTTATTAACTGTTATCCTTTGTTTAAATCCTTACATTGACCTATCAATTTGTTGTTATGCTTTTGACTTTCTAAATGCTGGTTATTAATTCTTTTGTGCAATGCTCATTTTTTTCATTTTGAGTGTAACTTGACTGGGCAACATCCCTCTTTCATGTATAGGGTACGTGTTCATACTTAAATGTACCTAAGAAAGAGGATGGCTGCCACACAGTTAAACTTTCGATAAAAGTTGTTTTCTTATTGCAGGAAATCCTTTTGGGTCTACTGGAATGTGCCCCATGGTGAATATGGTTAACAAGAACGAAACTTAACGACACTGAAGAACATGAAGTGTCGGTTGATACTTAGGCAAGCGATTCCGGATTGGTTACTCATAGTCAATGAAAAGGAAGACCTGCAAAAAAAGGTACACAATCTTGTATCATTCATCATTCTCTTTTCTTTGTGATGCACTTTGAAAGGGTACAAGTGGCTCTATATTAGTATAGAAGATATAGATAATCCTTTATATAATTAAATCTCGAGTAAATTACAAAAAAAGTCCTTTATGTCGACACCAGAATGCAAACTATGTCCTTTATCTTCAAAAATTACAAAAAACGTACCCTTGATGTTTGCAAACCCTTGCACGTTATGTCCTTTAACCCTAACTCAGTTAGTTTTTATAGTTAAACGAGTGGACGTGAACCCGTGCGTTGCGGCGGGATGGTTAATACCAAAGAAAAAATAAACGTTAAAACATTGAATCACGGACGCGTGTTGGGGACTGTTACGTAAAACTTTTTTTATGGAAAGAATGACTAAGTGGAAACAATAATATTGGGTCGTTATGCAACGGGCACTCACTAAAGTACGAAAAAACCCAAATGCCTCAAAGGATTTACATTGATCAAGAAGTATATAGATGAATGTTGATGTTGGTTATCTTAATCTGTCTTATATTATAAAGACAATTAAAGTTTGTCAATGAAACATACAATAACAACAACAACCATACCCAGTGAATCCTGCAATTAGCAAAGCTAATGGCAGGGTCTGGGGAGAGTGGGATGTAGGCAAACCTTACCCCTATTGATGAGGATAGAGAGCCTGCTTACAGAGAGACCCCGAAACTAAGCATAAATATATAAAAATACTTTTACACGTGTCTCTTGTTTTGGGGAATGGTAAAATATATGTATAAGAGAATGGTAATATATTTATCTATTTTCTGACATTGTATGTAAATAATAATATTAGGGAGAATGGTAAAACAGTGGGTGAAAGATTCTTGGTAAAACACCGGGTGAGCACCAAACAACTCTTCAAATACCACCATTATATACAATCTATATCATCTAAATACCACCATCCAAATAAACTTACATCTCCATTATTCGAACTTTCAGTTTCTTAAACACACAAATACCAAAAGTTGGCATCAAAGGCTTCGAAGAAATTAGTTGTCTACACCACCAACGAACCGCTGCCACCACAACACAACCACCGAACCATGTCCACCGTCACCACATCACCACCATCCAATCAATGGAACCGATAATCTTTAGTGTTTTTATTTCAAATCAATGGAACATATAATTTTTATTATCGTATCAGTGATGAAAAATTTTTCCTCTCTCCTGTAGAACAAAACCACCATCTCTATCTCTTTCGGTTCATCCTCGCCACCGCCGGCTTGATCCCTTCCCCCTGGTTGTCGCCGTTTTCTAGCAGCACCCATTTTTCTCACCATCACAAATCCGGATGTGGTGGCGGTGTATTACCTTTTAAAAATAACAAACATCAACAAAAAGATGGATTCAAAAGAATCAGGATTGTATCACCGGTAGCCGGAAGCAGGATTCGACAGAACAGACACAACAGCAATCAAATTTAATGGTTTATGATGGCGTCAGTTTTGAAGGCCGAAATTGAAACCACAGAGGGCATTATCAAACAGTCTCGTATGTGATAACCGTCACTTTGCAAAATGAAGAATAGGTTACTCAATTCATCGTCCAGTATTTATAACTTTGAGGATTTTGGTGAAGGGTTGCGTTGCAAACTTTGGTGAAGGGGTGCTCATAAAAAAAACGACGTGGCACTTCAGTTTCCGTGTGTAGTATGTTGTGATGGTGCGTCGGTTAGTTTGTGTCGGTTAATTTCCGTGTGTAGTATGTTGGAACGGTGGTAACCCTTTGATAAACCGTTGTGTCTTAAGTTGGTTTTTGTATGGATAGATAATCTGACCAAGTGACCATTTGAGGGTATTTTGGTCTTTTTACCCTAAATACTAATATTAATCATAATAAAACCTATAACATTTATTTATATTATTACCAATAATTTTAACTCATAAGAAAAAACCTATTCTCTCTCCCTACCCTTTCTCCTCTGCTATCCAGCGCCACCACCTTCCACCACTGCCCTTGTCTGCAATCAACCTCTACCATACTTTCAGATATCTCTCTCATCTCATCCACCACCGTCTATCATCAAGCAATCTTAATTCAAAAAAAACAATACATATCAGATCTATCTGAATATGTGCCAAATCTAAATTCAAAACTTTGATTGACGGTAAACAAAACACAGTAAAGCTTTATCAGATTTCAGATTCAAATAAAAACATTATGTTCTTAATCAGTTAATCTCCAAATATCAATCACACTATCAATTCATCAACAAACAGAATATTATAAAAAAATCATAATCGAAAGGAATCGAGAGTGGTAGAAACTTACAGATCGATTGAGAGATAAACAGATGATGTCTAGGGTTTTTAGTTGAGGCGGATAGATGAGCGATTGTGTATATATTAAGGTGGAGGGTGATGGCAGATGAGGGAGGTGGTGGAAGGTGGTGGCAGATGAGGGCGGTGGTGGCGGTAGATAGCAGAGGAGAAAGGGTAGGGAGAGAGAATTATAAGATCGCGAGGTGTGGGCTTGGGTTGGGGCGTGGGTAGCCAAGCAACGCCGCTTTAACCACACTGGGGCAGCGTCGGTAGCGGCGTTTCCCCGCTGGCATGGCTATGAAGCCTAGCGTGGGGTGGATTGGGGAGATGATGTGGATGGCTGGGATTGGCTGGGTTCATGGGACCGTTGGGCTAGCCGTTGGCCAACGGCTATTTAAAAAAAAATTCTTTAACTTTTATTTTATATAAATCAAACAATTCTTACTAATTTATACTATCCAAATATTCAAAAACCACCTCCCATCACCAAAAAAATATATATTTAATTAATTCTTCAAGTTCAAGCGATTCGTCTGATAGTTATGATTCGCCATCCTCATCGAACGACGGGGCAAAAATATTATTTTCAACAGTGGCGACGGTTATGAAAGCTATCGTTGAAGATTCAGAAGAAGGGACTTCCCAACCCCAACCCAAACGGAGGATGTATATTTTTCGTGAATATGAAACAACTAACGATTTGCTGGTAAGCGATTATTTGTGGCCGAACCAATGTATGATGAAAGAATGTTTAGGCGTCGTTTTCGTATGAGTAAAAATTTATTTTTCAGATATCAAAGGATTTAGAGAATAATTACGATTTTTTTGAAAAAGACTCGATGTACGTGGTAATTTAGGATTTACCACGTGGCAAAAGGTTATGGCCACCCTAAGACAATTGGCTTACGGGAATAGTTCCGACATAATGGACGACTATTTAAAAATGTCCGTACAGGTGGCTAGGGAAAGTCTTCAAAATTTTTGTGTGTATATCATTGAACTATCTATAAAAATATACTTGAGAAACCGACGTTTAGTGATGTGCAACAAATTATGGAACATCACGTTGAATATCATGGTCTCCCCGGGATAATAGGTAGTTTAGATTGTATGAAATGGGAGTGGGAACTTTGTCCAACTGCATGGCAAGGCTCTCACACAAGCAGATATCATGGAATGCCGGCTATGATGCTTGAAGTTGTTGAATCACCAGATCCTTGGATATGGCATGCATTCTTTGGTATGCCAAGTTCACATAACCATATAAACATTATTCATCACTCGTCCCTTTTCAATAATATGATAAATGGTGTTGGACCTAAAGGAACATTTTTTGTAAATGATGTTGAATACCTGCATAGGTACTATCTTGTTGATGGAATTTACCCTGAGTGGGTTGTTTTTGTGAAATCTTTTTCAAGAGATGGAACCCTAGATTTAAAAGAGTAAAGTTTAACAACGTTTAGATGGCGGCACGCAAAGACATCGAGCGAGCATTTGGTGTTTTGTAGAAAAGGTGGCGCATTTTGAGGATGCGTTGTCGATTTTATGAAAAAGATCAAATAAGAAACGTGATGTACGCGTGCATCATTCTACACAACATGATTTTAGAGGATGAAGGTCCGGCAATAGTTGAATATTATCCTGAAGAGACCGAATCAAATAACGAAGACATTAGTGACGCAAAAACAAAATCTAATCGAGTCACGACAAATAAATTCAAATCTTCAAGCTGATTTGGTAGAACATGTTTCAACGCTTCCTAAATTTGACAACATTGAAGACGAATGATTTTTTTTGTGATGTAATGTATTTTTTTTGTTGTAGTTATTTAATATTAATTAAATAGGTGTTTCTAAAATTAGTATATTAAATTCTGGGTCAGGATTTAGGGAAAATAGTGAAAAGTGTGAAAACAGTGAGAACGCTAATGGATCCCGATCGAAACAATCTATGGACTAGATTGGCGCGGTGGCGTTTTCGTAAATAACATCAATTTTATTACGTGGACCCGCTTCATTAAGGGTAAAAAGGTCTTTTACTGCTCAAATTCAAAACGCCAAACTAAAATGAGAACACGCCATTCAAAACGAATAAAACACCGTTAATACAAAAATGCCAAAGCTTAATGATAAAACGCGTTGTAGACTTACAGGTAGAAGAAACAAACAATAACTGAAAGTCAATTATTAACATTTATTAGAAGAAATTCACTACTAAATTACGTGCCAAAACATCATTATATAAACGACGTTAGCATCACTTCCATAATCACTTCCATCGATCATACTAAAAACGACATCTTATACCAAAACGCCAAATTTAACAAAAACGCCAAAAATGGCACCCATCGTGGGAGATACACCCTGAGAATCAGAAGATTTATCATACGTTTTGACAACAGAAGAAGGGTGTTAGTTAAAACAATCAAAGCAATTTTGAAAATGGAAGAAGAGGTACAGAGGGGTATCCAATCGCTTGGCATCCCTCTTGATAACGAATGTGATGAAACACACAAGGTTATGAGAAGATTAACCAGAAAATTTGGACAAAGCAAAGCAAATGAAAAAATCGACCCAGTCATCACATCATGGCGTTTTGATGAAGAAACAGACATGGTCACCGTTGTTATATGTGACAACGGAGAGCAGGAAGACTACATGCTTGAGGACATCATGACCAAGCATGGGGTTGGGTTCATAGAGGAGTTACACAACGCCACATGTTTAAACACAGACATGGACATAAAAATGGCGCTGATGCAGGACATGTTCAAATGGAGTCTTCAAAATCTTCAAGAACAAGAAGCCAATGAAAGTGAAAGTGATGACTTGGATGAGAGACTAGAAGAAGACTCTAAAGAAGAAGACGAAGGAAGTGATGGATACTTCTCAGACAAAGTCCTTTCTGATGAGGAGTTTTAATGTTTTTTTTTCTTGTGTAATTTTTTTCAAATAATAAAATACTATATTTCTCTCATTAGTTACAAAACGCCAAAAAATACCACAAAAGCCATTGAATACAAATGCCAAATAATAAAAACTAGTTTTCGTGTGTAGTTTTTTCTATGTTAGTGTATTTTATCATCTTGGACCACAAAATGCCAATGTATATAAAAACACTAAACGTGGAAAATGGGACATCTTACAGCCTTAACAGAGAAAGATGATCAAAACAGTAACCGAAAAGGATGGTAACTTTATTACTAGCATTATTATAATAAAATGCCTCCTAACTACATGCCAAAAACATCCTATAAAGAGAAACGTCTCAGCAAAATCCATTGATCACACCCAAAAACAACGCCATGTTTCCTAAAAACCACTCACTTTAAAACGCCAACAAAATAGTTAAAAAACCACACATGGCAAACCTCGTTTCTTGGATATTCAGTATTGTTATGCATGAAGTTTCACTAAATGGATTCTTACCTGGGGTGGGTATCTCTATAAGCTTTTGCTGAATGAGATGCACAAATATTCAAGAAAAAGAGACTAATGACAGTGATATGTCATTTTGTGTGCTTTGTTTTTTATGAAAATATGCATGGCACGAAGGGGTCGATACAAGTGCTATTTTGGACTTTATGATCATAATAACATCCACACAGGCTTTGATCTTCAACAACATGTCAGCAAACAACAATAGATCACACCAAAATATAGGATGCCAATAATCAGCTTCGTCTAAAGGACAGGCGTTATGTAGGAAAATCGGCATCTAGCTAAGGTATTTAAAGGTTCAAGGCACAAAAACTTCAAGAAGTAGAGGCTGATGACAGTGAAGATTTGGATGACAAATTGGATTAGCATTTTTATTTTATTTTTCATTTTCTATTTTTTATTTTTTGGGGATCATTTTCTGTTGTTTGTTAGCACACCCCCAAAATCCACAAGCGGAGTATCACCGCAGGGAGCGTGACTGACTAGGATCAAGCCACCAATCATATTGAACAATATAAGTAAGTAAATAAAACCCAACACAAACAATATAATTGGTGTCAAACAATTTAGCAAAGTCTAAGTTAACAGCGGAAGCATTAAGTTCAAAACCAAAATATAAGTTTAAAGTTTCATAAAGTTTCTCATGAACACACAGCGGTTCATGTCCCACAACGACTCCTTCTCCAATGCAAGCTCCAGCAAATAACCAAACGACCTGCAAAGCATGTAGTAACGTATCAACAAAAATGTTGGCGAGTTCATACTTGGTTGTCTGTTTTAATGTTGTTCCAAAAACCATAAGTTGTTAAGTTGTTTCGAAAACCAAAAGTTATCCAGTTCCATGTTCCCATAGCCATATACCGTGGGGGCTACCCCATGTTGTAAACCACTAGACCCGTTACCATATTGACTAGTGACTTAAGTCATGTTTGAGTGCCTTGTGTCAATGTCTATCATCATTGACTAAGTGCCCAAGTACATTAGTCCACTCCTGTTCTCTGTGGTACGGTGTGAGGCTTGTCAGACCTAATAACGCTATTTAACTAATGACCCGTTTGCCAATGGCTCGGTGATTAAGTCGATATAAAAATGAGGGACTTCATGATAGAGTTGTTGTCTAGTAAGTTTAAGGTTGTTGTCCTACCCAAAGAGGACGGAGGTACGTATTATACCCAAGGAGAATACGCAGATTATATCCCACCTAAGGGGGATAGTTGTTATTTAACCCATTCCCAAACCACTGGGAATCCCATGCTTTGAAAAAAGTGTGAACTCACCTTTGGTTGCTCGGTTTGACTCTTAAAAATAGCTAACAGTCAAGGTCAGTTAATCACGTCCTAGCATGATAACCAGTTAGTCCATTAGTGGTTTCAAATATGGCACAAAGTTCCTACACGCATCTACCACATAACATGCACTCACTATGACAGTTCACGCCCATATATACATTCCACCTATAACTACTCAAGAGCAAGCACACGATACTTTACATAACATTTCCTTGACATATAACAAGTTGGATCATTATCAGATAACATAACCGACATTTAGACACGCAAATCACTACTTATATTGTTTCAGCTTTAACATCCAAAACTGGGCTGTTTTCGGGTATTTTAATAAAATAGTTAACTTTTTCCAAAAAAATCCCAAAAATTTTACAAAATGTTATAAACAGTCCACATCACATTATGTAAAAATCTTGGGACTCAATTCATTACCAATTATTTTATAAAAATCATTTACCGGGGTGCAGTCAGATTCGTCACTTTCTGACTGCAGTCGACAGAAAAAATCATTTAAAATTCATCGTAAGTCCAATTGATGAAATTCCAGATGGAGATTTATGACAACACCCGTGGCCATCTACTGTACGAATTTCATGACTTAAATCTATACAGATTTCATGTTATGACGAAAAACATAACACAGATTTTCTGCAGAAAAAAAGCAGCTTTTGCTACTGTACAAAACGGACCATCAAAAATAACAAACGACCTAAGAAAAATATGATTCTAGTGCCATTTGAAGCATTTTTCGAAAACGTATAATTTAGACTTCAGAAAGTCAATTTTTCGATTTATAATGGTCCGTTTACAGCCAACTGAAGTTGGCTGTTTTCATCAATCAGCATTCTATTTTACAATCAAACGACACCAAAACGCGTGTAAACGATCCCAACCCTTCATAATAAAAACCACAGCAGGCTAATCATTAATTACCATCTAACCATGTCAATAATCACAAACCCTAGATGTAACACATCATGATTTTTCACAAAAACGCAACCAATGATCATTTATGCATACATATTATCGATTAATTCAACAAATCGCATACCCAATAGAAATAAAGCATGCAACAACAAAACCCTAGCATGTCAACTAAAAATCACAGCCATGTTTCTACAAAAATCACACCATGAATCACAATCCAAACTAGAATACTAACCTTAGATCGGAGAGAAGGATTAACGAGGAATAGAGAGGCGACAAGAAGCTGATTGCGAACAAGGGGGGGCTGCTACTTCCCAAGGGGAGGGTAGGGTTTCAATATATTTTTTAACTCATGCATTTACGTACATACAAATAGAAGGGTGTTTGGGTCTTGTGGGCAGAAAAAGGGAAGGAGTGGGTTGGGCTCATGTTTCGCGCAAGGGGGTATGGGTGGCGGGTTGGGCCGGTTATAGCGCAAGGGGGAAGGGGTCCGTTTGGGTTGGGTTTACTAAGTGGCGGTCTTACGAGTTACACGAAATAATTAATTAAAATGTTTCGTTTCACAAAGTATCATACTAAAATGTTTCGTTTTGCAGAAAGACGCGTAACACAATACTTCGGTTTCAGATTTCGGTTTCACGTAATTCACACCACACATTACCAAGTTCGTAATCATTCAAGAAAATAATCAAACAACACAATCAATTCTTATACGTATGTTTAATTGCAAAGTAAAGCGAAACGTAACAAGGGTTCATACTAGTTGTCACATCATCCCCAAGTTGAAAGAAATTTCGTCCTGAAATTTAGCATATAGTTGCCGGAGAAGCTAGTTGTGTTGTGCATTTTCCTAGGGTATAACATTTGTTATCTAATTCTCCACTGCATTATATCTGTAAAAAAAATTTATAAAACGCCAAAAACTACAAACACCAAACGCCTAATAGTATAAAAACTGTCAGAACGGATACTGGCCAAGCACGTTGTTGCCATATAAAACGCCAAAAAAATGCCAACACTTAAAGTGAAATTAGTTTAACCAATTATTATTAAAAACTCCAAAAATTAACTAAACGCCATTAAAACAATGTATAAAACAACCTGCCATCTTTATCGAAATTCGATTAAAAACAAAACACCAAACCCTGAAAAGATGGGAAATGTTACAGCCTTAACAGATGAAGCTGAACAAAACAGTAACTACAAACAGTAACTGAAACGACGGAAAACTTTATTACTAACATTTATTATACTAAAAGCCACGCCATTGTAATTGAATTTATTTATCTTTTCAAAACGCGATAATTACCTGTCACATTATAGACTTGCATCCTACATCGCACGACAATTGATACACAAAATACACATTAAAAAAGTTATTGATGTTTTTTACCGCCAAAAAACATATATCTACCTGGCGCAAAAGAAGCTCATCATATAAGAACAATAGCTAAACAAAGCTTGACACTCCACACATTCACTAAACACGCCACACATTGTCTAAACGCCATACAACTTAAAAAAATGGCTCAGGTTATCGCATGGAGGTTTGAGTGGTCAGAAAGACATTTCATCCTTAAAAGTTCTCTGACAGGAGAAGGGTGAAAATCAAGACAATCAAGGCCATACTTAGTATGGATGAAGCCGTTCAGAGGGATATTCTAGCCCTTGGGATTCCAGTGGTGTTACACCCTCAAAATCCACAAGCGGAGTATTACTGCGAGGCGTGTGACTGACCAGGATCATACCACCAATCATAATAAACATTAAGTAAAGTAAAGTAAATCCAAACGTCTAAAGTTCTCCAAACCAAAGTCCAAAAACCAAGTTTAACAGCCAGCGGAAGCATTAAGTTCAAAAGTAAAGTATAATTTTTAAATTTAATAAGTTTTTCATGAACCCACAGCGGTTAATGTCCCACAACGGCTCCTTCTCCAGTTCAAGCTCCTGCAAATAACCTAAGGACCTGCAAAGCATGTGGTAACGTGTCAACAAAAAGGTTGGCGAGTTCACAGTTGGTTGTCCGTTTTAATGTTGTTCTAAAAACCACAAGTTGTTAAGTTGTTTCAAAAACCAAAATTTATCCAGTTCCATGTTCCAATAACCATATACCGCAGGGGCTTCCCCATGTTGTAAACCACTAGACCCATTACCATATCGACTACTGACTTAAGTCATGTTTATGTTTCCTACGTCAATGTCTATCATCATTGACAGTGCCCAAGTACATTACTCCACTCCCATCCTCTGCAGCACGGTGTGAGGCTTGTCAGACCTAATAGCGCTATTTAACTAATGACCCGTTCACCATTGGAGTGGCGATTAAGTCGATATAAAAATGAGGGACTTCATGATAGAGTTTTGTCTAGTAAGTTTAAGGTTGCCGTCCTACCCAAGGAAGACCGAGGTACGTATTCTACCCAAGGAGAATACGCAGATTACATCCCACCTAAGGGGGACAGCTTTCACTTAACCCATTCCGATTACATCCCACCTAAGGGGGACAATTGTTACTTAACCCATTCCCAAACCACCGGGAATCCCATGCTTTGACAAAAGTGTAAACTCACCTTTGGTTGCTCGATTGAACTCTTAAAATAGATAACGGTCAGGGTTGGTCAATCACGTCCTAGTTTGATTACCATTTAGTTTATTAATGATTTCAAATAAAGCACAAAGTTCTTACACGCATCTACCACATAACATGCCCTCACTTTAACAGTTCACGCCCATAAAAACATTCCACCTATAACTACTCAAGAGCAAGCATACGATATTGCACATAACACTTTCAATGACATATAAAACGTTGGATCATTATCAGATAACATACCCGACATTTAGACACGCAACTCACTACTCATATTGTTTCAGCTTTAACATCCAAAACTGGGCTGTTTTCGGTTATTTTAATAAAATAGTTAACTTGTTCTAAAAAATTCCAAAATTTTGCTAAATGTTTTAATGTATCCAAATATTATCGTCTAAAAATCTCGGGATCCAATTCATTACCAATTATTTATAAATATCATTTACCGGGCTGCAATCAGATTCGTCACTTTTTGACTGCAGTCCACGGAAAAATTCATTTAAAATTCATCGTAGGTTCGATTGATGAAATTCCAGTTGGAGAATTACAATGACTTCATTGGCTATCTACACTACAAATTTCGTGACCTGACTCTATCCAGATTTCAAGTTATGATGAATGAAAACACTAATTTTCTGCAGAAAAAAAACAGCTTTTGCTGGTCTACCAAACGGACCTTTAAAAATAGCAAACGACCTCGAAAAATTATGATTCCAATACCATTTGATTCCTTTTTCGAAAACATATAATTTACGCCTCAGAAAATCAATTTTTCGATTTATAACGGTCCGTTTACAGACAACTGAAGTTGGCTGTTTTCATGAATCAGCATGCAGTTTTCATATTTAAACAACACCAAAACGCGTTTAAACAATCCCGACCCTTCCTATTAACAACTAACAGCAGGTTAATCATCATCTACCATCTAACCATACAAACTATCAATTACTATTCACAAAAAACGCAGCCAATGGTCATTTATGCACATAAACTATCGATTACTTCAACAAATCGCATACTTAGCCGTAATAAATCATGTAACATCAAAATCCTAGCATGTTATCTAAAAATCACAGCAATGTTTCTACAAAAATCACACCAAGAATCACAATCCAAATCAAGAATACTAACCTTGGAGCAAGAGAAGAGATCACGAGAAAGTGGAAGGCGAATCAAGAAGCTGAACTAGGGTTTCAATTGGCGCAGGGGGGGTTCCTGCTGGTCGACGTACACAAGGAGAATTAGGGTTTTTGGATTTTGATTACTTAATCCCAAAGTTTCCTACATATAATTAAAACCCAAGAAAGTTGGGCTAATGGGCTACAAGTAACAAGAAGTGTGGGTTTGGGCCTAATGTTTCAATTAAGGGGACTTGGGTTGGGGTTGGGCCTACAATTGGCGTAAGAAGGGAGAGGGTGAGCTTGGGATGGGTTTTTAATACGAAACCGTTGCGCACTAAACGATGGTTTCGTAAGATAACCGAAATAATTAAATAAAACGCTGCGTATCGCGGAATAATATTTTACAATGCTTCGATTCACAAAATATCATATTCCAATATTTCAGTTTCGGGTTTCGGTTTCACATAATTCACATTACACATTACTAAGCACACCATGGTTCAAATAAAATAAATCACCAAATTCAATTCATTTAATGTACATGTAATTACACAGTAAAACGAAACGTTCAGGGATTTATACGAGTTGTCACATCATCCCCAAGTTGAAAGAAATTCCGTCCCAAAATTTAGCACATAGTCACTGAGGAAGCTAGTTGTGTTGTGCGTTTTCCTGGGGTATCACAAGTGGCCTACGATTGTGAAAGGGCTCGAACGGTAATAAGAAGATTAAAGAGAAAATTTCCAGCAGATGATGATGTTGACCATACTGATCTACTAAAAGTTACAAGTTAGAGTTTAGATGAACAATCAAGAACGGTGAACGTGAGATATCAACACAGGGTGAATTATTCATTGACAATGGACGAAGTGCTGAACACAGATAGACTACATCTTCTTGAACAGCTCTGTGATTTAGCACCTTCAAATGATACAAGATCCAGCGTTGTGATGATATTTAAGTATAAGATGCAACAAAGACGAGACGAGATTATGGCGTTATACGCCAATGCACAAGATGATGATGATGAGTCTGATGAGAGTGATGAACAAAGCGATGGTTACATCTCTGATGTAATACCGTCCACAGAAGACTATTAATTTTTGTTTGATTTTGTCTTAGTTGTACACTTTTAAATTACTAATGAATTTAAAAACGGCATAAACGCCAAGAAATTTACCTTTATTACATATATGAACTGTTGAAATCTACAAAAACGCCTAATGAATTTCGGAACACCGTGGACGAAAAGAAGTTATAACTACTAATTGATTTTAATGAATTTGGGGACGCCATAAACACCAAAATATTTACTATGCTCATGATCTGAAAAAACAATAAAACGCCAGGTAGTTATTGAATCTAACTAAACGCCAAAAAAATCTTACACGCCAAAAAAAATGAAGCGGTGTTGTGAGACGCATTGAAAAAAAATAATATAAAAGGACAAAAAAGCCCCTCGGCCCTTCATTATATCGCGTGCCACGTGTTGGGCCAGGACCCGTTCTCACACTTTAGGGTGTTTTCTCCTAATCACGTACCATTAAATTCTATCATTAAAATATAAAAAAAAATTAGGTGCCAAATGGCACCTCACGCCGCCTAGCCATGCCCACTCCACACCCCACTATTTTTGGTGTGGACCAGTGGAGCCCACAAGTGCCACATGTCAACCCAAACCCCCCCCCCCCCCCCACACCCCACAGTCTAAGCAAATCCTATGGTAGCTTACTTCCATATGATAATCATACTTTTGGATAGTAGAAGGTAATACTACTACAATATCTAACTAGGTTAGAAACCGTGTATTAAATGAGTTGAATAAAGGAAATATTAAATAGTTATAACCGAAGATTTAGAAATAATAAAACGATATTTTGAGATAGGATACGACTAAAACGATATATAAGTATTTATGTAAGAAAGCAATAATATTGAAAATGGTTTAATGTATTATGTTTTTTTACTATTGCTTTTTTAGTTAACCCTTACTATATGTTTGGTATGGGGTAATAGAACAGGCGGTAGAATGGAATGGACGAGGTAATGGAATGGATGAGGTAATGGAATTGATCATTACCATTCCATGTCTTGTTTGGTTACCATGTGAGAATGGAATGAAACATTACCTTTTGTTGTTTGGTTGGCTAGAAAAGACGAATGAATAAAATCGGATGGTGGTGGACAGTGGTGGGCAATGATGGTGGATGGTGATAGGTGGCAGTTGTGCCGGTGACGGTGGGTGGCGGCGGTGGTAGGTGGTGATGACGGCAGGTGGCGGTGGGTGACGACGAGGTGGGTGGCGGCGGTGGTGATGGTGGTGGTGGTGGTGGCCGTGCCGACGATGGGTGATGGCGGCAGCGGTGGCGGTGATCGAAAGTAGCATCGACGGTGGGGTCGGAGGTGGGTGGTGCTAGTGATCGGAGGTGGGTGGTGCTAGTGATCGGAGGTGGCAGTGGCGACGATGGGTGGCGGCGGTGGTGGGGACGAAGGTGGGTGGCAGTGGTTGGCGGTAGCGGAGGTGGCGGTTCTGGCAGTGGTTGCGGCGATGGTCGCAGTGGCAGTGTTGGCAGTGGTGGTTTCGTGGGTGGGCGTCGGCGGTGGTGGTCGGAGTTGGCGGCGGTGGCATTGTTAGCGGTGACGGCGATGGGTGGCGGCGGAGGTGGGTGACGACGGTAGGCGACGATGGTGGATGGTGGTGGGTGATGGCAACAGTGGTGGGTTGTGGCGTCGTTAATAAAGGGCAAAGAGAGAATGGAATGGAAAAAACAGGGGGGATGGATGGAATGATTTTGAGGGAATGAAATGCATTTTGGAATGGACGATTCAATTCCATCGACCAACCAAACACTCTTTTCTTCATTCCCTCACAATGGTACATTCCATTTCACCTCTCATTCCTGCATACCAAACGTTACCTTATAATAAAAAGAATATTAAAGGGTGAAACAAGAGAAGCGGGTAAAACAATCTTGGGCTCACAAAATTGTAACACGTGCACAACTAGTTACTTATTTATCAGGCACATATTAGCTATATGTGATTAGCTTGATACAGATTACAGTTTAACTAAGGGTTTCTTGAAGACTAGGTTCTGCATTTTCGTTTTTGTTAGTTTGAATTATATTATTGGAACCAATCAACCCTAGATGCCAATCCGAGTATCCGACCTAACATTACCTCCCTTACAATAGATACCTCGACTGTGTGACCCCAAAATGGTAAATATTCATTTTAATCAACTAGGTTCATTTCCACGATCACATGTTCTCTTTTGTATCCCCCATTTGTTCTTTTGTCTTGCAAAACTTGTCCAATATTGATTTGTATCATTGGCCCATATATAATTTTTTAATAGACCTTTGATCATTAAACCTTCCGCATCATCCAAAATCTACACCGGTAGGTTACTAGGTTTGTAATGAATAAGACAGCTACTTTCATGTTACATGTAAACCAACATCAAGCCTAGTTTACTCATGCAACTCATGATTCAGGCACCTTGCTTGTTCGTGCTCCATAAATGGTTTATGTGTCCTTCTACATGTCCATTCAAATATGTCTTATCAAGTTAACATTTCTTAGGTGTCTCTTTAAAATAGGGAAACACAGGTTTACTTTCTTGTGCACAACCCAAACAGGATTCTAAACTCACACTACAAGAAGTATATATCATTAGCGGCAACGGGCCAAATGTCGCCGCTATTGGTCGATCCACGTCTCGGAGTCTGAAACCAAACCCCAGCCGTTGATCAAAATCCTGATCTAACGGTTGGGGATCTAAAAGGTATTAGCGGCGACAAGTCGACATGTGTCTCCGCTAAAAGTAGGTGTCAGAACTTTAAACCCTAGCCACACAAACCTTATCTCTGGTCAACCCTTTAGTGGCGACGAAGAGCAATACCGGCGACACAACGTCGCCCCTAATGGTTAAAATGTATCAGTCCCTATACAGCGCCATTTTCTTCCTCCTTCACTTTTCCCCCAAAAAACTTCCCTCTATCGTCGGTAAAACGCGAATTTTGCCCAAATCGGTTAGTTAAACTTTGTTTTTGTTAAATTTCTTCTTTTTTTGTTATATACATTTCATAGGCTTTAACTTTTGTGTATTTTTGTGTTTATGGTAGAGAAATCGGATCATCACCATCACTTCTCCGATCACCACCATCACTTCTCCGGTCACCACCTCATCTCCGCGGTCTACATCTCTTTGAAACTTGAAAATACGGTTAGTTTAATATGTATTTTTTTTCAAAGTTTAGAAATTGTATAATTTTTGGTTTAGGTATGTAAATGTGTATGTAAGAATGTATGTTTGTATGTCAAATGTATAATGTAGGTGTATTTAGTGAAAATGTGTATATGGAAATCTATGTATTTGTGTATGTTGGTGTATGTAAGCATGTATGAGTGTATGTAAGTCTATGAATGTTTGTATTTAGGTGTATGTTAGTGTCGCAACCCCCAACCCCTGCCCCGGGAGGCGGGCGGTCGCAGCCTACTCAGAGCTGGTGGTATCGGTGTTTATCATTAATTTAGCAGCGAAAATTTCATCAGGACCGTAGTTAGGAAATATTTTATCAGAGTAAAACACCACATTTTATAATTTATAAATATATGGGAAAACCCAAGTTTCCATTACAAACATGTTTTTAGTGATAAACCCTAATTTATTGAAATAAAACTTCTTCTTTTTAGGTAACTTTTATAGCCATTTTTCCAAGCCTTCAGTGCAGTCCAACCAGCTTCTATATGGCTTTCACATTTTGTTACTTGAAACGCGTTTAAAAACATTATATCAGCAAGAAATACTGGCGAGTTAATCCCAGTTTAATTAAAACAAGTTTTATCATTTTACAGCATTGAGGGCAATCCAGCAATTACATTTGTTTATATCTACTTTAATTACCACCCACGGTACTGCCAATCCTAACTTGTGGTAATGTTACTACTCACAGTGTAGTAACAAATTTTGTATACAAAACCCCAAAATACTGACGATAATTGTAGAATACAAATACTCAATCATTGTTAAATATAAGTTAAAACAATTGAGGTTTTGTAAAAACATTACAAAAAGAAGGATTAACTCACATTGCTATTTTAGGTATTTCCTTGTGACTTCCTGGTTATAATCTAATAAATTAAACAGTGCACACGCATTAGTATAATAACCCAAATTTACATTAGTTATACTCTCCCCGAGACTTAACTCCAACGACTGAGTTAGGCAGAGCCTCGACATGCGTTAAGGAGCACTAGATCAATCGGGCAGCGTATCTAATACGTAACCAGGGGTTATAATACTTACAACGAGGCAGAGCTTCGCTAATTAGGGGGGTATTAGACCCGATATTATAATTGCTATTTAGAAATTTAGAGAGAGTTTGAAAATTTGAACGGTTTGGCAACTGAAGCCAATGGCTTCTATTTATAGGGTCTGATCAACCCTTTCTCGCACCCCGTGAAAGATGAGGGCTAGGCTTACGTGACCCGTGAGAGACCATGTGTATCGCATAGGGTTGCTGAGTTGACCCAGTAGCTTCGACACGCGCCTGCCACTAGGCGGCACCGGGTTAAGCCTGGTGGCCAGGTTGTCGCACCCCACGACAGAGCAGGAACAAGCCGTCGCGCCCCACGAGCGACCCTTAAATCTTGTTTTTCTTGATTTTTGTAAAAATAAAGGTATTTCAGGGCTGTTTTTCGTATACGGGGTGTATTTTAGGACGTATGGGACATGTTTAAGGGTTTCGGGAGAGTTGTTATATCCTCCCCACCTTGTTTTAGAACTCGTCCTTGAGATCTACTGAAACAGGTGTGGATATTTCCTCTGCATCTCTGATTCAAGTTCCTAAGTGTATTCTGGCCCTCTCTTGGAATCCCATTTTACTTTGACTAGAACTAGTCTCTTGTGTTTGAGATTCTTGATCCTTCTGTCTTCAATCTGTAGAGGCTTCTCTACAAATTTAAGCTTCTCATTTACCTTTATGTCCTTAAGAGGTACTACTAATGATTCATCTGCTAAGCACTTTTTGAGATGGCCCTCTCTTGGAATCCCATTTTACTTTGACTAGAACTAGTCACTTGTGTTTGAGATTCTTGATCTTTCTGTCTTCAATCTGTAGAGGCTTCTCTACAAATTTAAGCTTCTCATTTACCTTTATGTCCTTAAGAGGTACTACTAATGATTCATCTGCTAAGAACTTTTTGAGATTACATACATGAAATACATCATGTATTCCTGCTATTTCCTCTGGCAGTTGTAGCTGGTAAGCTACGGGTCCTATTCTTCTAATAATCTCAAAAGGTCCAACATACCTGGGGCTTAGCTTTCCCCTCTTGATTAATCTGACTATTCCTTTCCATGGCGAAACTTTTAATAATACCTTATCTCCTACTTGAAATTCTAACGGTTTCCGCCTATTATCAGCATAACTCTTCTGACGATCGCGTGCTGCTCTTAGTCTATCTTTGACTTGAATAATCATGTCCGTTGTTTCTTGTACTATCTCTAGTCTAGATAGTTGCTTTTCTCCAATTTCTGCCCAACAGACTGGAGTTGGGCATTTTCGTCCATAAAGTGCTTCAAATGGTGCAGCATTAATACTGGTGTGATAGCTGTTATTGTAAGAAAAATTCCATTAATGATAGATGATCGTCCCAATTTCCTCTGAAATCAATTACACAAGCTCTAAGCATATCTTCCATCGTTTGAACTGTCCTTTCGCTTTGTCCGTCCGTTTGAGGATGATAAGGTGTGCTTAGATTTAACTTGGTTCCCATTGCTTTTTGGAAACTGGTCCAAAAATGAGAAGTAAAACGACTATCTCTATCAGACACGATAGATAAAGGAATTCCATGTAATGAAACTATTTCATTTACATATAACTTGGCTAATTGTTCCATACTGAAAGTTTCCTTCATCGGCAAGAAATGAGCAGACTTGGTTAATCTATCTACAATCACCAAGATTGTATCATTACCCTTTCGTGTCTTGGGTAATTTTGTAACAAAGTCCATTGTTATCAATTCTCATTTCCATATTGACATTTCTAATTGTTGCAATAAACCTGAGGGTTTCTAATGTTCAACTTTAACTTGTGAACAGGTTAGACACTTGGCAACATAAGCTGCTACATCCTTTTTCATTCATATCCACCTGAAATTCTTTCTTAAGTCTTGATACATTTTATCACTTCCAGGATGTATCGTATACTTAGACTTATGGGCTTCTTCTAAAATTCGGTGGCGTAGGTTTTCTCGTTTGGGTATCCAAATCCTTTTCTTATGGAATCTCCAAATTCCATCTGTTCCTTGTTCTAATTCCTTAATCATTCCTTTCAATTTTTCAGTATCGTCCTTGATTACTGATTTCTGGATTTCCCTAATCTGTTCATTTAAATCTATCTGCAGATTTAATTTAAGGGAACGTACACTTTTTGGCTTTTCGTGATACTTTCGACTTAAAGCATCAGCTACTACATTAGCCTTTACGGCATGATACTGGATATTACAATCATAATTACTAAGAATTTTTGTCTCATATTTAATTCATTTTGCCCAAAAACATATCTTAAACTCTTATGATCGGTGAAAATGGTAAACTTACTACCATAAAGATAATGTCTCCAAATTTTAAGGGCAAAATTATGGCTCCTAATTCTAAACCATGGGTTGTATAATTCTCTTCATGATTTTTAAGTTGTCTAGAGGCATAGGCTATAACCTTTTGACGTTGCATTAACACACGTCCATAACCTAACTTAGACGCGTCACAATAGACTACCAATTCTTCAGTTCCTTCCGGTAATGCTAATATGGGTGAGTTGGTTAATCTTTGCTTAAGGATTCTAAAGGCTTCTTCCTGTTTCGGTCCCCATTCAAACTTAACTGATTTACGGGTCCGTTTTGTTAAGGGAATGGCTATTCTATAAAAATCTCGGGTAACCCGTCTATAATAACCGGCCAATCCTAGAAAACTTCTTACTTCCGTTAGTGACTTAGGGACTTTCGATTTAGTAATTGCCTCGATCTTTGTGAGATCTACATGAATTCCTTCATGATTTACTAAATGTCCAAGAAATTGCACTTCTTCTAACCAAAACTCACATTTCGACAAACAAACACATTGATCAAAATTGTCGTGCATTGCGACATTTACTCTATTTCATATATATATAGGGAGAAGATCATGCGAGAACCACCTCTTATTGCGAGAACCAATGTGAACACAACCAAAAATGCCTAAAAATAGCTAAAAATCACACAAATTTTTTTTTAATATTTTTTATATAAAAATCGCTACTTTTCGAAGCAAAAAAAAATTAAAAAAAAAAAAATTTTTTGGCCACTAAAAGTAGCGATTTGAGCATAAAAAATATTTAAAAAAAAATAGATTTTTTTTAGATTTTTTTAGGTTTTTTGGGGGTTTAGTTTTTAGCATTTTAGCTTGGAGGTGGGGGTGGGGGGGGGGGTTAGGTTTTTTTGGGGTTTTAGTTTTTAGCATTTAGCTTGGGGGGGTTAGGTTTTTTTTTGGGTAGGGGGGGGGTTTAGTTTTTATGCTAAACCCCCCCCCCCCCCTCCCCCCCTCCCCCCCCCCCCCCCCCCCAAAAAAAAACCTAAACCCCCCTCCCCCACCACCCAAAAACCTAAACCCCCCACCCCTCCAAGCTAAAATGCTAAAGACTAAACCCCCAAAAAATCTAAAAAAATAAAAAAAAAAATTAAATTTTTTTTAATATTTTTTATGCTCAAATCGCTACTTTTAGTGGCAAAAATTTTCTTTTTTTTTTTAAAAAAAAATTTTTAATTTTTTTTTTGCTTCGAAAAGTAGCGATTTTTATATAAAAATATTAAAAAAAATTGTGTGATTTTTAGCTATTTTTAGGTATTTTTGGTTGTGTTCACATTGGTTCTCGCGGTTCTCGCAATAAGAGGTGGTTCTCGCATGATCTTCTCCCTATATATATATATATACTAGTAGAAAACTCGCGCGATGCGGCGTGGGCGACAATTTATAATGCAATACTTGTTTTTGTTTGTTTATCAATCCTCTAATGGGTTCATTCGCACTTTTCGACGGCAGACCGATTTTTATAAAAATTAAGTTAGAAACTTAAACATAAGGTACCTACAACTAAAATATAAAAAGGTACTTAGACTTAAAATATTATAGTGGGATTCCTCGCTCTGCATTGCTACAACTAATATATAAAAAGGTAAAAGCTAGTTACTTTACCATCTGGGTACCTCTTAATTTTGATAAATCTTGATGGGTTCCGTTCAAAAAAATATATATAAAAAGGTACTTAGACTTAAAATATTATAGTGGGATTCCTCGCTCTGCATTGCGGAAATTAGGTCACTATCTAATTGGTTCGTTGCGGTACTGGCAAATCAAAAGAAAAATGTTCAATTTTTCTAACTATTCCCAAAATTGATCCTTTGAGAATAACAGTATACACCATTCCAAAAGCAATAAATGATTACTCCAATTACTATCCCGGATCTCAAAAATCAAAATACACATTTACATAGTATTAGAGTATACACCATCTCAGTTTCTCTATTTCAAATAAGTGAAGTTCTAATTAAGACAAACTTCCAAATTTCATTAGTGGACAGGATAAGTGCATTATGACACAAACAAAATATGTGCAGTTTTTAGATACTTTTGAGCCACAAAAGACAACTACAATGCAATGTAGAAAGTTGTCTAGTAGCTAGAACCACGACGCTAGAACCGTAGCTGGGAGGTGTCGTGCCTGATTTTTTCCCTTCTGTTTCCTACATGGAACGACAAAAAAAATATATAAACAGTTTTGGCATTCTAGTTTCATTACTGAATTCGGCTATAATGCAAGTTGCAAGCAAGTGTTTTCCAACCATGTAAAAAGAACCACTTATATATAGAAGCACAAGTTTAGCCTAGTTTTTTAAGCTTTGTTTTATTATTTTTATTTTTGATATAAAATGGAGCTGTGATGTGCCAAGCCGAGCTGCCTTGAGTTTAAGTCGAGCCCGAGCTCACGTTAACTCGAAAAAGAATTCTAGTCAAGCTGAGCCATTTTGTTTAAAAATCGAGGCAACTTGTACACTCAAGATTGAAGATGATTAAAAAACTGTATAACATCATCTCCTACATATCAACACCCAGATTAGTAAAACAAAAGGCTAAATCATTAGATCCAGATAGTACAATACCTGAAGGCTACCTTCTCTTAATCAATCACCTATCGAGTTGCGGGTCTACAAACTTTGCATAGCATTTTCAACAATATCCTCAGCCGTGTTATACAACTCAAAGATTTGTGTACAACTTTCCACGTCAGCTTTACAATTCATGAATATTAACAAATCTTCGTATCATTTTGCCCCATTCTCCATAACAAATCTCAGAACACCATAGCAGGCCCTAATAATAATTAAGTAGATAACCAATTTATTTGTACCATTATGTTGAAATATTAGAAGTTGAATAGAAAAAAAAAATCTTTACAAACCTCCTAAAAGACCAGTAATAGTGTAATGCTAGGCTGAACTTGAAGTTATCATGGTTCCTTCCTATTTAACCTTCTGATATGATAAGCTGGATCATCAAAAGTTGTGCATTGATCGATTATCACAGGCAATAATACTACTAAAGTAGTATTGTCAATACTATCACCCACATACAGACTTCCGCCCAAGTTTTTTTTTATCAAGTATGAACCTAACAAGTTTCTTTCATATAACCAAATCAACTTTTGTTACCATCTACTCTTGTGAGTTTATTTAGACCTTCCACCAAACAAGTGTAACTTCTAATAAGTTGATCTAAAACGATAATGTTTATACCTCGGGTAGATGGACAGCCATCATTTTGTTATCCCGTATAATTCACTCCACTACTGATTTCTGGTAAATGCAACCCTCCAAACTAATCTTAAATAATGTTAATAAGTTAGTAAAGAAAGAAATTAAAAATAAATCAAAGAAATCACGTGTAACAGAAAGGACTAAACTGGTCAGAATTTACCATGATTGAATAAGCCGTGAACATGCAGTTTCGATCTGATTTTTGCTGCAGCTGCCAAAGCCATTGCAGCTTCATCTTGAATCGTTAGAGCTCCGTAACCACAACCAAGCCTCAGTCTTCCTAGTCTAAAGCCACTAATTTACTCTTGTAAGAACTCTAAACCGCCATTACTCACCACTGAAAAGCATTCAGTAATGTTGCAGTTGTAATGTTGCAGCTGATAACACAATTTGGTAACAACTTTCAACTATCAACTCTGTCTCCAAATTCGCCAAAAATCATACAAGTAGAGACAAATCAACAGTTTTCACAAATAATCTCGTTGAAATGACACATAAAATAGTTGAATCTTACGTGAGCCAGCCGTAAATAAGCACATACACCCGACACCATTGCAGATCTGGTTGGTAATGACCCATGTTGCGCCTATCGGTCATGGTCTTGGCCAGAAAATGGTTTTATTTCCATTGCCTTAGTATACAACATATGCTTTCCAACGCCGCCGCCAGAACCTTAATCGCATGTAGCGGCCGATCTAAGCATTTTTGGTAGCTGCTGTTACTCGAGCTTAAAACCACCGCTAATCACCACCCTTAGGACATCAAGAAAGCCCTACAACTTCTTTAACACCTCCACCACGAGATTCGACAAGTTTCAAACCAAATCCTGCCCCATATACAATGAAAAAAGCATGTAAAAACCTTTACTGGCATTGCCAAATCCAACTGGTAAAAGAATATCAAAATATCTTCAGCGGCACTCTCACTACGCTCTGAACTCGCATCAGAACTGGAGTCACCCCTTCCTCTAAAAAACCAGCTCGCTTCAGCCTGTGTACTTCATCCTCCAAATATTTATGCAAACAAAACTAAAAGTACAGATCTAATTTTAAACAAATTCAAGTAAACACCTGACCAATGGTGATAGCTTTTAGCTGGCCATATGGGGTATAACTATATAAAGAAAAAACTTCCAACCATGTTTCCTCCACCAAAAGTACTTCCAGTTTCAGAATCTAACCCATTACCTAAAAATACAAAAAGAAGTAAGTCAAATGGGTTCAAAATCAAACTGACTTCTAGTGGGTTCTCTGTGTGCCCTTGTAAGAAATCTCAAATTCAGGATATAAATTCATGTTCATCTTTATGGTTTAAAAAAACCTAAGCCCAAAATTCAGAAAATAGGGATTAAATGCAAAGAAGGTAAGGAAAAGAGAACTCACTTATGTGACTGTGAAATCTACACCTCCGGTGAGTGCCGAGAACTCACCTCTAAGACCGTGAAGTCTACACCTCTGTGAGTGCCTCTGAAAGAAGAAGATAAAATGGTTAAAAACAAGAGAGCAGGGGAAGGGGTGTTGGTATGAAGATGCTTCCTAAACGCTCTAATTAAGAGAAAAAGAGGAAATCACATGAATTTTTCAAGAGAACAAGATAAATGAAACACGATTAGGTTTTAGCTTTCTTACCAAATAACTTGCTTGATCGATCTAATATCATATTTGAAGCTTCATGCTTCTAATCATCTCTAATAGAGAGAACCAGATGAGTTTGTGTGTAGAGAGAACCAGATGAGTTGAGTTGAGTTGGCGTGAACTGTGAAGAGTGAGATATGAGAAAGTCAATGGATTGCTTTGCTTGGTGGAATTCAAAAGCAAAACATTTGGATAAATGGATAGGTGAAATTCAAAATTGGATGCTCAAAGCGATGTTTACTTTGGTGTATGGCTGAACTCTTCTTTAGAACCAGAGAAAGACTAGTAGTACATTTTAGGCAATCTCACCCAAATCAAGGAATGCTCAACCGATGTTTTCTTTGGTGTATGGCTGAATTCTTCTTTAGAACCAGATAGAGACTAATTGTACATTTTGGGTAATCTCACTCAAATCAATACTACAAATCAATTGCTACATCAATGGTTGTAGCATATGGATTAAAAGTTATACAACTCTTAAATTTTCAACATCCAAATTTCTCTCTCTTATATACATTATATATAGTAATATATATATATATATATATATATATATATATATATAGGATAAGGATCATTACAGAACACTAATTATTGCGAGAACAAAAAGAACAACTCTAAATCACTAAATTTAGGGATTTAAGGTTCATATTTCTTAAATTTTATGTTTCTTACATTCATATGTGTATTATATATACATAAAAAATCATATATTTTTTCCTACACAAAGTCTACATACATGTAGGTAATTGAGCCTACACATAACCTACATGTGTGTAGGTTATTTAAAAACCGAAGATTTCTTATATTTTGTTTTAAATTCAAGTGTGAGAAATAATAAATCTCACATTTATAACATTTTTATTTACTTTTTAGGTTTTTAGGATTGAAAAAAATGAGTGATTCATTTTGTTCTGCGTGTTCTCGCAATATTTAGTGTTCTGCATAGAACCTTCCCCTATATATATATATATATTACATGCTACAACTGGAATTTAAAATACAATACTAGCAATGCATCAGTAGGTAGTGGATTATATATTTTTAGTTGATTTTTTTTCAAACTACTCGCATATATATATATTTATATCTGTATTATTATTATTATTATTATTATTATTTTTCAAACTACTCGCATATATATATTTATATATGTACTACTGCTACTACTGCTGCTGCTAGTTATTAGGGGTTCATCCAGTATTGCATATTTCGCTCGTCGTCCTTCCAAACGAGCCTCTCCCCTATTTGCCTTATTCTTTCACTTTCATCTAATAACTCCTCACCAAAGGTACGGAGTTCCTGCATGTTTTCGGTACTCATGGGTGGTGGTGCTGGTATCGGGTCAGGTTATGGTGGTACGGGTTCTCCATATGGGTATGGGTTTTTTAGTATTTCTCGAACATGCTGATCGGCATCCCAGTTTGGATCTAGAGGGTCAAGGTTGGGGTATGGTGCTAATGGGTTTGGTATGGGTTCCTCCTGTTGGTAAAGTTTTCGATAATCCCTGTGTTCATCGTTCCATGGGTCATAAGCTAGAGGGTTTGGTGCTGGGACTCTAGGGATTTTGTTTGGGTCGAAGCCGGGTATTGGAAGTTGGTCTCCTGGGTTGGGTTCTATTTCCATGGGTTGAGTTGGAAACAGTGGTAGTGGCTGTGGTGCAATGATTTATTCTAAATTTGGGTCTGCTGCTGTGGTAGCTAATATGTGAAAATTGGCCAATCGCCTATTGAATATGTCTTGAGTCTGGGCATTCATCTCTCTATTTGCTGCTACTAAGGCCCGTTGTTGCTGCAACTTCCTCATTCTTTTCCTACGCTTGTGTGCTCCCCGACTGAACCATCCTCTCTTTTTGGTAGGGAATGGTTCTTCGGATTGTGCCTTAAATATGAAAATCCCCTTTTTTGTGTCAGCTGAATACCCCGAGGGGGTAGGCTGGGAAGTTCCTTCATCTCTATGAGAGCAAGACAGTTGACGATAAGCATCCGATAGACTTTGATCACTCATACTGTAAACTAACAAATTGTCAAATAACACAAAACAATAATATACAGATATGCACGTAATCCCATACATTATTTCCTAACAAAATGGTTAAAATTTTGGTGTCAGCAGAACTCTTCTGTTGCTGAAATCAGTGGTTATACCTCTCATACCACCTTCTGTCGCAACCCCCGACCCCTGCCCCGGGAGGCGGGCGGCCGCGGCCTACTCAGAGATGGTGGTATCGGTGTTTATCATTAATTTGGCAGCGAAAATTTCATTAGGACCGTAGTTAGGAAATATTTTATCAGAGTAAACACCACATTTTTATAATTTATAAATATATGGGAAAACACAAGTTTCCATTACAAACATGTTTTTAGGAATAAACCCTAATTTATTGAAATAAAACTTCTTCTTTATTTAGGTAACTTTTATAGCCACTTTTCCAAGCCTTCAGTGCTGTCCAACTGGCTTCTATTTGGCTTTCACATTTTGTTACCTGAAACGCGTTTAAAAACATTTTATCAGCAAGAAATACTGCCGAGTGAATCCCAGTTTAATCAAAATAGGTTTTTATCATTTTACAGCATTGAGGGCAATCCAGCAATTACATTTGTTTATATCTACTTTAATTATCACCCACGGTACTGCCAATCCTGACTTGTGGTAATGTTACTACTCACAGTGTAGTAACAAATTTTGTATACAAAATCCCAATATACCGACGATAATTGTAAAATACAAATACTCAATCACTGTTAAATATAAGTTAAAACAAATGAGGTTTTGTAAAAACAATTTACAAAAAGAAGAATTAACTCACATTGCTATTTTAGGTATTTCCTTGTGACTTCCTGGTTATAATCTAATAAATTAAACAATGCACACGCGTTAGTATAATAACCCAAATTTACATTAGTTATACCCTCCCCGAGACAGAACTCCAACGACTGAGTCAGGCAGAGCCTCGATATGCGTTACGGAGCACTAGATCAATCGGGCAGCGTATCTAATATGTAACCGGGGGTTATAATACTTACAACGATGCAGAGCTTCGCTAACTAAGGGGGTATCAGACCCGATATTATAATTGATATTCATATATTTAGAGAGAGTTTGAGAATTTGAACGGTTTGGCAACTGAAGCCGATGGCATCTATTTATAGGGTCTGATCGACCCTTTCTCGCACCCCGTGAAAGATGAGGGCTAGGCTTACGCGGCTCGCGAGAGACCACGTGTCTTGCAGAGGGTTGCTGAGTTGACCCAGTAGCTTCGACACATGCCTGCCACGTGGCGGCACTGGGTTAAGCCTGGTGGCCAGGCTATAGCTCCCCGCGACAGAGCAGGAGCAAGCCGTCACGCCTCGCGAGCCACCCTTAAATCTTGTTTTTCTTGATTTTTGTAAAAATAAAGGTATTTCTATGTTAATGGTTATTTTTGAAAAAAAATATGTTTAAGTTGATAATTTCTATGTTTATTTTTAGGTTTGAGAAAAAAATATATTTAAGATGATAATTTGAATGTTGTTTATGTGTTGGTTTGAAAAAAAAATGTTTATGTTTGATAATTTGTATGTTTGTGTTTAGGTTTGAAACATTTATATTTAACTTTGACAAATATATATTAGTTACGAAATACCCTCCTTAAATTAAAATCATCATTTAAAATATAACGAACATAGAAAATACCCGCCAAAATTGAAATCATCATTTAAAACAAAAGGAGCTAAGAAAATACCCGCCCGAAATTTAAACCATTATGAAGAACATTACAAGTTTAAAAAACCGCGCTTAATATTGAATTCATCATTTCAAACATAACGAGCTAAGAAAATACCCAATCGAAATTGAAATCATGATTTAAAACATAACGTGCCGCCCAAAATTTAAAATAATCATTAAGAACATAACAAGCTTAAAAAACTGTGCCCGTGTTTGAATTCAACATTTTAAACATAACGAGCTTAGAAATACCCGCCCGAAATTGATTTAGAAATTAATTTCGGGTTGTCCCCGTTTAACTTGGGACTGCTTTTTGAATACTTTATCTCATTTAGGATGTGAATGTGTATTACATGATTGTTTGTTTAAGAAGGATTTGGTTATCATTTCTCTTTGCTCCTCGGGTATATATATCATTACATATATACTTGGGAGCTAAGAGGAAATGCTGCGGAATTTTTCTTAAACAAACAATCATGTAATACACATTTACATATGAGATAAAGTGTTCAAAAAGTGGGTTTAGCAGCCTACCCTTGTCTTGTTAATCCTAAATTAGATTTTCTTTCAGTTGCATAATGTATATAGATAAAAGCTGGATTGATTCCCCACGTCATTCGCCTCACTACAAGCAAGGACTCGAGTCTTTCATCGAGATGTGTGAAAGAGTGATAAAAAACCACGATGAAGTTAGATGTCCGTGTACCCTATGTAAAAATTCCGGCTTAATAAACATGGCACAAATGAAATACCATTTGCGTATTAACAGTTTTTTGAAAGGAATACACGAAGTGGACCTATCATGGGGAAACGGCTCCAATTGCAAAAGTAAACGATGTTGTGCCACAAGACGGTAAGGAAAACGTTATTGAAGATGTTAGGGGGGAGCGTATGGAAGAAGATACATACCTTAACCAAGAGAACTCGAATGGAGATAGTAGCGGTGGTGATGATTTTGAAGACATGGTAAAGGAAGTAAAACAGAATTATATACTGGTTGTACCAAGTATTATACTCTTGACTTTTTAGCAAAGCATATGAATATAAAGGATATGCACCATTTGACTAATGAAGCGTTTGATCATATCCTCTCGTTGTTGAAAGATTCAATGCCAGAAGGCAACAAGATTCCCCTTTCGTATTATGTAGCTAAGAAGACATTTAAGAAGATTGGTTTGGCATATGAGATGATAGATGTGTGCACAAATGATTGTGCTCTGTTTTGGAAAGAAAACAAGTACTTACAAAATTGTACCGTTTGTAACGAGAGTCGATGGGTCGATAAAGACACAAAAGGCACGAAGGTGGCTCGTAAGGTGTTACGATACTTTCCTTTGATGCCTAGACTACGACGTTTGTATTGTTCAAGGCACACAGAAAAAGATATGATATGGCATAGTACCGGACGATCGGAAGATGGGACTATGCGTCATCCAGTTGATGGATCTTCAATGCAAGACTTTGATAAAAAGTACCCAAACTTCGTGATGAAGCCACGAAATGTTTGCTTAGGGCTTGCAGCTGACGGTTTTAATCCCTTTAACAACGGTAGCGGATCCTCAACTCATAGCATGTGGCTGGTTATACTCACCACATACAATCTGCCTCCATGGCTATGCATGCGAGATTCCTTGTTGACCTTGTTGATTCCTGGCCCTAAATCACCTGGGAAAGACATGGACTTTTTCCTTAGACCGTTAGTGGATGAGCTTAAGCAATTGTGGCAGTCAGGTATATGTATTAAAGACGCAGCAACAAACATATACTTCAAAATGAAGGCGGCGTTGTTATGGACCATAAATGACTTTCCAGCTTGTAGTAGTCTATCAGGTTGGAGCGGACAAGGCTACATGGCATGCCCAACTTGTAACCAAGACACTCCTTCAATACGTGTAACTGGTAAATGTGCTTATGTTGTTCATTGCCGGTTCTTAGATGCCAACCATCCTTGGAGAACAAGTCTCGACTTTAACTGGAGACCCGAGACACGAGACCCTCTGAGACAGTTTAGTCCAGCTGACATAGAAGCTCAACTCGGTCGTTTATACCAGTAGCTTGCGGGAGGTCCAGTAGCTTTTAGAGGGATGTATCCATTTGAAAGGTACATGAAAAAACTAAAGAACTATGTCAGAAACCCGGCAAGGCTGGAAGGTTGTATAGCTGAAGGTTATGTACTTGAAGAAGCTCTAACATTCTGTTCAATGTACGTTAAAGATGTTTAGACTAAGTTCAATCGCCTAGATAGAAACGAGGATGTCGTTGTTGAAAAAAGAAAGTTATGGGTGGTTGAGTCCAAATGTCTTACAGTTGGCGCAACAAAGAAAAAACATCTATCAATCATCGAAAAAAGAAAGATGGAATGGTTTGTCCTCGAAAACTGCGTAGAAGTCAGGGAGTACGTGAAATGAGGGTTTCTATCTTTAACTTTTCATAATCTGTTAGTTTGTATTTTTCATTCCTTTCTTATATTTGTGATCAATGTAGTGAATTCAAACATACACATCCCCAAGATGATCTTAAAAGCAAATTTCCGGGATGGTTTCTCCATAAGGTATAATACTTATATAACACGCATTACTCTACACTTGCTAGGTAATACATATGTAACAAACATTATTACTCTATATTAGTTAGGTCCATTCGATGAAAACACAAAATTCTCCAGAATTCCACCCAGAGTTGTATGCTCTTTCAATTTGTGCGAAAATGACTGCTTGCATAGTCAACGGTGTTAGGTTTAAGACAATTGAACGTGATGCAAAATGCGCAACGCAAAACTTTGCGGTGGAAGTGGTTATACATATGATTATTCAACTGTCATATTTCGGTGCAAGTGGTTTGATATTCGAAGGGGTGTAAACCATGACAATAATATCACCAGTATAAGCACTAAACATGAATGGGACAAAGACGATCAACTCATATTTGCTTCCTAAGCCAAACAAGTGTTCTTCATCCAAGAAACGTCCTGAAACCAAAAAAATAAACATAGGTGGGTAGTCGAAAATGTTAATCACCGAAAAATTTGGGATCGGCCATTAAGTGACGACCGCGTCAAGAAGGTTCAAAATGTTGACAAAGGCTTAGAAGATATTGACGTTCTCGACAACAACTCTTCATCTGACTGTCCACTTGTCATTGACTTGACCCAATACTTTCAAATTGGATCTTCTCATGTTACTGCGGATGAGCCTTCAATTGAAGTTGATCCCCCAACGACTACCGTCGATGAAGTGTTTAAGGTCGAGACTGATTGTGATGAGGACGGTCCCAATTATATTTAGTCTGACAAAAAGAAAAGTTATTGTAATTTATATTAATTTGTATTTGATAAACACTTGTTGAAATATTTATTTGAATTTGAGTTACACTTGTTGTACTTTCCATTAATTTCTATTAGATACACATGCTGTAACATTTGTAACTTTTTAGGGATAATGTTTTCGATATTGCTTATATTTGCGTATCTGATGGCGGATATGGCCCCATGGGGACATGGGGGTGATGGCGCTGGTGATCCACCGCCTCCTGGTGGTTTTTTTAGAGGAACGCATGAGAAGGATGGTAAGTCTTTTAATAAATTATTTTTTAGTCCTTATATTTTATATATTATAAATTTTGTTACTAATTATTTTTGTTTTAATTGCAGCGGTTCCCTCGAAGAGGGTTAGGGGGAAAGCCAAAAATGAAAAACTATGGGGTCTGGTAAAAGCGGGGGGGGGGGGGGACCTGTATCGCTTACATTTGAGAGACAGGTCACGTATACCCCCGTTGGTATAGCAAGAGATATGTTTTCAAGGGAGGCCGACATGTATATGTTTTCAAGGACACGAAATCGCTGCCGTTTAATGGCTCATTTACAGCCGTAAACGGGCCTTTAAATGGCTGCAAACGCGCCGTTAAAGGGCTGCGAAATTGCTGTCGTTTATGGCTGCGTTTGCAGCCGTTTAAAGGCCTGTTTAGGCTGCAAATGCGCCATTAAACGGCTGCTTATTTGCAACCGTTTAACGGTGCATTTGCAGCCGTAAACGGGCCTTTAAAAGGCTGCAAACGCGCCGTTAAAGGGCTGCGAAATCGCTGCCATTTGCGGCTGCGTTTGCAGTCGTTTAAAGGCCCGTTCACAGCGACATTGCAGTCATCATTAAATCTAATTTATATATAATATTTTAACCTTTTTATTTAATTCGTAGGAAAATTTCAACTTTGATAAAGTGGAACGTTATTTAGAGGCGAAAAACTTGACGGGTGGTATTAGGAGTGTGCTTATGAAGCGGTACTCTGACCGCAAGTACGATGCTAAAAAAATATTTATGAATGAGGGAGGTTATGACGATATTGAGAGGGCAAGGGCATACCATCCCGTGGATATGCCCTATGATAACTGTTTGAGAACCATCGAAGGTTTCCGGGACCAAAAATATATTAAAAGAAGTGAGGCCAACAAACAAGTAGGCGGGAAACCACAATTCCTATTCCACGGGGGGATTCGTCATATGGTAGCACCGCCTATAAAAATGTAATGTTTTATGTATGTGTGCGTGTGTGTAAACTTTTGTTTATTTAATGTCTAATGCAAGTTTAATGTTAAACAGGATATAGATTGGGTACCTGCGTACGCTAAACCCACACGAATAATCAGGGGAATTGGGTTGATCCAGTTGCTGAACAAAATTACATTAGTATTTCTTTTAAGTATAATTTTCTATAACAAATATATATTATATATATACATATATATATATATGTGTTGGGATTGAACCCTATCAAAGGAACAGACAATTAAAGCCAAAACTGGATCAGAGCAGTGGATCCAGAATAAGCAGATGTTATGAATATAAGTCTCTCCCCTTGAAAGTGGTTTCAACATCTGCTGACCTCCTATCTACTTATCGTACAAACTGCTGACCTACAAACTGCTGATCAAGTAAAAGCCTGATGGAAGACTAAAGCTCTGTTGTTCAATCTACTGCCTTAAGTCAAGCTCTGCTGATCCGGACAAGTACTGCTGGGTTCACATCAGTGGAAGGATGCATCAGTAGTTTAGATGTCTTTATGTAATGAAATGTAATAGCAGTAGTTAGCATAGCAGAGGTTGTATAGATCAGAGGTTAGAGTTTGTTAGGAGGTTAGATGTCACTTTCATGGTGACATCAGCTTAGATGCTTCAGTGGTTTGCTCGTGCCTATAAATAGAACAGTGCTCTGTACTGTTCTATTAGCTCTTTGCAAAATCGTTTTCCTGCACGAATAAACGATGTGAGCTTAGGCTGAGGGGGAGTTTGTATTCTTACATTGCATTGTAATCGTTATTGATATAAATTCAATCTTTCGGTTCTTTGTGGAAAATGTTTGATTAAAGCAATTCTCTCGTTTGATTGTGTGCAAAGTTTGTTTCCATCTTAATTCCGCTGCACAACTCATCCATCTTCATCTTCATCTTAATTCAAACGTAAAACACAATCAAAACCAAACTCAGATCCTAAGAATGGGTATCAGAGCTTGGACAGTCAAATTTGATTTAATAATCATTTTGACATAAATAGTTCAGCTCATAATTGTTGATACTGATAGTTTGTTCGTTTGTGTTGAAAAACAGAGCATGGTTTAATCACCATCAAAGTTGATTGATCATTGCCTGTAAAACAACCAGGATGACGTCATAATCACAAGATGATAAGAATAACATTGGCTCGCTTTTTAAACCACCCATGCTTAAACGTAACGAATACAACATCTGGGAGAGAAGGATGGGTCACATCCTTGCTCAACAGAACACTGGATGTTGGAGGTCTGTTGTTTTTGGTCCCCATGTTCCTATGGTGCCAAGTGCTGAGGATGCAAAGAAGTTCGTTCCTAAACCTACTGAAAACTATACTAAAACTGATTTTCAAAGTTCGAACTCGATGCCAAAGCATTTAGCATCATAGCATCTGCATTACCCAATGAGATCTATGCTGGACTTTTACATTGTAACAGTGCCAAAGAGCTATGGGATTCACTGAAGGAACAGTTTGGGGGGACAGAAGAAGTCATTGAAAACAATAGGGAAATTCTGAATCAGCAGTATGAAACATTTTGTCACATTAAGGGTGAATCACTGACTCAGCAATTTGAGCGATTCAGTTGTCTCATTAGTGAACTAAGGCTTGTTAAAGTAACATTTCCAAATTCAACTCAAAA
Organism: Helianthus tuberosus; assembly: GCA_030545235.1. NCBI lineage: Eukaryota > Viridiplantae > Streptophyta > Magnoliopsida > Asterales > Asteraceae > Helianthus > Helianthus tuberosus. The sequence goes on from CM060412.1 coordinate 143,854,635, forward strand.
TAGCAGGTTCCTTAGGTCACTACCAGAAAAATGGGATACCATAGCTTTTGTTACTAGAAACTCTGCTGAGTTCAAAGATCTGACCCCGACCAACTTCATGGTAGACTCCTGACCTATGAAAGGGAGTTGAACCAGAAAAAGAAGTTGCAAGAGTCTGGCAAAGTTGCTGATGATTATTCATTCGGTAGCACAACTCTTTTTGGTCAGGAAGAATCTGGTAGCAGTGGTAAGGATCAGGGTTATGATCACTTCATTGATATAACTGTTGGTGGAAATTTTAACAACCCTGATTCTCACTCTGCAAATTATGCTTTTACTGCAAATTGTGAAAACCAGATGTCAGATAATTTGTGTTTCGAACTCAATGATTTGCAACACTTTGATCCCACTGACTTAGAAGAGATGGACATTTTGCATCAATTGGCTTTGCTTAGTGTAAGAACAAGCAAATTCTACAAAAGAACAGGGAGAAAATTCCCAGGGTTACATGGGAATTTAAGGGTGGGGTTGGATAAATCTAAAATCAAGTGTTACAAGTGCAATAGGCTAGGTCATTTTGCTAGGGAATGCAGGAGTCAAACTACTGGTCCTATAATCACTCATCCTAGCTCAAACCCTAGACCACAAAATCAAAGCACTGTTCACTTTACCCAATATACCCCTGCAGCCCATGTTAACACTGGTCACTATGCTGCATCCCCTGTGCCTGTGCATTATGTCCAAACCACTGTTCCACAAATTCAGTATGTTCAAACCCCAGTCCCTCAGGCACAAGTGCAACCTGTTGCACCTCAAACAGCTGCTCCAGCAGTGGTACAACCAGATAAGCAAAGCTTTTTAACTCAAGGCTTTGTTGACTGGAGCAGCATGTCTGATGAGCTTGGTGATGAAAATTTTGCACTCTATACTTTTAATGAACCTTCTAAGGATGAATTTTGTTTGATGGCATTAGAGTCAATAACAGAGGGGGTAGAAACTGAAGGTGAACAGCTAAGTGCTGAAACAGTGGATGAGGTGACTGAAGCAGTGGTTACTGCAGTTGCTGGTGAACTGTTGCAGGGAGAAAGTTCAGAAACCCTGATTGAACCACTGACAGACCCCTGGTCCAAAGAAGACAAGGAGGAAGAGGAGAAAAGAGAGCAGGTGAGAAAGAAGTAAGAGCTGATGATGATGAAAATCTTCAATGTGATTGTTCCATGATGGCTGCTGCCAAGGTATCACCTCAAGTTCTTGAAAAACTGTGTTCAGACAAGTGCATTATTGCATTTACTAACATCAAAGAGGTAAATGAAAACCTTAGGGATAAAATCTTAACTGATGAAGTCAAATTTGAAAAGTCATTAAAAGAGCTTAGAAACAAATTGGCTGAAAAAGATAAAGAGAACAACAGTCTCAAAGAAGAGCAAAGCATAACCAAAACTCAACTCCAAACTATGGTAGAAAAATACCAAGTTTGCAAAAAGGGGTTAGAGTCCACCCAAATCACATGTGAAAAATGGGTGGAATCCTGCAAAGGATATGAGGTAATGCTTGAAAAACAGATTAAAAGCAATGTGAAATTTGGTGTTGGTTATAGAAAATATGATGATGAAAACACTGCTTTTGAAAAATCTGTTCAAACCACTGATGTAACCACTGAGTTCATCCCCACAAACAAGAATGGCCAAGAAGTGAAAATCACTGATAAACTTGGTAACAAAATCACACTTGACAGACCAATGGGATCCTCTACTTTTGAGGAGATTGAGAAATACCAGTTTAAACCCACTTGGTCTGATGAGTGTGATATTCTTGAAAATTTTAAACCCATGGATTTCACAACCACTGATGGTGTCAAAGCTCCAAAAGCAAAAGTCATTCCTCCTAAGGACATCCCAGCAGAGGTTAAAAACTCTGTTGCAAAGGAGTCTGAAAAGAGAAAGAAAAGAGAAAAGTTCAATAACTTGTTTTGTGAATTTTGTGAAAAGAGAAACCATCTAACAAAAGACTGTTTTCTTCTAAAAGCATATGATCTAAACAAAACAAGTGTCATTGTTCCTGCTGAAAGCTGCACCATCAGTGGTAAAACAAACCACAAAACTCAAGCATGTGTGTATCTCAAAAACTTTGTTGTGAAAAAGAATGAATACACTGCTAAAACATCCTTGAGTCCATCAACCTCATCTAATAAATTCACCAAGAACCAACCACTGTTTGTGCCACTTCAAACAGCTGTCACAAAACAGCTGAACCAAATATCTGTCAAAAGAGATGTTCAGGTTACTGATGCACCCCTGCCAACCAGTTCCGAAAAGGCAAGGAACAATCATCTTACCAAATGATTCCACACGTTTATGAGACCTACAAAAGGCCCTCTAAACCCAGAGTGAACAGGCATCCTTTTGGGTACCAACAGGTGATTGGGCAAAACCCACAACAGTGGTTAGAGAGAAACAGTCCTAAAACTGTCCAAACCCCTGACCTAACCACTGTCCATCAATCTGCATCCATCCCAGACACTGTTGAGACCCCATCCAAAGCCTTATTGGCTTTGGAAATCCTAATGAACAAATCCTTTTACTTCATGTGCAGGGAGCTTCTGCATGCTTAGATAGCCTTTGGTATGTAGATAGTGGAGGCTCCAGGAACATGACAGGATGTAAAGCCCTACTCAAAGATTTCAAAATTCATGGAGGGGGTGATATATCCTTTGGGAATAATAGTAAAGGGAAAGTTCTGGGGTCTGGTACAGTGCAGTCTGGAAATGTAAAATTTGAAAATGTCAATCTGATAGATAATCTGAAATTCAACCTCCTGAGTGTTTCACAAATGAGTGATAAGGGGCATGGGTCATTCTTCACAAATGAGTGTTGTAGGATTGTTGGACCAGAAATGGTTAAAAAGATTGAAGCAATAATAAAAAATGGAAAAACAAAACTTGTTGCTTAAAGAAGTGGCAATGTTTATGTTGTTGATATGTCAAAAGAGTGTCCTAGAGCTGATGTCTGTCTGTTCTCAGCTGCCTCTAATAAAGAGACAGAACTTTGGCACAGGAGACTGGGGCACACAAATCTCAATACAATCACTGAAATTTCAAAAAATGGCCTCGTAAGATGTTTGCCACAAAAACTGTTTTCATATCCTGAGCATTGTGTTTCCTATTTAAAAGGAAAACTGCATAAAAGCTCTTTTAAGTCCATTGAAGAGTCCAATACAACCTAGTGTTTGCAAATGCTGCACATGGATTTGTTTGGCCCAGTTCAAGTCATGAGTCTCAAGAAAAAGAGATATTGTTTGGTTATTATTGATGACTTCTCTAGGTTTACATGGACTTTCTTTTTACACTCAAAAGATGAGACTGCAGGCATTTTGCAAGACTTTGTGACACAGGTTGAAAAGCAATTTGACCTTCCAGTAAAAGTCTTCAGGAGTGACAATGGCACAGAATTCAAAAATAAGGAGTTGGATGCCTTCTGTGTGAAGAAAGGGATTGTAAGGCAGTACAACATCCCTAGAACACCAGAGCAAAATGGGGTAGTTGAAAGAAAAAACAGAACTTTGATAGAGGCTGCCAGAACCATGCTTGCTGATTCAGGTTTGCCATTAACTTTTTGGGCAGAGGCAGTAAAGACTGCTTGCTATGTCCAAAACAGAGTTTTAATAAACCCCAGGCATAAAAAGACTGCCTATGAAATTCTGTATAAAGTCAACCCACTGATCTCATACTTCAAGGTATTTGGCTGCCCATGCTTTATTTTGAACCTAAAAGATTCCATCTCAAAATTTGCAGCCAAAGTTGATTGTGGTTATCATCTGGGATACTCAACCACTGCTAAGGCCTACAAAGTGTTTAATACACAGACCAGAGCAGTGGAAGAGACCTTAAATGTAAAGTTCAATGAACTCTCATCAATGAAAATCCCAGCAAATCCTGCAGATTTGTTTGATCTTGATAAATTCACTTTCGAAAATACTGATGTCAAGACTAACAGTGCAGGTCCATCAGAGGATTCATCACCAGACTATGGGTATGAAATCATCATCCCTCAAAAGTCTGCCACAATGGGAAAAGCATCAGTTGTTCAAAACAGCTGTCAAAGCTCAACCACTGCTACCTCAACAGTTGTTGACCAAAGTAGCCTATCAACCACTGCTTCCACATCATCAAACACTGCTGACAAAAGTCCCCAAACAGTGGATAAAAGCCAGTATGTGTCCTCACCATTACCTCCTATTCCACCACCTTTTGAAGCCACTGCTGGGTCATCAAAGTCACCAGCAGTGGTTAGCTCAGATGATACACATTTGCAGCCTCCACCAACAAATGCCATCATACCATACCAAGGAGATTTAATCTTCTTGAAATCTCATCCACCTGATCAAATCATTGGCAACATCAATGAAGGGGTGCTCACAAGAAGCCAAACCCAAAACATTTGTCTGTTTACTGGTTTTCTATCACTCCATCAGCCAGTCAAGTACCAAGAGGCACTGAAAGACAACAGCTGGGTAGAAGCCATGCAAGAAGAGCTCCAACAATTTAAAAGACAACAAGTATGCGAGCTTGTACCACTGCCAAAAGATGTCAGCCCCATCGGCACAAAGTGGTTCTTCAAAAACAAAACTGATGAAAGGGGCATTGTTGTCAAGAATAAAGTCAGGCTTGTGGTTCAAGGTTACAGACAGGAAGAGGGGATTGATTATGATGAAACATTTGCCCCTGTAGCAAGATTGGAAGCTATAAGACTGTTCCTGGCCTTTGCTGTCAACCACAACATGAAGGTGTTCCAAATGGATATCAAAAGTGATTTCCTCTATGGTACAATTCAAGAAGAGGTGTATGTCTGTCAACCTCCAGGTTTTGAGGATCCATTTTATCCAGATCATGTCTACAGGCTAAACAAAGCCTTGTATGGCCTGAAACAAGCACCTAGGGCCTGGTATGAAACTCTTTCCACCTTTCTACTCTCAAATGGTTTCAAAAGAGATACCATTGATAAAACACTGTTTCTAAAATGGAGAGGAAAGGATTTAATGATTGTCCAAATTTATGTGGATGACATTATTTTTGGAAGCACATGTAATAAAATGTGTGAAGAGCTTAGGGAACTCATGACAGCTGAGTTTGAAATAAGTGCAATGGGTGAGCTGCAATGCTTTCTTGGTCTCCAAGTTCAGCAAATGCAAAATGGAACTTTCATTCATCAAAGCAAATATGCTAAAGAACTTTTAAACAAATTTGATATGAATGATTGTAAACCATGCAGCGCACCCATGGCAACAAATAAGCTTGTCATGTCTGATGAAAAGGATGGACCAAACACTTTATAGAAGCATGATTGGGTCTTTACTGTACCTAACTGCATCTAGACCAGACATCATGTTTGCAACATGTGTCTGTGCAAGAAGTCAATCAGCTCCCAGAAAATCTAACCTCGTTGCTGTAAAAAGGATCTTCAGATACATAAAAGGTGCTCCCACACTTGGTATCTGGTATCCAGTTAATGGGAATATCAAGCTTTCAGGCTTTTCAGACAGTGACTTTGCTGGATGTAACACCACAAGGAAGTCCACTACAGGAGGGTGCCAGTTTCTAGGTGATTGCTTAGTCTCCTGGCAAAGCAAAAGTAAGCAGCTGTTTCAACATCCACTGCTGAAGCTGAATACATTGCTGCTGCAAGCTGTACAGCCCAACTCCTGTGGCTTCAAAATCAGTTGCTGGATTTTGGTATCACTGCCTTAAAGACACCACTCATGTTGGATAGCCAGGCAGCAGAAAATATCATCAAAAATCCAGCGTCCCATTCAACCACCAAGCACATCGACATCAGACATCACTTTGTGAGGGATTGCTATGAAAAAGGTTTGATTTCTCTGCATCATGTTCCAGCTAAAGACCAGCTGGCAGATGTGCTCACAAAAGCATTAGATACAGCCACCTTTGAAAGTTTGGTCTCTAGGATTGGAATGCTAAACATGGAATAACAAGCAACATCTTGTTTTTCTATGAATAAAAGCATTAAAATGTTTTCAGAAAATCAAAAATCCATCCTTAAAAATAGCTAAAAATGAAGTTTTCATTAAAATTATTAAAAGTCTGCCATAACCACTGTTTGTTCAAAAGTCTGCTCTACTTCAAAGTCTGTCCACTGCTGAAAGCCATCCCCTGTTTTCTCATTTCCTTGATAAACACTGTTGTTCAAAAGCAGTGTCTTATCCACTGATATGCTATCCACTGATAGTGAAAATCATCCACTGCTTCCATTTGTTACCGTTGTAACCACTGCCTTCTTCAGTAACTTTCATAAAAGTATCGTCATTCATTTCATTAGAGGTTGGCATATGGGCAGTACATAGTGGTCAGACCTTTTTTAACCGCTGCCACGTTAGCATTCACTTTTTCTCTATAAAACCCCCATTCAAAACCCAAAACAGGGTTCTACTGTCGAATTGAATTCTTAAAAATTCTCTTCTCAAAGCAGTTTTTCTTCAAATTCCTTCACAACTTTCTTCGATCATCATCTCCAAAATGACAAAATCAAAGTCATCTGCAAAACCCACTTCCAAATCATCATCAAAACAAGCCTCACAAAAGGCAAAACCCACTGAAATTCCACACAAAACATCTCACAACCTTTTGGGTCTTCTAACAAAACCTGGCACCACAAATATCTTCGACTCCATCATTGATATCATGTCCGCGTCAAAGTATAAAACTTTGTTAACAGTAGATGCACCAATTTACTTGGCAACCCAAAGAGAGTTCTGGATGAATGTAACCCTTGACAAACAAGGTGAAACTGTCATAGCCATTAACTCTTCTCTAAAGGGTAAAGCGGTCAAGATTACACCATAATCAATCTCAGAGGTCTTTCAACTCGATGATCAGGAAGGTACAATTTATTTTCCCAAAAAACGAGTTAAAAAATAATTTTCTGGAAAGAGGGTATAACGCAGAAGTAAAAAAGGACACCTTACAAAAAGGTTACTTCCCTTCTGCAACAAGATTTTTATTTCATACCCTCCTAATGTGTGTTTCAAACAAAACCACTACTTTTAATGAAATACCATTAAAAATTCAAAATCTGCGATACGCTATTCTTCAAGGAGAAAATTTTAATTATTCTCGGGAAATTTTTAATGATTTGGTTAAAAATGTTGAAACAAAGGCATTCTTACTGTTTCCAAGATTTCTAAGTTATTATTTTGAAAAGAAACTTGGTAAGAATGATCCTTCTGCAATAAAACAAGGTGAATCTCTTCAAATGCACAGCTTAACTGCTGAAACTTTTACAAGAATGTCAACACCTTGCAAAACACAAGCAGAGGTGCCTAAGCAGAATTTAGCAGCTACCACTGCTCCTCAGTTATCTGCTGCTGAGCCCACTACTCAAGGTGATCAAAGTAGCAAAACAACTACTTTGAAACCCACACCTTTAATCACCAAAAAGCCAAACAAAAAGAAAACTCAAAAACCCCCCAAACCCATCAAAAAGGCAACTCTAGAGGATGAGATACCAGAGCAACTGCCTGTGACAAAACAAAAGTCACAAGAAACCATTACGGCTACTTCCTCATAGCAGTTGGTATAAATATCTCAACCCATAACCGAAACTCCTCCTGCTTCTTCTAAAAAAGAACAGGTTGTACACATAGGGACACCACAATATCATGCTCTGGAATCACTTGTTTCCATCATCCACAGCCCAATGCCCGGGGCAAATTCTCTTCTAACCCCAAACCTCACATTCACAATTCCTCCACCAACTAGACTTTTGTTGGAAGCAATTTATTTGAACCAGGCACAAACCAGTCCTTCTCAATCACCCATCAATGAGAACATGCCTCAACAATTGACTGGGTCTGATGTATAAAGCTTTGCTAACCCACCAACACAACCTGAGGAGGTTACACCCCTTGCGTTACAAGTAACTCTTGGTGGTAATCCAAGTGAAGCAGCCACTACAAGTGTTGAACCCACTAGTTTACATTTGGACAGTGGTTACATTAATAAGACTTCCTTGGAGGCAATTCCTTCAATAGCACCTCTGACATCTACCAGTGGATTCTTTTTTACCACTGGCAACATCAAAAGATTGTCAAGTGTTGAAGGAAGAAGACCCCAGTACCAAGAAAAAGGGGCATCAGTGGTTAATGTTTGGAGTACACTCCCTACCTCAACCACTGATAAAACCACTGCTAGTGGGAAATCAGATGATCCCATTAAATTGGGTGATGGTTTAAAATATCTGGATTTGACGGAACGAGTTGACAAGCTAGATACAGCTGTTGCAGATATCAAAGACATGCTACAACAGTTGTTGAAAGTACAACAGATGCAATCCACTGCTGTTCCACCTCAAGCACTTGCTCCACTACAAGCATCTGCTGCAAATGAGCTCTGGAATCTATTTCAACCTTTTCTCCAACAACAAAAACAAATGGCTGATCAGCAACATGAAATACATGTACAAGAGCTGAGAAACACAATGGAGTCTAGGTTCAAGAACACACAAGCAGACATTAAGGCACTCAAGGGCCACATATTCAAAACCATTGGCACTGCTCCCCCAACTGTTCTCTTCATTGATCAATTACCTCCAGATAATGCCAAAAAGGAGGAGAAAATTAAAGAATGGAAGAAAAAGGGAGTAGATGATGGTCTCTACATAGAACCAGAAACGGAAAAAATGACCAAGCAGATACCTTTGCCAGATGGTAGCAAAAAGGTTGATCTTACCCAAAATGCACTTGATGAAGCTAAAGCAAGTGTAAATAGGGACAGATCGGCAAAGGATGTGTCAAGGTGGAATAAGGAGAAGAAAGCTTACATGGAGCTGAATCCGCAGGGTTATTCTGGGCTAAAGGATGTTCAAAATCCTGAGCTAAAAAGAAATCTCACTAGAAAAGTGAGGAAACCCAAGTCCACACCATCCAGACTCACAAAGCATACTCTAAAACCACCATCCAAAAGCCCCCAACATCAAACTTCCATCCAAACAGCTGTTGTAACTCCTACTGTATCAACTACTGCTAGTACTTCAGAGGTTTCAACATCTGTTATCACTTCAACACACACCACTTCAACACACACCACAACCACTGTCTTACCACCACCAAAAACAACATCACCACCATCGCCTCCTACCAAAAAGCAGAAGACAACAGATGTTACAACATCTGTTGTAATGACAACAGTGGTTGAAACACCAGTTATTTCAACAGCTGCTAGTCAATCACAAACCACTGCCACTCAAATCACCACCACTGATCCACCCAAAACATCATCTGCCTCTCCTAAAATAAAAAGGAGAAGGATTTTCATACCAGATGATGATTCACCATCACCACCACCACCATCTTCAAAATCTCTATCACTTGTTACAATACCAAAGCCGGTTCCTCTCTCATCAGCTCCAGTACAACAATCAATCCCTGTCATTACTCCTGCAGGTGTCCAATTTCCTCTAGAACTTGAAGCAGTTAGAGAAGAGATCAAATCCTTCTACTATGAGGATGACCCTGCTAAAAGGAAGTTGCCATCAGTTAAAGGATATCCAAGGCCAAACAATATTGAAGAATATTTGAAAGTTAAAGCTAAACAAGCAGAGGATATCTTAAAAAGAAATGCACAAGGAAAATCTGATAGAGAAATTCAGCAGAATTACCAATTTTTGTTCACACACGTCAGATCCTTAGAGCAATTTGCAAAAAATGTATATCAACAGATCTCAGAAAGAGCAGATGAAACCTTGAGAAAAGACTACATTGAAAACATCATGGCAACCAAGAAGTACAAGGGAGAAACGTATATGTACAAGGAGTGGACCATTCCTGAGCTTGGAAAAGAAGCAGCCAGGATTCAAGAAATGATAAATAAGAAGGACAAACACACTCCTCCAGATTGGTCAAAACACAAAAAGAATATGCCTGACAAAACACTAGAGCTGAAGATAATGAAAGAAGAATTGGTTGCTACTGATTATGGGTCCAAAAATCAAGTAATGAGATGGAAAGAAGATAAAGTCAGGGCTACTTACAAAAGTTTGGAGAAATTAAGAAAGAAAGATCCAAATGCTCCACAAAATCCTGACTATCCTGAAGCAGAGGTTTCAAAAAGACCCTCAAAGCTGCAAATCAGGAGAGCCACTTCTCCAACTAGTGCAACCATCTTTAAAAGAAGGCAACAAAAACAGTTGGGTGCTGAAACCATTCAAGAGCTAATAGAAGGATATGCCCTTGTAAAAGAAGGCATTAAGAAAATGATTGTAGAAACTCTTGGATGGGGTCAACCTGCAAGTACTGCTCAGACAGTCATCAATAGGCCAGCTTCACGAAACACCTCATCCAATAAAAATCTCCTAAGAAACCCACCAGGCTCAAAAGTACTAAAGTGGGAAACTGATAAACAGACCCATGTACTGACTATAATCAGGTCTAGTGGAGAAGTGAAGAAAATATTAAGGGAACAAGCACTTGGCCTAAGTCTTGAAGATATGTAGGATCTCCTTGATCTTCCACTTGGTAGGGATGAAGATGACACAGATGCCCTAGACTTTGAGTTACAACTTAAAGGTCAGATAAGGGAGTTGTTGATGAGGGAATAAAGTTCCACAATAATGAAGAGTTTTGGCATTATCTGTTCCGGGGGAGATTGTTGGGATTGAACCCTATCAAAGGAACAGATAATTAAAGCCAAAACTGGATCAGAGCAGTGGATCCAGAATAAGCAGATGTTATGAATATAAGTCTCTCCCCTTGAAAGTGGTTTCAACATCTGCTGACCTCCTATCTACTGATCGTACAAACTGCTGACCTACAAACTGCTGATCAAGAAAAAGCCTGATGGAAGACTAAAGCTCTGCTGTTCAATCTACTGCCTTGAGTCAAGCTCTGCTGATCCGGACAAGTACTGCTGGGTTCACATCAGTGGAAGGATGCAGTAGTAGTTTAGATGTCTTTATGTAATGAAATGTAATAGCAGTAGTTAGCATAGCAGAGGTTGTATAGATCAGAGGTTAGAGTTTGTTAGGAGGTTAGATGTCACTTTCATGGTGACGTCAGCTTAGATGCTTCAGTGGTTTGCTCGTGCCTATAAATAGAACAGTGCTCTGTACTGTTCTGTTAGCTCTTTGCAAAATCGTTTTCCTGCACGAACAAACGCTGTGAGCTCAGGCTGAGGGGGAGTTTGTATTCTTACATTGCATTGTAATCGTTATTGAAATAAATTCAATCTTTCGTTTCTTTGTGGAAAATATTTGATTAAAGCAATTCTCTCGTTTGATTGTGTGCAAAGTTTGTTTCCATCTTAATTCCGCTGCACAACTCATCCATCTTCATCTTAATTCAAATGTTAAACAAAATCAAAACCAAACTCAGATCCTAACAATATATATATACACACATATATATATTTAATCATCTTCGTAAAATACAGCAGAATTTACAGCAGGCCACAAACGAATGGAGCGGTGATGGTCCTCCAATAGGCCCGTATCAGGAAGCGTTGAGAGAGCGGCGAGGATGGTACCGGGGGATGGGGCCTAAACCTTCTTCCTACACGTCCTCCAACACGTCCTCGAACTTGTCGTCTTCGCAACCTCGGACTCAAGAACCCTTTTCTGAGGTAAACAACGCAATTTATAAAATGACAAATGAACGCATGTTCCCTTGTTAAGTATATGTTGCTAGCGTTAATTAATAAGCTAATATACGTTTTGATATCTATTATTGTAGGAATTTGTTAACAGCTTGTTCCAAACCCCGGCCTTTTTGAACCAACTTAACAACAATCTTGGTTCAAAAGTAAAAGGAAAGGCAAACGACTACGATTCTGATGACTTATTCAACAGAGAAGATGAGGATGATTCTGACAACTGACTTGTTATTTCTAACATAGGATGATAATGTAAGATTTAAACGTTGTAGGGTGATAATGTAGGACTTAAACGTAGTTTGTAATTAAATTACTTTTAGTATATGCTTACGGCGTATGTTTGCGTTGTTTGAATTTGGCAGATTGTGTTTTTCGGCCGGCAACTGGCTGGGTGCAGCTGTATTCAGCTGCTGTCTAAAAATAAAACTTTGACTTTTAGCAGCAACAGGTGTCGCCGCTATTGCCTATCACCTTTACTGACCACAGTTAACACAGACGACCCTTTAGTGGCCACACGTCGCCGCTAAAAGTCAAAGGTCAATAGCGGCGACATTGGCCTTTACCGCCGACAACTAGGTCAATAGTGACCCATCAATACCGACGAGCCTTTAGCGGCGACAAATCTGGGTGTCATGGTTGCTGGCTTCTATGTCCCATTAATCATCATCGACAACCCATTGTCCTTCGCTGATACTAAGAAACTACCACAATAAGAAGCTACACATGTTGGTTTGGAGATGCATGATAGGTTGGTTGAATTGTGGACGAGTTTGGGGATATCATAGTGAGGCAAAGTCAAGAATATTGTGAAAAGATCAAACGATGGTAGTTGTTCGATGTTTAGAATATGCGAACCATGTTGGTTAAAGGATGCAACAAATTCAACATGGATAATCAAGGATATAAAAATTGAACATTCAAAGAACTATTGAAAGGTTATTTTACTTAAGAGTAAATAGATAAAAATCAACAATTATGATGCTAGGGGTGCAAACAAGCCGAGCAGCTGGTCAATATTTGTTGGGTTCGTAGGCTTTAGGGTACCCGGCCCTAGTTATTAGATCCACTTAGTTAACTTGTTGACCAAGTAGGAAACCCAATCTTATCTTACAAATACCTATGATGTAATTGTAGTCTGTGTCATTCAGTAAACAGTTGTGAGCATCTAATAAAAGTGAAATCCTAGTTGCAACCCGTGGACGTAGGTTAAGTTGACCGAACACGTAAATTCTCATGTTCTTTATTTTCTGCTAGTGTGTGTGTGTGTGTATTTGTTCTGCTTCCGCTCGAGCCTACTCTGATCCGATACCCTAACAAGTGGTATCAGAGCCACATGTTCAGTTAAACACATAGTTCAAACGGTTATCGCAAGAGAGGGAGAGAGGTGGATGAGAGGTCTAGATCTGTTGTTGATGTCGTCGCCTGATGTGTGTAAAATGCAACATATAAATACATCAAATGAGGCATAAAACTAACCCTTTTTTAGTACTAATGTTGGAAAAAGTGTGCTTTTGTCTTCCTTTTGTATTTTCAGGACCAAATGAGCTTAAATGAACAAAAGGAACAAATATGCAACAAAAACTAACATAAATACAAAGAAAAGGAATAAATGTGGCATGCCCGACCCCTCGACAACATCTTCTCAAGCAAAAACAAGAAACAGAGGGCCGACCACGGCCCGTGCCCAGCGGACACGGGGGCGTGGTCAGGTGTCTACAGAAAATGACAAAGTTGTAGAAGCTTCTATTCCCAGCACGGGGACGTGCCCAGCTCAGCACGGGGCATGGTCAAAGCTAAGATTCGCAGAATCTTGCAAATATTGATAGTACAGATACGCTTCTGCACATGGGGCCATGCACAATGAACACGGGGGCGTGTGGAGCCTAATGCAGATAATTGTAATTAATGAAGAAAGAGAAAAAGGATGGCCACGGGGCCGTGTCCAGCGGACACGGGGCCGTGTCTGGGCTTTTGTTCAGGCTATAAATAGGGGTGTTTGGCTCACTTCAAAGGCATCCCTCGGCAAACCACCTCTCTCCCACTTCACCTGTAACACCTGTGCCTCCACGGCCATCAAACAAATACCAAACCAATGAAATATTATATTTCATACTTGGGATTTGTAAAAATATGTGTATCATTTGCACATATCAATTCTTGTTCAATTTCAAACTCTAAATCGCTTTCTGGAAGGTTATACGCGCACTGATGCGTAAATATAACCAGTTTAAATGCAACAAACACTCCGGAATAGTGACATAGGCTTAACATACCTTAAATAACCTTTACATAACTTAGATATAAGTTTTGGAAGGTTTGGTGTAGTGAAATCAAAGTTTAATCGCTTACAGGGACTAAAGTTGACAAACTGCGAAAGTATGCCAATTTGAACTGTAACAGACATTCCGGAACATGACCATAAGTTAAACATACCATAAATATCCTTCACATAGCTTAGAAATAGGCTTTGAGGTGTTCGGTATGCTAAAATAAACTTTTGTGTCATTCAGGGACTAAAAGCGTCAAAAAGTGCACAAGTTTGCATTTTTACGCGTAACTTACGTTCTGAATACATCCGGACATCAAAAAATTTATGTAAGCACTAAAATATTTTATTTTAGTGTTCGCCATAAGAAAAATCCATTCGTCGCGTCATTTGGTTCGTTTTTCGTGCTTATGCGCATTCCGTCGTAATTAAGCGAACATCGCGACCGTACGGCCAAACGAACCGACATCCGAGATATTTTTGAACATGTTTTAAGTTCCCTATACTTTAACTTCATTTTAGAGCTTTGAAATGGGGTTAACGGGCCTTAAACGTGTCGAAAATGGGCTGAATGCATGATAGGGACTAAAAGTGGAATTCTGCCAAACTATGGCTAGCGGTGCGCTACACTTTTAGTGTAGCGGTGCGCTAGCCTTGCACAGACCAGATGCAGTGTTTCTTAACAGCCTGTTTGCAGCTGATTAACCACACCCACATGTTTCCAATTATCTAGTCATGAAGATAAGGATCATTTTTAGTCACCATAAGGTTCCGACAAGTGTACGCCTTGGATCATGGCACGTTTTACATGAAACGATCCTAACGGTTCGGGTATTCCTATAAATACCCAACCCATTCCATAGCTAAAATCACTAGAATCTTGATTTGAGAGCTCTAAGTTGAAACCATTGTTTCATACCTGAGTTCTTGGATCGGGATTAGCATTCGGGGACCCTTCGTAAGTATTCTTTCGTTATTTTCCTTATTTTATTGCTTTTCGAGTCAGAAAGTCAAACTTTGTTTGACTTTCAGCGTTGACCAGTAATGGTCAATGCGAAGTTCGTTTGAACTTCGCAACGTGAGTGTAATCACGTTGGTTATAGTCCCTTGGGACTATGCCTACTGATTACCACGTTGTCTAGGGTCGTAGGGTAAGCGATCTGATAAATCGCTTATACCTCGAACCCGAACCATTTGGTCGATCATTAGGATCCGACCAAATACTTTAGGTGACCTTAGTAGGTAGGGAATAACCTTCCGAGGTTATACCCTATGGTCACATCGTTTAAGTAGTTGTATGATAGGTAGTTTATATGCCTTAGGTAAATTACCAGAATACCCTTTTCATGTATAATTGGTAATTAAGCATATGTAACCTAAACTTTTGTCACATAACTGATTATGTAACATGTTTAGGCATATAACACTTGTCATAGGACTAGTTAGACGGTCCGAACGCGTTTCACGCGCACGACACGTTAAAGTAGCATATGTTACCTTAATGGGTCGCGATGGGTCGAAAGCACTTAGGTTAGGTTTCATGTAGTATGTAGGCCTTGTTAAACCATATCATATGAGTTCCAACACTCATTTGGTTTACCAAGCCTCATTCTATCCGATCTCCCGATTTAAGTCCGGTTTATTTATATAGTTTTAGATTGCCGACTGATTCCGTGCTCTCTCTAGCTTTGTTTGGTTGTTGTTCAAGACCTCCAAGCATTCTCAGGCGAGTACATTCTTCCCCTATTTTACTGTTTTCAATTGTTTTGGGGTGACTCATATGTGCTAAATGTTTTCGATGTTATAACGATGGTTTCAAAAACAATTAAAACGATTTATACAAAACTAATAACAATTTCAATAAAGTGAACAAACTTGTTGGTTGTAGTTACATAACAAATGACATTCATTAGCAATGATCAAGCCGACCAGTATTAGGTTATGGTACCATAGGATCTGACAAATCCCGTTATTTACTACACCCGTGGTTATGTGTGGGTATGGTAGGTAGCGACTGAATCTGTAATTGTTAACTTACCCTATGGAGGTTTGTTAATACGAAAACGAGAAGCGACGAAAGTCACGAAGGTTTGAATGTTATTAGCGAGATGATCATTTAAGTAGTTTCACGACCTAAAACGAATTAAACGATTTACGATTGGGTTTCACACGATGTTTTAACGATTGGGTAACGATTGGGTTTCACACGATGTTTTAACGATTGGGTAACGATTGGGTTTCACACGATGTTTTAACGATTGGGTAACGATTGGGTTTCACACGATGTTTTAACGATTGGGTAACGATTGGGTTTCACACGATGTTTTAACGATTGGGTAACGATTGGGTTTCACACGATGTTTTAACGATTGGGTAAACATTTGTACATGATTTACATTTGATCATGCATTTACACGAAACATAGTATTGGTTTAAACCAAGTTTTACTTCAATACTTTGTTTTGTGCGTTTCACCTATGGTTTAGTTGATGCATTTCACTAGCCATACATATTATTTTGGTTATACATATTACATGATTTACATTTGGGCATGAACATCACTTTGGTGGTTTGGTTTGGATTAAGTGATTAAGTAACAATGCGTGTGGAATATGATACAAGCACGGTGGATACGCCGCTGGTACTTCCTATATATAAGTGTTTGTATGGTATTACATATTGTAGCGTTATTTGAATCATTTCAGTTTGAGACATAGAACATTTTATACAAGTAACATACTTTTCACAAGACATTTATTTACAAACAACTTATCTTATACAAACTCATTTTACATGGTTATTCATTTAATCATGCATTATTCTCTTATTTATACATATCACTTGAACTTATTATTTTTCAAATGATTTCCAAAGACAAAGCAAATTACAAGGTTCATGACTAAACATTTTCTTAAACAGAAGTCATGAATCTTATTTTCACAAAACCTATGTACTCGCCAGCATTTCTTTGCTGACCTCGTTTTCACATATGTTTCAGGTATTGTTGAATGATATCGATTGATAAGATGCATGCTCACATAGGACTGGACAAGGCCTTAGTGACTCAATAACAATAATAGACTATGTTTAAATTGTGTATTTAGATTTCCAGACGATGTAATTATTCAATGTTTAATAAAACGAAACACTTTTGATATCTATGGTTATGAAACATTAATTCTGTTGCAACACGCCCCGATGTTTCCGCCGCGATTTGTTGTTTTACGCGGTCGGGGTGTGACAGAAAAGATGGTATCAGAGCCAATGGTTATAGGGAATTAGGTTATTAGTAATTAGTAATGCTTTGACCTAGTCTATAACCTTCTTAGGACCCTAACGCGAGTTTACTTGCGTTTAGTCATAAAACAATACCGTCACCTATCCTTAGGCGACGACCACAACAAGAACATAAATTTCAAAACCGCTTTGAAAACTAATCATCTGTTCTAGGATGATTGATTACTAGGTTTTGAACCCTCTATTGTAAGGTTTTGAACTCTCTATTATATGGTTTTGAACCCCTTTGAGTTTTCAAAACTTCGTCAAGGTTTTGGGTTTTAAATAATGTGAACACGTGCAAACTGGAAGGGTGAATGCCTGTATTCTGGGTTTTCTGTCTAGGCAAGCACTTCGTATACATCTCATCAGACGCGAGACCAGTTGTGCTTACCTGGGAATTCTTGGGACGAGTGTTCACTTATAGGCGAGCATGTCTTCGCGATACATTATTTTTGACCCATTTACTTTGATCAGTCACCGTCTCATTTGTTTACCTTAGGTAACAAACAAATGATCGCAATTTTCATGCGTTATCTTTCTGTTTTGATTGTCCAATAATCTTTCACCTGTTTCTCCCTATGCCTTTCTTTTTCTTCAAGAATGTCTCTTCATCATGATGACGCCCAGATATCCAAGCAGACTGCCAAATTCATTCAGCGAATAGGCAAAGTAGTCCTGAAGACTGTTGAATTAGCTACTGCCATGTACCGTCTCCAGGATGAAGCCACTCAAGAGTCACCAAGACAGGCAGGACCTAGTCAGGTGATAGCACCATCAGCCAATAAACCAACCGAGGAATCAAAGACCATGGATGAACGATCCCCTAAGAAGTCAAAGAAGTGAAAGGCTTCTCAGAACTTCGCCATGGTCGCTCACAATGGTAAAGCAGTCCCCAACCAACCAGCTCAACCCCCTGCTAGGTGAGTATGGCTTTTCCTATGATACCTACATCAAGGAACTATGTACCTTACAAACTACTCATGTGATTACTCTCTTTCAAATGATTGCTCATGATTCCCTCAAAAATATTAAGTACTCGTTTCACTCTAAGAAACAAAGTACAGTAAATTAAGTGACATTATGAGTAATCGTGCTTTTCGCACATCTGTGCCTTTAAATCCTTGGTTAGATAACTAAGGGTATTTTCAAATCTCATACCCATTCCGTTTTTGATTTTTTTAACATATACAGTACAAGTATTTCAAAACAATCTTCATGATCTCAAAACATTTCATATAGTTTTAAAACAATTTTTCTAGATGCATTGTCTATGTTATTTCAAAAACATTGGCCATGTTATCAAAACCAACCTTTCTAATTTCAAAATATTTCATATAGTCTGAAGACAATATTAACACAATACATTTTCTGATCAAGTGCATGATTTCGAAAAGCATCATTCATGTCTTTCAAAAACTTTATACATAATTTCAAAATTCATCTCGCATGATTTTAAAACATTTTTGTAAATATATCTACCTAATACACCTACTTTATGATTTCAAAAAGTATTATATATAAGGTTTCAAAAACGTTAAACACATTTTTCTTAAAAGAACCCCATGCATAGTTTTCAAAAATATTTTCCTCATACATTGACTTAACCTTCAAAATTCTGCTTCATATGTCGCCTTGACATATCAAGCATCTCAACTTCATAAGCATTTTACATCATGTTTTGACCTAAGCACATCCAGTGCAAGGTTTCAAAACATCTTCAACTTCTAAAATTCATATGGGATCTTTTTATCTTTACAATTAGATCCTTGTGGATGATTATCATTCAAATCAGAGTCCTTAATTGGATTCCTTATGTACCTTAATTCGAACACTTCGGTTCCTAATAATCGAAATCGAATTTTCTTTTTGAATCTTTCTATCTTTATAGTTTGATTCTTGGTAATGTTTAAAGTACCAAATGAAATCAACGGAATGGATTCCTAGTATGCTTTAAATACCCATGTCCAAAGATAACAAATTAAACGATTATACGAATAAACGATTTTGCGATTAAACGATTATACAATTATGCGATTATGTGTTTATGTGTTATGTGTTCTCCTCTATGTTTTTGTGTGATCCAATTTTCAAATCCTCATAGAATCTTTCGTATCTTTATATGAGGGATTCATAGTAGGATATTCAAAAGGTACTACTTTAAATCCTTAATGGGCTTCTACGTTGTAGTTAAAGACCCTTGGGATTATATGGTACCACTCCATGATTCTTAAGAAACCTTAAGTGGTCTAGTAAAAAAGATTGATTCACAATCTGGTTAAAGAATGACATCTAGTGATGTAGCTGAACAGACTCCTTGATAGTCTATTTAGATCATTTATTGATTTAATTAAAAGGACTCTATGGCGGTCTAGTTACACTCATCACAGGTTGTTCATTTGGTTTTCCCCTACACACTATAAAATAGACTGTGTGTACTGTGCAAGGAATTGTCTGATTATGGACGCGTACATAATTATGAAATTTAGTGCATAGGAACCCAGTAAGATTTATTATGTGTAAGAACCGATAGTGACAAAAATAACGAAATGAGAACGATGTAATGGAGGTACGGTGGACGCACCAATGACACTTCATATACTTGTATATAAGTATCCCTCTTACATTGCAAACATAATGTTATTAAGGTTACTAGAAGTTCAAGAACCCTAACCAATGTTGTTCGATCTTTTCAACTTCATATTTCCAAGCTCTCACAAGTTTCCTCTAAAAAAAATTTCGGGACGAAATTTCCTAAAGTAGGGGAGACTGTAACACCTGTGCCTCCACGGCCATCAAACAAATACCAAACCAATGAAATATTATATTTCATACTTGGGATTTGTAAAAATATGTGTATCATTTGCACATATCAATTCTTGTTCAATTTCAAACTCTAAATCGCTTTCTGGAAGGTTATACGCGCACTGATGCGTAAATATAACCAGTTTAAATGCAACAAACACTCTGGAATAGTGACATAGGCTTAACATACCTTAAATAACCTTTACATAACTTAGATATAAGTTTTGGAAGGTTTGGTGTAGTGAAATCAAAGTTTAATCGCTTACAGGGACTAAAGTTGACAAACTGCGAAAGTATGCCAATTTGAACTGTAACAGACATTCCAGAACATGACCATAAGTTAAACATACCATAAATATCCTTCACATAGCTTAGAAATAGGCTTTGAGGTGTTCGGTATGCTAAAATAAACTTTTGTGTCATTCAGGGACTAAAAGCGTCAAAAAGTGCACAAGTTTGCATTTTTACGCGTAACTTACGTTCTGAATACATCCGGACATCAAAAAATTTATGTAAGCACTAAAATATTTTATTTTAGTGTTCGCCATAAGAAAAATCCATTCGTCGTGTCATTTGGTTCGTTTTTCGTGCTTATGCGCATTCCGTCGTAATTAAGCGAACATCGCGACCGTACGGCCAAACGAACCGACATCCGAGATATTTTTGAACATGTTTTAAGTTCCCTATACTTTAACTTCATTTTAGAGCTTTGAAATGGGGTTAACGGGCCTTAAACGTGTCGAAAATGGGCTGAATGCATGATAGGGACTAAAAGTGGAATTCTGCCAAACTATGGCTAGCGGTGCGCTACACTTTTAGTGTAGCGGTGCGCTAGCCTTGCACAGACCAGATGCAGTGTTTCTTAACAGCCTGTTTGCAGCTGATTAACCACACCCACATGTTTCCAATTATCTAGTCATGAAGATAAGGATCATTTTTAGTCACCATAAGGTTCCGACAAGTGTACGCCTTGGATCATGGCACGTTTTACATGAAACGATCCTAACGGTTCGGGTATTCCTATAAATACCCAACCCATTCCATAGCTAAAATCACTAGAATCCTGATTTGAGAGCTCTAAGTTGAAACCATTGTTTCATACCTGAGTTCTTGGATCGGGATTAGCATTCGGGGACCCTTCGTAAGTGTTCTTTCGTTCTTTTCCTTATTTTATTGCTTTTCGAGTCAGAAAGTCAAACTTCGTTTGACTTTCAGCGTTGACCAGTAATGGTCAATGCGAAGTTCGTTTGAACTTCGCAACGTGAGTGTAATCACGTTGGTTATAGTCCCTTGGGACTATGCCTACTGATTACCACGTTGTCTAGGGTCGTAGGGTAAGCGATCTGATAAATCGCTTATACCTCGAACCCGACCCATTTGGTCGATCATTAGGATCCGACCAAATACTTTAGGTGACCTTAGTAGGTAGGGAATAACCTTCCGAGGTTATACCCTATGGTCACATCGTTTAAGTAGTTGTATGATAGGTAGTTTATATGCCTTAGGTAAATTACCAGAATACCCTTTTCATGTATAATTGGTAATTAAGCATATGTAACCTAAACTTTTGTCACATAACTGATTATGTAACATGTTTAGGCATATAACACTTGTCATAGGACTAGTTAGACGGTCCGAACGCGTTTCACGCGCACGACACGTTAAAGTAGCATATGTTACCTTAATGGGTCGCGATGGGTCGAAAGCACTTAGGTTAGGTTTCATGTAGTATGTAGGCCTTGTTAAACCATATCATATGAGTTCCAACACTCATTTGGTTTACCAAGCCTCATTCTATCCGATCTCCCGATTTAAGTCCGGTTTATTTATATAGTTTTAGATTGCCGACTGATTCCGTGCTCTCTCTAGCTTTGTTTGGTTGTTGTTCAAGACCTCCAAGCATTCTCAGGCGAGTACATTCTTCCCCTATTTTACTGTTTTCAATTGTTTTGGGGTGACTCATATGTGCTAAATGTTTTCGATGTTATAACGATGGTTTCAAAAACAATTAAAACGATTTATACAAAACTAATAACAATTTCAATAAAGTGAACAAACTTGTTGGTTGTAGTTACATAACAAATGACATTCATTAGCAATGATCAAGCCGACCAGTATTAGGTTATGGTACCATAGGATCTGACAAATCCCGTTATTTACTACACCCGTGGTTATGTGTGGGTATGGTAGGTAGCGACTGAATCTGTAATTGTTAACTTACCCTATGGAGGTTTGTTAATACGAAAACGAGAAGCGACGAAAGTCACGAAGGTTTGAATGTTATTAGCGAGATGATCATTTAAGTAGTTTCACGACCTAAAACGAATTAAACGATTTACGATTGGGTTTCACACGATGTTTTAACGATTGGGTAACGATTGGGTTTCACACGATGTTTTAACGATTGGGTAACGATTGGGTTTCACACGATGTTTTAACAATTGGGTAACGATTGGGTAAACATTTGTACATGATTTACATTTGATCATGCATTTACACGAAACATAGTATTGGTTTAAACCAAGTTTTACTTCAATACTTTGTTTTGTGCGTTTCACCTATGGTTTAGTTGATGCATTTCACTAGCCATACATATTATTTTGGTTATACATATTACATGATTTACATTTGGGCATGAACATCACTTTGGTGGTTTGGTTTGGATTAAGTGATTAAGTAACAATGCGTGTGGAATATGATACAAGCATGGTGGATACGCCGCTGGTACTTCCTATATATAAGTGTTTGTATGGTATTACATATTGTAGCGTTATTTGAATCATTTCAGTTTGAGACATAGAACATTTTATACAAGTAACATACTTTTCACAAGACATTTATTTACAAACAACTTATCTTATACAAACTCATTTTACATGGTTATTCATTTAATCATGCATTATTCTCTTATTTATACATATCACTTGAACTTATTATTTTTCAAATGATTTCCAAAGACAAAGCAAATTACAAGGTTCATGACTAAACATTTTCTTAAACATAAGTCATGAATCTTATTTTCACAAAACCTATGTACTCGCCAGCATTTCTTTGCTGACCTCGTTTTC
Organism: Helianthus tuberosus; assembly: GCA_030545235.1. Lineage (NCBI taxonomy): Eukaryota > Viridiplantae > Streptophyta > Magnoliopsida > Asterales > Asteraceae > Helianthus > Helianthus tuberosus. The sequence continues at coordinate 143,877,685 of CM060412.1, forward strand.
ACATATGTTTCAGGTATTGTTGAATGATATCGATTGATAAGATGCATGCTCACATAGGACTGGACAAGGCCTTAGTGACTCAATAACAATAATAGACTATGTTTAAATTGTGTATTTATATTTCCAGACGATGTAATTATTCAATGTTTAATAAAACGAAACACTTTTGATATCTATGGTTATGAAACATTAATTCTGTTGCAACACGCCCCGATGTTTCCGCCGCGATTTGTTGTTTTACGCGGTCGGGGTGTGACATCACCACCACTACAACACCCACATCCACCACCATCATCCATCATCCACCTTAGAGTGTATGTAGTAGTCTCGGGATCCAAGATTGATAGTAAGAGTTCTTGTCAATCAAAGGCCATGTTTGGCTAAGTCTCTTACATCACTTGGTGAAGACAAGCATTTAATGTAATACTTTTGATTTTTAATATTTTCGCACTTTTTATTTGGTTTTGTATTAATGACTTTAATAACTAGTTTCTTATGTTGAAGGTGAAACTTCTTTATCATTTATCTGTGGTGTCTTGGCATTACTTTACTGTCTATATAAAGTAAAAGATTTTCACCATTCATATCTCTTTGGTCTATATAGAGATATGTTAGCTACCTAGTCGAGGGTTAAGGGAATCATTTAGTAAGGTTCTTGCCTTGTTCAGTGTATAGATCCTGTAGGGACCTGGGTCAAGCTTACTAGGACCTCCTTCAATACCCACTTGTATTGGATGGCGGGGGTGCGAATGGCTTGATCCCCTCATATGTAAACTACTATTAATACTTTAACCCGGCTACTTGGGATTGTATCCCTGCTGACTCAAACCATTTAGTCGAGGGTAACATCGCCTTCAAATGAGGGGCCTACCACTTTACGCATTAATAACTTAATTAATTATCTTTCAATATTCCGACCCTTTGGGATTGTATCCTTGCTGACTCAAACCACGGGGTTGAGGGTAACGTCACCTTCAAAAGAGGGGCCTACTACTATAACTAAGATAATCTCTTAAAAAGTGCAAAAGTGCGGAAATTATCAAAGGTTACATTAAAGGCGAGTCGAATCCAAGTGATTCATCTTGTCTATCAGTTTTTATTTTATTTTATTTTATTTTTATTTTCGGCATTTTAGTTTTATTTTTCATATTTAAAACGTTTTCTAAAAATTTTGATTTGATTAGATGTTGAGGATAAACCAGTACTAAAAGCTCTTTTGTCCTTGGACGACCTCGGTATCTTACCAACGCTATATTACGCTCACGATGGGTGCACTTGCCCATATGTGTGTTTAGTGTTAGTAAAATATCGTGTTTTATAAATTTAAAACTTGACTAATGTGTAAAATGGGCTTAAAATATTAATAAAAATATATTACACTCGACACGCATCAAGGTTTTGGCGCCGTTGCCGGGGACACAAGGATTTTAAAAAAGTTAGGAATCAACGTCCTAATCGTTTTTCTTATTTTTCTATTTTTTTTAGGATTTACCTAAATTTTTCAGCTTCTGAAGAGCTCAGCACGTGGCCGTGCCCGCTGAACACGCCCCCGTGCCCAATCTTTGGTACTGGCAATCCTGTTTTAAGTCAGACAGTAGCTGAACACGGGGTCGTGCCCACTGAACACGCCCCTGTGCCCAAGCTTCAGATACTGAAAACAGAACCGTAAGATCCCGGTGGTTGGTAATCTCTGACACAAACATGAGTGATACTGATCATTTTTACTTTCGCTCCTCTTATGGTGCGTGGTGTCAAATATGTGGCGGATCTCATGAAGATTTAAAATGTTATATTTTAAATTACATTCCCCACTATATAGACCCATCGTTTTCCTGTAACCTTAAGATGGGCGAAAGTAAAAACAATCCCTATCTCTCCCTCGAATGCTCTCAATCATCTCTTCAAGATGATATGATTCTCGAAGAATTATTTCAAATGGAAGAAGTAATTCTCCAAATGATAAGAGAACTTGATATGGAAATAACTAATTCATCTCAAGACGATGATCAAGGAGAATTGCTGAGATCGCATTCGGAATATAACAACATCGTTGCTCCTGAAATCACCTCTAACTCTTGTGAGGACATGAGCGATAGTCGTCCCTGTGTCGATTGTGCCGTGAAGGACTCCCCATCGGTCTCCACCGATGCATACATAGACCTGAGCGATTCAACATATACCTTCTTTAATGAGAGCCCTGATAAGGGAAATAAAGGTTGGTCTCGCCCACCGTATTTAGCTTAGGATTCACCCATTCCGATAACCTCTTGCGTTCTTGTCTAAAACTAGGGAAACTTAGGTATCTCAGGCACTTCGGTGTTGTCCCGTCCAGTAAGGAACCACCCGATCCGGATAAATTCCTTAAAATAAGACAAAACTTCTTAAAAACCTCTAGCCACGGGGTCGTGTCCAGGTCAACACGCCCCCGTGCCCACCTGAAGATTCTTGTTTGACTTTAGGTCAGAATACAGACAAAAAGTGTCTGATTCTTGTCTGACCACGGGGCCGTGTAGAGCCGACACAGGGCCATGGTCAGCGTGCTGTCGTTTTCTATAAATGCAGCAAGATTCTTACATTCTTGGACCCATTCCAAAGACAAAATATGGTGGGATCTTCACATATACCCTATAAGGTATATTCTAAAGAAGATTCTCAACAACCATCTTATCTTTGCTACTTTTGTCTATTGCCCTCTTATCACACCCCGATATTTACAGCTCAGCCTGGTGAGCCCGATGGGGAATATCGTAACGTAAGATTGATATCGTCATAGTCAAACATACACAGAATAGCACAGCGGAAGTCTTGGAATATAAAATATTATTACAAACCCAATTGTCAGAAATACTGAAAAGATAATTACATTCGAGCTTGCAATATTAAATCCACAGGCGGATCATATTAAAATGTACAAAATGAAGTTTAGCAGACTTTAGGGCATCCTAAGGAATTTCAAGATCCTTCATTGACACCAAGGAACTTCCAGCCAATTACGTATAGTACCTGTCACGTATTCTTTTGAAAATACGTCAGTTTACACTGGTAAATACAATTAACCGACTCATTTGAAAAGTGTTTATAAAATTGGTTTGGATGCTCAAAGCATAAAATCTTTTATAACTTGGGACAATTATTTAAAATAATCTTGTATACAGATTTACACGTTGTCGTACGTTCAGGGCCCGGAATAGAAGAGCCGAGTCATGATTAATAGACACACCACTAATATAGTCCCACAAGGAGTTATCCTCACGTGTGGTTATACCTTATATCTTAATTCCCTTTTTGGGGAAAAGAATCTGTATCGCAACTATCAGGTGTATGCCTACACCCCGTGCTTAGGTCGTGGTCATTTGCATTTAAATGATGCCGAGGATATCCAGGACACGGTCATTAACCCCCAAATGCTTTTTATCAAACACGACAGATTAAAACAGGTTATCTCAATGATTTAACCACTAATCGATTAACTATTCAATACCCGACCAAGCGGTAATAGTTTACCGCATCCCAAGCCCGTATAAGGGAAAATAAGTTAAAAGTATTTACCTGAGCTAAAAATGTAATTTATTCTCAGCCGTATATTTTAATCGGCAAGTGTAGGTAGCTTTTACTGAGATCCTAATCTGGATCGAAGGTTATATTAACCCATTAGATTCCTAACGAGACTTATTTAAGTTATAACTTAGACCGATTAGTTTTAAAGAAAGGTTTACGGTAGAAAACGCAAGATTAAGCGGTGACCGGATTAGAATGTGATTTAGACCCAACAAGTATGAAGACTTGTATAAAATTGGTAAACTAAATCCATTCTGGAATTTGAAGTAAAAATGATAAGGTTTGACCCATTTCGGCTAATTTATGCAAACTAGTTACATAAACCGTACCGAACTCGTATATGCATAACGGGTAACTGAAAGAGTCATGTACAAGTTCCACAAGTTAATATGCTTTAAATATGATATGATATCAGTAGGATATAAATAATTATGCCCAAAACGAATTTCAAACCAATTTAAGCCCCGTAAGGGTATTTTGGTCATTTTAAAGTTTATAAAAGAGGTTAAATAGCAAACTGAGGTTCTGGTCTAAAATATTCAGTAACAATAAATATTTGTATCAAGTTACATCAGTAAGATATCATACATATGTGAGGTTTATCATTTATGGCCAAACTATGCACCGCATGGGCATTTTGGTCATCTCACATATGCTTTTAAGGTCAAATTTAGAATCTGAGTTCAAGACTTATACTTAGTGTTCAAATATAGAAATTTATTTTTAAAATCAGTAGGTAACAAGTATTAAGCGTTAAATATGGTTTTAAACCATACTATGCGCTTAATAAGCGTAAAAGTCGGTATTTGATGATATTTGAGATGTTTATAAAGTTTTGAAGTTTTGAACAGTCTCTAAAGCTTAAAATATTTTATTTAACATATGATATCAGTAGGAAAAGGTTTGGTATTCAAATCATATGTTAAACTCATTTTATTAACGAAAATGGCATTATCGTCAATTACCGAATTCATGCTAGAACTCTACGTTATGGTCAGTATAAAATTTGACAAAAGTATCCAAAAATCCCTAAATATTATAACATAACAGTGGGTAGCAACTCTGGTGCCAAAAAATGGGTTTAAATATGATTTATGCTGAAAATGCCATTTAATTAACAAAAAGTTTCATTTTTACGATATCTTGCATAACTTTTATTTGAGACCAGAAACTGATGTCAAATTTTTAAGACATACTTATATATTAGTAACAAAACTTTTTGTCCCCTCACATTTTCAAAAATCTCGTTTTTATAACATAAGGGCATAATGGTCCATTTTTAAGCATTTAACGAGAACATGCAAATAACTCAGATTTCTATGGAACCGTATAGTATAACCTCAGAGGGTTATACTAACATATAATGTGGTCCCAAAGGAACCCTAAGGCATAACTAAACTAAGCTAAATCGGGTCAGAACTGAAAGTCAAAGCAAAAGTCTACTTTTGCGACTTTTGGTTGCGAACCGAGCCTAATACTCAGAATTGTCGGGTTGAATATATCTAAACATGTTGTTATATTATTTACCAAGTTATTTAAGTGATAAAACGTATTTTATAGTTTCTACATTATCAGTTATGAATTTTATTTAAAAACTGACCCATTTGACTTTTATTTTAATTACTTTGACGAGATAATTAACTAAGTAAACGTGATAATTAGGAGGTGCCCTTTTGAGGGTTTAATACCTTCCTAATTACGATCACGTAGCCATGTTCGTTGCGAACAATGGCTTGACCATTTATGGTTTAGCTAAAAATCAAAGCATTTATCGTAAACGCTTGACTTTTCCGCTTTTTAAGCCAAATAAAATAAATTAGTCACGAAAGGACACTTACATGTGATCCTTCGGACTGAATTAAACTCAGAAGATGTTCCAAAACAATTAGGATCCTCAAGATTGAGAGATAGGAAGAATGAAAGTGCAAGTGAGAATGAGAATTCTTGGCCCTTATATAGTTTTTGTGATCCTTCAAGATCTTGCCAAGTGTTTAAAGTTGCCATGAGATCTTTACAGGTGTAAAACCAACTTACTAAATTAGTATAACATTCCATTGTTTCATAAAAATGGTTTTGTGAAGAAACTAGAATGGAAAAACCATCAAAATACAAGAAAACAATAAGTTATGCTGCTCTTTGGGTAGCTCGCGGCCCGCGTAGGCCTTTGGCCTTTTGGTCGCGGCCCACTAGCGAGGTCTGGCCAAAAAATAAGTTTGGCAGCATGCGCAAAAATGGTCACTGTCCTATATTCCGCACATAATAACCACTTTAACAGTTGAAGATGCTGTTTTAGTTGGCCCGAGAAGGTGCAGCCCAACGGGCTTTCGATTCATGACTCACATCGGGTCCAGAAAATATTTTGAGGTTATGGCACGAAAGGTCCTTATAAGTTTTTATGCACAAACAACTTTTCCAAAGTTAGCGTATTTGGCACATAATTTGTAAATTCTCATTACATGTTAATACAAGTTTCAAAACCTCTAACGGTTAACCCTAGGCACACTCAGAAGCACGACGGAGTTCCTGGTTCGTTCAAAAGGCATCTCAAAGGCGTAGTTTCGCTAGTCATCGCTTTTAGTCCCTTAATCGCACAAAGTGGCGCGTAATATCGTTTAACGATATCTAAGCTTTTTGTGGTCCATATTGAGTATTCCCGAGCATATGCTTAAAAATTATGACGCTCTCGTTCGCTTAAAATGTCACCCAAAGGTGTAGTTTTAAAAGTTGACGCTTTTGGTCCCTCTAACACGCAAACTTGCGCGTATTATCGTTCAATAACATCAAAGCCCTATGTAATCCATATTAGGAATTCTCGAGAGAATAATTGCACTTCATAGTACCTCGGGTCCGTTAAAAGGTCATTCATAGGTATAATTAAACATATTGACGCTTTTAACCCCTTTAACTTGCAAAGTTGCGCATAACGTCACTTATAGGCATAAAAGCCTTAGATGGCCAATATTGGATATTCACGAGAGTATAAACACACATCATGAAGCTCTCAGTTTTTTGAAAGGTCACTCAGAGGTACGAATTAACATGTTGACGCTTTTAACCCTTCGTCGCGCAAACTTTCAAATAATTACACAAACGGCTATTCTCGATCAACAAGTGGCTCATTTGTGAATATGTATACCGTGTAACGTCATTCAGAGGCTTAGTTTAAGCATGTTGACACTTTTAGTCCTTTCGCATTCAAAGTTTTTGATTTTTCACAAAATTAGTCCCTCATAGTCAACGTTTGACCTTGTTAGGGTTTAGTACACGTATTAACACATCATTAGACGTGATTTTACGAGGTGTTACATCCTCACCCCCTTAAAAGAAATCTCGACCTCGAGATTTGCTAAAATAATGGAAGTACTTTCTGTTGTATAATGGACTTAACCTCCATAACATATTTGGGCCTCTAAGGGCACCCCAATTGACCTTTATAATAGGTACATGTTTTCTTTCGGAGCTTCTAATCCTGCCGATCCTTATTCGATACTAGTTTCTCATCAAACCATCAATTTTCATTAATCTGCATATCATTATGTGACAATGCTATTGACTTATCGGCGAAACATATCCTTAAATCACTAGTGTGGAACACATTGTGATTACCATCAAGCTCCTTAGGTATGTTTTAGCTTATAGGTTACCGATCTTGATATATTAGATTTTCTTGAATGATCATATATATCCAGAGCTTAACTAGCCTGTTATATTAAAATTCAGCACACCCTTCTAGGGTGATACTTTCTGTTGAATCTTATTCCTTATTAAGAACTTAAGAGGTTTGGGACTTTCTTCAATCACTGATTTTTCCGCCAATTACTGGCAGCTTCCAGACGATCATAAATTTATATGATCTTATCCGTTGTCCCAGGGAAACTTTCAGATCCTGATAATTGGACTTACCAAAGTCCTGTCCATCAAACAGGCGTTTGACATTCCATCTATACAAGGTCCCCAAAGGAGCAGCCTTGGTACTTATATAACAACCATTAGTTATAGGAGAGTTTATTTAAGGTGAGATAGTCATTCCAACTAGTGCTTTAGCCAATCTTAAAGAATAGATAACCTCATGGTTAGTTGAACGAGTCGACGATCCTAGGTAGCTGATAGCGATTCTTAATTGTTACCTAGTTAGGGTTGCGGTATTCAATGCATAAGCGCATTGAACCATCTTCCTTAAATAATAATACTGGAGCTCTAAGAATGATGAGCTAGGCTTTATGAAATCTTCTCTAAAAGCTTTTCTGATTGATCTTAGTTCTTCCATTTCCGTTGGTACAAACCGATATGGAGTTTTTACAATGAATGTAGCCCCTAAGCGGGACGTTAACCTTAACTTTACTTGCCTCTCAAGAGGTAACAAGGTAGTTCTATGGAGAAGGCAATCGAGATACACAGAGATGATAGAGATATTCCAAATCTCAGGCTTCAGATTATTTATTGTTACTTGTGCCATATAAATGGCACATTTTCCTTACGAATGCATAGATGTCTTAATTAGTGACACTTATTTGGACATTTCTATACTGGATATCTTCTTTGAAAACCATTAGTGACTTTAGTACAATATGACCATTGGGATATCTCGGTGGTTCCATGCATTAAACCTCCATACTGATCAGGAATGGAAGCAATCTATGGAACACATTAAGATACACCAATCCTCATATGGTTCTTTTATCATACAGTCTGGTATTCGCAGTTGATAGAAATCAATGAGATAATAAAATAAAATAACATATATTGTCGTACTCCATCTGGAGAGAGAGAGTACTTTAGATTTTACGAATGAAGATTTTTCGACGAGAATAGAAGAAATGGTTTCTATGATTTTTGTCGGTAAGCTTTACCTTATACTTATTATCCGGAGTTCTTATGGGAGAAATTCTAAAAGTTTGCTAAGCTTATGTTATATGAAAGACTTAGTAGTACCTGAATTAAAACATAATTCTTAGCGATTGAGTTACGATAAGGGACGTACCTGGTGTCTAATTTGATATGAACCGCCTCTGGCATTTATTAGGAGGGTTTAAACGCCTCCATTCTTAGTCTCTTCATACTTAGCTATACCATATTTGAAAATTTTAGGGCAGGTAGTCCTTATGTGGCCCTTCTCGCCACAACCGAAACAGACTGCATTCTCTAAGTTTCTATATTCATGGGACTGATGACCAGTTCTTTTACAGACGCTACACCACTTTAGCCTTTGTTCCAATCGACACTGTCCCCAGTGTCTTTTATAGCAGGTCTCGCATACAGGCTTTTTATTGGACTTTTGTTGGTCTGTATTGAGTCTGGACTTTCCTTTATTTCCTGGATTTTTGGGAGTTATCCCCTTCCCTTTTCCATTTTGGTTCATCCTTTGCATTTGAGGCATGAACAAAATTTTCCTCATGAGAAAGGAGTATGGTTTTAAATGGGATTTGGAGCAAGTAGCATCGGGCTCCTTGAACTTTTTCATGACCTTTCTCATAGCTTTTCCAACAGCTGTGTCAGTCATAGCTTGGAGATCATCTCTGTTAATATTGAGGTTCACAATTGTAGCATCATTAGCATGTGTCGGATCATCAATGACGCGATTGTTGGTTGTTTTATCCGAGTTTGCCATACTCGAGACTTGGTCCCTAACACCAAATGAAAAAATTACTTAGTTGTATTACAACAGCTAGTCATCATCCTGATGACCTCACATACACTAACCACGGTATCATTAAACCATATAGGCCACTAGGTTATGAACATTCCTAATGAATGTTATTTGCATGTATATCAATTACATTTAGCCTAGGTCATAAAAGGACCATCAATGGCATTTAGGGTTTGGACTGAGTCCATTACCTTTTAGACAGGGAATCACAGTGTCACATTTTTCTTTGTCATATTGACGATTTTGTATAGCTCAAAAGCTCTCCACAAGGACTTTTAAATTATGAAAACATAATTTCATCATGATGGACATATAAATGTAGTACATAGGCTTGTCACGAAGGACATTAATAGCCATAAGGCATGAAGGCCTTGTCGCAAAGGACATATATGATATGGCACAAAAGGCCTGTCACAGAGGACATTAATATATAAGCTGCAATCTTATTTGATCAAGGATTTTAAGGTTTGAACATAGTTCTTCACCTTTGGGCAGAGAGTCATGGACTACATCTGTCATTGCTTAAAAGACAATTTATTTTGCCACATAGACCAATCAATGGACGTCACTAATGGATGATCGTATATATATATATATATATATATATATAATCATCATAATTTAAGATATCTGTCAAGATCTTATCGATCTTTTATAGTATGAGGCTTGGGTATTGCCCATTACCTTGGATAACAACCATAACGGTCACAATTGTCAACGTCACTAATGGGCAATATAGTATATAGCCCGTAGGTGAAACATCACTAAAGGATGTTAAATAATATGATCATCGTATCAAATGATATTAGTCATGATCGCATTGATCATATAGACTATTATGCTTGGACATAGTCCAATATCTTTAGACAGGGGTTCATAGACCACAACTGTCGTTGTCTTATAGGACAACAAGTTTAGCCCGTAGGCACTTCATCACTAATGGATGTTTATATTATGATCATCGCATTGATGATACTTGCCATGATCAAATTCATTCATATAGGCTTTAAGGCTTGGACATAGTCCAAATACCTTGACGGCTGGTGTGGTCTCTCAAGTCACACTGCCAGGAGTGTTAACATGTTCTCAGATGTTAACAAGGATTAATTATCTTAAGAGGGTTTTACCATCAGAGCATGTCTCTATTGACATATTGGCTACGTTATACCATTAAGAAGATCTTTTGAGATTATTTAGCAGATCGATAAAGTTCGAATAAAATTGATACTATTGTTTGATAAAGGACGAAATGAATACTTATATAAAATTTTCAAAGTTTCCCATAAATCATTAGGAAGCTTACAATAGTGCCTTAATCAGGACTTTTATTATCATATTTGTCGATAGAGGACTAAAAGAAAATTATAAGTCCGTTTGGGGACTATAAAATATTATAAGTCCATATAGGGACTATATTGAAACAGTTTGCCCATGAAGGGACTATAATGAAATGTCATGTCTATAAAGAGGTTACAATGAAATATCATGTCCACTAAGGGACTATAATGAAATCTCGTGTCCACGGAAGGACTATTTAGAACTAACATACCCCCAAAGGGATTTTAATGAAATAATGTGTCCATAAAAAGGACTATATTGGTACAGCATGCGTACAAAGGACTTTCCTGAACAGATGCCCTCACAGAGACTTAAATTAAAAATATGTTCATTAGGGAATTATAATAAATCAACGTACGCACAGGGACTATATAGAAAAGATAGGTCCTATTAAGGACTTTGAAGCGCTACTAGTTCTCGTGGGAACTGAAAGGAAAATATAAGTCCATATAGGGACTATAAGATATGTCAACATTGGGACAATAGTGAAACATTATGTTCTCGAAATGATTAAGTTTAAAAATATTTTAATTCCTCGGGGGACTTTAATGAAATAATATATCTGTAAAAGATTTTAATGAATTAACATGTCCATGTAAGGACTATACTGGAGTATAAAGTCCAAGAAAGGACTATTTTGAAATATGATGTCCACGAAAGGACTATATAGTAATATAACGTCCATGAAGGGACTATGTTGTAATGTAATGTCCACGAGGGGACTATTTTGAAATATAATTTCCTCGAAGGGACTACAATCGACAGGCGTATAAACATGGAGTCTCATTTAGAAGAGGTAAGTCTACAAGGACTATAATGAAATAACATGTCCACAACGGACTATAATAAAAAAATGCCCATACAGGGACTTAAAGGAAAAGAAATATGATGGAAGAAGGGTCTTCTAATGTCTTCCTTTCTTTATTCTGATTGTTTTCTTCTTCTTTATTTATCATACACAATAGCGACTCTGAAGATCTTAGTAAATAACGTAAACATTTCTAATAAGAATCCGTTGCAGAAATAGAATCCAAGGATTCAATGGTTAAAGAAATGACATGGATCACGGATTGGGTTTTGACTGGTATAGTCCAAGTCTGGAATTTTAAAACTCGGAGATAGGAAATAGGGATTAATAGCATCCACATGTATCATCTTCATTATGGGAGCCTCAGGGACCTTCTGGTATGGACTCCGAAGTCTGGTTAAGAGTTTCAAATAAGTTTGACTTTGGGAATAGGTCCATAAAGGTCTTTCCTTCAACTGGTTGCACGCTCATCTTAGTCGTGGTACAAAGCTTGTCATTTCTAGGCTTCGGATGTGGAGAATTTCCAACGACAGCTTCTGTGCTTGGCGACATATTTAAAATACATAAAATTGAAAGCAATGTTTACTTAATAGGAATGAGAGCATTCCTATGTTAAGTCTAGACTCAGAAGGTCTAAGGAATATGCTACTGTGTCATTTGAGATTAAACACTAAAGGCTAGTGTTTAATTCACTCAAACGTTGGCTCTGATACGAACCTGTCACACCCCAATATTTACAGCTCAGCCCGGTGGGCCCGATGGGGAATATTGTGACATAAGATTGATATCGTCATTATCAAACATACACAAAATAGCACACCGGAAGTCTTGGAATATAAAATATTATTACAAACCCAATTGTCAGAAATACTGAAAAGATAATTACATTCGAGCTTGCAAAATTAAATCCACAGACGGATCATATTAAAATGTACAAAATGAAGTTTAGCAGACTTTAGGGCATCCTAAGGATTTGCAAGATCCTTCATTGACACCAAGGAGCTTCCAGCCAATTACGTATAGTACCTGTCACTTATTCTTTTGAAAATACGTCAGTTTACACTGGTAAATACAATTAACCGACACATTTGAAAAGTGTTTATAAAATTGGTTTGGATGCGCAAAGCATAAAATCTTTTATAACTTGGGAAAATTATTTAAAATAATCTTGTATACAGATTTACACATTGTCGTACTTTCAGGGCCCGGAATAGAAGAGTCGAGTCATGATTAATAGATACACCACTAATATAGTCCCACAAGGAGTTATCCTCACGTGTGGTTATACCTTATATCTTAATTCCCTTTTTGGGGAAAAGAATCCATATCGCAACTGTCAGGTGTATGCCTACACCCAGTGCTTAGGTCGTGGTCATTTGCATTTAAATGATGCCGAGGATATACAGGACACGGTCATTAACCCCCAAATGCTTTGTATCAAACAAGACAGATTAAAACGGGTTATCTCACTAATCGATTAACTATTCAATACCCGACAAAGCGGTAATAGTTTACCGTATCCCAAGCCCGTATAAGGGAAAATAAGTTAAAAGTATTTACCTGAGCTAAAAATGTAATTTATTCTCAGCCGTATATTTTAATCAGCAAGTGTAGGTAGCTTTTACTGGGATCCTAATCTGGAACGAAGGTTATATTAACCCATTAGATTCCTAACGGGTCTTATTTAAGTTATAACTTACACCGGTTAGTTTTAAAGAAAAGTTTACGGTACAAAACGCAAGATTAAGTGGTGACCGGATTAGAATGTGATTTAGACCCAACAAGTATGAAGACTTGTATAAATGGGTAAACTAAATACATTCTGGATTTTGAAGTAAAAATGATAAGATTTGACCCGTTTCGGCTAATTTATGCAAAGTAGTTACATAAACCGTACCGAACGTGTATATGTATAACGTGTAACCGAAAGAGTCATGTACAAGTTCCATAAGTTAATATTCTTTAAATATGATATGATATCAGTAGGATATCAATAATTATGCCCAAAACGAATTTAAAACCAATTTAAGCCCCGTAAGGGTATTTTGGTCATTTTAAAGTTTATAAAAGAGGTTAAATAGCAAACTAAGGTTCTGGTCTAAAATATTCAGTGACAATAAATATTTGTATCAAGTTACATCAGTAAGATATCATACATATGTGAGGTTTATCATTTATAGCCAAACTCTTCACCATAAGGGCATTTTGGTCATTTCACATATGCTTTTAAGGTCAAATTTGAAATCTGAGTTCAAGACTTATACTTACTGTTAAAATATAAAAATTTAATTTTAAAATCAGTAGGTAACAAGTCTTAAGTGTTAAATATGGTTTTAAACCATACTATGCGCTTAATAAGCGTAAAAGTCAGTATTTGACGATATTTGAGATGTTTATAAAATTTTGAAGCTTTGATCAGTCTCTAAAGCTTAAAATATTTTATTTAACATATGATATCAGTAGGAAAAGGTTTGGTATTCAAATCATATGTTAAACTCATTTTATTAACGAAAAGGGCATTATCGTCAATTACCGAATTCATACTAGAACTCTACGTTATGGTCAGTATAAAATTTGACAAAAATTTTCAAAAATCCCTAAATATTATATCATAACAGTGGGTAGCAACTCTGGTGCCAAAAATTGGGTTTAAATATGATTTATGCTGAAAATGCCATTTAATTAACAAAAAGTTTCATTTTTACGATATCTTGCATAACTTTTATTTGTGACCAGAAACCGATGTCAAATTTTTAGGACATACCTATATATCAGTAACAAAATTTTTTTTCCTCTCACATTTTCAAAAATCTCGTTTTTATAACATAAGGGCATAATGGTCCATTTTTAAGCATTTAACGGGAACATACAAATAACTTAGATTTCAATGGAACCGTATAGTATAACCTCAGAGGGTTATACTAACATATAATGTGGTACCAAAGGAACACTAAGGCATAACTAAACTAAGCTAAATCGGGTCAGAACTGAAAGTCAAAGCAAAAGTCTACTTTTGCGACTTTCGGTTGCGAACCAAGCCTAATACTCAGAATTGTTGGGTTAAACATGTCTAAACATGTTCTTATATTATTTACCAAGTTATTTAAGTGATAAAATGTATTTTATAGCTTCTACATTATCAGTTATGAATTTTATTTAAAAACAGACCCGTTTGAATTTTATTTTAATTAATTTGACCCGACAATTAACTAAGTAAACGTTATAATTAGGAGCTGCCCTTTTGAGGGTTTAATACCTACTTAATTACGATCACGTTTCCATGTTCGTTGCGAACAATGGCTCGACCGTTTATGGTCTAGCTAAAAGTCAAAGCGTTTATCGTAAACGCTTGACTTTTCGGTTTTTTAAGCCAAATAAAATAAATTAGTCATGAAAGGACACTTACATATGGTCCTTAGGACTGAATTAAACTCAGAAGAGGTTCCAAAAGAATCAGGACCCTCAAGATTGAGAGATAGGAAGAGTGAAAGTGCCAGTGAGAATGAGAATTCTTGGCCCTTATATAGTTTTTGTGATCCTTCAAGATCTTGCCAGGTGTTTAAAGGTGCCATGAGATCTTTACAGGTGTAAAACTAGCTTACTAAATTAGTATAACATTCCATTATTTCATAAAAATGGTTTTGTGAAGAAACTAGAATGGAAAAACCATCAAAATATAAGAAAACAAAAAGTTGTGCTGCTGTTTGGGTAGCTCGCGGCCCGCGAAGGCCTTGGGCCTGGCAGTCGCGGCCCGCCTGCGAGGTCTGGCCCAAAAATAAGTTTGGCAGCATACGCAGAAACGGTCCCTGTCCTATATTTCGCACAAAATAACCACTTTAACAGCTGAAGATGCTGTTTTAGATGGCCCGAGAATGTGCAGCCCAACGGGCTTTCGGTTCATGACTCACATCGGGTCCAGAAAACAGTTTGAGGTTATGGCATGAAAGGACCTTAAAAGTTTTTATGCACAAACAACTTTTCCAAAGTTACCGAATTTGGCACATAATTTCTAAATTCTCATTACATGTTAATACTAGGTTCAAAACCTCTAACGGTCAACCCTAGGCACACTCAGGGGCATGACGGAGTTCCTGGTTCGTTCAAAAGGCCTCTCAAAGGCGTAGTTTCGCTAGTCGTCGCTTTTAGTCCCTTAATCGCACAAAGTAGCGCATAATATCGTTTAATGATGTGCGTTAGGTGTATATATAGGTTTAAGTATATTTTAAGCCCTTTTACACTTTCTTTAGCCAAGTTTTAAATTTATAAAACACGATATTTACTAACACTAAACACACATATGGGCAAGTGCACCCATCGTGAGCGTAATATAGTGTTGGTAAGATACCGAGGTCGTCCAAGGACACAAGAGCTTTTAGTACCGGTTTATCCTCAACGTCTAATCAAATCAAAAAGTTTAGAAAAAGGTTTTAAACTAAGAAAAATAAAAACTAACTAAAATGCTGAAAAATAAAAATAAAAGTAAAAACAGATAGACAAGATGAATCACTTGGCTCCGACTCGTGTATAGTGTAACCTTTGATTATTTCCGCACTTTTGCACTATTTAAGAGATTATCTTAGTTATTCTAGTAGGCCCCTCTTTTGGAGGTGACGTTACCCTCAACCCAGTAGTTTGAGTCAGCAAGGATACAATCCTAAAGGGTCGGATTATTGAAAGATAATTAATTAAGTTATTAATGTATATTGTGGTTGGCCCCTCTTTTGAAGGTGACGTTACCCTCGGCTAAGTAGTCTGAGTCAGCAGGGATACAGTCCTAAGTAGCCGGGTTAAAGTATTAATAGTAGTTTAACTTATGAGGGGGTCAAAGAGTTTGGACCCCCGCCATCCAATACCATTAAGTATTGAAGGAGGTCCAACTAAATTTCACCCAGGTCCTTTGCAGGATCTATACACTGAACAATGGCAAGACTCTTACCAAACCGTTCCCTTAACCCCCGACCAGGTAGCCAACATACCTCCATATAGACCATGGAGATATGAATGGTGAAAATCTTTTATTTTATATAGACAGTAAAATAATGCCAAGACTCCACGGAAAAACGATAAGGAAGAATCACCTTCAACATAAGAAACTAGTTATTAATGTCATTAATACATAACCAATTAAAAAGTGCGAAAAGACTAAAAATAAAAAGTATTACACTAGACACTTTGTCTTCACCAAGTGATGTAAGAGACTTAGGCAAACATGGCCTTGATTGTCAAGAACTCTTACGATCAATCTTGGATCCCGAGACGACTCACACACTCTATGATGGACAATGGATGATGGTGGTGGATGATGGTGTTATGGTGGTGGTGGGTGGTGGGTGAAGTGTGAGAGAGGTGGTGTGCCAAGGGATGGTTTGAGCTTGAGCCAAGCATTCCTATTTATAGGCTGAATAGAAGCTCGGGCACGGCCCCATGTCCAGTGGGCACGGCCCCGTGTCCACATCATTCTCTTTCTTCATTAATTGCTCTTGTCTTTATTAGTTGACCACGGCCCCGTGTCCGCTGGGCACGACCTCGTGTGCAAAAGCATATCTGTACTATCAAGATTTGCCTGGATTCTATGAATCTTATAGTTGACCACGACCCCGTGTCTGCTGAGCACGGCCCCGTGGTGGGCGATAGAAGCTTCTACAACTTTGTCTTTTATCCTGACACTTGGGCACGCCCCCGTGCTCACTGAGCACGGGGCGTGTTCAGTCTTCTGTCTTCTTGTTTTGCTTGGGAAGATGCTTTCGGTGAGGTCGGGCATGCCACGTTTATTCGTTTTCTTGTGTTTATGTTAGATTTAGCTGCCTTTTTACTTCTTTTGTTAATTTTAGCTCATTTAATCCTGAAAATACAAAAGGAAGACAAAAACACACTTTTTCCAACATTAGTACTAAAAAAATGGTTAGTTTTATGCCACAATTGATGTAATTTATATGTCGCATTTTGCACACATCAAATACCCCCACACTTGAATCTTTGCTTGTCCTCAAGCAAAACTCTTTATAATGTGGCTTTACACCCCCAAATGGAATGGGTAGAAGAGAGAGTTTTTGGGCTTGTCATAGAGTGTCAGGATTTCCAAGATTCTTTATTTAGTTTTATTTTTATTTATTTACAATCCTATTCGTCATGATTTATTTAAAACTTTTCATAAGACAAATTACTTATTAGGGCATAACATACCTCTTTAAAATTTTATTTATATACAAGTTCACATACCTCACGGGGGATCACTGAACACTCGGCCGAAGATGTATTTTAGTGTATCACTCGAGAGCGGCATGGAACTTACTCCTACCATAGGCTTGCCAAGCAATCAATCCTCCTCCTTTTTAACTATAAACCTTTGTAAATATCAAGAGGACTTTTGGGTGAAGGGTTAGGCTTGGGTTAAAGGTAGGTGGTTGGGTTAGTGGTTAGTACAAAAGGGCGAAAAAGCGTAACAAGCCTCGGTTTTCGAAAGACTTTTTATTTTTGCAATTTTTATTTTGATGAAGCTATTATTCAAACAAAGTTATTTTTGATGAACTTGTTTGTTTATTTCTTATGCTTCATCATCAAAACATAATTTTTTTTTTAAGTCAAACGAAAAACCGAGCTTGTTACTAAAACACAGGGGTAAAAATAAAAAAAGGTTTTGGTGGGTGAAAGGGTGTTCGGTTTGGGTTAAGAAATGAAAAGGTTTAGGCTCAAAGGGGTTAACTAGGGGGATTTTGGGTAGGTGGTAAAAAAAAGAAAAATAATGGTGTAGAAATAAAAAGGGTTAGTCCTAATGCCTCCATCATTTACTTACTCGGGTTTAAGTTGGTAAGGACCGGGAATGTATCGTCGTGGCAAGTTCTAGAGTCGTAAGAACCAAGCGGCTATTCACACAAGAAACGAAAAATGAGCATTTAATTAAAAGATATGTATTTGTCTGCTCAATAAAGGCTCAAAACTCACTTTTGTGGGAATGGGTTTTTATGTGATCAAGTATATATAATTAAATTTTAAATAAGCTTGTCATGCCTTTTCATAATTTTCTTGTGTTGGTTCTTTTTATCATGATGCTATCGGTTGTAAACTTGTAAAAATATAACCTTTTGAAAAAATTTGGGGTGATTAGCGGTTCAAATAGAGTTTTGTGTAAGGCTTGTTATTAGGACTTGCAAGATTCAAGGTTTTAGCATCCCCCCCACACTTAAATTACACATTGTCCTTAATGTGTCCCAAAAATATATTTTTAGGTTGATTGAATGTGTAAAAAGGTGTGAAAAAGCAAAAATTTGTGTTACTGGACGTCTGGACACGGCCCCGTGTTTGGTGGACACAGCCCCGTGTGCAGGTGCCAGTAACGAAAACTTACAGAAGGTGGACACAGGGGCGTGTTGGCTGGACACGACCCCGTGTCTGGCAAAAGTCTGCATATTTAGACAAACTGCAGGTCTGGGGTAGTGGGCTCGGGGGCGTGTCGGCTGGACACGACCCCGTGTAGACAGTCTGCAAGGTTGAGAAACAGGTTTCTGGTTCTGGTTTTCCTATCCCGGCTTTAGTAGCACTAAGGTTTAGTACTCTAAGCCTCGTATGTACCTGTTTTATCAATAAACACTACTCCAAAACATAGCAAACATCCTAGATTACCAATGTTCAACATTCTATCCATCACAAAGTTAGAAAAAAATGCAGAAAATAAAAGAGTTAAAGGAAAGTAAATTGTTCGACACACGGCACGCAGGCCGGAAATTGTTCAAGATAAAAAGGTTAACCTGGGGAACCACCAACTAACCTCTTCTTCCTCCGCTCCTC
Organism: Helianthus tuberosus; assembly: GCA_030545235.1. Lineage (NCBI taxonomy): Eukaryota > Viridiplantae > Streptophyta > Magnoliopsida > Asterales > Asteraceae > Helianthus > Helianthus tuberosus. The sequence continues at coordinate 143,896,821 of CM060412.1, forward strand.
CCGCCTAATCCACGTCCTCGTCCTCATCATCATCATCTCCACCATGCCCAACAATGTACTCCCGGATATTTCCAATATCATCTTAGATATCGGATATGTTTCTCTCGATCTCCCCAACCCGGTTGTACGTGTTGCTTGCCATATTATAGGTGTTCCTGGTGCACATAAGGTTTTCCTGCAATAAATCAAGTAAACTTTGGAAGTTAGGAAAACCAACTCCTGAGGAGGACTGGCCTGGATCACCATGGGGCTGGTACTGGTACTGATGATGTTGTGGAGCGTGGAGGACAAGTGCCTCTTGCGGGTTCCATGCATGCCCTTGCATCCTTTGGAAGCTAACCGTCCCGTCTTCAGCCACATAGATTAGGTTCATTGAGCGGCAAATGTGTATATCTACCCTACCCGACCATGGGCTCCTTCCGAATGACCTAGGTATGTTGGTGAAGTGCTTGAAGAGACGGTAGACCCATCCCCCAAAGAAGATAGGGGTTGGTGCAGTAGCAAGGCGGTTATGATGCATGTTTCGGAGCATGAGGAACGGAACATCAAGGTGCCTGCGGTTATGGATGCAGTGGAGGACAACTAAATCTCTTAACCCAACGACGCCGCCGCTATCATGTCTTTGACTAAGAGAGTAGCCGAGGAGCCTATGGATGTATCGGTAGAGCGGATCCCTCAACTTCGTGCTCTTAGTGTTGCTCGGATTGTAATACCCTTCACCAATCTGAGCCCACGAGGCTTGGTGATCGTTCTCATCTATCTCTCGCATTCCTCCAGTGTTTTCCTCTTTCTACTGGTAAGTGACAACTTTTTCCATAGACAAGCTTATATGGGGTTGTACCTATTGTTGTTTTATAAGCAGTTCGAAAAGCCCATAAAGCATCATCTAATTTATCTGCCCATTCCTTTTTATTTAACCCTATGGTTTTTTCGAGTATTCGTTTTAAACCTCTATTAGTCACTTCGGCTTGTCCGTTTGTTTGAGGGTGATATGCTGTTGAGACCCGGTGATAGACCCCATATCTTGTTAAAAAATTTTCAAGTTGATGGTTGCAAAAATGGGTACCTCTATCAATTATTAATGCTTTAGGTGTGCCAAAACGAGAGAATAATTTCTTCAGAAATCTTACCACGACTCTTCCATCATTTGTTGGAAGTGCCTTGGCCTCGGCCCATTTAGACAAGTAGTCTACTGCCACAAGTATATATTTGTTTCCTTTTGACGGTGGCAAAGGTCCCATAAAGTCGAGTCCCCACACATCAAAAATCTCAGAAACAAGAATGCCATTTTGTGGCATTTCGTTTTTGGAAGAAATATTACCTGTTCTTTGGCACGCATCACAAGTCTTGACAAGAGCTTGGGCGTCTTTGTAAATGGTTGGCCAATAAAATCCTGAATCAAATACCTTTTGTGCGGTACTCGCGGCACCATGATGTCCCCCATATGGACCTTCGTGACAATGGCAGAGAATTCTTCGTGCTTCACTACCATGTACGGATCGTCAGATGAGTTGGTCGGCACACATTTTGAAATGATATGGATCTTCCCAAAAATAGTGTTTCACATTGGCAAAGAATTTTTTTTCTTTGATGATGTGGCCAACCCTTAGCGACTATACCGCTAGCTAGGTAGTTAGCATAGTCGGCGTACCATGGTTCTTCCTTGTATTCCACCATTTCTAGGGACTCCGTTGGAAATTTTTCGTTGATTTGCTCGTCCGTGGTTGCCTCCAAAGCTGGGTCTTCTAAGCGTGAAAGATGATCTGCTGCGGTATTTTCTGCTCCTCTTTTATCTTTGATTTCAATATCAAATTCTTGGAGGAGTAGAATCCACCGAATCAAACGTGGTTTTGCGTCCTGCTTTTTGAAGAGATATCGAATGGCTGCGTGATCTGTATAGACTATAGTTTTAGAAAGAACAAGATAAGAACGAAATTTATCAAAAGCAAATACCACAGCTACTAATTCTTTTTCAGTTGTTGTGTAATTTTCTTGTGCATCGTTAAGTGTTTTACTAGCATAATAAATTGGGTGAAAATGCTTTTCTTTTCTTTGTCCCAAGACAGCTCCAACTGCAAAGTCACTGGCATCACACATGATTTCGAAAGGAAATTTCCGATCAGGCGCTATCATGATAGGTGCATTGACTAGCATTTCCTTTAAGGTTAGAAATGCTTGATTGCAATCCTTGTCAAAGATGAAAGGGGCATCTTTTTCAAGTAATTTTGTTAGAGGCCTTGAAATTTTAGAAAAGTCTTTGATAAATCGCCTATAAAATCCGGCATGCCCTAGGAAACTTCTGATAGCTCTAACGGAGGATGGGGGTGGTAGTCGAGAAATGGTATCTATTTTGGCTCGATCCACCTCCATTCCTTCGCTTGAGATTTTGTGACCGAGTACTATTCCCTCCGTTACCATGAAATGGCATTTTTCCCAGTTAAGGGCGAGGTTAGTTTCCTCACATCGGGATAGCATTCGTTCAAGGTTATCGAGGCATTGGTCGTATGAATCTCCAAAGATAGAAAAGTCGTCTATGAAGACTTCCATTGTCTTTTCTATCATGTCGTGGAAGATGGCTACCATGCAACGTTGGAATGTTGCGGGAGCATTACATAGACCAAACGGCATGCGTCGATAAGCAAAAGTTCCATAGGGGCATGTGAAGGTTGTCTTTTTTTGGTCTTCGGGTGCTATCTGGATTTGAAAGTAACCTGAAAAACCATCCAAGAAACAATAAAATTTATGACCGGATAATCTTTCTAACATTTGATCTATGAAGGGTAAAGGAAAGTGATCTTTTCTTGTTGCTTCATTTAATCGTCTATAATCTATACATACTCTCCATCCTGTGACGGTTCTCGTTGGTATTAGTTCATTCTTTTCATTAGTTATTACCGTCATACCTCCTTTCTTTGGAACTACTTGGACAGGACTTATCCAAGGACTATCGGAGATAGGATAAATAAGCCCGGCATCAACTAATTTGATGACTTCGTTTTTAACCACTTCTTAAACATTTGGATTTACTCGACGTTGTGGTTGTATTACCGATTTGTAGTCATCATTCATTAAAATTTTGTGCGTACACATGGAAGGACTTATTCCTTTTATGTCTACAAGTTTCCAAGCAATTTCATTTTTATGTTTTTTCAAAAGACTAATTAATTTTTCTTTTTCTAAACTATCTAATCTAGATGAAATAATTACAAGTAATTTACCATCTTTGTCTAGAAAAGCATATTCCAAACCTTTCGGGAGTTCTTTGAGCTCAAGAGGTGGGTCTTTAGGAGACTCGTTATTTGGTTGCTCATATTGATCAAGAACCTTAAAAGTTTGTTCTATGGTGACCTCTTCTTCAACAAAGTGGTCAAACTTTTCACTTGTATCGGGTGGTTCATCTTCATCTTTAATTAGGGGGTCATTATTGCCGAATGGATATTTCATTGACCGCTCAAGATCGACACTTTTTTTAAATGCCCCTAATTGAAGAGGTAGATTGTTGAACTTCCGGTTTTTCAAAGCTTCGTGAGTTTTTTCAAATGGTCGTCCCAACACTGGAGGAGCGTCATCGAGGATGACAAAGTCGGTGGGAACTACCATTTGATTTGTTTGAACCAAGACATCCTCAACTACACCGATTGATTTTATTACCTTCCGATTGGATAGAAAAATGGGTATTTGAAGTGGAGAAAAATCACTAATACTTAATTTTTCGAAAATATAGTTAGCCATTATGTTAACACAAAGATCTTTATCGATTGTGACATTACTAATAAATGAATTTTGAAAGAAACATGGAACCGGTGTAATGTTAATTTCAAATGGGTCTTCTTTTATTAGTGAGGTTTGATCAGTAGTTAACTTAACACTTACCGTTTTGTCAATTTTAGTGTTAGTGTTTAACACTTTTAAAAACTTAGCATGAGTAGGTACTAAACAATGATTTTCAAAAGAAGGTGATAAGAGATTAATTTCTTCAAAATTAGACTCTTCTTGTATGTTAACGTTGTCGGACTCACCTTTTTCGTTGTTTAACTCATGTGTCGGTTTTTCACTTATTTGTTCTTCCATTTTTACACTTTCAGTTATCTTTTCTTTATTTAATTCTTCTCTTGCGCGGGACTCCTCTTCCCTTGCGCGAGATTCTTTTCTATAGCGATCGATAACTCTAAGGTGTTCTAATATCCTGTCAGTCACTTCGGTTATAGAAAAAGGATCGGGATTTTCAAAGCTTGAATCCGGTTGTTCGATCCTTTGTTCCTCATAATACCCATATGAAGTAGATGGTTCACACCATTGTTCTTCATTGTAAGCATATGATGGATAAGGGTCGTAATTTTGTTCTTCATAATACTCATATGAGGTGGGTTGTTCACGCCATGTTCCTCATAATAAGCATATGAAGGTGGTGGCTCATATCTTGGTTCCTCAAAGTATGAGTAAGAAGGCGCATACCTTGGTTCATCAAAATACAAGTATGAGGGGGGAGGTTCATACCTTTGGTCTTCATAGGATGTGTATGAAGTTGATGGCTTGTACCTGGGTTCCTCATAGTAGGTGTATGAATTGGATGGTTGATATGAGTGACTATATTGAACCGAGTGCGGATTACTACAATTAGTGCAATAGTTACTCCTATAATCATCCTCCTCATAGGTGTAGTTGTAACCTCCTGAGTATTGATCCATAAGAATCACTCAGCAGACCACAACCAAGTCTCGAGATCAGGAAACAAAAATAAAAACGGAAACAGTGGCTGGACACGGCGCCGTGTTCACTGGACATGGCCCCGTGTTCAGTGGACACGGCCCCGTGTACAGAATCTGTATCTGGGCGTTTTAATTAAATTTACTGATTTCGTTGAGCACGGGGCGTGTTCAGTGAGCACGGCCCGTGTTCAAGCTACTGTTACTGGGTGTTTTATGAAAAATGTGCAGCACGGCCCCGTGTTCAGGTTACTGTAAATGCAAAACTAAACTAAAATGCAGAAAAAGATGCGCGCGTTTTTAAAAGGTTTTGAAAAACTGATTAGGCTGTCGATTTTAAGCTTTCTTAAAATCCTTGTGTCCCCAGAAACGGAGCCAAAAACTTGATGTGCGTTATGTGTATATATAGGTTTAAGTATATTTTAAGCCCTTTTACGCTCTCTTTAGCCAAGTTTTAAATTTATAAAACACGATATTTACTAACACTAAACACACATATGAGCAAATGCACCCATCGTGAGCGTAGTATAGTGTTGGTAAGATACCGAGGTCGTCCAAGGACACAAGAGCTTTTAGTACCGGTTATCCTCAACGTCTAATCAAATCAAAAAGTTTAGAAAAAGGTTTTAAACTAAGAAAAATAAAAACTAACTAAAATGCTGAAAAATAAACATAAAAGTAAAAACAGATAGACAAAATGAATCACTTGGCTCCGACTCGTGTATAGTGTAACCTTTGATTATTTCCGCACTTTTGCACTATTTAAGAGATTATCTTAGTTATTGAAGTAGGCCCCTCTTTTGGAGGTGACGTTACCCACAACCCAGTAGTTTGAGTCAGCAAGGATACAATCCTAAAGGGTCAGATTATTGAAAGATAATTAATTAAGTTATTAATGCATATTGTGGTAGGCCCCTCTTTTGAAGGTGACGTTACCCTCGGCTAAGTAGTCTGAGTCAGCAGGGATACAGTCCTAAGTAGCCAGGTTAAAGTATTAATAGTAGTTTAACTTATGAGGGGGTCAAAGAGTTTGGACCCCCGCCATCCAATACCGTTAAGTATTGAAGGAGGTCCTCCGAAATTTGAGCCCGGTCCTTTGCAGGATCTATACACTGAACAATGGCAAGACTCTTACCAAACCGTTCCCTTAACCCCCGACCAGGTAGCCAACATACCTCCATATAGACCGTGGAGATATGAATGGTGAAAATAATTTATTTTATATAGACAGTAAAATAATGCCAAGACACCACGGACAAACGATAAGGAAGAATCACCTTCAACATAAGAAACTAGTTATTAAAGTCATTAATACATAACCAATTAAAAAGTGCGAAAAGATTAAAAATAAAAAGTATTACACTAGACACTTTGTCTTCACCAAGTGATGTAAGAGACTTAGGCAAACATGGCCTTGATTGTCAATAACTCTTACGATCAATCTTGGATCCTGACACGACTCACACACTCTATGATGGACAATGGATGATGATGGTGGATGATGGTGTTATGGTGGTGGTGGGTGGTGGGTGAAGTGTGAGAGAGGTGGTGTGCCAAGGGATGGTTTGAGCTTGAGCCAAGCACTCCTATTTATAGGCTGAACAGAAGCTCGGGCACGGCCCCGTGTCCAGTGGGCACGGCCCCGTGTCCAGTGGGCACGGCCCCGTGTCCAGTGGGCACGGCCCCGTGTCCACATCCTTCTCTTTCTTCATTAATTGCTCTTGTCTTTATTAGTTGACCACGGCCCCGTGTCCGCTGGGCACGACCCCGTGTGCAGAAGCATATCTGTACTATCAAGATTTGCCTGGATTCTGCGAATCTTATAGCTAACCACGACCCCGTGTCTGCTGAGCACGACCCCGTGGTGGGCGATGGAAGCTTCTACAACTTTGTCTTTTATGCTGACACTTGGGCACGCCCCCGTGCTCACTGAGCACGGGGCGTTTTCAGTCTTTTGTCTTCTTGTTTTGCTTGGGAAGATGCTTTCGGGGAGGTCGGGCATGCCACGTTTATTCCTTTTCTTGTATTTATGTTAGATTTAGCTGCCTTTTAGCTTCTTTTGTTAATTTGAGCTCATTTAATCCTAAAAATACAAAAGGAAGACAAAAACACACTTTTTCCAACATTAGTACTAAAAAAGGGTTAGTTTTATGCCACAATTGATGTAATTTATATGTTGCATTTTGCACACATCATTTAACGATATCTAAGCTTTTCATGGTCCATATTGAGTATTCTCGAGCATATGCTTAAATATTATAACACTCCCGTTTGCTTAAAATGTCACCCAAAAGTGTAGTTTTAAAAGTTGACGCTTTTGGTCCCTCTAACGCGCAAACTTGCGCGTATTATCGTTCAATACCATCAAAGCCCTATGTAATCCATATTAGGCATTTTTGAGAGTATAATTTCACTTCATAGTACCTCGGGTTCGTTAAAAGGTCATTCAGAGGTATAATTAAACATACTGACGCTTTTAACCCCATTAACCTGCAAAGTTGCGCGTAACGTCACTTAAAGGCATAAAAGCCTTAGATGGCCAATATTGGATATTCACGAGAGTATAAACACACATCATGAACCTCTCATTTTGTTGAAAGGTCACTCAGAGGTAAGAATTAACATGTTGACGCTTTTAACCCTTCGTCATGCAAACTTTCAAATAATTACGCAAACGGCTATTCTCGATCAACAAGTGGCTCATTTGTGAATATGTATACTGTGTAACGTCATTCAGAGGCTTAGTTTAAGCATGTTGACACTTTTAGTCCTTTCTCATTCAAAGTTTTTTATTTTTCGCAAAATTAGTCCCTCATAGTCAACGTTTGACCTTGTTAGGGTTTAGTACACGTGTCAACACATCATTGGACCTTGTTAGGGTTTAGTGCACGTGATTTTAAACCCTTTATTTTAGTAAAAAGCTTGTTTTTCTCATGACGATCTTTATAAAAAAAATGAAGTCTAGCAATAAACAAATAAGTTCCTCAAAGAAACTTTGTTTGAAAATGCTTAGTTTGAATAGAAGTCACAAAAACAAAAAAGTTTTATGACGACCGATGCTTTTTACGCTTTTAGCCCTTTTTACTAACCACTAACCCAAAACCACCTACCTTTAACCCAAGTCCTCTTGATATTTACAAAGGTTTTGAGTTAAAAAGGAGTAGGATTGATTGCTTGGCAAGCATATGGTAGAAGTAAGTTCCATGCCGGTCTCGAGTGTTACACAAAAATACATCTTCGGCCGAGTTTTGAGTGATCTCCCGTGAGGTATTTGAACTTATATATAAATAGAATTTTAAAGAGGCATGTTATGCCCAAATAAGTAATTTCTCTTTTGAAACGTTCTAAATAAATCATAACGATTAGGATTGTAAATAGTATAAAAATAAAACCCAATAAAGATCTTGGATTCCCGACACTCAAGACAAATCCAAAACTTCTCTTCTACCCATTCCATTTAGGTGTGTAAGCCACATAATAAAGAGTTTTGCTTGAGGACAAGCAAAGATTCAAGTGTGGGGGTATTTGATGTGTGTAAAATGCAACATATAAATTACATCAAATGAGGCATAAAACTAACCCTTTTTAGTACTAATGTTGGAAAAAGTGTGCTTTTGTCTTCCTTTTGTATTTTCAGGACCAAATGAGCTTAAATGAACAAAAGGAACAAATATGCAGCAAAAACTAACATAAATACAAAGAAAAGGAATAAACGTGGCATGCCCGACCCCTCGACAGCATCTTCCCAAGCAAAAACAAGAAAAAGAGGGCAGACCACGCCCCGTACCCAGCGGACACGGGGCACGGGTCGTGGTCAGGTGTCTGAAAGAAAATGACAAAGTTGTAGAAGCTTCTATTCCCAGCACGGGGGCGTGCCCAGCTCAGCACGGGGCGTGGTCAACGCTAAGATTCGTAGAATCTTGCAAATCTTGATAGTACAGATGCGCTTCTGCACACGGGGGCGTGTGGAGCCTAATGCAGACAATTGTAATTAATGAAGAAAGAGAAAGAGGATGGCCCAGGGGCCGTGTCTGGGCTTCTGTTCAGGCTATAAGTAGGGGTGCTTGGCTCACTTCAAAGGCATCCCTTGGAAAACCACCTCTCTCCCACTTCACCACCAATACAACACCCACATCCACCACCATCATCCATCATCCACCTTAGAGTGTGTGTAGTAGTCTCGGGATCTAAGATTGATAGTAAGAGTTCTTGTCAATCAAAGGCCATGTTTGGCTAAGTCTCTTACTTCACTTGGTGAAGACAAGCATTTAATGTAATACTTTTGATTTTTTAATCTTTTCGCACGTTTTATTTGGTTATATATTAGTGACTTTAATAACTAGTTTCTTATGTTGAAGGTGAAACTTCTTTATCATTTGTCCGTGGTGTCTTGGCATTACTTTACTGTCTATATAAAGTAAAAGATTTTCACCATTCATATCTCTACGGTCTATATAGAGATATGTTGGCTACCTGGTCGGGGGTTAAGGGAATGGTTTAGTAAGGTACTTGCCTTCTTTAGTGTATAGATCATGCAAGGACCTGGGTCAAGCTTACTAGGACCTCCTTCAATACCCACTGGTATTGGATGGCAGATGTGCGAATGGATTGATCCCCTCATATATAAACTACTATTAATACTTTAACCCGGCTACTTGGGATTGTATCCCTGCTGACTCAAACCACTTAGCCGAGGGTAACGTCGCCTTCAAAAGAGGGGCCTACCACTTTACGCATTAATAACTTAATTAATTATCTTTCAATATTCCGACCCTTTAGGATTGATCCTTGCTGACTCAAACCACTGGGTTGAGGGTAACGTCACCTTCAAAAGAGGGGCCTACTACTATAACTAAGATAATCTCTTAAAAAGTGTAAAAGTGCGGAAATCATCAAAGGTTACATTAAAGGCGAGTCGGATGCAAGTGATTCATCTTGTCTATCTGTTTTTATTCTATTTTATTTTTATTTTCAGCATTTTAGTTTTATTTTTCATATTTAAAACCTTTTCTAAAAATTTTGATTTGATTAGACATTGAGAATAAACCGATACTAAAAGCTCTTGTGTCTTTGGACGACCTCGGTATCTTACAAACGCTATACTACGCTCACGATTGGTGCATTTGCCCATATGTGTGTTTAGTGTTAGTAAAATATCTTGTTTTATAAATTTAAAACTTGACTAATGTGTAAAATGGGCTTAAAATATTAATAAAAATATATTACACTTGACACGCATCCCCGCCGCTAACGTGTTTACGGCCCGTACCTATTCTTTGGGTTACTGCTCGTAAGGTCTAGTGTTTGCACTGTAGGGTTTACTGTTGCAGATCTGGTGGTTTTGGGGTGTTTGGCGATTAGGGTTTTGTTTCTAAAAACTTGGTTATTCGTTGATTTTACGCTGGTGTTTGCAAGAGAAGTTGTTGGTTCGGGTACTTTGGGTTTTTGGTTTATTGAAGGTTGCTCCGGTTTTAGGTGCATGGTGGAGACGGAAAGTTCTGAATCGAGAAGTTCAACTGTACTGATTTTGCATGGTAGAGAATGCAAATAGAGGCATTGCTTGGTGAATGCGATTTGGATGTTGAAGAAACACTAGATTAATTGATCGGAATCAATAACCTAGGGGGTTTGAATCTGCATAAAAAGGTGGGTTTCCTCTCGTTTGATTCGGTAACAGCTGATCTTCTTCTCCGATAATTCTGCAAAAAAGAAGCACCCTTAGCCTCGCCAAGGGGAGAAAGGGGTTCTCTCCTTGACCCGACTCCGGTGTGAGAATAAGTATTGGTTATGAAGAAGAAGATGTATTTGAGAAGTGTGTGTAACTTGAATTTCATACCTGAATAGTTCTCATATTTATAGCCGGGAGTCTTTGGGCGGGAAAACCCGTTAGTGAAAAGTTGACGGAAGATGCTAACACCGTAAGCGGTTGCATTTCCTTCCGTCCAACTCCTTGATCCGATGTAGAAGCACACGGATCGTGGTTTAGATCGATGGCTGGGGATCTGCCACGTGTAAAGTGATCAAGTGGAGATTACTCTCCAATTGCATGCTATCATTGTGATTTCAGGGATGCCTGAGATAGTGACACGTGTCCAGACGGTTATAACCGTCTTAATGGTGCACGATTGTATTTCCTCTAGAAGATTACTGCTGTAATCTGGTGTGACACCTTATCGTGTGAAATCAGACTAAATAAATCTCAAGTCCGGGTAAATAGTATCCAAGTCTGGATATTTAAGCGGAGGTGTTTACTTTGGGATTCTCATCCTTTGTTTATGGGAGGAAGCGCAAGGATTTTATTTCCTTTGGGCGCGCAAGTGTTGATTGTTGGCTGTTCTTTAAGTCTTTCTGGTAAGACCATTGCGCGGCCGCGCAAGGTAAAAAGAACTTAAAGACGAAGTTGTGGTATGGTCCCATGCACTTATTATGAGGTTTTTGGGACCTTACCCCTTCAAGTCCCCCCAGTCTAGTGTTGCACTTATGCAAGTAAGTGGAGCACTGGACTTATGGGAGGAAAATGTTTTTTTTTTTTTTTTTTTTGCGTAGAAATGGGGAGTCTTCTATGGGAAGATTCGTTTGAGAGAAAATGCGATTCTTTCCTCCGAAAATTGGATCTTTTGTAATCATGATCTGACGTTTGATGACGTCAGTTTGTAATAAAAAATTCGTATTTGCGAGAGTTTGTCTTCTTACATTGGGATACGTAATGGCGCTTTGTCAGACTTCATTAATGGGGATATGACTCTGGTTCCTGTAGCGCCGTTTGGATGTGATGTTTTTCTGACAGTTAATCATGATGACTAAGTTTCTCTTTTCTCGAAGTTGGGTTCTTCTATATATACGTATATTCAAGACGTCTTATCTTCTTGTTGATTTTTGGCAAAGAAGATGAAACGTTCTTACCAAACTTGTCTTTTGTTGGATGTTTTTAGGGTTTTCGAGGCTGCTGAAAGCCTCATGCTTCTTTCCAGCTCACCGCCTTTGGTTGTTGTTACAGCAAAGGGTTCGGTCAATCCTGTTTCTCCGGTGGTTGTTGGTTCCGACTGTAAGGTTCTTCGGCACAAAGGTGTCACTGATGAGGTTAGCACTGTGCTGGATGCTGACGGCTTGATAACTCGCTTTCCGATGATCCAAAAAGGGGGATGCCAGTTGGTGTATCAACGCCGGAAGACACGCCGGTGTGAGCAGGTGCCTACCGTTGGTGATGGTCCTGATGCTGGTTAAGTGTTTAATCCTTAGGGCTAGTTCTCTTCCTTTGTTTTGTAAATTTGCTAGTTTTGGTACTGGATAATTTTTTGAAGATCATTGGCATGATCTTGTTAAGTGTTTATGCTGCACTTTGATGATATATATTTTGGTGTACTACTATCCCTGTAGGGTTTGTTTGTGTATGTTTGGGTTACAATATGTTGCATGTTTTTTAATTACTTTGATCAGGTAGAGCGAATGAGAGATGGTATTGTGCTCATGTGCGAACGTTTGTCTAAAATATGCGCTTTTTGTTGCGATTTTTTTCAGACTATTCATGAGGTGTACAATTTTTACCATATTGTTTTCGAGCAAACCAAAGAATTTCATGCAATTTGTAACAAACAGTAACAAGTATGAAAATAGTGTCTGTATTAATAAAGCGCGAGGCTTGTAATACAAGTGTAAATAGGAAATACATTGTCTGTGAATGATTTGTCCTATATGTAACACTTGCGCAGCTGCTGTGCGTTCCAGGTGCGGGGAACTAGAGTCCCGTTAATTCTTTTAGGGTATATGCCCCTTTGCCTAGGACCTCATTGACGATGTATGGCCCTTCCCATTTTGGCGCTAATTTGCCCGATTTTTCAGCGTTTGACGCTTCATTGTCGCGCAAGATGAAATCACCAGGGACAAAGGTACACACGCGTACGCGCGCGCTGTAATACTTTTCGAGTTTGGATTTGTACCTTGCTTCTGTGATGGCAGCGTTCTCGCGACTTTCTTCAAGAAGGTCTAAATCCATTCTTTGTTCTTGCTCATTGTTTTGTCTTTCCATAGCTAGCATGCGCGGTGATGGAAGACCAATTTCGGCTGGGATTACTGCTTCAGACCCGTAGACAGGCTAAATGGAGTTTCTCCCATGCTAATCTTTGGCATTGTACGATGGGCCTATAAGATGCTGGGGAGTTCGTCAACCCATCCCCTGCGCGCTGTGCCTAGTCGCACTTTAATGCCGTCAACTATCTGTTTGTTGACGCTTTCAACTTGGCCGTTTGCTTGTGGATGCGCCACAGAGGCAAAATTGTGCTCGATCTTCATTTCTTTGAACCATTTCTGAAGATCTTCTGAGGCAAAGTTGGTGCCGTTGTTGGAGATAATGCGCAATGGTAATCCGAATCTACAAATAATATGTTCCCATATAAATTTGCGAATTACCATTGCTATTGTTGAGGCTAGTGCTTTGGCTTCGACCCATTTTGTGAAATAGTCGACAGCTACAATGATGAATTTTACCGCGCCTGACGCGTCGGGGAATGGACCAACGAGATCGATGCCCCACTGTTGAAAAGGCCAGGCGGAGGTGACTGGTATGAGTGGATTTTTTGGCCTGAGTTTCTTTGGTGCGTGACGTTGGCATGCGGTGCATTTCCGTAATATGTCTACTACGTCTACGTGCATTCCCGGCCAATAATACCCTGCGCTCATTATTTTAGCTACTACCATGCGCGGCCCAGCATGTATTCCACACAAGCCTTCATGGATTTCTCTGACCAGGTAATGCGCGTCTGTCTTGTCAACGCATCGGAGTAATGGTCCCATAAATGACTTTCTGTATAAAATGTCGTCCGCCATTTCATAGTTTATTGCTTTATTCTGGATTTTCCTGGCTTCTTCTTTTCCTTTTGGGAGTTTCCTGTGTTGTAAGTATAGGATGATCGGGGACATCCAGGACGGACTGCCGATCTCTATGATGTTGACTTGTTTAAGAGGAACAGAGGGATTGGACAGTACCTCTATGCGTACTTCTTTTGCGAAATGTTTAAAGCTGGTAGCAGCCAATTTGCTCAATGCGTCCGCATGTTTGTTTTCACTTCTGTTTATGTGGTTGACTTTGAACGTTTGGAATTGACCAATTAATATTCGCGCTTGTTCTAAGTACAACGCCATAGCTTCTCCTCTCGCATCGTAGTGCCCATTAACTTGTTCAGCTACTAGCTTTGAATTGACGTTAGCTTCGAGGTTTCTTGCCCCCATTTTAAGCGCTAAACGAAGGCCTGCTAAAAATGCTTCGTATTCTGCTTCGTTGTTAGTGCTTCGAAAGTCTAGGCGTATGGCATATGTAAATTCGTGGTTATCTGGGCTGACTAGTCGGAGACCTGCCCCTGCTCCGTCATCATTAGAAGCGACGTCTGTGTGTAGAGTCCATACCCTGTCGTCGAAAACAGGAACAGGGTTTAGGATTGCCTCACACTCTTGGACTTTGTCAATCGGAACTTCTGTGGCGAAATCTGCTAGTACTTGCCCTTTGATTGCCGGTCGTGGTCTGTACAGGATATTGTATCCTCCAAGCTTAATAGCCCACTTAGCCAACCTTCCCGCCACGTCGGGTTTAGATAAGATTTGGCCTAAATGATAATTAGTGAGAACTGTGATGACGTGGCCCGAAAAATATCTAAGTAAGCGTCGTGATGAATGTACTAGTGCTAGGACCAGTTTTTCTATCATCAAGTAACGAGTTTCTGGGCCGGTAAGCATCTTGCTTATATAGTAAATTGGAGTCTGAATGTTTTCTCGTTCTACCATCAATACTGCACCTACCGCTACTTCCGCAGCAGATAGATATAAAATCAGTGGTTCTTTTTCTCTTGGCGCAGTCAGCGTTGGCAGTTGAATTAAACATTCTTTCATTTGTTTGAATGCTGCTTCTGCTGCAGGTGTCCACTGAAAGTGGGTTTTCTTTGCGCAGTTTCGCAGCGTGCTGATGAATGGATAAGACTTTTCCACGTGATTAGCCAAGAATCTGTTCCAGGCTGCTAAACGTCCGGCGAGTCTTTGCATTTCTTTTATTGTTGCAGGTGATGGCATTAGCTGGATGGCCTGCACTTTTTCTGGATTTACTTTAAAACCGTCTCTTGTGACTATAAAGCCTAAAACTTTCCCCTCCTCCATGCCGAAGGAACATTTTGTTGGATTGAGCATCGTATCTTCCTCGTGGCTCATGATGACGAGGTCATCCATGTATACCTCGACTGTCTTGCCAATGTCACCTCTGAAGACTGTGTCCATCAAGCGTTGGTAAGTTGCGCCAGCGTTGCGCAGGCCAAAGGGCATTTTAGTGTAGCAGAAAATGCCCTTATCTGTGCGGAATGCAGTTTTATCTTCGTCTTCTTCCTTCATCTGGACCTGATGATAACCTTTGTAACAGTCGAGAAAGCACTTCCATCTGAATGATGCTAGAGAGTCGACTTTTTTGTCTATCTCTGGAAGCGTGTAGCAATCTTTTGGGCACGCTTTATTCAGGTCTTTGAAGTCGACGCACATTCTCCATCCGGCATTGTGTTTTTGTACCATTACTGGATTGGCAACCCATGTATGGTATTTAACTTCGTGTAATATTCCCGCATTGAGTAGCTCTGTCACTTGTTCGTCCATAGCTTTCGCTTTTTCTTCGCTAAAGCTACGTCTCCCCTGAGCAACAGGTTCTGCTGATGGTTTGATATTCAAGCAATGTTGCGCTATGTCGCGTGGAACCCCGGTCATGTCTGCCTGGCACCAAGCGAATATATCTTTGTTGTTGGACAATAATTCTTCCAATTGTATTCGTGTTGTTGGTGAAATGACATGTCCTAGCAGGATGGTCTGCTCTGGATATTCGCTGTTCAGGATCCATTTCTCCGGTTCATTTGATGCTGAAGGCTTAGCTACTTTTGCCGGTGGCTTGCCATCTACGTACATGACCTCTTTGCTTGAGTATAGAATTGCAACTCCGGTTTTCGTTGGAAATCCACATGCGCCATGTGGGATAGAGGTGATCATGCTGGATTCTCTTTGTGATCTTCTTCCGAGCAGGACATCATGGCGTGATGTTGCTGGCATAACCATGAAATTTACTGTGACTGTCCGTGAATGCTCGCCATCCGATAGAGTCACAGGGAAAGCTATTTGCCCTAATGGGAATACAGCTTCAATACAAAATCCGGTGAGAGGAAAGTCGACCGGTTCCAGACGTGCTTTGTCTTCTGGATCAAGCTGTTTGAAGCATTGCTCGTATGTGATGTCCATCGAGCTTCCCGGATCTATAAACATATAGTCCGTCCGGTAATGGCCGAAGATGACAGTAATAATTACTGGTCGTTCTTCCTGAGGGCTTCCAGGAACAACTGGAAACACGACTTGTTGTTCCCTCCAATGCTGATCATGGTTCCGTTTATTTGGTCTTCGTGAAGGACCTCCTTGAACCATGTTTATTTGTTTTGATTTAGCTCTCTGATGGCTGTTACTTCTGGATTGTTGACGTATATCAATATTACGACTAGATTGGATGTCCCCCCGACAGGGTGTTGGTGGGTCCAATACTATAGTGTTAATTTCTTCACCAGATCTGATGTTTGGGAATTCGTATCTGGCAATTTGCATAACAATTGTGTTTAAAGTAGTTTGGCATTTGTTAAACCAATACTCTGGGGATCTCTCTATGACTGGATCTGAGAAATTCTTTTCGTCTGAACGACTGTTGTTTTTGTTTGTTCTCATGATTCCATCAATCTGGGTATTTTGGGTTATAGAACCCTCAAACTCAGATCGAGGACCTAATGGGTGAGACAATGAATTCTCTGTCATGTGAAAACAGACAATGAGAAAAATGAATCGAAACGAGATGAAAACTGATAAGACAGAGGAATCGGTGGGCGCCAATGAAGAAACACTAGATTAATTGATCGGAATCAATAACCTAAGGGGTTTGAATCTGCATAAAAAGGTGGGTTTCCTCTCGTTTGATTCGGTGACAGCTGATCTTCTTCTCCGATAATTCTGCAAAAAAGAAGCACCCTTAGCATCACCAAGGGGAGAAAGGGGTTCTCTCCTTGACTCGACTCCGGTGTGAGAATAAGTATTGGTTATGAAGAAGAAGATGTATTTGAGAAGTGTGTGTAACTTGAATTTCATACCTGAATAGTTCTCATATTTAATTTATAGCCGGGAGTCTTTGGGCGGGAAAACCCGTTAGTGAAAAGTTGACGGAAGATGCTAACACCGTAAGCGGTTGCATTTCCTTCCGTCCAGCTCCTTGATCCGATGTAGAAGCACACGGATCGTGGTTTAGATCGATGGCTGGGGATCTGCCACGTGTAAAGTGATCAAGTGGAGATTACTCTCCAATTGCATGCTATCATTGTGATTTCAGGGATTCCTGAGATGGTGACACGTGTCCAGACGGTTATAACCGTCTTAATGGTGCACGATTGTATTTCTTCTAGAAGATTACTGCTGTAATCTGGTGTGACACCTTATCGTGTGGAATCAGACTAAATAAATCTCAAGTCCGGGTAAATAGTATCCAAGTCTGGATATTTAAGCGGAGGTGTTTACTTTGGGATTCTCATCCTTTGTTTATGGGAGGAAGCGCAAGGATTTTATTTCCTTTGGGCGCGCAAGTGTTGATTGTTGGTTGTTCTTTAAGTCTTTCTTATAAGACCAGTGCGTGGCCGCGCAAGGTAAAAAGAACTTAAAGACGAAGTTGTGGTATGGTCCCATTCACCTATTATGAGGTTTTTGGGACCTTACCCCTTCAGATGTGGTATTGGAAGAAAAACCTGCTGGAATGTAGAAAGCTGCCGAAGCAATTTGGAACTCAAAGGACAAAAAGCCAAGAGGTAAAATTACATTGGCTTTGACGAGGAGCGTTGCTTTTAATATCATGAAAGATACAACTGCTTGTGGTATGTTAACAACTTTGTCAAATATGTATGATAAGCCGTCTGCTGGTAATAGGGTGTTCTTGATGAGGGAACTGTTTAATATGAGAATGAACGAGGGCAGCCCAATTACTGGTCACATTAACGAAGTCAATTCGATTTTGTCTAGGTTAGCAACTATGGGCATGAAGTTCGATGACGACACTCAGGCTGTGATTTTGTTATCTTCCTTACCTGATAATTGTCAGGGTTTGTGACAACGGTCACTAAAACTGCTGGAACTGGAAATTTGAAGTTTGATCTGATCCGAGATAGTATTTTAGGTGAAGATATTTGCCGAAGGAACTCTAGTGGAGAATCTGATTCTGGTATGTTCAGTGTTAGTAGGGGAAGAGTTAATAACAGAAGCAATGGTCGTCGTGGGAAAATCTTTTCTAAAGACGGGAAGAATGTTAGGTGCTGGAACTGTGTGTTAAAAACGAGTGTCCTGATCCTAAGAACGAGGATAGTAAACAACATGTAAACACTGTTGTGTCAGATGAATCCGATGGTGACGTACTGGTTTACTGTGAAGAGTGTACAGACACTCGGGCTATGGATCATTGTTCTTCGTTTCACACCATGCACAACGGGAAGACGATGGTGAATCTGACAAAAGGAGACTTTGGAAAGCTACGATTAGCTAACGGTCATGTTCTTAATGTTACGGGTATGGGAGATGTCAATCTAAAGACTTCACTGTGCCTACATGGAACTCATAGAATGTCAGCATAATTCCAGTTTTAACAAAGAAACTTATTTTTGTAACTCAACTGGATAAACAAGGACTAGATGTTAAGTTTGGTAGTGGGAAGTGGAAGGTGAGTGATGGAAATCTTGTTGTTACCTGTGAGAGGAGACGAGGATTGTTGTATCTAGTTGAGGTACCCGCAAAGGGAATAGCCGTTCCTGTTAAGCATAAAGTCTGGTTCACTGAATCTAGTAAAAGGAAGAGGTCTCAATTTGCAAACTTGAATCCTGGTGCTTTAGGGATATCAGTTAAATGTGGTCAGGGGTCTAAGTTTAAACCAGTTAGGGGATTTGGTGATAGTGGGAGCACGAACCGTGTTCCGGGTACAATCACAAAGAACATTGGGTTTTGGAGACGAATGAAGAAAAAAGCTCTCCTGGAAATAATTTGCAAAATGTGGAGAGTGGTATTAATTCTCGGTGTATCTCAGCAGCTAGTGGATCATGCAAGCCGGTTGACATAGAGAATGGGTCTGATAAGACTGTTGGGTTAGAGCTTGTAGGAGCTTCAACCGGTCTCTTAGGTACTTGATGAGAGGCGTGGTTGCAACTAGGTAGCTTGGATGTGACTGAAGTCTTAGCTTGTTCTTGGAACTGAAGGCTTAGAAGACTTGTACGTAAAGATTACTGAAGTTACTTGTGATGGGTTTCTTGCATGCACTTTGTGGACTATGCAAAGCCTTCGAGTTGGAGATTGTTGGGTTCGTAGGCTTTAAGGTAGCGAGCCCTAGTTATTAGGCCCACTTTGTTAACTTGTTGACCAAGTTTGAAACCCTAATCTTGTTCTAAAAATACCTATGATGTAATTGTACTCTATGCCATTCAGTAAACAGTTGTGAGCATATAACAAAAGTGAAACCCTAGTTGCAACCCATGGACATAGGTCACCTTGACCGAACCATGTAAATTCTCGTGTTCTTTATTTTCTGCTAGTGTGTGTGTGTGTTTGTTCCGCTTCCGCTCGAGCCTACTCTAATCTGATACCCTAACAAGATCGGCTTGGGAAAAAGCTTGAAACGAGCGGAGCCTTATCTTGCCCGAGCCAAGCTTGTGCCTAAAACAAGCTTGTTTATTTATTGAGTCCGAGCTCGAGCCTAACATGTGAAGGCTCGTTAGGCTTGTCGAGTCCTATCAAGCTTTAGTGTAATATTTGGTTTTTTATTAATATTTAATAACATTTACCCCTTATGCAAAATTGTTTAGTAAACGAGCCGAGCCGGGCATATTTAAACTTGTTTACGAGCCGAGACCCAACCTAAAAATAAGTTTGTTTAGTAAATAAGCCTGAGCCGGTCGTATTTAAACTTTTTTACGAGCCAAGCCCCAATCTAAAAATAAGCTTGTTTAGTAAATGAGCCTAAGCTCGAGCCTCACTTACCGAGCTCGTGAGAGTCTATTATTTATATTATTTTTATTTAATATAATAATTACTAATAGATAATAAGCAAGCCGAGCTCGAGTTTAAGAAACTACCAATGAGCCGAGATTGAGCTCTCATAAGTTAATCGAGCTCGAACCTTGTCGGGCTTAACTCTACTCTGCTCATTTGCATCCCTCATGCTCATAGCTGTAGAAGGCGCAAGGCGAACACAATACACCCCTTGATTCGAAAACTAATGTGTAGATGGGAACCACATAAGATAACTAATGCACCCCTCATGCTCATAGCTATCAATTGATTTAATCAATTTGAATAAATACTCTATGATGAAGGGTAATGTGGATAATATCTATAGTTCCCTATTTACTATTAGGGGAAAGTGAATATGATGCTGTTACACATCTAACCTTAGATGCGAAACCAATCAAAACTACGTAGTTTTGATTAAATCTTGCTAAAAATAATCCAACTCCTTTTATTTCTTCATATACCCTCCATTACATCAATTTATATCACAACCAATTCGACCACTATATTTCATCGCTATACAGGAAAATAAGGGAGAGGAACAATAATTTTGAGATCACTGGTTGGAAGAATAATAATATAAAAAGAAGCTACAAAGAGCAATAACACAAAGCAATTATGTAACGTGAGTAAACTTTAACATTTTTAGAGTAATTGCTTTATTAATTGATAATTGGTCTTTTGAAGATAAACAACAAATTAAGATCTTTTGATGGGAATTTTATAGGGAAAAGGTTTTTACCAAGGATGATGGGATGAGGATTTCATTTGAGGACTCATACCCACATGTCACATTCGATCATTTGTAAGAGGTTATTTGATTTGTTGTGTTTTCGTTAAAATTGGGTGATTCTTCTATATACTTTCTTGCTGGTAATTGAGTTTTAAGACGATGGATTCTTGATAAGTTCTTGGTACTGAAACAAGAGTTCATATAATTGAAATTGTGAGGAGTGCTTCTCCAATCTTAACACTGGTTTTCTTCTGATGCGTTGATTGAAAACAAAATCAATAACTTCAAAATGATTACACCTCAATGTTCATGATGTAATTTCTAACCTTATAATCCAAATTAGAAGTCAAGCAATCTATTTTTGAATTGGCGATAAATTGATGGAATGGAGAGTAAATGAAGAAATAAAAGGTTTTGGATTGTTTTTAGTAAGATATAACCAAAACTACGTAGTTTTGATTGGTTTCGCATCTAAGGTTACATATGTAACAACCTCATATTCACTTTCCCCTTACTATATCCTTAACTTTTTCTTTAATTTCACAAATATTATTGTTGTATTCAAGCATTGATCAAATGATACAATGATCCAAGTCAGTTCTTCAAATTCTTACAATACAAGGAGTTCTAATCAAAGTTGTCAATAGCGAGCGTAGCGACCGTTATAGCGCGCTACGTAGCGTATAGGTCCAGGTTCACTGTTAGGGTTGTGCCGATAAATAGCGATAAAAGCCATAGTTTATTTTTATCTTTCATATATATATATATATAGGGTTGGGTTCATTTCAAAACTCCAAATAACTATAGAACTTTCAGAACTCCTAAGAAACAATCATTTTACATATATTTTTTTGTATTTAGGATCTTTTTATCATCTAATATATGTATTTGTATGATTATATACATGTTAAAAGTAGTTTACATATGTGTATGTGTAATAGCCAAATTATATATATGTGTCATAACTAATCTATACTATATAATAAAAGAAACCAATTTAGGGACACTTTTCATTATATTAGGCCATCTCTTATAGATAATTATTATTTTAGTTAAATATTATCTAATTAATTATAGATAACCCTTCTACTAAATACTCCCTCCGTCCCATTTTAAATGTCCAAATTTCCACTTTTGGTTGTCCCAATTTAATTGTCATTTCCAAAAATCTAAATATAATTTTCAGTTTTGCCCTTACCATTACAAACTTCAATTTTTGGTTGTCCCAATTTAATTGTCATTTCTAAGGACATTATTGTCATTTTACAACCCAAAAAAATAAAATACTCAAATATTTCTTAAATTGTGTGAATGTGGGTCCTATGACATCTAAAATGGGACGGAGGGAGTATTATTTAATTTAATATCTTATATTATAGATAATTTTTCTACTAAATATTATTAGTTTAATATCTTATGGATTATTATTATTTAGTTTAATCTCCATCTCATTTATAATATTATTGATGCGTGTGAAGTGTTATATATATTAGGTGTATATTTTAATGATGTGCGTTAGGTGTATATATAGGTTTAAGTATATTTTAAGCCCTTTTACACTTTCTTTAGCCAAGTTTTAAATTTATAAAACACGATATTTCACTAACACTAAACACACATATGGGCAAGTGCACCCATCGTTGAGTGTAGTATAGCGTTGGTAAGATACCGAGGTCGTCCAAGGACACAAGAGCTTTTAGTACCGGTTTATCCTCAACGTCTAACCAAAATAAAAGTTTAGAAAAATGTTTTAAACTAAGAAAATTAAAAACTAACTAAAATGCTGAAAATAAAAATAAAAGAAAAACAGATAGACAAGATGAATCACTTGGTTCCGACTCGTATCTAGTATAACCTTTGATTATTTCCGCACTTTTGCACATAATTAAGGGATTATCTTAGTTATTGTAGTAGGCCCCTCTTTTGAAGGCGACGTTACCCTCACCCCAGTAGTTTGAGTCAGCAGGGATACAATCCTAAAAGGGTGGATTATTGGAAGATAATGAATTAAGTTATTAATGCAGTATTGTGGTAGGCCCCGCTTTTGGCGGTGACGTTACCCTCGGCTAAGTAGTCTGAGTCAGCAGGGATACAGTCCTAAATAGCCGGGTTATAGTATTAATAGTAGTTAACTTATGAGGGGATCAAAGAGTTTGGACCCCCGCCATCCAATACCGTGAAGTATTGAAGGAGGTCCTACTAAATTTGACCCAGGTCCATTGCAGGACCTCTAAACGCTGAACAATGGCAAGACCTTTACCAAACCGTTCCCTTAACCCCCTACCAGGTAGCCAACATACCTCCATATAGACCGTGGAGATATGAATGGTGAAAATCCTTTATTTTATATAGACAGTAAAATAATGCCAAGACACCACGGACAAACGATAAGGAAAGAGCACCTTCAACATAAGTAACTAGTTATTAAAGTCATTAATACAAAACCAAATAAAAAGTGCAAAAGATTAGAAATAAAAAGTATTATACTAGACACTTTGTCTTCACCAAGTGATGTAAGAGACTTAGGCAAACATGGCCTTGATTGTCAAGAACTCTTACGATCAATCTTGGATCCCGAGACGACTCACACACTCTACGATGGACAATGGATGATGGTGGTGGATGATGGTGTTGTGATGGTGGTGGGTGGTGGATGAAGTGTGAGAGAGGTGGTGTGCCAAGGGATGAGATGAAATGAATCCAAGCACTCCTATTTATAGGCTGAACAGAGTGCTGGACACGGCCCCGTGTCCGCTGGGCACGGCCCCGTGTCCGTCTGACAATTTCTCTCCTCATTAATTGTAATTCGCAATTACAATAAATGCGCCTGCTGTACTTTCGACACGCCCCCGTGTCCGCTGAGCACGACCCCGTGATGGGCAATAGAAGCTTCTATAGATTTGTCTTTTCTGCTGCTTCTTGGGCACGGCCCCGTGCTGGCTGAGCACGGGGCGTGTTCAGCTTCTGTCTTCTCCTTTTTGCTTTGGAAGGTGCCGTTGAGGGGTCGGGCAGTCCACTAATGTTCCTTTCCTTGTATTTATGTTGGATTTAGCTGTCTTTTTGCTTCTTTTGCGTTTTTGAGCTCATTTAATCCTGAAAATACAAAAGGAAGACAAAAACACTCTTTTTCCAATATTAGTACTTAAAAAGGGTTAGTTTTATGCCTCATTTGATGTAATTTGTATGTTGCATTTTACACACATCAATTATTTATTTGAATTAATTATGTTTGAACATTTTTTTTAGTTTGGTATCAAATAGATTTTACGAAACTTAAAATAAAATTAACTAATATTATTTATCATTTATACATTTACGTAGTTTTAAATAAAGAGTTAAATTTATTGAGAATTCGTTAACAAATTTTGCAACAACAGAATAATCTATTTTTATCACGAACACCAAACTTTGTATTAATATACACTACTACAAAAAAAAAGGCATTTGCTATGGCCAAATTCGTAGCTAATCAGTAGCAAACACCCGTTTTTCTACGAATTTGATACGGATTTGGTTCGTAGCTACAAGTCTCGTCGCTAAATTATTTGCTACGGATTTTAGATACGAAATTTAATTTGCAACGATTTTAGCTACAAAAAAGGTCGTCGCTATTGTAGTTATGGATTTTTGCTACGAAATTGCTCGCTACGGATTTTGCTACAGATTTTTAGCTACAGAACTTTGCTACAAAGGTTTAGCTATGGATGTTTGCTATGGATTTTAGCTACTCACTTTTCTATGATTACGCCACACTTTTTGCTACGATATTTGCTACCAACTATTTATGAAAGTTGCTACAAAATATCATACAGATTTTGTTTGATTTTGGCTATGAGCCTAGCTACGGGCATTGGAAATTCTTGATGATACAGATTTGGCTATAATTTTGGCAATGATATTTAAACAAAAAAGTAAATTATTTTACAATTATAACATCTATTCCTGTTTCTGTAAATATATACAAATGAATCAATGATAGATATACATACCAATAGAACATAATATCCAACTTTCCCAAATGTAATACAATAAAAAACCAACCAAACTATCAAAAAGCAAAAGAATAAATATTGGAACTAAGATATCTTGTATCTTCACTCAGTGAATATTTCTATACAACAATTGTGATATCTCATTCATTTCAACATATAATATCTTCAATTTTCTCCTTCAACGCATGTTTCTTTTATCTTGTTCCAACTCCATGATTTGTCCCATCAACAATCAAGCGGAAGGCAAAAAAACAAGCGAGCTTCCTTCTACAAATTAATGAAATTGATGACATATGAAACAAAGCGGCAGCATGCCATGATTGTAAAAATATAAAAATAAAAAAGAATCTTATTCATGTATATAAAGGATCAATTGAACACCAAAGAAAAGTGAAGATTTAGCATTGAATTCCTCAAGCTGATAATTAGTTCCATGAGGCAAACCTTAAGATATGTTCATTAAGTAAATACAAAAATAAAAATAAACAAAATAGGATCACTAGATTAGCAACAGTTTAAAGTTCACAAAATAATATGAGCGTACCTTCTCTAGACATGTGTAGTGGGACAAACACATGGCCACTGCAAGTCACCAAGAGTAGCCTTCATTGTCTTTGATAATTAGTCCAACATCTACAAATGGTCAAACTCATTCAAAATTGATAGGAAATTGGATGAACAAACAGAACATATATATTATGAATAAATGTAATGTTGTAATTTTAAAATCTATAATTTATAAACTTCAAATACAACTAACAATTTAGAACTTAGCGTTAGCAAATACCAGATTTGTTTGCACCGGCAATACGACAACCAAATCAAGTAGAAATCTTGAGGTTGAAATTCTCTCCACTATATCCGAATTGCAAAGCATTAACATTATAACAACTTGATTTCACCTCCATTTTACCTTCTTCGATGTTCAGCGTCGTTAGCGTTTATGTCCATGTTTAACGTAAAGGCAGCATTGTTTGATTCTGGTTTGACGACGTATGCAATTTTTGTTGTTGCTTATAAACACTAGTCTCAACAAATATGAGAAGCTTTGGGTTCTTCCTCTAGCCTCTCCATTACGCTAACACTCCATTGAAGCAACACATCTCTTTCTCAACGAGATACAATTTTCTTAGATATGGATTGGAAAATCGATTTGGGGTTGGGAGGAGGAGCAGAAATGTGAATGAATTTACGCTGTGTTCCCGAGTTTACTAAAAGAAAGAAAAGAAAAGAAAGAAAGTTTAAGAGAGAAAAGAAAATAAGAGAGAAAAATATAGAAATTTATTTTACGTTCCAAAGTTTGAAGGAAATGAAAAGAAGGGAAAAGGAAATAAACATTTTGTGGGTTCCCGAGTGCAGAGAAAAAGAAAAGAAAGTAAGAATTTTACTATTATACCCTTTTAAGTAAAATTAAAATAAAAATAACCATGAATATGCATACCCTTTTAAGGATACTAACTTTTAACTAATATCCTGCAAGAAACAACCACTGCTAGTAATTTCAAAACCAGACCCATGATTTGCCATCAACATACTGGTCGTATGTCAAGCTCAGTCAGAGCCCTACTGCAGTGTGCTTTAATATTAACCAAGAACCAAATCTTGAAAAGGATGGATTTGAGATGATTTACGTACTTTTTACATGCGGTTTATGATGATAAGAACAATGTCACAAACGCCACTGGGTTTTGTGTTGATGTTTTCAATGCTTGCCTTCAAGCGTTACCATATGAAGTGCCTTATGAGTTTGTTCCATATGAGCATGGAAGTTACGACAAACTTATAGAAATGGTCTACAATAAGGTACTACATGAGTAAAGTATAACTAGTTAAAATATATGCATGAGTATAACTAGCAGATAAATATTATCATGTTGATAATTACTGAATCAGGCTCTTATGACGCGACCCGTTTCGACGCATACCGTTTCGACACGAACCGTTTCGACCCATACCATTTCAAATCGAACCGGTTCGACCCGTGCCATTTCGACTCAAACCGTTTAATTACGATCTCCTGTCTGCATTTGGTTTGTTAACGTGTTGTAAACGTAAATCCTGAGTGTTCTCTGCACACGGGTCGGGTTCTTAACAGATTCTTGAATGTCAACCTTTTTTCTCGCTAGCGCAGCGTCTATACGTCCCTCGAAATCCAACAGCTGCGTATAAAGAGTCGATTCGGGCAAAAACGCAGGTACTTCTTCCGGAATTTGCTTATCGGGTAGGGCCCGTTTTCGTCTACGCGCCACAGGTGCAAGCTCCATAGTCTTCAAAGGCGAGCCAGCCGCACCACCAGCCGAACTAGGTGGTCTAGAAGACGGCTTCTGCCCCGATCTATTCGCATTCGCAAGCGCCACAACCGACGGCGACGAAACACCCGTGTTAACATTCCCACTACCCCCTCCCATCAAACCCTGCTTCTGGGACTGAGCCAATTGCGCTTGAAACCGTGCGTGAGCCGCTTTAGCATGCGCTTGAACCTGCGCTTAAACGTATTGCGACTGCGCTAACGCCTGCGCCTTTGGCTCCGACATACAAGTATGACCACCCATTGGTTGAACCTGAACCCCTGAATTACCAAACCCAGTTGGGACAACACTTGAAGTTGAACCCACAACATTTTTCATCAAATTATTACTACCACTTCCCGCCATAATCATTCTGAGATGTCGGAGCCACAGGCGCAGGCGTTAAAGAACCTGAACCTGAACCCACTTCTTTCCCGGAAAAAGTACGTGCGTTTTTGCCCGAATCGGCTCTTTAAAGAACTTGAACTAGCATACCAGTTCAGCCGTAGATTGTAAGTAATTTTTCAAGCTCGCCCTCGGCTCGGGCTCGACTCGTTTAGTATTTGTTAATTAATTTTATATTAATTATAATTAAAAAATAATAATAAGTGCAAATTGAATGAAAAAGAAACAAACTGGCCTTAATTTATATGGAATATGCATATGTCACTAGGGGTATCAACGGGTCCGTGTATCGAATATGCATCTCCCAAAAGCCCTTCCATGGTTAACGTGTTTGGGTTGCTATCACCGTACCATGTCATCGAGAACAATAGCATCCCCAACGCGATTCCCATCGGTGTCGTGACAGAAAACATAATGCACATGTAAGCCGTTGTTCCGAATCTGAATCCAGCCTACACATAAAAAAATAGATAATTCAGTATAACTTATTTGAGGCGTCAATTACACTTGCAGCGTCAGGCGTTGTTCCGAAGCCGAATTTGTACCGTTTTGACCCGTGTCTTTTCGACGCGAACCGTTTCAGGGCATTTCTGAATGTTTCAGACCAGATATAGCTGTTCATTTGAGGTACTGGTAAAAACGAATCGAGGTTCAGTCATGAGGTGCGCCTCTTGTAAACGGGGATATTTTGGGATATTGTTATGCCTGTTTGGAATTATTATTGGTTTATTACTGCATTGTTTCTTTAGCTGTTCATTTGAGGTACTGGTAAAAACGAATCGAGTGCAGGGTCAGGACTCATTCATACATACATTCAGTTCTCAAAGGGTAAATTGAGGCCTATGCTTCAAAAGTTTTGGCCATAAACAGTCAAAGCAATCTAATTTAATCAAACTTAATCAAGCACACCTAAATTCATCTAAGAAACACAGTTAAAACAGGAATTTGGAGGCCTATGGCGTCTCCGATTTTGTTTCAGTAGCACTTCTACTGCTACTGTTGGTTACGCGTTATTAAATGCAGGTTAGGCGTACCAGCCATAGCATTATAAGGTACCAGCCATCATATCATATTATATCAGTTAATATCTACCTACAATTTTATTATTATACCCTTTTAACACAAAACATCTTAACCTTATAATTAAACACACTTTAGCATTATATCAGTTAATCAAAAGGTAAAACTTAATAAAAACTGGATCATTCAAATGTAAAGAAAACACACCTGGATCAGTTCACAGATGCTAACGTCAGGCTGGATGCAGACACCTGTTCTGATTAATATTGAGCAGCAAATACTATGTCACAGCAGATGAAATATAAGTATTATAGCATCATAAACAATCCAAGAAACCGACAGTACCAATAATTGTGAAACAACGCTAGAACCACTACAGGAAACAAGAAATTAAAAGAGGAAATAAAGAAACCAAGTCATTGAGAAAGCAAGGTCCAAAACCATACAGTAAAATATCCAAACAAAGAAATAAAAGTCACAATTTATGAACTTACTAAAAACAGAAAACTTCAACTACTTAATTGCATCCTAAACTCGCTTAGTTATCGGAACCCATCATATCTCTTAGTAAACCCAACCGTATCAGAGGAGGACAACTAAATAGCATCCTTGCTTTTGCTTGGTTGGTTGCCAAGTAATTTAAAGCTCCACGTATTTCATGGGAATCCAAACCCAATGGCTCCAGTGCATTATAAATTTCTTCACCTGTGTATTCGCGATGATAAGCTCTTTCAAGTATTTTATTGCCTTCATAAATAGCATTAGCCACACTGCTAACGCCATTCATAATCATAGAGGTTAAATCTTCAACTTGTTGTTCAACTTTTCTTTTTCTACTCTTACATTTCTTTGCACGAGAAGACGTATGAGGTAGCACTTATCAGTATTGCATTGGCTCTCCAAAACTACATCATTGGCAGCGCAGAAGTCATCAACATCTGGAACTGTTTCTATGTTACGCTGTCATTTTCTTTCAGTCGGGCATTTCTTTCTTTAGCTGTTTCAGCGTGTGCACCGGATGCCCTATCTTTTGCAAATAGTTGTAGCATTTCATTGAAGTTTGAGACTTTCTTCATCTTCAATGCCGCAGCATCAGGCTTTGCCTATTAAAGAAAATTAAGCTAATTAGTATTATAAACGATATTCTAAATATTCGAGTAAATACTAAAAAAAAACTTACATTTATTAATTTATCCCAGACTTCATCCTCCGCTTCGATTAATTGAGTTTCTGAATTCCATGAGAATCCACTCAATGACGTTCCACGAAACATGTCGTACCATTGGGAAAAATGCTCTTTCCACGTTTTTAAACGATTCTTCAAATGTTTTTTGGTCAATTCAATTTGAAGCTTTGTGTTCAGCTCCTCAATCATATTGTTGTATGCTTGTGAAGTAAAACTGCCATTAATCCTATTGCCATTATCTTGTTGTGCTATCATTGATTGTGTGAATATATTATCCATACTTTATGTCCACTTTATTTGTTCCTTCTTTCCGGTGGCTTCGTGTTTGCTCATGATAACTTTCTACATGGTAATACATAAATAAATTCAAATATGTACATCTGTAAATTGTTGCTTATGCTAAATAAAATTAGTATATGCACACGCTAATAAAAAAGAACAAAGTCACCAATTAATTGAAACCATAACAGTCAATACAAAATTGAAATGAAATACTATAATGTACTATTCTAAAACTACTTTGACATATCTATTTCATTGTTTGGATAATTCAAATAGTTAGTCCACATTTCATTTGCAATTGAGTTCCTTAGTTGTTCGGATCTCGTACTACCCTCACGTATGTCTCTTGTAATTTGACTTTCTTCCTCTTGTGGTCCATCTAACACCTCTTGTATAACCTCATCTTCAAGATCTTTGTCACGATCTTCGTCTAGTAAAAAGTTGTGTAAAATACAACATGCTAAAAAGATGCCAGATTGTGTGTCGCACGAGTAAAATGGTTCCGCTGTACTTCTAATAATAGGAAACCTCTTTTTTAGGACACCAAATGCTCGTTCAATTGCGTTGCGTAATGACGCATGACGAAGGTTAAACAACTCCTTTGCATTCTCAGGGGCGCGCGTGGAGTACTCTTTCAAATGATACCTAACACCTCTATATGGTGCCATTAGGGTACTCGTGTGAGGTAAACCCGCATCTACTAAACAATATCTACCTATAAACAACTTGTAATTAGTATTAAAATACATTATTAAACAATTTAAGTAAATTTGGTAAAAGAAATTACCAGTCGGAATGACTAGTTTATCATCTCTAGTACGCGCATTCTTTATAATTCTTGAGTCTGATGATGTACCCTCCCATCCAGTTAGCACATACGTAAACTTTAAATCAAATGTACAAGCAGCCAATACATTTGTTGTCGGGTATCCCTTACGACCACGATATCTAGGGGCATCCTTATTAGGTACTTTGACACGAACATGTGTTCCATCAATTGCACCGATACAATCCTTAAAAAAAGGATAAAATCTTTTTTTTCCTGAATTTCTTTTGGGACAATATCACCTTTAGGTTGTTGAATATAACGACCTTCTAATGATATAATCGCTCGCAAAACTCTATGGAAGCACCGACTAGTTGTTGACCCAGAACGACGATATAGCCATGAGGTAAACCGATTTCTCAGATCATTGCCTACAATATGCAAAAATGTTGCAACATGCTCTTCAACAGACATGCGTTGAGTAGCTCGAAGTCCACCATCACGCTTTAAGATACTACACAATGTCATAAAAGCTTTCTCACTCATGCGAATAAGCTCACGACATTTACCGCCGTTTGAAAGGTCGTGTAACATCTCTTCTCGCACATATCGTCGTTGTAAAATTTCATCATTAGTAGGTAAATTAGCACGACTTCTGGTTGACAATCTATGTAGTGCAACGAAAGCCATCAGAAAGCAAATCAGGTTAGCTGCTTGCAATTGTCTAGCTCGCACAAGTTCAGCTGCCTCGCGTATCTGATTATCCATTGTAAACTTACTTGCTGTTGAAAATTGTTATTAGATTAGAAAGTTGATAGTTAAAACTTTAGGTTCTTGTTCTATAAAATTATTGTAGGATGCACTGACATGTTTTTTAATTAATGCTTGTGTCTATTAGAGTTATGAATCTGACCGATTTCCTGGGGGTGGTGAGAGCATAAACTATTTACAAGGGGTGTTTAGAGCATCCAGTATACATATCTGAGGCGAGAGTTGAGTGTCTCACGTAGGCATCACAACTCGCATAAAAAGAGATGGTGGCAGTAAGGACAATTAGACACGTTTTGGCATAAAAAGAAATAGAAAAGAATATGACCAAGTTGCATTATACTAAAAGATAGGTTTGAAAGTTGAAACAGTTGTAACTTTTTACCAAAACTACCAATCACACCATGTTTGCTAGTATGTGAGTTATCTATTATGATGGTGAAAGCAAGTATGTATGTGTGGGGGGACATATCATTCTAAAGAATGGTTCATTAGAGAACACCAAACAATACAACATATATAAAACACATCTCAACTCTTCATTTACTTTTAATTTCTAATAATGACTTGAAACTAAACTAGTGCACACAATCAAGTCCAAACTAAAGTCTAGAAGTCAGATTTCTTCTATAAATTTTCTTTTTCGGTACCCTCAAAGAAAACCAAGATTAAAAGTCAACACAAGTATTTTTGTTCTAAAATTATAAAATATTGTACAAAATAACTAAACCATTAAACCAGTGTTTTTTTCTCTTCAAATACTCTTTATTTTCGTGTCCATGTGGATTTTACTTTCGCCATTTTCATTCTTTTTTTTTTCCTTTCGTGGCCTTTAAGGTTTAAAAAACACTAATGAATTTAGACATAACATCAGTCACAATAAACTTATAGACTAATTTTGATCACGAACCAGTGACAAAGCTGTTTAAACTTACACTCCTATCCGAATACCTAACATGCTAAGCAACTCATATTCATCCAGAATGAAAAGTTGTACAACAGAATATCAAAATACCTCCAATCAAATACCCTACCCATGAATTAAAACAATATTTGACCTAAATAAACCTATAGATTAACATTAAACATTACCCAGTATAAACAATTTTCTGCTATAAACAATCAAAGCAATCTAACTTAATCAAAATTAAACAATTCAAGAAGCCAAAACCCAAATTGGACCCATGACTTTAATCAAAATTTTCAACAGAAAGACCCACACAAAGGAGAAGACGCTCAAAATTGGATGTGAAATAGGAATGTGATGTTACCTGGGAGATGAACAATAGATCGCTGAGGAGAGCACAGCAGGTTTACTGTGAAGAGTGTACAGACACTCGGGCTATGGATCCTTGTTCTTCGTTTCACACCATGCACAACGGGAGACGATGGTGAATCTGACAAAAGGAGACTTTGGAAAGGTACGATTAGCTAACGGTCATGTTCTTAATGTTACGGGTATGGGAGATGTCAATCTAAAGACTTCACTGTGCCTACATGGAACTCATAGAATGTCAGCATAATTCCAGTTTTAACA
Organism: Helianthus tuberosus; assembly: GCA_030545235.1. Lineage (NCBI taxonomy): Eukaryota > Viridiplantae > Streptophyta > Magnoliopsida > Asterales > Asteraceae > Helianthus > Helianthus tuberosus. The sequence continues at coordinate 143,929,588 of CM060412.1, forward strand.
AACAAACTTATTTTTGTAACTCAACTGGATAAACAAGGACTAGATGTTAAGTTTGGTAGTGGGAAGTGGAAGGTGATTGATGTAAATCTTGTTGTTACCTGTGAGAGGAGACGAGGATTGTTGTATCTAGTTGAGGTACCCGCAAAGAGAATAGTCGTCCCTGCTAAGTATAAAGTCTGGTTTACTGAATCTAGTAAGAGGAAGAGGTCTCAATTTGCAAACTTGAATCCTGGTGCTTTAGGGATATCAGTTAAATGTGGTCAGGGGTCTAAGTTTGAACAGGTTAGGGGATTTGGTGATAGTGGGAGCACGGACCGTGTTCCGGGTACAATCACAAAGAACATTGGGTTTTGATGACGAATGAAGAAAAAAGCTCTCCTGGAAATAATTTGCAAAATGTGGAGAGTGGTATTAATTCTCGGTGTATCTCAGCATCTAGTGGATCATGCAAGCCGGTTGACATAGAGAATGGGTATGATAAGACTGTTGGGTTAGAGCTTGTAGGAGCTTCAACCGGTCTCTTAGGTACTTGATGAGAGGCGTGGTTGCAACTAGGTAGCTTGGATGTGACTGAAGTCTTAGCTTGTTCTTGGAACTGAAGGCGTAGAAGACTTGTACGTAAAGATTACTGAAGTTACATGTGATGGGTTTCTTGCATGCACTTTGTGGACTATGCAAAGCCTTCGAGTTGGATATTGTTGGGTTCGTAGGCTTTAAGGTAGCGAGCCCTAGTTATTAGGCCCACTTTGTTAACTTGTTGACCAAGTTTGAAACCCTAATCTTGTTCTAAAAATACCTATGATGTAATTGTACTCTATGTCATTCCGTAAACAGTTGTGAGCATATAATAAAAGTGAAACCCTAGTTGCAACCCATGGATGTAGGTCACCTTGACCAAACCATGTAAATTCTCGTTTTCTTTATTTTCTGCTAGTGTGTGTGTGTGTTTGTTCCGCTTCCGCTCGAGCCTACTCTAATCTGATACCCTAACAAGATCGGCTTGGGAAAAAGCTTGAAACGAGCGGAGCCTTATCTTGCCCGAGCCAAGCTTGTGCCTAAAACAAGCTTGTTTATTTATTGAGTCCGAGCTCGTGTGACAACTGGCCCAAACCGGTAATTTCCGTACACATTAATTATTGCTTAATGACTGCAATTATGAGTTTAAGTGTCAGCAATGTCTGAACACATGATTAAACAAGTGAATTCATGCATGTTGTATACTACAAATATTGCTTTATGCATAAACGAGAGCGTTGCGTCAATAGTAAACTCACCGGTAAGACACTATGTGTCAACGGAACTGCAGAAAGCAGTCAGACTTTATAACTGAGGCCTAGGTGTAGGTCCGACACAAGAATGCATTAAAACCCAAGAATACATACAAGGGTTAATATATATGCAATGCGAAAGCAAAAATAAGCACTAAAAAGCACCCGAAACGCACTTTAAGTGCAGAATTTATAAAATTCAGCAATAATTCAGCATTTAAGCATATAAATATTATGCAGAAATGTCATTTTATTATCCAGAATATTTCCCTAAGTGTTGGGAACCGATAGTGTTACAAAAAGACACTTATTAGACACTAAAAGGTGTAATTTAGCACTTTAACGAATCGGTATGTAACCGAACAACCGGACTATACCCGGAACATGAAAATATTATTATTTTCACTATCTATATTTTTCTAAGCCAGTTAGGGTCCCTGATTACCCTAACACCCGTGGTAACGCATAACATACAACTAACTAAGTTAAATACTTAGTTAACCTATTTAACATAACTAACCTCCCTAACTATCTAGTTTAAATCGAACCAACCCCCCCCCCCCCTCTCTTGACCGAATTCGGTCCCCTAGGGGACATGGTTGGTACTTGCAAGATCTCCTAATTATCTTTGTCTAATATCTAGTTAACACTAGATCCTTTGGGTAATAACACTAATGTTTGTCTATAAAACCTAAGTTAACTCATAAGAACTTTATCACTTCTCTACTTCACAAAATCACTCTCCCTCTTGCTCCCTATACTCTCGGCCGAACACCCCTCATTCACACTCCCACTTTCGGCTCTTGATCTCATCATTCCAAGATCATACAAGCTCTAAGGGTCTCATATTAGGAGCTTTGGTGCACTCGGAACGCGAAGGACCTCCGCCGTTAGCTTTTATCCACGCGTTTTTCATCAAAGATCTTCCCTAGCCTTGAGCTAGAGGTATAACACTTAAAACTTGTTTTTAAGCTTATCTAAGGTGGTTAAAAGGAATATTGTCGGTTAAATATCGTTAACTTACATTTTGAAGCTTTAAAGTCTAGTAAAAATACTAAAATGGTGGTTAATAACTCATGTGTTGTGTAAAAGTTGTAGTATTTGGAATATGAGATTTTTGAGACCCGATCTATGATGTGGTAGCTCGGATCATCGTTTAACCCGACCTTGTAAGATCATGGATCTTCACATAAGCTCGTTTTTGGTTACTACAAGGGTTAAAAGGCGAAACTCTACCACACTAAAGACATGAACTTGTGTAAAATATTTTACTTGTGTAAAAGTAATTTAACCTGTACATTGGTGTTTAAAACTAGCGGATCTACGTATCTGCAAGTGGTATTTTTGGAAGAACCACACTTTAAAGAAATCACATGTTCTAAACCGGGTCTTACACAAACAAAAGTGGTTTTTGTGAACAAACAAGTGTATGGATACTTGTGTAACAAGGGTTTTAACAAAGAAATAATTTTCGTAAAAACCGACTAGAAGTTGTAAAACTTCATACTCTTTAAAAATAAAGTTTTTAAGAGATTAAACTTATTTTTAAAGATAACAAGACTTACTAAATGTGCTAGTAAGATACTACACAATCTTGGTAAATATCCAAGTTCATGAAGTGGGGAAAAGTAGTGATTATTGTTGATAATTGTTGTTGCTGATTATTGATGATTGATGATGATTTAAAAGAAAATAAACACACGTTTTGAAAACGTGGGAAACCTCCATTTTTAGGGGAAACTCTGTCAAAATTTTTATAAATTTTGACACTTAGAAAAATATAAGTTTTTGAGAAACTTATTCCCTAAAAATGTGTTTAAGTGTATTACTAAGGTTTCCCTGATTTTTGATGATAAGAAATGAGGATTTCTTCAAGAGTAAAAATGGATAATAAGTATATATTTTTGTGAGAGAAAAATATATATTATTTTATCACCAATTTTTGTGCTAAGTGTATAAAGTATGTGTTATACGTGCTAGTGTATTAAGACTTAAAAATACACTAAATGCTCATGAGGAGTATAAACATAAAAATACACACACAACATACAAGATACATAATTCGGGTGCAAAGTGCAAAACACAAAAGACTTATATTTATTTTTGGAGAAAATAATATAAGTAAGATACGTAGTTAAAAATATAAGAATATTTTTAACACAAGAAAGTATACACAAAAGAGAGTGACTGTACTTGTGCGACGCAAGTCTAGTGACTAACGTTAAGAAAACGCGTATAGGTTACGACGTTAATTAAGCAAATCCGGTGGAGTTTACGACGCTAGGAACGCAAAGTTGTGAGTTCATGCTCCCCCTTTTCTCTTTAACTGTTTTCAGTTTTTATAACTTCGGGGGTGAAATACATGTACAAAGGTACAATATTTATAAATGGTATGATATAAATACAAGAAGTACACTTGGTGAGAACGAGAACCAAGTGTGACGAAATATATGAATATGAGAAGCGCATTTGGTGAGACGAGAACCAAGTATAAGGCGCTATGAGAAATGATAACAAGAAACGCGCTTGGTGAGAACGAGAACCAAGTAGGAGGCGTTATGAGAAATAGTGTCACGAATAGGGTAAAGAAGCACCATTAATCAACGTATACATTCAGACCGTAGAACAAAAGGTTAGATCTAACGGGTGCCTGGCAGCCACACTCCTGGTCGGGGCGAGAATCGAGGAGTGCTTTTGTGTCTCAGAATATACCAATTAAATGCCTTAGGTTTGGTGACTTCCTATGACGTGCCACAGGTTAATGGCTTTGCAACCCATTAACAATCTGATAATTACAGAAATACTGTATTTACATAAAATTCATACCATACAAAATTGATATATAACTTGAAGTACGTGGGGTACTCAAGAAGATTGAATTATACTTGAAGTACGTGGGGTACTCAAGAGAATGAGAATTAAACTTGAGTACGTGGGGTACTCAAGAAGAAATTGAATTATACAGATGTACGTGGTGTACACATGAAACTGGATTTACATATGAAAACTTGATTTACTCACAAACTATGTTTTCGTACAAAGTATACAAACATGAAATACAAAACTGCATGAATTCACACCAACTTTATGTTGACGTTTTTCCAAAAACTCACATGTATTTCAGGTAACTAGGATGGATGTGCGCGTGGTCTTGCTTATGCTCGTGGATGTCGCTTGTGTTTAACTTTAAATAAAGTTGTAAACTTTTAAGACAATGTTTTATGCGACTTAGCGATGTAAACGCTAACGTATGTTTTCAAATTATGGTATTTGAATGTTATTTTACGAGCATGTAGCATGTTTACTCTTCGTATGCAATGAGAACCTTTCATGATCACACCTCGTGCTTCCGCCGTAGAAAGGGGTGTGACAGATTGGTATCAGAGCTGCGATTGTAGTGAACCAGGATTCCTTCTCGAGTCTAGTCTACAATCTCTAGGATCCATTCACGAAAACCCTTGCAACCAAAGGATGCTTCAGATGTGGAAGCAATGATCATTTCATGAAGAACTGCCCAGAGAGAAACAATGCTCAGGCTAGAGCATTTGTGATTGGAGCAAGAGACGCACGCGAGGACCCTAACGTGGTCACCGGTACGTTTCTCATTAACAATCACTTTGCATCCATATATTATTCGACACTGGCGCCGATTATAGTTTCATGTCTGTGGAATTTAAACGCATACTTGGAATAGAATCCAGTAGATTAGAAATTCCTTATTCCATAGAACTAGCCAATGGCAAAATTGTTGAATCGGGCGAAGTTGTTAGAGGCTGCACGCTAGAACTTGGTGAACGAAGATTTAGCATCGACCTCCTACCTATTCAATTGGGTAGTTTCGATGTAGTAGTCGGAATGGACTGGTTGTCCAAGAACAAAGCTGAAGTTATTTGCCATGAGAAAATCATTCGCATCCCTTTAGCGAATGGTGAAACTCTCATCGTGCATGGAGAAAAATGAGGCGCGCCTCTTCGAATCATCAGTTGTATGAAGGCACAGAAGTGCTTAAGGAAAGGATGTGTTGCTTTCCTAGCACACGTTGTAGATAAGAAGGCTGTGGAGCCAAAACTCGAAGACATTCCTGTGGTGAAGGAATTTCCTGATGTGTTCCCTGAAGATCTGCCAGGACTACCTCCGCAACGACAAGTCGAATTCCGTATAGACTTGGTTCCAGGAGCTGCTCCTGTAGCCAAGGCACCCTATCGACTTGCACCATCCGAAATGCAAGAATTATCTACACAGCTCCAGGAGTTGTTGGATAAAGGATTCATAAGGCCAAGCTTCTCACCCTGGGGAGCTCCAGTATTGTTCGTGAAAAAGAAGGATGGATCACTACGGATGTGTATCGATTACAGGGAACTGAACAAGCTCACAATCAAGAATCGGTATCCGCTACCGAGGATTGATGACTTGTTTGATCAACTGCAAGGATCAAGCTACTATTCCAAGATCGACCTTCGATCTGGATACCATCAGCTGAGAATCCAAGATGAAAGCGTGCCAAAGACTGCATTCAGAACGCGATATGGGCACTACGAATTTCTTGTGATGCCGTTTGGATTGACGAACGCGCCAGCGGTCTTTATGGACCTAATGAACCGCGTGTGCAAACCATATCTCGATAAATTCGTGATTGTATTTATCGATGATATCCTGATTTACTCGCGAACGAAAGAAGAGCACGAGCAACACCTCAGAACCATCTTGGAACTACTGAAGAAAGAGAAACTTTATGCAAAGTTCTCGAAATGCGAATTCTGGATTCGCGAAGTACAATTTCTTGGTCACGTGGTGAATGAGAAGGGCATTCATGTAGACCCGTCCAAGATAGAAGCGATAAAGAATTGGGAAGCTCCCAAGACCCCAACTGAAGTTCGACAATTTTTGGGCTTAGCGGGCTATTATCGGCGATTCATCGAGAATTTCTCAAAGATAGCTCAACCGCTAACGACCCTTACCCAAAAAGACAAGAAATACGACTGGGGTCACAAACAAGAAGAAGCCTTCCAGTTACTTAAGAGCAAGCTATGCGATGCACCGATACTATCATTACCCGAAGGCACTGAAGACTTCGTGGTATACTGCGACGCCTCATGACAAGGCTTGGGTTGCGTGCTCATGCAACGCCAAAAAGTCATCGCTTATGCTTCAAGATAACTGAAGGTTCACGAGAGAAATTATACCACTCACGACCTGGAGCTGGGTGCAGTGGTATTCGCCTTGAAGATTTGGCGACATTATCTATATGGTACTCGATGTACAATCTTCACAGATCACAAAAGCTTGCAACACATATTTGATCAGAAGGAATTGAATATGCGCCAGCGACGTTGGGTCGAGCTGCTGAATGATTATGACTGTGAGATTAAGTACCATCCTGGAAAGGCGAACGTTGTAGCAGACGCGTTGAGCCGAAAAGAAAGAGTTAAGACCCTGAGGGTTCGAGCATTGGAAATGACGATTCGAACGAACCTCACAGCACGCATTCGAGATGCACAACAAGAAGCTCTTAAAGAAGAGAACCGTAAAGCTGAATACCTACGGGGTATGCTGAAATACATGATGCCAAACGAAGAGGGAGCCTTATACTTTAAGAAGCGTATTTGGGTTCCACTCTATGGTGGCATACGAGAAGTCATCCTTAATGAAGCCCACAAATCGAGATATTCGATCCATCCAGGATCGGACAAAATGTATCAAGACTTGAAGGAGTACTATTGGTGGCCGAGACTCAAAAGCGACGTTGCTGTGTATGTTGGAAAATGCCTAACCTGTGCCAAGGTTAAGGCAGAATATCAGAAACCGTCCGGCCTACTACAACAACCAGAGATTCCCGTGTGGAAGTGGGAACAAATCTCGATGGACTTCATAACGAAATTACCCAGGACCCCGAGAGGGCACGATATGATATGGGTAATAGTTGATCGATTGACGAAGTCTGCGCATTTCCTACCAATCCGAGAGAAGGATAGCACTGGAAAGCTTGCAGAGATATACTTAAGAGAAATTGTGGCACGACATGGAGTGCCAATCTCAATCATTTCAGACAGAGATGGACGCTTTGTCTCAAGAATCTGGCAATCATTTCAGGAAGCCTTTGGATCTCAGTTAGATCTGAGCACGGCATTCCATCCACAAACAGACGGCCAGAGCGAACGGACTATACAAACGTTAGAAGATATGCTTCGCGCATGTGTCATGGATCTAGGCGGCAGCTGGGATACTCATCTACCTTTAGTTGAGTTTTCCTACAATAACAGTTATCATACGAGCATAAAAGCCGCGCCGTTCGAAGCTCTGTATGGCCACAAATGCCGGTCGCCCTTATGTTGGGCAGACGCTGGAGATAAACGTATGGTTGGTCCTGAACTTGTACAAGAGACAACCGACAAGATTGCGCAGATCCGAGAGCGCATTAAGGCGGCTCGAGAGCGACAAAAGAGCTACGCGGATCCAAATAGAAAATCGGTAGATTTCAAGGTGGGAGACAAAGTGTTGTTAAAAGTCTCACCATGGAAGGGCGTAGTCAGATTTGGAAAGCGTGGAAAGTTGAATCCACGATACATCGGACCATTCAGAATATTGAGAAGAATTGGTACCGTGGCATACAAGTTGGAGTTACCGGCAGAACTTAATGGAGTACATGATACGTTTCATGTATCCAACCTGAAGAAGAGTCCAACGCAAGAAAACGTGACCATCCCGTTGGATGAAGTGCATATTGATGAAGCCCTCCGATTTACAGAACAACCCGTTGAGGTTACTGACTGGAAAGTCAACAAGACCAGGAGGAGCAGTGTGAAACTTGTCAAAGTACGTTGGAGCTCTAAGCACGGAGCCGAGTACACATGGGAACGTGAAGACCAGTTCAAGAAAAAGTATCCCCACCTATTCAAGAAGACTCCAGCGAGAGTTAGTTCAGTCTGAATTTCGGGACGAAATTCTTTTAACGGTGGGAGACTGTGACAACTGGCCCAAACCGGTAATTTCCGTACACATTAATTATTGCTTAATGACTGCAATTATGAGTTTAAGTGTCAGCAATGTCTGAACACATGATTAAACAAGTGAATTCATGCATGTTGTATACTACAAATATTGCTTTATGCATAAACGAGAGCGTTGCGTCAATAGTAAACTCACCGGTAAGACACTATGTGTCAACGGAACTGCAGAAAGCAGTCAGACTTTATAACTGAGGCCTAGGTGTAGGTCCGACACAAGAATGCATTAAAACCCAAGAATACATACAAGGGTTAATATATATGCAATGCGAAAGCAAAAATAAGCACTAAAAAGCACCCGAAACGCACTTTAAGTGCAGAATTTATAAAATTCAGCAATAATTCAGCATTTAAGCATATAAATATTATGCAGAAATGTCATTTTATTATCCAGAATATTTCCCTAAGTGTTGGGAACCGATAGTGTTACAAAAAGACACTTATTAGACACTAAAAGGTGTAATTTAGCACTTTAACGAATCGGTATGTAACCGAACAACCGGACTATACCCGGAACATGAAAATATTATTATTTTCACTATCTATATTTTTCTAAGCCAGTTAGGGTCCCTGATTACCCTAACACCCGTGGTAACGCATAACATACAACTAACTAAGTTAAATACTTAGTTAACCTATTTAACATAACTAACCTCCCTAACTATCTAGTTTAAATCGAACCAACCCCCCCCCCCCCTCTCTTGACCGAATTCGGTCCCCTAGGGGACATGGTTGGTACTTGCAAGATCTCCTAATTATCTTTGTCTAATATCTAGTTAACACTAGATCCTTTGGGTAATAACACTAATGTTTGTCTATAAAACCTAAGTTAACTCATAAGAACTTTATCACTTCTCTACTTCACAAAATCACTCTCCCTCTTGCTCCCTATACTCTCGGCCGAACACCCCTCATTCACACTCCCACTTTCGGCTCTTGATCTCATCATTCCAAGATCATACAAGCTCTAAGGGTCTCATATTAGGAGCTTTGGTGCACTCGGAACGCGAAGGACCTCCGCCGTTAGCTTTTATCCACGCGTTTTTCATCAAAGATCTTCCCTAGCCTTGAGCTAGAGGTATAACACTTAAAACTTGTTTTTAAGCTTATCTAAGGTGGTTAAAAGGAATATTGTCGGTTAAATATCGTTAACTTACATTTTGAAGCTTTAAAGTCTAGTAAAAATACTAAAATGGTGGTTAATAACTCATGTGTTGTGTAAAAGTTGTAGTATTTGGAATATGAGATTTTTGAGACCCGATCTATGATGTGGTAGCTCGGATCATCGTTTAACCCGACCTTGTAAGATCATGGATCTTCACATAAGCTCGTTTTTGGTTACTACAAGGGTTAAAAGGCGAAACTCTACCACACTAAAGACATGAACTTGTGTAAAATATTTTACTTGTGTAAAAGTAATTTAACCTGTACATTGGTGTTTAAAACTAGCGGATCTACGTATCTGCAAGTGGTATTTTTGGAAGAACCACACTTTAAAGAAATCACATGTTCTAAACCGGGTCTTACACAAACAAAAGTGGTTTTTGTGAACAAACAAGTGTATGGATACTTGTGTAACAAGGGTTTTAACAAAGAAATAATTTTCGTAAAAACCGACTAGAAGTTGTAAAACTTCATACTCTTTAAAAATAAAGTTTTTAAGAGATTAAACTTATTTTTAAAGATAACAAGACTTACTAAATGTGCTAGTAAGATACTACACAATCTTGGTAAATATCCAAGTTCATGAAGTGGGGAAAAGTAGTGATTATTGTTGATAATTGTTGTTGCTGATTATTGATGATTGATGATGATTTAAAAGAAAATAAACACACGTTTTGAAAACGTGGGAAACCTCCATTTTTAGGGGAAACTCTGTCAAAATTTTTATAAATTTTGACACTTAGAAAAATATAAGTTTTTGAGAAACTTATTCCCTAAAAATGTGTTTAAGTGTATTACTAAGGTTTCCCTGATTTTTGATGATAAGAAATGAGGATTTCTTCAAGAGTAAAAATGGATAATAAGTATATATTTTTGTGAGAGAAAAATATATATTATTTTATCACCAATTTTTGTGCTAAGTGTATAAAGTATGTGTTATACGTGCTAGTGTATTAAGACTTAAAAATACACTAAATGCTCATGAGGAGTATAAACATAAAAATACACACACAACATACAAGATACATAATTCGGGTGCAAAGTGCAAAACACAAAAGACTTATATTTATTTTTGGAGAAAATAATATAAGTAAGATACGTAGTTAAAAATATAAGAATATTTTTAACACAAGAAAGTATACACAAAAGAGAGTGACTGTACTTGTGCGACGCAAGTCTAGTGACTAACGTTAAGAAAACGCGTATAGGTTACGACGTTAATTAAGCAAATCCGGTGGAGTTTACGACGCTAGGAACGCAAAGTTGTGAGTTCATGCTCCCCCTTTTCTCTTTAACTGTTTTCAGTTTTTATAACTTCGGGGGTGAAATACATGTACAAAGGTACAATATTTATAAATGGTATGATATAAATACAAGAAGTACACTTGGTGAGAACGAGAACCAAGTGTGACGAAATATATGAATATGAGAAGCGCATTTGGTGAGACGAGAACCAAGTATAAGGCGCTATGAGAAATGATAACAAGAAACGCGCTTGGTGAGAACGAGAACCAAGTAGGAGGCGTTATGAGAAATAGTGTCACGAATAGGGTACAGAAGCACCATTAATCAACGTATACATTCAGACCGCAGAACAAAAGGTTAGATCTAACGGGTGCCTGGCAGCCACACTCCTGGTCGGGGCGAGAATCGAGGAGTGCTTTTGTGTCTCAGAATATACCAATTAAATGCCTTAGGTTTGGTGACTTCCTATGACGTGCCACAGGTTAATGGCTTTGCAACCCATTAACAATCTGATAATTACAGAAATACTGTATTTACATAAAATTCATACCATACAAAATTGATATATAACTTGAAGTACGTGGGGTACTCAAGAAGATTGAATTATACTTGAAGTACGTGGGGTACTCAAGAGAATGAGAATTAAACTTGAGTACGTGGGGTACTCAAGAAGAAATTGAATTATACAGATGTACGTGGTGTACACATGAAACTGGATTTACATATGAAAACTTGATTTACTCACAAACTATGTTTTCGTACAAAGTATACAAACATGAAATACAAAACTGCATGAATTCACACCAACTTTATGTTGACGTTTTTCCAAAAACTCACATGTATTTCAGGTAACTAGGATGGATGTGCGCGTGGTCTTGCTTATGCTCGTGGATGTCGCTTGTGTTTAACTTTAAATAAAGTTGTAAACTTTTAAGACAATGTTTTATGCGACTTAGCGATGTAAACGCTAACGTATGTTTTCAAATTATGGTATTTGAATGTTATTTTACGAGCATGTAGCATGTTTACTCTTCGTATGCAATGAGAACCTTTCATGATCACACCTCGTGCTTCCGCCGTAGAAAGGGGTGTGACAGCTCGAGCCTAACATGTGAAGGCTCGTTAGGCTTGTCGAGTCCTATCAAGCTTTAGTGTAATATTTGGTTTTTTATTAATATTTAATAACATTTACCCCTTATGCAAAATTGTTTAGTAAACGAGCCGAGCCGGGTGTATTTAAACTTGTTTACGAGCCGAGCCCCAACCTAAAAATAAGTTTGTTTAGTAAATAAGCCTGAGCCGGTCGTATTTAAACTTTTTTACGAGCCAAGCCCCAATCTAAAAATAAGCTTGTTTAGTAAATGAGCCTAAGCTCGAGCCTCACTTATCGATCTCGTGAGAGTCTATTATTTATATTATTTTTATTTAATATAATAATTACTAATAGATAATAAGCAAGCCGAGCTCGAGTTTAAGAAACTACCAATGAGCCGAGATTGAGCTCTCATAAGTTAATCGAGCTCGAATCTTGTCGGGCTTAACGCTACTCTGCTCATTTGCATCCCTCATGCTCATAGCTGTAGAAGGCGCAAGGCGAACACAATACACCCCTTGATTCGAAAACTAATGTGTAGATGGGAACCACATAAGATAACTAATGCACCCCTCATGCTCATAGCTATCAATTGATTTAATCAATTTGAATAAATACTCTATAATGAAGGGTAATGTGGATAATATCTATAGTTCCCTATTTACTATTAGGGGAAAGTGAATATGAGGCTATTACACATCTAAACTTAGATGCGAAACCAATCAAAACTACATAGTTTTGATTCAATCTTGCTAAAAATAATCCAACTCCTTTTATTTCTTCATTTACCCTCCATTACATCAATTTATATCACAACCAATTCGACCACTATATTTCATCGCTATACAGGAAAATAAGGGAGAGGAACAATAATTTTGAGATCACTGGTTGGAAGAATAATAATATAAAAAGAAGCTACAAAGAGCAATAACACAAAGCAATTATGTAACGTGAGTAAACTTTAACATTTTTAGAGTAATTGCTTTATTAATTGATAATTGGTCTTTTGAAGATAAACAACAAATTAAGATCTTTTGATGGGAATTTTATAGGGAAAAGGTTTTACAAAGGATGATGGGATGAGGATTTCATTTGAGGACTCATACCCACATGTCACATTCGATCATTTGTAAGAGGTTATTTGATTTGTTGTGTTTTCGTTAAAATTGGGTGATTCTTCTATATACTTTCTTGCTGGTAATTGAGTTTTAAGACGATGGATTCTTGATAAGTTCTTGGTACTGAAACAAGAGTTCATATAATTGAAATTGTGAGGAGTGCTTCTCCAATCTTAACGCTGGTTTTCTTCTGATGCGTTGATTGAAAACAAAATCAATAACTTCAAAATGATTACACCTCAATGTTCACCATGTAATTTCTAACCTTATAATCCAAATTAGAAGTCAAGCAATCTGTTTTTGAATTGGCGATAAATTGATGGAATGGAGAGTAAATGAAGAAATAAAAGGTTTTGGATTGTTTTTAGTAAGATATAATCAAAACTACGTAGTTTTGATTGGTTTCGCATCTAAGGTTACATATGTAACAACCTCATATTCACTTTCCCCTTACTATATCCTTAACTTTTTCTTTAATTTCACAAATATTATTGTTGTATTCAAGCATTGATCAAATGATACAATGATCCAGGTCAGTTCTTCAAATTCTTACAGTACAAGGAGTTCTAATCAAAGTTGTCAATAGCGAGCGTAGCGACCGTTATAGCGCGCTACGTAGCGTATAGGTCCAGGTTCACTGTTAGGGTTGTGCCGATAAATAGCGATAAAAGCCATAGTTTATTTTTATCTTTCATATATATATATATATATATAGGGTTGGGTTCATTTCAAAACTCCAAATAACTATAGAACTTTCAGAACTCCTAAGAAACAATCATTTTACATATATTTTTTTGTATTTAGGATCTTTTTATCATCTAATATATGTATTTGTTTGATTATATACATGTTAAAAGTAGTTTACATATGTGTATGTGTAATAGCCAAATTATATATATGTGTCATAACTAATCTATACTATATAATAAAAGAAACCAATTTAGGGACACTTTTCATTATATTAGGCCATCTCTTATAGATAATTATTATTTTAGTTAAATATTATCTAATTAATTATAGATAACCCTTCTACTAAATACTCATTATTTAATTTAATATCTTATATTATAGATAACTCTTCTACTAAATATTATTAGTTTAATATCTTATGGATTATTATTATTTAGTTTAATCTCCATCTCATTTATAATATTATTTAATTGAATTAATTAATTATGTTTGAACATTTTTTTTAGTTTGGTATCAAATAGATTTTACGAAACTTAAAATAAAATTAACTAATATTATTTATCATTTATACATTTACGTAGTTTTAAATAAAGGGTTAAATTTATTGAGACTTCGTTAACAAATTTTGCAACAACAGAATAATCTATTTTTATCATGAACACCAAACTTTGTATTAATATATTATTAAATATTTTTATTTTCACTATACAAAATTAATTTACTCGACCCATGTAATACATGAGGTTTTTTAAAATATAACTTTTTTATTATTTGATATATAAAATCATGGTTGTAGAAATCGGCCTAGGCGGCCGATTAATCGGCGCCTAGGCGTTAGGCGGTCATCTACTACCTAATTTTGAGCTAGGCGGTCAATTAATCGGTCATGGTCAAAAATCGATCAAAATCGGTTGTAGGCGGTCAAAATCGGTCCTAGGCGGTCAAAAATCGGATTAATCGGACAATATTAGTCGGTTAAAATCGATCAAAATCGGTCCTAGGCGGTCAAAATTGGTCAAAGTCGGTCAAAATCGAACCATACTATCTGAAACTTGAAGTATTTATGTGAATTTTGAAGTATTATTTTTATATTATTGGGTATATATATATAATTTTGAAAAAATACATATAAAAATCTCATTCCGATTAATCCCTAGGCTGTACCTCACCGCCCGACTAGCGCCTAGCGCCTTCTACAACATTGTATAAAATTAGATTTATTCAATTCGTACAATACACGTGGTTTTTTAGGGATATATATTTTTTATTATTTAATACAGAAAAATACATTTATTCAAACCATGTAATAATAAATATAACACTATACATCTATCATTGACATGCTATCAGACAAAATAGAGTGTTATATTTGTTATATTGTGTTATATGGTGTTATATGGTGTTAAATAGTGCTATACGGTGTTTATTTGGTGTTATATAGTGTTATACAGTGGCGGAGCTTGACCAAAAGTTTCGAGGGGGCGTAAAGTGATGGAACCCAAATTTTTTTTCCAATCGTTATGTTTCGGGTCGGGTTGGCTATTCAATTCAAGTCGAGTCAAATAATAATAGTTACAAATAAAACAAAGTGTATATTTACCAAACTACCCATCATTTATATTTAAAGTTTATAAATATTTAGGATATACAATTTAGGAAAAATAATCCGGAGGGTGATCCTATATAATTTTAAAATTTTCGGATGAAAAAACGAAACTTATACACTTCTAACCCAAACATTAGGGTGGGCGGGTGCACCCCCGAACACCCACTATACTTCGCCCCTGGTGTTATATATAGTGTTATAATACACTTTTCACACTTCTGGATTAATGTACAGAATCCTCTATCTATATAAAATTATATTTATTCAACCCGTACAATAAATAAGATTTTTAATGATATATTATTTTATTATTTAGTATATAAAATTTATTTATTCGACCTCGTGTAATACAAGGGGTTGTAACCTAGTTATTTATATATAAAAAAAACTAGTTTACATATATGTAATTATAAAATTACATTATCTAATAAATCGTCTATATATATATATGATCATGACTAAACCGTTTTCTTATGAGAACAATCTAATAAATCGTTTATGTTTATTGTTGAAAGGGTGTTTTACAAGAAATAATTTCCGATTATCTTAGTTAATTATATCTTTTTTAATATTTAAATGCGTATTCTTCTTAAACTGATCATTCATCTGATTCGCTTTCGGTTTGAATCTCTGGTTCGTCCTTGTGTCCACAACATTCAACTTTCTTCCCCTTATTTTTGCTAGTTTCCCCACCACCTTTACCACTGGAGACCGGCTGAATACTCGTCTGTGGATTGCCTGTCGATCCACCCCAAATCTCTGGGACTTTCGACATTTTTCTAAGCTTCTTGATGAGCGTTGCTGGATCAACATTAATTCCTGATACCGTCACCTTATTTTGGTCTCCATCTATATCCACTTTTATAACACCTGAATTAACAACATATACACAACCAATTATAATAACACCAGCAATTACTTATAACAAATTTGGAAAATTAAACAAACTGATCGTGATCAATACCCTTGACTTTATGAAGCCTTTCCCAAACGCTTTTTTTGCATCCTTCACAACAGCTAAGGTTCACTTTTAGAATACATGTCTGCACTTGCGTACAAATAACCAAAAATAAAAAAGTTATTCAACAACAATAAAGTAAAAATCAAATCAGGTAGATAGATGAACAAAAAGAAAAGGCCGAGTTGTGAATATTAAATCAAATGAAGCAAGATATATGTAAACACACATATATATATTTATTTAAATCATGAACAAGATTTGATTATGACAGGTATATTAAGAAGATGAAGAAGAAAAATGTACATTAATATCTTCTTTACTCATGATTATTAAATGGAGTTTACAGAACTTATGAACAAAGAGTGTGTTTGTGTAATTCTGTAGAGATGGATATTTTGGCTATATTCAAGACAAAGGCTTTATATATAAGCCGGTTTGGCTTGGCTTGGCTTGGCTCCGCTATGGATTTTGGTTTTTAATTTTCAATATTTTTTAGTAAAAGATGATATATAACTGAATTTATTATTGGATAGTTATATAAAAGAGTCAGTGATATATGGATTTGATATCAGTTATTGATGGTAGAGCCAATATATATCTATATAAATTTCATATTTAAGAATATTTACCTACGTATACAAAGACCATGGTTTCCCTGCCATTAGTTGAAATGGGCGGCCGCCCCTCCTCTATTTGACCAATCATTTTATTATTTTATATTTACTTTAAAATTACGCTTTTGCCTACAGTTTAAAATTACGCTTTTATCCCAACTCAAAAATATAATAACCCTTTTGCTAGCAGCTCAAAATTACGATTTTGACATCGGTTCAAAAATTATGATTTTGCCCTCAGCTTTTTATTTTATACACGCTTTAAAATTACGGTTTTGCCCACAGTTTAAAATTAGGTCTTCGCCCCCAGTTCAAAATAAAATTATGCTTTTGCCCCCAACTCAAAATTACGATTTTTTCCTCGGTTCAAAATTACGATTTCACCCTCAGTTTTAAATTATTTTTTTGCCCCCAGCTAAAAATAAAATTATGGTTTTTTCCTACCTCAAAATTACGATTTTACCCTCGGTTCAAAATTATGATTTTCCCTAGTTCAAAATAAAAATATGACTTTACAACCAGCTAAACCAAAAATACGATTTCGCACTCGGTAAAAAAATTACACTTTTACCCTCAGCCAAATTACGTTTTCGCCCCACTTCAAAATAAAATTTTGTTTTTCCGCCGGCTCAAAATTACGATTTTACACCAATTTATTATTTTATATCCACTTTAAAATTACGGTTTTTCCTTAGTTTAAAATTACGTCTTTGCCCCCAGTTCAAAATAAAATTATGCTTTTTCCCCCCGCTAAATTTTACGCTTTTCCACTCGGTTCAAAATTACGATATCACCCTCACTTCAAAATTACGTTTTTTTTTTCCCAGTGCAACATAAAAATATGGTTTTCCTCTAGCTAAAAATTAGAATTTTACTCTCGGGAAAAAAAAATTGATTTTTCCACCAAGTAAAAATAAAAATATGACTTTGCCTCCGGCTAAAAATCGTGTCAATGAGCTGCCTAACACTCTTTTTACTTTTTTCTTTCTAGCAAAACTATTGTACTGTTTTTTTAATTGGTTAAGAATTATTCGGCAATCGCCCCGCAACGCGGGCGGAGCAACACCTAGTTATTATATTATACATATTAAAACAAATTAATGATGAATAGTAAAATATTATTTATTTATTATTCTTACATTATAACTTTTTTAGGTTTTATTCTTTTTAACTATTTTATTATTTTAGTTCAATTTTAAGTATATATTGTTTTTATATCATAACTTTTAAGATATTATAATTTATAATAGTTAGTATGCTGTTGCGACGTGGTGTCTACTTCTCGATAAACTAAGTATTGTAACTGGGTTGTGAATCATAATGTACATGTAATCAAAGTACAAACGTACATATTATCAAAGCTATCCGTTTTATTATTCTAATAATACAATGTAACATTTTATAAAACTCTTAATATGTTGTTGCAACGTGCTTAATTTTATCTATGTTTTATTAAAACTTTTGTTTAAAATCTGTTGGGTAAAATATATTTTGTGGTTTTTTACTATGACGAACTAAACTAATATCGTCCGGATAACTTCGGTACCAGTATAAAGTATACTTTATATATTGTATGCTATAGCGAGTGTCGGTACCATATCGGTGCTGTGACAAACCAAAGTGATATCGTCCTAGCAACATCGATGCTTTGACAATTTCAATCGAACATCATTTTCGATAATATCGAAAACGTTACTGATATTCGATTTTATAGTTTTCAACCGACGTAAAACACGTGTCGGTATCATTTTGGTCATATCATGACTTTTTTTGTTAATACACAAAGTGTCGATGCCATACCGATACCATAATGAATCAAACCGATAAGAATGGATTACCCGCCGCAATGCACGAGAGAATTCTACTAGTTTATGTTTATATAAAAAATATGGATTTCAGGTTGTTTTGAGTTTACGATGTGAATATTTATGAGTTAAAGAAATAAGATTTGATTATTTGATAATTGATGTTACGAAATTAATACCTAAATGCAACAAATATATCAAAATTAAAAGGTGATCAAATAGCATTAATAATGAAAAATATAGGCTTTAACTATTTGCACACCCTGGCAGGCTATCTACACACTTAGGGTTTACCTACGCTGCGTAAAGGTCTCTACGCAACGTATAGGGGTAAATACGCTGCGTAGAGACCTCTACGAGGCACATGTAAAGGGTAGGTGTCAAATCAGTCTGACATACACTGCGTATAGACCTATACACAGCATATGTACATAAAGTAAGACGCTGCGTAGAGGTCTATACGCAGTGTATGTCAGACTGATTTGACAATGATACGATGTTGTCCAGGCATGTGAATAAAGCTATACGCGGAGTATAGAGTTATACGCTGTGTATGATTGTAAATTCAAAAGTGGTATTTAGCCATGCATCATCTCTGCCTTCGACTTCAAACCTCATTTCCTCTGTGCATTAAATCACTTGGTATAGGCTGTGTTTTTTGTTGAATTCATTTGTTCTGTAGATCTTCAATTTCTCTGTATCAAACACAAGATTGTTAAAATGTCATCAATTTGGGACGAGAATTATTTCCATAATCGCTATTCTAACGACGCACTGGGAGTAAATAATGCCAATGAGGAGGAGGAGGTTGTGTCTGGATTCCATATTGATCAAAAAACACAATTGCCAAACTTTAACGAGACTCCGACTCCACCTGTTGATGAATCTCCGTACGTTCAACAAAGTGGATACGATGCTGAGAATACACCTGTTGATGAACCATATCACCCGACGCATCAATCTTATCCGGGTTACGGATACGGGGGTGAAGGTGGATACGGAGGATACGGTGGATACCGGGGTGAAGGTGGATACGGGGATGAAGGTGGATACAGTGGATACGGGGGTAAAGGTGGATACGAGGGTGAAGGTGGATACGGTGGTGAAGGTGGATACGGATGCTACGGTGGATATGGTTATGAGCCCTGTAACACACCACTGTAAGATGATTATGAACCATCTACCCCGGGCAATCCGTTTCAAATAAAGTAGGTATCACATTAATATTTGTATTATTTTTATTGTTATTATTACTATTATATTTGTTACAATTATTATAACTATTATTATTGTTCAAATGATTATAATTATTATTATTGTTAAAATTATTATAATTATTATTATTGTTAAAATTATTAACATATTGTCAACATTATAATCATTATTATTATTATTATTATTATTATTATTATTATTATTATTATAATTATTATTATTATTATTATTGGTGTTATTATTATTATTATTATTATTATTATTATTTTTATTGTTATTATTGTTGTTGTTATTGTTATTATTATTATTGTTGTTATTATTATTGTTGTTGTTGTTGTTGTTATTATTATTATTATTAATGTTAGAATTATTATAATTATAATAATTATTATAATTATGGTTATTATTGTTATTATTATTATTATTATTATTGTTGTTGTTGTTGTTGTTGTTGTTGTTGTTATTATTATTATTGTTGTTGTTGTTGTTATTATTATTATTATTATTGTTAAATTATTATAATTATAATAATTATTATTATAATTATAATAATAATAATTATTCTTGTTGTTGTTGTTATTATTATTATTATTATTATTGTTATTATTATTATTGTTGTTATTATTTTTATTATTATTGTTATTATTGTTATTATTATTGTTATTATTGTTGTTATTATTGTTGTTATTATTATTGTTATTATTACTATTATTAACGTAACTTTTTTTAGCGTTTCATGTCTCTAACGGATTTGAAGAATTGGGTACTAGAAACGGGAAAGCAGAATGGTTACATAATTTTTACCCGCAGATCGAAAAATATTAGCGGTACTACTGGGATGGTATGGCTTGTGTGCGACCGTAGTGGTGAGCACCGTAGTAAAGCAACAATTAGGAAAGCTGGTAGAAAAAAAAATCGGTTGCCCATTTTCATTACTCGCCATCCGGGACGTGACGAATGACACGTGTGAGTTAAAAGTGGACAACGCGAACCATAACCACGAACCTACGACGAGTCTGTTGGGCCACGCTTTTGTGCGAAGATTTAGTGAAGTAAAATACAAGCTAGTGGAGCAGCTAACTGCTCAAAACATGGAGCTACGTATCATATTTCAAACCCTAAGATTATTTAGTCGACGTCGTCCGTAAGGCGCGTACGGGCCTAACGAGCGTCGAAACTAAGTTCGTCGTTAAAATAGTTTTTTTTTTTTTATTATTTAGTCGAATTCGAACCGTGAGGCGCGTAGGTCCCTAACGAGCGTCGACAGAAAACCTTTTTTTTAAATAGAAAACATTTTTTTTAAACTTAAATTGTTTATTTTTAAACATAAAACTGTTTTTTTTAACAGAAAAATATTTTTTTTAAACAGAATTTTTTTTAAACAGAAAACTGTTTTATTTTAAAATACAGTAAACTGTTTTTTTAACAGAAAAATTGTTTTTTAAATTACAGTAAACTGTTTTTTTTAAACGTCCCCCGTAAGGCGCATAGGTGACTAACGAGCGACGAAACTAAGATCGCCGTTAAAATATTTTTTTTTATTATTCAGTCGAATTCGAACCGTAAGGCGCGCAGGTCCCTAACGAGCGTCGACACTAAGATCATCGTTTTATATTTTAACGACGAAGTTGGTAACGACGCTCGTTAGGGACCTACGCGCCTTACGGTTCGACTTCGACTAAATAATAAAAAATAAATATTTTAACGACGAACTTAGTTTCGACGCTCGTTAGGCCCGTATGCGCCTTACGGACGACGTCGACTAAATGATAAAAAAATATAATTTAACGTACGATATTAGTTTCGACGCTCGTAAAGCGCGTAGGTCCGTTACGCGCGTCGAAATCCGTAACGAGTCAAAAATATATTGTGTTTTTTATCCTCATTTAGTCGATGTCGTCTGATTATTATTTACTGACTGGTTTCCTTTTGTACTGGTATTTGCACAAGATGATTTCCACTTCGATCACCGCTCGAAACAAGAGCCGGGAGTGGTGTACCAATGTTGACTTGTTTTTCTTATATTGCCTCTTATACAAGAGGCCGTGCGCTCTCGCCCACGCTTTGGCGCAGTACTTCGCCTCCGCGCATCATCAACAGGAGCGCGGACTGTTATACGGCGGCGCCTACGTGATTAGGATAGCCCTTTCGTTGGGCTATCACCCGGAGAATGACCGCGACCGTGTAGGCCCGGCAAACAACCGAAGTGGATGGGGATGAACACAGTATCAGGAATGCACGTTACTAAAGCATTCCCACACGGGAAGCGGTTTAAGAATAAGGACGGCGGGCAATACCAGCTTACACAGCTGCCGGCACAGTTCGATCCGGTATTTCCCCCGCGCGATCCGGAGATGCCGGAGGCGCATGAACCGGCCGACGTCATTCCGAAGCAACCACAGCCGCGTGGACCACCCAGGGCGCCTCAGTTCCAACGACATGTTTGGCACGGTCCTGATCCATCATATCAACGGCTACGTCGCGACGTTGACAGGCACAACTATCTGTTGGAGTGGGTGGTTGCGGAGCTGTAGGAGCGCCGACAGCGTGACGAGTTACCTCGACGACCCTACATTACGGATGCGGAATGAGATCAGCATCAGCAGCAGCAACAGCCGCCATAGTATATTATCATTTTGTTATATATGCACAAACTTTCGCTGTATATATCAAACTTTTGGTGTACATATAAAACTTTTGCTGTAAACGGTGCAACATATTCGAACAGTACCCGAGTATTTCCACTTATTTAAGCTATAAAATTTTAACGTTATAGTATTCGAATCGTATATACGCTTTTCAAAATTTTAACATTACACGCTTTTCGACGACATCGACTAAATAAATTAATGACGACGTCGACTAAATAATAAAAAAACATTATATATTTTTAAACTCGTTATATATTTTAAGCGGGAAAGAATTTATACCACAAATATGCCGAATGATGAAAAAAATTCTGAAAGGTTATATACGCTGCGTATAGCTCTATACGTAGCGCATATAAACTCGGTAAAAATCTGATGCTTCAAACCCACCAAAATGACCCCAAAAGTTCAAATGGTTTATATACGCTACGTAGAGAGCTATACACAGCGTATATAAACCCTTGTTTTCTGTGCAATGATTGGTGATTAGGCACTGAGATCCATGGTTTACCTACGCATCGTATAGGTCTATACACAGCGTATAAGGTTAACCATATACGCTGCGTATAGACCTATACGCAGCGTAGGTAAACCCTGATTTTACTAGGGTTTGGTGTGCCAATAGACACATTGATGTGCCAATAGGTACACCCAAAATATATTGTATTAAATAGATTAATTAAAAGATATAAATTGAAACCGAGATGAATTAGATATAATTTTAAGCTTTATCCACATCCCACCCTTTTAAAAATCCTACTAGTAAATTACTGGGTATGATTATTATTATTATTTCAGCTAATATATGATAACCATATATAGTTAATAAGCTCGACTCTAGAAAGTAATTAAAGTGCTTATCTATACACATGCAAATATACGAATATACACAAACATCACGCGTGTATACTTACAATTACATTATCTACTTTGCTAATACCTAAAAGTAAAATTACTTACCTCACATACCCAGAATAGTTTAATCTATACTATATAATAAAAGAAACCAATAAAATGACACTTCTCATTATTCTAGACCATTAATAATTATAGATAATTATTATTTAATTAAAATTATTAAATATTAATTAAATTAATATAATATTAGTTTGACATAATATTAATATATCTTTGAATATTAGAATAATTCTTTCGAAGTTTTAATTTTAAAGTTACTAATTTTGTAAAATATCATCTTAATAATCATTCTAAGTATTACTTAATTTAAATTATTAAATATTAATTAAATTAATATAAATCTTATCAACCTCTAAATTATCGGCATAAACTTAACTTCAAATCATAAAGTTTTATCTAAACTAAAAAGCATTATTTCACTTAGAGTTAATTACATAGTTAGTCCCTGTGGTTTGCACAAAATAACATACTTAGGTACTAATAGTTTAAAATCACATTCTAGGGTATTAACTTTTCATTTTGTAACGTTTGAAGGTATTAACTTCTAAGGTAGTAACATAGGTAGTCCCTGTGGTTTGCACAAAATAACATACTTAGGTACTAACAGAATGTGATTTTAAGCCTACAAATAAGCTTAATACCCCCAAACGTTAGAAAATGAAAAGTTAATACCCTAGAATGTTATTTTAAACTATTAGTACATAAGTATGTTACTTTGTGCAAACCACAGGGACTAACTATGTAATTAACTCTTTCACTTAACATAGATAAACATGCATGTTATTATTGTTTTAGATTTATTCAACCCGTATAATACATGGAATTTTTTTAAAATATAACTTTTTTATTATTTAGTATATAAAGTTACATTTCTTCCACCGGTGAATACACAGTTTTTTTTAAATAGAACTTTTTTATTATTTAGTATATAAGATTACATTTATTCAACCACATAATAAATGAGGTTCTTAAATATATAAATTTTCATTATTTAATATATAAAATTGTATTTACTCAACATGTGTAATAAATAAGGTTTTTAAAAACATATTGTTTTTCTATTTAGTATATAAAATTACATTTATTCAACCCGATTAATACACGGGGTTCTAATCTAGTATTTAATAAGATAATTTAGTAATAGTCCGTAAGACAGATTCTCAATATTTTACCAATCTTTGTTGGCATAATGGTGACTTGTAAAATAAAATAAACAGTCATCTAAGCTTTCTATAGTTATTCTTTACGAGTTTTCTTTTGCTGAAAACCACTTATTGCATGTTTATTCGAAACATTGTTATGTATCTTTTTTGGCTACAGTCGTTCTCGTTCATAAAGTCATCATTAATTTAGTTGCACAGATTGGACTTAACAAAATCTAACGGTCATAAGCAAACATACACGTTTTCCTGCAGTATAATTGTTCTTTTTACAAAGAGTTAATTATACAGATGAACTCTATCGTTTATAAGGCTATAAGGTGTGGTCATGACCCTCCACATAGGCCACATGTCATCTACCTTTAATCAACCATTTAAAACTACTACCCTAAGGGTGTGGTCATGACCCAAGCCACTACCTCCTTTATTTTTTTAATTTATTTTTGTCTTAAAATTATCAAATGGGAGGGTCGTGGTAATCGTTGTTTAATCCATGGGAACCACCATCAATCAAGGAGGGGGGTGGTGTACCATTTAATTAATGATCCTATGTGGAAATAATGTTTCAATCCATTCACACCACACCCCATAGCCTGTGCTAACTTTTTTTAACAGTTATGAGCAGTGGCGAATTTAGGAATTTTTTTTTTTAAATAAGGTCCATTTTTTTCAATGTTCAAAATTTTCACAATAAAACATTCAAATTTTCAGGTCGGTATTCGTTCGGGTCGGGTCAGAGCAAGGTTTGAATTAGATTAAAAAAAATACAAAAAAACGGGTTAAACAAGGATTCCATGACCTACTGTTGCTAAAGGGGTGGTTTACCCCTACACCAGCTTTCCTTTTATTTTTATGGTGTTCACCTAATTATATTTATGGCGTCCTTATAAATTTAATATACCTGATCTACTAATTTTTAAAAAACATTGGGGTCCGGGGACCCCGACCTGCTCAATGTGGGTCCGCCCCTGGGTTTGAGACTTGTGATTATCGGTTTGTAACGAGTTTGGGTATTAACAACAATTTCTGTTAAATTTGACTAGAATGACTAAAATACCTTTTTTAACTGCAAGGACCATTTGTGTAAAGAAGGTTACATGATAGTTGTAATTACTTTGATAGCTTATTTCCTCACTGGATATATACTTACATAAGGACATGACTTGAGGTTGCCATCAAACAAGAATAAAAATGTAACTTCGTACTGCTCTGCTTACCTTGGAAATCAGTGTAGGAACCGTTCACGTAAATTAAATAAAATAAACAAATTTAATTACAAGATTACAATTCAGAAATAAAGAAAGCAAAATTACAGGTACAATTACAACTGAAAAATAAATCAAAATGCAAGAATGGTGTAGAAGCAGAGTGGCTGAGGCACGTGTTCAACACGCTTCCCTTAAAACAAATTCCGAGTCTCCCAGGAGTACTCGTTTTGTTTCCCAGGGTACAACAGCCGGAGCAGTAGTACTGCCGGAATTAGCCTACAACCCGAAGGCTACCTTGAAACTTGCAGGAAAAGAGCAGAAGACTGTTGAGAGAAATTAAAGTTTGCTGTTGTGTTGCTGGTGATCTCTTCTGCTGGGTATGGAGCTGTATTTATACAGCTCCTAAGTCGAAACAGTCAAAACGAATTAAAGAGAGGTTTAAATTGCATTAAACGTCTTCAATGCAATTTAATACGTCATTTAATTCTCAGTCAAAGCCAGTTAACTCGTCAGTTACGAAGCTGGACTGAAACTGCTCTAATATTCAATGCTGGAAGCTTTCTGCGCGTGCGCGCCCATGCGCGGTGCGGCCTCTTGGCTCACAGCCATGCGTGCATGCGCCACGTCACCATGCGCGGTGCGGCCTCCTGGCTCACAGCCATGCGCGCATGCGCCACGTCACCTGTGAGCCTATACGAGCGCGCCACACAGTCGCGCCGTATTGGCTCACTCTGGTGCGCCGCGCACGACACCGCAGGACCCATGCACCATGCGTGCACCCGCGCGCGCATGCGCATGACTGCCACGTCATGCGCCGCATCACCTACCACTTGGTCCTTGCAACCCTTGTGCTCCACCCCGCGCACGTGGTCAAAAATACAAAGGCGGCTCTCAAGCGGCTCGCGGCGATGCGAGCGTGCGAAGTGCAAAGTGCGCCATCAAAGCGCCACATTGCGCCTCATCGCCAACGCCACGCGCGCGCGCGAGCGTGTGCGAGTGCGAGTGCGAGTTAGGGTGCTCCGCACCCTTCGCGAGGACACTAGTGTGTGCTTCCATGAAACAATAAGGATGGAGAGTTCCCACTTAAATACCCCTTTAAGTTCCATCTCTCATCCGATGTGGGACAAGGTGCTACTTTCCCTTTTGTTTCAGCATTGAATGTTCCAAACACCCAACTTTGAGCATCGATATCTCATTCATCTTAGCTCGGTTTTGGACGTGATTTAGTTCGTTGCGAAGGTCTTCCAACATAGAACACAAACCCACAAATAAATATATAAAACCCGCTCATTTTATTATATTTATTTCTAGCCCAAAATAGGAAAAAATCATTTTCCTATATTTGTGAAAAATGCTATTTTCACCTATTTTTCCAACAATCCCCCACATGAAAAATGCTATTTTCATCAAATTTCCAACAATCCCCCACATGTATGGAAATGGATCTTTTCCTTACACTTTTCAACGATAAACTTCGACAGTTGAGTATTGCAAGATAGGTAGGTTTTAACCTTTGAACCTTCTTTTGTGAAGCGCACTTAGCTTACTAGCGGTGTGTAGACGCGATGTCCTTGAACATACCCCCATTTGTGTAAACGACAATACACTTGACACAATACTCTCCCTGGTTTGGCCAACTCCTCATTGTCGTGTCCTATTATGGTCTTGGAACACTGGCCTGGTTCTGCGAGAGCTCTAGGATTTGCGCACCCCACAAATCCATTTGAAGCGACCCTACTTCTCTCTAACATAGGTGATTCCCTGAATCATTAAAAGCATCATGGTTATTTGATTTCTCGAAATCGTTAACTTTATATGCTTAGCCTCACATCAATGTCACTGATTGGAATGGACTAGGAAGTATAAATAACTCCCTTTTTATTTAGTTTGGGGTACTCCCCCACAGTGACTCCGATTTGGTAATATGATTAAGTTTGCCTATTGAACTTAGTTCTTGGGATCTCCAGTCAGCTAAGTTAGGTTTCCCTCATATTCCCAATTACCACGGGCTTTAGTCCCATTCCTCTTGACGACATTTCTACTAACTCTCTGCTTAAGCCTTTTGTAAACGGGTCCGCAATGTTATCCTTTGATCTCACATAATCAATTGTGATAACACCCGTTGAGAGTAGTTGTCGTACCGTGTTATGTCTACGTCGCATATGCCTTGATCTGCCATTATACATTAAGCTTTGAGCTCTACCAATTGCTGATTGGCTATCACAATGTATACAAATGGCTGGCAAAGGCTTTGGCCATCTTGGAATATCTTCCACGAATTGACGTAGCCATTCCGCCTCCTCACCTGACTTATCCAAGGCGATAAATTCGGATTCCATTGTGGATCTTGCTATCACCGTTTGCTTAGAAGACTTCCAAGCAATAACAGCTCCTCCAAGTGTAAACACGTAACCACTTGTTGATTTGGAATCTTTATTATCCGATATCCAGTTTGCATCAGTGTATCCTTCGATCACTGCTGGTTGTCGGGTATAATGCAGTCCATAATCTCTTGTGTATCTTATGTATTTAAGCACCCTCGTGATAGCTTTCCAATGATCCGCGCACGGATTGCTGGTGTATCTACTTAGCCTACTCACCGCGTAAGCCAAGTCGGGTCTAGTACATGTCATTAGATACATTAGACTGCCAATAATTCTTGAATACTCTAGCTGAGCAACTCCATCTCCTTTATTCTTCTTGAGATGTTGGGAGGTATCAACTGGAGTTCGAGCTACACTCGTATCTCCCGAGTTGAATTTTTCAAGAATTTTATCCACATAGTGAGATTGACTTAACACAAGACCTTCTTGGGTTCTTATGATCTTTACTCCAAGAATCACATCCGCTAAACCCATGTCTTTCATGTCAAATCTCGCTTTTAACATGCTTTTAGTAGCTTTGATAATTTTATCATTACTCCCAATGATAAGCATATCGTCTACATAAAGGCATAAAATCACATAACCTTCGTTTGTGTCTTTGAAATAAACACATTTATCGCACTCATTTATTTTGAAACCATTGTCAAGCATGACATGATCAAACTTTTGGTGCCATTGTTTTGGTGCTTGCTTCAAGCCATACAAAGACTTGACGAGTTTACATACTTTACCCTCTTGACCTGGGGCGGAGAAACCTTCAGGTTGCTCCATGTAAATCTCTTCTTCTAAATCGCCATTTAGAAATGCGGTTTTAACATCCATTTGGTGAACTTCCAAATTTCTTAAAGCCGCTATAGCAAGAACCAATCTAATCGAGGTTATGCGCGTCACAGGCGAGTAGGTATCAAAGTAATCTAGACCTTCCTTTTGTCTAAATCCTTTAATCACCAACCTAGCCTTGTATTTATCAATACTTCCATCAGTTTTCATCTTCCTTTTGAATATCCAACGATATCCAAGTGGTTTGCAACCAGGTGGAAGATCTACTAACTCCCAAGTATGATTTTGTAATATAGAATCAATCTCGTTCTTTATTGCTTCTTTCCATTGAGGTCCTTCCGAAGAAGAAACCGCTTCGCGATATGTATTGGGCTCGCCCTCAACCATATAGCTTACGAAGTCAGGACCGAAGGATTTTTCAACCCTTGGCCTTTTGCTTCGCCTACGATCACCCTCGTCAACATCAGGTTGATCGTGTGTTTCATCTATCCGCGTAGATGAACTTGGACCCGCTTCATCTAACCATGTAGATGAACTTGGACCCGCTTCATCAAGTGCTGTTGATGAAGTTGTATGTGTTTGTCTTCTCAAAGGAAACACATTTTCAAAATACGAAACAACGTTAGGATTCACCTCCATGATAGTGTCATTGTGTACATCAGGGTTCTTGGACTCATGTACAAGAAAGCGATGTGCACTACTTTGCGCGTACACAATTACCTTCTTGCGTTGCATTAACACACATCCTAATCCTAGCTTAGAAGCATCACAGTAAACCTCAAAATCTTCTGTTCCTTCTGGCAAGGCTAGAATAGGGGCGTTTGTTAACCTTTGCTTTAAAATCTTAAAAGCCTCTTCTTGTTTGGGTCCCCACTCAAACTTCACGGCATTACAGGTTAGCTTAGTTAATGGTACAACTATTTTGGAAAAATCCTTAATAAACCGTCTATAGTATCCGGCTAACCCTAGAAAACTTCTAACTACCATAGCTGATTGCGGGACCTTCCATTTAGTGATTGCTTCTATTTTGGAGGGATCTACGTGCATACCTTCATGATTCACCATGTGTCCTAAAAATTGTACCTCTTGTAGCCAAAATTCACACTTCGAGAATTTGGCGTAAAGCTTTCCTTTTCTTAACAAAGTTAAGAGTACATGCAGATGCTCACAATGTTCATCCTGACTTTTGGAATAAATGAGTATATCGTCAATAAAAACAATTACAAATTTATCCAAGTACGGTTTACAGATCCTATTCATCATGTCCATGAATGCGGCAGGAGCATTCGTTAACCCAAAGGGCATGACTGTAAACTCGTAATGACCATACCTATTTCTGAAGGCATTTTTAGGTATGTCTTCTTCTTGTACCTTCAACTGATGGTATCCGGAGCGTAAATCTATCTTAGAAAAATATTTAGCTCCCTGAAGTTGATCGAAAAGATCATCAATCCTAGGTAATGGGTATCGATTCTTAATTGTAACCTTATTTAATTCCCTGTAATCCATACACATTCGCATCGAATCATCTTTCTTTTTCATGAACAACACTGGTGCTCCCCACGGGGATGAACTAGGTTGTATAAATCCTTTGCTTAGCAATTCATCTAACTGCTTTTTCAATTCTAACATTTCGGTGGGTGCTAACCGATAAGGTGCCTTGGCTATCGGTGTAGTTCCAGGGATTAGATGAATTCTAAATTCTACTTCCCTATCGGGTGGTAATCCTGGTAGTTCTTCTGGGAATACATCCGAGTATTCTGATACTACTGGAAATTTCCTTAAGTTCCTTACCTTTAGTGTTAATGATTACTGTAATCATATATACTATTCCCTGTTTTCTTGAATAACTGGCCAATTTCATAACTGAAATGAATTTCATTGGCTTACATGGCTTATCTCCTGTAATCACTACGATTTCTCCTGTAGGGGTATGAATTTCTATAGAATTCTTATCACAGAGGATTCGAGCATGGTTGGCTACTAACCAATCCATTCCTAACACAACATCGAATCAGGCTAACTTCATAGGTCATAGGTTTGCAGAAAATTTATGGCCTAAAAGTTCTATTTCTCCTTCTTGAAAAACCTGATCTATGTTAACAGAATTACCATCTGCAGTTTCTACCATATAAATCTGCCTAAGTTTAGTTAAAGGTAGGTTAAGAGCTTGGGAGAATGAAGTATTTATAAAACTTTGGTTTGCACCAGAGTCAAATAATACTTTTGCATAAACGTCGTGAACTAGGAACGTACCAGCTATCACATCTGGAATTAGCTCTGCTTCCTGTGTAGTCAACTGGAAGGCTCTTGCGTTTTTCTTGGTAGTTCCTTCTGCTGGTTTGGCTTTGTTGTCAGCTGGTTTGACCAGTTTAGGGTAGTCTGGTCTAAAATGTCCAGCTTCTCCACAATTGTAGCAGATTGTTGACTTCTTCCTCCGGCAATCTTCTTCTTGATGCCCCGGAATCTTGCAAAAATTGCAATACCCTTTGCATCTTCCAAAATGCTTCCTTTTACAAGTTTTGCAAAATGGAGCTGTGGAGGATTGCCCGGTTCCCTTTTTCTTGAAGTTACTACTTTTACTCGCACGGAATCCTTGGGTAATCTTTTGGGCCACTTCCTTCCTCCGATTTTCTTCTCTTGTGCGTACCAGCCCGTCGGTCAAAGTATTGGCTAGTTCCACTGCATCGTCAATTCTACGAGGTCTCGCAGCTTTAACGATGTCACGGATTTCGCCAATCAAACCCCAAATATAGCGAGATATAAGTACCGGTTCTGGCGAGGCCAGGGTTGGTGCAACTCTAGCATACTCGAAGAATGTTGAAGTATACCCTCGACAATCAACATCCACCATCCGGTGGTTCAGGAACTTATTTGTCATTTGTTCCTTTTCATATTCGGGACATAATTTTCTTTCCACTAGACTCTTAAAATCTTCCCAATTCATGGCATATGCCACATCACTTCCCTTGGCTTGTAGCACGGTGTTCCACCATTCTAACGCTTCTTCTTTAAAAAGATGCGACGAGTACATGATCTTGTCTTCTTTAGCACATTTACTCATTTTGATTACTGCCTCAGTTTTCTCTAACCAACGCAGTACGGCAGTCGCCCCTTCATTACCTGCAAATTCGACTGGTTTATAGGCAAGAAATTCCTTGTATGTGCAACCAGGCGTTGCAGCTTTCATTCTCTTAAGAAACGGGGCTTGCATCACATCATCATTATTGTTATTGTTGCTGCCTCCATTTACACTATTACTGTAATTGTCTTTGTGAGTACGTTTGCTGGGGTTAACTTGCGAAGGTGCACCCGGATTTCTTGCAGCAGCAAGGATTGCTGGAATAGCATTGGCTATCCCCTGGGCAACGATATTTTCTATATCTTGCCTATTTAGAAATTGATCTTCATTGTTTTGTTCAGATTGGTTAACTTCGTTGACCGGTTGGTTTTCAGCGTTTTCCATTTGAATAATTATAAAGTGCGTAAATTATCAGGGAATAATTAACGACAAAACACAATTAAGAAATGCCAACACGTATAGCCAAAATTGTCGACATTGCGACTCCTATATTTTATATAGTAGTATGCATCACTACACACCGAATATTTTACAAAAGTTTTATTTTAAGTTATTTTACACGATTATATTTTATTATTTATTATTATTTTATTATTATTAAACACACAACCACACACCCACATACGATCCTTGTCAGCTGGCACTTCAGAAACGACGTTCCCTCTCGTCGTATTTCCAGGATATCCTCTCCCCCACTTTCCGGATTCTATTTCCTGCATCCACCAGCTCCTCGCCATAGTGGCGGAGTTCAGCCAAGTTCTCGGTGCTCATTGGTGGGTTTGGTGCAGGCTCTGGGTCAAACTGGGGGAAAAAGGTATTAGGGTTATTCAAAAGATTCTGAAATTGCCAATCACTTGTCCACCATTCCTCCAGCTCTCCGGGTAGAAGTTGGTGGCTGACAATGGGATCTGGGATACCAGGTTCCAAATTAACTGGAAGTTGTGATTCAATTGGGTAATTGAAGAGATCTTCATTGGCAGGTCCAATGAGGTCACAATTCGCCAGTTTACGATCCAGCTCTTCCCAGGGTGACATTTCCTGGGCTTGCCCTGAACTTTCCCCGATCTCTTTTCCTTTTCCTTTATCATTTGGGTCCACAGTCTTTTTCACCCTCTGTGCGGCTGGCTTCATTCTCCGTACGCGTCTCCAGCCTACGAATCTCCTTCTCTTTTTCGACTTGGGTTTCTCCTGGGCTTGAGCCTGGAATATCATAAGTTCTTCGGTATCGGCCTGATAGCCAGAAAACCCCCCGGAAACATCCATACCAACAGTATGGATGTTGAGATTCTGAAGAGCTTTAGACAACTCATTAATGGTGTTAGCAGATATAAGGAAACACAAAATCCTAATTAGAAAATTATATTTTACAAGTTAAATTTTCACAGAATCACAGAATGGAAATTTTGAGAAATTAAGTATTTCTGAATACTTAATTGGCTTAAATCAGTGGCTCTGATACCACCTTTTTCTGTCACGCCCCCGTCTCGGTTTTACCCGGTCCAGGAGTCGCAGGACAGAAACCCGTGGTATTTATTATTTGAGTTGACAGCGGAAGATTTACAGGATCTTTTAAAACTTGATAATACCCCATTTATTTTATTTCATAATTTGGCGTAAACCCCGTAATTTACAATAGAGGAATTTTTACTAGAAAATTCCCTGATTTTCAAAACATGTTTATTTATTTTACTGAGCCACCACTTCAAGCTTGTTAGTGCTCCGTAGCACGTTTTTCCTTGGTTCACAGAAAATCACCTGAAACATGTTTTAAAAATATTTTATCAGCGGGGAAATACTGGCGAGTCACTCAATTTTAATAAAACGACTCCTAGTAATAAATTACAACATAAGAGAGATTACAATGGCTTCTATCTTATTTTTATCTGGCGCTGTGTCACACCCTGGTGACGATGGTCATACCACTATTGGGTCCTTTCACCCAAGTAGTGATGATTATCACTGTTAGGTTGATGAACCTAACTGTGAGAGATTAGTAATGTGCACAATACCCCACTAGCCAGTGATTCAAGATATCCACGACTTAATCCCTGTAATTATAACTTTTGAAAATAATTTGAGGTATTGTAAAACAGTTGATAAAAAGAGAATGAGTCACATTGCAGATATAATTGGGCGGAGTTTAGCCTACTGATAAGCCTGATAACCTAATTTAAATAACAATGCACGCGAAACTAGGTCAATAACTTAATACAATATTTACGATAAGTTCACAAAATCAAAACCCTCACGACGAATGACAAAGTATAGCCCGAGTTCGAGAAGCACTTAAACATCCATCGGATTCACGACGAATGACAAAGTATAGCCCGAGTTCGGGCAGCACTTAAACATCCATCGGATTCACGACAAATGACAAAGTACAGTACTTAAACATCCATCGGATTGGTTTCAATCGTTCAGACATTGTATCGTAGCAGTGATCGAGTTAATACCCTGTATCGTAGCAGCGTTTCTCTATGTGGAAATTCAAATTTTGAGTAGTAGACTTCGTTTTTGAATGAAATTTTCGAACACAGATGAACTGCTCATGCACCAGCAATTTATAGCAAACTTTTGGGTTTTACGCGGCCCGCGTAAACCCTTTCTTGATCCTTACGCGGCCCGTGAGGGCCTCCTAGTCTACGTGTAGGGCATATGTGTCACGAGTAGGCCCGCCACGTGTGAGACACCTGGCCCGGAACGCTTAGCCGGTCAACTTTAAGTTGACGCGGCCCGCGTAAGCCTGAGCTTACATTTTACGCGGCCCGCCTGGAACCCAAAATTCTTGTTTTCTTGGTTTTTCATGCACATTGGGGTTTTAGGGGTCCGGGTTTTTACTTACGGGTCATTTTGAGGCATTTTTGCAGGTCCTTACACTAACCCTTTGTCCAATGGTGAAGTTATGTCATGTAATGTATACAAAACATCATAATACTGGCAGTAATTTATAGAATACAAAGACTCGATCAATGTAAATATAATTGAAAAACTTTTAAAGTTTTGTAAAACAATTGATAAAAAGAGAGAACGACTCACTTTGTAAACTTAGGTTTTACTAAAAGCTTCCTGGTAATATTTTCTTGTGATTTTCCTTGGGTTCCTATTAAAAATATACAATACACGCGTGTTAGTATAATAACCCAATTCAACTTTATCAATACATCACGAGATCAGAACCCCAACATAGTTTACAAAGCATAGCCTTTGTCAGGCAGCGCTTTGGCATCCGTTGCTGGGTTCAAGATCGATCGGACAGGGTATCGAATCAGTGATTAGTGGTTAAAACACTTACAACGGGGCAGAGCTTCGTGAAATTAGGGGTATTAGGTATTATATTTTTGTTCAGAAAGTTTGAGAGAGAAGGAGATTTTGAACGAATTTGAACTGCAGACTGAAAGCTCTATTTATAGGTGAAATTTGATCCTCTTGCGCCTCGCGACAACCTCAAGCTAAGCCTCTCGCGGCCCGCCAGACCCCCTAGCTAGGTTTTAGGGTTGACCAGTCATCAATGTAGGTGTGACACGTGGATGACACGTGTCATCAAACGTGACCGGGAAGTTACATGCCTCTCGCGCCCCGCGAAAGGTTTCTTCTTTGTCTGTCGCGGCCCGCGATAGACATTAATTTTTTTTTCATTTTTCAAATGAAATAATGTTACGCGAGTTCGGTTTTTCGATTACTGAGTGTTTTAGGACATTTTTTAGGGTTGTTATATCCTCCCTACCTTGTTTTCAATCTCGTCCTCAAGATTCACTGAAATAGGTAAGGATAATTGCTTTTCATTTCAGATTCTTGTTCCCATGTGTATTCTGACCCTCTTTTCAAATCCCAATTTACTTTGACCAGAATTAATCTCTTGTGCTTGAGGTTCTTAATCTTTCTATCTTCAATTTGTATTGGCTTTTCCATAAACTTAAGCTTTTCATTTACCTCTATATCTTGAAGAGGCATCACCAATGATTCATCAGCTAAGCATTTCTTTAAGTTACATACATGAAATACATCATGTACTCCTGCCATCTCTTCTGGTAATTGTAGCTGATAAGCTACTGGCCCTATTCTTTTGATAATTTCAAAAGGTCTACCATACCTTGGGCTTAGCTTTCCTCTCTTTCCAAATCTTAAGACTCCCTTCCATGGCGAGACTTTTAACGGTACCTTATCTCCAACTTGGAACTCTAGTGGTTTGCGTCTGTTATCTGCATAACTCTTTTGACGGTCTCGTGCTGTTCTTAGACTTTTCTTGACTTGAATAATTTTGTGAGCTGTTTCTCGTGTTGTTCTTAGTCTTTTCTTGACTTGAATAATTATTTAAGAGGTTTTGAAACTCCCAATCGTTGGTCCACCATTCGTCCATTTCTCCTTGAGGTTGGGTGTGAATTAAAGGTTCTGGGATAGCTGGTTCCAGGTTTATTGGAAGTTGGGTTTCAGCAGGATAAGGGAAAAGATTTGTAATGATAGGCCTAAGGATATCACAGCTTGCCAGTATGTGATCCAGTTCCTCCTGAAATGGTAATTCCTCAACTTGCCTAGAACTTTCCCCAATTTCCATCTCTTCTTGCCTTGAATCTTTCTCAATCTCAATCCCTTTTCCTTTATCCATGGGATTCTTTATCTTGGGAATTCTTCTAGTTGCTGGTTTCCATCGGCGTACACGCCTCCAGCCCACAAATCTTCTTCTTTTCTTAGGTTTTGATTTCTCCAAAGGTGGAGCTTGAAATTCCATAGGTTCTTCCACATCGGCCAAGTAACCAGTGAAATCTCTGGAAACTTCTATTTTTACAGGGTAAAGATTGAGATTCTTTAGGGCTTCAGATAATTCATTAATGTTGTTTAGCATTTATGAAGAAACATACAAAATTCTAAGTTAAAATTTTGTAAATCACAAAATCACAGAATGGTAATTTAGAAAACTTTAAAATTTATTTAAAACGCACTATCGCTAGATATTTATTACAACTGAACTTTCGAATTATACAAGCGGTTTATTTAATAGTTTAAAGTTTCTGGCTTATAGATAATAGGGGTGCTAATACTGAGTCGGGGTGTTGGTAGTCTAAAGGTTAACATTTACTGCTACAGTGGCTAACATGTAGAGATTTGCCCATTTTTCATCTAATTCATCTTCCCATGGTGGTTTGCTGCCTACTTTCTGGGTTTCCGGTGACTTCCTTATTTTCTCTTGACTTTTTCTAATAATCAAACTTCTTTTACTAGGGGTAAGTGTTTTCTCGTACTGTGCCTTACGAATAAATATTCCCTCCTCAGTATCTACTGAGTATCTTGAGGAATTTGATTGGGATGTACTTCCCTTTTCTTTCGGTGAACTATCTAATTTACGATAGATATCCGAAATTCTTTGCTTACCCATACTGTAATTAACAGATAGTCAAATAGAAAATCACATAATCATAAAATGACAATTAGAAGAATTAAGTATTTTTAAATACTTAATAGGCTTAAATCAGTGGCTCGATCAGTGCTCTGATACCACATTTTCCTGTCACGGCCCCAACCCCGGTTTGACCCGGTCAGGAGCCGCGGGACAGGAACCCGGGGTATCTATAATGCGACAGCGGAAGATTTTCAACATGATCTTTTAAAACTCAAAATGCCCAATTATTTTATTCCATAATTTTGGGATAAACCCCGTAATTTACAATAGAGGAATTTAACTAGGAAATTTCCTGATTTATTAAAACATGTTTATTCATTTTAACCGAGCCACCTCTTCAAGCTTGTTAGTGCTACGTAGCACGTTTCCTTGATTTACAGCAGGTCGCCTGAAACATGTTTTAAAAATATTTTATCAGCGGAGAAATGCTGGCGAGTCACTCAAATTTGAGAAAATGACACAATTATAAATTACAGCATAAGAGCGATTACAATGGCTTATATCTTATTTTTATCTGGCGCCGTGTCACACTGTTGGGTCCTGTCACCCAAGTAGTGATGATTATACATGTTAGGTCAATGAACCTAACCGGGAGAAAATTAGTAATGTGCACAATACCCCACTAGCCAGTTATTAAGATAACCATGACTTACTTCCTGTAATCATAACTTTTGAAAATAATTTGAGGTATCGTAAAACAGTTGATAAAAAGAGAATGACTCACATTGCAAATTTATACGGACAGAGTTTAGCCTACTGATTAGCCTTTTGACCTAAATTAAATAACATGCACACGAACTAGGTTAGTAACTAATACAACATTTACGATAACTCACGAGATTAAACCCTCACAACGAATGACAAAGTGCGATACTTAAACATCCATCGAATTCGCAACGAATGACAAAGCATAACCCTAATGTGGGCAGCACTTAAACATCCATCGGCTAGTTTCAATCGATTGGACATTGAATCGTAGCAGCGATCGAGTTAATACCCTGTTATTGCGGCAGCGTTTCATGATTGTGTGTGTTTTTGGACTGTTTCTACGATATCTCAGTGTACGAATTGAATTTCTACGTCGTTCCAACGCCAAAATGCAAGTCCCAAACCCCTCTATTTATACTGAAAATTTGGCACCCTCGCGTGACGCGAGGGGTCACGTCGGGGCGTCGCGTGACGCGAGGGGTCACACTCTACCATAGGGTAGCCACGTCCCTAACTAGCTTAGCCGAGTTGACGGATTTTCAAAATTCGATTTTGACAGCAAGTTATTAGGATAATCGTCAATAGAGAATACCCCCCCCCCCCCTTGAGTTTTAGTGGCCCTGATCTTGATTCTGATTGTTCTGAAAATTTTAGGGTTTGTGCAGAATCACTTGGGGGTCTCAATTAGGGTTTCCTATTGGACAATAAATCATAAGAAATAGTAATTTTTTAATGAGGGTTGTTATATCCTCCCCACCTTAATAAAAATCTCGTCCTCGAGATTTACTGGAATAAGTGAGGATACTTTCGCTTCATTTCCGATTCTAGCTCCCAAGTATATTCGGGTCCTCTTTTCAAATTCCATTTGACTTTGACCAGTATTAGTCGTTTGTTTTTGAGAAACTTGACTTTACGGTCTTCTATTTGTAGAGGTTTCTCAATAAATTTTAACTTTTTGTTTACCTCTACATCTTGAAGAGGTACTACCAAAGATTCGTCAGATAGACATTTCTTGAGGTTGGATACATGAAATACCTCATGTACTCTAGCTAATTCCTCTGGTAGTTGTAAACGATAAGCAACTAGTCCTATACGTTAGATTACTGGAAATGGTCCTACGTATCTTGGATTTAACTTTCCTTTCTTACCGAACCGAACTACTCCTTTCCAAGGAGATACTTTTAAGAGAACCTTGTCTCTGATTTGGAATTCTAGTGGCTTGCGTCGATTATCTGCATAACTTTTCTGGCGATCTCGAGCCGTCTTTAGTCTTTCCTTGATTTGAGTAATCTTGTCAGTATTTTCTTGCACAATCTCAGGACCTGATAATTGACTTTCTCCTATTTCTGCCCAACAAACTGGAGTTCTGCACTTTCGTCCGTATAGTGCTTCGAATGGGGCAGCTTCGATGCTTGAATGATAACTATTGTTATAGGAGAATTCAATTAAGGGTAAATGGTTGTCCCAGTTTCCATTAAAATCTATCACACATGCCCTGAGCATGTCCTCCAGGGTTTGGATCGTCCTTTCACTCTGTCCGTCTGTTTGAGGATGATATGCAGTGCTTAGATTTAGTCGAGTTCCCATTGCTTCTTGGAAACTTTTCCAGAAATGGGAAGTGAAACGACTATCCCTATCCGATACAATGGAGAGTGGAACTCCATGTAAGGATACTACTTCATCTACGTACAACTTTGCCAACCTTTCCATGCTAAAGGTTTCCTTCATAGGTAGAAAATGAGCTGATTTGGTTAATCGATCCACGATTACCCAAATTGCATCATTACCTTTTCTGGTTTTGGGTAACTTAGTAACAAAGTCCATTGTTATGAGTTCTTATTTCCATACAGGCATTTTTAATTGTTGTAGTAGACCTGAAGGTTTCTGGTGTTCTGCCTTAACTTGTGAACAAGTAAGAGACTTAGAAACATATCTAGCTATGTCCTTTTTCATTCCTATCCACCAGAAGTTATTTCTTAAATCTTGGTACATTTTATTGT
Organism: Helianthus tuberosus; assembly: GCA_030545235.1. Lineage (NCBI taxonomy): Eukaryota > Viridiplantae > Streptophyta > Magnoliopsida > Asterales > Asteraceae > Helianthus > Helianthus tuberosus. The sequence continues at coordinate 143,969,654 of CM060412.1, forward strand.
TACCAGGATGCATGGTATACCTAGATTTATGGGCTTCCTCTAGAATCTTATTTCTTAATTCTCCTTGCTTAGGTACCCAAATCCGTTTCTTATGAAATCTCCAGATTCCATCACTACCTTGTTCTAAGTCTTTAATTCGCCCTTTCATTCCTTCAGCATCTTCATTGATTGTTGTTTCTTGAATACTTTTCAGTTGGTCCATTAAGTCTAATTATAGACTTAATCTAAGAGCACGAACTCGTCGTTGTTTCTCATGATACTTACGACTTAAGGCATCAGCAACTACGTTTGATTTTCCTTCGTGATATTGAATATCACAGTCGTAGTCACTCAGGATTTCCATCCATCTCCTTTGCCTCATGTTCAATTCTTTTTGCCCAAATATATATCTTAAGCTTGTATGATCTGTATAGACAGTAAACTTACTTCCGTACAGATAATGTCTCCAAATCTTAAGGGCAAAAATTATGGCTCCTAACTCTAAATCATGAGTCGTATAGTTTTCCTCGTGCTTTTTCAATTGCCTTGATGCATACGCAATTACCTTTTTGCGTTGCATAAGCACACATCCTAATCCTAGCTTTGAAGCATCGCAGTATACTTCAACATTTTCTGTTCCTTCTGGTAAAGCTAGAATTGGAGCATTGGTTAATTTCTGTTTTAAAATCTTAAAAGCTTCATCTTGTTTGGGTCCCCACTCAAACTTAACTGCTTTACAGGTTAGCTTAGTTAATGGTACAACTATTTTAGAAAAATCCTTAATAAATCGTCTATAATATCCGGCTAATCCTATAAAACTTCTAATTTCCATTGCTGATTGCGGAACCTTCCATTTGGTGATTGCTTCTATCTTAGCAGGATCTACGTGAATGCCTTCGTGATTCACCATGTGTCCTAAGAATTGCACTTCCTGGAGCCAAAATTCACACTTCGAGAATTTGGCATAAAGCTTCTCCTTTCTTAACAAAGTTAAGAGTACATGCAGGTGCTCACAATGTTCCTCCTGACTTTTGGAATAAATGAGTATATCGTCAATAAAAACAATTACAAGTTTATCCAAGTACGGTTTACAGATCCTATTCATCATGTCCATGAATGCGGCAGGAGCATTCGTTAACCCAAAGGGCATGACTGTAAACTCGTAATGACCATACCTAGTTCTGAAGGCATTTTTAGGTATGTCTTCTTCTTGTACCTTCAACTGATGGTATCCGGAGCGTAAATCTATCTTAGAAAAATATTTAGCTCCCTGAAGTTGATCGAAAAGATCATCAATCCTAGGTAATGGGTATCGATTCTTAATTGTAACCTTATTTAATTCCCTGTAATCGATACACATTCGCATCGAATCATCTTTCTTTTTCATGAACAACACTGGTGCTCCCCACGGGGATGAACTAGGTTGTATAAATCCTTTGCTTAGCAATTCATCTAACTGCTTTTTCAATTCTAACATTTCGGTGGGTGCTAACCGATAAGGTGCTTTGGCTATTGGTGTAGTTCCAGGAATTAGATGAATTCTAAATTCTACCTCCCTATCAGGTGGTAATCTAGGTAGTTCTTCTGGGAATACATCCGAGTATTCTGATACTACTGGAATTTCCTTAAGCTCTTTACTTTTCGTGTTAATGATTACTGAAATCATATACACCATTTCTTGTTTTCTCGAATAACTAGCCAATTTCATTACTGAAATGAATTTCAGTGGCTTACGTGGCTTATCTCCTATAATCACCACTAATTCTCCTGAGGGTGTATGGATTTCTATGGAATTCTTATCACAAAGAATTCGAGCATGGTTGGCTATTAACCAATCCATTCCTAAAACAACATCGAATCCGGCTAAATTCATAGGTAACAGGTTTGCGGAAAAATTATGTCCTAAGAGTTCTATCTTTCCTTCTTGCAAAACCTTATCTATATTAACATAATTTCCGTCCGCCGTTTCGACTGTAAAAATCTGCCTAAGTTGGGTTAAGGGTAAATTAAGTGCTTGGCAGAATGAAGTATTTATAAAACTTTGGTTTGCACCAGAGTCAAATAATACTTTTGCATAAACGTTGTGAACTAGGAACGTACCAGCTATCACGTCAGGAATCAGTTCGGCTTCCTGAGTCGTCAACTGGAAGGCTCTTACATTCCTTTTTGCTCCTTCTACAGGTTTGGCTTTGTTATCAGTGGGCTTGACGAATTTCAGGCAGTCTGGTCTAAGATGTCCAGCTTCTCCATAGTTGTAGCAGACTGTGAATTTCTTCTTCCTGCAGTCTTCTTCTTGATGCCCTGGAATTTTGCAAAAATTGCAATATCCCTTGCATCTTCCAAAATGCTTCCTTTTGCAAAAATTGCAAAATGGAACAGTGGAAGATTGCCTGGTTCCTCTTCTCTTGAAATTGTTACGGTTACCCATACGGAATCCTGGGTAATCTTTTGGGCCACTTCCTTCTTTCTATTTTCTTCTTGCGTCCGTACCAGTTCATCAGTCAGCGTATTGGCTAAATCCACCGCATCATCAATCGTGCGGGGTTTCGCAGCTTTGACGATATTACGGATTTCGCCAATTAATCCCCAAATATATTGAGAAATAAGTACTAGTTCTGGCGAAGCCACGGTTGGTACTACTCTCGCATACTCGAAGAATGTCGAAGTATACCCTCGACAGTCTACATCCACCATCCGGTGGGTCAGGAACTTATTTGCCATTTGTTCCTTTTCATACTCGAGACAGAATTTTCTTTCTACAAGATTCTTAAATCCTTCCCAGTTCATAGCATACGCCACAGTTCTTCCTTTAGCTTGTAGAACTGTATTCCACCATTCTAACGCCCCTTCTTTAAAAAGATGCGACGAGTACATGACCTTGTCTTCCTCGACACATTTACTTATGGTAATCACTGCCTCGGTTTTCCCTAACCAATGCAGTGCTGCAGTTGCCCCTTCGTTACCTGCAAATTCAGCTGGTTTACAGGCAAGAAATTCTTTGTAAGTGCAACCAGGTGTTGCAGCTTTCATTTTCTTGAGAATCGGAGCTTGCAGTACATTATCGTTATTGTTATTATTACCGCCTCCGTTTACACTATTACTGAAGTTGTCCTCATGCGTACGTTTACTAGGAATAACTTGAGGTTCAACTGGAATTTGAGCAGCAGCAAGTATTGCTGGAATAGCATTGGCTATTCCTTGAGCAACGATATCCTCGATATCTTGCCTATTCAGCAATTGCTCTTCCTGATTTTGCTCAGATTGATTTACTTCATTAACAGGTTCATTAGCAACGTTTGCCATCTGGTAATTAATTTATATAAGTGATTAGCATAAAGTAATTAATAATTAAACATAACAAAATAATTGCACATGCTCACATTAATACGTATAGCCAAAAGTTATCGATTTCTCGACTTCCATTTTTATATATTATATTATGCATCCGTACACACGTTATTTTACACAAGTTTTATTATTAGTTATTTTACACATACTGATTTTTATTACCAGTATTATTATTATACAAACACAGCTTCACCACCACCCCTTTTTCTCGTCAACTGGCATATTAAAAGCGATGTTCCCTCTCATCGTATTTCCAGGAGATTTGTTCTCCTATCTCCCGGATCCTAGTCCATGCATCCATCAACTCCTTTCCAAAATGGCGAAGTTCAGCTAAGTTTTCATTACTCATTGGTGGGTTTGGTGCAGGTTCTGGGTCGAACTGAGGGAAAAAGGTATAAGGATTATTTAAGAGGTTTTGAAACTCCCAATCGTTGGTCCACCATTCGTCCATTTCTCCTTGAGGTTGGGTGTGAATTAAAGGTTCTGGGATAGCTGGTTCCAGGTTTATTGGAAGTTGGGTTTCAGCAGGATAAGGGAAACGATTTGTATTGATAGGCCTAAGGATATCACAGCTTGCCAGTATGTGATCCAGTTCCTCCTGAAATGGTAATTCCTCAACTTGCCTAGAACTTTCCCCAATTTCCATCTCTTCTTGCCTTGAATCTTCCTCTATCTCAATCCCTTTTCCTTTATCCATGGGATTCTTTATCTTGGGAATTCTTCTAGTTGCTGGTTTCCTTCGGCGTACACGCCTGCAGCCCACAAATCTTCTTCTTTTCTTAGGTTTTGATTTCTCCAAAGGTGGAGCTTGAAATTCCATAGGTTCTTCCACATCGGCCAAGTAACCAGTGAAATCTCTGGAAACTTCTATTTTTACAAGGTAAAGATTGAGATTCTCTAGGGCTTCAGATAATTCATTCATGCTGTTTAGCATTTATGAAGAAACATACAAAATTCTAAGTTAAAATTTTGTAAATCACAAAATCACAAGATGGTAATTTAGAAAACTTTAAAATTTATTTAAAAAGAACTATCGCTAGATATTTATTACAACTGAACTTTCGAATTATACTAGCGGTTTATTTAATAGTTCAAAGTTTCTGGCTTATAGATAATAGGGGTGCTAATACTGAGTCGGGGTGTTGGTAGTCTAAAGGTTAACATTTACTGCTATAGTGACTAACATGTAGAGATTTGCCCATTTTTCATCTAATTCATCTTCCCATGGTGGTTTGCTGCCTACTTTCTGGGTTTCCGGTGACTTCCTTATTTTCTCTTGACTTTTTCTAATAATCAAACTTCTTTTACTAGGGGTAAGTGTTTTCTCGTACTGTGCCTTACGAACAAATATTCCCTCCTCATTATCTACTGAGTATCTTGAGGAATTTGATTGGGATGTACTTCCCTTTTCGTTCGGTGAACTATCTAATTTACGATAGATATCCGAAATTCTTTGCTTACCCATACTGTAATTAACAGATAGTCAAATAGAAAATCACATAATCATAAAATGACAATTAGGAGAATTAAGTATTTTTAAACTTAATAGGCTTAAATCAGTGGCTCGATCAGTGCTCTGATACCACCTTTTTCTGTCACGGCTCCAGCCCCGGTTTGACCCGGTCAGGAGCCGCGGGACAGGAACCCGTGGTATCTATAATGCGACAGCGGAAGATTTTCAACAGGATCTTTTAAAACTCAAAATGCCCAATTATTTTATTCCATAATTTTTGGATAAACCCCGTAATTTACAATAGAGGAATTTAACTAGGAAATTCCCTGATTTATTAAAACATGTTTATTTATTTTAACTGAGCCACCTCTTCAAGCTTGTTAGTGCTCCGTAGCACGTTTCCTTGATTTACAGCAAGTCGCCTGAAACATGTTTTAAAAATATTTTATCAGCGGGGAAATGCTGGCGAGTCACTCAAATTTGAGAAAATGACACAGTTATAAATTACAGCATAAGAGCGATTACAATGGCTTATATCTTATTTTTATCTGGCGCCGTGTCACACTGTGTGACGATGGTCATACCACTATTGGGTCCTGTCACCGAAGTAGTGATGATTATCCATGTTAGCTCAATGAACCTAACCGGGAGAAAATTAGTAATGTGCACAATACCCCACTGGCCAGTGATTAAGATAACCACGACTTACTCCCTGTAATCATAACTTTTGAAAATAATTTGAGGTATTGTAAAACAGTTGATAAAAAGAGAATGACTCACATTGCAAATTTATACGGGCAAAGTTTAGTCTAATGATTAGCCTTTTGACCTAAATTAAATAACATGCACACGAACTAGGTTAGTAACTAATACAGCATTTACGATAACTCACGAGATTAAACCCTCACAACGAATGACAAAGTACGATACTTAAACATACATCGAATTCACGATGAATGACAAAGCATTACCCTAATGTGGGCAGCACTTAAACATCCATCGGATAGTTTCAATCGATCGGACATTGAATCGTAGCAGCGATCGAGTTAATACCCTGTTATTGCGGCAGCGTTTCATGATTGTGTGTGTTTTTGGACTGTTTCTACGATATCTCAGTGTACGAATTGAATTTCTACGTCGTTCCAACGCCAAAATGCAAGTCCCAAACCCCTCTATTTATACTGAAAATTTGGCACCCTCGCGTGACGCGAGGGGTCACGTAGGGGGCGTCGCGTGACGCGAGGGGTCACACTCTACCATAGGGTAGCCACGTCCCTAACTAGCTTAGCTGAGTTGACGGATTTTCAAAATTCGATTTTGACGGCAAGTTATTAGGATAATCGTCAATAGGGAATACCCCCCTTGAGTTTTAGGGGCCCTGATCCTGATTCTGATTGTTCTGAAAATTTTAGGGTTTGTGCAGAATCACTTGGGTGTCTCAATTAGGGTTTCCATTTTTTTTTAAGTTAAAAATATTTTTTGATAAAATACTGGCCGAGTTACATCAATATCGCAGGTAAGCGAGCAACAAGCTGCGCCACTACCCCTTTCTGAATTGGACAATAAATAATAAGAAATAGTACTTTTTTAATGAGGGTTGTTATACTATTCTAGAAAAATCTTGGATGAAACCTCTATAATATCATGCCAATCCAAGAAAACTTCTTACTTTTGTTGGTGATTCAGGGACTTTCCATTTGGTAATAGCTTCGATATTCGTAGGATCCATATAAATTCCTTCATGATTAACTAAGTGCCCAAGAAATTGAACTTATTGTAACAAAATTCACATTTTGAGAATTTAGCATAAAGCTTCTCTTTTCTCAAAATAGATAGAAGTACCTGTAAATTCTCTTGACGTGCGAGCGGGTGTCTATATTTTTAGTTATATTTTTAGCTCTTTTTACTCGCTGATTTCAAGTTTTAAATTTATAAAATACGATATTCTACTATCACTCTACACACACGCTAGGGCAAGTATACCCATCGCGGACGTAGTATAGTGATGGCAAGATACCGAGGTCGTCCAAGGACACAAGAGCTTTTAGTACCGGCTTATCGTCAACATCTAATCGAACCAACTTTTGAGAAAACATTTTTAAACTAATTAAAAGATAAAAAAATAGAAAATAAAAATAAAATAAAAATGATAAACAAGAAGGAATCACTTGGATCCAACTTATCTTTTGATGATTTCCGGAGTTTGGGCATTTTAAGAGATTATCTTAGTTATAGTAGTAGGCCCCTCTTTTGGAGGTGACGTTACCCTTAACCTAGTGATTTCAGTAAGCAAGGATACAATCCCACTAGGTCGGAATATTGAAAGATAATTAATTAAGTTATTAATGCAAAATGTGGTGGACCCCTCGTAAAAGGTGGCGATCACCCTCAACCCGTTGGTCTGAGTCAGCAGGGATACAGCCCTCGCGGGGTTGGTTTAAAGTTTTAATAGTAGTTAAGAATAAGGGATTCAAGATTTTTGCACCTCTCCCATGGTGGGTAATGCCCGCTCCGACTCGTGAGGTGTTACTAGGCTTGAACCAGGTTCTCCCAGGATCTATACACTGAACGAGACATAGAATTACCCAAACCACCCTTCTAATCTCCCTTTCGGGTTAATTAACATGCTTTATATAGACCGTAAAGACATGAACATGTTGAGTAAACGAACGTATGAAGATTTTTATAATAAATTCGCCTTCAATATAAAAAAAACTAATTATTAAAGTCATTAACACGTACCCAATTAAAAAGTAGCCAAAGATTGGAAATCATAAAAGAAAATACATAGAAGATAAGTCTTCACCAAGTGATGTAAGAATTTAGCCAAGCATGGCCTTTGTTTGACAAATATTCTTACGATCAATCTTGGATCCCGAGACTACACACACACTCTAAAGATGGAAAATGGATGATGGTGGTGGATGATGGTGTTGTAGTGGTGGCGGAGTGGTGGCAAGTGAGAGAATAGTGGTTTGCCAAGGATGAGTTGAAGTGGAACCAAGCACTCCTATTTATAGCTGTCTTCAGAAGCTATAGCAAGTCCAGTGCCCGGCTGCCATGGCCCTGTGCCCATCTCTCTCTCTCTCTCTTCCTCACTAACTTCTTGTCAGATGTTGTACTAAGAGGGCCCCGTGCGTCAACGGCATGGCCAGTGGCAAAAGTACTTGCTGTACTATCGTAGATTCTGCAAATCTTGAATTGACCACGCCCTGTTTGGCTTAGCACGACCCCATATTGGCTGCCATTTTTGTCTTTTGTATTTGTCTTTTTCTTCTGCCCAGTATCAACCCTTGGACACGCCCCGTGTCAGCCTATTGTTCTTTGTTATTTTGAGGTTTGGATGTGAAGCGGGGATTGGCGAGCAGTGACAATTCCTTCTTCTTTACATTTATGTTGGATTTTGCTTTCTTTTTGCTCCTTTTGCACATTTAAGCTCTTTTATCCCTGAAAATATAAGAGGAACGAAAACACGAGCTTTTTCCAACATTGGTACTAAAAAGGGTTGCTTTTACACCGTATTTGAGATGATTTGTATGTTGTATTTTAATCACATCAAATACCCCCACACTTGAATCTTTGCATGTCCTCAAGCAAAACTCTATTACGGGGCTTGCACACCCAAATGGAATAGGTAGAAGAGAAGATTTTTGGGTCCTATCTTTAGAGTGTCGGGTATCCAAATTCTAAATTTATTATATTTTTATTTTATTTACAATCCTATTCATCATGATTTATTTAAAACTTAAACTACGAAAAATTATATAATTTGGGCATAATATGCCTTTATAAAATTCTATTTAGTTATATACAATTTTACACACCTCACAAGTATTCACTCAACACTCGGCCAATATTAAGTGAAACGCTCGTGCCCGATTTGGAACTTACTCCTACCATAGGCTGGAGAATCGATCAAACCTCCTCCTTTTGACGTTAAATCCTTATGAGTATCAAGAGGACTTTGAAGGGTAGGTGGTGGTTCGGGTTTGGTAAGGTTTATTCGAGAAAGGGGTAAAAACGTAAACTATCGGTTTTTGTTGGTGCATTTATTGTCTGTTAACTACGTCTTATTTGAGTCTTATGTCTAGATAGGTTAAATGAGTGCACAATAGTGGTTGAATTAGGGTTTAGTCATGTTTTAGGAAGTGATTCCGTTTGAAGATGTCAAAACCAAGTTCAAACGGAAGTGATGTAAGGGATTCCGTTTGAACATGTCTGTTCATTTTAACCGATCCGTTTGAACAGGTTCGTTTGAACAAGGTCATGTCATACTCAAACGGAATAGGCTTAGCCTATAAATAAGGTTGTGTAGATTCATTTGAAATGGAACAGTTGTGTGTGTGAGCAAAGGTGCTGCCGGATTTTTGTCAGAATTCATTGTAAAAGCTCAGCAATTCGGTAATAGAGAAAGATTAGAAAGGAAACAAGCTGTGTGACGTTGTTTACTTTGATTCCGCCTTAGTAAATGATGATGAACTGCCTTTACTGACTGTTTAGGGTCACAAAACCGATCCAACAAATTGTATCAGAGCTCAGGACGAGGAGTTCATACCATTGCAGCTTGAAATCATCGGATTTTCTTACTTCTACTCATTCTTTTCTGTTTTGGACAAGATTCTACGGTTGAAATGGCCTGAAACTTTCACATATCAAACGACATACAATGTTAACTAATCCTTGAAAATTTGAGACCAAAATTCGACTTAAAACTGATAAAAAACACCTATTCCGTTTGAAACTGTTCGTAAAATGCTGACATCATTGGCTAATTCCGTTTGAATATGGGTTATCACGTTTGAAAAACACTTAAAATTTGATCCCGTTTGAAATTGGCTTATATTACCGTTTGAGATTCTCGTTTGAAAACTGATTTCCGTTTGAAAGCCACACATCGTTTGAAAGTTTAGTTTGAAAGTGGTTCGTTTGAAAGTTTAGTTTGAAAGTTTAGTTTGAAAGTGGTTCGTTTGAAAGTTTAGTTTGAAAGTGGTTCGTTTGAAAGTGTCTAAGTAGTTCACGTTTCAGAGTGAATCGTTTGAAACTTGATTAGTGTTGTCTCAAACGAAATAACAGATTTCATTTGAGAAGAGCCATTTCGTTTGAAAGACATAATATTGTTTGAACAACAATTTCGTTTGAACAGATTCCGTTTGAATCTGTCATTTTTCAAAACCAAGAACTTTCTAAGTGTTTGTTGATTTTTCAGGTACGTGCAAGATGGATAATTTCAATCCGTTTTATGATGCCTTTGCTTTTGCTGGAAACGGTGGAGATGATAATTCGAACGACACGACAAACAACACCAATGATAACACTCCAAATACGAAGAAAAGTTTATCGAATGTTCTAAGTGTGGATAGTGCTTTCGGAACGTATAACAAACCCCCGAAGTTAATGGCTATCGAAGAGTAGAGTCGATGGGCCAAGAAGTTTGAAGAATGGTTGAAAGCCTTTGCATATCCGAGCTGGAAAAGTCTAAAGAACGGATACACTGATGGAGGCAAAACTGGTGAAAGCTTGACAACAACTGAAGAAATAGATGCATTTGTCGCCGAGCAAAGGTGCATCGCGTTGTTGTTTCAGTCTGTCCGAGAAGATATAATATCTTTGATTGAATACACCAATGCTACAGATCTATGGAAAAAGTTGAAAGTTAAATGTGTGGGAAGTGCAGAAATAGTGAAAAACAAAAAGAAACTGCTAAGAAAAGAGTTTGATTTATTTGGTTGTTTAAAGAATGAATCAGTTTGTAAAATGATTGAAAGGTTTGGGCACCTGAAGCTGGAGTTGGCAAGACATGAAATTTTCTATTCTCAAGATGAGCTAATCGATAAATTGTTTGATTCATTGCCAGATGAGATGGATTGGCAATACTATGCCTTAATGTTGAAGAATACTATCAAGCCGCCAGAAGTGTTGACTGTAGATTTGCTGATTGAAAGACTAGAGAGTCACGAGTTGGAGTTACGGAAAACACACAAAGTCAATCACTCGTCTTATCAACAGATCTTGGATTTGTATTATCCAAAAAGCATGATGCCAAAGAATATATCTCCCAAGACAGCTTTTTCTGCCGAGAATGTCAACAAATCAAACAAAGAAAGTCAAAGCAGTGGATTTCACAGTGGATCTTCGTCATCTGCAAACCAGTCTGATGCAAAGAATCTATTTCAATGCAACATCGTTGTAGACTTAAAGAACGCTCAAAACTTCAGCGAGGAGTCGGCAAAGCAACAGATGGTTTTCTTAGCATCTGTGCTAGAATCGTATGAAAGTCTTGTAGCAGGGAAGATAGGAAACACCAACCTGACAAAAGAAGATTATGATCAGATAGATCCTGAGTAGATGGAATTGATCGACATAAGGTGGTGTATGGCCAGTGCAGTTCGTCGAGCTCAGCGTTTCATGGAGATCACAGGAAGGAAGTCTATTGGTGGACCATCTACCAAGTTAGGCTTTGACAAGTCTAAAGTGACATGCTTTAAGTGTAAACAGAAAGGTCACTTTAAGCGTGAATGTCGGAATGCTTATGCTGATGAGTCTGAAAATCCGTTCAGAGAAGATTACTACAAGAAAGCGATTTATCATCAGAGTAAATCTGAGCCGCCGAGAATGAAGTAGCTTAAGGATAACAAAGAAAAGTCTAGAGCTCTTGCTATGATTCATGACGATGAAGGTTTCGACTGGAGCAAGTTGTTACCTGAGGAGGATGCGGTTGGATATGCATTCATGGCAAAATCTGAGCCTGTTCCTTGGAAAGACACCAGACCTGAAGAAACGAGGTATGCTTACAGGAAGATGATAGCTCAATAAAAAATGATCAATATGTCTGCTATCTATCTTGAAGCAAAAAGAGCGAGAATATGGGATCCAGACAAAGAATGTTATCTTGACCCCAATGGAAACATTGCTATTGATCATACCACTCTTGATATGGAAACCAGAATCAAAGAAATGAAAGATGAAGATGATTACTGGCAAAGAAAATGGTGGGGAAACGGAGAAGAGAAAGAGAAAGAAGAGAAGGAGAAAGTAGAAAAAGAAAAAGAGAAGTCAAAGAAGGTTGATAATGGGATAATTGACACGACTCAAGAGTTGAATGCTGAAAACATGGGAAAGATGGCTGACAAGGTGCTGGCTGCTAAGGCACTTGAGGTAGATTCTAAATCCGTCTCTGAGTCTAAAAGCCAGGTCAGTTCTAACGCATCAACGACTGAGTCAGGTAAGAAGGTCAATGGTGATGTTGACTTCAAAAATGGCATCAAAGAGTGCAAAGTTTGTAGTACAATCACTTATCTCTACGGTAAGAAGGTTGATGATCTGACTGCTAGAGTCAGAAGTGTTGAGGATCAAATCCTTAACCGTGATAAAATGTTGAAAGCTTCGAACGATAGAGTAAAAGAATTAACTGACAAAATCGAAACTGATAAAATTGACCAAGAAAAGGTTAGGAAAGAAAATGAGAGGTTAGTTCTTGAAAATCGTCAGATTACTGAAAAATTTGAGAAACTTAAAAGCACGGTTAAAGATAATGATGATAGAAACGGTAAAACATACAAAGAAAATTGTCATTTGCAAAGTGTTTTGAGGATCAAAGAAGAATTAATCAACAAACAATTGGATGAGATTGCTAAATTGAAACTTCAGTTTGAAGAAGCTAAGATTGAGAATGAGCGTATCAATTTGAAATTGAACAGTTACAGCTCTGCAAACTTTGTTTTGCAACACATTGTTCCCAAACCCATCGGGAAAAACAAAGCAGGCGAAGATGTATACTGTGATGGAACTGGGGTCGGGTTTCATCAAGTTTCGCCACCAGTTCTAGACAATTATTCGAAAAAGCAATCTGGGTTGGTTAATCTTGAAGATGAAAATGAAGTGAAACTTCCTGATTCAATTGATGTTACATTTTCTTCTTCATCATCTGATGATAATGTTCAGACAGAGATTGTTAAAAGCACTGCTGAAAGTGTTTTGATGTCTAAAAATGATTCAGCTGAAGATGATGGATGTTTCTTGGACAAATACATTTCGAAACAAAAGTCCAAAACAACTTAGGTGATGAACCGGGTCTTGTGATGTACAAGATGGCTGGATCTGATAAGTTGTATTCGGATTCTGAGTTTCCTCTGGAGAATGTAAATGTTTCAAAATTGACAAATGTGTTTAAAATGGTTGAAATCGATTTGTCTGAAGTAAAAAGTTTAAAACAAACAAAAAGGCAAATGAATTTTGAGAAAGATAAAGCTTACTACAAGAAACCTGTAGTTCCACCACGTTTTTATAACAACAATCGAAACAATTGGTCGGGTGGATATCAGGGTGGTAAGAATTATCAAAGAAAGAATTTTCGGAACAAGAAATTTGTTGAGAAGAAAGTGTTTGTGAACAGTTCAAGTTCACTTTCTGATGAAGAATCTGAGATTTTTTCGAAATCAAATGAAGAGTTCTTTGAGAAGAAAGCCTCACAACCTAAGTCTGAAGGCACAAGTTGAGTAGTTGATACTCGTACATGTTTTAGATGCAACAAAGTTGGTCACATTGCAAGAAATTGCACCAACTTCAAGCCTAAGACTGAAGTTGTTGAGAATCAAAAGAAGAAGGTTGATGCAAAAGGAAAAGCTCCAATGGTTGTTGAGAAAATTTTGAAAAATGAGAAAACAAAAGTCAAAATTGAACCTGTGAAAAATGTGGTAACTAAAAATGACAAATTTTATAAACGGGTTGCTTTATCTCAACAAACATGGAAGCCAAAAGTTGTTGAAAAACCAAAGGTTTCAGAGTCGGAAAAACAATCATCTTCTACCACACCGGTAAAGATGGATGTTCCTTTGGATTATTATGAAAAATTGGAGAAACAATCTTCTACTCCACCGGAGAAGAAGAATGTGCAAAAGAAAGATCAACCAACCGGTCAACTTAAGATAGATGAGTTTTCCTTATACAAAAAGATTGAGGTTGGATCTGAGGAAAGTTTAAAGATGAATGATAAAAATTTTCCGGCACTTTACACTACAAAATCTCACATTAAAGTCCAGTTACCTGAGTCGAAAGAGGCTTGGGTAGCATCAAAATCTCACTAAAAATTTTGGACTTGCCGGAGCTTCCTAGTTGGTAATTGTGAAGCATGAATCGGCATCTTTATTAAAATGTTTTTTTTTAAATCAATTTGTGATATGTGCAGGAACTTCCAAGATCCGTTTCGCGATGGATTATGGATAGTGGAGCGTCTCGACATATGACAGGAAAGACTGCATTGTTGTACGATGTTAGAAATTTCAATGGTGGTTATGTGGGACTCGTAGGAAATCAAGGTGGTAGAATTGTTGGTGAAGGAACGTTATCCAATGGGATTGTCACGTTTGAAAGAGTTAACTACATTGCTGAGCTAGAGAATAATCTGCTGAGTATCTTGCAGATTTGTGACAGGATGTATACCACTCACTTTACTGACAAAGAATGTTTGATCTTGAAACCAGGATTTGTTATCCCTGAAGAATGGATTATCATGAGGGTAACTAGAGTGAATGATCTGTATGTATTGGACATGAGCGTAGCTACTACAACAACGGGTCAAGCACGTTGTTTTGTGTCAAGAGCAACAGAAAAAGAATCGAGATTATGGCATCGCAAGATGGGGCATATTCACCTATGAAAAATGAATCACCTGGTGCATAATGATTTAGTTCTGGGTGTTAACATTAAAGGTTTTCATCTGGAAGGGGAGTGCATTAGCTGCATCAAAGGCAAGCAGAAGAAAAAGTCACACCCTAAAAAGCAAGTTAATTCAGTTTCCAAACCTTTAGAGAGACTACATATGGATCTGTTTGGTCCAATAAACGCCAAAAGTATTACAGGAGATCTCTATTGTCTTGTGGTTACTGATGATTATTCCAGATTTTCGTGGGTATCATTCTTGAAGTCGAAAGATGAAATGTTTGACAGTTTGATGGCGTTGTTCAGAAAGATTGATAATCTGTACCAAAGGCGTATCAAAAGAATTAGAAGTGATAATGGTACTGAATTCAAGAACAACAAGATGGAAGAATTTTGTGATGAAAGAGGTATATTGCATGAGTTTAGTGCTCGTACACTCCGCAGCAGAATGGAGTTGCAGAACGTAAAAACAGTACGCTAATCGAAACGGCCAGAACAATGCTTGCTGATTCAAAGCTACCGATAAATTTTTGGGCAGAAGCAGTTTTCGCCGCATGCTATACGCTCAACAGAGTTCTCACTGTTAAGAAATTCAACAAAACATGCTTTGAGTTGATTAGTAACCGCAAACCGAATCTGAAGTATCTTGAACTGTTTGGGTCACCCTGTACTGTTCTAGAGCCTTTTGGAAAGTTTGGTCCGAAGAGTATTGAAGGGATATTCATAGGTTATGCAAGTCCATTACGACGAGTCTTCGTTCCAAGTCTGAAGCGGATTATTGAAGCTCCCAATGTTGAATGTCAAGGTTATACAATGTCGCCGCAGAATCCTGGAGATTCATGGCGTTATCATTACGACAAGTTGTGGGATTCGTTTGACATGATGGAAGAACCAGAAGAAGAAGAAGAAGATTTCTTTGACGAGTTGGATATTTTGAGAGAGTATGAAGAATCGCAGGAAAGGTTCCCAGCTGAGTATTCAAGACGACCACGACAAGCTTTGAATGATGATGAAGCAGGTCGAAGCAATGCTGGAGAACATGATGACATTCAACAAAACGAAGTTGCTCAAGATAATCAAACGGCACAGAATGATAATCAAGAATCTGAGAACATCCCAGTATTTGATCGTGGTGATTCAGATTCTGAGGGGGAGCAAATTTAGATTTCAAGTCAAACAAACCCAGTCAGTGAACAAGGTGCAAATCAGAATGTTACTAATCTGGAAGGCGAGGTAGATGTTTCAGGCGAGGTGATGCCAAGAACTTTTTCGTACCATCCAGAGGAGTTGATCATTGGAGAATTACAATCAGGCGTTCGCACTAGACGTCAAATTGATTAAGGCCTTATTTGTTTTTATTCTACAGTAGCACCTTTACAAACTGAGTTATCACTTAGTTGTTTTATTTCGCAGATTGAACCGCGTACATATAAAGAGGCGCTAACTGAAGATTCTTGGGTCAATGCTATGTAAGAAGAGTTGAGTCAGTTTGAGAAGTTAGGTGTGTGGATGTTAGTCGATTTGCCTGATGGTCAGAGGAAGATAAACACCAAGTGGGTGTTCAAGTGTAAGAGAGACGATAGAGGAGTTGTGGTTCGTAACAAAGCTCGACTCATAGTCCAGGGTTTCAGTCAGCAGGAGGGTATAGATTTCACTGAAGTATATGCTCCGGTTGCTCGACTAGAAGCGATCAGAATCTTCCTGGCATTTGCATCTTGGAAAAACTTCAAAGTATATCAGTTAGATGTAAAATCAGCGTTTCTCTATGGGAAGGTAAAAGATGAGGTTTATGTCGGTCAGCCACCGGGCTTCACCGATCCAATCCACAAAGACAAGGTCTACTTGCTAGACAAAGCGCTGTATGGTTTACACCAGGCCCCGAGAGCTTGGTATGAGACATTGTCTCAACACCTTCTAGCCAACAGTTTTATTCGTGGAAAAGTGGATGCCACTCTCTTCACCAAAGAGGTCGACGGACATCTTTTGATTGTTCAGATATACGTGGACGACATCATATTTTGGTCAACAAATGAGAATCTTTGCAAAGATTTTGAACAAGTTATGAAGCAGAAATTTGAAATGTCATCAATGGGTGAGATGAAATTCTTTTTGGGACTGCAGGTTGATCAACTACCCAAAGGAATTTTCATACATCAAACGAAGTACGTTTATGATATCTTGGAGAAATTTGGGATGCCAGGTTCTACTCCAGCTTCCACCCCATTAGCAACGAATCATGGGATAAACCCTGATCTCACCGAAGAGAAGGTAGATGAAACGATGTATCGTTCCATGATCGGATCGCTGATGTATTTGACAGCTTCAAGACCCGATATCATGTACCCAACCTGCCTCGCACAAAGATTTCAATCTAACCCGAGAGCATCGCACATGGTGATTGTAAAAAGATATTACGCTACCTGAAAGGAACTCCATCATTGGGGTTGTGGTATCCAAGAGAAGGCGATTTCACGCTCGAAGGGTATTCCGATTCCGATTTCGGATGCTACAAAGTTAACGCTAAATCAACAACAGCGTGGTGCCAGTTCTTTGGATCACGATTGGTCACCTGGCAATGCAAAAAGCAAACCTCTGTGGCTTTATCCACATGTGAAACGGAGTATGTATCTGCTAGCAGTTGCTGCTCTCAGATCTTGTGGATCCAGCAACAGATGCGCGACTACGGTTTGCAATTTCAAAACACCCCTATCTTTGTTGATAATTAGGCAGCAATTAACATTACTAAAAATCCAGTACATCACGCTAAAACCAAACAAATTGAAATTCGTCATCACTTCATTCGTGATTGTTTCGAGAAGAAGTTGATACGAATTGAGAAAATCCACACTGACGAACAAAAAACTGATTTACATACCAAAGCATTTGATAAAACTCATTTTCAATATTTGCTTAAATTGAATGGTATGAAGCTTTTATTGGTGTTGGAAGAGATTATTGGCGTTGATGAAGGAGACATTGTAGATGATGTTGAGAAGCAATCTGCAATGGTTTGTCGATTTTTTACCTGTTTTGGTATTTAGGGGGAGGTATAGGGTAATATTTTCAGAAAATACAAAAACAATAAAAATGACAAAAATACAAAAACATGAGATATTTTCAAAATCCAAAAACAATAGAAAACCTGAAAAGAGCTTGTGTAAAAGGGAAAATGATAGTATATCGGCTTGACAGTTACGGTATGCTAAAGAAATGGAATGTTTAAAATGCGTTAAACAGTCTCGCTGATGATGTGCCGATAGGTTTTTACACATTTAGTAGGTTTGTTAGGGATATAAACCTAAATTTTACTTACTTATTTCGTGGGGAACACTACTTGGATATATAGGTAACCCCTGAAATCTTGTTTGAAAGATTCCTTTTTCTGATATACTAGGTCTTTATACTCAGTGATATCTGGGGTATTATTCCGGGACTTCTGCTGAATGGAAGTTCTGACCTAGTCCCCGAATAATACTTTCCGTAATGCTTGAAACATAGCATCACCCTCAGCATATATGATAAGACAATAAAATTGCTTAGCAATGCTGTTGTAACAAAAGATCCTCTAAAGGGGACACACCCAAAAGTTGAGTCATGATCTCTCTGCTGAACGGTAGTTCTGACCTGAGCTCTCATGATTCTTCATAATTTATTAATCCTTTACAGATATCATTTGTGGTATACTCACCTGTAAGACTGAATATTGAGATCTGGATACAGGAGTATATTCAAGAGGTGGGACACACGTATAAGTTTAAGTTTCTAATTCATCTAATCTGTATCCTGGACAGATTGAAAATTGTATGAGAATTTAAGTGGATCAGTATATCGACAATCTAAGCGAATTGTTTAATTCTGAGTATGAAATTAAAGCTTAACGGTACTTGTGACTTGTCGAATAACTGATATGATTCTCTAACACGCTCAACAAAAATATGTTTGTAAATAGTTTACTTTCATTGCATTTTAGTTCTGTATTTCATTTCTAGTTTAGAAGCTTTATTAAAAATCCAAAAAGATTTTATATTTCTGCTTTTTTTTTTCTAAAAAACCAAAGTGGAAAGCTGATCTTCAGATTCGAATTGAAGCAGATGCAGGAAGTTTCTGGGCTGGATGATGAGTTTGGAGCTAAACATGATAAGTTTGTGAAAGTTGAAAAGTCAAAAGCAAGTTCATTAATTTGAAACTTGTAAATTTTTAGAAAAATTGAACTGAATGTCAGTGTGAATTATCTATGATCAACCAAGGTCATTAAGTTGGACTTGGTAGATAAATTGAGTAATCAGGGTCATTAACTTGGACCTGAATACTTAAGTGGATTTCTAATTCTGATAAGTCTACCAAGTGTGGTTGAATGGTAAGTATGGATTGAAACTGTTATTGTTATATATCTTATATTTGGGTAGAGTATATGCAGGTAACTGGAATCCCCATGGCTACAAAATGTTAAAGTTTGAACCAGAATTTAAAGCCCTAGCTGATCGAGAGGGGGAGTCTGTGAAAGGGGGAGTCAGGATTCTGGATCAACACTCAAAGGGGAGTTTGAAGATAAAAGATTAAAGGGAGTTTTACAATGTCAAGACAAAATTTGGAAAGAGACAAAGACTCGAAGCCAAAGACTTCGTCAACATCCAAGGGGGAGTCTGTTGGTGCATTTATTGTCTGTTAACTACGTCTTATTTGAGTCTTATGTCTAGATAGGTTAAATGAGTGCACAATAGTGGTTGAATTAGGGTTTAGTCATGTTTTAGGAAGTGATTCCGTTTGAAGATGTCAAAACCAAGTTCAAACGAAAGTGATGTAAGGGATTCCGTTTGAACATGTCTGTTCGTTTGAAACGATCCGTTTGAACAGGTTCGTTTGAACAAGGTCATGTCATACTCAAACGGAATAGGCTTAGCCTATAAATAGGGTTGTGTAGATTCATTTGAAACGGAACAGTTGTGTGTGTGAGCAAAGGTGCTGCCGGATTTTTGTCAGAATTCATTGTAAAACTCAGCAATTCAGTAATAGAGAAAGATTTGATAGGAAACAAGCTGTGTGACGTTGTTTACTTTGATTCCGCATTAGTAAATGATGATGAACTGCCTTTACGGACTGTTTAGGGTCACGAAACCGATCCAACAGTTTTTCTATTGCTTATTGGCTTAGCAAAAAATTCTTTGGCATAATTTTCAATTTTTTATGATTTTTTTTGGTTGCCAAAGTTGGAACTGAGCCGTAGTCGTAATTTCATAACTAATAAGTTTACAAAAATGAAAGATGAAAAATGAAAAGGGTAGTTTTTTGTGGGTTTGAAATGAAAGGGTTTTTAAGGCTCAAAGGGTTTACTAAGGGGGTGTTTTTTGGGTAAAGCAAAGAAAATAAAGGTTTTGTTTGAAAAATGGGTTTGTCCTAATGCCTCTATCATTTACTTGGATTTCTGTCGGTAAGGACTTGGAAAGTATCGGGTTGTCAAGTTCTAGATTCGTGAGAACCAAACGGGTTATTCACACAAGAAACGAAAATTGAGCAATTACTAAAGATGTATATTTTATGCTCGGTAGTGGATCAAAACTCACTTTTGTGGGAAAAGGGGTCATAGTGTAAAAAAGTATATATAATTAAATTTTACAAAGATTTATCATGCCCCTTTTCGTAATTTTTCCAAATTGGTTATTTTTATCACGACGCATCGCTTGTAAATTTGTAGAAACATAATTTTTAGAACTTGTTTACCCAAATAAACTTAAGATAAGTAAAAAATGAAAAGAATTTTTTTTTTAAAAGTTTGGGGTGTTTAGCGGTTCCAAGGTGAGTTTTGTGTAAGACTTGGTTTAGGATAAGCGATTCAAGGTTTTTATTATCCTCCCCCTCACACTTAAATTACACATTGTCCCCAATGTGTCCCAAAAAGGATTTATTTTGGAAAAATGCGTAAAAAGTACGAAAATAACAAAAAATTTTTGGTTACTGGCACTTGCAGCAAGGCCCCGTTCTATGGGGACAGGGCCCCGTGTCCAAAGTGCCAGTAACAAATGAAATCAGAAGACTTACAGTGGGGTGGCCACAGGGGCGTGCTGGGTGAGCACGGCCCGTGCCACCTTCTAGACAGGGAATATTTGACATCAGTAAGACGGGCACGGGGGCGTGCTGAGTGAGCACGGCCCCGTGCTGCAGCCTCTGTTTTGTAGAAAATTAGTTGGGAGGCTTCTATTTTACGTGGATGGGTTCCATTTCATCATCCGTTTTCCTCTGTTGTGTGTGTCTAACTCCTATAAAGCTAGATACTCAAAGAAAATGTTAAGCTAGATATTAAACAAAAATTAAACTAAATTTAAACTTGGATTAAACTACTAAACTAATGGATAGTCCATGGAATGCCTCCACGGTGCGCCACATTTATAAGGGTCCTTGGCTAGACCCAAAGTTGGTCAAATGTTACCCGTGCGGGATGACTCACATCCCGAGTTGTAGCATTGCAATGCATCCTTTAAACTTGAGTCAATCGCGTTGAGGTATTTGACCGGATCATCCTCCGCTCGTTGCCCAACTTCAAACTTGATCTATTTTTCACCAACCTTCAATGTTAGTTGTCCTTCGCTCATATCTACCATAGCTCGTGCGGTGGCAAGGAAAGGTCATCCTAGTATGAGCGGAATTTCGGTGTCTTCTTCCATGTCTAGGATAACAAAGTCGGTAGGAAAAAAAAATTCTCCTACCTTTATCAAAAAGTATTCTATGACATCTTAATGGTATTTTACTGACCAGTCCGCAAGTTGGATGCTCATTTTCGTAGGATTTGGTTTTCCCAATCCTAGTCGGTTGAACAGAGAGGCCGACTTTAAGTTAATGCTAGCCTCTAAGTCGGCTAGTGCATTTCTTATTGGCGATCCACCAATAGAGCAAAAAACGGTGAAGCTTCCGGGATCAATCTTCTTTTTGGGGGAGCTTGTTGTATGGTTTCAATCGTTCTTTTGCGAGTGAACAAGTCTCTCATAAACTTAGAATACTTTGACATTTGAGTGAGGACCTCTACAAAAGGAAGGTTGACATGTAGTTGTTTAAGCAAGCTCATGAACTTAGTGAATTGTTCGTCGGTCTTTTGCCGAAGTAAAGGACTGGAGAAAGGGACCAGAGGTGGTTAGTTGTGTCCGTGTCGGTGTTTGGGGGTTGAGTGTTTTCTTGGTTATTGTTGGCGGGCGTTTCAGCATGGATTGGGTTGTTTTGTTGTGGGGTTGGCTCACTCTCGGGTCCTACCTTCCGGCTTCTTAAATTAATTACATTTACTTGGGCTTTTGGGTTTGTTTCGGTGTCACATGGTAAGGCTCCTGTGAGTCATGTGTTGATTGCTTACTCTGGCCAAGTAAGTAGTGAACACATGATACCATGAACTTCTTATGATGGACACATTTATGTCCAATGTAGTAAGGATGGGGTGAATGGGACGAACTAAAAAGGTACCCAAATAAATCAAATAAGCAAGATGTTTGATAATAAATGTAAACGCAAGCTTGATGATGGAAGCGTATTACGTTAGAATAACGAGCCCGAGAGAAGGGACAAGGATCAAAGTAAATGAAAATACAGAACGACCAATGAGAATGTTAAGGCATAGGAATAAAGTTTGACTGTCATAAGTGATGTGATGAAATTCACACGAACAAGTCAGACGGAATGAATTAAGAATGAGGACTTGGTTGAATAAAAGCGATGGATTTCGCTAAGACGACCAAATAAATTAAAATGAAGTCTATATGCATACCAGAATGGTAGCTTTGATGATGACTTCGATAAAATACCCGATAGATGGATAGGATTTTGAGTGTGTGCGTAAACCAAGAGACATGAACGCGGAATAGAAAGTTAAAAGACTCAGATTTATGAGTTATGACTAAAAGCATAACAAAATTTCGCAAACAGAATTTCAGTTGGGATGTTTAACTATTTCGAGGTTGGACGAGTAAAATAAAGAATAAAGTTTGATTGTCATAAGTGATGGATTCACATGAATATGTCAAACTGGCCAAATAAAGTATAAATACTTGATAGTCCAAATAAGCGCAAACCGAATAATGGAAGCACGGAATATTAATGAACCAATGTGATAGGTCGTAAAAGAGTATAGAAAGGAAAACACAAACCAGTGAAACTGGAGAGTTAAAAACATTAAGATAGAGAACCCGGGTAATGGGTTGTAAAGAAATATAAGTATGAACCGGATAACGGTAAGCGAAGAACAAACCGACGCATAAATGACGGAAGAAGTCACAGAGTCGGAAGGATAATTTGAAAGAAAACAAATGTAACCTTAGACTACGGTCAAGGTCAAATGAAATACAAAAGCGAAAATAAATGATTCTATACATAAAAAGGGTACCTTGACGCCATATATATATATATATATATATATATACAGCTGAATAAAGACTCGAATAAAAGATGATCTACAGGATCATGATAAACTTCAAGATTATAAGTAGTGTTAAGGTCTACGGGACCAAAAAGACCCTTGGTTCACAAATAGAAAGAAACGAACTATTGGAGTCTCACCTTAAAAAGGTAAAAAGGTGAAAATCTAAATAAATAGCCTACGAGGCTAAGTGAAAGAACCTACGGGTCATTTGGGTTAAGCGTGGGAACTAGTTATAATTCCCCGCATCAAATAATAATGGAAAGGAATAAATCCTCAAACATAAATTCCTTGATACAAGTAAACACACATAAGGCCGTAGATGGCAATATGGTATACCCGAGTGATGGGGTATGAAGTGACGGTGACTAATTCGTCTAGCCGGTAAAACTATTCAAAGTCAAGATAATGTCATGACAAATACAAAGTGCTTGTCAATATAAGACAAGCGCGGAGTAAACATGTTGAAGGACTAACGCGACTAAGTGGTCAAGTGACAACTCGGTCAAATAGGCGACAAAGATAAGAAATATAAGATGAAAGTTACGATTCGTAAGGACTTACACATGAAAGATGCACATGTCAATACGAATGATAACTATTGACCAAAAAGAATGAATGCTTTGAAAATGAAACTAAGTTCGTTTGGTTTAAACCAATGAACTACCTAGGTAAGGTTTCGAGGACGAAACTTCTTTAAGGGGGTATACTTGTAACACCCCAAAAACAGGTTTGGTAATCAAACCACGTTAATATTAATGACAAGTAAAATACCGTTAGTGGTAAAAATTAACCCGGTGAATATTATGATTTTAATAAATAAATCAAATATTACCTAAAAAGGAGGATAAATACTTTGAGAAAGACAAAGTATAAAAAAGGGCCCGAGTTAATGGGCTTAAAATAAAACAGGTTATATCCCCGGAACCTACTAAGTTAACTAGGAATAATTAACTTAGTCATTAATGGGTAATTATGTGCACGAATAAAAATAAAAATCAAGACTTATAACCCTCTTTATAAAACCTCTAAACATGAGGGACTAAAAGTAGGCAACTAGAGAAGTGTTTTAACTAAAACACTAATATAAAAAAATCAAAGAACACACATGTGTGTGTGTGTGTTCGATCGACCAGGAGTAAGGAGAGAGGGATTATAAACCCTAGCTCAACAATATCATCAAATTGATGGATCAATCGAAGGCCAAACTCGGATTTGAATATATATAAACGATCACCAAGTTAAGGGGATCGTAAGGTATGTCGAATTTTTGACATTCATGAGGTTGTGAAAAGTTGATTAGCTTTACAAGATGCGATTTATGTATGAATCGTAGAAGTTATGGCTAGATTAGAGATGTATACTTGCTTAGGAACAAAACCTTAAGTGAAATTTATACATATGTTGCTAGGATTTGAATGTTTAGATGAATTACCACACTTAGATAAGTGGGTTTTAGTGTTATGATGAAATTGATGATATAACTATGCTTAGGATCATCATACATGATAATGATAAGAAGGTGTTTGATTAAACTAAGAATTTGGGTACATGATCATACTTCTCATGAAATGGGTTTTGTATGATATAAAGGAATCGATGTTAAAATCAAGATATTGATGCTTAAAAGAATGTTAGCTTCTAGTTCTAAGTAGAACATGATTAGATTTGGTATTCGGATGAATGCCTAATAAAGTGATGAAACGGGTTTTACTTATAAATGAAAATCCATAGACTTTGCATAACGAAAGGAGAAACTATCCTTGATAAGCGAGAGCTAAGTTAAATTGATGTTAATAATAACATAAATATGGATAGAAAAATAGTTAAAACGGTGGTTTAAAAGAACGCCTACCGGGTAGTTTGAGAATGCCTAAACTAGTCGATGAACTTGAATGTGCATTTTATATACTAATGGACGTTTGACTTTTAAAAAGTCAAACTGACTTACAATACGATGAATGATAATTTGATATGAAATGCGTAAGGTGGAATAATCGTATTTAATTATGATTAATCTAACCACCTTGTGAATATTGAATGATAGTTTGACGCTTAACAAGCTAGATGGAAGCTTGGGAAGGAAGCGAGTAAAACGGATTGAGCACGCGGAAAAGCATAACCGGATGTAAGGTAAGTAAAGCTTACGCCCCTTTATATTATTTACAAAATACTTATTTGCAAGTATTGTATATGAATTTTATTAAGTGATTGAAATATGATGTTCTGGCACGATATAATGCGAGTCGGAACAAGGGAGAATAGTAAGAAACCATGAATTATGGCAAAAAGGGGTAAAATGGTAAATTAGTCATGAGATGATGAACAAATAAGAAATTTTGAAACATTACGTTATGGTGTAAACCGTGACCGGTAAAAGTGGTAAAATAGTAATCCGGACATGAGTGGACGGATGGGAAAAAAGATTCAAATAGACACCATATGGCGTAAGTCATAACAGGACAAACAAACAAGAAACGGTTTTTAAGTAAAATGAGTTCAAGGATAAAACCAGGATAGGTTTAAGGGTGAAATGGTAATTAAACACCATCTTATATGGAGAAATAGATATTTAGATTAAACGGGTCAAATGGTGTTATTAACACCATTTGACAATAACATCTGAAAATCGGTTGTTGAGTTTTGTGATCACAAGAAATAACATATGGTTCGCATTGCTATTAACCAGTGATTAATTGTGAAAGGTAGTTGAACGGGTTAATCCTAAGATCCGATCCAGGTACGCATAAGTAAGTTTCGGATTAAGGTGAAATTTTGGGTCAAATATGTTGACAAAAGCCCTTCATCGTAAAAGAAGAGGCTAAGATTGACCAAAATGTCCATGAATGTTAAGTCGGGCAAACGGTCCTTTTAAACCATTTGTGAATAAGTGTTATGATAAAGTTAAAATTTGGTAAGTGTAAAAGAGTAGGTATAAATTCCTTTTTGGGTCGAATACCTCAAAAGGGACTTCGTCGTAAATTGACAATCCAAAAGGGGTAAATTTGGAATAAACGAATTACATCTTTTAATCCACCGTAAAGATAGTTGCGCTGGAAGATATGCGAGCACTTAATGTAGTAAAATGATATGTGAAAGGAGAGAGTGAGATTTAACCTTAAATGTTTAAATCCTCTCTAACGGGTCAAAAATAAAGTTTTGCGCATAACTTGATCTTTAGTCGCATAATTCATGAAAGTTTGAACCCACAAGTTAATGGTTTTGAGTTAACAAATATTTTGAGATTTTATTACGATTTAAACGCAAGTGGTTTAATAAATCATTAAACGGGTCAAAAGTGTTAAAAACGAATTTTAAGCCGAGAGCTTGAAATCAAAAATTTTGAGAAGTTAGATATCAGATTTTAGCTCCATGAGATGGAGAATTAAATTACGATCGTGTAGGAAAAAGAATCACGCGAATCGGTGTTGGAGCGTTGTCGTGACCCTAAAAGTCAGTTAAGGCAGTTCATCTTCAAATACGAGGGCGGAATCAACGTAAACGAAGTCAAAAACAACTTGTATCCTTTTAACTTTCTTTATATTACTGATTGTGAGCTTTTACAATGTATTCTGACAAAAATCCGGCAGCACCTTCGCTCACACACACATACATGACTGTTTGAAATGAACATAGCACTCTCCTATTTATAGTAGTGACCCTCTAGTTTGAAGGTGACACAGCCTGCTTCAAACTAGACCATGTTCAAACTAGACCCTGTTCAAACTAGACCCTGTTCAAACGGTCAGCTTTGACACAAGACTCAATAAGACGTAGTCAGCAGATATTCAGTGCACCAACAGACTCCCCCTTGGATGTTGACGAAGTCTTCGGCGTCAAGTCTTTAGTCTTTGTCTCTTTCCAAATTTTGTCATTGTAAAGCTCCTTCTTCACACAGGTTCAGGAACTCAACCTAGCTCCATCTTCAATCTCCCCTTTGACTGTTGATCCAGAACTCTAACTCCCCTTTTCGCAGACTCCCCCTCTCAATATGCTAGAATCTGAGGTCTTTATCTGGTTCAATCTTTGACAAATAGCTTCCTTTGGGAATAATGAAGTTCAAACCTGTTACTCAACCAACAAACATTACAAACTATCTTTTCAACATTAAATCACAAACTCAATCAGTTACAGCAATCCACTCAAGTATTCAGGTCCAAGTTAATGACCCTGATTACTCAATTAATCTACCAAGTCCAATTTAATGACCTTGGTTGATCATTTGACGAATCAAACTGATTTAAAAACAACAATTTCAAACATTTTCTGAAAATAACAAGTATCAAGTTAATGAACTTGTTTTTGTCTTTCCAATAAATCAGACTTCATCAAGATAAGCTCTCCTCATTCTTCAGTCCAGAATCTCCTGTATCTGCTTCAAACATCTAAGAATCCAACAATCAACTCTCCACTTTGGTTTGTCGGAAAGTAAAGCAGAAATAAAATCTTTTTGGATTTTATAAAGTGTTCTAAACTAAGAAAATGAAATACAGAAAACTTAAATTGCAGAAAGTAAACAAAGTAAACTATTTACAAACATATTTTTGGTGAGCGTGTCAGGGAATCATATCAGCTTTTCAGACAAATTACAAGTACCGTTAAGCTTCATTTCATACTCAGACTTAAACAATTCACCTCGATTGTCGATATGCTGATCCATCTTAAATTCTCACACAAGTTTCAATTTACTCAGGATACGAATTAGATGAATTATGAACTTAGCTCATTCATGTGTCCCACCTCTTGAATATACTCCCGTATCCAGAATCCCAATAATCAGTCTTACAGGTGAGTATACAACAATGATATCTGTATATAAATTATGTATGCGAGGGCCGAGGGATCTCAGGTCGATACTTCCGTATACGCAGAGAGATATCAGCTTCGACTTTACGGTATGTCCCCTTTAGAGGATCATTTTGCTTACAACAGCAGCGACTATCAATTTTAATTGTTTCATCGGCATGCTGAGGGTTTAATGCTATGTTTCAAGCATTGCAGCAAGTATTATCCAAGGACTAGGTCAGAACTACCGTTCAGCAGAAGTCCCGGAATAATACCCAAGACATCATTGAGTATAAAGACCTAGTATATCAGATTATGAGACCTTTCAAACGAGATTTCAGGGGTTACCTATATATCCAAGTAGTGTTCCCCACGAATTCACAAGTTTGAAATTTAGGTTTATATCCCGAATAAATCTACTAAATGTGCGAAAACCTATCGACACATCATCAGTGAGACTGTTTAACTCATTTATACTTTACAAATCTTTAGCATACTGTAATCGTCTAGCCGATGTACTATCATTTTCCCTATATACACAAGCTCGTTTTCAGATTTTATCATGTTTTTGTATTTTTGCATTTTTTACCGTTTTTGTATTTTCTGAAAATATAAACTATATACAAATATCTACTCCCCCTAAATACCAAAACAAGTAAAAATTCGACAAACCATTGCAGATTGTTTCTCGTGTTAATCCGCAACAGTACTCTCATCAACGCCCACAATTCCATCCGACACCGAAAGAAGCTTCATACCGTTCAGTTTTAACAAATATTTAAACCGATTTTTATCAAAAGCTTTGGTATGTAAATCAGCTTTCTGTTCGTCAGTGTGGATTTTCTCAATTCGTATCAACTTTTTCCCAAAACAATCACGAATAAAGTGATGACGAATTTCTATGTGTTTAGTTTTAGCGTGATGTACTGGATTCTTTGTTATATTAATAGCGGCCTCATTATCAACAAAAAGAGGTGTGTTAAGAAACTGCAAACCGTAGTCGCGCATCTGTTGATGTATCCACAAGATCTGAGAGCAGCATCTGCTAGCAGATACGTACTCCGCTTCACATGTAGATAACGCCACAGACGTTTGTTTCTTACACTGCCAGGTAACCAATCTAGGACCAAAGAACTGGCATCCTGCAGTTGTTGATTTTGAATTGACTTTGCAGCATCCGAAATCCGAATCGGAATACCCTTTGAGCGTAAAGTCGCCTTTCCTAGGATACTACAACCCCAATGAAGGAGTTCCTTTCAGGTAGCGCAATATCCTCTTCACAATGATCATATGCGAAGCTCTCGGGTTAGACTGAAATCTTGCTGCGAGGCACGTTGGGTACATTATATCAGGACGTGAAGCAGTTAGGTACATTAAAGAACCTATCATGGAACGGTAAAACGTTTCATCAGCCCTGTCTCCAGTGAGATCTGGGTGAATCCCATGATTTGATGCAAGTGGGGTAGCAGCTAGAGTAGAACTTGACATCCCAAATTTCTCTAGAATATCATGAACATACTTTGACTGATGAATGAAAATGCCCTCAGGAAGTTGTTCAACTTGTAAACCCAGAAAGAATTTCATCTCCCCCATTGATGACATTTCAAACTTTTGCTTCATCACTGATTCAAAATCTTTGCATAGATTTTCATTTGTCGACCCAAAGATTATATCGTCCACATAAATCTGAACTATCAGAAGATGACCATCCACTTCTTTAGTGAAGAGAGTGGCATCCACTTTTCCATGAATGAACTTGTTGGCTAGTAGGTGTTGAGACAAAGTCTCGTACCAAGCTCTCGGGGCCTGGTGTAAACCATACAGCGCTTTGTCCAATAAGTAGACCTTGTTTTTGTGGATTGGATCGGTGAAGCCCGGTGGCTGACCGACATAAACCTCCTCTTTAACCTTCCCATAAAGAAACGCCGATTTAACATCCAACTGATAAACTTTGAAGTTCTTCCAAGACGCAAATGCTAGGAAAATTCTGATTGCCTCTAGTCGAGCTACAGGAGAATAGACTTCGGTAAAATCAATCCCCTCCTGTTGACTAAAACCCTGAACAACGAGTAGAGCTTTATTTCTTATAACAACTCCTCTATCGTCCCTCTTACACTTAAACACACACTTGGTGTTAATCTTTCTCTGACCATCCGGCAAATCAACTAACTTCCACACTCCTAATTTCTCGAATTGACTAAGTTCCTCCTGCATTGCATTGATCCAAGAGTCTTCAGTAAGCGCCTCTTTGTAAGTTCTTGGCTCAACCTGCGAGATAAAACAACTCAATGAGAATTCAGTTTGCAAAGGAGCAACTTTTGTATAAAAACATGTAAGCCCTTTATCAATCTGTCTTCGAGTGCGAACGCCTGTCTGCAATTCTCCTATGATCAACTCCTCTGGATGATATGAAAAAGTTCGCGGCATCACTTCGCTTGGAACATCTACATTTCCCTCCAGATTAGTAACATTCTGTTCTGCATCTTGTTCACCAACTTGGTTTGTTTGACTTGAAATCTGAATTTGCTCCCCCTCAGAATCTGAATCACCATGATCAAATACTGGCATGTTTTCATCTTCTAGATTATCATTCTGAGCCGACTGATTATCCTGAGCAACTTCATTCTGTTGGACATCATCATGTTCACCAGCATTACTTGGACCTGCTTCATCGTCATTTGAAGTTTCCTGTGGTCTCCTCGAATACTTAGCTGGGAACCTTAGCTGCGACTCATATTCACGCAAAATATCCAACTCATCAAAGAAATCTTCATCATCCTCTGATTCTTCTCTCATGTCAAACGAATCCCACAGTTTGTCATAATGATAACGCCATGAATCACCAGGATTCTGTGGCGGCATAGTATAACCTTGACATTCCACATTTGCAGATTCAATAATCCGCTTCTCACTTGGAACGAAGACACGTCGCAATGGATTTGCATAACCAACAAAAATTCCCTCAATGCTCTTCGGACCAAACTTTCCATGAGGCTCTATAACCGTACAGGGTGACCCAAACGGTTCTAGATACTTCAAATTCGGTTTGCGATTATTGATTAGCTCAAAACATGTTTTGTTGAACTTCTTGACAGTGAGAACCCTGTTGAGCGTATAGCATGCGGCGGAAACAGCTTCAGCCCAAAAATTTACCGGTAACTTTGAATCTGCAAGCATAGTTCTAGCCGTCTCGATTAGTGTCTGGTTTTTGCGTTCTGCAACTCCATTCTGCTGCGGAGTGTATGGAGCACTAAACTCATGCAAAATACCTCTTTCATCACAAAAATTCTTCCATCTTGCTGTTCTTGAATTCAGTACCATTATCACTTCGAATTCTCTTGATACGCCTTTGGTACAGATTCTCAATTTTCCTGAACAACCCCATCAAACTGTCAAATGTTTCATCTTTCGTCTTCAAGAAAGAAACCCACGAAAATCTGGAATAATCATCAGTAACGACCAAACAATAATAATCTCCTGTAATACTTTTGACATTCACCGGACCAAACAAATCCATGTGAAGTCTTTCTAGAGGTCTCGAAACTAAATTGACTTGCTTTGTAGGGTGTGACTTTTTCTTCTGCTTGCCTTTGATGCAGCTAATGCACTCCCCTTCCAGATGAAAACCTTTGATATTAACACCCAAAACCAAATCATTGTGCACCAAGTGATTCATCTTCCTTAGGTGAATATGCCCCATCTTGCGGTGCCACAATCTTGATTCTTTCTCAGTTGCTCTAGACACAAAACAATGTGCTTGACCAGTTGTTGTAGTTGCTACACTCATATCTAACACATATAAATCATTCACTCTAGGTGCCCTCATGATAATCCATTCTTCAGGAACAACAAAACCAGGTTTCAAAATCAAACATTCTTTATCAGTGAAGTGAGTAGTATACATATTGTCACAAATCTGCGAAATACTAAGCAGATTGTTTTCCAGCTCAGTGATGTAGTTAACTCTCTCAAACGTCACAATCCCATTGGATAACGTTCCTTCACCAACAATTCTACCACCTTCATGACCTGCAAATCCCACATAACCACCATTGATATTCCTCACATCATATAGCAATGCAGTTTTTCCTGTCATATGTCGAGATGCGCCACTATCCATGATCCATCTTGAAATGGCTCTTGGAAGATCCTGCACATACCACAAGTTGATTTCAAAACATTTCAATAAAGATGCCGATTCATGCTTCACGATCAAGGAAGCTCCGGCAATTCAAACTGTTTATTCGAACACAGTGTCCACCCAGGCCTCATCAGCCTTAGGTGTAACCTTGACTCTCGCAATTTGAATTTTAAAATTTTCAGCCTTCAAA
Source organism: Helianthus tuberosus (assembly GCA_030545235.1). Taxonomy (NCBI): domain Eukaryota; kingdom Viridiplantae; phylum Streptophyta; class Magnoliopsida; order Asterales; family Asteraceae; genus Helianthus; species Helianthus tuberosus. Next base: position 144,001,599 of record CM060412.1, read on the forward strand.
GGTGGAAAATTTGCATCATAATCAACCGAAATTGATTCTTCAGCCTTTTTCACTTCAGAAGTTGAAATTTTCATTTCAGTTTTTGGTTTCCAAACTTGTTGAGATAAAGTAACCCTCTTATAAAACTTGTCGCTTTTAGTTACCATTTTCTTTACGGGTTCATTTTTCATTTTGATGTTGTCATTTTTCTCATTCTTTTTTCTCAACAATGATTGGTGATTTACCCTTCTCATCAACTTTCTTCTTTTGTCTGTCAACAACTTCAGTCTTAGGCTTGGAGTTGGTGCAATTTCTTGCAATGTGACCAACTTTGTTACATCTAAAACATGTACGAGTATCAACAACTCGACTTGTGCCTTCAGACTGAGGTTGTGAGACCCTCTTCTCATAAAACTCTTTATTTGATTTTGAAAAAATTTCATTTTCCTCATCAGAAAGTGAACTTGAACTGTTCACAAACACCTTCTTTTCTGCAAATCTTTTGTTTTGAAAACTCTTCTTCTGATAACTATTACCACCTCGATAACCACCCGACCAATTATTTCGATTGTTATTATAAAAACATGGTGGAACAACAGGCTTTTTGTAATAAGCTTTATCTTTCTCAAAATTCATTTGCCTTTTTGTTTGACACAAATTGTTCACTTCTGACAACTCAACTTCAATCAATTTGAACACATTTGTCAACTTTTTCACATTAACATTCTCAATCGGAAACTCAGAATCCGAATACAACTTATCAGATCCAGCCATCTTGTACATCACAAGACCCGGTTCATCACTTAAGTTGTTTTTGGATTTTGATTTCTGAATGTACTTGTCCAAGAAACACCCATCTTCCTCAGTAGTGTCACTATCCATTTTTAGCACATTTTCAACAACACCTTTTACAATATCATTTTGGACTCTATCGTCATTGGAAGACGTAAATGTGACATCAATGTTCTCTGGACGTTTAACTTCACTTTCTTCCTTCCTCAATTTCAACCAACCCAGACTGCTTTTTAGTGTAATTATCAAGAACAGGTGGTGGAACTTGATGAAACCCCACCCCAGTTCCATCACAATACACATCTTCGCCCGCTTTGTCTTTCCCGATGGGTTTGGGAATAATGTGTTGCAACACAAAGCTTGCGGGGCTGTAACTGTTAAGCTTCAACTAGATTCGCTCGTTTTCGATTACAACCTCTTGAACTTTAAGTTTCAATTTAGCGATTTCATCCAGTTGTTGGTTGATTGATTCTTCTTTTACTCTAAGCACTGCTCTTAAATGTTCATTTTCTTTAAAAGTTTTACCATTTCGATCATCACAATCTTTCATTGTGCTTTTGAGTTTTTCAAATTTTTCAGAAATCTGACGGTTTTCAAGAATCAACCTTTTATTTTCTTGTTTAATTTTGTCATGATCAATTTTATCATTTTCAATTTGTCTAGTTAACTCTTTTATCCGTTCAGATGAAGCTTTAACTGTTTTGTCACGATCAAGAATCTGATTCTCAACGCTTCTGACCTTTGCTGTCAGATCATCAACTTTCTTCCCGTTGAGATACGTGACTGTGCTACAAAATTTGCACTCTTTGTTGCAATTTTTGCAATCAGCATTTCCATCGATTTTCTTACCTGACACATTTGTTGACACATCTGAACTGACCTGGCTTTTTGACTCAGACACGGAGTTAGAGTCTACCTCAAGTGCCTTAGCAGCCAGCACTTTGTCAGCCATTTTTCCGAGGTTTTCAGCAGTCAACTCCTGCGTTGTGTTAATAACTCCAGTATCAACTTTCTTTGCTTTCTCGATCTCTTCTTTCTCTTTTCTCTCTTTCTCTTCTTTCTCTTTCTCTTCTTCTTTCATTTTCTCGGTTGAAGTTCCCCACCATTTGTTTTGCCAGTATTCATCCTCTTCTTTGTACTGCTGGATTATGGCTTCAATATCAAGCGTTTTGTCATCAATCGCAATATTTCCATATTCATCAAGATAACACTCTCTGTCCGGATCCCATCTATTTGCTCTCCTTGCTTCCAGATAGATACGAGAAATTCTAATGATTTTGTTTTCAGCAATCATTTTTCTGTATCTATACTTTTGCTCTTCAGTTCTATCATCTTTCCACGGAATAGGTTCGTCGTTTTTCGCCATGAATGCGTAACCAACCGCATCTTCTTCCGGTAGAACCTCTTGACTCCAATCATAACCCTCATCATCGTAAATCACCGCAAGAGCTCTAGATTTCTCTTTGTTGTCTTCAACCTGCTTCAATCTAGGCGGCTCTGATTTATTCTGATGATAGATTGCCTTCTTGTAGTAATCATCTCTGAAAGGATTCTCTGACTCATCCGCATAAGCGTTTCTGCATTCTCGCTTGAAGTGACCTTTCTGCTTACACTTGAAGCATGTGACCTTGGACTTATCAAACCCCAGCTTGGTAGATAGACCACCAATTGTTTTCCTGCCGGTAATTTCCATGAAACGCTGTGCTCGACGAACAGCACTTGCCATAGCCCAACGAATATCGATCAGCTCCATTTCTTCGGGATCTATCTGGTCATAATCTTCCTTCGTCAGGTTGGTATTGCCGATCTTTCCTGCTACTAACCCTTCATATGATTCCAACACTGATGCTAGGAAGATCATCTGTTGTTTGGCTGACTCCTCATCAAAGTTTTGAGCATTCCTCAAGTCTATTGCGATGTTGCATTGAAAACGATTCTTTGCATCAGAATGACTTGCAGATGATGAAGATCCACTGTGATAACCACTGTGACTTCCACTGTTTTGACCACTTTGACTTTCTTTGCTCGTTGTGGACACATTCTCAGCAGAAAATGCAGTCTTTGGAGAGGTTGCTTTTGGCATCATGCTTTTTGGATAATACAAATCCAAATTCTGCTGGTAAGATGAGTGATTAACTTTGTATGTCTTCTTCAGTTCCAACTCGTGACTCTCGAGTTTCTCAATCAGCAAATCTAATGTTAACTTTTCTGGTGCTTTGATGGTATTCTTCAGCATCAGCGCATAATATCTCCAATCCATCTCGTCAGGCAACGAATCGAACAATTTGTCGATAAGATCTTCTTCAGGATATATGATATCATGTCTTACTAATTCCAGCTTCAGATGACCAAACCTTTCTATCATTTTACACACTGACTCGTTCTTTAAACATCCAAACATATCAAACTCTTTCTTAAGTAGTTTCTTTTTGCTTTTCTTGATTTCTTCACTACCTATACATTTCTTTTCTAACTTTTCCCAAAGATCTTTTGCATTTGAATAATCGATCAAGGCAATAATGTCTTCCCGGACGGATTGAAATAACAATGCCACACACTTTTGTTCAGCTACAAACGAATCAATCTCCTCAGCTACTCTTAAAGTTTCACCATATTTGTTTCCATGTTCATAACCGTTTTTCAAACTCTTCCAACTGGGAAATGCAAATGCCATCAACCAATCTTCAAACTTTCTTAACCACCGACTGTATTCCTTGATAGCCATTAGCTTTGGAGGTTTATTGAAGGTTCCGAAGGCACTTTCAGATTCCCAAGCTTCCTTTTTCTTCTCTTTTGGCGGATTCTCATTCGTATTGCTAGACGAAGAATCATCGTTTCTAGAATCTCCAGCGAATGCATACATATCGCTAAACGGGTTCAAGAAAATGTCATCCATCTTGAATGTACCTACAAAATCAACAAATACTTAGAAAATTTTTGATTTTGCAAAATGACAGATTCAAACGGAATCTGTTCAAGCTTAATGGTTCAAACGGTATAGTTTTTCTAATGAAATGGCTCTTCTCAAACAAAATATGTTATTCCGTTTGAGACAACACTAATAAAGTTTCAAACGAAAACTAGTTTCAAAGGTGATGACACTTTCAAACTTGATGTCAATTTCAAACTTGATGTCACGTTCAAACTTGATGTCAATTTCAAACAGGAACCACTTTCAAACTTGAAGCCAGTTTCAAACAGGAACCACTTTCAAACTTGAAGCCAGTTTCAAACAGGAACCACTTTCAAACTGGAGGGTGTCAGTTTCAAACGGGAGGTGTCATTTTCAAACTGGAGGGTGTCAGTTTCAAACAGGAGGTGTCATTTTCAAACTGGAGGGTGTCAGTTTCAAACTAGATGATATCAGCATTTTGCGAACATTTTCAAACGGTCAGGTTGATTTCTATCAGTTTTAAGTCGAATTATGGTTCAAAACTTTCAAGGATTTGTTATCTATATGTTTCGCGTGTTATGTGAACGTTTTAGACCATATTAACCTTGAAATATGTCCGAATCAGAAAAATATGAAAGAAAGTGAGTAGAAGATAGAAAATCCGGTAGAATCAAGCTGAATTTGGTATGAACTCCTTGTCCTGAGCTCTGATACCACTTGTTGGACCGTTGTCGTGACCCTAAAAGTCAGTTAAGGCAGTTCATCTTCAAATACGAGGGCGGAATCAACGTAAACGAAGTCAAAAACAGCTTGTATCCTTTTAACTTTCTTTATATTACTGATTGTGAGCTTTTACAATGTATTCTGACAAAAATCCGGCAGCACCTTCGCTCACACACACATACATGACTGTTTGAAATGAACATAGCACTCTCCTATTTATAGTAGTGACCCTCTAGTTTGAAGGTGACACAGCTTGCTTCAAACTAGACCCTGTTCAAACTAGACCCTGTTCAAACTAGACCCTGTTCAAACGGTCAGCTTTGACATAAGACTCAATAAGACGTAGTCTGCAGACATTCAGTGCACCAACAATCGGATAAGTAGAACAAAAGTTATGATAATTTAAAGTTCGATTTTCGATTTAAACTATAGCTGGGCAAATGCAGGTTTCAGCAACAAACTTGCTGGAAAACCGACTCCCCCGCGTCACGCGATGGGTTTCTGCAGTTGGGGCATGACACGCGACGCAAGTCGCGGCCCGCGATAACTAGTGCTCAGTCTCTCGCAGCCTGCGAGAGCCACAAAAGTTATCAAAACTAACTTTTAAGTTGGTTTTGATCATAGGTGAATATCAAGAGTAACCGGATGAAGATCAAGCGACGAAAAAGAACCGAACACATGAAAAACAAGCTTCCGAACGTTGTTTCGTCGTTATTTTTAAACGACGAACTCAATTACATTATATTGTATATTTTTAAATTGTAAAAGTTTTAACAAACCCATATGAAGAAACACTAGATAAACGACCGGGATCGAAATATCTAGGGGGTTTGGATCTGCATAAAGTGGTTGTTCTCTCTCGTTTGATTCGATTACGATTGATCTCCTTCTCTGATAACTCTGCAAAAAAGAAGTACCGTTAGCCTCGCCAAGGGGAGAAAGGGGTTCTCTCCTTGACCCGACTCCGGTGTGAGAATAAGTATGGATTATGAAGAAGAAGAAGTATTTGAGAAGTGTGTGTAACTTGAATTTCATACCTGAAATGTTCTCATATTTATAGCCGGGAGTCTTTGGGCGGGAAAACTCGTTAGTGAAAAGTTGACGGAAGATGCTAACCCCGTGAGCGGTTACATTTCCTTCCGTTTAAGCTTCTTGATCCGACGTGAATGCACACGGATCGCTGTGTAGATCTATGGCTGGGGATATGCCACGTGGAAAGTGATCAAGTGGAGATTACTCTCCAATTACATGCTATCGTTGTGAATTCAGGGACGTCTGAGGTGCTGACACGTGTCCAGACGGTTACAACCGTCTTAGTGGTGCACGATTGGGTCCTTCTAGAAGATTACTGCTGTAATCTGGTGTGATTCCTTATCGTATGGAGTCAGCTGGATAAATAAATCCCAAGTCTGGGTATTATCCAGCGGGAGATGTTTGTCTCAGGAATTTCTTCCTTTGGAAAAGGCGCAAGGATTTATGATCCCCTTTTGGCACGCAAGTGTTGTTCGTTATCTGCCTTAAGCCTTTCTTTTATAAAACCAGTGCGCGACCGTGCAAGGTTAAAAGAGCTTGAAAGACGAGGCTGTGGAGTGATCTGAAGTACTTATTACAAGGTTTTTGGGACCTTACCCCTTCACCGTATTTTCATGAGAATGAGTAGTCGTAATTACAAATTTAATTGTCAATATTAATACGGAAATCGTTAAATATTAGTAAGGATCTTACACTTTTAAGCTCTCTCATCCGCTCTCAAGGTTCCAGTCGCGGATTCAATCTTTTTGTAAGCTTTTTCTCTCCAATTTTCTTCAATCTTCATTCTATTTCACTTCTACTCCATCTTCTTCATCAAAATCACACACACACTCTAACTATTCCTCGAAATCATTGATTTTAGACCTCTCGAAGGTGGTTTCCATTCGTTTTGCTTAGGCAAACTGTTGTGGAGCATCATTCAATCGAGATTGGTTCAAGATCTAAAGGGTTTTCACACTTTTCAACTTATTTATGAAACTTATCTTTGATTTTTTATAAAACCTTGGTGGAATCGGGATTCAACCAGACTCTTGACTCATTCCATAGTCAAGAGCCGACTCGAGAACTAATTTCCATCAAAGGGATGGACCGTCTAACGGGTCATATATGAATCTTCATCAAGAACAGAACATCCGATCGAATGGGCAAAACCCATTCGTCCGAATGGACTGGGCTTGGTGTTTTCCATTGTTTGAATCCGTCAACGCGCCCATCTCCGTTAACCAAAACCGTTGTTTAAGAAAATTTTTACAAAAGCTTCAGCTCAGCCCATCCGTCCGAATGGACAATGTCCATTCGTCCGGATGACCTGGCCATGACAATTTCTGTTGTTTAATTCTTGTTAGCACGACTGTTTAAATGCTTTTAACAAAACTTCAAAAAAAAATTTAACAGTTCATAAAGAACCACAGACCATCCGCCCGAATAGCCATCCGTCCAGATGGAGCCCATCCTTCCGGATGGACTAGACCCATCCGTTCGGATAGACTGTTGAACACTTAACCCACTTTTTACCCCACTCAACACTCTGATTTTGACTGTGTCAGCCCTTTGAAGACTTATGCTTCTGTTCCCGTACGCAGGCTGATCCGACGCTCCCTTTAATCCAATCCAGATTGTGTTTACTTGATAAACACACACTGTGAGTATATTCAAACCCGTTTTCATTTAATGCACTTTTGTGTGTTACATACGTTCTGTATCAAAACACAACACACAACACACAATGCAAACACTTTAAATGCTAACCGCTCCCGAATGCTATACGTGATTTGTTTTTGAATGCTTGTTACTATGCTTATACAGTGTTACACTAGACCGCCTTCAGCAATGATAGTACTATAGTTTGGACTCAGCACCTGTTGTGAACAGGGGTTGCTAAGATCACATCACTTTACTTTACGTGTTCGCTTCGGCGAACATGTGTCACGCATACTCTACATCGCAGTCACGTGGTTAGGTTGTATCATTGTTGGTAGTTACATGCTTCGCCCGTTACGTGTTACATGCTGGTTATGCGTTAACGCATTTTATACTATTACTATGCAAACTTGTGTACTCACCTTTATTTTATGTATTGACTTTTATTTTAACGTATGTGACATGTTTATTTGGATGTTGTGCTGCAAATAAGTTAGGAAGTCTAGAAACTCACCAAATAAAATCTGAGTTATCAGAATGGAATTTGTTTTTGAGACTGAATATTTGTAATATCTGTTTTGAAGTATTTGTTTAATATTAAGGGATGTTAAACCTTAAAAATATTGCCATTTAATAGTTGTTATGGATTCTCTTGAACAATCTGTTTCGCTCAGTGCCACGCCCCGATGATTCTGCCATCGGTTGGGGTGTGACAGATTGGTATCAAAGCCATAACTATAGGGAATTAGGTCGAGTCGTGTAGAATTGACCTAGTCTATAGTCTAAGCACCAACAGACCCTTCGTACGAACCCACTTGGGCCTTCGTACGAACCCGCATGATGTGATACTCTCGTTCGAACTTGCAATGTTATACTACACCTTTGTGCGAACCCACGTACTACAGCTCCGTACAAAGGAGCCTTTCCTAAGGCGAAATACTACACGTCTTTCCTAAGGCTAACACAATACACACTTTTGAAAAACTCTCGCATAACACAACCGAGTGATTGGGTCGAGATTAGGTGTGAAAACCAAGAACTCTCGATAAGATCACTCACCCCACGTATCTCTATCTCGTGGTTTTACCACACTTTTAAGAACGAAGTTGTTAAGTTAGGGGTGAAACCCGCATCTTAATAACACTTTGATTTTTACAAATCTCACCAAAGTCTCAACTGTTCCGATTATTCGAGTCACGTAGAAACTGGAAAGATGAGTGTCGTTAGCCGTGATACAGTGAGAGCATAGTCTATTAGGCCAAAGAGTGTACTCGAATTCGTTGGGGATAGTTGAATTACTTCTGGTAGTCGATGTCTAACACCCAGGACACTGCCCCTGATTTCTAGCCCGCAATTGCCGATTTCACGGGTTATCGATTTTATTATGTTTATGTGTTCTAGATTACGAAAGTTAAAACTGTACGCTTTATAGTTTCGATTTCTTGCTTTCCGCTCATCGCGCACAACTCGCACAGCTATCGCAATCTAAAACGCTAATAAATCGCTAACAAAGGAATCTTGTACTCCTCGCTTATGCTACCCGCTATCTCTCGCAACACTCTCCCGCGCTACACGTCCTTGAAAGATAGGAGAATACGTGCAAGATATATAGGTGAATACGTGCAAAATATGTGTTTACGTGGATTATGTGCTCATACGTGCTTCTGTGTATACGTGCTTATGTGAATGATGTGTATACGTGTTTATGTGCCGACGTGTTCCTGTGCTTTACATAATAATAATAATAATAATAATAATAATAATAATAACAATAATAATAATAATAATAAAAACAACAACAACAACAACAATAATAACAATAATAATAATAATAATAATAATAATAATAAAGATGTTGTACGAAACGCTAAACTTTTTGACAAAACTTGACATAATCGAATCTCATCTAATTCTTATGACGACGTCTGCTGTAGAACTCGCACGCGACAATGTCGTCATTTGGATCTCATGCTCACCGTACTGCTCGACAAAACCATGCTGACAAACGCATCGCATCACTTGTGGCCAAGGAAATAGCCAAGGTCATACCTCAAATTGTCAGTGAAATCAATGAGGTCAGCAGTAAATCTTCTGTTGAATCGAAGAATGGCGCACCTAAAGCACCGTTCAACTTCAAACAATTCAAGGCCTGCGTTCTTGCAAACTTTACTGGCGATGATGGACCCAGTGCTATGTTTCAGTGGTTTGACTCGAACGAAGTCACTTTTCGTCAAAGCGGGTGTCCTAAAAATCAATGCACTATGAATGCTACTGGAGTCTTCTAGACTAGGGCACTGGATTGGTGGATCGCTGAGCGCAACAGGCGCGGTAACGATGCAGCTTATAGCCTCTCATGGGAAGAGCTCAGGGAGCTCATGATGAAGGAGTTCTGTCCTTCTCACGAAGTCCAGAAACTAGAGAATGAATTCTGGCACCTCAAGCAGGAAGGAGGTGATAAAGCTGGTCTCACCACTCGTTTTAAGCAGCTGAGTATTATCTGTCCTAGTCAGGTGGACACGCCTGATAAGACGATCAAGAAGTATATTCGCGCTCTTCCCGACTGTGTAGCTGATTTTGTCCAAGCAACGAGATCAACGACAAGAGAATCTTGGCTGGAGCTTTCAAAACCTCGACCAAGAATCTCAATCAGGTCACTGCTACTCCCAGTACCGACAATGCAATATCTCAAGGTTCAAAGTCTTTACACAAAAGCCGCAAGCGAAGGAACAACAACAACAAGAAGAACTATGTGACTACTACCGCAACACCACTCAACGCCGTCCCCGTCCCGCCCAACAACCAGAATCATCAAGTTGCTATTACCAACGCACCGCCTGCTAAGCGTGCGTATACTGGTACTCACCCTCTGTGCCATACTTGCACTTATCATCATCCGACAGGGGTCAACTGTTGTTTCTATGTGAATTGCAATCTCTATGGGCATTTCTCCGCTCACTGCCGCTCAGGCCCCATCAGCAAGCTATTCAAGCTCTTCCAGCACCACCAGTTTAACCTCTTGCTATCCAGGGTAACCCAGCAGTTCGAGGACCCGTTGCTAATGCTCGAACCTGCTACACTTGTGGTGACCCTAATCATTTTGATAACGTCTGCCCACACCGCGTTGTGAAACAAGAACCATAGCAGTAGCAACCACCGCAGCAACAACAGCCTCAACAGCAGACACAACAAGCAGCCCGCGGAAGAACATTCAATATCAATGTCCGCCAGGCTCAGATTGACAACATTGTTGTCAATGGTACGTTCCTTTTTAACGGTATTTATGCTTCTTGCTTATTTGATACTGGAGCCGATAACTGTTTTTTGTCATTTGAATTCGAAAAGCTCCTAAAACGTAAAGGCGCTAACCTCCCAACGACCTTCGACGTAGAAGTTACCACTGGAAGAACCGTTACCGTCAGTTCCATTCTCCGTGCATTGTACTCTCTAACTCAATAATCACATCTTCCCGATCGATCTCATTCCTATGCAACTTGGTAGTTTCGATGTCATAGTAGGCATGGATTTTCTTCTTGAAAATCGTGCTGAAGTCATTTGCTTTGAAAAGATGATAAGTTTCTCTCTTTCAAATGGTGATCAACTATGTGTTTATGGCGAGGTATCCTCAAAAGAATTAAAACTTATGTCGTGTATTCAAGCGAGCAAGTATCTCCGCAAGGAATACTTGGCTTTCTTAGCCCACATTGTAGTAGCAGAAGGGGAAAAGAAGCCGATGGAAAAGGTACTTGTGGTTCGTGATTTTCCTAATGTCTTTCCTGACGATTTACCCGGTCTACCCCCTATCCAAAATATCGAGTTTCGCATTAACCTCATTCCTGGAGCTAACCCACTTGCGAAAGTGTCACACCCCGACCGCGTAAAACAAAGAAACCACGGCGGAAACGTCGGGGAGTATTGTAACAGAATTATTATTTCACAACCATGGTAATTAAAGTTATGTTTTATTTATCAAACAAGAGAGTTACATTGTCTTTAAACGAAAGAAACAAGAGTACATAACATTTTTAAACTAATCTTGCTTCTTTTATGTCACTAAGGCCCGAGTCCACCCTAGTGTATCCTGAATCAAACCTATGCACCAGCTCCTAAAAACACATGTGAAAATAGGTAGGTCAGCATAAAAATGCCTATGAGATACATAGGTTTTGTGAAAATAGGATTCATGACTTGAATTTAAAGAAATGTTTAATAAAAATTAGTCATGAATCTTGTTAAGTGTTTTCTTTTATAAATCATATGAAAACTTGATAAGAAATCAGATTATAATAAAGAAAGATGTATGGTTAGTTACATAACCAAGTAAAATGAGTTGTATAAAACAAACTGTTTTGTAAAACAATGTCTTGTGAAAAATATGTCATTTATGTAAAATGTTATATGTCTAAATTGAAATTATTTAAATAACGCTACGATATGTAATATCATAAAAGCACTTATATATAGGAAGTACCAGCGGCGTATCCACCATGCTTTTATCATATTACACACTCCTCGTTACTTAAATCACTTACCCAAACAAACCACCAATGTAAATTGTTCATGTTTAAACCAATTGTCAAAAATGTTCATGTGTAAACCATATCTATTGTCAAAATGTAAATCATGTAACGTGTAAGCCAATGTGAAAATGTTTATGTCAAATGTAAACCATATAATGTGTAAACCAATATCACGTATGGCAAGTGAAATATATCAACTAAACCATAGGTAAAATGCACAAAACAAGGTATTGAAGTAAATCAAGGTTATGTTTTGTAAAATAACTGCATGTTATACTGATACAAACATTTATGCGGTATTGTGAAAATGCATACATTCAAGCCTTGAGACTATGGCGACAAACCCTTAAACAAATTAAAGGTTTATCTGAGTTATGTGTATCGAATTCGGTCATTCCTTCCATCCAAACAAACCTAGGATTTCAGGAACGGGAGTTGTCAATTCCTATGGTACCAGAACCTACTAACGAACGGCGTGATCAATGTTAATGAATGTATTTTTGTCCCATTTAAACAAACCAAATGTCATACCAAAATGTAAGCATGTGATGTGAAACAAATGTACTAAGTATGCAACAATGGACATACATAGCATGTGATGTGAAACAATGTACTAAGTATGCACTAAATGGACATACATAGCATAAAATGTAATGTAAAACGATGTACTAAGTATGCACTAAATGGACATACATAGCATAAAATGTAATGTAAAATGATGTACTAAGTATGCACTAAATGGACATACATAGCATAAAATGTAATCAAATCATGTACTATAAGTGTAGTAATGAACATAACAAGCATATGATATGAAAACATGGAAAGTACGAAAGTAACAAGTAGGGACATGTGTTTCACCCCAAAACATTTGAAAAACAGTAAAAGAGGGGACTATGTACTCACTTGAGATTGCTCAATAGTCCTTGGATAATCAATCAAGCAATTCTAGAGATCACGGAATCAATCGGCACCTAATATAGGTATCTATGTTAATAAACCGGACCTAAATCGGAGGATCGGATAGGATGAGGTTTCGTAAACCAAATGAGTATAGGAAATCATATGATATGGTTTACCAAAGCCTACATACTAAAACGGAACCTAACCTAAGTGCTTACGACCAATTACGACCCGTTTAGGTAGCTTAGGCCCGTGACATTATGCTACTTTAAAGAGTTGTTCGCGTAAAACGCGTTCGGACCGCCTAATTAGTCCTATGACAAGTAATATATGCCTTAACATGTCTAATATTGTTGCCTAATCAGTTTAGATGTCAAAATTTAGGTTACATATGCTTAAAATGAATTTATTCGCAAAAAGGGCATTTTGGTCATTTTCCAAAGGCATATAAACTACCTATCATACAACTAACTAAACATTGTGACCATAAGGTATAACCTCGGAAGGTTATTCCCTATACAACTATGGTCACCTAATGTGTTTGGTCGGATCCTAATGATCGACCAAACGGGTCGGGTTCGAAAGTCTAAGCGGTTGTTTAGACCGCTTACCTTTACGACCCTATATAAGCACTAAACCTAAAGTGACGAGTTAAACATGTTAAAACATGTTTAACGAAGTTTAAAAATAGGTTTGGTATCAAAACAAAGGGTCTTGATACTCAAAAGTAGTTTGGTTGCAAAATACGCAAGAATGCGCATTTTGACCGAAACTACGACTCGTGACTACGCCTAATCAACGTGGAAATCAGTAGGTATAGTCACTAGGGACTATAACCATCGTGATTACGCTCACGTTGAGAAGTTCAAACGAACTTCATGTTGACCATAAACTGGTCAAAGCTGAAAGTCAAACACTGTTTGACTTTCACGCTAAAAACGCATAAAAGAACGAAAGAGGACTTACAAAAGGTCTAAGAATGGAGGTTTGATCTGATTATTCTCAGGTATGAAGGTTTTATCCTTCAACTTAGAGAAAAATCTGATCGAAGTGTGAGTTGCAACAAGAAATGGAAGGGGTATTTATAGTTTTCTTACAACCGTTAAGATCGTTTATCGAAAACCGAGCTTAAATCTGGACCGTACACACGCACCCATGGTTTTGTAATACCATGGGCACCTAAAAATGGCCCATAGAATGTTAAAATACCATTTGCAAGTGACCAAAACAGCTGGTAACAGCTGGGAAAAGATTTTCTGCAGATCTGGTGGGCTTACACGACCCGCGTAAGACCCAAGGAAGGTCTACGCGGCCCGCCTAGGCTGCACAGTTCAGCAACAGCTTTCAAAAATTGCAGAAATGGTCCCTGTAAGCTTATAAGGCCCTTTTTGACATGTTTGAGGCTCGTTAAGCCAACTTCAAGTCCCTACATTGATGCCTAAACATGAGGGACATGAAACATTCTCAAAAATATGACGGATGTTGGTTCGTTTGGCCGTACGATCACGTTATTCGCTTAATTACGACGAAACACGAACGAACGCGAAAAACGATCCAAATTACGCGACGAATGGAATTTTATCATGCCAATCACTAAAGCATAATATTTTAATGATTACATAAATTTTTTGATGTCCGGATGTATTCAGAACGTAAGTTCTGCGTGAAAATGCAAACTTATGCACTTTTTGATGCTTTTAGTCCCTGAATGACCAAGAAGTTTATTTTCGCACACCGAAACCCTCAAAGCCTATTTCTAAGCTATGTAAAGGATATTTAGGGTGTGTTTAACTTATGATCAAGTTCTGGAATGTCCGTTACAGTACGAATTGGCACACTTTCGCAGTTTGTTGAAATTAGTCCCTGTAAGCGAATAAACTTGATTTTGCCATACCAAATCCTTCAAAACTTATTTCAAAGTTATGTAAAGGTTATTTAAGGTATGTTAAGCATATATTGATGTTCCAGAGTGTTTTTCGAGTTAAACTGATTTCGTTTACGCATCAGTTTGCGTATAACTCTCCAGAAAGTGAAATAAAGTTTGAAATTGAACGAAAATCAAAACATGCAAAATGTCAAATATAAATAGAAAAACATTGGGATCAAATAACATTGTTTTATTGTTAACTGAACTATTTACAATGATTACAAGCACAGATGTCACAGTCTCCCCTACTTGTGAAAATTTTGTCCCGAAATTTGTTTAGAGGAAACTTGTGGGAAAAGATGCAGATATTTCGCCTTCATTTGATCTTCACGTTCCCAAGTAAATTCTGGTCCACGTTTAGATTCCCAGCGAACTTTGACCAAAGGAATGCGCTTGCGTTTGAGCCATTTGACTATATGGTCCATGATTTCCACTGGTTTCTCAACAAAATGCATCGTGTTATCAACACGAATCTCATCAAGTGGTATGTGGAGGTTCTCATCAGCTAAACACTTCTTGAGATTGGACACGTGAAAGGTTGGATGAACATTTCCAAGTTCAGGAGGTAACTCAAGTCTGTAGGCTAGCTTACCGATTCTTTCGACGATCTTGAATGGTCCAACGAGTCTAGGTGCAAGTTTTCATGTCCTTCGAAATCTGATCACACCTTTCCAAGGTGAGACCTTAAGTAATACGCGATCACCGACTTGAAATTCCAAGGGCTTGCGTCGTTGGTCCGCGTAAATCTTTTGATGGCTTCTAGCTGTCTGAAGGTTATCACGAACTTTCTTAACCTTATCTATTGTCTCTAGAACAAGGTCAGGTCCAGTAAGCTGAGCCTCACCGATCTCATTCCAGCAGACGAGTGAACGACATTTTCAACCATAGAGAGCCTCGAAAGGAGCCATGTTGATGCTGGAGTGATAATTGTTGTTGTAGGAGAATTCAATCAATGGAAAATGCGAATCCCAACTACCACCAATATCGATCACACAAGCTCTAAGCATATCCTCCAAAGTCTGGATTGTTCTTTCAGTTTGGCCAACTAATTGTGGATGATAAGTTGTGCTCAAATTAAGTTGGGTCCCCATAGCAGATTGCATGGTTCTCAAAAAGCGAGACGAGAAACGAGCATCTCTGTCAGAAATAATGTTCAAAGGAACACCATCTCGAGATACAATTTAATCCACCTAGATTTTGGCAAGCTTGTCAGCAGATAGATCCTCACGGATCGGTAAGAAATGCGTTGACTTTGTAAGACGATCAACAACTATCCAGATGGCATCATGACCTCTCTTTATGCACGGAAGTTTGGTAATAAGATCCATTGCAATGTTTTCCCATTTCCAAACTGGAATATCTGGTTGCTCCAATAAACCAGAAGGATGTTGGTGTTCAGCCTTAACCTTAAGAGAAGTAAGGCATTTAGATACGTATAAGGCAATGTCTTTCTTCATACCAGGCCACCAATACTGAGTACGAAGATCCTTATACATTTTATCTGCACCAGGATGAATAGAATAACGCGACTTATGAGCTTCATTCATAAGCACGGTGCAAAGATTGTCTTGACTTGGGACCCACAAACGATCCATGAAATAATACACCCCATTGTCCTTTAGTTCAAGATCAGGCTTAATGTGATAGGGTAATTCCTTACCCATCAAGTCTTGTGAAACAAAAGTATGTTGAGCCTGAGAAATGCGGACTAGAATATCAGATCGAACACGAACATAATGATGCTTGACATGCTCTTTACGACTCAAAGCATCGGCTACGACATTCGCCTTACCAGGATGATAGCGAATTTCGCAGTCATAGTCATTTAGAAGCTCAACCCAACGTCGTTGCCTCATGTTAAGTTCTTTCTGATTGAAGATGTGCTGAAGACTTTTGTGGTCAGTGAAAACAACACATTTAGTACCATACAAATAGTGTCTCCAGATCTTAAGAGCAAAAACAACTGCACCTAACTCACGATCATGAGTGGTGTAGTTCTTCTCGTGTACCTTCAATTGCCTCGATGCATATGCTATGACTTTGTTCCTTTGCATTAGAACACAACCAAGACCCAAATTTGATGCATCACAATACACGACAAAATTGTCATTGCCTTCGGGCAAAGATAGAATAGGCGCATTACAAAGCTTCTGCTTCAAGGTCTGAAACACTTCTTCTTATTTAGATCCCCAATCAAAGGGTTTGTTCTTCTGGGTTAGAGCAGTTAGATAAACTGCAATCTTCGAGAAGTTTTCAATGAAGCGGCTGTAATAACCCGCCAGACTAAGAAAAGAACGAACCTCAGTAGGAGTAGTAGGCGTATCCCAATCCTTAATCGCACTGATCTTGGAGGGATCTACATGAATACCTTGTTCGTTGATGATATGTCCCAAAAATTGAACTTCCTTAAGCAAAAATTCACATTTAGAGAATTTGGCAAAAAGTTGCTCTTTCTTTAGGAGTTCCAGAGTAAGACGAAGATGTTGCTCATGATCAGCTTGCGTCTTAGAATAAATCAAGATGTCATCAATGAAAACGATGATGAACTTATCCAAATAAGGCTTGCAGACCCTATTCATCAAGTCCATGAAAACTGCAGGAGCATTAGTCAAACCGAAAGGCATAACTGTGAACTCATAATGCCCATATCGAGTGCGGAAAGCTGTGTTGGGAATATATTCTTCATGCACACGAAGCTGATGATACCCAGAACGTAGATCAATCTTTGAAAAATAAGAAGCACCCTATAACTGATCAAAGAGATCATCAATGCGAGGTAGGGGATATCGATTCTTGATGGTAAGCTTGTTAAGCTCGCGGTAATCGATGCACATCCTGAAAGATCCATCCTTCTTCTTGACAAAGAGAATGGGAGCACCCCAAGGTGAAAAGCTAGGACGGATAAAACCTTTGTCAGAAAGCTCTTGAAGCTGCTTAGATAACTCTTGCATTTTAGACGGTGCAAGACGATATGGAGATCTAGCAATAGGATTTGCACCAGGTACAAGATCAATACGGAACTCGACTTGGCGTGCTGGGGGTAATCCATGTAATTCTTCAGGAAACAATTCAGGATAATCCCGAACAATAGGGATATCTTGAATAGACTTACCTTTGCCTTTATCTGCTACAACATGTGCCAAGAAGGCCACATAGTTCTTTCGAAGATACTTCTGAGCCTGAGTACAAGACATGTGCTTGAGACTACTAGCAGGTTTCTCACCACAAACCTGTAGAATCTCAACTGTCGAGAGCGGAACACGAACAATTTTCTCGAAGCAAACTACCTCTGCGTGATGCTTGGCTAACCAATCCATACCCACTATAACGTCGAAACTCCCAAGTTGCATCGGTGTGAGGTCAATAGGAAATAGATGGTTGTTAAGGTTCAACTGGCAGTTACGAAGGACAGAACCGAGAATAACGGGTTCACCACTAGAAACTTCTACTGTCAGAGGCTTTCCTAGTTTTGTTCTAGACATGCGAAGCAATGGCTCAAAAGATAATGACACAAAACTCTTATCGGCCCCTGAATAAAAAAGAACTGATGCAGACTGATTATTAACAAAGAACATACCGTTCACCACCTCGTTGTCTGCTTGCGCCTCTTGACCATTCATGTTAAAGACTCGACCACGAGCCTGAGCCTGATTTTGATTCGCGTTGACCAGCCTTGGACACTGGCTTTGGTAATGAGTCAGGTCCCCACAATTGTAGCATGAACCAGGAGGAAAATGAGGTCGTGCAACTTGTGCTTGCTGTTGAACTGGCGGTTGAGCAGCCTGCTGAGCTGGGTTACTGGCTGCTTGATTGGGAACAAAGCGACAAACATCAGAAAGATGACCCGACTTCCCACAGTTAGTATAGAAACGACACTGCACTTGTGGTTGATGGTGGCTATTGCATCTATTGCACAACGGTGCATTCCCTGCATACCATTTCTTCGCTAGCGGTTGTGCAGGATGATTGGGAGCTGTCTGGTCGACTTGGGCAGTGAGAACAAAATTCTAGGAAGCCTTACGCTTCCTAGACCCCTTTGATGAACCAGATTCCTAACCCTTCTTGCTCTTACCCTTCTTGCTTTCACCCTTATCAAACGATTGCTTCTTACCCTTGTCACCCTTCCTATGCAACTTACCCTTTCGGACTTGCGACTCAGTCAATGTCGCAGCTAACTCGATTGCCTGACGAACTGTGGTAGGGTTACTACCAGTGATGATGTCTTGCACGGAGTCAGGTAAGCCATCAATATACTTTTTGATAGCTTTCTCGAGTGGGGTAACCATGGTAGGGCATAGCAAATTCAACTCTTCATACCTATCAGTGTAAGCCCGGTGCTCACCACTATCTTGCTTTAAGTCATCAAACTCCATTTCTAAAGCCCTTAGCTCATGATGAGGACAAAACTCCCTCATCATAAGAGCCCTAAGCTCGGCCCATGTTTGTGCTAGAGCAACCTCAGCACCACGATCTCTCATAACCTCGTTCCACCATGTAAGAGCCCTCTTTTGAAAAATGCTAGAAGCAAACTCGACCTTGCGATTATCAGGACACTGGACATGATGAAACGTACTCTCAATGCTTTCGAACCACTGTAGGAGCCCAGTTGCTCCTTCAGAACCACTAAACTTGAGTGGTTTAGCCGAATTGAAACTCTTGAAGTTGCATGGAGTATTTTGGTTATTGTTGGCTTGGTTCACTTGAGCAATAATGTCTGGGAGTACAGCAGCCATTTGCTGCGCAATGATAGCTGCCATTTCGGCATTAGGTACCGGATTTTCGCGTCGAGGAGGCATTCTAAAAGAGGAAACGAGTGAGATGATTAGATGGAAAGAATGAGATGGTACAAAAATCGATAAAAGCAAAGATGGTGGTCATTCGTTTGTTACCACAAAGCAAACAAACGACACACAGTGACTAATCAAAGTAAATGGGTAAAAAATAATGTATCGCGAATACATGCTCGCCTATAAGTGAACACTCACCCCAAGAGTTCCCAGGTAAGAGTGATTGGTCCGATTATGTGGATTTTTACGAACACTCTAGCCTTAGACAGAAAACTCAGGGTATAGGCATTCACTCTTCCAGTTTGCACGTGTTCACACTATTTAGACCCAAAACCTTGACGAGATTTTGAAAACTTAGAAGGCACAAGGCCGAAAAGAATCAAACTGGAAGGGTTCAAAACCTTATAACAAATCATTTAAAAATAGAAGATTGATTTTCAAAAATCGTTTCAGAAAATTGGGTTCTTGTTTTGGAAATCACCTAAGGATAGGTGAAGTGCATGTTTTAAGATCTAAACACAAGATAAGTTGTGTTAGGGTCCTAGAAGAGTTATAGTCTAGGTCAAAGCAATACTAATAACCTAATTCCCTATAACCATTGGCTCTGATACCAAATCTTCTGTCACACCCCGACCGCGTAAAAGAACGAAACCGCAGCGGAAACGTCGGGGAGTGTTGTAACAGAATTATTGTTTCACAACCATGGTAATTAAAGTTATGTTTTATTTATCAAACAAGAGAGTTACATTGTCTTTAAACGAAAGAAACAAGAGTACATAACATTTTTAAACTAATCTTGCTTCTTTTATGTCACTAAGGCCCGAGTCCACCCTAGTGTATCCTGAATCAAACCTATGCACCAGCTCCTAAAAACACATGTGAAAATAGGTAGGTCAGCATAAAAATGCCTATGAGATACATAGGTTTTGTGAAAATAGGATTCATGACTTGAATTTAAAGAAATGTTTAATAAAAATAAGTCATGAATCTTGTTAAGTGTTTTCTTTTATAAATCATATGAAAACTTGATAAGAAATCAGATTATAATAAAGAAAGATGTATGGTTAGTTACATAACCAAGTAAAATGAGTTGTATAAAACAAACTGTTTTGTAAAACAATGTCTTGTGAAAAATATGTCATTTATGTAAAATGTTATATGTCTAAATTGAAATGATTTAAATAACGCTACGATATGTAATATCATAAAAGCACTTATATATAGGAAGTACCAGCGGCTTATCCACCATGCTTTTATCATATTACACACTCCTCGTTACTTAAATCACTTACCCAAACAAACCACCAATGTAAATTGTTCATGTTTAAACCAATTGTCAAAAATGTTCATGTGTAAACCATATCTATTGTCAAAATGTAAATCATGTAACGTGTAAGCCAATGTGAAAATGTTTATGTCAAATGTAAACCATATAATGTGTAAACCAATATCACGTATGGCAAGTGAAATATATCAACTAAACCATAGGTAAAATGCACAAAACAAGGTATTGAAGTAAATCAAGGTTATGTTTTGTAAAATAACTGCATGTTATACTGATACAAACATTTATGCGGTATTGTGAAAATGCATACATTCAAGCCTTGAGACTATGGCGACAAACCCTTAAACAAATTAAAGGTTTATCTGAGTTATGTGTATCGAATTCGGTCATTCCTTCCATCCAAACAAACCTAGGATTTCAGGAACGGGAGTTGTCAATTCCTATGGTACCAGAACCTACTAACGAACGGCGTGATCAATGTTAATGAATGTATTTTTGTCCCATTTAAACAAACCAAATGTCATACCAAAATGTAAGCATGTGATATGAAACAAATGTACTAAGTATGCAACAATGGACATACATAGCATGTGATGTGAAATAATGTACTAAGTATGCACTAAATGGACATACATAGCATAATATGTAATGTAAAAACGATGTACTAAGTATGCACTAAATGGAGATACATAGCATAAAATGTAATGTAAAACGATGTACTAAGTATGCACTAAATGGACATACATAGCATAAAATGTAATGAAATCATGTACTATAAGTGTACTAATGAACATAACAAGCATATGATATGAAAACATGGAAAGCACGAAAGTAACAAGTAGGCACATGTGTTTCACCCCAAAACATTTGAAAAACAGTAAAAGAGGGGACTATGTACTCACTTGAGATTGCTCAATAGTCCTTGGATAATCAATCAAGTAATGCTAGAGATCACGGAATCAATCGGCACCTAATATAGGTATCTATGTTAATATACCGGACCTAAATCAGAGGATCGGATAGGATGAGGTTTTGTAAACCAAATGAGTATAGGAACTCATATGATATTGTTTAACAAAGCCTACATACTAAAACGGAACCTATCCTAAGTGCTTACGACCCATTACGACCTGTTTAGGTAGCTTATGCTACTTTAACGTGTTGTTCGCGTAAAACGCGTTCGGACCGCCTAATTAGTCATATGACAAGTAATATATGCCTTAAAATGTCTAATATTGTTTCCTAATCAGTTTAAATGTCAAAATTTAGGTTACATATGCTTAAAATGAATTTATGCACAAAAAGGGCATTTTGGTCATTTTCCTAAGGCATATAAACTACCTATCATACAACTAACTAAACGTTGTGACCATAAGGTATAACCTCGGAAGGTTATTCCCTATACAACTATGGTCACCTAATATGTTTGGTCGGATCCTAATGATCGACCAAACGGATCGGGTTCGAAAGTCTAAGCGGTTGTTTAGACCACTTACCTTTACGACCCTATATATGCACTAAACCTAAAGTGACGAGTTAAACATGTTAAAACATGTTTAACGAAGTTTAAAAACAGGTTTGGTATCAAAACAAAGGGTCTTGATACTCAAAAGTAGTTTGGTTGCAAAATACGCAAGAATGGACATTTTGACCGAAACTACGACTCGTCACTACGCCTAATCAACGTGGAAATCAATAGGTATAGTCACTAGGGACTATAACCATCGTGATTACGCTCACGTTGCGAAGTTCAAACGAACTTCGTGTTGACCATAAACTGGTCAAAGCTGAAAGTCAAACACTGTTTGACTTTCACGCTAAAAACGCATAAAAGAACGAAAGAGGACTTACAAAAGGTCCAAGAATGGAGGTTTGATCTGATTATTCTCAGGTATGAAGGTTTTATCCTTCAACTTAGAGAAAAATCTGATCAAAGTGTGACTTGCAACAGGAAATGGAAGGGGTGTTTAAAGTTTTCTTACAACCGTTAGGATTGTTTATCGAAAACCGAGCTTAAATCTGGACCGTACACATGCACCCATGGTTTTGTAATACCATGGGCACCTAAAAATGGCCCATAGAATGTTAAAATACCATTTGCAAGTGACCAAAACAGCTGGAAAAGCTGGTAACAGCTGGGAAAAGATTTTTTGCAGATCTGATGGGCTTACACAGCCCGCGTAAGACCCAAGGAAGGTCTACGCGGCCCGCCTGGGCTGCACAGTTCAGCAATAGCTTTCAAAAATTGCAAAAATGGTCCCTGTAAGCTTATAAGGCCCTTTTTGACATCTTAGAGGTCCGTTAAGCCAACTTCAAGGCCCTACAATGATGCGTAAACATGAGGGACATGAAACATGCTCAAAAATATGACGGATGTCGGTTCGTTTGGCCGTACGATCACGTTATTCGCTTAATTACGACGAAACACGAACGAACGCGAAAAACGATCCAAATTACGCGAAGAATGGAATTTTATCATGCCAATCACTAAAACATAATATTTTAATGATTACATAAATTTTTGGATGTCCGGATGTATTCAGAACGTAAGTTATGCGCGAAAATGCAAACTTATGCACTTTTTGACGCTTTTAGTCCCTGAATGACCAAAAAGTTTATTTTAGCACACCAAACCCCTCAAAGCCTATTTCTAAGCTATGTAAAGGATATTTATGGTGTGTTTAACTTATGATCAAGTTCTGGAATGTCCGTTACAGTGCGAATCGGCACACTTTCGCAGTTTGTCGAAATTAGTCCCTGTAAGCGAATAAACTTGATTTTGCCATACCAAAGCCTTCAAAACTTATTTCAAAGTTATGTAAAGGTTATTTAAGGTATGTTAAGCATATATTGATGTTCTGGAGTGTTTGTCGCGTTAAACTGATTACGTTTACGCATCAGTTTGCGTATAACTCTCTAGAAAGTGAAATAGAGTTTGAAATTGAACGAAAATCAAAACATGCAAAATGTCAAACATAAATAGACAAACATTGGGATCAAATAACATTGTTTTATTGATAACTGAACTGTTTACAATGATTACAAGCACAGATGTCACACAAAGCTCCCTATCGCCTCGCACCGTTCGAAATGCGTGAACTTTCTAGCCAACTTCAGGAGTTACTTGATAAAGACTTTATACGCCCTAGCACATCTCCTTGGGACGTACCTATCCTTTTCATGAAAAACAAGGACAGATCGTTCCAAATGTGCATCGATTATAGGGAACTCAACAAGCTCACTATCAAGAATCGCTACCCTCTACCCCGAATTGATGATTTATTTGATCAACTCCAAGGCGCTACGTGCTTCTCGAAGATTGACCTACATTCTGGCTATCATCAGTTACGTATTCAGGAGCAAGACATTTCGAAAACCGCTTTCTGTACCCGTTATGGCCATTACGAATTCGTGGTCATGCCTTTTGGTCTCACTAACCCACCCGCGGTCTTCATGGATTTGATGAACCGTGTCTGTAAACCCTTCGTTGATCGCTTCGTTATCATATTTATCGATGATATCCTTATCTACTCGAAGTCGAGAGCCGAACATGCGCATCATCTTCATTTAGTTCTCGAGCTTCTCCAAGGGAATCGCCTCTACACCAAGTTTTCCAAGTGTGAATTCTGGCTCGAGGAGGTTCAATTCCTCGGTCACATCATTAAAATTCAAGGAATTCACGTCGATCCCACAAAAATAGAAGTTGTCAAGAGTTGGATTACACCGAAAACCCCATCTGAAGTTCG
The DNA here is from genome assembly GCA_030545235.1 of Helianthus tuberosus. Taxonomy (NCBI): domain Eukaryota; kingdom Viridiplantae; phylum Streptophyta; class Magnoliopsida; order Asterales; family Asteraceae; genus Helianthus; species Helianthus tuberosus. The sequence goes on from CM060412.1 coordinate 144,025,824, forward strand.
TTCTTTTCTCGGTTTGGCGGGTTATTACCGTCGATTTATCGCCGATCCTCTCACTGCCCTAACGCATAAAGACAAGACTTTTGTTTCGGGAACTGAACAAGAGGACGCTTTTCAAACTCTTAAGCGTATGCTTTGCAACGCTCCCGTACTCGCCCTACCCGACGGAAACGAAGATTTCGTTGTTTATTGTGATGCCTCTAACCTAGGTCTTGGTTGTGTTCTTATGCAACGAGACAAGGTTATCGTGTATGCGTCTCTCCAACTCAAGGTCCACGAGAAGAACTACACAACCCACGATCTCGAATTTGGTGCAGTTGTTTCTGCGTTAAAGATATGGCGACACTACCTTTTTGGTACCAAGTGTACGGTCTACACCGACCATAAGAGCCTACAACATATCTTGAACTAGAAAGAACTAAACATGGGCCAACGCAAATGGGTTGAACTACTCAACGACTACTAACATGAGATATGCTACCACCCGGGCAAGGTAAACGTCGTTGCTGACGCTCTTAGCCGACGAAGCTACTTACATAGTGTTCAAAATGCCCAAGCCAACACGACCTCGAAGCCCTCATTCGCGACGCTCAATACGCTTGTTTTCTCGAGAACACTTTGAAGGAAGAAAGAATATGTGGAACCAAAAATCAGTTAGTGAATAAACCGAATGGTATTTTTCACTCTCTCAGCTGTATTTGAATCCCTAGTCGCAATAATCTCTGAGAGATTTTGCTGACTAAAGCCTATAAATCTGAATATTCCATTCACCCCGGTGCCAAAAAAATGTACCAGGACCTCCGAGCCAGGTATTGGTGGCCTGGAATGAAGAAGGATATTGCTCTATACGTTTCGAAATTCCTAACTTGCTCGAAAGTTAACGCCGAACATCAACGACCTTCTGGGTTACTCGAACAACCCGAGATCCCGATGTGGAAATGGGAGTGTATTGCCATGGATTTTATTACAAAACTCCCCCGAACGCCTTCTGGTCATGATAGCATTTGGGTTATCATTGATCGCCTTACGGAATCCGCTCACTTCATACCGATACGAGAAGACTTCAAGGTTGAACGATTAGCACGAATCTATACCGATGAAGTCATTTGTCGACACTGGACGCCTCGTAACATCATCTCTGACTGTGATGGTTGTGTTACCTAACGTCTCTGGGAGACTTTTCAGTCTGCTCTCGGTACGACCCTTAATCCTTAGTACCGCATTCCATCCCCAGACCGACGGTCAGACTGAGCGCACGATCCACACCCTTGAAGACATGCTTCGTTCATGCGTTATAGATTTTGGTGGTAATTGGGATTCGCATTTACCTTTAGTCGTATTCTCGTACAATAACAGTTATCAAGCTAGTATTCAAATGGCACCCTTTGAGGCATTATATGGTAGAAAATGTCGATCGCCTATTGTATGGAACGAGATCGGAGACGCTCAAATCACTGGTCCTGAGTTACTACTAGAAACGACTAACAAGATCCTCCAGATACGAGACAACCTCCTGAAAGCTCGAAGTAGTCAAAAGAGTTACGCCGATAAACGTCGCATGCCCCTTTAGTTTGAAGTTGGTGATCACGTACTCCTAAAGGTTTCACCTTGGAAGGGGGTGATCCGTTTCGGCAATAAAGGGAAACTGGCGCCACGATACGTGGGTCCCTTTAAGATTCTGGAAAGATTTTGGCAAGGTGGCCTACCGACTTGAATCACCGGAGGAACTCAACAACGCGACTTTCCACGTCTCAAACCTCAAAAAGTGTCTAGCTGAAGAGAATCTTCATGTACCTCCCGAAGACTTACAAGTTAACGAGACCCTCCACTTTGTGGAAAAGCCAGTAGAAATCATGGATCGAGAAACCAAGAAACTTCGACGCTCTCGCATTCCCATTGTGAAGGTTCGCTGGGAAGGTAAACGCGACGCCGAGTTCACTATGAACTCGAAAGTGATATGAAAACTAAATATCCGCAACTCTTTTTTACGTCTACTACTTAATTTCGGGACGAAATTCCCTAAAGTAAGGGAGACTGTAACAACCCGTACTTCGGTTGTTCTTACTTTTGTCGCATTGCTTTCTTAAATGCTTATACTCTCGGGATTCAATTAACGCTATGGGTTAAACTATATTTTCAACGCATTTTAAATGCATATTACAACGCTTACTTAATCACGGTTATCACATTTAAACGTTATTTATAACGCTTGCCACATGAACACTATCGTAACACAAACTCAATGCAAACCCGAAACGCAGATTTACTTATTCATTTATATTATATTGTGTGATTACTTGTTTAGAATGTTATGTGGTTATCAACGCAAAGCTTATACGCTCAAACACTCACTCGCAACACGATAAAACGTAACGCAACACCTAACAAGCGAACCAAAGTTGGAAACTAACAAACACAAACTCAGCCGTCCGAATGGGCCATCTGCCCGGATGGAGCCCATCCGTCAGGATGGAGCCCATCCGTCTGGATGGAGCCATCCGGACATAGTCCTGCGCGCACCGCCTTAACCTCGCTCTCACCTATAAACAGGGGACTTATGTCTCCCTTTCAACCTTTTAAGCTCTCTCATCCTTTCTCAAGGTTACAGTCGCGAATTCAAGACTTTTTTGTAAGCTTTTTCTCCCAAATCTTCTTCAATCTTCACTGTATTTCACTTCTACTCCATCTTCTTCATCAAAATCACACACACACTCTAACTATTCCTCGAAATCACTGATTTTAGACCTCTCGAAGGTGGTTTCCACTGGTTTTGCTTAGGAAAACTGTTGTGGAGCATCACTCAATCGAGATTGGTTCAAGATCTAAAGGATTTTCACACTTTTCAACTTATTTATGAAACTTCTCTTCGATTTTTATAAAACCTTGGTGGAATCAGGATTCAACCGGACTCTTGACTCATTCCATAGTCAAGAGCCGACTTGATAACTGATTTCCATCAAAGGGATGGACCGTCTAACGGGTCGAATATGAATCATCATCAAGAATAGAACATCCGATCAAATGGGCAAAACCCATCCGTCCGAATTGACTAGGCTTCATGATTTTTGTTGCTTGAATCCGTCAACGCGCCCATCTCCATTAACCAAAACCGTTGTTTAAGAAAATTTTTACAAAAAACTTCAACTCAGCCCATCCATCCGAATGGACAATGTCCATTCGTCCGGATGACCTGACCCAGACAATTTCTGTTGTTTAATTCTTGTTACCACAACTGTTAAAACGCTTTTAACCAAACTTCAAAAAATTTTAACGGTTCACAAACAACCACAGATCATCCGCCCGAATGGCCATCCGTCCGGATGGACTAGACCCATCCGTTCGGATAGATTGTTGAACACGTAACCCACTTTTTACCCCACCTGACACTCTGATTTCGACCGTGTTAGCACTTGGAAGACTTATGCTTCTGTTCCTGTATGAAAGTTGATCCGGTACTCCCTTCAATCCAATCCAGATTATGTTTACTTGATAAACATACACTGTGAGTATACTCGAACCCATTTTCATTTAACGCACTTTTGGGTGTTACAAACGTTCTCTATCAAAACACAACACACAACGCAAATACTTTAAACGCTAACCCCTCCTGCATGCTATACGTGATTTGTTGAATGCTTGTTACTATGCTTATACAGTGTTACACTAGACCGCCTTTAGCAACGATAGTACTATAGTTCGAACTCGGCACCTGTTGTGAATAGGGGTTGCTAAGGATCACATTACTTTACTTCACGTGTTCGTTTCGGCGAACATGTGTCGCGCATACTCTACATCACAGTCACGTGGTTAGGTTGTATCATTGTTGGTAGTTACATGCTTAGCCCGTTACGTGTTACATGCTGGTTATGCGTAAACGATTTTTATACTATTACTATGCAAACTTGTTTACTCACCTTTACTTTATGTATTGACTTTTTTGAAGTATTTGTTTAATTGTATGGGATGCTAAACCTTAAAAATATTGTCATTTAATTGTTGTTATGGATTCTCTTGAACAATCTGTTTCGCTCAGTGCTACGCCCCGATAATTCTGCTATCGGTTGCGGGGGTGACAAGCACGGCCCCGTGCTCCTATAACACAGCCCCGTGTCCAGATTTCTAGTAACAAGAAAAAAGGTTTTCCCAGATACTGCAGATTTAACACGGCTCGTGCTGATCCCACACGGCCCCGTGCTAAATCTGTAGAGAGCAGGTTTTTTTAGGGGAAAGACGAAAAATAAAAGGAAAAGATAAAAAATGATTAGGCCGTTAATTTTAAGATTTCCTAAGATTCTTGTGCCCCCAGCAACAGCGCCAAAAACTTGACGTGCGTGCGGGTGTCTATATTTTTAGTTATATTTTTAGCTATATTTACTCGCCGATTTCAAGTTTTTAAATTTATAAGACACGATATTCTGCTATCACTCTACACACACGCTAGGGCAAGTATACCCATCGCGGACGTAGTATAGTGATGGCAAGATACCGAGGTCGTCCAAGGACACAAGAGCTTTTAGTACCGGCTTATCGTCAACGTCTAATCGAACCAACGTTTGAGAAGAGATTTCTAAAGTAATTAAAAGATAAGAAAACATAAAATAAAAATGACAGACAAGGAAGAATCACTTGGATCCAACTTATCTTTCATGTATCCTTTTGATGATTTCCACAATTTGGGTATTTTAAGAGATTATCTTAGTTATAATAGTAGGCCCCTCTTTTGGAGGCGACGTTACCTTCAACCTAGTGGTTTGAGTCAGCAAGGATACAATCCCACTAGGTCGGAATATTGAAAGACAATTAAGTAAGTTATTAATGCAAAATGTGGTGGACCCCTTGTAAAAGGCGGCTATCACCCTTAACCCGTTGGTCTGAGTCAGCAGGGATACAGTCCTTGCGAGGTTGGTTTAAAGTTTTAATAGTAGTTTAAGAATAAGGGATTCAAGCTTTTTGTACCTCTCCCGTGGTGGGTAATGCCCGCTCCGACTCGTGAGGTGTTACTAGGCTTGAACAAGGTTCTCGCAGGATCTATACATTGAACCAGACATAGAATTGCCCAAACCACCCTTCTAATCTCCCTTTCAGGTTAATTTACATGCTTTATATAGACCGTAAAGACATGAACATGTTGAGTAAACGAACATATGAAGAGTATTTGAATAAATTCGCCTTCAATATAAAAAAACTAATTATTAAAGTCATTAATACATATCCAAGGAAAAAGTAGCCAAAGATTGGAAATCATAAAAAAAATACATAGAAGATAAGTCTTCACCAAGTGATGTAAGAATTTAGCCAATCATGGCCTTTGTTTGACAAACATTCTTATGATCAATCTTAGATCCCGAGACTACACACACACTCTAAAGATGGAAAATGGATGATGGTGGTGGATGATGGTGGTGGAGTGGTGGCAAGGGAGAGAGAAGTGGTTTGCCAAGAGATGAATTGAAGTGAAACCAAGAACTCCTATTTATAGCTGTCTTCAGAAGCTTCAGCACGGCCCGTGCCCGGCTGGCACGGCCCCGTGCCCATCTCTCTCTCTCTCTCTTCCTCGTTAACTGCTTGTCAGATGTTGTACTAACATGGCCTTGTGGGTCAACGGAATGGCCCGTGGCCAAAGTACTTGTTGTACTATCGTAGATTCTGCAAATCTTTGAGTTGACCACACCCCGTGTTGGCTTAGCACGGCCCCATCTTGGTTGCCATTTTTGTCCTTTTGCAGTTGTCTTTTTCTTCTACCCAGTATCCACCATTGGACACAACCCATGTCTGATGGACACGACCCCGTGTCAGCCTTCTGTTCTTTGTTATTTTGAGGTTTGGATGTGAATCGGGGCTTAGCGAGCAGCGACAATTCCTTCTTCTTTACATTTATCTTGGATTTTGCCGTCTTTTTGCTCCTTTTGCACATTTAAGCTCTTTAGTCCCTGAAAATATAAAAGGAACGAAAACACGAGCTTTTTCCAACATTAGTACTAAAAAAGTGTTGATTTTACGCCGTATTTGACATAATTTATATGTTGTATTTTAATCACATCAGCTCTGCATGCTCTTCTTTATTTCTAGAGTAAATTAGTATATCATCTGTAAAAACAATTATGAATTTGTCCAGGTATGGTTTACATATCTTGTTCATCATGTCCATAAATGCGGTTGGGGCATTTGTTAAACCAAATGGCATGACTATAAATTCATAATGGCCATACCTTGTTCTAAAAGCGGTTTTAGGAATGTCCACTTCCTGTACCTTCGGTTGATGATATCCTAAGCGTAAGTCGATCTTGGAAAAGAATCAGGCACCTTGAAGTTGATCGAATAAATCATCGATTCTCGGTAGTGGGTACCGATTTTTAATCGTAATCTTATTCAATTCCTTGTAATCAATACACATACACATCGATTCATCTTTCTTTTTGACAAATAACACTGGTGCTCCCCAAGGTGATGAGCTAGGTTGTATAAAACCTTTTCCTAATAGTTTGTCTAACTGTTTCTTTAATTCCTGCATTTCTGTTGGTGCTAGACGATAGGGTGCTTTGGCAATTGGTGCAGTTCCTGGTATCAGGTGAATTCTAAATTCAAGCTCGCGAGCTGGCGGTAATCCAGGTAACTCTTCTGGAAAAATGTCAAAAAAATTAGATACTACAGGAATATCTTTCAACTCTTTTCCTTTAGTGTTAATGATTACTGAAATCATATACACCATTCCTCCTTTACATAGAGATGAATTTTGTTGACCTTGTCGACTTGTCTCCCTTAATTGTGATCCTTTTTCTAGTTGGCGTATCAATTTCTACAGAATTTTGATCACACAAAATTCGTGCATGATTGGCTACCAACCAATCCATTCCTAATACGACATCGAATCCAGCTAGATTAATTGGTAACAAGTTAGCAGTAAACTTATGACTTAAGAATTCTATATTTCCTTCTTGAAGGATTTTGCTTATTTTGGTTGAATTTCCATTTGCCGTCTCCACCGTATAGTCTTGGTGAAGTTTAGTCAATTGTTGATAGAGAAATTTGCAGATAGAAGAATTTTTAAAACTTTGGTTTGCACCAGAATCAAATAATACTTTAGCGTAAACATCATTAACTAATAACGTACCGGCAATTACATCAGGAATCATCTTAGCTTCTTCGGCTATCAGTACGAATGCTCTGGCATTCTTCTTGGGTCCTTCTGTTGCTTTGCTTTGTTGTTTGCTGCTGGAGCTAGTTTTGGGCAGTTTGGTTGTATATGACATGTCTCTCCGCAGTTATAGCATATTCTCGTATTAGCTTTAATTCTACATTCTTCTTCCTTATGTCTCGGCTTCTTGCAGAAGTTGCAGGATACTGCACACTTCCCTGTGTGCTTCTTTCTACAGAGCTTACAGAATGGTGAAAAGGGAATTACAAGAACGAAGTTCCTGGGTAATCCTTTGAGCTAGATTTTTTTTATGATTTTCTTCCTGTGTACGTATCAGCCCATCTGTCAGAGTATTAGCAAGTTCCAATGTTTCTTCAATTGTTTATGGCCTAGCTTCTTTGACCATATCTCTGATATAACTGATTAATCCCTAGATATAATGCGAGATTAATACCGGTTCTGGCAAGGCTAGTGTTGGTACTATTATAGCATATTCAAAGAATTTGGTAGTAAATTCCCTACAATTTACCCCAATCATTTTTTGATTCAGAAGTTTATTTGCAATCTGCTCCTTTTCACGAGGACAGAACTTCCTTTCAACTATTTCTTTAAAGTTGTTTCATTCCATTTTGTAGACCATGTCGCTTCCTCTTGATTGTTGAATGGTATTCCACCACTTTAATGCTTCATCTTTGAAATGATTAGAAGCATACATGATCTTATCCTCATCCGCACACTTTCTAATTTTAAGACCGCTTCACTCTTTTCTATCCTTTGTAAACCTGAAATAGCTCCTTCGTTTCCTGAGAATTCTATTGGTTTGCATGATAAAAATTCTTTGTAAGAACAACCATAAGAGTTGGTTCTCTTTCTTTTTGGAATTGGAGCTTTGATAAGAATACCGTTATCACCATTCACATTGTGACTTGGCTAGTTGTGAGTACGTTTACTACCTATTATGGTATTATTATTTTCTTCTTTTTTATTAAGAGTATCGATAATAAATGGCATGGCATCTATGATTCCTTGGGCTACTATGTGTTCTATAGCACTCCTATCCACTTGGTTCTCGTTATCATTATTATTCTGGACTTCCTGATTTACTTCGTTTGACATCTGAATTGCAAACATTATCAGTTATTAATAACACAGAATAAATTAAACAACAGATACTCAAGCATATTAAACCAAAATCGTTGAACATTGCGACGTTCTACTCTTTTTCATATATATTATGCATCAATACAAACTACAACTGAAATTATAAACATTAGTAATTCTATGCGTTGATATATATGTGATATATATATATATACATATATCAAAATTAAAAATAAAAGTACGTATATATATATAGTATTAGGTTGGTGTTTTTCAGTACTGCATTTCTCTCTCGTCGTATTCCCAGACGAGATTCTCCCCTATGCGGGGCATCCAATTTCATTCCTCAATAAGATCTTCACCACATTAGAGAAGTTCAGCTACGTTTTCTTGAATCATGGGTGGCATTATGGCTGGTGCGAGTTCGTTGTAAGTTGGTATGGGTTCTCCGTATGGCATGTAGGGATATGGGTCGTTCATCAGATCTTGAAATGCCCAGTCATTAGTCCACCGTTGTTCTAGTGGGTTTGGTGCTGGTAACCTGGGTATTTCATTAGGGTTGAAAGCTGGTATTGGCAGTGGGTTTTCTTAATTTGGTTATAGGTACATTGGTACTGGTGCTATGGGTTATTCTGGGTATAAAGGTAATAGCTGTGATTCTGGTTCTGCTACACGATTAAGGTCAAGTATATTTTATGCGGTTCGGACCATATCAAGATTAGCTAGTCTCCTATCTAGTTCTTCCCACATAGTTCTAGTTACTGGAATCTGAGCAGTTCCTTCAGCTATGGTTATGGCTGCTTGTTGGTTTTTCCTTTTTCTCCTTTTCTCCCCTTTCTATTTATTAAACCATCCCCTTTTCTTAGGTGAAAAGCCTTCCTTAGATTTTGCTCTAAAAACAAAAGGTTCCTCAGTATTAGCCTCGTATCCGGGTGCTATCTCGGGTGGTCCTTCACCCATTGGAGAACTGGACATGTGACGATAGGCATCATATGTATTTTGACCACTCATACTGTGAACTAAAAAATCGTCAAGATAACATAAAATCATAATATAATTATGAAGATTTATTTGCACAGAATAACACATAAGTTACATAAATTTCCTAACACTATTGTTTAAAATTTAGGTATTAAAAGAACACTTAAATAGCTTAAACTAGTGGCTCTAATACTACCTTCTGTCGCAGCCCCCGACCCCACCCTAGGAGTGGGTGCCGCGAGCCTGACTGGTGGTATCGGTGTTTATTAAATTTGCAGCAGAATTAAAACATCAGGATCGTAGTTAGGAAATAATTTCAGAGTTTGTAAAACACCAAACTTTTTATATTAAACAAATGGGCTAAAAACCCATATTTCATTTATAATGTATTTATAGGGATAAACCTTAATTGCTGAAAACATAAACTTCTACTTTTATTTAGGTAACTTATAGCCACCTTATTTAAGCCTTCAGTGCTCCATGACTGGCTTCTGATAGCCTCACATCACGTTACCTGAAACGCGTTTTAAAATATTTTATCAGCAAGAAATAATGGCGAGTACTTTCCATTTTGTAAAAAGACACATTGCTATATTTTACAGTATCAAGATGGAGATTACATTGTTTTTATCTAACAAAAACTCCAAAGTACTTGTCACTCGACGGATCTGTGACTATGGTCATATCACCCATTGGCTAACCCATTGTTCAATGGTGAAGTTATACCAAGTAATGTATACAAAACCCCATAATACTGGCAGTAATTTGTAGAAAATAAAGACTCGATCACTGTAAATATAACTGAAAAACATTTAAATTTTGTAAAGCAGTTGATAAAAAGAGAGAATAACTCACTTTGTAAACTTAGGTTTTACTATAAGCTTCCTGCTAATATTTTCTGGTGATTTTCCTGAGTTCCTATTAAAAATATACAATGCACGCGTGTTAGTATAATAACCCAATTCAACTTTATCAATACATCACGAGATCAGAACCCCAACGTAGTTTACAAAGCATAGCCTTTGTCACGCTGCGCTTTGGCATCCGTTTCTGGGTTCAAGATCGATCGGACAGGGTATCGAATCAGTGATCAGGGGTTAAAACACTTACAAGGGGGCAGAGCTTCATGAAATTAAGGGTATTGGGTATTATATTTCCATTCAGAGAGTTTAAGAGAGAAAGAGATTTTGAACAAATTTGAACTGCAGACTGAAAGCTCTATTTAGAGCTGATATTTGATCCTCTGGCGCCCCGCGACAACCTCAGGCTAAGCCTCTCGCGGCCCGCGAGACCCCTTAGCTAGGTTTTAGGGTTGACCAGTCATCAATGTAGGTGTGACACGTGGACGACACATGTCACCAAACGTGACCGGAAAGTTACATGCTGTAGGATCGTGTCTCGACCCGAACGAGTCGTTCAGAGAAGTTTTCGTCAATTACAGGTGCGGAAAACAAGTAATCAATGTAGAAACAGCTTTCAAATCACTTTAAACACCTTTCTGTATTGATTTATAACAGCTTACATCCAAATCTCGATCCGGCAGCACTTCGGTACGAGTTACAAGGTCTAGTCTATATGGTTTGCTTATGTGCACCTATTTACAGGTGTTGAGGTTCCCTTCAAGGGACATGTCCGAATAAGCGGACCTGAGAAATAAGCGGACCTGACACATAAGCTAACCTGACAAATAAGCGGACCTCCTATGTCCATATAAGCGGACCTACCAGGTGACACATAAGCGGACCTACCAGGTTAAACCTATATGCTATCCTATTTTCTCAAAAAACATGCCCTGATCTAACAATCTAAAACTAAGACTCGATACAAGACAAAGTCGACAGATGTAGTGCACTAACAGACTCCCCCTCAGATGTTGACGAGTCGACTATCGAGTCACAACAATGATGTGTCTTCACTTCTTCAGTCTTGATCAGTCTATGGGCTTTTCTCTCTCTTTATCTTCATCAGTAGACTCCTTTTTAACAGTATCTGCTTGAATATCATCAGACTTCCCCTCTCGATTTGCTGGCATTTCTTTGTTCTTCAGCAACATCTACTTCAGGATCTTTGTCTGACTTTCACAGCAATTCATTTCCCGGATCGAAACTTGGCTAGTCCTGCACATTCTTAACCCAGAAATGAATATATAAATTTTACAATTTAAATGCACCAACATTCTGATATAATCAGATGACTCCCTCTCATAAACATAAGCATCAACAACCATTCTCCCTCAGATCACAAACTCATGATGAACCACTTGTTGATTTAGAAAATACATTTTGACATTTTAAAACAAACTCCCCCTCACAACAATGTCATCATGTTTAGCACTCGGAACTTTGAAAATCAGCTTTCCAACATCAGTTATCGAAAATCTTTTTGATTTTTTCAAAAGTTTATGCTAAAATACACCGAAAATCTTTTTGATTTTTTCAAAAGTTTATGCTAAAATACACCGAAAATCTTTTTGTATTTTTGAATTTAAAGAAATGCAGTAAAGAAATATTTACAGACAATATTTTTGTGAGTTTGTGCAAGAGGATCATATCAGTTTTTGACAAGTCACAAGTACCGTTGAGCTTAGTTACACATTAAGAATTAAACAATTCACTTAGATTGCCAATATACTGATCCACTTAAATTCTCACACAAATTTCAAACTGATTCAGGATATGAGTTAGGTGTTTTAAGAACTTAAACTCATTCATGTGTCCCACCTCTTGAATATACTCCCGTATCCAGATACCAATATTCAGTCTTACAGGTGAGTATACCACAGATGATATCTGTCAGGGTTAAATTGCGAGGGCCGTGAGAGCTCAGGTCGATCTTTCGATACGCAGAGAGATGGCGGCTTCGACTTTTGGTGGGTCCCCTTTAGAGGATCTTTTGAATACAACAGCAATGACTATCAATTTTATTGTTTCATCAATTTGCTGAGGGCGGAGCTATATTTCAAGCAAGCAGAAAGTATTCTCCGGGGACTAGGCCATTGCTTCCGCAAAATCAGAAGTCCCGGGATAATACCCCAGATATCACTGAGCATAAAGACCTAGTATCTCAGAAAGAGGGACCTTTCAAACGAGATTTCAGGGATTACCTATATATCCAAGTAGTGTTCCCCACGAAATAAGCAAGTTTGAAATTTAGTTTATATCCCGAAAAAGTTTACTAAATGTGTAAAAACCTATCGGCGTATCATTAGTGAGACTGTTTAACACTATTTAAATAATACAATTCTTTAGCATACTGTGACCGTCTACTGATGTACTATCATTTCCTCTTTTTTTGACACAAAAATTCATTTTTGAATTTATCATGTTTTTGTCTTTTTCAAATTTTCAAATGTTTTTGGATTTTCTAAAAACTTCTACTCCCCCTAAAATACAAACACATTTTATGAAATTTGAAAACTACTAGACTCTTGACCCACTTGAAACATAACATGAACTGTACAAAAACTTGACAACTGACATCAAATCACTTCAATTCGCCATCCACTTGGCATAAACAATCAGAACTCCCCCTATCACAAACCATTTTCTCATTTAGATCTCAAAACAATTAAATTTGTTTTAATCAAAATGATTTTTCCGGAAAATGAGTTTGTTTTTACCACTTTTAAGTTTACCACTTGTTTAAGTACGGGGATATGGTTCATCATCTTGTCAATTTTATCAACTGTAGTAAATCAAGTACAACTTAATGTCCTTAATTCACTGTTTGCAATTAAGCAACCTCTTACCACTTGTAAGAATATCTAAACCATATAATCACATGTAGGAATAAAACATCTACACAAACCATTTTACCAAACAAGATGCCGATTCCTGCTTCGCACTTACCAACCTGGAAGCTCCGGCAATTCACACTTATCCTGTAAAATTTTATCAATTTCAAGCATTTTCAAGACAACCTAATTAAACATGAAAGATGCCGATTCCTGATCCATGATTACAAACTTGGGATCTCCGGCAAGTCAGGAATTTATGGTGAATATGCTGTCACCCAAGCCTGACCAGCCTTGGGTGATTTCGGTGGCAAACATCTGTCCCACCAACATTTTGATTTGTAAAAATCTTTTGCAGTTTTAACCTTCCCATCAACCATCTTCCCGAAAATATGTTTTATTTTTCCATTGAAAGCCTTCTCAACATCAAATTCTCCCTTATCAGCGAAGAATTGATTTGAGATCTCTACTTTTCCCACTTTCTTCATCAAATTTTCCTTTGACAATGGAGGAAAATCCTCATCGTTCACCTCTGGAACGGAATTCACAACCTTTTTCTCAACACATGACTCCTCTGATTTTATGGAATCAGATTCATTGTCAGAATTACCCTTAGATTTAACCACCCATTTTTTTTTTGTTAAATCGACACTTCTTTTGTAAAACCGTTTTGAACTTTCTCCTTCCTCAGAAGTAGAATTTTCAAACTTTTTTACATTTTATTTCTTATCAACATAAGTCTTTCTCAAAACAGAGTTAGAAGAAACTTCCTGTTTTTGGTAGTTGGTCTTGGGGCAATTCCAAGCTATATGTCCAACTTCTTGGCATTTGAAACAGGTTCTTCTATCAACGAGCAAACTTTCTCACATTCTTCTTCACTTCAACAAGAAACTCTTGATTCGACTGCTTCCAGAACGGTTTCTTCTGTTCATCCTCTAAACTTCCTCCTGAAACAAATTTTGTTTTTGGTTTATAAGTTTTCTGATTTTTATAATTTTCTGAAGAATTGAAACCTAATCCATTCTTTTTGTAATTACGGTTATGGTTCGGATTCTTTCGATAACCTGAACCAGAACTGTAACCCTTTTTCTTGTTCAATCTCTGTTGAACTCTTGAAGTGTATTTATTAGGTTTTTCAGCAAGATTTAAATCTTTTATTTCAGAAATATTAATTTCTGTCAATTTCAAAACCTGTTTGATCATTTCAGTTTTGACACTTCTTATTGGAAATTCCTCATCAGAATATAATTTGTCTGAATCAAACAAAGTATAAGCCACTTTGATTGACCCGTCATTCAAATTAGATTTTGATAACAGAAATTCTCTATTGTAAACCCTGTTAACCGATGAACTCGGACTCTTTTCTGACGAACTCGGACTTTCAGACTCAGACTCCGGTTTTGACTCTTCATCCGTATCCACCACCTGATCGACAACTTTCTTTAATAACTCAGACTCATGATCAGTGTCAGACGCTGTGAATGTAACATCAATATTATCTGGTAATTCATCAATGATTTCAGACTTTAACTTGATGTTGACTGCCTTTTTTAGACGCTCCTCGTTAGGATTCCTGGGAGAATAAGTTTCATGGATCGGGGGCGGACATCTGTTATACTTGACACTTCGTTTTTTACCAGTATCAGTATCTTCAGTCTTTTTATCAATGAATGCCTCCAAACCTGCAACAGTAGGATAAACACGATCAATCAGATAATCACATGTAGTATAACTCAACAATAATCGTTTAATCCTTTCACTCTCAATCTTCTCGAGTTCCACTTCCTGCTTCAGCTTTGCACAATCTTCAATGTATGCATTAATAACACTCTGCTTTGTCATTAATGTTGCACTCATCTTTTCCATTGCTTTTTCGATTTCTGAATTTGTCTTTTTCAGACGATCAACTGTGTTGTTCAGCACATTATAGGACTCCTTGACATACTTCACATCACATAGTAAATCTTCTTTTATCTTTTCTAACTCAGCAATCTTCATATCTTTTTCCTCACAAGCTTTGCAAGATTCTGAACACTTCATACATGGTTTTTCAACTTCAACCAATTTTTCAACCATCTTTTCAACTTCAACGATCTTCTCTACTTCGATAAATTTTTCAACTTCAACTATTTTTTCAACTATCTTTTCAACCTTGACAGTCTTTTCAACTTCAACGTGTTTCTCAATTTCTACGATCTTTTCTACTTCAACAATTTTCTCTACAATCTTTTCAACCACTGGTTCTTCAGATTCTATTTCAGCTTTCTGTCTCTCAGTTTCTTTTGTTGAGCTTTCTTCAACTTCTGCTTTCTTAGTTTCTACTTTTGCTTCCAACTCATGTTCTTCAATTTTCTGAATAAACTGTGCCAGATTCATGTTTTCATGTTTTCTCATATGTTTTACAATCAACAGATAAGTTCCCCATTTTTGCTGTGGTAATGCATCAGCAAGTTTATCAATCCATTCATCATTGTCTTTCTTAATGTTCAATCTTCCCATTTCCACGACTAAATGACAATATCTATCAATGGTCATCTTTGTTGTTTCATGGTCAAACGCTACAAACATGTCAAATGACTTCTTCAACAACTCCTTTTCCATGTTTCAAAGTCAAGGCTTCACAAACACAAACTTTCTTGTTTTAAAAATACTGTTTTCAAACAAGCTGTATCACCTTATAAAACACCTGCATGACAAACAAACAAACAAACAATCAGTCTAAACGAACTGAGTAAATGTGAACGCGTGTAACTGTTGAATCGATCTAGAACTCGTGTCGAAAATTCGCGGACTCGTTCTAATGTTGTACGAGTGAAGACACTGAATGAAAAGAGTGATTTGGGCCGAATTCTTTCTTTGAATGTTGATATGTCCGAAAACCTTTGACTTTACTCAAATGCAAAATGGATCTTTAAAAATGTTGAGACTTGGGCCGAGACCTGGGCCGTCAATGATGATGCAACGATGAAACTTGGGCTTGTAACAAACTAATGACTGATGTATTCTTTGATCGATGAATATACCAAGTCGATAACACATTTCACTTTGCCGACAACATCATTTTTTACTTAAATCTGATTGGACCCTCAAAAAATCTTGTTTGAATCGAGAATATAGTTTAGATCACATGCACTTTGCAATCATCAATCCCACTGAGCCGACACTTTTATTGGATATCTAAGTCATTATCAATGCACATGGCTGACACATTGAAATCACAAACTTCTTTTTAAATTTTGCCGATAATTATCTTGATATTATCTAGTCACATGCAAAGTCTGATCTTATCAAAAGCTATTTGCCAACAACTTCAATACCCAAAATCAGTGATTGGGCCTTCAAATCCACTAAACCGACAACTCATTTTTCAAAACTCTATTTGATTCTTTACATTCACTAATTAAATGCCCGACAAATTTTATCACACCATGCAATCTGAACTTCAAATTACGAGACCCGAAATGATACTATCACATGCACTGACACAAAACACGTTAATTCACACAACACGATGCACTTTCAATCGGTTCTCACTTTACAAAGCACTTTTATGCAGGCTCTCGTTGATTTGGTTTACTGGAGCGGACCTACTTGTTGTTCAAACGAGCGGGCCAACTAAGTACGGATAAGCGAACCACTGAATGATCACAAGAGCGGATCTGTTTGTTGTTCACTAAAGCGGACCTACATGTTGTTCAAACGAGCGGGCCAAGTAAGTACGGATAAGCGAACCACTGAATGATCACAAGAGCGGATCTGTTTGTTGTTCACTGAAGCGGACCTTACACACAATTTGAAGTGGACCTATACACAATATGTCCCTAAAAGCGGATCTCTAGAGCGAACCTTCAACAATCAAGTCCCTATGAGCGGACCTCTTGAGCGGAACTACAACAAAACTGATCTTAAAGGCGGACCTAACAAGCGAACCTATGTGATGTTCATAAAAGCGAAACCTATTCACGAGCAGTTTTGACCCATTTTTAATGTGAATTTTAACATCAAACTTTCCAGGGTTTGTCAATATCTAATTATGCACAATCCGTGAGATTTTGAACTGATTTTGACCGGTGAAACTTCCTGAACTGAAAAAAGAAGATGTAGAAGTAAGAAAACTTGATGAATTCCAGCTATTCTCAGCAGAACTCCTCCTCCTGAAGCTCTGATACCACTTGTAGGATCGTGTCTCGACCCGAACGAGTCGTTCAGAGAAGTTTTCGTCAATTACAAGTGCGGAAAACAAGTAATCAATGTAGAAACAGCTTTCAAATCACTTTAAACACCTTTCTGTATTGATTTATAACAGCTTACATCCAAATCTCGATCCGGCAGCACTTCGGTACGAGTTACAAGGTCTAGTCTATATGGTTCGCTTATGTGCACCTATTTATAGGTGTTGAGGTTCCCTTCAAGGGACATGTCCGAATAAGCGGACCTGACACATAAGCTAACCTGACACATAAGCTAACCTGAAAAAATAAGCGGACCTCCTATGTCCATATAAGCGGACCTACCAGGTGACACATAAGCGGACCTACCAGGTTAAACCTATATGCTATCCTATTTTCTCATAAAACATGCCCTGATCTAACAATCTAAAACTAAGACTCGATACAAGACAAAGTCGACAGATGTAGTGCACTAACACATGCCTCTCGCGCCCCGCCAAAGGTTTCTTCTCAGTCTGTCGCGGCCCGCGACAGACATAAAATTATTTTTTTTCATTTTTCAAATGAAATAATGTTACGCGAGTTCGGTTTTTCGATTACTGAGTGTTTTAGGACATTTTTTAGGGTTGTTATAGAACTCGTGTTCGAGGCTTAAATCCGCAGTTTTTAACTATGCTATCATCATCTTTCAAACGCCCAGTTTCAACATGAATCCTAAACAATAAAAATGCTATGAACAATCTAAAACCCACTGATTTCAAAAGAAATAAGAGGTACATCGATGCTGATTGATTTCTGAATGCATCATACTTTGTTTCTAATACTTAGACACTCCAAATGCACTCTATTATCAAACTATGAATATCAGTTCCGAATTAGAAGTGATGTGTAAGTGTGTGTTACATATTTGTTATTACTTCCCATCGTAATTATAATTATGTTGGGTTTGAAATACGCCCCCCTTGTTTTATAATTTTTTAATTTTCAGATTTGAAACGATTCGTATTGTAAATACAATCACACAATGCAATTTTTCTTGAAAAAAGTGCCCCTTTCCTAAAAATGATTTTGAAAGAGAAAAATAATTTGAGATAAAGAAAAAAAAATAAAAACTTGGATAAACTAGACAAAACGAGTTTATTTTCAGCCCGCAGATCCTTTTCAACCACTTCCTTTTTCTTTTTGCTTGATATTTCCCGACATCCTACAAAAGTTCATACGGGTAATACTTTTCTGTTTACTTGTTATTACTCCTTTTTGAATAACCGAGGAACTAGAAAAACTATCAGAATAGTTGTCCTTTTAAGTCCATGCATCCTCCTTTCAACGTGCTTTCGGTGATAAATTTTCATGTTGTGGTAATATTGACAAAAATTTCAATGGACCCCACTCCTGCTAGCGAATTAGAATACCATGCTCGTGAGTCTCACATCAGGACATACCTCGCGATCAAGGTATGCGCAAAGCTTCCTCATAACAGGTGAATATATTGTTTTCATTCTTGTTTAAATTACAAAATCAGGACATTGGTGAACATGTATGCACTTCCGTATAGTCAAAGCGACCAATGTCGTTTCACTAGTGCTAGGCAGATACTGCATCATGTTACGTTTAACTTTGAATAATCTATTAAAAGTGCATCTTTGATCTAAGGTTTTTGGCGTTTTTGCCTCTTTTTGAAGATATCAAAACCGTGTCTAGGTCTTCATGTATCTTAATGCAATAGAAAAGCGGTCACGATATCCCCGAATGACAAACAATATAAAATCCAGAATCTCAAACTTCGGCAATCTATCAACGCAAGATTTAAGCCCATTAAGCCATATGTCACAATGTGTCACCCACAAGACGCACAATATTGTGGCAATCCATAATTTTTGCGTGATCTTTATCTTTGTCTCCTAGTCGCAGTTTACTTGATGGTGTTGTTGAACCTACTGACACATCATTGCTTGACACCATGACTATGACAACCGGTAATTTACGCCCTTAATTACGTAATTAAACCGATAATAAATAGTGTTTACGACGCAAATTTACTTAATTAGGGCCTCGGAAAGCTTAGGAACGCTTATGCGGTTCTACAGTGCGCGTGTGACGATCTGCGGAAATACTGTTGGAAATTAAACGGAAATAAACTGAAATCGTACGAAATACTGACGACGCCGACAAATATGGATGTTACACGAATATATTTTTTTTATGCTTATGGAGTTGGGTCGCGATATCGGGTCTCGTAGGAATTACGGGCCACTTATACATGAGATGGACTTGTGGGCCCTGGGCCCAAGCCCAAAACCCACAAGCCGAAACCTACACATAATATATTGGAATCCTAACAAAATCTTGCCAAAGTCTCCCAAAATCTATACAAGAGATTTCAGTCTCATAAATTGAAAACATAAGATCTCTACATAATCTCCATAAGATCTCTATAGATCTTAACACACAAGACAAAAGAAAATCATATTAGTCAATACCCACTTGAAGGAGTATAAAACCTACACCTATCTTCACAAACAAATTATACTCAGACCTTGCGTAGTGGGCGGCATGTGAGGGGCGGTATGCCCTCATAGCGCCGGCATAGCGCCGGCACACCGCCACGGAGGGCGCGATCGATCGAAAAAATGGAGGCGGCGCGATGTGTATAGCGCGGAGAAGAGGGCGGTATGTATGTGTGTGTTTGAATTTTTTTTTTCTTTTTTCTGCTCTGTTTTTGTGTTTGTGTTTGTGTTTGTGTTTGTGTTTATTTTTGTGTTTTTGTTTGTGTTTGTGTTTGTGTTTTTTTTTTGCAGGTACATCGAAGAAGAAGAAGAAGAAGAAGAAGAAGAAGAAGAAGAAGAAGAAGGAAGACAAGGAAGAAGACCTGCAAATCGGAGATGAAGACCTGCAAATCGGAGATGAAGACCTGCAAATCGGAGAGGAAGCATGATTCAGCCGGAGAAGAAGACCTGCAAATCGGAGAGGAAGCCGGAATTTCAAGTTGGTTGATGTTCACCATTTTTTCCGGTGAACTTGGTTGCCGGAGAAGAAGACCGAGAACAAGCTGGAATTTCAGCCGGAGAACAAGCCGGAGAACAAGCCGGAATTTTTTCCGGTGAACTCTGTTTTTATTTATTTTGCAGTTTTTTTTATTTATTTTCTGTTTTTATAAAAAATTAGAAATTAATAATTGAGTAATGATTAGACGGGGCTTTATGACTACGGGCTTAAAATGCATAAGGCCCCATAACGCCCCTTGCTGACGTGGCGCGCCACGTGTCGCATAACGCCCACAAAAGGGCGTTATGACTACGCATGGCCTCACACAAACCACTAATATCTCTCAAAAGGATTCTCTCTCCCTCTCTCGGTTATTCAACCAGACAACAAACACAACACAGAGAATTCATCTCTCTAACCCACAACATCAAAACCTTGCCTCCTACCTCTCCTCACTCTCGTTCCCGCCTCTCCCTCTATGAAGAACCGCCGGCCACCACTATGGGTGGCGGCGTTGGTAACTACGGTGGTCGGTGACGGATCCGACCAGTTAACCGGCGACCACGTGACAGCAGCCCCCCCTCTTTCGAACAACAAAACGAACCACCACCACCACCACCACTGTTCGGTGGTGGTGAACGGTGGCAACGGAACCAAAAGAGAGGCTTCGGAGAGAGAGAAAGAGGAACGGCGAAGACCGCCGTTTTCCGGCGTCGGTGGTGCGACGGCGGAGACAGAGTCGGGAGAGAGACTGAGAGGCGAGAGAGAGAGAGAGAGAACCGACGGTCGAAGACTCGGACCGTCGGTCGGTTCATTTGTCCGGTGGTCGGCATGATTATCCGACGGGTTTCATCGGTAACCCCCCCCCATTCATTTCTCTGGAGCCCATGATGATGAAGACGACGGTAGTGTCCGTCTCCGATGAAGTTAATGACGATGTTAACCTGTTGATGACGGACTTGGGTTCGGGTCAGTTTTGGTCCCGGTCAGGTCTCGGTTCAGATTCTGCTGGTTCGAGCATTGGTTCAGTTCGAGTTGCAGGTTCAACGAGTTAACTCAGTCAACAGATCGGTTCGGGTTCGGTCAAACCCGGTCAGCAGCAGACAAGTTTAGCTCGGCTCAAGCGCGGAACAGACGGGTCAGAGTTCGCGTCCGGGTTCGGTCAACTCGGTCCGACTCGATCAACCGAGTCAACTCAGTTGACTCGGTCAACTCAGTCGGCTCACTCGACATTTTGACGAAAGACTTGGTAAAGATTAGCGATGCGTTTATCTCGTTATATTTTTACTTTAATTAAATACGTGAATAGCGAGCTCGAACTGACTAATTATAATTTACATTTGATATATATATTTGACGAAATTACATATGGTTTAATTGAATCTTGATTGAATATTGTTGAATTTTGATAAAATAACGACAACCTGTGTTGTCGGGGGCGTCCAAAAACAGAGGAAACTCTGCCCGTTTTTCGAGAAAACCCGTAAACGAAACGCGTTTTATTATAAGACAACTTTTTATCCAAAGAAATTTTATAAAGACAAATACAAATATAAAACTTCTTTCGACGACACTTTACAACTTACGAAAACAACGATACGGAAATTATTTCGACAACAAATAAATATAGTTTATATATTTATTTCGAACGAAAACGACAATTCTTTTATAAAATAAATGTATTTTATATATTTATTTCAAGCGTCAAACAACTCGTATTCGTTTTACAAAATAAATATAGTTTACATATTTATTTCAAATAACATACAACGCGAATTCTCTTATAAAATAAATATAATTTTTATATTTATTATAAGACGCCTAAACGGCACACTATGAGTTTATTCTTTTCATAAAACACTCGTCACATACACGTACGACTACTCCAGACGGCTAACGCAATTACAACAATATATTTATATATTTTTATATATATAAATATTTATCTCTCGAGAATTAAGTCTTTTCAAGACTCGTTAGTTATCACCGTCAATAGACAAAACTTAACAAGTATAACTTAATCATTTTTATTGAGTTAACAATTTACCGTCAAATCGTTCGTCAACGATTCGGTAGAGCTCGGTAACACGTAGATTTGTTTCCGCATTAATTAGAAACTTATAAGGTATTCCGTGTTAGAAATATTGTAGAATGCACGCTAGCGAGTCTCGTCTTGGAAACGACATCGCGAAGTCGTATTTAGCTAGCTTTGCACAGGAATATTTAGGTGAGTTCATAACCTCACCTTTTACGGTTTTACATTTTTCTGAATGTTTTCGGGGTGGAAAGACATGCACTTTTTGCAAAGCATACAAGAATTACATATTTCTAAACCATTTTACAAGCAAGTATTAACTGACACAAATGGTTTACGAAAAGCTTATGTTTTATACCGGTTTTTTTTTAAAACAAGCGTATTTTTCGAAATATGCATACACACGAGTTCTAGTTTTCTAAACTACGGGAAAATACAAGATACAAATGTACAATGTATATAAATGGTATCATACAAAAAGAAGAAGCACTCTTGGTGAGAACGAGTACCGAGTATGATGCGTTTTGAGAAATGATACGAGAAATCGTGTCACGAATAGGGTACCATAAGCACCATTAATCAACAATATACCTAGACCGCAGAACAAAAGGTTAGATCTAACGGGTTTCGGGCAGCCACACTCTTGGTGAGAACGAGAACCGAGTAGTGCTTTTGTGTCTCAGAATATGCCAACTAGAAAAATGCCTAAGGTTTGGTTGCTTCCTATGTCGTGTCACATGTTAATGGTCTTGCAACCCATTAACAACCCTAATACATACAAGAACACCTTATTTATACAAGATTCATACCACAAGAATACTTGATTTATACATGAATATGTGGTTTATATAAGAATACTTGATTTATACATGAGTACGTGGTGTACACAAAAATACTTGATTTATACATGATATATACAGAAATACTTGATTTATACATGAGTACGTGGTGTACGCAAAAATTACTTGATTTATACATGATACATACAGAAATACTTGATTGACGGTTATACAACCTTCACAAATACAAGAGTTTACATACATAATGCGTTACAAATATGAAGTTTCTGTATAACATGACAAGAAAATGATTTTAAATTCGTTTTCTCAACAATACTTCAAAAACCGGTTATTCAAACAGATTTATTTCAAATCTTTTACAAACAAACTATGAACTCGCTCAACTTTATGTTGACATTTTCACATGTTTCTTTCTCAGGTTGCATTTTTAAGACAATGCACGGTTGGAATAGGAGAACCATGAATAGTCGAGTACTTAGTGGGCGTTCAATTTCTAAAAGACTTTGATTATTTGCTTCCGCTGTGCAATGAAGATACCAGTTCAGTCACGCCAATGCTCTGATATTTCGGGGTGTGACAGATTGGTATCAGAGCCATAGGTTACAGCCATAGGTCACCCTAGCTCTGATCCCAGATTGGTATCAGAGCTATAGGTTACAGCGAATAGGGTTTTCTGAAGAAATACCTAGGCTCTAATCTCACTTTCCCCTGGAAACGTAGATTATTAAAATGACGAATACATACAGAACGCCTAGTACTTGAATATGGTCTCCAACCGTTGCCGAAAAACAAACAGTCAAAATTTTGCTTTCAAACATACGCTATGGTGGTGTTATACACATGGTCCACGAAAACAATTACATACATTACACAAAACTCTGAGAGTTTAGGAAAGATGCATTTAAAGACCTTAGGAAACTTATTTTGAAGTTCATTAAAGGTCAACACGTAGGAACCGCGAATATTAACTCGGGCACATACTATTATCCATATTGTCTATGATATTTTGACTTCCCGAGCAGGCAGCCAACGCATAACGAAACGCTAGTGCACAACTATACGTGAAACTTAAGCTATACATCAACGGAGGTTGAAGTACACCACATACGACTTTCGAGGAAGCAGCAGTTTGGCACGCAGTCCTGCAAACGACACAAGTCATACTAAGAAGAAGACGTATGTCTCCGCATTTCCCCCTAACTTGTTAACGACGAATACGCTATGGTAATGTCACCTAACAACTGGTTATCACATGCAACCCCAGGTAAAGTCCTTAAATTTCTTTTATTGAAATTTCGACTTTCACATTTACTGAGTAGATTTTCGTATCTCTACTCTTCTTGATGGTCATTGTATCACGATCATTTCCTTCAGTATAACGAATATTCAATTGCTTCATTCCTTGAGGAATTCATATGTTACGCATGCATCGTTTGTTACGCACGTGGTTTCGTTTCAAATAAGCGTTTCATCAATGTTCAAATATTGTTTCGCTAAACCTAATTATTGATTTGTGATTCGAATGACCTGCATTACTGTAATTATTGGCTTCTTTGTTGTCAAGTCAGCACATTTCTTGAAATTTCTTTTCTTTTCAAGTTACATACATGGTTTTTCGTTGTGACCATGCCGAAAGTTTTCTTGTCGATACATGTTTTTATTGCCGGCTTGCGCCGAAATCATATTCAATTGTTTGAACTTGTTCATTACATATATTCAATTCAAGACACCATATGATGTATTAGAAACATCATATTCGAATTCGTTTTAACAAGCGTGTAGATCCCAAAACGAATCCGGATCACAGTGGTTGGTTGTTTTAACCCATAACACCTATTGATTAGGTGTTTGAGATATGAAAAGTTAAGAAAGATCAAAGATGAAGGTGAAGCTAATGGATTAATGAATACAACAAGTGTTGTATTGAATCCAAACAATAAGATATAACAATAAAACACCTTGGATATCAGATTTGAGCACAAGATCAACACAAGAATGTAACAACACCAATATTCATTCAAGAGCCAAAAGCTTGAGTAGGTTACAATGTATGGGCTATATATAGTGTTCCTGATTAGCCAGCAAATTTATAAATTTGTTGGAATCTTATCTACACTAAGTCAGGAAACTATCTTCTAGAGAATTACAAAATAAGCCCTTGTACATTCAAAATAGCTACAAACTATGACTAAACTAATCCAACACAAGTATCAACAATCTCAAAAGTTCTAACAATATCCCCCCTAGATCGTTGCATACTTGTCTTTTCATTCTTCCGTTGTGGCCGCTGGATTCTCTGTCGCTTGCTTCTCAGGCTCTGTTGGTTTTTCTTTGCTTGTTGTCATTTCTGTTGGTGCTTCAGTCTCGATTGGCACAATTTGAGTTTCTTGAATTGCTGCAGCTTCACTAATAGATTGATCCTCCTTAGTGGCCTCATATGTGGATGAGGCCGGAGGTGGTGATGTTGTGGTGGGTTCAGTTGTGGAAGCAGAAGTTCCTTCTTTCTCTCGTTCGTGTTTCTTCTTCTTTCTTGCTTCCCTTTTCTTTTCTTCTTTTTCTTTCCTCTTCTCAATTTTATCTACCAGATTCAGCATATCTCTTTTCAACTTCCAGGCTCGCTCCACCGCTCTCTGAAATAACGCTGCCTCCTCCATGTTTGCATTACCAGCTCCCACATTTATACGGCTAGCGTTCAATACTGTTAGATCTAAGAGCCCAAACATAAAAACATCCATCGGATCCAGAATACGAATATCCACATTTTCATTGGATCTTATTACAGCTTCACCAGTCCTGCTGTCGTAAAACCATTTCTTAAAATCATTGAGGGCGACAGGTACTTCTTCCGGAAGCTTGATCCTTGTGACAACTTTGGCAGGGTTGATCACCCACGTCACTTTTCCCTTTCCGGTTACTGGATCAATAGTTGTTTTTGAAACTCTGCGTCTTGGACGCTGTGGAGCATGATAGGGGAAACCCTTGTTGCTTTCTTTGGCAATAATCCGCTCGAAGTCCCTCCCGATTCCTCTTTCTTCTGGGTTTAATATGTCTAGGCGACCAAGTTCCCGCAGATCCCACCTGGGAAGTGTGAAAAGATCAAATCCGGTCTGGAAATACTGGATTACTCCACCACGTCTCTTTACCACAAACATTCCTCGAAGATTGTCGTACATCCAGCTGATGATCTTGTCAATGGCTTCAATCTTTTCTACTGTTATTACTTGATAAAAGTCTGGGAGTCGTTCTCTCTCTTTCTTGAACCATTCAGGATGTTTAGGAGAGAAGGTTTTTCCATTTTCTTGTTCGTAGAGAACTTCCTCTTCAAGACCCCATTCGAAGAATTTGGCTGGCATATCATCTCGATCCACTTCCTCTTCATCACTTTCGGTTCCCTCAGTTACTTTTTCGACCGTTTCCAAACGCTTTTTCTTGGCTTCAACCTCCTTTTCCTTTCGAGCATTTTCTTCTTCCACGAAAGATTCAAAGTCGAAGATTTCATCAAAGGAGAACATGGGCTTTATTTTCATCTGCTCGCACATTTTTC
Source organism: Helianthus tuberosus (assembly GCA_030545235.1). Classification (NCBI taxonomy): domain Eukaryota; kingdom Viridiplantae; phylum Streptophyta; class Magnoliopsida; order Asterales; family Asteraceae; genus Helianthus; species Helianthus tuberosus. The sequence goes on from CM060412.1 coordinate 144,052,304, forward strand.
TCATCATTCTATACAATTTCTCAAACCCCATCTGCTGGAACCTGATAAACTTTGATTGCTTGGCCATGTAGGCATTCATCTCCTTATTCTTCTTACGCTGATCTTTAATCTTCTCTATCAGAATGTTTGTGTCGTTGACTTGATTTTTGAGAAGACAGATCTCCTTTGCCACAGATGGACTGGTGTTCTCAACAAGTTTATCGTAAAGCTCTTGAAAGGGACGAATCCTTTGTGGCGGGACTGGTGGCTTTGAAAACCTCGTCGACTTTACAAGAGATACTTTGAAAGATCTTTCATCTGTCTTTTTCTTGCTCGCTGAAGCTTCATCCGGATCTATTATCAAAGTATCAACGAAGTCATTTAACGATTGAACTTCCTCAGTCACAATCTCTGGTCTTTCTGTGGGTGATATCTCTTTTCGCTTCAACTTCTTTTCTCTTTTCTCCTTTTCTTGCAAGGCGTGAATCGCTTTCAAATCTTCAATGTGCTGGTGGTGTTCTTCTGACTCGGCCGCCCTTATGCCTGCATCCATAAATCGTTCAGTGCTTTCCGATGCCCTTTTCTTTTTGGGTGGTTCATCTTTAGCAGCTTCCTTTCCTTTTCTTTTACCTTTCGCTCGTTCTGCCTTTTCAGCAGCTTCTGCTTCAGCTTGTGCATTCCTTTGCTGCTTTTCTCGGAGTGCCTCTCTATATTTTATGTAGGCTTCTCTGACTAAAGGCAATCTCTCGGCTGCATACATCCAATCGTGTAACATCACCCATTCATTAGTCTTAATTTCCATATACTGACGACTGGTTGGCACATGAAAGGTGTACAGATTTCCATCATTTGGTGGGTTTTCATACTGATCGTTTATCAGCATCTGGATGAAACGAGGATACATTGCCCAAGTTTTCCCACTCACATTCTCTAGCAAGTAGTTGAAAATTAGACCGGAGATGTTGAATTTTTGATTCAAACACAGGTTTAACATGGCCGCCGACCACTCTAGGTTCAGTCCATCAAATCCACCCTTTCTATGAGCTAGGCACATAGCAATAACATGAACTATAAATCTCCAGTCCCTTGTGAGCCCATTTCTCTTGATCTCCTTCTTTAGACGAAAGTCTCCTACGTATCCCATTCCACGAAACCCGTCCAACACATCATCCTTGCTTAAGGAGATTGGATCTTGCTCGTCGTCTTTCAGCTTCAACACTTTTCGAACCCTATCTTCAGTAACTTCTATACGTTTGTTACGAACAGTTGAAGAAATCCCTTTCTTGTTGTTTATATTTTCAGGCTTCGCATGTTCCCAGAACTCTTGAATGTGAAGGCGATAAACGGGAACTACTGCTTCAACTGCGAAACCGATTCTGCTAGATCGAATCCGTCTCGCTGCATCCTGAAAGTCTTGTGGTGTTTGATCAAGATTGATACTCTGGTTGTGCTTTAACGTAGTATCCCAATCAATAATTTTCACCATACTGCATATATCACGTAAAACGAGCCAAGTTAGAATGGAAATTTACACAAGAAGCTATGCACAAAACCGTAATTACAAAAATTAAACAAGATTAAAAAAAATATGCTTAAGTTCGCTGCCAGGTCAAGCTTTGTCTTCGCTGATGCTGGATATCGGGATCAGAGACTAGATCAATCAACGAAGATTGATCATCGCTGACTTCGCTGGCTGATCAGACTCTGATTATCTTCGCTAAGTTCGCTAGTGGTCCAGTTTAAGTTTGTCGGTAACTAAATCGGATCATGTGCACGTTTTCTAGGTTAATTTCGCTAGCGAACATAGCGATGACAACGTTTCTTTTCCGGAAACGATTTACCAGCGAACAAAATAGTTTGGGCCGCTTTACCGGCGAAATAAGAATATTTCACCGGTTGCTCGAACTCGCGTTCGAGACTTTTGAGATTCCATGTTATCTTCGCTGAGTTCGCTACATTCAAAATTAATTCGCCGGCATCATCTTTTTCTTACAAAACCCCTCTAAAACCCTAACTGTTCAACACCGATAGATCAGAACAGATACCAAACAAGGTTAAACATGGTTCGAGCATTTTAAAAACTAAGATAAATCTGCTTAACTATCAGCAAAATACCCTAGATATAACAGATTCAAGGTTCTTGATTTTGAATTTAAGATGAAATTCTGAACATAACAAACACACATTGAATCACTGATCAAGAGCCTCAACTGATGAATGTCGAAAATAAAACAGATGGTTAATGTAGGATTTACCTGGAAATCTTTGAATCAAAAGTGAGTCTTGTGTAAGTTTTGAAAGTATGTCCGATGATTAGCGAAGAAGATGAGAAAGAGAGGTTTTGAAAAGTTTAAAAGAAAATTGACGGTTAGAAGATATTTATATCGAAAATCTTGGTAACCAGCGAAATAATAATTTCGCTGGTATCTTATCTTCGTCGCCATTGGTAAGTTTTCTAAACAATTTTAATTTCGCTCGTAAATTTCAAACTTTCTCGAAAAACGTGCCCATTTTTGTTTAAAATGCTAAAAATTACTAAATATTTACATAACAGAGAAAATTTGGGCCATTTAGACTCCGAACTTCGAATTTTCAGCTCTAGGAGGTTCCATTTGATGCGGAACTTCTTGAAACATTCGACGCTCAATGACTTGCCTACAGAAGATCATATCGCCGACACTTGCCAATTCCTTATTTATTATTATTATTGATAAGTACTAACCAGGGCACAAGAAAAACTGCCAGTATGTTTGTCCGCTTAAATCCATGCATCCTTCTTTCAACATGCCTTCGGAGAGCGCTTTTATCATGTTTTCGGTAATATTGACAAGACTTCTATGGCCCCCACACAAGCTATTGAGAATAGAAACATTACGCCCGTGAGTCCCACGTCAGGACATACCCCCGTGATCAAGGTATGCACAAAGGTTCTTCATAACAGGTGAGTATATTGGATCCATTCATTTCAACGATAGAGCGGAGATCAGGTCTGTACTTTCGTACAACAGAGATTCCAAGAACTATCGAGGGCGAGACAGATAGTTCGGTGAACAGGTCAGTACTTTCGTACAGTAAAGAGACCGAAACTAATCCATCAAAAGGTTTCTGGCCACAAAAGGCACTTATTATAAAAAGGTTTGGCCTTTTTTTTATGAATCTGCTTTCATCGCGGCTGCTGGGACCTTTTCCTTGGCCTTCTCAGATGCCTCTTTCGAAACATGCTCCTCTGCTTGACCACACTTCTCTTCTTTTTCAGGATCCACTGATGTCAGAATGCTTTTCAAACCTTAGTCAGCAGTATTGTCTCCTTTTGGAATTCCAGCTGTCTGCTTCTCAAACTGCCTTGATGAGGATTCACCTGAGATCTTGGCCATCAGGGCTTTGTTAACTTGCTCCTTTGCTTCAGTAATTTCTTCACTCCAATCATAGTCTTCGATGACTAAAGCTTTTGGCGTGCTAGGAGACGCGTTGTTCTTGTTCTCTTCAACTGTGATTTGCTTTACAGCAGGAGTGGTTTCACTGTTTCCTTCTTTCAACGGAGGACAATCACGCTTGAAGTGTCCTAGATTCTTGCAGTTGTAGCACCTAAGTTTAGATTTGTCAAAGCCAGCTTTTCCAAGACCCACGCGCTTTCCTGTCTTGTCTTGAAATTTCTTTAGCCTCAAAGTGATCATGGCCATTTGCCATTTCAGATCCATTTCCTCCATATCATCTGGATCAACCTGATACATGTCTTCAGCAGTGAACATCTCCTTTTTCAGCTCCCCCGACATCAGGGCTTCATAGCTGCTCAGAAATGTGTTGAAGAGTGCCACGTTTTCAGTGGACACTTTCAATGCTTGAGTGTCAACAGTGATAGTCTTCTCAACAAGTTGTGGGGCTTTTGATGCGCTTGCGGAAGCGTTCGCGTAGATTAAGTTAGAAGCTTGTGGAGTAATGCCCCCTGAAGCAAGAAATGCCACATTTTTCAATCCAGCTGAGGTTTGAGTTGACTTTGGTTGGTAACCGGCAGTGTTCATCTCTCTTTTGTTGACATCCATTTCAAAAGCTTTTAGGGTATTGATCAGATCGGACAAAGTGACAGGATTTGGATTGTTGAGGAAATCCTTCTTGATCATCATGCATTGTAGACTCCATTCCTTGGGAAGTGAATCTAGCAGCTTCTTTATTGCATCACGATTTGTGACAGGATTTCCCGCCTTCTTCATTTTGGTCATCATATTCAGAAAACGACTGATGTGGTCAGAAAGACTTTCTCCACAAACTCCACAAAACATGTCATATTGTTTCTGCACCATATCTCTCTTGCTTTCGATCAACTCTTCATTTCCTTCATAGTACTCAATCAATGCATTCCAGAGTGCATTGGCAGTTCGGTGTTCTTCAAACGTGTTGCAGTCGTTGGTTGATAGTGCCATGGTTAAGGCAGAATGAGCACGACGATCGCGTTGGATAAGAGCCTTGTCTTCATCAGTAAAGGTAGTTGCATCATTGTTGGCAACTACTGCATCTCCTCGAACAACCGTTGGAATGTGGGGTCCAGCGGTGACAGAGAGCCACAGATTGTAGTCCGTGTACTCGAAGAACGATTGAATGCGAGTTTTCCAAGTGCTAAAGTCTTCAGCAACTTTCAACTTTGGTGGTCAAGTGGTGGTTCCAGTCTCAAGTTCCGCTTGAGCAATTGGACTTAGTTGATTCAACGACATCTTTGCTTGATTTAGACAAAATGGGGCTGATCAGAAGATAATTTCGCTGACAAGTCACAGAAAACCGGTGAGAAAATTAAATTCGCCGATGACCGAAGAAGCCTGATCAACTTTGCTGACAGATCCTCAACCTTCGTTGGAGCTATAAGGAGTCCTGCACGAGCGAACACGATAATTCCGCTGATAAAACACAACACAGACAATAGTTAGGTTAATTTCGCCGATTACCGTGATACGAACGCTGTGGTTCGGTATCACGGTTCTCGAAGTCGGCTTCGATAATTTCGCTCAGGGGTCACTGGACACCATTTCACTGGTGGTCAGTAATTTCGCTCGAATGGTGATCTTCGAAATTAGTGATTCTGCGATGAGTTTCTCAACGATTTGATTAATTTTGCTATATTCAACGCTAAGTTCGCTGTATTCAAAAATTTATTTCGCTGTATTCAAAAGTTGTTCGCTGTCTTCAAGATAATATCGCTGGACAGAGGGTTTAACACGAACTAAAACCCTCTAATCACTCAAAAACAGCTCAAAAACCATGTTTTGATGCATCAAAATGTCCAAAATGACTCCCTAATCATGTATTAACAACAACCTATCGATTAAACACACCAAGTCAATCCATTTTAAGTCCAAAAATTTGAAAACTTTGAAACCCTTGAAAAACCTTCAAAACTATGAAAAATCTCAACAAGAACACAACAACCAAGAGCACTAAGGCTCTGATACCAAATTGTAGATCCCAAAACGAATCCGGATCACAGTGGTTGGTTGTTTTAACCCATAACACCTATTGATTAGGTGTTTGAGATATGAAAAGTTAAGAAAGATCAAAGATGAATGTAACAACACCAATATTCATTCAAGAGCCAAAAGCTTGAGTAGGTTACAATGTATGGGCTATATATAGTGTTCCTGATTAGCCAGCAAATTTATAAATTTGCTGGAATCTTATCTACACTAAGTCAGGAAACTATCTTCTAGAGAATTACAAAATAAGCCCTTGTACATTCAAAATAGCTACAAACTATGACTAAACTAATCCAACACAAGTATCAACGATCTCAAAAGTTCTAACAAAGCGTTTCATTGTTCTGAGTCATAGTAGATTTGTTTGGTCTACGACTCCATTAAGTCGTTCGTTGATTTCGACACCTTGTGGTGTCAGTATAAACTTGTAGCTTGGGCTAATTATGATTGAGCATTTTATGCAAAACACAGGTGATACTTGTTCAATCACCGCTATTATTGAATTGTTTCATTCACTACGACACCTTGTGGCGTCGGTAGAACTTGCAGCTTGGGCTGATCATGATCGAGCGTTTCATGCAAACTAGTACATTTGAGCTTGTTGAAATCTAAGTTCATTAATTGGATGCAATCATTTCTAGAATTCATTTGCATCTTGTGATACGTCCTTGAATTCACATCAATCGAATAAGTCTTGATTCGATTTCATGATCGTTCAATTTGATACTATTCGTATTTTCTACGCATAATGTAACTCTAAGGAGTTAACGTAAACTAAATTTCGAGGACGAAATTTTATTAACAGGTGGAGAATATGACAACCGGTAATTTACGCCCTTAATTGCGTAATTAAACCGATAATAAATAGTGTTTACGACGCAAATTTACTTAATTAGGGCCTCGGTAAGCTTAGGAACGCTTATGCGGTTCTACATTGCGCGTGTGACGATCTGCGGAAATACTGTTGGAAATTAAATGGAAATAAACTGAAACCGTACGAAATACTGACGACGCCGACAAATATGGATGTTACACGAATAATTTTTTTTTTATGCTTATGGAGTTGGGTCGCGATATCGGGTCTCGTAGGAATTACGGGCCACTTATACATGAGATGGACTTGTGGGACCTAGGCCCAAGCCCAAAACCCACAAGCCGAAACCTGCACATAATATATTGGAATCCTAACAAAATCTTGCCAAAGTCTCACAAAATCTATACAAGAGATTTCTGTCTCATAAATTGAAAACATAAGATCTCTACATAATCTCCATAAGATCTCTATAGATCTTAACACACAAGACAAAAGAAAATCATATTAGTCAATACCCACTTGAAGGAGTATAAAACCTACACCTATCTTCACAAACAAAATATACTCACACAAACCACAAATATCTCTCAAAAGGATTCTCTCTCCCTCTCTCGGTTATTCAACCAGACAACAAACACAACACAGAGAATTCATCTCTCTAACCCACAACATCAAAACCTTGCCTCCTACGTCTCCTCACTCTCGTTCCCCCCTCTTCCTCGATGAAGAACCGCCGGCCACCACTATGGGTGGCGGCGTTGGTAACTACGGTGGTCGGTGACGGATCCGACCAGTTAACCGGCGACCACGTGACAACAGCCCCCCCTCTTTTGAACAACAAAACGAACCACCACCACCACCACTGTTCGGTGGTGGTGAACGGCGGCAGCAGAACCGGAAGAGAGAGAAACGAGGAGAGAGATAGAGACTCGGGAGGAGAGAGAGGCTTCGGAGAGAGAGAAAGAGGAACGGCGAAGACCGCAGTTTTCCGGCGTCGGTGGTGCGACGGCGGAGACAGAGTCGGGAGAGAGACTGAGAGGCAAGAGAGAGAGAGAGAGAGAACCGACGGTCGAAGACTCGGACCGCCGGTCGTTTCATTTTCCGGTGGTCGGCATGATTATCCGACGGGTTTCATCGGTAACCCCCCCCCCCCCAATTTGTTTCTCTGGAGCCGATGATAATGAAGACGACGGTAGTGTCCGTCTCCGATGAAGTTAATGATGATGATAACCTGTTGATGACGGACTTGGGTTCGGGTCAGTTTTGGTCCCAGTCAGGTCTCGGTTCAGATTCAGCTGGTTCGAGCATTGGTTCAGTTCGAGTTGCAGGTTCAACGAGTTAACTCAGTCAACAAATCGGTTCAGGTTCGGTCAAACCCGGTCAGCAGCAGACAAGTTTAGCTCGGGTCAAGCGCGGAACAGACGGGTCAGATTTCGCGTCCGGGTTCGGTCAACTCGGTCCGACTCGGTCAACCGAGTCAACAGTTGACTCGGTAAATTCAGTCGGCTCACTCGACATTTTGACGGAAGACTTGGTAAAGATTAGCGATGCGTTTATCTCGTTATATTTTTAGTTTAATTAAATACGTGAATAACGAGCTCGAACCGACTAATTATAATTTACATTTGATATATATATTTGACGAAATTACATATGGTTTAATTGAATCTTGATTGAATATTGTTGAATTTTGATAAAATAACGACAACCTGTGTTGTCGGGGGCGTCCAAAAACAGAGGAAACTCTGCCCGTTTTTCAAGAAAATCCGTAAACGAAACGCGTTTTATTAAAAGACAACTTTTTATCCAAAGAACTTTTATAAAGACAAATACAAATATAAAACTTCTTTCGACGACACTTTACAACTTACGAAAACAACGATACGGAAATTATTTCGACAACAAATAAATATAGTTTATATATTTATTTGGAACGAAAACGACAATTCTTTTATAAAATAAATTGATTTTATATATTTATTTCAAGCGTCAAACAACTCGTATTCGTTTTACAAAATAAATATAGTTTACATATTTATTTCAAATAACATACAACGCGAATTCTCTTATAAAATAAATATAATTTTTATATTTATTACAAGACGCCTAAACGGCACACTATGAGTTTATTCTTTTCATAAAACACTCGTCACATACACGTACGACTACTCGAGACGGCTAACTCAATTACAACGATATATTTATATATTTTTATATATATAAATATTTATCTCTCAAGAATTAAGTCTTTTCAAGATTCGTTAGTTATCACCGTCAATAGACAAAACTTAACAAGTATAACTTAATCATTTTTATTGAGTTAACAATTTACCGTCAAATCGTTAGTCAACCATTCGGTAGAGCTCGGTAACACGTAGATTTGTTACCGCATTAATTAGAAACTTATAAGGTATTCCGTGTTAGGAATATTGTAGAATGCACGCTAGCGAGTCTCGTCTTGGAAACGACATCGCGAAGTCGTATTTAGCTAGCTTTGCACAGGAATATTCAGGTGAGTTCATAACCCCACCTTTTACGGTTTTACATTTTTCTAAATGTTTTCGGGGTGGAAAGACATGCACTTTTTGCAAAGCATACAAGAATTACATATTTCTAAACCATTTTACAAGCAAGTATTAACTGACACAAATGGTTTACGAAAAGCTTATGTTTTATACCGGTTTTTTTTTAAAACAAGCGTATTTTTCGAAATATGCATACACACGAGTTCTAGTTTTCTAAACTACGGGAAAATACAAGTTACAAATGTACAATGTTTATAAATGGTATGATACAAAAACAAGAAGCACTCTTGGTGAAAACGAGTACCGAGTATGTTGCGTTTTGAGAAATGATACGAGAAATCGTGTCACGAATAGGGTACCATAAGCACCATTAATCAACAATATACCTAGACCGCAGAACAAAAGGTTAGATCTAACGGGTTTCGGGCAGCCACACTCTTGGTGAGAACGAGAACCGAGTAGTGCTTTTGTGTCTCAGAATATGCCAACTAGAAAAATGCCTAAGTGTTGGTTGCTTCCTATGTCGTGTCACATGTTAATGGCCTTGCAACCCATTAACAACCCTAATACATACAAGAACACCTTATTTATACAAGATTCATACCACAAGAATACTTGATTTATACATGAATATGTGATTTATACAAGAATACTTGGTTTATACATGAGTACGTGATGTACACAAAAATACTTGATTTATACATGATACATACAGAAATACTTGATTTATACATGAGTACGTGGTGTAAGCAAAAATTAATTGATTTATACATGATACATTCAGAAATACTTGATTGACGGTTATACAACCTTCACAAATACAAGAGTTTACATACATAATGCGTTACAAATACGAAGTTTCTGTATAACATGACGAAGAAAATGATTTTAAATTCGTTTTCTCAACAATACTTCAAAAACCGGTTATTCAAAAAGATTTATTTCAAATCTTTTCAAACAAACTATGAACCCGCTCAACTTTATGTTGACATTTTCGCATGTTTCTTTCTCAGGTTGCATTTTTAAGACAAGGCACGGTTGGAATAGGAGAACCATGAAGAGTCGAGTACTTAGTGGGCGTTCAATTTCTAAAAGACTTAGATTATTTACTTCCGATGTGCAATGAAGATACCAATCCAGTCACGCCAATGCTCTGATATTTCGGGGTGTGACAATGACATCCTTGCTTTTCTGTTCAAAAGATGACAAAGTGTTATCAGTTTTCTATCATTTCTTTCAAACGAGAGTCAGAGTATCAATTTTCTATAAAATGTTCACGAACTACTTTATTTCATATGGAGTAAATTACCCGGATAGTCCCTGTGGAATGCCATTTGTTGGTGCATATTTGTGACAACAACTTTTAGATTTGGTCTTTGGATATCTTGTAATTAGTTAAGCGATAAATGGTTAGGGGGTTTAGCTTTATATGAGTTAATTAATAGTGATTGGGCCAAACAAACCCATATTGGAGGTGTAGGAGGCGAATTGGGCCTTGCCCAATTAGAAGCCCATGTGGTGGAAACTGTAGGATCGTTATTGGACCCAAACGAGTCGTTCAGAGAAGTTTTTATCAGTTTCAGTGGCGGAAACAAAGAAACTGACTTCGAAACAGCTAGCAATTCACTTTAAACACATTTATGATTGATATTACAGCTTGTACAATCACTGGATAAACCGGCAGCACTTCGGTATCCAAAAGCACAAAAGTTACAAATGGGTTAGCTTGAAGAACTATATATAGGCCCTATGGTTTAGCTTGAAACTAACAAGATTCAGTTCAAGCTAAACCTCCTTGGTTGCTTTAGCTTGAAACTGACCTACTCTCTTTCAAGCTAAACCTGTTCATTCAAACTAAACCACTATATCTTGAACTACATGCACTAATCTAACATTCTATGCACTAGACTCGATACAAGACGAAGTCGACAGATGAATGCACTAACAGACTCCCCCTCAGATGTTGACGAGTCGCAGTGTCGAGTCTTTGACAATATCATGTCTTCACTTCTTCAGTCTTGATCAGTCTCTGGGTTTTTCTCTCTCTATCTTCATATTCAGAACTTAAACTTGACTATTCCTGCACATACTTAACCCAGAAATAAGTTTCTAAATTTAACAATTTTAAGTGCACCAACACTAATTCTCCCTCTAAGTACTTTCTTTATGATGAACCACTTGTTGATTTTAAAAAATATTTTGACATTTTAAGACACACTCCCCCTCATAACCATGTCATCATGTTTAGCACTCGGAACTTTGAAAATCAGCTCTCCAACATCAGTTGTCAAAAATCTTTTTGGATTTTTAAACTTTTTGCTAAAACAAACTGAAAATCTTTTTGAATTTTTCTGAAAGAAATGAAATAACACCACTTGCAGAAACAACAAAATGCAGAAAATGAAATATTTACAAACAGTAATTTTGTGACTTTTGTGTAAGAGGATCATATCAGTTTATGAGACATGTCACTAACACCATTAAGCTGCATTTCATTTTCAGTTCTAAACAATTCACCTAGATTGTCAGTATATTTGTCCACTTAAATTTTCACACAAAGTTCAATTGATCCGAGATATGAGATTAATGATTTAAGCTCTTGAACTTATCCGTGTGTCTCACTACTTGAATATACTCCCGTATCCAGATCCCAATATTCAGTCTTACAGGTGAGTATACCACAGATGATATCTGTAAGGGAATAAATTATAGTGCGAGGGCCGTGAGAGCTCAGGTCGATCTTTCGATACGCAGAGAGATGACGGCTTTGACTTTTGGTGTGTCCCCTTTAGAGGATCTTTTGCATTACAACAGCAGCGACTATCAATTTTATTGTTTCATCAGCTTGCTGAGGGCGATGCTATGTTTCAAGCATTTGCAGAAAGCATTATCCGGGGACTAGGTCAGAAATTTCTTTCAGCAGAAGTCCCGGGATAATACCCCAGATATCACTGAGCATAAAGACCTAGTATCTCAGAATAAGGGACCTTTCAAACAAGATTTCAGGGGTTACCTATATATCCAAGTTTGTGTTAACCCACAGAACAAGCAGGTTTGAAATTTATGTTTGTATCTCGTCACAATTTACTAAATGTGTAAAAACCTACTGACACATCCACAGTGAGATTGTTTATCACATATTATCTAAACAATTCTTTACCATGTTGTGACAGTCCACTGATGTACTATCATTTCCTCTTTGTCACAACAAAACTCATTTTCGATTTTATCATGTTTTTGCCTTTTTCAAATTTTCTAATGTTTTTGGATTTTCTGAAAAAAATTCTACTCCCCCTAAAATGCAAACACATTAACAGAAATTTGAAAACTAACTGTACAAGAACTTGACAACCAATATCAAATCGCTTCAAATCGCCATCCACTTGGCATAAACAATCAGAACTCCCCCTTTCACAAAACTATTTTCTCATTATGATTTCAAAACACTTAAGTTTGTTTTAACCAAAATGATTTTTCCGGAAAATAAGTTTTGTTGATTTTCAAACCACTTGTAGGTTAGGGGAATGGTTCATCATATTGCTTTTCACAATCAACCACTTGTAGCAAATCAAGTACAACTTAATGTCCTTGATTTAGCACTTGCATGTATGCAATCTCTGTACCTCTTGTAAAAATATTCACAACATTTAAGTCTATGTAGGAATAAACCTCTACACAAACCATTTTACCAATCAAGATGCCGATTCCTGCTTCACACTTACCAACCTGAAAGCTCCGGCAATTCACACTTATCCTGTAACAATTTAAACAATTTTAAAATTCAATCACAAAAACAATTATCAAGAAAGATGCCGATTCCTGATCCGCGATTACAAACTTGGGATCTCCGGCGTAGTCCTAAGACTTTACGGGAAACAAACTTCCATCCAAGTCTTCTCAGACTTGATGGCTTTCAGTTCTTGCGCAGTAGGGTTGTAAGTTTCCTTTTTAGTTGCATAAAAATCTTTAACCCCCTTAACTTTCCCATTCAACATTTTTCCAAAAATTTTCTTAACACTTCCATTGAATGTTTTCTCGACATCAAACTTAGTTTTCTCTGTGTAAAACTGATTCGAGATATCAACCTTACCAACTTTCTGTTTAATTTCTTCAAATTTTAGTGATGGAAACTCATCATCATTCACTGAAATTTTCACCTCACCTTGTGGCTCTTCTGGTTTTGTGGAACCAGATTCATCGCCGACTTTCTCATCATCTTTCTTAACAACCCACACTTGGTTGTCTTTTGCATTCTTTTTGTAAAAATTCTTTTTAGAACATTCACCAACCTCATAAGTTGAGTTTTCAAAAATTTTAAATTTTTCGATTGGTGGTTCAACATCAACAACTTTCTCTTTCAATTTCTGAGAAACTCCCTGTTTTGTTTTGGCATTTTTCTGACAGTTCCATGCAATGTGACCAGTTTCATTGCACTTATAACTGGTACGAGTCTCTCTTTGATAAAACAATTCAGTTCCATTCTTCTTCTTTTCAGCAAGAAACTCTTGATTTGACTGTCTCCAGAATGGTTTCTTCTGTTCCTCTTCTGCACTTCCACCTGACACAAATTCTGTTTTTGTTTTTGAATTTTTCAAATTTTTATGATTTTCTGGTGGAATAAATCCAAGACCTTTCTTTTTGTAGCTACAATTTTGGTTTGATTTCTTTTGAAAACCAGAACCAGAATTGTAACCCTTTTTCTTGTTTAAACGTTGTTGAACTCTTGAAGTGTACTTTTTAGGTTTTTCAATAAGATTTAAATCTTTTATTTCAGAAATATTAATTTCTGTCATTTTGAAAACCTTTTTGATCATGTCAAAACGAACACTTCTTATTGGAAACTCTTTGTCATAATATAATTTGTCCGAATCATTTAAAGTGTATGCAACTTCAAATGTTTCATCATCCAAATTTGCTTTCGATAACAAAAATTCTTTACTATAAGATCGTTTAACCGACGACTTTGGACTGTTGACTGACGAATTTGACCCTCCAGACTCAGACTTTGACTCAGACTCCTCCTCAGTATCCAACACCTGATCGACCACCTTTTTGATTAACTCAGACTCATGATCAGTATCAGACGAGGTAAACGTGACATCAATGTTATCTGGTAAAACGTCAGTTGTGTCGGTTTTTAGCTTTATATTGACTGCTTTTTCAAGTTGCTCCTCGTTTGGTTTTCTAGGAGAATACCCTTCCCAAACTGGAGGCGGACACTTGTTATAGCTAACAGTCGGTTTCTTACCACAATCTTTCTTTTTCTTCGGCTTCTCGTCTTGAAAAGCTTCCATACCTGCAACAGTTGGGTAAATACGATCAATGAGATAATCAGAAATAGAATAACTTTGTAACAAACATCTAATTCTCTCATTCTCGATCTTTTCTGTCTCCAACTCTTGCTTCCATTTAGCACTCTCTTCAATGTAAAAGTTGATGGCTTTTTGCTTTGTCATCATTACAGCATTCATCATCGTAAGTGCTTGTTCTCTTTCTGAATTTGTCTTTTGGAGACCAGTTACTGTTTTGTTCAAGACATCATAAGATTCTTTCACATAATTGAGGTTGAACAGTAACTGCTCTTTCTTCTTCTCATATTCAGCAATAATATCGTCTTTTGCTATACATTCCTTGCATGCTTACAAACACTTCGTGCAAGGCTTGACAACTTCAACAATCTTTTCAACTTCTATGATCTTTTCAACTTCTATGATCTTTTCAACTTCGATCACTTTCTCTTCTTCAATCACCTTCTCTTCTTCCTTCACTCGCTCAGTTTCAACATTCTTCTCAGCAACACTTTCAACATTCTCTTTCTGAACACGATCTTCAGATTTCTTTAGTTGTTGTTCTTTAGCAGCTCGTTTCTCCTTTAGTTTCTCCTTGCGATCTGCAAAATAGAAATGAAAACTTTCAGGAGAAAGATGAGTTTTAGCAACATTAATATGTTTCTCTTCCTCATCATCACTGCTACTATCAACTGGTGTTTGATCAAACTCTACAGATTTTTAAGAATCAGCATCTGATACACCAGAATCAGACAGTGTTTGATCAAATACAACTTCTTTTTCTGAAATAACAACATTTTGAACATTCTCATCTGAACTTAGTGAATCTTCATCAGCACTTTCTGAACTTTCATCAGAAACAACAGACTTTTCATCTATGCTTTTCACTGTTTCACCAATAGACTTCATCCACGTGGCAAACATATCTGGTTCTCTGACAATCTTCGCGATGAAAGCTTTAAAATTCCCATTTTCATCTGCAAACATATTCCAACTGAAACCTTCAGGTAGTCTCTCATCATCTTGATCGACTATACAGGCTTTGTTATCAGGAGATATGTAATTGTTCCAGTTGAAGTCTACCAAACATCCTCTTTTTGAATCCTCAATCTTCCTACCATGAGCCGTCTGTGAATCTTGTGATTGACCGGCCTGCTGATAAATGGCTTTCCGGTAGTAGTCGTCTTTTCCAAACGGATTCTGAGCTCCACTAGCTTCTCTGTTTTTGCACTCCCGTTTGAAATGGCCTTTCTCCCAGCAATGAAAACAAGTAACTTTAGATTTATCAAAACCTAAAGTAGATACACAAGCATCAAGAAAGTCATTTCTCCCGGTAATCGTCTTAAACTTTTCAGCACGTCTAAGAACACTAGCAAGACACCATTTGATATCCATCAGTTCCATTTCTTCGGCGTCTATCTGATCGTAATCCTCCTTTGTGAGCATAGGATTTCCGATTCGACCAGCCACTAGACCTTCATACTATATAAGCACAGAACCAAGTAATGCCATATGATCTTTCGCAACCTCCTCAGAAAAACTTTGTCCTTCTGGAAGATTCAAGGCAATATTGCATTGTATCACACAACCATTTCCCATCTTGGTGCTTTGAGACTGAAAGCTTTCTGATGAACTCTTTGAATTGACACTTGGATATAATGAGAAACCACTGCTGCCTTTGTTTGAACTTTGATCAATCTTTTCTGTAGAATCCCCAGCACTATACGCTGTTTGGATTTTCGGACTTCTCTCAACTTCTGGAACCAGAACACTTCCTTTGTAATACATTTTTACATCCTGTTGACCACTTGGACTGTTCATCCTCGCGATCTTCTGTTGTTCCAAATCCTGACCCTCAATCTTTTCGATAAACTCACCAATTGATAACCCATCATAAACTCCTGTGTTTTTCAGAATCATCAAATAAGTTCCCCACTCTTTTTGAGGTAACGCATCAGCTAATTTGTCTACCCACTCTTCAGACTCCTTTTTTATACTAAGCATTGACATAGATCGCACAAGGTGACAATATCTTTCAATCAGCTTCTTTGTGTCTTCACCCGGTAGACTGCTGAACAGATCAAACTCTTTCTTTAACAGTGCCTTCTTGCTTTTAATCATTTTCTCGCTACCCTCAAATTTGACTTTAAGTGCATCCCAGATTGACTTTGCAGTTTTGTCATGCTGTAGCAGAATAAAAATGTCTTCTTTGATAGCTTGTTGAAGCAAATTGATCATCATCTTTTCAGCTGTATACATATCACGTTCTTCATTACTAAATTCATGTATTTTTTTATCAACTTTCAAATCAGTCTGTGGCAAAACATATTTCTTCAAGATACATTCCCATGATCTAAGATGGTTTGCCTGAACCCAGTTCTCGAATCTGTCTTTCCACCCGTAGTATTCTTCGATACTCATCAATTTCGGGGGCTTTTGGGTGGTTCCCGTCTCGTTTTCCAAATTCATATTCTGAGCAATAGTGCTTGGACCCGACGGTGTTGCAAATGCGTTGTAGAATTCAGAATCCATGTTTCGGCACCACCTTTTTCAAACACAACACTTTCAAGCTAAACCTGATGGAATGTTCAAGCTAAACCTGATGGAATGTTCAAGCTAAACCTGATGGAATGTTCAAGCTAAACCTGATGGGATGTTCAAGCTAAACCTGATGAGATGTTCAAGCTAAACCTGATGGAATGTTCAAGCTAAACCTGATGGAATGTTCAAGCTAAACCTGACCTTTTCAAGCTAAAGCCAACTGTTCGTTCAAGCTAAACCAGGTTTTCAGGTCATTTTTATAGGTTTTACTCCGAATTTAGCTATGAAACTTTCAAGGGTTTGTCTATGTTCAATTCCGAGTACACTGTGAAAAATTGAACCAAATCGGACCGTGAAATCTCGTAAATTCTGAAAAGAAAGGGTAGAAAACAGAAATTTCGAGCTGAATCGGTAAGAACTCCTCCTCCTGAGCCCTGATACCACTTGTAGGATCGTTATTGGACCCAAACGAGTCGTTCAGAGAAGTTTTTATCAGTTTCAGTGGCGGAAACAAAGAAACTAACTTCGAAACAGCTAGCAATTGACTTTAAACACATTTCTGATTGATATTACAGCTTGTACAATCACTGGATAAACCGGCAGCACTTCGGTATCCAAAAGCACAAAAGTTACAAATGGGTTAGCTTGAAGAACTATATATAGGCCCTATGGTTTAGCTTGAAAGTGACAAGATTCAGTTCAAGCTAAACCTCCTTGGTTGCTTTAGCTTGAAACTGACCTACTCTCTTTCAAGCTAAACCTGTTCATTCAAACTAAACCACTATATCTTGAACTACATGAACTAATCTAACATTCTATGCACTAGACTCGATACAAGACGAAGTCGACAGATTAATGCACTAACAGAAACCCTAGCCCAGGTTGCAAACTTGTGTTATATAAACAAGGCTTTGCATTAGGGTTAGGGTTAAGCACTTGAAATCAGAAATAAAAGTTTAGAGAGAGCAAGAATTTCGTGATCTAGTATGGCGGACGAAATTATTTGGAGTGCTTGGATCTTAGGTTGATTGTTTCATATAATCAATAAAGATCATTTTGTTTGTTTGAATTCTGTGTCTACTATTTTCTGTAACAATCTGATCTAGAAGATTTCGCACTCTAGGTTAGATAGACAATTCTGTCAAGATCTATTGAACTAAAGGGACTTACAATTGGTATCAGAGCATTAGGCTCTTGATTGGCTCGGTTCAGAATTGGCTTCTATAGAAAAGGGTGGAATTTTGAAAGAAAATTCGAAAACTTTGAAGTTTAAAGAACTAGGGTTTCGAAAATTTTGAAGTTGTGATGTATTTCTGTAGGAAAGTGTTAAAAAGATTACGAGAATTTGGATAAAATCTTTTCAAGTTTTGAAAAGCTTGGATTTTTAGCTTTTTCTAGCGTATTTGCTGACTGAGTTGCTGAACAATTTGCTCCGATTTTGACATTTTCGCAGTCTAGGTGTGTTTGACTGACTGACCAGTATATTTAACAATTAGGCCGTCAAGACCTGCGTTTTTTACTAACTAGCGTATTTAAATCCAAAGGCGACTTTGGTGACAGTGATAATTGTCCTATACGACTTTATCATGGTGATCAGCGATTTGCGTATTTAACTGGAGTATTTAATCCTCAATGTATTAACCCCAGCGTAGTTGGATCTTAGTGTTTTTAACCAGCCAGCGTATTTAATCAGCAACTTTGCATGCCATCTTATTTATCCACATGCGTATTTGACTTTCCAGCGTAATTAGTGGAGTATGTAAAAAAGTAGAGTATTTAGATACGTATAGAGTATTTAACGTTTTCATGAATAGAAAATCATCCGTAAACAATCTTAGCAAACCGACTGCACGGTTAGGCTCGGTTGATTTTTAGGACAAAAAAAACAAAAAAGGGGTACGGAAATCCCGAAATAGGTTTTGGACATTATATATCATTGGATTAGTAATACCAAGGCGAGTCTAACGGTATAATTTGGTAAAAACAGTTTTCATAAATTTTTTGAACATTTTTAATGGTACGGTTACGGTAAAATCTCGAAAAGGACCAATAGAGAAGGTAGATTTGGATTTTGACACAGGTTACCAAAATCCATTTAAACTTTTAAGTTGCGTGATGGCCAGAATGGACAATGTCAGTGAGACTATTAATAATTGGCCAAATCTGATAAACATTAAACTGTATGCTATCTAGAAGAAGGAGTTTGAAACGTCTGTTCAAAGTGAAGATGCGAAAATGTGGAGCTGTATGATTGATGGATACATTGCTCCTACATATGAAGTTGATGGGAGATTTAGGGTGACTTTGTATGAGAAGATGCAAGAATCTGAAAAACGAATGTATGATGATGAGAAGAAAGCTTTAGCAGCGATAAAGATGTCCTTGCCATTTGGAATAAAACACACATTTAATAGGTATGGGTCTTCTAGAGAGCTGTGGGAGGCTTTAGAAAAACATTATCAGATTTCTTCAAAACAAAGTACATGCAATCAACCCTATGTAGCTGAGATTGCAGCTATGAAGATTGGAGAAACAACTGCTGAGTCAGAAGAGAATAAGGAAGCTGATGAGGAGAATGCTGAGAAGAAGGATGCAGAAATTTCAAAGGGCTTGAATGATATGAATGGAATTACAACAGAGGTGAAGGTAACATCAGAATCTGTAAGTCATACGTGTCATAATTGCACTGAACTACAGGTAAAGTTGATAGGTTATTGGAACAAAAAAAAAATCATGTTAGCTGAATTAGAAAAATTAAAAGAGTCAAATGCTATTTTGATAAAAAGGGAGTCAATGTTTATAGATAAAATCAAATCAAATTTTTAAGAAATTGGCAGTTTAGCAAGCAAAGGCAATGAACAGTTACATATCATTGGTTTCGCTCGTAAAACTGTGAAAGAAAAGACTAACGAGTTTTCGGAAAAGTGCACAGAATTGGCCGATGCGCAAGCCAAAATTGTTGAACTTCATGGTAAGTTAGACAAATTGGGAAAATCTTCATTAATCAGGAATCACATTCAAGAAAATTTGAAAAAGAATAAATATAAGACGGGAGTGGGGTTTGTTAAATCTTCACCCTCAAAGGATCAGGACTACTCCTTTTTACCAAATGAAAACGAGCTAACTGATTTTGTACCCACTACACAAGAGGTAGTGGATCCGGTGACTGTGGACTTACCAAATAGTCCAGTTTCTTTGAAAGAATCTATTGGGTCTAAGAGTACACCTCATAAATTGGATGAGGATACTGAAGACGAAAAGAACAAAACATTTAAAAAGAGATTTAACAAAAAGAAAATTTATAAGAAAAAAATGTGTTTTAAATGTCACAATAAAGGGCATGTGGCAAGTTGTTGTCCTTTTAAGAAAAATAAAGCAAAAATTGATGATCAAATCAGCCTCAAAATAGAAATTTTGGATATCAAAATCAATACCAGACTTCTGGTAATCAAAATTTTCAAAGAAGAAACGAACATAGGGGTTTTAGTAACTCAGATGTTTAACAACATCCAATTTTTTTTCAAAATTCATGGTATGATGATGGGAAAAGAAGGGTTCAAAAGAGTAATTTTCAAAGGTTGGAAACTTTGAGAGTTTATTGGAATTCTCATGATCAACGACCTTATGAAAATCAATCTTGGAAAGAAGTTCAAATTAGTGATAACTATGGACAACCCAAGACTATCAGGGCTTGGGTTCTTCATTCTAACTAGTTGTTGAGTGTGTGCAGGATGACCAAGAAGGATTGTTGATGTGTTCAACAGTGGTTGTTTCTGTAAAGCATCTGTGGCGAATAGTGTGTTAAAATTGGTAACGAACTATTTACAACAGTGATTGTTATGATTATTCTAAACATTAACATTGAAAAACTTATTGTCAGGTTAAAGTGGGAGTCTATTTGTGTTTAAATTTGTGTTTTTAAAACTTGATCAATTAAAACAAAAATTTAGGGGGAGAAAATTTCCTAAGCCAAAAAGAGTTTAGTTAGTGTGTGAGTTTAGGGGGGGTAAGTTATAAAAAATTTCAAAACCCAAAAACATTGAAAAATGAAAAACATAAAAAAAAATAAAAAATTCATGGTGTAAAAGATGAAATGATATTACAACAGCAAGTTAGACTGTCACACTGAAACTAAAATTAAATTGCTTAAGTGTGATAGTAGCTTCATCATATGATGTACAGTAGGCAAGAAACATGAAATAATCAACTTACCATGGTGATATAACATAACAAACTGTGTATGAGTGAGTAACATATCAGTGGCGCATGGTTTTATAACCTTTAATCTTGCATTGATAGATAGGCAAATTCTGAGGTTTTAGGTCTTTATACTGTTATTTAATCCGGGCATATCAGGGTTGTCCTTCTTCTGCATCCAGATACATGTTGACCTAGGCACAACCAAGATATCTTAAAAGAGCTAAAAATGCCAAAAACCAAGGAAATGAAGAAGCTCTCCTAGAGAGTCATTCAAATGTGCAAAATGCATAAATCGTACCAAAATTTGGTATTTGCCTTACCCTCGTTGGATATTGGGATCTTTGCTGTACGGAAGTACTGACCTAATCACCAATTATCTAACGTTGTAAAACAAAACGGATGAATTTGATATACTCACCTACTACGATGAAACTTTGTGCATACCTTGATCGCGGGGGTATGTCCTGAAGTGGGACACACTAGTACATCAAATTATATTACCATAACGTACCACCAGGTAAAGGTACTTGAAATATTCATGTCTTTTGTTTAAGTGGATAAACAATACTAGTAATCGTCTTGGACTGCTTTTCACAAAAATTAAAATAAAAATTAACTGCAAGTGTGAAACAGTTTAATTTTGCTGATATGATCGTCTTAACCAGTGCTTTCAGAACATATAAAAATCCAAAAATATTGTCTTTTTCTTTAAAATTCTTAGCATACGGAAAATGATTGTTTGTGGAAGAATTGTTACCAAAAGGGGGAGCTGGTGTTAGAATTTGAGTTCCAAATTTTTACTCATTGCCGGTTCTAGTGTGTTGGAAATAGTTTTTGAGAGTTTGGTGTTAAGTTGATAAATTGCTTAATCTGTAATACAGTTTTCACATCTCTCGATTAATAATATTTTTTTTAACTTGTGTTGAATATTCTTATGGTTTCTCGAGATGTTTGTAGTGTATACAGATACTTGCAATTTACTCCTGTGAAGCAAAGTGAAGTTAAACGATGAGTTGCTGTGAAGGTTAGTGAAGAGGAGTCTGATTGGATGCATGGTAGAAACCTCCTTTCTACATTGTTGATAAAGTTTGAGGAGTTTAAAGATTGCTATGCAAATTATGAAGAGTGCTAACGATTTTGAAGATTTGGTGATTGGATGCATCAGCTTAGGGGGAGTCTATTGCTGACAGAAGCTATTGAAGTTGAAGCTATCCAAAGACCAAAGATGATGAAAAGATTACATGAAGAATGCAAGATGACTAAAGACAAAGTTGTTTTATGAAGCTATTATCAAGGGAGAGTCTGTTGGTGCATATTTGTGACAATAGCTTTTAGATTTGGTCTTTGGATATCTTGTAATTAGTGAAATGATAAATGGTTAGCGGGTTTAGCTTTATATTAGTTAATTAATAGTGATTAGGCCAAATAAACCCATATTAGGGGTGTAGGAGGCGAATTGGGCTTTGCCCAATTAGAAGCCCATGTGGTAGAAACCCTAGCCCAAGTTGCAAATTTGTGTTATATAAAGAAGGCTTTGCATTAGGGTTAGGGTTAAACACTTGAAATCAGAAATCAGAATTTAGAGAAAGCAAGAATTTCGTGACCTAGTGTGGTGGACGAAATTGTTTGGAGTGCTAGGATCTTAGGTTGATTGTTTCGTATAATCAATAAAGATTAGTTTGTTTGTTTGAGTTTTTCTGTTTCTACACCTTTCTGTAACAATCTGATCTAGAGGATTTCGCACTCTAGATTAGTTAAACAAATCTGTCAAGATCCATTGGACTATAGGGACCTACACCATTTTTTCACCTTTAGTCCCCAACTTTTTAAAATTACATGTATGTTCCCTGTGGTTTTATTGTTTGTTACTCGGATAGTCCCCCGAGTGGATGGTCGTTAGTTTGCTTAGTTAAATCATGTAAAATGATGAAATTACCCCTTATAAAAACAAATTACCCTTTCAAGTGGGGCCAAGATGAGTGTTTTGTGGTATGGGGTGGTTATACGAATTCCGGCGTGAACCTGCAACTTTGTTTTTCCGGCAAGTTGCAGGTCGGTACTTCAATTGAGATGAATCTTCAAATCAAAAACTTGAAAATTCGAAAGAGCTTATGGAGTTCGAATGGGGTTTTGTCTATCACTAGCAGTTGAAAAATAGTTGGCTATGAAAGTAATCTGATTCGTCTTCAATTTCGTTTGGTAAGAATGGGTTTATAGTTGATATATAACCCATCTAAACAGTGAAAAATTAATTTCACCCAAGAATAGATCAATTTGATCTGCAAACTCATATTTTCTTTTCTTAAGTTTTATAATTAGCTAATGTAATATATATACCTAAACATTTATTACAATGTTCAAATTTTAAAATAATACGATTCAGGGGGTATGCAGCTAAAGATGGAATTGTTGCTGGTAACCATTGTGTGTATTAATTACAAAGATTGGTACATGTGTATATTAATTACTTATGTAGAAAATTTAGCCGAAGACTGGTTAGTAAGAGAAACGAGATTCGCCTATGGTTCACTGGTTTTTGTTAAGTTTTATGTTTAAATTAAATAAAGATAGGCCCACTTGAATAATTAAATAATTGATGGCCTTTTGTTGAAACAAGATTTATCAAAGGATTTTGTAAAAATGTCGGCCTTTTGTTGCATAGTATCCACTGGCACCACTTGAATGTTACCCATTTCATAGGCATCTCGAACTGTATGAATTCGAATCTCGATGTGTTTTGTTTTCGAGTGGTGATTTGGATTCTTCAGAATTCCAAGATACGCATCAGTCTTCACGATGTTGAATCCGTAAACCAATAATTGATTCTGTTCCATGGAACTTGTGAACATCAATTGTAGGCTGCGGTAGATTCAGCTTGAGGAGTAGAGGGGGACACGATTGTCTGCTTTTACTCTGCCACTAAATGAGATGATTTCCCAGAAATTTACATCCTCCTGAAACAGACTTTCTGTCGACTGATATGTACAAAATGAAATATATAAAATATATCAAACAAGGCAAATCAACCCTTTTTATGTACTAACATTGGAAAAAGTACGTTTCTTTGTATACTTTTGATTTTCAGGACTAAATGAGCTTAAACGTATAAAAGGAATAAATTAACGGCAAAAACCAATATAAATACAAGAAAGAAGAGTTGACACACCATGCCTGCCCTCCAGGCTATACCCCAAGACCAAAACAACAAACCAGAAAGCAAGCACGGGGATGTGTCCTACTCTAGAGTCCATGCAGAACAAGACATACAAATTAGACAAGAGACACGAGGCCGTGGTCAACTCCCAGATATCCAGAATCTCTGAAAGGACCCACAGTACTGGCCACGGGGTTGTGCCTTCTGACACACGGGACCGTGTGTGTATACGAACTGACACAAATCAATTAATGATGACAGAGAAGAAAGGACACAGAGTCGTGCCACCTGGGCCTGGAGCCATGTGAAGGGTCTGTTTCCAGCTATAAAAGGAGGTGCTTTGTTCATTTCCAACTCATCCCTTGGTAAACCACTTCTCTCCCACTTGCCACAATTCCACCACCACTACAACACCATCATCTGCCCCATTTCTCCATCATTCTCCTTTAGAGTGTGTGTAGTAGTCTCGGGATCCAAGATTGATCGTAAGAGTTCTTGTCAAACAAAGGCCATGCTTGGCTAATCTCTTACATCACTTGGTGAAGAAAAATCTTTTATGTATTACTTTTAATTTCCAAGCTTTGGCTACTTTTTATTTGGGATTTGTATCAATGACTTTAATAACTAGTTTTTTATAGGGGTAACTTTCTAGAATAGTAACTAAGTTTTAAAAGTGTTCCAATTAGATCACTCAAGTTTTAAAACTGTTCCAATAAGGCCACTCAATATTCAATTTTCATTCAAATTAAGGGGTTTTTCATCCATTTCATAGGTAGCCGTGGTGATGCGGATTTTTGTTTCATTTTCCCTTTTATTTGATGCTAACGTCGAGTAATAACATGGATTGTAGCTTGTTTTTTTAATTTTTAATGTAATTAAAGTGTTTTTATTTTTTAATAAATATAATTTCATATATTAAAATAATCTGACCCCAACATCTTATGCTCTATTTTTTTCTTGACAAATGGAAAAAGGGACATTGCTCGATTTGAATGTTAAGTTATCTAGTTGAGAGAAAAACGATACGAGTGACCTAATTAGAACACTTTTAAAACTTGGTTACTATTCTGTGACATTTTCCCTTTTTTATATTAAAAGTGAACTTTACTCTATCATTTCTTCATGATGTGTTGATTCACTTATTTGTGTCTTTACGGTCTATATAAAGCACGTTAACTGCCTGGAAGGAGGGTTAGAAAGGTTGTTTGGGTAAGGTTCTTGCCTCGTTTAGTTTATAGATCCTACGAGAACTTGATTCAAGCTTATTAAGACTTCTCTTGAGGCAGATAACATCAAATCGGGGTAGATAACAATGACTTGAATCCCTTATAAATAAATTACTATTAAAACTTTAAACCAGCCTTGCGGGACGGTATCCCTGCTGACTCAGATTAATATGGTCGAGGGTAGCTGTTGGCTCATGTGGACGCCACCAAAAGAACAGATAACAGAAAGCCAAAATAATCTCCAATCATCTGATCATTAATAAAAGTGCTTGGAGATCATACTCCTCCCAATGACAAAGGCATCAACATCTGCTACAACCAAATGTCTGCTAAAGCTAAAGTCTGTTGAAGAACAAAGTCTGCTGATTCACAAGGTCTACCAAAGTAAACCATTGATGAAGACTAAAGTCTGCTGATAGTAAAGGTCTGATCACCCTATGTTTGAAGAAGACAAAGTCTGACGAAGAAGGTTTACTGAAGCTCAACAGATGATAAGGCTCAACATATAATGAATCAACAGATGTTGTATATCAAAGTTTACAATGTAACAGTGTTTTAGTATTAGTAGAGGTTAGAGGTTATTAGAAGTTTTAGATGTCATTGTCTAGGTGATGTCAGCATAAGATTCCTCAGCGGTTTGATTGTACTATAAATAGAACAGTGCATGTACTGTTCTATTCATCACTTCACCTTGACATTTTGTACGAGCAAATCAGAGTGATCTTAGGCTGAGGAGGAGTTTGTAATTCATGCATACGTGAACTATTGTATCTTACAAACTTTCTATTAAAGTATCATGATGAAAACAAATTTTCCATTGTTTGTGTTTTAAAGTTTCTTTTCATTCCACTGCATTCTTTCCATTTTTGTAATCTTCTTACGTCATTCATCTTAAACATTCACAAACAATTCAAACTCAGATCCTAACAATTGGTATCAGAGCTTTGGTTAATCAGATTCGATTTAACAATCAATTTGATATAAAAGATCAGCTCATTTCACTGATATCGTTTGTTCATAGGAATTGAAAAACTGAGTACGTAACAAGTTTATTCATGTTCAATGTAGTTTAAACAAAAACTTTGTAAAACAATCACAAAGTCTCAAAACACACAAGATCTGGATAACACTGGCACCTTGTATAAACCACCTATGATTGTCAGATCTAAGTATAATATCTGGAAATGAAGGATGGGTCATGTACTTGCACAGCAAAACACCGGATGCTAGAAATTGGTTATCTTCAGACCACATGTTCCGATGGTGCCGAATGCAGAAGATCCTAAGGTCTAAGTACCTAAGAAACCTGAAAAATACTCTGAGCAAGATTTTCATAAAATTGAGTTTGATTCTAAAGCATTCAGTATCGTTGTTACGGCACTACCCAATGACATTTATGCTTGCATGTTACATTGTAACAGTGCTAAGGAATTATGGGATGCACTGAAAGAGCGATTCAGTGGTACAGAAGAGGTCATTGAGAACAACAGAGAGGTTTTGAACCAACAATATGAAATGTTTTGTTATGTCAAAGGAGAGTCATTAACCCAATAGTTTGAAAGGTTTAGTTGTCTGATTAGTGAGTTAAAACTGGTAAACGTTGAGTATGCTAATTCAACTTTGAATAGTAGATTTCTTAGATCATTACCAGAAAAAATGGGACACTATAGCCTTTGTTACTAGAAATTCTATTGATTTTAAGGAGATGAGTTTGACTCAGCTTCATGGTAGGCTCCTCACTTATGAAAGAGAGCTTAACCAGAAAAAGAAGCTATAGGAGTCAGGAAAAGTGGCTGATGAATATGTTTTTGGTAGCACAGAACTTTTTGGTCAGGAAGAAACATCTAGTGGTAGTAAGGATCAGAGTTATGATCATTTCATTGACATAACATCTGGTGGAGCATTCAACTCTGATTCTTACTCACCCAACTATGCTTTCACAGCAAATGGGGAAAACCAGGTTTCTGACAACTTGTCATTTGAATTAAATAACCTCAACATTTTGACCCCACAGATGTAAGGACCTTCACAAATGTCCCTAAACGACCCGTAAGTGAAAACCCGGACCCCTGAAACCCTAATGCATATCAAAAATGAAGAAAAATTAAAATTTGGTCTTCAGGCGGGCTGCGTAAAGAATATGCTGGAGGTCACGCGGGCCGCGTCAACCTTAAAGTTGACCGGATAAGCATTCCGGGCTACGTGTCACACACGTGGCACACCTACGTGTGACACGGATGCCCTAATCTACGCATAGGTGACCCTCGTGGGCCACGTAAGGGTCTTGAAGGGGCTTACGCGGGCCGCGTAAGACCCATTTTTCAGCTATAAATAGGTTTGGCTACGAGCAGTTCACCGGTGTTGAAAATTTTGATCAAAAACGAAGATACACTGCTCAAAATCATAATTTACATTAGGGAGACGCTGCTACGATACCGGGTATTAACTCGATCGCTGCTACGATTCAATATCCGATCAATTGAAATTATCCGACACGATGTTTAAGTGCTGCCCAACTTCGGGCCATCCTTTGTCATTCGTCGTGAATCCGACAGGATGTTTAAGTGCCGCCCGAACTCGGGCTATACTTTGTCATTCGTCGTGAAAACGGTGGATGTTTAAGTATTGCACTCTGTCATTCGTTGCGAATCCGATGGATGTTTAAGTGTTGCACTTTGTCATTCGTCATGAGGGTTTTGATTTCGTGAGTCATCGTAAAAGTTGTATTAAGTTACTAACCTAGTTTTCGTATGCATTATTATTTGAATTAGGTTACAAGGCTAATCAGTAGGCTAAACTCTGCCCGTTTAAAATCTGCAATGTGAGTCATTCCTCTTTTTATCAAATTGTTTACAAAACCCTATTTGTTTTCAAGGTAATAATTACAGGGATTAAGTCTATGAAATCTTCAATTACTGCCGGTATGTGGGGTTTTGTATACATTACTTTATTCCCGTCACCATTGGACAACGAGATAGCCAATGGGTGATCTGACCATAGTCACAGATCCGTTCTAGTGACAAATACCGATTTGGGGTAATTGGTTAATGGAAACATTGTAATCACCCTTAATACTGTATATTATAACAATGTGTCTTTTTGTATAACTTTAGTGACTCGCCAGTATTTCCCGCTGATAAAATCTTTTTAAAACATGTTTCAGGTGATCTGCTGTGATCTAGGAAAAGTGCCGGGTAGCACTGCAAGCATGAAGAAGTGGCTTAATAAAGAAATAAAGAAACATGTTTTTGTAAAATAGGGGTTTCCAGTAAAATTCCCTTATTGTAAATTACGGGATTTGTCCCTAAATATGAAATAAAATAATCGGGCATTTTCAAGTTTTAAACAATCCTGTTAATAATTCTGCTGCCAAATTAAATAAATACCACGAGATTTCTGTCCCGCGGCTCCTGGACCGGGTCTAACCAGAACGGGGGCCGTGACAGAAAATGTGGTATCAGAGCCACTGATTTAAGCCAATTAAGTATTTAGAAATACTTAATTTTCTGATTGCCATTCTGTAATTCTGTGAAATTTTCATGTACAAAATTTTAACTTAGAATTTTGTGTGTTTATTTATATCTGCTAACAGCATGAAGGAGTTGTCTGAAGCTCTTCAGAATCTCAACATCCATACTGTTGGTATGGAAGTTTCCGGGGGTTTTTCTGGATACCAGGCTGATACGGAGGAACCAATGGTATTCCAAGCTCAACCTCAAGAAAAACCTAAACCGAAAAAGAGAAGAAGACTTGTAGGCTGGAGGCGTGTGCGTATGAAGAAACCAGCAACACAGAAAGTTATCAAGACTGAGGATCCGAAGGATAAAGGCAAAGGAATAGAGATCGGAGAAAGTTTAGAGCAAGCCCAGGAAATGCCACCCTGGGAGGAGTTGGATCGCCAACTGGCAAATAGCGACCTCATCAGACCTGCCGATGAAAACCTCGAACCTGCCAATGAAAGCCTAGGATTTGCCAATGAAGACCTTTTCAACTACCCAGCAGAAGCCCAACTTCCAGTCAATCTGGAACCTGCTATCCCAGATCCTATTATCGACACCCGGCCTCTAGAAGAGCTAGAAGAATGGTGGACCACTGACTGGCACTTTCAGAACCTCCTGAATAACCCTAATACCTTTTTCCCTCAATTTGACCCTGAGCCTGCACCATACCCACCTATGAGCTCTGAAAACCGAATTAAGGATATGGGGGAAAGAATCTCATGGAAATACGGCAAGAGGGAACGTCGTTTCTCAGATGCCAGCTGACGGGAATCGTGTGTGATTGTAGGAGTATGTGTTTAATAATAATATAACAATATAAAATAACTAAGAATAAAACTTTTGTAAGATAACTAGTGTGTACGGACGCATACTACAATATATAAAAATATCGACGTCGCAAAGTCGACAATTTTGGTTATATGTGCTGACGTGATTATGTGCGATTATTTTATTGTGTTTGGTTGTTGTTTATTTTATGCTAATCACCTATATATATATATATATATATTAATTACCAGATGGAAAACGCTGATAATCAACCCGTCAATGAACCCGTTAACGAAGTTAACCAATCCGAGCAAAACAATGAAGATCAATTTCTGAATAGGCAAGATATAGAAAATATCGTTGCCTAGGGGATAGCAAATGCTATTCCAGCAATTCTTGCTGCTGCCCGAAATCCAATTGAAACTCCTCCAAATACTCCCAGTAGACGTACCCGTGATGACAACTTCAGTAATAGTGTAAACGGAGGTGGCAACAATAATAATAACAATGATGTGGTGCAAGCCCCACTTTTTAAGAAAATGAAAGCTGCAACGCCTGGTTGCACTTACAAGGAATTTCTTGCCTGTAAACATGTTGAATTTGCAGCAATGAAGGGGCGACTGTTGCACTGCGTTGGTTGGAGAAAACCGAAGCAGTAATTACAATAAGTAAATGTGTTGAAGAGGACAACGTCATGTACGCTTCCTATCTTTTTAAAGAAGGAGCGTTAGAATGGTGGAACTCCGTGCTTCAAGCCAAAGGAAGAGATGTGGCGTATGCTATGAACTGGGAAGAATTCAAGAGTCTAGTGGAAAGAAAATTCTATCCCAAATATGAAAAGGAACAAATGAAAAATAAGTTCCTGAACCACCGGATGGTGGATGTTGATTGTCGAGGGTATACTTCGACATTCTTCGAGTATGCTACAGTTGTACCTACCCTGGCTTCGCCAAAACCGGTACTTATTTCTCGCTACATTTGTGGTTTAATTAGGGAGATCCGTAATATTTTCAAAGCTACGAGACCCCGCACGATCGATGATGCGGTGGAATTAGCCAACACTCTGACTGACGAACTGGTGCGAATGCGAGAAGAAAACAGGAAAAAGGAATTGGCTCATAAAATTACCCAAGGATTTCGTGTGGGTAATAATAGCAACTTTAAAAGGAAGGGAACTGGATCATCTTCCACTTCGCCGTTCTGCAGGAACTGTAAAAAGAAACATTTTGGAAAATGTAATGAGACCTGCAACTTCTGCAAAGCTATCGGACATCGTGAAGAAGATTGCAGAAAGAAAACAAGGGTCTGCTACAACTGTGGAGAAGCTGGGCATTTCAGACCAGAATGCCCTAAATTGGTTAAACCATCAGATAACAAGGCCAAACCTACCGAAGGAACTACTAAGAAAAACGTAAGAGCCTTTCAACTAACAACCCAGGAAGCAGATCTGATTCCAGATGTGATTGCTGGTACGTTCCTAGTTCACGATGTTTATGCAAAAGTATTATTTGACTCTGGTGTAAACCAAAGTTTTATAAATACTTCATTCTGCCAAGCTCTTAACCTACCTTTAACCAACCTTAGACAAATCTTTACGGTAGAAACGACACAGGGGAATTTTGTTAACATAGATAAGGTTGTGCATGAAGGAAAAATAGAACTTTTAGGCCATAAATTTTCAGCAAACATGTTACCTATAAATCTAGCTGGATTCGATCTCGTGTTAGGAATGGATTGGTTAGTAGCCAACCATGCTCGAATACTCTGTGATAAGAATTCCATAGAAATTCATACACCTACAGGAGAAATCGTAGTGATTACAGGAGATAAGCCACGAAAGCCAATGAAATTCATTTCAGTAATGAAAGTGGCCAGTTATTCAAGAAAACAAGAAATAGTATACATGATTTCGGTAATCATTAACACGAAAGGTAAGGAACTTAAGGAAATTCCAGTAGTATCATAATACCCGGAAGTATTCCCAGAAGACCTACCTGGATTACCACCCGATAGGGAAGTCGAATTTAGAATTCATCTAATCCCTGGAACTACACCGATAGCTAAGGCACCTTATCGGTTAGCACCCATCGAAATGTTAGAACTGAAAAAGCAGTTAGATGAATTGCTATGTAAAGGATTTATACAACCTAGTTCCGAACAAGGATGGTTCAATGAGAATGTGTATTGATTATAGGGAATTAAATAAGGTTACAATTAAGAATCGATACCCCTTACCGAGGATTGATGATCTTTTCGATCAACTTCAGGGAGCTAGATATTTTTCTAAGATAAATTTACGCTCCGGATACCATCAGTTGAAGGTATAAGAGGAAGATATACCTAAGACTGCTTTCAGAACTAGGTACGGTCATTATGAGTTTACAGTCATGCCATTTGGGTTTACAAATGCTCCTGCAGCATTTATGGACATGATGAATAGGATCTGTAAACCATATTTGGATAAATTTGTAATTGTTTTCATCGACGATATACTCATTTATTCCAAAAGCCAGGAGAAACATTGTGAGCACCTGCATGCACTCTTAACTTTGTTAAGAAAAGAGAAACTTTACGCCAAATTCTCAAAGTGTGAATTTTGGCTACAAGAAGTGCAATTTCTAGGACACATGGTAAATCACGAAGGTATTCACGTAGACCCCTCGAAAATAGAAGCGATTATAAAATGGAAGATTCCGCAATCAGCTATGGAAATTAGAAGTTTTCTAGGATTAGCCAGATACTATAGACGGTTTATTAAGGATTTTTTTCCAAAATAGCGGTGCCATTAACTAAGCTTACCTGTAAAGCAGTAAAGTTTGAGTGGGGACCCAAACAAGACGAGGCTTTTAAGATTTTAAAGCAAAGGTTAACAAATGCCCTTATTCTAGCCTTACCAGACGGAACAGAAGATTTTGAAGTTCTGTGATGCTACTAAGCTAGGATTAGGGTGTGTGTTAATGCAACGCAAGAAGGTAATTGCGTATGCTTCAAGGCAATTGAAAAAGCAAGAGGAAAACTATACGACACATGACTTGGAATTAGGGTCGATAATTTTTGCCCTTAAGATTTGGAGACACTATCTGTACGGAAGTAAGTTTACTGTCGATACAGACCACAAAATTTTAAAGTATATATTTGGGCAAAAAGAATTGAACATGAGACAAAGAAGATGGATGGAAATTCTAAGTGATTACGACTGTGATATTCAATATCACGAAGGTAAAGCAAATGTAGTTGCAGATGCTTTACGTCGTAAGTATCATGAGAAACAATGACGAGTTCGTGCTCTAAGAATAAATCTTCAATTAGATTTAATGGAACAATTGAAGCCAATTCAGGAAACAACCATTGAGGATAGTACAGAAGGAATGAAAGGACGAATTAAGGACTTAGAACGGGGTAGTGATGGAATCTGGAGATTCCATAAGAAACGAATTTGGATACCTAAGCGAGGAAACTTAAGAGATAAGATTTTAGAGGAAGCCCATAAATCTAGGTATACCATGCATCCTGGTAATAATAAGATGTACCAAGACTTAAGAAACAATTTTTGGTGGATTGGTATGAAAAAGGACATAGCTAGATATGTATCTAAGTGTCTAACTTGCTCGCAAGTTAAGGCAGAACACCAGGAACCTTCAGGGTTACTACAACAATTAGAAATGCTTGTATGGAAATGAGAACTCATAACCATGGATTTCGTTACTAAGTTACCCAAAACCAGAAAAGGTAACGACGCGATTTGGATAATTGTGGATCGATTAACCAAATCAGCTCATTTCCTACCCATGAAGGAAACCTTTAGCATGGAAAGGTTAGCAAAGTTATATGTAGACGAAGTAGTATCATTACATGGAATTCCACTCTCCATTGTATCAGATAGGGATAGTCGTTTCACTTCACATTTTTTGACAAGTTTCCAAGAAGCAATGGGGACACGATTGAATTTAAGTACGACTTATCATCCTCAAACAGATGGACAAAGTGAAAGGACGATCCAAACCTTGGAGGACATGCTCAGGGCATGTGGGATAGATTTTGGTGGAAATTGGGATGACCACTTACCTTTAATTGAATTCTCCTATAACAATAGTTACCATTCAAGCATTGAAGCTGCCCCATTTGAAGCACTGTATGGACGAAAGTGTAGAACTCCAGTTTGTTGGGCAGAAATAGGAGAAAGTTAATTATCAGGCCCAGAAATTGTGCAAGAAACTACCGACAAGATCACTCAAATTAAGGAAAGACTGAAAACGGCTCGAGATTGCCAGAAGAGTTATGCAGACAATAGACGCAAGCCACTAGAATTTCAAGTCGGAGATAAGGTACTCTTGAAAGTTTCTCCTTGGAAAGGAGTAGTTCGATTTGGTAAGAAAGGAAAGCTAAGTCCAAGATACGTAGGACAGTTCCCAGTAATCCAACGCATAGGACCGGTTGCCTATCGCTTACAACTACCAGAAGAACTAGCAGGAGTACATGATGTATTTCATGTATCCAACCTCAAGAAATGTCTATCAGACGAATCACTGGTAGTACCTCTTCAAGACATAGAAGTAAATGACAAGTTGAAGTTTGTAGAAAACTCGCTCCAGATCAAAGACAGAAAAATTAAATTCCTTAAGAATAAAAGATTGGTACTTGTCAAAGTCAAGTGGAATTCAAAAAGAGGACCAGAATACACTTGGGAGCTGGAATCGGAGATGAAGCGAAAGTATCCTCACTTATTTCAATATATCTCGAGGACGAGATTTTAATTAAGGTGGGGAGGATGTAAGGACCTTCACAAATGTCCCTAAACGACCCGTAAGTGAAAACCCGGACCCCTGAAAACCTAATGCATATCAAAAATAAAGAAAAATTAAAATTTGGTCTTCAGGCGGGCCGCGTAAAGAATAGGTTGGAGGTCACGTGGGCAGCGTCAACCTTAAGTTAACCGGATAAGCATTCCGGGCTACGTGTCACACACATGGCACACCTACGTGTGACACAGATGCCCTAATCTACGCATAGGTGACCCTCGCGGGCCGCGTAAGGGTCATTAAGGGGCTTACGCGGGCCGCGTAAGACCCATTTTTCAGCTATAAATAGGTTTGGCTACGAGCAGTTCACTGGTGTTGAAAATTTTGATCAAAAATGAAGATACACTGCTCAAAATCATAATTTACATTAAGGAGACGCTGCTACGATACAGGGTATTAACTCGATCGCTGCTACGATTCAATATCCGATCAATTGAAATTATCCGACAGGATGTTTGAGTGCCGCCCGAACTCGGGCTATACTTTGTCATTCGTTGTGAAAACGGTGGATGTTTAAGTATTGCACTCTGTCATTCGTTGCGAATCCGATGGATGTTTAAGTGTTGCACTTTGTTGTCACGGCCCCAACCCCGGTTTGACCCGGTCAGGAGCCGCAAGACAGGAACCCGTGGTATTTATTAATTGAGTTTGACAGCGGAAGATTTTACCAGGATCTTTTAAAACTCGAAAATGCCCGATTATTTTATTTCATAATTCGGGATAAACCCCGTTATTTTACAATAGAGGAATTTAACTAGGAAATTCCCTGGTTTATAAAACATGTTTATTCATTTTAACTGAGCCACCTCTTCACGCTTGTTAGTGCTCCGTAGCACGTTTTCCTTGATTTACAGCAGGTCGCCTGAAACATGTTTTAAAAATATTTTATCAGCGGGGAAATACTGGAGAGTCATTCAAGTATACAAATCGACACATTAGTTATCAATTACAGCATAAGAGCGATTACAATGGCTTCTATCTTATTTTTATCTGGCGCCGTGTCACCTGGTGACGATGGTCATACCACTATTGGGTCCTTCCCCAAGTAGTGATGATTATCACTGTTAGGATTTATTAGCCTAACCGTGAGAAATTAGTAATGTGCACAATACCCCACTTAGCCAGTGATTCAAGATAACCACGACTTAATCCCTGTAATTATAACTTTCGAAAATAATTGGAGTATTGTAAAACATTGTTGATAAATAGAGAATGACTCAAATTGCAGATTTAAACGGGTAGAGTTTAGCCTACTGATTAGCCTTGTAACCTAATTTAAATAACAATGCACACCAACTAGGTCAGTAACTAATACAGCATTTACGATAACTCACGAGACTAAAACCCTCACAACGAATGACAGAGTGCTATACTTAAACATCCGTTGAATTCACGACTAATGACAAAGTATGGCCCTAATCCGGGCAGCACTTAAACATCCATCGGATAGTTACAATCGATCGGACATTGAATCATAGCAGTGATCGAGTTAATACCCGGTATCGTAGCAGCGCCTCGCTATCTTAATTTTCGAATTTAAGGAGTGAGAAGTCGTTTTTGAGAATTGGTTTCGACACCATTGAACTGCTCTTGATCCAAGCTATTTATAGCTAAAATTTGAGTCTTACGCGGCCCGCGTAAGACACACTTAAACTTTACGCGGCCCGCGAGGGCCAGCTAGACATAGACTAGGGCTACGGTGTCATCAGTAGACTTGCCACGCTTGTGACACGTGGATCTGGACGCTTATCCGGTCAACCATACTTTGACGCGGACCGCATAAGGCTAAGCTTACCTTTACGCGGCCCGTCTGAAGACCAGAAATTTGGTTTTCTTGATTTTTGATATGGATTAGGGTTTCAAGGGTCCGGGTTTTTACTTACGGGTCATTTTTGGACAATTTTGAAGGTCCTTACATTTTTCATTCGTCGTGAGGGTTTTGATTTCGTGAGTTGTCGTAAAAGTTGTATTAAGTTACTAACCTAGTTTTCGTATGCATTATTATTTGAATTAGGTTACAAGGCTAATCAGTAGGCTAAACTCTGCCCGTTTAAAATCTGCAATGTGAGTCATTCATCTTTTTATCAAATTGTTTACAAAACCCTATTTGTTTTCAAGGTTATAATTACAGGGATTAAGTCTATGTAATCTTCAATTACTGCCGGTATGTGGGGTTTTGTATACATTACTTTATTCCCGTCACCATTGGACAACGAGATAGCCAATGGGTGATCTGACCATAGTCACAGATCCGTTCTAGTGACAAATACCGATTTGGGGTAATTGGTTAATGGAAACATTGTAATCACCCTTAATACTGTATATTATAACAATGTGTCTTTTTGTATAACTTTAGTGACTCGCCAGTATTTCCCGTTGATAAAATCTTTTTAAAACATGTTTCAGGTGATCTGCTGTGATCTAGGAAAAGTGCCGGGTAGCACTGCAAGCATGAAGAAGTGGCTTAATAAAGAAATAAAGAAACATGTTTTTGTAAAATAGGGGTTTCCAGTAAAATTCCCTTATTGTAAATTACGGGATTTGTCCCTAAATATGAAATAAAATAATCGGGCATTTTCAAGTTTTAAACAATCCTGTTAATAATTCTGCTGCCAAATTAAATAAATACCACGAGATTTCTGTCCCGCGGCTCCTGGACCGGGTCTAACCAGAACGGGGGCCTTGACAACAGATCTGCAAGACATGGAAATTTTACATCAACTTGCCTTGTTGAGTGTGAGAACAAGCAAGTTATACAAAAGAAGTGGTAGGGAGTTTCTAGGGTAGCATGGGAATTTAAAAGTTCGGTTAGATAAATCAAA
The DNA here is from genome assembly GCA_030545235.1 of Helianthus tuberosus. Classification (NCBI taxonomy): domain Eukaryota; kingdom Viridiplantae; phylum Streptophyta; class Magnoliopsida; order Asterales; family Asteraceae; genus Helianthus; species Helianthus tuberosus. The sequence goes on from CM060412.1 coordinate 144,089,379, forward strand.
GATAAAGTGTTATAAGTATATTAGGCTTGGTTACTTTACTAGAGAATGTATGAGCCAAACCAGTGGTCATATAGTTACACACCAGCCCAAGACCTCAAGACACTCAAAACACTGTCCATTATTCCTAATATACTCCTGCACCTCACATGCACAGCATTACTCACTTTGCACGACCTGTAAACACTGTTCATGTCTAGTATGTCCAAACCGTTGTTCCTCATATCCAATATGTTTAAGCCCCAGCAACCCAGGTACAAGTGCAACCTGCACCACCAGCAGCACAAACATCTGCTCAAGCAAAGACCAGACAATAGAGCTTCTTTACACAAGGCTTTGTTGACTAGAACAGCTTACCTAAGGATTTAACTGATGAAAATTTTGCTCTAGTTGCTAATTCTGATAAAAAAAACCTGATGAATTCTGTTTTATAGCACTAGAAACAATTCAAGAAGGGCTTGAATCAGAGGAAGTGGAGTCCAAATCTGTGGTGGTTAGTTAGAATGCTGAAACATCTGTTTCAGGAGAAAAAGTTGGTGAACAACTATTAGAAGGAAAGGATGGTGAACAACTGTTGGAACCTCTGTTGGAACCTCTAGCAGACCCATGGGATTCCAGTGTATGTGATGGTGAATGTGAATGTGCCATGACGACTGCTGCTAAGGTATCACCTCAAGTCCTCAAAGACTTGTGTTCAGATAAATGCATTATTGTTTTTGCTAACATCAAAGAGGTGAATGAAAACCTTAGAAACGAGATTTTAAATGATGAAGTACAATTTGAGAAAACTTATAAAGATTTAAAATCCAAATTGTTTGAAAAAGAAAATAAAATCAGCAATCTAAAACAGGAATCAAGCATAACCAAGCATCAACTCCAAACAATGGTAGAAAAATACCAGAGTTGCAAAAAGGACCTTAAGTCTACCCAAATCACTTGTGAAAAAATGGGTACAATCCCGTAAAGGTTATGAGTTGATGCTTGAGAGACCTTCCAGCAGAGGTTATAACCTTTGTTGAAGAGGAGGCTGAAAAAGGGTAAAAGAAAGAGAAAGTTAAAAACCTGTTTTGTGATTTCTGTGAAAAGAAGAATCATGTCACTAAAAACTGTTTTCTTCTAAAAGCATATGACATTAACAAAACTAGTGTGATTATGCATGCTCCCTATTGCACAATCTGTGGGAAAAAGAACCATAAAGCTCAAGAGTATAAAACAGCTGTTTATCTCAAAACTACTGAAAGTAAAAGAAAAGAGTATAAAGCAAAAACACTAGAGAGTCCACAAAAATCAACAACCAAAAGTCAACAGACCTTTGTCCCTGTCAAAACATCTGTTATAAAACAGCTGAATGCAACCTCTGTTCCTAGAAAGGTTCAAGTAACAGATGCACCACCTGCAAACCAATTCCTTAGGGGAGATGGTCAACCACTGTACCAAAAGGTCCTACATGGTTATGAGGCCTACAAAAGGCCATCAAAACCAAAAATGAACAGGCGTCCTTATGGTTACCATCATCTAACAGGAAATGGTCCCCAACAGATGTTACAAAAATCTGTCCAAACCATTGACCATTCTCCTGGACTTGAGGCTGACATGTCTGTGACCTCATCCAAAGCTATCTTGGCTTTAGAGACTCACCTAAACTAATTTGTTACTTGATGTGCAGGGAGCTTCTGCATGCTTAGATAGTTTATGGTATGTAGATAGTGGAGGCTTGTCACACCCCGATATTTCCACATATGTCCGGTGGGCCCGGCGGGGAGTATCGTGACGTAGTTGATATCATCATAGTCAATATACACAATATAATAGCACAGCAGAAGTCTGGGTGAATAAACTATTACAAACCATATTATCTAAGTGTTCGAGTATATGAAAGTACAGACTGGAATGTAATAAGATCCACAGGCGGATCATAAACAAATACAAAAGAAAACAAAACAAAAGACAGACTGCAGGCATCTTATGGACTTGCAAGATCCTCTAAAGACACCCTATAGCTCCAGCCTATTTCGAGAGGTACCTGTCAAATCAGTCTTTAAGAAAATACGTCAGTTTACACTGGTAAATACAATTAACTGACTATTTTGAAAATGTTTGAAAATTGGGTTGAATGCACGTGGCACAAAATCTTTTATAACTTGGGACAATTATTTAAATATAATCTTGTATACAGATTTATATGTTTGTCATACAATTGGGGCCGGTTGGAAGCCGGTCATGATTAACCGACTCACCACTTGTAGAACCCACAAAGGAGTTATCCCCAACATGTGGGTTTATATTTAGCATTTGCATCTGTCAGGTGTATGCCTACACCCCGTGCATAGGTTGTGGCCATTTTTAAATAAATGAGCCGAGGATATCCAGGACACGGTCGTTAACCCCCAATGCTTATGTTATCAAACAAGACAGATTAAAACGGGTTATGTAATTTATTAATCACATTCCGATTAAATGATTTCATACCCGACCAAGTGGTATTATTATAATACCATATCCCAAGCCCGTATAGGGAAAATAAGTTAAAAGTATTTACCTGATGCTAGCAGTAAAAATCTTAAAGCTTTTCGAAGGCACCTTCTACCGGAAGCTATTTAATCTGTATAGAAGGTTTATTAACCTATTAGGATGCTAACGGGTCTTTACTTTAGTCAAGGACTTAGACCGGCTAGCTAGAAAGAAACCTTAAGGTTCTAAACGCTAGATTAAGCGGTGACCGGAATAGAATGAGATTTAGACCCGACAAGCTTGGATACTTGTATAATGTGGGTAAACTAAATACATTCTGGAAATTGAGGATTTAACGAAAAGGTTTGACCCGTTTCGACTATTTTATGTAAACTAGTCACATAAGCCGATCCGAACGCGTAATTGCGTAACGGGTAACCAAATAAATTATATACAGGTCTTAATCATTATTATGCTTAAAATATGTTAATACATCAGTAAGATATTAACATATATGCCCAAAAAATTATTTAAACCAAAATAAGTCCCATAAGGGCATTTTGGTAATTTTAATGTCCATAAAAGAGTTTAATTATGCAACTGAGTTCCCGACCTGATTACATCAGTAAAAATATGTATTTTTATATGTTATAACAATAGGATAGTTTATATATGTGAAAATTATCTCATATATCCAAACTATGTCCCGTAGGGGCATTTTGGTAATTTTACGTATGCTTTAAAGGTCAAAATAGACTTCTGAGTTTAGAAACTTTAACTTCCTGTATAGTTATATAAGTTAACTTAAAACATCAGTAGGTAATGAGTTTTATATGTCCAATATAGTTTTGACCCATACTATGTATTAAAAACGCTTAAAAGGCGGTTTAAAGGGTTATTCGGGTAAAAATAGTAAACCTGAGTTTTTGATTAGTTTACAAAGTTCAAAATACTTTATTTACTATATAAAATCAGTAGCAAAAGGTCCGACACTAAAAAGTTATGTAAAACTCATTTTATGCATGAAAAGGGTAAAACCGGCATTTACCGAAATTAAGCTATAATCCTATGTTATGCTCAATCTAAAAATAATTAAAAATCTTTAAAATTTCCAAAATATTATTTTACATCAGTAGGTATGAAGTTTGGTGTCAAAAATCGGGTTTAGATAGGCTTCATACTAATTACTCCATTTGATTACTAAAAAGTCCCTTAATTACATTATTGAGCATAACTCCCATTTTAGACCTCCAGTTGGTATCAAATCTTTAGGACATGTCTAAATATCAGTAGCAAAGGTTTTAATCCAATCCCATTGTTAAAAATCTCAGTTGTAAGTAAAAAGGGCGTTTATGGCATTATTAAGCATAATTACGATCAAGTGCATATAATTCAAACCATTAGGTACTATGTAATATAATTCCAGGGGATTATACTACTAAGTAATGTGGTCCTAATGGAAGCTTAAAACATGGATGCATTAAGCTTAAACGGGTCAGAACTGAAAGTCAAAGCAAAAGTCAAGCTTTTGTGACTTTCGGTTAATAATTGACCTTTGACTAGTAATTGTCGGGTTAGGACTGATAAAACATGCTTTAATATTAATTACCAAGTTATTAGAATGTTAAAATATAATTTAGAACCTTTGGTTTATTAATTTTAATCATATTTACACATTCTGCCCAGTTTGACTTTTTGTCAAACTACTTTGACCCGACAATTGACCAGTCAAACGAGATAATTAGGAGGTGCCCTTTTAAGGGTTAATCACCTACACTAATGTGGTCTTAAAACCACTTTCAATTTGATCAGTGGTTAAGCCACATGTAATTAAAACGAAAGTCAAACTAATTTTATGTTAAGTTTGACTTAAGAGTAATTAAGCTAAATTAGACAACTAAACAAGTAATTAGAAGCTTACTTAAGGTCCTAGCAAACTTTTCTACACTTGATTATCCTCTTCAATCTGCTAGAAGCTCCAGAGCAAGTCCCAAAATGAAATGTTGCAAATGTGTGTTATGAACACATGAACTAGCTCCTTTATATAGTCAAATTCTTGAAGCTAGATTACTTCCAGGTGTAATATGATGCTCCAAGATCGACCCAAGTGTCCTAGCTACTCATTTAAACCGACTTACAGCTCCCTAGGTCGATACAATCTAGATTAAGGCGGTGGAACTGGCAAACCCGTAGCTGCAGGTCATTTTCTGACACTGGAGACCTGACGCGGCCCGCCTCATGTTCTGCTTGTCCTAATGCGGGCCGCCTGGGATCGTGTTACTGGCAAAACAAGTTTTAAAGTTGGCAGAATCAGTCCCTTGGCGTTTTTAACCCTTTTTAACCTTGTTTTTGGCCATAGAGACCCTTGTAACTATTTTCATGGGGCCCAAGGATATATAAACAAACTTCGTTAGGCTCGGGTTCGTTAAATATCACTATGGAAGCAAGTTTCGTCAAGTTTACACTTTTGGCCCAAAGTTTTGAAATCACGCTTAACGATATCGAAACCACGTGAAATTTATACCACTTATTCTTAAGAGTATATTTGAATATTTCGAAGCCTCGGTTTCGTTAAAAGGTCACTCAGAGGTCAGAATTGACATGTTGACACGTTTAACCCTTGTAATATAAAAATCTCCCGATTATTTCCATAAACGGCTTCTCATATCCAATCAAGCACTCAATCAAGAATATATTCATCGTGTTAGGTCATTCAGAGGCACAAGTTTGGCATGTTGACACTTTTAGTCCCTGTGGTTTCATAGTTCCGTTATTCGACAACTTTGGCCTTTCGAATGAAATCTTTCACACCTTTGGAGTTTATGACACGTGTCTATATATAATTGGACACGTTTTTCCGTGGTGTTACATCCTCACCCCCTTAAAAGAAATCTCAACCCCGAGATTTACTGAAATAAGTAAGGGTATTTCTGCTTCATAGTGGACTCGACTTCCCATGTATACTCGGGACCCCTACGGGCTTCCCATTTGACCTTTACTATAGGTACTTGCTTTCTTCGAAGCCTTTTAACCTGTCGATCCTCAATCGATATAGGTTTTTCAACAAATCTCAAACTTTCATCAATTTGCACGTCCTTTTGAGACATTGTTAGAGATTCATCGGCTAGGCATTTCTTGAGATTACAAATGTGAAACACATTATGAATCCCACTTAGCTCCTCAGGCAAGTTCAGCTTATAAGCTACACTGCCGACACATTCGATAATCTCGAATGGTCCAATATACCTAAGGCTCAATTTACCCTTCTGACCAAAACGCATCACACCTTTCCAAGGTGATACTTTCAGCAGAACTTTATCGCCTACTTCAAATTTTAGAGACCTTCGTTTCCCATTAGCATAGCTTTTCTGCCTATCCCTGGCAGCTTTTAAACGGTCTCGAATCTGGACGATCTTGTCTGTTGTTTCAAGGACTATCTCAGGTCCTGACAACTGAGCTTCTCCTACTTCTGCCCAGCAGACAGGCGTTCTGCATTTCCTACCATATAATGCCTCAAAAGGCGCAGCCTGAATGCTGGTATGGTAGCTATTATTATAGGAGAACTCGATCAAGGGTAGATGATCATCCCAACTACCTCCTAAATCAATGACACATGCTCGCAGCATGTCTTCCAATGTTTGAATTGTACGCTCACTTTATCCGTCCGTCTGAGGATGATAGGTAGTACTAAAGTTCAAACGTGTGCCCAAGGATTGTTGGAAACTTTTCCAAATGTGAGAGGTGTATCTAGTATCTCTATCTGAGATAATAGCCACCGGTACGCCATGTAGAGCCACAATCTTGTCTACATACAACTGGGCTAATTTATCTGAGCTATGAGTCTCTTTAATGGGTAAGAAGTGTGCCGACTTAGTCAGTCTATCCCCAATAACCCATATTGTGTCATTTCCGTGTTTCGTCTTAGGTAACTTGGTTATGAAGTCCATAGTTACCATTTCCCATTTCCATGTGGGAAGTTCTGGTTGTTGAAGCAGACCAGATGGCTTTTGATGTTCAGCTTTTATCTGAGCACAAGTCAGGCACTTATCTACATAGGTAGCAATAGATTTCTTTAAACCTATCCACCAATAATTAGCCTTTAAATCATGATACATCTTGTCACCACCCGGGTGAACTGAGTATTTGGAATTGTGGGCTTCCTGGAGGATTACCTCTCGAAGTCCTCCATGAATAGGAACCCAAATTCTTCCGTTCATCCTAAGGATTCCATCTTTCCCCGGTGTTAATTGGTCGAAGATTTTACCTAAATTTTCATTTGGGAGGTTATCTTCCAAAACGGCGTCCTTCTGTGCAGCTAATAGTCTTTCATTCAGACTATTCTTCAACTCAATGCTCTTGGCATTGATCCTAATTGGCTTAACTTTTTCCTTTCAGCTTAGAGCATCCGCGACCACATTCGCTTTACCAGGATGGTAGCGAATCTCGCAATCATAGTCGTTTAAGGTTTTCATCCAACGACGTTGTCTCATATTGAGTTCTTTTTTATTGAACAAATGTTGGAGACTTTTGTGATCAGAGAATATCACACATTTAGTTCCATATAAATAATGTCTCCACAACTTAAGTGCGAATACAATGGCACCCAACTCCAGATCGTGGGTGGTGTAATTTTTCTCATGCACTTTCAGTTGTCGTGATGCGTAGGCAATCACCTTGCCTCGCTGCATGAGCACACAACCCATACCGGTGTGTAAAGCATCACAGTAAACGACAAAGTCTTCAATTCCATCAGGTAAAGTTAGTACCGGAGCATTGCTCAACCTTTGCTTAAGAATCTCGAAGGATTCTTGTTGTTTTGGACCCCAATCAAACTTAACTTTCTTACGGGTCAAGGAAGTTAATGGTGAGGCTATCCTTGAGAAGTTTTCAATGAATCTCCTATAATAACCTGCTAACCCTAGAAAGCTGCAGATTTCGGTTGGAGTCTTGGGCGTATCCCAATTCATAACAGCTTCTACTTTGGTAGGATCCACCTGGATGCCTTTCTCACTAACGACATGTCCAAGAAATTGGACTTGGCGAAGCTAAAACTCGCACTTGGAGAATTTAGCATACAACTTCTCCTATCGCAGTAACCCTAAAATGCACCGAAGGTGCTTCTCGTGATCATCCTTATTACGAGAATAGATAAGTATATCATCTATGAAGACGATGACAAACTTGTCTAAGTATGGTTTGCAGACTCTATTCATGAGGTCCATGAATGCTGCTGGAGCGTTAGTGAGCCCAAAGGGCATCACTAAAAATTCGAAGTGTCCATACCTCGTTCTGAATGCCGTCTTAGATACATCTTCAGTTCTAACCTTAAGTTGATGATACCCAGATCTCAAATCAATTTTTGAAAAGAAGATCGCTCCTTGGAGCTGATCAAATAAATCATCGATCCTGGGTAAAGGATAACGATTCTTAATCGTTACCTTGTTTAGCTCACGGTAATCAATGCATAGACGCATTGATCTGTCCTTCTTTTTCACAAATAATATTGGAGCTCCCCAAGGGGAAGAACTAGGTTGTATGAAACCTTTCTCCAACAATTCACCCAATTGAGTTCTGAGCTCTTTCATTTCCATAGGCGCTAGGCGATAAGGAGCTCGTGCTATAGGTGCTGATCCTGGTATAATGTCTATCCTGAACTCTACTTGCCTCTCAGGAGGTAATCCAGGTAATTCGTCAGGAAAGACATCAGGGTATTCAGAGATAATCGGAATGTCTTCAATTTTAGGCTTAGGTTCATTCACAGTCACTTGCGCCATGTAAATGACATGTCCACTTTTCATACACTGCGCTAACTTGAGAATAGACATATTGCTAGGCAATCCATATTGAGTATCTCCCTGAATGGCGACCGATTCACCAGAAGGGGTTTTGATAATGACTAGCTTTTTATCACAGGCAATATGGGCTTGGTTATGCGACAACCAATCCATGCCTAAAACTATATCAAACCCAGCCAATTTCATTGGCAAGAGAGATAGCGGGATAGAGTGATTCTTAATGGATATGGAACATCCATCAAGAAGAGTGGAAACTGTTTCTAAGGTACCATCAGCAAGTTCTATCTCGTATTTTATGTCTAGAGTCTTAATAGGCAGATTCAATGACTTACAGAACTTATGGTCTACGAAAGACTTATCAGCACCGGAATCAAATAAGATTCTAGCATAATTATTATTTATGAGGAAGGTACCTGTTATGACATTCTCGTCATTCACTGCTTCCTTTGCTTGCAACTGGAAAACTCTTGCATTGTTTTTCTGTCTCCTCGGACTTCTTTGCAATCTTGGGGCAATTGGTTTTGATGTGCCCCTTTTCATTGCAACCGTAGCAGGTTGCATCCTTTATATCTCGGCACTCGACAGACTTGTGCCCTTTCTTTTTGCAGATTCCACAAGGTTTGGCTTGTGGATCTTGATTGCATTTCCCGAAATGCCTTTTATTACAAGTCTTACATCTGGGCTTGTCACTCGACTGCCCCTTTTTGGAACTAGAGTTCCCTTTGCTCTTTTTGTTTGACTGAGGAGACTTGTCTTCCTCTCGTTTCCTTTTCCCTTCATCGTTTGCCCTCTTCGCCCTACTCCTCACAATATCCAAAGTGAGGGACAAGGATAGATCCACAGCGGAGCTATAAGTGGCTGGCTTTGAGGCCCTTACATTTCCCTTTACTTCAGGGGCCAAGCCACCAATGAAACGCGCGATGCGTTTGGGTTCAGGAGTGACTAAGTATGGTACTAATCTTGACATAGAGTTGAAACTAGTCACATAGGATCTACAATCTAGATCCTTCATTACTAAGGTGAGGAAATCTGATTCTATCCTCTCAACTTCGTGTTGAGGGCAGTAAGTGTCCTTTACGAGATCTACAAACTTCTCCCATGAAAGATTATACAAGTGAACTTTCCCAGTAGACTGTACTAGGGCCTTCCACCATGTGAGGGCATCACCCTTGAAAGATTGTGATACAAACATAACCACATCTTCCTTAGCACAACCGCTTATGTCTATTACCGTCTCCATTTCATCTAACCATTTCATAAAATCAATCGCTCCTTTTTCTCCGGTGAAATCCCGGGGTTTACAAGAGACAAAATACTTGTAGGTACAACCTTTGGCGTACCTAGAAGTTGGCTTGAGGATTAATTGCTTCTTGGGTTTATCACCCTGGTTAGATGAGTGCTGAGACTCACTTTTCTTATTAGAGTGGGGTTGAGAATGGGATTTCGAATGAGTTTGAGACCTAACGATACTAGGCTCTTTAAACTTAGCATCTACCGCTTGAGAAACTGATGCGGTGATCATTGCCTGCAGATCGGCACCAGTGATATTAATTCTGGTTTTGTCGCCTTCTGAAGGATGACTGCTTGCTTCGTCCGAGCCAGCCATTTCTGAATACTATATCAACATAGATGATATATTTAATTTACATATTAGATCATCATATTGATGAGTAGATGGTCATGGTATTATTAAACCATATAAACCATTAAAATAATAATCATAGAGATATTCATATTATACAAAGTTCGTCTTAAGGGACATTTAAAATAGCTTAGAAAAGCTTGTCACACGGACGATTTACTATAACCAAAGATCCTCTGGATCAATGATTATTTAAGGGTCGAACAAAGTTCATCGCCTTTTTGACAAGAAATTCAAAAATAGAACTTTCATTGTCTTCATTACACCTTTGCTTATATACATACATTTCTAATGGATGTGTGGTGTATACATCTTATAGATGTTTATTAGCCATGATTCATGATGATCATATAGGCTAAAAATAATAGTGATTTGGAAAAATTCAAATTTTTAGGAAGATTGTGTGATTTCTCGTACCGCACAATGCAAGATTGTTAACATGTTTTCAGATGTTAACAGGGAGTCATTATCTTAAAAAGGTTATACCATCATAGCCATTTACTATCTTGGCTAGGTTATACCTCTAAGAGTTTCTTAGACGGATTAAATAAAATTTTAAATAAAGTAGTATGGCATAATACATTGAAACCAAAATAACTGCATTAAAACCACGGTACGGTTACAATGTTGCCCGAAAAGGGACTTTGAGAAAACCACACAAAGTACCCTCACAGGGGTTTATTGAAAAACATTGCCCACGCAGGGGCATACTGAAAAACACTACCCACGCAGGGGCATACTGAAACGGAAATAAGTCCGCGCAGGGACTTGATACATGAAAACGAAATAAACGTCCACGCAGGGACTTTATTACATAACAAACAAAAACAACACAACCCAACATCACCCTATTTCTTCTTACCCTTGAGAAGGTTCATAAGGCCCTTAACAAAACCATTGTGTTTTTTCTTATTTTCCTGAGCCTTATGTTCAACCCTCTCCAACCTCTCTAAAATCTCCTGAGTTTGCAGCTGCTGATACGGAGGAGGTTGATAGTATGGTGGGTATTGAGAATCCTGCGGTGGGTATCCGGTAGGATAGTGTGGTGGGTATGAAGAAGGGTAATGATGATGGTATTGGGCAGCTGAAAGATACGGATCCTGAGTCCCATAGTCGGATGGGTATCCATACGGGTTATACCCAGATGATCCTGGGTATGTAGGGATAGGGTTGTCGAAACCCGACGGTGGTTGAAATGGTGCATGTGAAACTGGCGGAAGGTTATCTTCCGTCACCGTGCGTGACGACTCACCCAACTGAGGGTTTTCTGGGATAGCAGGGTACGAGCTTGAGCCACGAGGAGATGAAAACCTTGGTCCCCCACGAACCGACATCCTAGCATTCCTCCCTCGTCTAGGTGGCGCGGGAGGTTGTTGAGGTGGATCCTCAACTGGCAAGGGTGGTGGGGTAACCGCTCGAAGCTGTGGCTCATCCAAGGGAGGTTGGCTAGGTGAGCTATGGTATGAAGGCGTGAAATACCAGTCATACTGGCCCATCTTCTACTGGAATGAGTTGGGCCCATTGTACGGTGATCCCATAAATGGAGATCCGCTAGAGATACTAATCGGGTGCCCTGGTGTACCAGTTTGCAAATCCAGGTCTGGGTCGTCATCCATCTCCATCTCTTGTGAAAAATGATCCTCAGGTCCTAAAGGGTTATAGCCCAAAAAGTCATTAATGTAAGCGTTAGGATTGAATTGTGAAGGTGAGTAAGTAGAATCTGATTGGTGAAAAGGTTGAGATTGGTAAGAGTGGTATGATTGGTTGGATTGATGGGTTCCTAACGAAAGGGGAGAATGATGAGGTTCATTCAGATTGGGCATCCCAAAATAAGGAGGGTCTGCCGGTGAGGATCCCAACGAGACAGAATGTCTCGCTGGTTCAGGGTTGTGGCTCCAATTATCCTTGGAATTGGAACCGGTAAGTGAATCGGATGGAGTGCGCCTGTGAGAAGGTCCGGAGCTACTAGAGGGTCCTCCACGCATAGGTCCCTTTCCTCGTCCCCTTAGTCTTGGAGGCATTTTCCTGTCAAAACAAGTAAATATAATAAAGCAATAAAAGGAAGGTTAAGAGTAAAATCCTAGGTCATTTGCCTAGACTCGAGAGTCTAAGGAATGTGCTTATTGTGTCATTGAGATTAAACACAAAAGGCTAGTGTTCAATTCACTCAATGTTGGCTCTGATACCAACCTGTCACACCCCGATATTTCCACATATGTCCGGTGGGCCCGGCGGGGAGTATCGTGACGTAGTTGATATCATCATAGTCAATATACACAATATAATAGCACAGCGGAAGTCTGGGTGAATAAACTATTACAAACCATATTGTTTGAGTGTTCAAGTATATGAAAGTACAGACTGGAATGTAATAAGATCCACAGGCGGATCATAAACAAATACAAAAGAAAACAAAACAAAAGACAGACTGCAGGCATCTTATGGACTTGCAAGATCCTCTAAAGACACCCTATAGCTCCAGCCTATTTCGAGAGGTACCTGTCAAATCAGTCTTTAAGAAAATACGTCAGTTTACACTGGTAAATACAATTAACTGACTATTTTGAAAATGTTTGAAAATTGGGTTGAATGCACGTGGCACAAAATCTTTTATAACTTGGGACAATTATTTAAATATAATCTTGTATACAGATTTATATGTTTGTCATACAATTGGGGCCGGTTGGAAGCCGGTCATGATTAACCGACTCACCACTTGTAGAACCCACAAAGGAGTTATTCCCAACATGTGGGTTTATATTTAGCATTTGCATCTGTCAGGTGTATGCCTACACCCCGTGCATAGGTTGTGGCCATTTTTAAATAAATGAGCCGAGGATATCCAGGACACGGTCGTTAACCCCCAATGCTTATGTTATCAAACAAGACAGATTAAAACGGGTTATGTAATTTATTAATCACAATCCGATTAAATGATTTCATACCCGACCAAGTGGTATTATTATAATACCATATCCCAAGCCCGTATAGGGAAAATAAGTTAAAAGTATTTACCTGATGCTAGCAGTAAAAATCTTAAAGCTTTTCGAAGGCACCTTCTACCGGAAGCTATTTAATCTGTATAGAAGGTTTATTAACCTATTAGGATGCTAACGGGTCTTTACTTTAGTCAAGGACTTAGACCAGCTAGCTAGAAAGAAACCTTAAGGTTCTAAATGCTAGATTAAGCGGTGACCGGAATAGAATGAGATTTAGACCCGACAAGCTTGGATACTTGTATAATGTGGGTAAACTAAATACATTCTGGAAATTGAGGATTTAACGAAAAGGTTTGACCCGTTTCGACTATTTTATGTAAACTAGTCACATAAGCCGATTCGAACGCGTAATTGCGTAACGGGTAACAAAATAAATTATATACAGGTCTTAATCATTATTATGCTTAAAATATGTTAATACATCAGTAAGATATTAACATATATGCCCAAAAATTTATTTAAACCAAAATAAGTCCCATAAGGGCATTTTGGTAATTTTAATGTCCATAAAAGAGTTTAATTATGCAACTGAGTTCCCAACCTGATTACATCAGTAAAAATATGTATTTTTATATGTTATAACAGTAGGATAGTTTATATATGTGAAAATTATCTCATATATCCAAACTATGTCCCGTAGGGGCATTTTGGTAATTTTACGTATGCTTTAAAGGTCAAAATAGACTTCTGAGTTTAGAAACTTTAACTTACTGTATAGTTATATAAGTTAACTTAAAACATCAGTAGGTAATGAGTTTTATATGTCCAATATAGTTTTGACCCATACTATGTAGTAAAAACGCTTAAAAGGCGGTTTAAAGGGTTATTCGGGTAAAAATAGTAAACCTGAGTTTTTGATTAGTTTACAAAGTTCAAAATACTTTATTTACTATATAAAATCAGTAGCAAAAGGTCCGACACTAAAAAGTTATGTAAAACTCATTTTATGCATGAAAAGGGTAAAACCGGCATTTACCGAAATTAAGCTATAATCCTATGTTATGCTCAATCTAAAAATAATTAAAAATCTTTAAAATTTCCAAAATATTATTTTACATCACTAGGTATGAAGTTTGGTGTCAAAAATCGGGTTTAGATAGGCTTCATACTAATTACGCCATTTGATTACTAAAAAGTCCCTTAATTACGTTATTGAGCATAACTCCCATTTTAGACCTCCAATTGGTATCAAATCTTTAGGACATGTCTAAATATCAGTAGCAAAGGTTTTAATCCAATCCCATTGTTAAAAATCTCAGTTGTAAGTAAAAAGGGCGTTTATGGCATTATTAAGCATAATTACGATCAAGTGCATATAATTCAAACCATTAGGTACTATGTAATATAATTCCAGGGGATTATACTACTAAGTAATGTGGTCCTAATGGAAGCTTAAAACATGGATGCATTAAGCTTAAACGGGTCAGAACTGAAAGTCAAAGCAAAAGTCAAGCTTTTGTGACTTTCGGTTAATAATTGACCTTTGACTAGTAATTGTCGGGTTAGGACTGATAAAACATGCTTTAATATTAATTACCAGGTTATTAGAATGTTAAAATATAATTTAGAACCTTTGGTTTATTAATTTTAATCATATTTACACATTCTGCCCAGTTTTACTTTTTGTCAAACTACTTTGACCCGACAATTGACCAGTCAAACGAGATAATTAGGAGGTGCCCTTTTAAGGGTTAATCACCTACACTAATGTGGTCTTAAAACCACTTTCAATTTGATCAGTGGTTAAGCCACATGTAATAAAAACGAAAGTCAAACTAATTTTACGCTAAGTTTGACTTAAGAGTAATTAAGCTAAATTAGACAACTAAACAAGTAATTAGAAGCTTACTTAAGGTCCTAGCAAACTTTTCTACACTTGATTATCCTCTTCAATCTGCTAGAAGCTCCAGAGCAAGTCCCAAAATGAAATGTTGCAAATGTGTGTGATGAACACATGAACTAGCTCCTTTATATAGTCAAATTCTTGAAGCTAGATTACTTCCAGGTGTAATATGATGCTCCAAGATCGACCCAAGTGTCCTAGCTACTCATTTAAACCGACTTACAGCTCCCTAGGTCGATACAATCTAGATTAAGGCGGTGGAACTGGCAAACCCGTAGCTGCAGGTCATTTTCTGACACTAGGGACCTGACGCGGCCCGCCTCATGTTCTGCTTGTCCTAATGCGCGCCGCCTGGGACCGTGTTACTGGCAAAACAAGTTTTAAAGTTGGCAGAATCAGTCCCTTGGCGTTTTTAACCCTTTTTAACCTTGTTTTTGGTCATAGAGACCCTTGTAACTATTTTATTGGGGCCCAAGGATATATAAACAAACTCCGTTAGGCTCGGGTTCGTTAAATATTACTATGGAAGCAAGTTTCGTCAAGTTTACACTTTTGGCCCAAAGTTTTGAAATCACGCTTAACGATATCGAAACCACGTGAAATTTATACCACTTATTCTTAAGAGTATATTTGAATATTTCGAAGCCTCGGTTTCGTTAAAAGGTCACTCAGAGGTCAGAATTGACATGTTGACACGTTTAACCCTTGTAATATAATAATCTCCCGATTATTTCCATAAACGGCTTCTCATATCCAATCAAGCACTCAATCAAGAATATATTCATCGTGTTAGGTCATTCAGAGGCACAAGTTTGGCATGTTGACACTTTTAGTCCCTGTGGTTTCATAGTTCCGTTATTCGACAACTTTGGCCTTTCGAATGAAATCTTTCACACCTTTGGAGTTTATGACACGTGTCTATATATAATTGGACACGTTTTTCCGTGGTGTTACAAGGCTCCAGGCACATGATAGGATGTAGAGCCCTACTCAAAGATTTCAAAAAACATGGAGGGGGTGATATATCTTGTTGGGATTGAACCCTACCAGAGGAACAGATAATGTAAAGCCAAAACCAGGTCACAACAGTGGATTCACAATAAGCAGACGTTTACATTAAACTTTTCCCTTGAAAGTAATTTATAACAACTGATGGTCTTTATCCGCTGTTCAGATACAACTACTGCTGCCCTTTCAACTGCTGATCAAAACCCTGAAGTATCCAACACTGCTGGTCCTATCTACTGATGAAAAAGCACTGCCAAGTCAAGGAGTGATCAACTTTGAGTAAAGTACTGACATAAAGGGAGAGCAACTGTTTAGTGAATTATTTGTTTTATGTATAGTCAGTGGTTAGGTTAGCAGTGTTTGTGTAAGGACAGTAGATACAGGTTGTTAGGCTGTTAGACGTCGCTTTCATGGTGACGTCAGCTGAGATACCTCAGTGGTTTGGTTTGCCTATAAATGTAACAGTACCCTGAACTGTTACATTTTATTGACTGAGCGGGTTCTTCTCCTCATGTCTAATCCTTTCATCTTGTGTGCAACCAACCTTGGGGCATCAGGCTGAGGGGGAGTTTAGTTTGTAAGCATGTCTGTAATCTTTTGCTTTGATTTGTAATCTTTTGACTCTATGAGAAGCAAATGCTATCAAACTATTTTCTCCATTGATTGTATTTACAAAGTTTGTATCTATTTCCGCTGCACTTTACATGTTTTCATATTCACTAATTGTTCAAACATACAAACAAACATAATCATGAAAGCCCCAGATCTTAACAATTGGTATCAGAGCTTGGACAGTCAATTTCGATTTAACAGTCAAATTGACATAACAGTTCGGCTCAAAATTCATTGATACTAAGGTTGGTTGTATTTGGTTGAAAAACAGAGTATCGAGTAAATCATGTTCAAAGTGGTTAATGAAAAACTCTGTAAATCAACCAAGATGTCATATGACACACAAATTTCACACAACAAGTGAATTCATGCACAAGTCACTCATAGTTTTCAGATCTGAAAACATATCTGTTAAACTATGGGATTATTTCATGTTTTCAAAATTTGATTTCAATTGCTGTTATGAAAATTGTGAGGTCACCTTATTATAATGCTAAAGTATGAACCTCAGATTAACAAAAACCTGTGTTCATAAAACATTAGTGTTTTTGTTAACTTAAAAAGAGGGGAATTAAAACTTTAGTCATTCAAATCTTATGTGTTAAAAACAGGTTGAGTTCCTCAAAAGGACAAAATCAACTATGTTAAAATACATTAAGAAAATTCATAAAAACTCAGAAGTGTGTCTATCTCAAAATTTTTGAAGTCAAAAGAAAAGAGTATAAACATAAAACACTTATGAGTCAAAGTTTAGGGTAATAATGGTCATTAAGCAACTATGTGCATTCATCTGTTCAGGAAAAGGTTTTGATTCCAGTGAATGAACTCCAAAGAGGACTAGACAAATTTTCAAAATCATCACATAGTAACTATATCTACAACAGGATCTTCAAAACTCATGTGTACTTGTGTCCTCATGTTTGCAATCAACTGACAAAGAAAATGGTACCAAGCAGTGGTCAAAATGTTTTCAAAAGTATTCTATCACTTCAGTCAAAACACTGACCATTTTCAATAACTTGAGAATGATGTGATTATGTACTCTATTGAAATTATACCAAATCCTTTTTGATGCTATTCTCAGAAAATCCTTTAATCATTTTTTTGTTGTTCAAAGGATTTTCTTGAATAATCAGGATATATTGTTCATTTTTTTTTTGGAATAATATATTTGGAACTTTTGCTTGTTTTTGTTGGCAATTGTTTCAGTTCCTGTCAGGATGTAATACCTTATTTTTGGTGGTATTTTTGTCCTCATAGATAGGTCAAAAGAAAATGGTACATTTGCCAAGATCATGTCATACTCAGTTTTGCTCTAAAATTTTTATCAAAGGTTGATTGCAAATTGTGCTTGAATTACTAGGGTACTCATGTTTTAATTGAATATTAAACGAAAATGAGTTGCCTTAGCAAAAAGTTTTCATCATCTGGGGTACTAAACCACTGTCTTTCAAAATTGACATGTGGCAAAACCTTGAATGAAAATTTTCAAAACTGTTGCTGAAACACTTGTCCTTCAGATATGTACCATTTACCCTAACCACTGTTTTGTTCCAATGTCTGATCTCAAAACACTGTCCACTGCTGAAAGTTAACCACTGATCCCTTATTTTCTTGAAAAGTACTGATGTTCAAAATTAGTGTCTTATCCACTGATATGCTATCCACTGATAGCAAAAATCATCCACTGCCCACAATTTTTACCGTTGTAACCACTGATGCTTGACACGTCAGTGGCCCTCAAAACAACTGTTCTCCATACTTCATCCATTTCATCAGTGTTTGACACGTGGACAATTTTTAGCCCTCAGATCGTAATAACCGCTGCCACATCAGCAATCATTTTTTTCCTAAATAAAACCCTGCCCTAAACCCCCAAACAGGGTTTTACACTGTCGAATTGAATTCCAAAGTTCTCTTCAGAAAGCAGTTTCCAACCCTTCTTCTCAAAATCTTCAAAATCATTCTTCATTCTTCACTGCAAATATGACAAAATCAAAGTCGAAATCAAAATCAAAACCTAAATCACCACCACCCTCCAATGAGGTCGCTCAAACGACCGAAGAATCAATCGAAATACCATACAAACAATCTCACAACTATTTGGGTTTACTCACAAAACCCACAAACAACCATACCTTCGATTCCATTCTCGACACCATATCTACATCAAAACTTTGTTGACAGTAGACGCTCCCATATATCTGCCAACCCAGAGAGAGTTTTGGAAAAATGCTACGCTTGAAAAACAAGATGATAAAGTAGTAGCCATTAACTCCTTGATACAGGGTACGGCGATTCAAATCACTCCGCAATCACTATCAGAAATCTTCAAACTCGATGATCAGAAAGGTAAAGCTTCCTTTGACAAAAACGAGTTAAAAGCCGATTTTCTGAAAAGGGGCTATGCAGAACAGTCAAAGGTAGATACCCTACAAAAGGGTTATTTCCCATCTGCACCCAGATTTTTATTTCACACACTTCTGATGTGTGTTTCGAATAAAACAACATCTTTTAACGAAATACCATTGAAAATTCAATGCCTGGGTTACGCTATTTTGAATAGTAAGGACTACAACTACTCCCAGGAGATTTTAATGACATGGTGAAAAACGTTGAAAGTAAAGCATTTTTGTTGTTTCCAAGATTTTTGAGTTATTATTTTTTACAAAAATTTGATAAGAAAAATGAAAATTTACTTAAACAAGGTGTCTATTTTCAAATAAAAAGCTTGACACCTGAAACATTCACTAGAATGTTGGCACCAATAAAAACAAAAGCAGGGGTACCTGAGCAGATTTTAGCGGTTACACCTGCTCCTCAGGTATCAGCTGCTGAGCCCACTGCTCCAGGTGATCAAAGCAACACAACCACTGCTTTGAAACCCACACCTGATATCACCAAAAAGACCAAAAGAAAAACATCCAGAAAACCCACCAAACCCAAAACAATGGCAACTCTGGAAGATGAGATCCCAGAGGAAATGCCTGTGACAACACAAAAGTCACAACAAACCACTGCTGCTACTTCCTCACAGCAGTTGGAAGAAAGATCTCAACCCATGCCTAAAACTCCTCCTGCATCCTCACAAAAGGATCAGGTTGTATTCATAGGGACACCAAATTATGAAGCTCTAGATCCACTTGGCTCTATCTTCCACAGTCCTGATCCCAAGGACATGTCTCTTTCAACACCTATACCCTCACCAATCATAATGCCACAATCCATGCTACCCTTGTTGCATGTAGCTGTTATAGCTCAGACACAAACCAGTTCCTCTCTATCACCTGTCACTGAGAGTATACCCCCACAGGTGACTGGGTCTGATGCTACTACTCCTGCTATCCCAGCAACAATTGAGGAGGTTACACCCCCTGAGTTACAAGTAACTCTCGGTGGTAGTTCAAGTGGAGCAGCAACTACAACTGTTGGATCAACAGATCTTCAGTTGGACAGTTGTTTCATAAGTAAGACTCCCTTGAAGGCAATTTCTTCCATGGCAACTTCGGTAACCACCAGTGAGTTGGATTTAACCATTGGTACCATCAAAGGTTTATCGAGTGCTGAAGAAAGAAGTCCCCAGTATCAAGAACAAGGGGCATCAATGGGTGATTATTGGGACTCTGTTCCTAAGTCACACATTGATATAACCACTGCTGGTGGGGAATCAGATGATCCCAGTAAAATGGGTGATGATTCAAGATATCAGGAATTGACGGGCAGAGTTGAAAAACTTGAAGAATCAGTTTCTGAAATAAAGGAGATGGTGCAAGAGATTTTAAAAGCTCAGAAAGCACAATCCACTGCTGTTCCACCTCAAGCACCTGCTCCACAACAAGCACTTGCTGCAAATGAGCTCTGGAATCTTTTTCAACCTATGCTTGAAAGACAAAAACAAGTGGCTGATCAGCAGCATGAAATGCATATACAAATGCTGACCAATATGGTGGAATCAAGGTTCAAGGATACTCAAGCAGATATCAAGGCTATTAAGGCCAGCATCCAAACTACCACTGGCAAAGCTCCTTCAAATTTGCTGTTCTTTGATGACCCCCTTGCAGATAATGCCAAAAAGGGGGAGATAATGAAGCAAATGAAGAAGAAGGGAATAGAACATGGCCTGTGTGTTGAACCTGAGCAAGCAAAGCAAACATCTAAACCACCTCCCACAAAATGTCATACAGCTGATACAACAGAAGTTACAAAAACTGCTTTCAGTAGCCAAACAGCTGCCATTTCATCAACACACACACTTTCAACGCACACCACTCTATCACACACCATTACAACCACTGTTCCACCACCACCCTCATCTACAATCATATCACCACCACTGCCTCCTGCCATAAAGCAGAAGACAGCAGATATCACAACATCTGCTGTAATGACAACAGTGATTGAAACACCAGTTGTTTCAACCACTGCCAGTCAATCACAATCACAAACCACTGCTATACAGTCTCAAACCATTGATTCATCCAAAACATCATCTGCTCCTTCTTCATTAAAAAGGAGAAGGAATCTCATATCAGATGATGACTCACCACCACCATCACCACCATCAAAAACTACCTCACCACTTCCATCCCCTGCTCAAAAGCAGAAGACAACTGCTGACATATCAGCAGTTGTAATGACAACAGATGTTGAGACACCAGTTGTTTCAACAGCTGTTAGTCAATCATCCACCACTGCTCTCATCCTTCCTACATCACAACTAAAGCTCTTCAACAGAAAAAGAAAGCCAATCTCTGCCGATGAGGGTATACATGATCCTAATGCTGCACAATATCCACTGGAGCTTGAAGCCATAAAAAATGAGATGAGGCAATTCTATACACAAGAAGATCCTTCAAAAAGAAGGTTCTCCTCACTCATAGGCTACATGCTACCAGATGATATGGATTATTACCTCAAAAACAAGGCAAGGCAAGCAAGACTAAGAGCTAAAGTTGAGAGTGAAAAAGAAGGGTTAAGCGAAGATGGCATTGCTAAAAGACTGGAGTTCTACTTCACAAAAGTAAAGCAGATAGAAGAGTTTGCACAAGATCTAAACAAAGAAAAGGCTGATCAAAAGAAAGAGTTAAGAAAACAATATCTAGCCTACATCATGAAAGAGAAATTCTATCCTGCTGAAGAACAACAGTTCAAAGAATGGCCAGTAGTCGCTCTTAAGCGTGAGGCAGAAAGGATTGAGAAAATTAAGAATGATCCTACAAAGAAGAAGAATGCTCCAAACTGGAGAAAATACAAAAAGCTCATTGCTGACCTAACTGCTGAGTATAAGAGAAAGAAAAAGGAGCTGGTGGATGCAAAAATGGATACTGCTGAAGCCATATCAAAATGGTCAAAACAGCAGACTGATGAAGCCTATGAAAGGCTAAAGAAAAGAAAGATAACTGTTTCAAGCACCTCAAAGAAGCATGAACAAAGAATGAAGCTTGAACAGCAGATAGAAAACCTCAAAACACTGTTCCGATCTACTTTTGTGACAAACCAAGAAGAAGGAGAACAGCTGACCAGTGAAGAGGTAAAAGAAAAAGAAGTTGAGTACTTCAAAGAATCCATCATGAAAATGGGTCTAAAAGAAGAGAGCTCAGAAAAACTTCAAAACCTTTTAAAAGGGATGTTAACCAAACCTGCATCATCAGACACTTCAACAGACATGACAGACATTGAAAGGCAAGAGCTGATTGAAAGAGAAACTGCAGAAGATATAGCTGCAGCAAATGATGTCATAGAAATGGCTTTCAAAAGAATGTCTGAAAGTCTGCAAGTTTTCTCAAGGCCAATATCGCAAAGCTCATCTTCAAATAAATCTCTCCCAAGAAATCCATTGGGTTTAAAAGTACTAAAGTGGTTCTCTGATCAAAAGACCCACGTATTGACTCTGGTCAGATCCAATGGAGAGGTGAAGTATATATCAAGGAAAGAAGCACTAGGCCTTAGTGTTCAAGATTTGCAGGATCTCCTTGAACTTACACTGTGCAGGGATGAAGATGATATAAGTTCCAGAGACTTTGAAGAAGAATTTAAAAGAAAAGCAAGGGAACTTTTGATGAGTAATAAAGATCCAGAATAATGACAGGTTTTGGCATTATCTGTTCCAGGGGGAGATTGTTGGGATTGAACCCTACCAGAGGAACAGATAATGTAAAGCCAAAACCAGGTCACAACAGTGGATTCACAATAAGCAGACGTTTACATTAAGCTTTCCCCTTGAAAGTGATTTATAACAACTGATGGTCTTTATCCGCTGTTCAGATACAACTACTGCTGCCCTTTCAACTGCTGATCAAAACCCTGAAGTATCCAACACTGCTGGTCCTATCTACTGATGAAAAAGCACTGCCAAGTCAAGGACTGATCAACCTTGAGTAAAGTACTGACATAAAGGGAGAGCAGCTGTTTAGTGAATTATTTGTTTTATGTATAGTCAGTGGTTAGGTTAGCAGTGTTTGTGTAAGGACAGTAGATACA
Source organism: Helianthus tuberosus (assembly GCA_030545235.1). NCBI lineage: Eukaryota > Viridiplantae > Streptophyta > Magnoliopsida > Asterales > Asteraceae > Helianthus > Helianthus tuberosus. Next base: position 144,112,206 of record CM060412.1, read on the forward strand.
GGTTGTTAGGCTGTTAGACGTCGCTTTCATGGTGACGTCAGCTGAGATACCTCAGTGGTTTGGTTTGCCTATAAATGTAACAGTACCCTGAACTGTTACATTTGATTGACTGAGCGGGTTCTTCTCCTCATGTCTAATCCTTTCATCTTGTGTGCAACCAACCTTGGGGCATCAGGCTGAGGGGCATCAGGCTGAGGGGGAGTTTAGTTTGTAAGCATGTCTGTAATCTTTTGCTTTGATTTGTAATCTTTTGACTCTATGAGAAGCAAATGCTATCAAACTATTTTCTCCATTGATTGTGTTTACAAAGTTTGTATCTATTTCCGCTGCACTTTACATGTTTTCATATTCACTAATTGTTCAAAACATACAAACAAACATAATCATGAAAGCCCCAGATCTTAACATATCTTTTGGTAACAATTTAAAGGGGAAGGTGTTGGGGTTAGAGACTGTTTAGGTTGGGAAACTCAAGTTTGAAAATGTCAATCTTATTGACAATCTTAAATTTAATCTTCTTAGTGTGTCTCAAATGAGTGACAAGGGCTATGGGTAATTCTTCACTATGAAAACTTGTAAGATTATTGGGCCATGAGTGGTTAAAAAGATTGAAGAAATCATAGCCGGGAGTAAAACACAACTTGTTATTCAAAGGAGTGGCAATGTGTATGTGGTTAATATGTTGAAGGATAATCCAATGTCTGATGTCTGTCTGTTCTCGGCTGCCTCTACCAAAGAGATAAAACTATGACACAGGAGACTTGGACACACAAATCTTAAAACAATCACCACACTCTCAAAACAAGGCCTTGTAAGAGGCCTTCCATCAAAACTTTTTACTTCTGATGAACATTGTGTTTCCTGTTTAAAAGGTAAACAACATAAAAGTTCATACAAATCCATTGAAGAGTCCAATACAAACCAGTGTTTATAATTGTTGCACATAGACTTGTTTGGCCCTGTAAAATCATGAGTCTGAAAAAGAAAAGATATTGTCCTATTATTGTTGATGATTTTTCAAGGTTTACATGGACTTAATTTTTGCACTCCAAAGATGAAACTGCAAGTATTTTGCAGAACTTTGTAAAACAAGTTGAAAAAGAATTTGATCTGCCAGTAAAAGTCTTTAGGAGTGACAATGGAACTGAGTTTAGAAACAAGGAGTTGGATGACTTCTGTGTGTCAAAAGGGTTTGTAAGGCAGTACAGCATCCCAAGAACACCAGAACAAAATAGGGTGGTTGAAAGGAAAAATAGAACATTGATTGAAGCTGCAAGAACAATGCTTGCAGACTCAGGCTTACCTTTAAACTTTTGGGCAAAGGCTGTAAACACCGCTTACTATGTGTAGAACGAATTTTTAATCAACCCTAGACATCAAAAGACTGCCTATGAAACTTTGTTCAAGATCAAACCACTAATCTCATATTTCAAAATCTTTGGCTGCCCATGCTTCATTTAAAATCTAAAAGATTCAATTTCAAAATTTGCAGTCAAAGTGGATTGTGGTTATTATTTGGGATATTCAACCACTGCCAAGGTCGGCAAAGTGTTTAACACAAGGACTAGGTGTGTGGAAGAGACCATGAATGTAAAGTTCAATGAACTTTCTTCATTAACAATCCTAGCAAATCCTACAGAACTGTTTGACCTAGATAAATATACATTTGAAGATGTGTCTGTCAAGACTAACCTTGTAGGTGCACCACAATCTTTTCCCCAAGATCATGGAATTGACATTGTGATTCCACAATACAAAGTCACTTCCACCACCAGAGAAGCCGATGTTCAAAACTCTGCCACTGCTGCATCAACAGTTCTAGATCAAACCTCTTCCACTTCAAGTCAAACCTCTTAGACAAAAGTCCATCATCTGTGGATAAAAGTCAACACAGTTTCACACCCATTCCTCCAATTCCTCCACCTCCATCTCCAAAAGATGTTGGCTCTTCAAAATTGTCAACAGATGTTGTCACACCCCGACCGCGTCAAAACAACGAAACCGCGGCGGAAACGTCGGGGAGTGAAGCAACAGAATTATTGTTTCACAACCATGGATTCAAAAAGTTTTGTTTTATTGATTCATTAAATAATTTACATTGTCTTAAAACAAAACAAACAAGTTAAACATAGTCTATCATCGTTATTAAATTACTAAGGCCTCATCCAGTCCTAAGTGAGCATGCATCGTAGCAATCAACATCATTCAACAACACCTGAAACATATGTAAAAACAAAGTCAGCAAAGAAATGTTGGCGAGCACATAGGTTTTATGAGAGTGTCGGATTCATGGCTAGTTTACATGTTGCAATACCTTATTTAAAACCTTGTTTTGAAAGGTATATAGTATTGCAACTTAATTAACCAACTCAAATCAAGTGGTTATAGTTTATAAAATCTCGTAGCCATGATTCTTAACCCAAAATATTTTTTTAATTAAATCGAATTGTAAATCATCTCGTTAATAAAACTCGTAAGGTTTATATCTTCTAGAAAACATCGTTATGTGACATCGTTTTAACCTCGTTTACCCAAGTGAACTAAATAACGCCACAGTATGTAATATGATGAAAACACTTATATATAAGAAGTACCAGTGGCGTAACTACCATGTTTTCATCACATTACACCCGTCCCGTTATCTAAACACTAACCAAAAACCAATCGTTTGTTCAATTCGTTTAACTCGTTTAAATCGTTCCAAAATCGTTTAATTGTTCCAAAATCGCTCTCGTTTTAATTGTGAAAACTACTTTTGGTCGCCTCGCTAATAACATCCAAACCTTCGCAACTCGTCCATCGCTACTCTCGCATTAACAAACCACCAAATGGTAAGTTAACAATCACAGATTCAGTCGTTACCCACATAACCCCCACACATAACCATGGGTGCAGTCTGATAACGGGATTTGTCAGATGCTATGGTACCATAACCTAATACTGGTCGGCTTGATCAATGTTAATGAATGTTATTTGTTATGTAAATATGTCCAACAAGTTTGTTCACATTATCGAAATCGTTATTAGTTTTATATAAACCATATCAATCGTTTTTTAAACCATCATTAAAACTTGAAAAACATTTAACACATATGAATCACCCCAAAACAATTGAAAAGAGTAAAATAGGGGAACTATGTACTCACATCGAAGTGTAAAGTATCCTCAATCCAAAGAACTCAACAAGCTCAAGCAAAACAAGGAAATCCAGTAGTACCTAGTAATCGGATTACTAGTTAAATAAATCGACACCTAAATCGGAAGATAGGATAGAATGAGCTCTTGTAAACTAATTGAGTATTGGGACTCATATGATGTGGTATAACAAAGCCTACATTCTAAAACGGAACCTAACCTAAGTGCTTTCGACCCGTTACGACCCATTAAGGTGACTTACGCCACTTTAACGCGTCGTTCGCGCAAATGCGCGTTCGAGACGCCTAACTAGTCCTATGACAAGTATTATATGCCTAAATATGTTGCATAATTAGTTTAAGCGACAAAAGTTAAGTTACATAGGCTTAAAGTCCAAATGTGCATGAAAAGGGCATTTTGGTCATTTACCTAAGGCATATAAACTACCTATCATACCACTAATTAAACTATGTGACCATAAGGTATAACCTCGGAAGGTTATTCCCTATGTAACTATGGTCACATAATATGCTTGGTCGGATCCAAACGATCGACCAAACGGGTCGGGTTCGAAACTCTAAGCGGTTGTTAAGACCGCTTATCTTACGACCCTACACAAGCACTTAGAATAAAAGTGACGAGCTAAACATGTTGAAACATGTTTACCTAAGTTAGAAAACAGGTTTTGATATCAAAACAAAGGGTTTTAATACCCAAGAATAGTTTGGTTGCAAAAATACGCATAAATACGCATTTTGACCAAAACTATGACTCGTCACTACGCCTAATCAACGTGGTAATCAGTAGGTATAGTCACAAAGAACTATAACCATCGTGATTACGCTCATGTTGCAAAGTTCAAACGAACTTTGTGTTGACCAAAGACTGGTCAAAGCAGAAAGTCAAACACTGTTTGACTTTCGCTTGAAAAACGCATAAAAGCATGAAAGAAACTTACAAAGGGTCCAAGCTAAGAAGATCTTGATTCAAGTTGCTCAGGTATGAAGTGTTAAACCCCAACTTAGAGTAAATTGAATCAGATTGTGAGTTGAAAGGAATGAAAGTGTTGGGTATTTATAGATTTCCTAGAACCGTTAGGATCGTTCCTCGCAAATCATGCTTCGATCTAGGCCTTACACTTGGGCACATGGTTTTCCAATACAAGGGGGCATTAAAAACCATCAAAATCCAGTCCATAGAGTGCAAAACCTGGGGTGAAAAACCATCAAAACTAGTCCAAATGACCAGATTCAATGTTTCTGTCTGAAGGTCTGTCACGGGCCGCGTAAGAAATAAGCTTGGCTTACGCGCCCCTCCTAGCTACTTTGACAGATTGACACTTTTGGCCCCTGCAAGCCCAAAACTTGGTTTTCGATGCATTTTTGACACGTTTAAGCCCCGTTAACCCTATTTCAAAGCTCTAAAATGAAGTTAAAGTATAGGGAACTTAAAATATGCTCAAAAATATCTCGGATGTTGGTTCGTTTGGTCGTACGGTTGCGTTATTCGGTTATTTACGACGAAAGTCATAACGGACGCAAAAACGTTCCAAATTACACGACGAATGGTATTTTTGCATTCCAATCACTAAAATAAGATATTTTAATGATTAAAATTTTTTTTGGATGTCCGGATATATTCAGAACGTAAGATACGCGCGAAAATGCAAACTTATGCACTTTTTGACGCTTTTAGTCCCTTCTAATCAAATAAGTTTATTTTTGCGCACCAAACACCTCAAAGCCTATTTCTAAGCTGTGTAAATGATATTTAGGGCATGTTTAACTTATGATCAAGTTCCAGAATGTTTGATATAGAACGAATCGGCATACTTTCGCAGTTTGACACAAATAGTCCCTACGATCGAATAGACTTGTTTTCGACACACCAATCCTTCCAAAACTTATTTCTAAGTTATGTTTAGGTTATTTAAGGTATTTTAAGCCTATGTCATTATTCCAGAGTGTTTGTCACGTTAAACTGATTACGTTTACGCATCAGTTTGCGTATAAGTTTCCAGAAAGCGATTTAAAGCTTGAAATCGAACTTAAATCAAATCGTAAAATCATCAAACACAAATACACACACATAATAACACCAAAACACATTGTTTTATTGATAATTGATATTGTTTTACATTATACATCGATTACAAAGCACAGTTGTCACAGATGTTAGTTCAGACGATTAACATCTGCAGCCTTCACCTCTCAATGTCATTGTTCCATATAAGGGGGATCTAATCTTCCTTAAATCTCATCGATCATATCAAGTTATTGGCAACATTAGTGAAGGGGTTCTCATAAGAAGTCAATCCCAAAACATCTGTCTTTTTGATGGCTTTCAATCACTCATCCAACCAGCCAAGTACCAAGAGGCACTGAAAGACAACAGTTGGGTAGAAGCTATGCAAGAGGATCTCCAACAATTTAAAAGACAACAAGTATGGGAACTTGTACCACTGCCAGAGGATTTATATCCAATTAGCACAAAGTGGATCTTCAAAAACAAAACTGATGAAAGGGGCATTGTTGTAAAAAACAAAGCCAGGCTTGTGGTTCAAGGCTTTAGACAAAAACAAGGCATAGATTATGTGAAACATTTGCTCCTGTAGCAAGACTTGAGGCCATCAGATTGTTCTTAGCTTTTGCTGTCAACCACAACAACAAGGTGTACCAGATGGATATAAAATGTGCATTTCTGTATGGAAAGATTCAAGAAGAGGTATATGTTTGCCAACCTCCTGGTTTTGAAGATGGCATTTATCCTGATCATGTCTACAAGCTAAACAAAGCTTTGTATGGCTTGAAGCAAACACCTAGAGCCTGGTATGAAACTATTTCCACCTTTCTCATTTCCATAGGGTTTACAAGGGGTAAAATTGACAAAACACTGTTTTTAAAATGGAAAGTAAAGGATTTGATGATTGTCCAAATTTATGTTGATGACATCATTTTTTGATCCACATGTACCTCCATGTGTGAAGAGTTCAGAAAACTCTTGACAACAGAGTTTGAAATGCGTGCTATGGGTGAACTACAATGCTTTCTTGGTCTCCAAGTTAAGCAATTTCAAAATGAAACATTTATTCATCAAAGCAAAAATGTCAAAGAACTTTTAACAAAATATGATATGAATGATTGTAAACCATGTAGTACACCCATGGCAACCACAAAGCTAGTCACTATAGATAAAAAAGATGACTTGGTTGATGAAACTTTGTATAGAAGCATGATTGGGTCTTTATTGTACCTAACTGCATCTAGGCCAGACATCATGTTTACAACATGTGTTTGTGCAAGATCATATTCAGCACCTAGGAAGTCAAATCTCATTGTTGTAAAAAGATTATTCAGATACATAAAGGGTGCTCCCACACATGTTATCTGGTATCCTGCTAATGGGAATATCAAGCTTTCAGGTTTCTCAGATAGTGATTTTGCTTGTTGCAACACCACAAGGAAGTCTACATCAGGAGGGTACCAATTTCTAGACAATTGCTTAGTATCTTGGCAAAGCTAAAAGCAAGTAGCTGTTTCAACATTCATAGCTGAAGCTGAATACATTACTGCTGCAAGCTATACAACCCAACTTTTGTGGCTTCAAAATCAATTGTTGGATTTTGTGTAACTGCTCTAAAGACTCCTCTCATGCTGGATAGTCAAGCAGCTGAAAACATCATTAAAAATCCAGTCTCCCATTCAACCACCAAACACATTGACATCAGACATCACTTTGTGAGGGATAGCTATGAAAAAGGTTTGATTTCTCTGCATCATGTTCCAACTAAAGATCAGCTGGCAGATGTGTTGACAAAAGCTTTAGTAACATCTACCTTTGAAATCTTGATATCTAGGATTGGCATGCTAAACATGGATTAAAAGCACTTTTTGTTTTCCATGAATAAAAAGCATTAAAATGCTTTCAGAAATTCAAAAATCCTTCCTTAGAAATAGCTTTGATTGAAATTTTTTCAAGAATGCTTAAAATTCTGTTCACAACCACTATTTTTCAAAACTCTGATTGACTAAAAATTCATCCACTGCTGAAAGGTATCCTCTATTTCTATTTACTACTGTTTCATGACCTCAAACAGTTGTTGGTCCAACCACTGATGTCTATCCACTGATAGATTAAAATCTGCCATTATTCATTTCACTGTTCTCAACCTCTGTTGTTGCTCAACAGTGGTTTCCAAAGAACTGTCATCCATTATCTCCAACAGAGGTTACCACGTGGATAGATGTTAGCCATCAGATCTTTATAACTGCTTCCACTTCAGCATTCACTTTTTCCACCCATATAAACCCTGTTTCCTCCCTCAACAGAGCTTTACCACCGTCTCGAATTCAAAATTCTCAAAAGTGGTTTCCATTATCTTCTTCTTCAAAGCCTACTCACTTTCTTCTCCGATCATGTCTCTGTCAATCAAAAATCCCCACACCTACCTTCCAATCTTTGAGAAAACAAACAAAAATACTTTCTTTCACTCAATAATTGACGTACTAACATCATCAAAATACAAAAAAATTCTTACTGTCAATCCTCTAATCCATACAGAAACACTCTGAGATTTACGGGCTAATGCAAAAATACAATCACAAAAGAAAGAGCCATATGCAATCACATCCAAAGTCGGAGATACACTTGCATTGAACGATTTGGCAGGTAAGACCACCTTTAAAAAACATGAACTTCACGCAGAATTCATTGAAAGAGGGTATGAAGGTAAAATTAAAGGGAGTTACTATTTTTAAACCAAACTTCCATGCTCCAATGCAATCTTTTTTCATACTCTTTTAATTTGTCTCTCTGCCAAGACCACTGCTTTTAATGAGATACCACTTAAAATTCAGTACTTGGGATATGTTATTTTAACAAAATTTGATTTCAATTTTTCCCAAGCACTGTTTTCTGATTTAGTCACAAATTTGAAGATTGTTAAAAAGGGTGCCAATAATGCTTTTCTCATGTACCCAAAACTTCTAAGCTACTACCTACAAAAACAAGTGTCACAAAAAGATTTTCAACAAGATGTAGCTTTTCAAATAAATAGTCTTACAAGTGACACTTTTACCACTCTTATGGATAAAGAGTTAAAAGTTTCCAAAGCACAAACAAAGGGGGATGAGCCTGTTTTAGATGCGTCCACATCTGTTGCTCAAACCGCTGTTGTTGAGCCCACTGCTCCTAGTGATCATGACACCATAACCGGTGTTGTGAAACCCACACCAGCCAATCCCAAAAAGAAACCTTCCATCTCCAAAAATCCCACTAAAACACAAAAACATAAAAAGGTTCCTCTGGAAGATGAGATCCCAGAGGTTAACCCTGTGATAACACAAATGTCACTTAAAACCACTACTGCTACTTCCTCACAGCAGTTGGTAGGATCTCCACCCAAACAAACTCCTCATGAATCCTCACAAAAGTATCATGTTGTAAGCACAGGGACACCACAACAAGAAGCAAAACTTACATTTGAAAATATGCTTAAAAGCCTCTCTCCCAGGGCAATATCGCTTTCCACTCCACAACCATCTCCCCAAATTCCAACCACTATTATACCTCTGTTTGAGGCAATTGAAATTCAGACCAGAATCAGTCCCTCTCACTTACCCATTACTGAGAGTACACTTCCACAAATGACTAAGTCTAAACAACTTCAATCTGCTATCCCACAAACAGTTGAGGAGGCTACACCCCTTGAATTTCAAGAAACTCTTGGTGGTAGTTCAAGTGGAGCAGCCACTACAACTGGTGAATCCATTGGTTATCAGTTGGACAGTGGTTACATCATTAAGACTCCCTAGAAGGCACCAACTGTTGAGGCTACAACTCTAACCTCTGCTCTAGTTGGAAGTCCCTATAACCAAGACAAAGGGCATTTGTTTATGATGATTTGGAGACTTTTCCTATTATCAAAACAAATAAAACTACCACAGGTAGGAATTCAGATGATCTTATTAAGTTAGGTGATGAACTGAGATACAAAGAATTGACGGATAGAATGACATCCATGGAAACATCTATGACTAAAATGAAAAAGATGATGAAGCAGATGATGGAAATATGTACAACCTATCATCCAAGCTAAAAGGAATTTGGCTGACATCAACTACAACACTCACATGGAACTCATAAGTAATATGGATGAGGCTAGGTATACGGTAACCTAGACAGACATCATGGCCATTAGAGAGCATTTGGTCGAAACAACTGGCTCTGCCCCTGCAACAGTCCTTCCAGATGATGATGAAGATTATGATGCCAAAACTGGGGAGAAAGATTCATTGAGAAAGTTGCAGCCAGATTCAAAACCAAAACCAAAGGTGCAACAAAAGACAGAGTCTACCCAATCTAAATCTTCTGCAAAAGCAACAGAGGCTGGAAAACAAAAAGGGATTGATGAGACCCTTAAAAAGAAAGCTGAAGAGATTGCTTTGCAAAAGCAGAAAAAGCAAGATACAAAAGAAGCCAAAGGTTCCAGTTTGATAAAGCAAGAATAGGACGAGCAGAAGAATAAGGAGAATCCTGGCACTTCATAAAGAAGGAAATCTATAAGAAACAGACAGCCAATTTCCACCCCTCCTAAAATCTTTGCTGCACCTACTAAAACTGTATCCTCCGCTAAAACCCAAAACCACTACTGAACTCAAAACCTCTGAACCTAAAGCCAAACCTTCACCACAACAACCACCACTAAAGAAGCAAAAGAAAGCTTCACCACCATCATCACCAATCCACCCAACAGATGTTGGTACAACAAATGTATTAGTAGATGTTAGCCAAACCTCTGCCATGGTCATTTTCTCTACATCACCATGAACCCAACCACCTCGAACACCACAAAGATTTCCCAAACATCCACCTTCACCACCAAAACGTCCACCATTACCAAAACTCAAGTTCACACGCAAGAGAAAAACTCATGTTGTGTTAGAAGATGATGAGGAGGTTAGATAACCAATCCCCTTATCATTTGTCCCCATTCAAACCACACCACCCTCATTAATTCCATCTAAATCCACTACATCCCTTCCACCTGCTACACAACCATCAATCATTCCCTTAGCAACTTAGTATCCTCTGGATGTGCACACTGTTAAAGGTGAAATTGAATCATTCTTCACAACAGAGGATGCATCACAAAGATCCTTCCCATCTCTTTATGGTTACAGAAAGCCTAGAAACTTAGATGAATATCTAAAGTTGAAAGCAAAACAAGCTGAGTACATAGCAAAAGAGAACAACAAAGGGATGGATGACAGGAAGTTTTAGGGTCTCTTGTCACATGAGCTTAGCAAAGTTAGCAAACTTGAAGACTATGCTAAGGACCTAAGCAAATCCATGTCTAAGAAGCCAATTACTGCTGAGCTTGACAAGGAACTAAGGGCAGACTACTTGAACACATCATAGCTCACAAACTATATAAGGCAACCAAAGCTCAATTTAAAGGCTAGTCATCTGATGCTCTCAAAGAAGACATTGAATGAATCAACAAAACGCTCAATGATCCTACAGTGAAGCCTACTCCACCTGATTGGAAGAAAGGAAAACAAGTTAATACAGATTAGGTATTGAAGCTTAAAAGAATGAGAGTAGAGCTTGTTGCTGCAAGTTATGGTACAGCTAGATCCATTGCCAGATGGTCAGAAGCCAAAATAGTTGATACCTCAAAAAGGCTGGAACACTTAAGAGCCAAAGATCCCATAGTTCCTCAAAAGCCAGCATATCCTCCAACAGCTGCCATCCCTCAACAGACCCAAACTTCCAAAAAGTTGCTCTCAGCATCTGCTTTATCCACAACTGCCTTAAGACAAATAAAAAGGCAAAAGAAGATTGATGAGGAAAAAGAGCAGAAGTTTGAAAACATCAGAAAAGAGGGAATAAGATGCCAGCTTGATTTTCACATAGATCTTACTACTGACCTGCTTGCAGCTCAGCTAAAAGAAACTCATGCAAAGCTTATCAGCAGGCCATAATCACCAAACTCATCTTCAATAAGTCTTGTCCCAAGAAAACCAACTGATCTAAAAATTCTAAAGTGGAAGTCATCCTTAGACACCCACAAATTGACTCTGCTCAGATCAGATGGTAGTGTTCAAAAGCTTAAAATGGAGAATGCGTATAGTCTCGATGCATATGATCTCCAAGATCTGTTGGAACTTGAACTTGAAAGGGAATTTGAAGACATGTACTCCCTGAACTTTGAACTACACTTCAAAGGGCAATAAAGATAGGTTTTAGCATCATCTTTTCTTGGGGGAGATTGTTGGCTCATGTGGACCCCGTAAAAAGAACAGATGATAGAAAGCCAAAATAATCTGCAATCATCTGATCATCAATAACAGTGCTTTGAAGATCATACTCCTCCCAATGACAAAGGCATTAACATCTGCTACAACCAAAGGTCTGCTAAAGCTAAAGTCTGTTGAAGAACAAAGTCTGCTGATTCACAAGTTCTGCCAAAGTAAACCACTGATGAAGACTAAAGTCTGCTGATAGCAAAGGTCTAATCACCCTATGTTTAAAGAAGACAAAGTCTGATGAAGAAGGTCTGCTAAGGCCCAACAGATGATAAGGCTCAACAGATAGTGAATCAACAGATATTGTATATCAGAATTTACAATGTTACAATGTTTTAGTATTAGTAGATGTTAGAGGTTGTTAGAAGTTGTTAGATGTCATTGTCTAGGTGACGTCAACATAAGATTCCACAGCGGTTCGATTGTACTATAAATAGAACAGTGCATGTACTGTTCTATTCATCACTTCACCTTGACATTTTGTACGAGCAAATCAGAGTGATCTTAGGCTGAGGGGGAGTTTGTAATTCATGCATACGTGAACTATTGTATCTTACAATCTTTCTATTATCTATCACGATAAAAGCAAATCTTCCATTGTTTGTGATTTAAAGTTTATTGTCATTCCGCTGCATTATTTCCATTTTTGTTATCTTCTTACATCATTCATTTTAAACATTCACAAACAATTCAAACTCGGATCTTAACAGTAGCGTTGCCTCCAAAAGAGGGACATTCCACATTTTGCATTACTTACTTATTTAATTATCTTTTAATAATTCAGCCTTACGGGACTGTATCCCTGATAACTCAGACCAATATGGCTGAGGGTAGCGTTGCCTCCAAAAGAGGGACATGCCACAATAATTAAGATAATAGTTTATACTAAATAAAATAGTATACATATATTGGTTATTAACTAATTAATATTAAGTAAGAGTAACGTATAAACTCTGGCTTGGAAACTAACAAAATATGAACAAATTCAACAACTCCAGTCGACATCCTCATTCGATTCAAGTTGCTGGAAATTTTTAACGTCAACTGTATTTTTATCGTGAAGGGCGAAAACAAATGCCTCAATCCTAGATGTCAAATGTTACACAGCTAGACACTACCATAGTTATCGGTGGTTGTGGAAGGAGATGGCTGGTTTTGGGTGGTGGAGAATTGTAGTGATCCAATGCAGGGATGTAGCTTTTAAGGGACAGGGGGTGCACTGCCCCCGCCAATGTGTCGGTTAGAAGTGTAATATTTCTTATTTTTCGTCCGGAAGTTTTTAAATTATATAGGTACGTCCCCACTAATTAATTTGCCTAAAAATCCCTAGCCCCTACCAAGTATATTATCCAAAATATTTATACATATTTTCGTATTGAGTTAAAAATTGTGAAGAACGGGCTATTAGTAAGTTTTTATAATTGTTTATAAACTTTAAGTAAATTTTTTACTACGTTATATATAAATCAAAGTTGAGAGTTCTTTTTTATCTTAAAGGTGTTAAGGATACTTACCAGTTATCTTAAATGTCGTCGAGCTGAGTTGTAATTCTTCGTCTAGGTACTTACCATTTATCTCGCATCATTATAAATATTTTGGTTTTTATTTTTGTTAAATAATATTTTGTTTTTTTTTTTTGTTTTATGTGTAAGAATTCAACATTTGAATGAATGAAGATTATGTAGTTTTATCTGTAGTTATAATTGTTGACCCGGCCCGAATCGAATATTTGACCCGAAGATATAACCCCAAACATAGCGATAGAAAAAATTGGGTCCCATGACTTTCCGCCTCCCAGAAACTTTTGGTCAAGCTCCGCCACTGGTCCAGTGGACACTCCAAGTTGATGTTTAGTGGGCGTTCAATGCTTTGAAAGCTCACCGGAAGTCGTTGCTGAAGAGTCGAAGGAGGGGTAAGAGGATTTTAGGATTAGTGAAAGATTGCGTTGTAAATAACATTTGGCAGGGCCGGCCCAAGCCCAAGTCAAATGAGGCATGGGCCTTGGGCAACCAAAACTATAGGGCCTCCATGCTTAAAAAATTAAATTATATGTATTGGGCTTGTCTGTTGTTGATGCATATGTCTGTTGACTTTGTCTTATATCGAGTCTTGGTTTCGTTGGGGATCTAAACAAGAATGATGTCATCATCCTTGATGATGACATCATACAAGTGACATCATATCTTACATCATGAGATAAGATGCACACAAAATAGTCACACATGAAACAAATTCTAATTACACACGAAATAGGAGTTTATAAATGTATTTTATGTAATTTCGTTTTAAATGGTCACACCTAATTCCGTTTGAATTATATTAGGTAATTTCGTTTGAACATACATGTTATGTTTCAAACGAAATTAGGTGGACTATATATAGGTAGTCATGTCTTTCTCATTTTATACGGAATCAGAAGTTGTGTACCGAACTGCTGCCGGATTTTCAAGTGAATTATTAATGAGAAACGTGTGTTAAAGTGATATACTCTGTTTTTTACACCATTCTTTACTGATTCAGCTCTGTTTGTTTGTTTCCGCCATTCAAACAGTGTGTATTGACTCACTCGGTCGGTAAAACTTAGAAAATTTGAAAATGCTAAAAACATTGAAAAATTCAAAATGAGTTTTGTTGTGAAAAAGTGGAAATGATAGTAAATCAGTTGGACTATCACAGCATGCTAAAGAAATGAAATGTTAAATGTGATAAACGGTCTCACTAAAGATGTGACGATAGGCTCAGCTAGACAAGTAGATTTGCGATAACGATACAAACTAAAATGAAAAAGCCTAGTTCTAGTGGGAAACATGATTGAAAGAATAGTACTTAGTTTTGTCTTTCTTGATTGTGTGCCTACTCAGTAATCGCTGAATGCAAAGAGCATATAAACCGGTTGAGTTTGTGAGCTTTCACAACTTTGCTGAAAAGTCACTGTGATTCTGTGTTTTCATTTTGCAAAGATTTAAACTTGTTTTATTTCTTTATTTTATTTAAGCATTGGACATCCTCTACGTATACGTGAGTATCGAACTGGATGTTAGTGCCTAAACGTTCTGCTTTATTTTCTTTGGTGTTTCGTTTAAGCTTTGGATCACCTATGCGTATACGGGAGTATCGAACTGGTGGTTAAAGCCTAAACAATTTTAACTTGTTTTTATTTCTTATTTTGTTTAAACATTGGACTTTCTCTGCATATCGAAAGATCGACCTGATTGTTAATGTTTAAACATTCTGCGTTGTTTTCGCACATATCACAGTTGATGAAAGTTTAAAGGCATTACTCGAGTTAGTGTATTGCATGATGAGGGGATATGCTGAGATCGTGGGGTCCATAAGAAATTAGTGCAAAATTTATGTCTGTTGACTTTGTCTTATATCGAGCCTTGGTTTCGTTGGGGATCTAAACAAGAATGATGTCTTCATCCTTGATGATGACATCATACAAGTGACATCATATCTTACATCATGAGATAAGATGCACACAAAATAATCACACACGAAACAAATTCTAATTACACACGAAATAGGAGTTTATAAATGTATTTTATGTAATTTCGTTTTAAATGGTCACACCTAATTCCGTTTGAATTATATTAGGTAATTCCGTTTAAACTTACATGTTATGTTTCAAACGAAATTAGGTGGACTATATATAGGTAGTCATGTCTTTCTCATTTTATACAGAATCATAAGTTGTGTACCGAACTGGTGCTGGATTTTCAAGTGAATTATTAATGAGAAACGTGTGTTAAAGTGATATTCTATGTTTTCTACTCCATTCTTCACTGATTCTAATATGTTTGTTTGATTCCGCCTCTCAAACAGGGTGTATTGCCTCTGATTGACTCACTTGGTCGGTAAATCGATCCTACAATTGGTATCAGAGCCAGTTATGAGCCAATACACTTGAATCAGTGCCTTTTTCTACACTTTCTTGGACTTCTGGACATTTTAACGGACAAAATGGACTGAGTTTCTGGTATTGTGTGTAAAACAGTGTTTTAATAAACCATTGAGAGAATCAGATCAAAATTCGGATTAAAACTGATAAAAATGGACTAAAAACCTAATTTCGCTTGAACGAACAAGCTGATTCCGCTTGAAAAATTGTGGTAGTGTGTTAAAGTGATATTCTATGTTTTCTACTCCATTCTTCACTGATTCTAATATGTTTGTTTGATTCCGCCTCTCAAACAGGGTGTATTGCCTCTGATTGACTCACTTGGTCGGTAAATCGATCCTACAATTGGTATCAGAGCCAGTTATGAGCCAATACACTTGAATCAGTGCCTTTTTCTACACTTTCTTGGACTTCTGGACATTTTAACGGACAAAATGGACTGAGTTTCTGGTATTGTGTGTAAAACAGTGTTTTAATAAACCATTGAGAGAATCAGATCAAAATTCGGATTAAAACTGATAAAAATGGACTAAAAACCTAATTTCGCTTGAACGAACAAGCTGATTCCGCTTGAAAATAAGTGATTCCGCTTGAAAATCATCTGATTCCGTTTGAAAAGTCCTTATTTCGTGTATATGTGTCGTGTATCAGATCTGTATTTCGTGTGTATGGGTAGTGTATAAGATCTTATTTCGGGTGAAAAAGTCCAATTCACGTGAAATTTGTTCAGTTCATTTAAGATTTGTGTCAGGTTGCATCAGTTTGATCGGTCATTTAGTCAATTTTATCTGAAGTATTAAGTGAATCATCAGTGCATGTGATATTATCATTTTGTTTGAAAAGTTCCAGGTCTCGTAAATTGAAGTAATCAGGCTGCATGTGATCAGATTGAATAAGTGTGTCAGTTGTACATGTGACTGAGATATGGAAACATTTAATCGGCCCAATCACTTTACTTTGTTCTCTGAACTAGGCATCGACCCATTAAAGTGTTTTAATGATAACAGTTTGCATGAAGGGTTGAAACCCAATACAAAGTAATCGGCCCAATCAAAAGTTTTTGTATCAGATCAAGAGTTGCATGTAAAATAATTAGAATTGTCAGTCTTTGAACGTCCCAATCATATTCCATTAGGTGTTGTAGTTGTTGGCCCATGTGATCACTGTTGTCGGCCTATGTGATTAGTTTTTATTGTGGCCCAATAGAATCATATGGTAAACGGTTGTTGTCTGCCATTTGCAAAAATGTTGGCATGTGAGAATAAATTGAAAATCAAAGTTTATCCTTGAAGGTGATCAAATCGTTTTTGTCGTATAGTAATATTAATCAAGTGGTGGATTCTATTCATTGTAAGTTGACTTTGTTTGACCTACTCAATCGAGTCACAATCCGATTCAAGGTATTTTATTTGTTCAAGTTTAAAGTGCAACAACTCGAGTGGCAATCCGAACAAGTTGCCACCCGATCCTAATCAGTTCTATTTGTTTGTATTTCAGGTGATTTGTCAAGCATCGGATACCCGGCCGAGCGAATCTCCAACTGATCCGTTGTCACCTGATTTTTGCCATTCAATCGGATATTCATCTGATTCAGTTGTTTGATAAAGTGATTGAATTGATCTTAGATTGTGGAATTTTCATATTGTTTGAAAATTTGTCTTTGTGAATTTTTCAATACCAAAACATGGGTTCTGAGTTTTATATTTCATAAGAGAAGTTTGCTAGTTTTACGGGTATCAAAGGTGAAACTACAAAACAATTGATTGAAAGATACTGCCATCTAGTTGTGGAGATGGGGAGATTGAATATAACCAAAACTAATGAGGAGTGGATCGATCAATTGGCAGATGCATTGCCATACGATGAATGGGGTACTTATCTGCTGGTGTTAAAGAACAATACAAGTTTTGCTAATTTGAATCTTAGTGGTTTCATAGAGAAGATTAAAGCTCAAGAACTTGAGTTTCAAAAGATTAGAAAATTGAAGTCTGATTCAGGAGAGAAGAATCATAAAACAGCAACTACTGAAGAAAAAGTCAAATCTGAAGAAAATGTTCAAGTGGTAAAGAAGCAGGTTAAAGAAGTTTCAGCTATTAAGGTTGAGAAGGAAGCTGAAGCTGAAACGATGTTTGAGAAGTGCTTAAACTGTGACAAATCTGAAGCAGAAAATGTCAAACTCTTGAAAAATGTGTAGAGTTTGACATTGGAAAACAAAAATTTAAAAGAAAATGAAAAAGAATTTCAAAATAAAATAACATTTTTGGAAAATAAAAAATAAAAAAGTGAAAAAGAATTTCAAAATCAAATAAAAATTTTAGAAAATGAAAAATCTATTTTTGGTAAAAATAATTTGGAAAAACAAATTGCAATAAATTCTCATCTTGGGAAAATCATTCAACTTGAAAAAGAAGCTGAATGTGCTAGAAATAAAATTGATGAGTTAGAAAAGACATTGAAAGGTTTTGTGAATTCTTCGTCAAATATCTGTCCAAAACCGATCAATGCACTTCCAATAAGTGACAATGTCACAAATTATGACAAAGTCATAATTGAGAATTGTGATGATAAAACCGATGATGAAAATGAGAAAAAGAAAACATTTTTAAAATTAAATGAAAAGTTTCAAGAAACTGTTTTACATTCGACTGAAATAGGTGAATGCTCAAAGCAAAAACCTATTAAGAAGAATGTAGAACAAAAACAAAATGTTAAAAATTCTAAACATTTTCAAACTAACAATAAAAGGTCATCAGTTCAATCATCCAATCGTGATAAAAAAACCACAAAAATTTGAAAATCAAATCAAGCTTGATTCATCTTACAAGAGGAGTGAGGATTACCACAGTGCAGGATTACCACAATGGTAATAAGTGGTGCAGGTTTGACCACAGTGCTCAAAAGTCAAATCAAGCTTACAAGAGGAGTGAGGATTACCACAAAGCCAAACAATGCTATGATTTGAGTGTTTGGATTGATATTGGTGAATGGTATGATAACAGAGTGTGCTACACATGTGGTTTTAGAGGACACGTTGCTATTAACTGCCAAAATAGGTATTTTGAAACAAGAAGATGCTTTGAATGCCAAATCAAAGGTCACATTGCCAGAGATTGCCCAATGAGATCAATGGGAAGATCGAGGGCTGAATCTCAGAAAATGGCAAAGAAACCGGTCAATGTCGAAGTAAAGCCCAAAGAACAGAAAGTTCAAGAACAAAAAGTGAAGTTTTCACAAGGGCAGAAAGACAGACTGAGGAAGAAAAGAAAGAAAGCAAGAGAGTATCTCGAAAGGATTTTGTCCTCGGGTACAACGGTTAATTCAGATAAAAGTTCTGATGAATCGCTTTGCTCAACAAAAAATCAGTCAAGTAAAATGAATCAATCAGATACAAATCTGAGGACAAAAGGTAGAGTAAAGGTAAAATTTGTTGATCAAACAGTTCCAATAAAGGTCGGCGATGAATCTGTTGTCTTAAAAACAAAGGAGCCACCTTTTGATGATAAATTTGTTTTTTTCGAAAACAAAGAAGGTACGTTCTGGCGATGATCCTGACTCGTCAAAGTCAGAAGAGCTATCTATTGATCAAAAAGGCGAAAATTCAGTTCCGCCAATGGATGATATCAACTTTCCACCATTGCGAGCTGAAAATTATAAACAAAAAGTTGACGAAGTTGAAATTTCAAATCAATCTTTTTCTGAAAAGAAAGATTTTGATGTTGAAAAAGCCTTTAACCCCAATGTTCTAATCATTTTTAGAAAAATGGTTGACGGAACAGTCAAAGGGGTAAATGAATTTTATGAATCAAAGAAGAGAACTGACACACCGAGCGAAAATAACTCGGATGCACCCAATACTGGTCAGGCTTGGGTGTCACCATTCTGTACTTGAAAATCCTGACTTGCCGGAGCTCCCAGGTTGGTAAGTGTGGAGCAGGAATCGGTATCTTTCTTGAGAAATTCACTTCGGTGATATTTCGAATTTCAAAAGATTAATTAAGGACATTAAGTTGTACTTGATTCATCTTTTGTCACACCCCGACCACGTGAGACAACGAAACGTGGCGGAAACGTCGGGGAGTGTTGTAACAGAATTAATTGTTTCAAATCCATGGCAATTAAAGTTTCGTTTTATTAATCAAACAAGAGAGTTTACATCGTTTTAAACAAGAAAAAAAGAGTACATAAAACAAATTAACTAGTTCTTGCTTCGTTTTAAGTCACTAAGGCACAAGTCTGCCTAGGTGTATCTTGATCAATCCTATGCATCAATTCCTGAAAACACATGTGAAAATAGGTACGTCAGCATAAAAATGCCTGTGAGATACATAGGTTTTGTGAAAATAAGATTCATGACTTAAGTTTAGGAAAATGTTTAATAAAATTTAGCCATGGACCTTGTAAATTGATTTGTTTTTGTAAATCATTTGAAAAGCAATAAAGACCAGATGATATGTATAAATAAGAGAATAATGTATGGTTAAATGAATAACCAAGTAAAATGAGTTTGTATAAGATAAGTTGTTTGTAAAACAATGTCTTGTGAAAAGTATGTTATTTGTATAAAATGTTATATGTCTCAAATTGAAATGATTCAAATAACGCTACGATATGTAATACCATACAAACACTTAAATGAATAACCAGCGGCGTATCCACCATGCTTGTATCATATTACACACGCCTCGTTACTTAAATCACTTACTCAAACCAAACCATCAAGATGTAATGTTTAACAATTGTAGAAATGTTTAGGTATAGTCAAATGTCTATTGTCAAATGGTTCACATGGTTCAATAGATACAAATGGTTCACATAATGTAATATAATGTGTTCATATGCTGGATTAGCATATGCAACAGAATGTAATGTAAAACAATGTACTAAGTATGCACACAATGGACATACATAGCATGAAATGTAATGTAAAACAATGTACTAAGTATGCACACAATGGACATACATAGCATGAAATGTAATGTAAAACGATGTACTAAGTATGCACACAATGGACATACATAGCATGAAATGTAATGTAAAACAATGTAATAAGTATGCACACAATGGACATACATAGCATGAAATGTAATGTAAAACGATGTACTAATAGTGTACTAATGAACATAGCAAGCATATGATATGAAAACATGGAAAAGCATGAAAGTAACAAGATGGCACATGTGTTTCACCCCAAAATGTTTGAAAAACAGTAACAGAGGGGTCTATGTACTCACTTGAGATTGCTTAAAAGTCCTAGGATAACCACCAAGCAAAGCTAGAAGATCACGGAATCAAACGGTACCTAATATTGGTAACTACATTAATAACCGGACCTATATCGGAGGATTGGATAGAATGAGGGCTCGTAAACCAAATGAGTATGGGAACTCCGGTAATATGGTTTAACAAAGCCTACATACTAAAACGGAACCTATCCTAAGTGCTTCTGACCCATTACGACCCGTTTAGGTAGCTTATGCTACTTTAACGCGTCGTTCGCGTAAAACATGTTCGGAACGCCTACCTAGTCCTATGACAAGTAAAATATGCCTTAACATGTCTAATATTGGTACTAAATCAGTTTAGATGTCAAAATTTAAGTTACATAGGATTAAAATGAATTTTGGCGTAAAAAGGGCATTTTGGTAATTTACCTAAGGCATATAAACTACCTATCATACAACTAACTAAACATTGTGACCATAAGGTATAACCTCGGAAGGTTATTCCCTATACAACTATGGTCACCTAACGTGTTTGATCAGATCCTAAAGATCGACCAAATGGGTCGGGTTTGAAAGTATAAGCGATTGTTCAGATCGCTTACCTTACGACCCTATATATGCACTAAACTAAAAGTGACGAGCTAAGCATGTTAAAACATGCTTACCTAAGTTTAGAAAATAGGTTTGGTATCAAAACAAACGGTTTTGATACCTAAGAGTAGTTTGGTTACAAAATACGCAAGAATGCGCATTTTGGCCGAAACTACGATTCGTCACTGAGCCTAGATAACGTGGTAATCAGTAGGTATAGTCACTAGGGACTATAACCATCGTGATTACGCTCACGTTATGAAGTTCAAATGAACTTCGCATTGACCATAAATTGGTCAATGCAGAAAGTCAAACAAAGTTTGACTTTAACGCTAAAAGAATAAAAAGAATGAAGGAACACTTACAACGGGTCCCCGAAAGCTTTGATTTCTCAAGTATTCTCAGGTATGAAGTGGTTTCACTTCAACTTAGAGAACTCTCAAGAATTCAAGTGGGTTTTTGGTTGTGAATCAAAGGGGTATTTATAGGATTTCTAGGACCGTTAGGATCGTTCCTCGAATATCGTGCTTTGATCTTGTCCCTACACTTGTTGCAACACTACGGTAACTCAAAATGGCCCCCATGATCAGGTATCAACATGTGGAATTGAGTTTATGGGTGCTTAAAAGATGTTGTTAACCACATTCTGATGTTCTGGGGATGCCTTACGGACCGTAAGGGTGAGGGCTTACGGTCCGTAAGCCAGCAACTTTGGCAAATTGCAGTTTTAGTCCCTGTTGGTGTTTAGAGCAATTTCCGACATGTTTAAGGCCCGTTAACCCCATTTCAAAGCTCTAAAATGAAGTTAAAGTATAGGGAAGTTAAAATGTGCTCAAAAATATCATGGATGTCGGTTCGTTTGGCCGTACGATCGCGATGTTCGCTTAATTAAGGCAGAATGCGCATAAGCGCGAAAAACGATCCAAATTGCGTGACGAATGGATTTTTCTTATGCCAAACACTAAAATAAAGTATTTTAGTGCTTACATAAATTTTTTGATGTCCGGATGTATTCAGAACGTAAGTTATGCACGAGCATGCAAACTTATGCACTTTTTGACGCTTTTAGTCCCTGAATGAACCAAAAGTTTATTTTAGCACACCGAACCCCTCAAAGCCTATTTCTAAGCTATGTAAAGGATATTTAGGGTATGTTTAACTTATGGTCATGTTCCGGAATGTCTGTTACAGTTCAAATTGGCATACTTTCACAGTTTGTCAAATTTAGTCCCTTTAAGCGAATTAACTTAATTTCGGCATACCAAACCATCCAAAACTTATTTCTAAGTTATGTAAAGGTTATTTAAGGTATGTTAAGCCTATTTCACTATTCCGGAGTGTTCGTTGCATTAAACTGGTTATATTTACGCATCAGATCGCGTATAACCTTCCAGAAAGCGATTTAAAGCCCGAGATCGAACAAGAATGATATGTGCAAACGATACACATATTTTTTTTACAAATCCCAAGTATGAAACACAATATCTCATTGATTTGGTATTTTTTTGATGGTCACGGAGGCACAGTTGTCACAGTCTCCCCTACTTTAGGAAATTTCGTCCCGAAATTTATTTGTAGGAGCCTGTCTGTGACTTTGTGTTAAATAACCATCAAGGATAAGGCATAATCCTGATATTCCTCTTTAACGGACATTTTTCAGAAATGGAAATGAAGGAAGAATCAAGGATATTCATTTCCCTTCGATGGAAAATTTTCAGAAACGAAAAATGCACGGAATGAGTCATTTTCCTTAATGGGTATCCTTCAGAAATGAAAATGCACGGAATGAGTCATTTTCCTTAATGGGCATTCTTCAGAAACGAAAATGAACGGAATGAGTCATTTTCCACAATTTCTTCAGAAACGAAAATGAACGGAATGAGTCATTTTCCACAATTTCTTCAGAAACAAAAATGAACGGAATGAGTCATTTTCCACAATTTCTTCTGAAACGAAAATGCACGGAATGAGTCATTTTCCACAATTTCTCCAGAAGCGAAAATGAACGGAATGAGTCATTTTCCACAATTTCTTCAGAAACGAAAATGCACGGAATGAGTCATTTTCCACAATTTCTTCAGAAACGAAAATGCACGGAATGATCATTTTCCTTAATGGGTATTCTTCAGAAACGAATATGAACGGAATGAGTCATTTTCCACAATTTCTTCAGAAACGAAAATGAACGGAATGAGTCATTTTCCACAATTTCTTCAGAAACGAAAATGCACGGAATGAGTCATTTTCCTTAATGGGTATTCTTCAGAAACAAAAATGAACGTAATGATTCATTTTCCACAATTTCTTCAGAAACGAAAATGCACTAAGTCAACTCTAGACACACGACCAAACTTGCTGTGGTTTCTGTGCACTGAATTCCATAATTATGTATGCATCCATAATTACGTAATTCCTTGCACAGTCCGCACAATTTGTCTTGTAATGCGAAGGGGAAGAAAAATCAAACCTGTGATGAGTGTGACTAGACTATCATAGGGTCCTTTTAATTAGATCGACAAATGATCTCTTTAATTAGACCACCAAGGAGTCTTTTCAGCTATCTCATCACATGATATTCCTAACCAGATTTTTGGATCAATCTGTTTAACTAGACCACTCAAGGGGTCTACTTATGGGGTAGTACTTTATAATCCAAGGGACTTAACTATAACGTAGAAGTCCATTAAGGATTTTAGATAGTACCTTTGGGTATCCTACTATGAATCCCTTATACGAATGATATGGAAGATTCTACGAGGATTTGGATAACAAAAACTTGGATTACACCAAAAACATAAAAAGGAACACATAATCACATAGTTGTTTAACTTGGTTATTAATTTGTTATTAACTTGTTATCGATTGAATATGGATATTCAAGGTACACCAGGAAACCAGTCGATGGACTTCAATGTCCTCTGGGATCTATCTGAAAAGATAGGATGATCTCCCAAGAATTCGATTTTGTTTTCAAAGAAACGTAATATTTGAATTTAGGAACAAAACAATTTTAGGATTTACGGAAATACCCTTAGGTACCCTATTAAGGATTTACAGTGGTACTTTGGGTATTCGTCCAGTGTTGTAACTTGCGCCTTGTACTTCGTTTCCTTGGAAGAAACTGGTACTTAGGATTTTCATGGAAAACGCAAGAGATCATAAAATGGAAAAAAAATATTTGGGGGTAGTTTGCTTTTCAAGGAGTACGATTCCTTGATTGTCGGTATTGTAAGGGATATGTTGTTTATACATACAACCTCATAAATACATCGCAATGTAAATAAAAGGTTTATTTATAAATAATGATAACAACTGTTTCATGGACCTTGACAACAAAAGAAAATAATACATAAGACGTGATTATTTCTAAACGGTGTTGTCTTCTAGTCGGTCAGAAGCTCATCCCTGTGCTGGATTTGCGTTAGCAAGCTTTGGGGAATTTCTTCGAAAATGACCCATCTCGCCACAGTTGTAGCAAGAACCTGTGGAAAGCGAGCTTGAGCAGGATTGTTGTCAGCTTGATTTGGTGCAACTGCAGCTCGGCAAACTTTTGCTGTATGACCTTTAAGTCCACAAATTTGGCATTCGCGGCACTTCAAACTAGCATGATGATGAAGGTTACATTGGTTGCACAAGGGTGAAGTTCCATTGTATGGCTTCCTAGCAGGGGGTTGAGCTGGTTGGTTGGGGACGGCTTGACCATTGTGAGCGACCATGGAGAAGTTCTGAGAAGCCTTTCGCTTCTTTGACCTCTTAGGGGATCCAGTCTGTTCATCCATGGTCTTTGATTCATCGATTGGTTTCTTATCATCTTTTCAGAAAAGTTTACCTTTCCTAATTTGAGATTCAGTCAAGGTAGCAGATAGCTCAATGGCCTGCCTAACCGTAGTGGGGTTACTACCAGTAACAATGTCCTGAACTGAGTCAGGGAGACCATCAATGTATTTTTCGATCGCCTTATCCAAAGGCGTAACCATGGTAGGACACAACAGGCTCAACTCCTCATATCGATCAGTGTATGCTCGATGTTCACCGCTGTCTTGCTTAAGATCGTCGAATTCCCTTTCCAAGGCCATGATCTCGTGACGAGGACATAATTCCTTCATCATCAGTGCTCGAAGTTCTTCCCACGTTTGAGCCAGTGCCACTTCGGCACCCCTATTTCTCATCACACCGTTCCACCATGTCAAAGCTCGTTTCTCAAAGACATTAGATGCGAAATCTACCTTTTGCTCGATTGGACATTGAACATGTCTGAAGGTGCTCTCTAAACTCTCGAACCATTGCAGAAGTGCAGTCGCTCCTTGAGACCCAGAAAACTTTGATGGCTTAGCCGAGTTGAACGTTTTGAAGTTGCAGGGGGCATTATTGTTGTTGAGGGCTTGGTTACATTGAGGAACGATGTTCGGGATTGTAGCAGTCATTTGCTGTGTAATGACAGCTGCCAGCTCTTCAATAGATACCTGATTTTCGCGTCATGGAGGCATTCTAAAAGGGGAAACAAGAGAGAAAACAAATGAAATGGCATTGGGTAAGAATAGGATGTTACAATTACCGACCAAAATCATGGGTGATAGTCATTTGTTTGAACCACGAAGCAAACAAACGACACACAAAGGCTGAATCAAAGCAATTAGATCCTCATAATGTATCGCGAAGGCATGCTCGCCTATAAGTGCACACTCACCCCAAGAGTTCCCAGGTAAGAGTGACTGGTCTGATTATGTGGATTTGTACGAACACTCTAGCCTTAGACAGAAAACTCAGGGTACAGGCATTCACTCTTCCAGTTTGCACGTGTTCACACTATTTAGGACCCAAAACTTTGACGAGATTTTGAAAAGTCAAAGGGGTTCAAAACCTTATAACAGAGGGTTCAAAACCTTAGAATAGAGGGTTCAAAACCTAGTAATCAATCATCCAAAAACAGATGATTAATTTTCAAAGCGGATTCAGAATTGATGTTCTCGTTGTGGTTATCACCTAAGGATAGGTGACGTGCATGTTTTAAGATCTAAACACAAGATAACTTGTGTTGGGGTCCTAGAAAGGTTATAGTCTAGGTCAAAGCATTACTAATAACCTAATTCCCTATAACCATTGGCTCTGATACCAATTTTTGTGTCACACCCCGACCTCGTGAGACAACGAAACGTGGCGGAAACGTCGGCCAGTGTTGTAACAGAATTAAGTGTTTCAAATCCATGGCAATTAAAGTTTTGTTTTATTAATCAAACAAGAGAGTTTACATCGTTTTAAACAAGAAACAAAGAGTACATAACACAAATTAACTAGTTCTTGCTTCGTTTTAAGTCACTAAGGCACAAGTCTGCCTAGGTGTATCTTGATCAATCCTATGCATCAATTCCTGAAAACACATGTGAAAATAGGTACGTCAGCATAAAAATGCCTGTGAGATACATAGGTTTTGTGAAAATAAGATTCATGACTTAAGTTTAGGAAAATGTTTAATAAAATTTAGCCATGGACCTTGTAAATTGATTTGTTTTTGTAAATCATTTGAAAAGCAATAAAGACCAGATGATATGTATAAATAAGAGAATAATGTATGGTTAAATGAATAACCAAGTAAAATGAGTTTGTATAAGATAAGTTGTTTGTAAAACAATGTCTTGTGAAAAGTATGTTATTTGTATAAAATGTTATATGTCTCAAATTGAAATGATTCAAATAACGCTACGATATGTAATACCATACAAACACTTATATATTGGAACTACCAGCGGCGTATCCACCATGCTTGTATCATATTACACACGCCTCGTTACTTAAATCACTTACTCAAACCAAACCATCAAGATGTAATGTTTAACAATTGTAGAAATGTTTAGGTATAGTCAAATGTCTATTGTCAAATGGTTCACATGGTTCAATAGATACAAATGGTTCACATAATGTGTTCACATGCTGGATGAGCATATGCAACAGAATGTAATGTAAAAAAATGTACTAAGTATGCACACAATGGACATACATAGCATGAAATGTAATGTAAAACAATGTAATAAGTAAGCACACAACGGACATACATAGCATGAAATGTAATGTAAAACGATGTACTAAGTATGCACACGATGGACATACATAGCATGAAATGTAATGTAAAACAATGTAATAAGTATGCACACAATGGACATACATAGCATGAAATGTAATGTAAAACGATGTACTAATAGTGTACTAATGAACATAGCAAGCATATGATATGAAAACATGGAAAAGCATGAAAGTAACAAGTAGGCACATGTGTTTCACCCAAAAATGTTTGAAAAACAGTAACAGAGGGGTCTATGTACTCACTTGAGATGGCTTAGAAGTCCTGGGATAACCACCAAGCAAAGCTAGAAGATCACGGAATCAAACGGTACCTAATATAGGTAACTACATTAATAACCGGACCTATTTCGGAGAATTGGATAGAATGAGGGCTCGTAAACCAAATGAGTATGGGAACTCAGGTAATATGGTTTAACAAAGCCTACATACTAAAACGGAACCTATCCTAAGTGCTTCTGACCCATTACGACCCGTTTAGGTAGCTTATGCTACTTTAACGCGTCGTTCGCGTAAAACGCGTTCGGAACGCCTAACTAGTCCTATGATAAGTAAAATATGCCTTAACATGTCTAATATTGTTACTAAATCAGTTTAGATGTCAAAAATTAAGTTACATAGGCTTAAAATGAATTTTGGCGTAAAAAGGGCATTTTGGTAATTTACCTAAGGCATATAAACTACCTATCATACAACTAAATAAACGTTGTGACCATAAGGTATAACCTCGGAAGGTTATTCCCTATACAACTATGGTCACCTAATATGTTTGATCGGATCCTAAAGATCGACCAAATGGGTCGGGTTCGAAAGTATAAGCGATTGTTCAGATCGCTTACCTTACGACCCTATATAAGCACTAAACTAAAAGTGACGAACTAAGCATGTTAAAACATGCTTACCTAAGTTTAGAAAATAGGTTTGGTATCAAAACAAACGGTTTTGATACCTAAGAGTAGTTTGGTTACAAAATACGCAAGAATGCGCATTTTGGCCCAAACTACGACTCGTCACTGAGCCTAGATAATGTGGTAATCAGTAGGTATAGTCACTAGGGACTATAACCATCGTGATTACGCTCACGTTATGAAGTTCAAATGAACTTCGCATTGACCATAAACTGGTCAATGCAAAAAGTCAAACAAAGTTTGACTTTAACGCTAAAAGAATAAAAAGAACGAAGGAACACTTACAACGGGTCCCCGGAAGCTTTGATTTCTCAAGTATTCTCAGGTATGAAGTGGTTTCACTTCAACTTAGAGAACTCTCAAGAATTCAAGTGGGTTTTTGGTTGTGAATCAAAGGGGTATTTATAGGATTTCTAGGACCATTAGGATCGTTCCTCGAATACCGTGCTTTGATCTTGTCCCTACACTTGTTGCAACACTAAGGTAACTCAAAATGGCCCCCCATGATCTGGTATCAACATGTGGAATTGAGTTTATGGGTGCTTAACAGCTGTTAACCACATTCTGATGTTCTGGGGATGCCTTACTGACCGTAAGGGTGAGGGCTTATGGTCCGTAAGCCAGCAACTTTGGCAAATTGACAGTTTTAGTCCCAGTTGGTGTTTGGAGCAATTTCTGACATGTTTAAGGCCCGTTAACCCCATTTCAAAGCTCTAAAATGAAGTTAAAGTATAGGGAAGTTAAAATGTGCTCAAAAATATCTCGGATGTCAGTTCGTTTGGCCGTACGATCGTGATGTGCGCTTAATTACGACGGAATGCGCATAAGCGCGAAAAACTATCCAAATTGCGTGACGAATGGATTTTTCTTATGCCAAACACTAAAATAAAATATTTTAGTGCTTACATAAAATTTTGGATGTCCGGATGTATTCAGAACGTAAGTTATGCGCGAGCATGCAAACTTATGCACTTTTTGACGCTTTTAGTCCCTGAATGACCCAAAAGTTTATTTTAGCACACCGAACCCCTCAAAGTCTATTTCTAAGCTATTTAAAGGATATTTAGGGTATGTTTAACTTATGGTCATGTTCCGGAATCTCTATTACTGTTCAAATTGGCATACTTTCGCAGTTTGTCAAATTTAGTCCCTGCAAGCGAATTAACTTGATTTCGGCATACCAAACCATCCAAAACTTATTTCTAAGTTATGTAAAGGTTATTTAAGGTATGTTAAGCCTATTTCACTATTCCAGAGTGTTCGTTGCATTAAACTGGTTATATTTACGCATCAGATCGCGTATAACCTTCCAGAAAGCGATTTAAAGCCCGAGATCGAACAAGAATGATATGTGCAAACGATACACATATTTTTTTTTTACAAATCCCAAGTATGAAACACAATATCTCATTGATTTGGTATTTGTTTTATGGTTACGGAGGCACAGTTGTCACATCTTTCGTACAAGTGGTAATTTGAAGAACAAGGTGATGAAACCCCGAGTTTATGAAATGACACACAAAACTTATTTTTCGGAAAATCCATTTTGATTAAAACAAACTTAAGTGTTTTGAAATCATAATGGGAAAATAGTTTGTTGTCAGGGGGAGTTCTGATTGTTTAAGCCAAGTGGATGGCGAATTGAAGCGATACTCATCAGCTTGTCACTTTGTTTGTATAGTTTACTGCTTTATTTTTCAAATTTTCCTAGAAAATCAAAATTTGAAATATAATTTTAATTTTAGGGGGAGAAAAATTTTTAAAAAAATTAGAAAATTTGAAAATGCCAAAAACATTGAAAATTTCAAAATGAGTTTTATTGTGAAAAAGAGGAAATGATAGTAAATCAGTTGGACTATCACAGCATGCTAAAGAAATGAAATGTCAAATGTGATAAACGGTCTCACTAAAGATGTGACGATAGGCTCAGCTAGACTAGTAGATTTTCGATAACGATACAAACTTAAATGAAAAAGCCTAGTTCTAGTGGGAAACATGATTGAAAGCATAGTACTTAGTTTTCTCCTTCTTGATTGTGTGCCTACTCAGTAATCGCTGAATGCAAAGAGCATAAAAACCGTTGAGTTTGTGAGCTTTCACAACTTTGCTGAAAAGTCACTGTGATTCTGTGTTTTCATTTTGCAAAGATTTAAACTTGTTTTATTTCTTTATTTTGTTTAAGCATTGGACATCCTCTACGTATACGTGAGCATCGAACTGGATGTTAGTGCCTAAACGTTATGCTTTATTTTCTTTGGTGTTTCATTTAAGCTTTGGATCACCTCTGCGTATACGGGAGTATCGAGCTAGTGGTTAAAGCCTAAACAATTTCAACTTGTTTTTATTTCTTATTTTGTTTAAACATTGGACTTTCTCTGCGTATCGAAAGATCGAACTGATTGTTAATGTTTAAACATTCTGCGTTGTTTTCGCACATATCACAGTTGATGAAAGTTTAAAGGCATTACTCGAGTTAGTGTATTGCATGATGAGGGGATATGCTGAGAT
This sequence comes from Helianthus tuberosus, assembly GCA_030545235.1. Taxonomy (NCBI): domain Eukaryota; kingdom Viridiplantae; phylum Streptophyta; class Magnoliopsida; order Asterales; family Asteraceae; genus Helianthus; species Helianthus tuberosus. The sequence continues at coordinate 144,142,855 of CM060412.1, forward strand.
CGTGGGGTCCATAAGAATTTAGTGCAAAATTAATATACCCTAACGTATCGGTAAGCATTTCGAAAGTTTTTAGATTGAGTTTAAGAGGACAACTATATTGTCAATCAATGTGAATCGTTTAGAACTTAAAATGTTTAAAGCTTAATGGTGCTAGTGATTTGTTTCTTAAACTGATATGATCCTCTTACACAAACTCACAAAATATTGTATGTAAATATTTCTTTACTGCTTTTCATTAAAAACAAAAATCCAAAAAGAGTTTAGCATGAAACTTTGAAAATTCAAAAAGATTTTCGACAACTGATGTTGAAGAGCTGATTTTCAAAATTCCAAGTGCTAAGCATGATGAACATCAAGGGTTGGGAGAGTTGGTTTGAGATGAAAAATGATTTTGAAATGTTTAAATGGTTCATTAATTTGAATCAAAATTTTGAATGTTACGAATTCAAGAGGGTAAGTAGAGTTTTCTAAATGACAAAATTGTTTATTTTACAAGTGGTAGAGATTTGTGCAGATTAAAGCCAGGTTTCTGATACTGTTGCTACGGAGAGCCAGGAGACGTTTCAGATCCTGTGAAAATGCTATATCAGATTACAATCCCGGAATAATTTAAGGGGGAGTCTGTTAGCAAAGGAAAATTTGAAGAGTGAAAGAGCTAGATTCAGATTCTGGAGAATAGCTGATAATGGTGATTGAAGAGAAAGAGAGAGTTTGAAGGATGTTTCAGCGTCAAATATTTTGGAAAGCGTGAAGACAGATTAAGACTGAAGTTTTGAAGTACTTACGACTCGTACTGAAGACTCCGTCAACATCCAAGGGGGAGACTGTTGGTGCATATGTCTGTTGACTTCGTCTTATATCGAGACTTGGTTTCGTTGGGGATCTAAACAAGAATGATGTCATCATCCTTGATGATGACATCATACAAGTGACATCATATCTTACATCATGAGATAAGATGCACACAAAATAGTCACACACGAAACAAATTCTAATTACACACGAAATAGGAGTTTATAAATGTATTTTATGTAATTTTGTTTTAAATGGTCACACCTAATTCCGTTTGAATTATATTAGGTAATTCCGTTTGAACATACATGTTATGTTTCAAACGAAATTAGGTGGACTATATATAGGTAGTTATGTCTTTCTCATTTTATACGGAATCAGAAGTTGTGTACCGAACTGCTGCCGGATTTTCAAGTGAATTATTAATGAGAAACATGTGTTAAAGTGATATACCCTGTTTTCTACTCCATTCTTCACTGATTCTAATCTGTTTGTTTGATTCCGCCTCTCAAACAGTGTGTATTGCCTCTGATTGACTCACTTGGTCGGTAAATCGATCCTACATCTGTCTGCAATTAGAGAATGGAGATGAAAGGTCAAAAATCAAAACACACAACGGTCGTATGGGTTAGGGCGGCAAGTTATGGCAGTTGCAATCTCTAGACTCCATACCGGGAAGAGAAACAGTCGGGGCTCATCATCTTCTTCAAGTCTTCAACGGTAATTTATTTATTCCACTAATCCACTGCATCATCTTCTTTATATGTCGAACAAAGTATCAACTATCATTTACAAAATCAAGTTGCTGCCTAGTTTATAAAATCAAGTCACTGCAACATCTTCATAAACAGTCGAACAAATCAAGTCGAAGTCACTGCATCATTGTCACCGCATCATTGCCGCTGCATCATCTTCGGTGCATCATCTTCGCTGCATCAGTCGAACAAAATCAAGTCACTGCATCATCTTCTTAAATAGTCTGTTGAAGGTATAGCTCTAAATTCCTAGTTGCCTAATTTTCTAGTTAAAATATGTTGCTTAATTGTAGTTTCTGATATTAGCCCTAATTTCCTAGTTGCCTAATTGAAGTTTGTGATATATTTGCTAGTTTGTGATATTAGACCTAATTTCCTAGTTACCTAATTTTCTGTTTGTTAGCGAGTTCTGTGAATTTGTGATAGATTTATAATGTCTAATAGATATCGTAAACATGAATCCAGCCATTCTAAAAGACAAAAGAAACAAAAAATGAGAAGCTGAAATAGAATCACTAAAGGGTAAAGGAGGAGGGTTTTTCTCAAATTGTTTTCATTTTTTTTTTAAAAGGCCACAAGCTTTTATTTCGCCTTAGGCCATCAAAATGGTTGAGCTGGCCTCAGCATTCAGAGCAATGAATCAGTCTTTAAAGGACTTCGTCATTGGTGTTTGGACTTGAGAGTTTCTTACAATGATGAACATTTAATTTCGATAATGACGAACACTCCCGGCTAACATTAAAATTCCTTTAATTCAATTAATTCATTTGTGCTAACTTGTACTTTTATTTTAATTATAATTTGTTAACCGACAATTAAACTTGAAATTTAGTTAGGCACTTAGGGGAGATGAAGCGGAAGCGGACATGAAAGAAACCATAATTTCATTACATTCTCATTTAGTTTCTTCATTTCGTTTTAAATTTACACTACGTCTAAATAATGTGTACTTATTGTAGCTTTTGTGTGAGTAGAATGGGTAGTGAAGGGGTATGGTTCCAGATCTCGCACTAAAGCGGACGCGAGTGACCATCACCCTTATCACATACTCCCATTAACAAGGACTTATCTGCGTCCGTGCGGGCATGCGCGAACGCGGTTAACTTTTCCAATCGGTCTAGTGATCAGAAGACTTACCTTGTGTATGGAAACAGTTGTTTTCATCACGACAAAGGATGCGGTAACAACCGTAGTTACCGCACATAGCGATGCGGCTCAGCACCACATCCTATAGATACTTTCGTCAAGACAAGTGACGCGGAAACAACAGCGGTTACCGCACGATAGGGATGCGGCCAGCACCGCATCCTATTGACGACGCAAGTGGGACTGACACTTTGACTTAAATGTTCAAAACAGCAAGTAACATTGACAGCAGTTACCTGTCCAGCCCGCATGTATGCAACGCTGGCGAACAGACTGACAGGAGCAGCAGGACGTGGCATCACCTCTGTGGCCTGCGCGCCTGACATACCTGCAAAGGGCTGCGCGTTGTTAGCCTAGCCACTCAATTACCCTCATTCACTCTTCAGCTATATATACCCATCCCGGACCAAGTTTGAGGTATCGCTTATCTGCTCTCTCTCATACTTACTACTATCACACACTTTGCTCTCAAGCAAATACTAATTCTCACGACGGAGAGTGGTAACAAAGAGCACCCCCACCCCATCCTCCTTGTTACGAGTCACGGTGTGTTTCCTTGTGTAGGAGACAGGTCAGCGGATGATCTGGATGCCGATCCTCAGAAAGAACTGATTAACCCTAGTTGACGAGACCAGTGAATTAACCTCCCCGGTTAACCACTGTTTCATCATTGAAGCCCACCGCTACTCTTAGCAACTTTTTCCATCTATTTCTTTCTTGAAGATCATGTCTGATCGTCAAAATCATGCTATCGGGGAAAACATTACCCCAATAAACGCAGGACAAATGGGGAACACTCCCCCTGTCCAACCAATAGGCCATATGGCACGTCCTCACAAGGGGGCACTCCCCCCGTGTTCATACCGGACTTTTCGCAGTACGCTTCAGTACTGCCACCAGAAGTGGATTTTCACACCTGGTTCTTGCAACAACATGCTGCTCTAAATGCAGCCTACACCCAAGCTTGCGCAAGTACGCAAGCACCCGGTGGGTCCACACCAGCGCCAGATACACCCGCGACTCGTCTTTTACAATACGAGTACCGGGCACCAACACATCTCGCATTCCAGGATAGGCGCAGACCGTATGCAGCTAACTACATAAGTGTCCATACGCTCAATGAAGACGATTCAACTTACGGGTCCCAGGCTAGAGCACCGGTGCGCGACCGCCTCGGCCCGCACGGAGAATACAGGCGAGAATCAGCTGCTCGCCAAGGCTCCGGTATACATAGCCGTCTGGGGCCACATCCCAACTACGAGGGATACGACCGAACCGACCCAGACGACCACTCATACCGCGAGGACTCCCAGTTGGCTTACAGCCTGTCTGGGGACTACAATTACTATACCCCCACACAACCTTACACAACATACGATCACGTTGAAAAACACGATCAGGGTTCAGCCTACGGGCCGAAGTCCGCCGCTGACAGCTTCAAGTTTGTAAAGGAGATTGCCTTAGCCCTACTCACCAGGAGAAAACTACCACTCACCATGGGCAAATACAACGGTTCGTGGGACCCTGACGACCAAATGAATGCTTTTACTGGCCTGGGGTCATCGGTGGTTGGGAAGAACCCGTCTGGTGCCATTTCTTTAACAGAGGTACCACTGGCCTCATTTGAGGATCTCCAATAAAAATTTCTTGCCCATTTCAGCCAGCAAAGACATCACAAGCACGACCCAGTAGATGTCATGAAGATCTGGCGTGGGGAGAACGAAGGCTTGAAAGATTTTGTTACCCGCTACAACAAAGAATGCCTCGAAATAGACGGGGTAGCCGCCCAACTGGCCCGCAGTAATTTCGTCTGAGTAGTCAAACACGACGAAATGATCATGATAATATCGGCCAGAGATGGCTTGCCAGAAAAATACTACGACGTCATGGCGGCAGTCAAGATGTACACCCAAACAACACGGTCTCTGAGACCTGGCACCGGCAAAGCCCGTCCCTAAGCGGAAGGACAATCCTCCCTCCAAGAGCACGGGCGCAACAACAACAAGCGCAAACGGGATGCGTGGAACCGCGACCACGATTCCAAACCATATGCCCCTGGCAGGTCGCAGCCCGACGTTAGGGCAACAATAAATGCCCAGAGAGATCAACGGGCATCAAAGAAAGAGCCACGGAAGCGCAATTGGAACGAGCTCACAAAGTCGCCAAGAGACGTTTTTCTTGTAGAAAAACAATACTTGCGTCCGGCCCTACCAATGAAGTCTAAAAAAGGGCAAGACACGGCCCTATATTGTGAATATCATAAAGACTCAGGTCACTTCACAAACAATTACATCAATCTATGCTTGGAGATTGAACGAGCCTTAAAATAGGGAAAGCTGCAACACTTGTTGCCAAATGCGGCAAAGCAAACTAAGCGCATCACTCCACATGACAAGGGCACCTCCAGTGGCAAGAAAGCTAGGTATGTCGCAACTACCCACATGATTAGTGGGGGCCACAGACAGTCGCGTAAGGTGGCAAGGAGGGGGACGACGACTGGCATGACGAACAAGTCGTTTTCCTAAAGGTTCTAGGCGGACCGCGCGACAGGCGCGCCATCGTAATCACCGGCTACCTAGCTCACTGCTGCACCGAGCATCTATTCATAGACCCGGGTAGCCCCTCCGATATAATATATGAGCAACGCTTCAACCAATTCGATCAAGAGGACAAAGATCAGTTGCAGCCGGTGGATTACCCGTCGGCCGGGTTTGCAGGGGAAACAATGTTCCCCCTCGGCCAAATCACATTTCCAGTGCGCTTACCAACGGTAAGCACATGCGGGTCGAGGAGGTAAATTTCCTGGTTTTACCCCATACCTCCCAATATAACGTGCTTCTCGGCAGAGAATCACAGGGTAACTTAAACATGATAACATACCTTCCCCACTCTGCTATCGGTTTTCCAAACGAAACGGGGATCACGATAATCTACGCCCGCAGAGAAGTCATGTCCACAAACGAACTGCATCCATCCAAGACGGCAAGTCAGACCCCCAGCACCGAACCGGAAAATGGGTACTTAATGCAAAGTACCCCGAACAAACGGTCACATTGGGTCACGCCTTGTCCAACATTACAAAGGTGCGACTGAAGCAGCTTCTCTTTAGGAATAAAGACATCTTCGCGTGGACTCCCTCAGACATGACAGGAGTCCGGCGAGAGGTTGCGCAACACTTCTTGAATACCCTACCAGGTATCAAGCCCGTGGTCCAGGCAAGACGTAACCTGGGATCCACAAAAAACAACACAATGAATGAGCAGGTCAAGGAACTGCTCTCCGCAGGGATCCTGCAGGAAGTCAAATACCAAACAACGTTGGCAAAGCCGGTTATGGTAGAGAAGGAAAGCGAGTGCTGGCGCATGGGCATCGATTACAAAGATCTCAACAAAGCATTCACTTCAATGGGAAGTTATTGCTATACGAAGATGCCATTTTGGTTACGCAATGCAGGCGATGGAAGTGTTTCCTCGTTTCCTACAAACGGTACCATCAGGTACAGATGTCGATCAAGGATGAAGACAAAACGGCATTCCGCACCCCTATGGGAAGTTATTGCTATACGAAGATGCCATTTTGGTTACGCAATGCAGGCGCAACCTACCAAAAACTGATGAACGACACTTTTGGTGATCAGATTAACAAGAGTGTCTAGATTTATATGGACGACCTTGTCATCATGAGGATGGAAGAAGACACCATACGCAAAGACATCAAAAGGACATTCCAAACTCTGCGATGCGTTAACATGAAGCTCAATCTAAGGAAATGCTCGTTTGGAATGGAAGAAGGAGAATTCTTTGGATTCCTCGCCACAAAAGATGGATTGAAGGTTAACCCGGAAAAGGTTCAGACGGTCGAGCGTATGCCATCGGCTTCCACGATAAAGAAGATGTAAAGGTTGGTCGGCCGGCTGGCCGCGCTAAATAGGTTCTTGGCCAATCACGCGGGGAAATCATATCCCTTTATCAGCACCTTACGCAACTGCCTAAAGAAAGAACAATTCCAATGGACTGCGGAGGCAGAACGCGCCTTTCGGGAAGTGAAGGAGTGTTTGATCCAGTTACCCACCCTTACCGCACCACGCGAAGAGGAACCACTTATCATGTACTTGTCCGCCTCGGACAAGGCAGTGGACACAGTACTTATAGTGGATCGAGAGGGGGTCCAAACACCAATTTACTAAGTCAGCAACATGCTCAACGACCCAGAAACAAGATACTCCATCATGGAGAAATTGGTCTTAGCATTGCTACATGTCTATAGGCGACTACGCCGATACTTTGCAGGTCATGTCATCACTGTCTTAACCAATTACAGGATCGGCCAAATACTCTCCAAACCAGAAATCTCTGTAAGACTTGCCAAGTGGGCTATTGAACTAGGTGGGCACAACCTAGTTTACAAGCCACGCCCGGCAATCAAAGGGCAAGTTTTAGCTGACTTCGCCACAAAAGTACCGGCAAACCGCATCCAATAATGCGAGAAAGAGCAAAACCTTACACCTCCGCTGTCCCTGTTAGACATTTGGGCACTATACACCGATGGTGCGTCCAATAAGGATGGTGCGGGTGCAGGTCTACGGCTCATCAGCCCTGACGGTCAAGAGCTTACCTATGCCATATGCCTCGACTTCAAAAGTACAAATAACGAGGCTGAATACGAGGCATTACTCGCGGGGCTACGGCTGGCAGTCAAACTCGGCGTGCAACTGTTGGTGCATATGTCTGTTGACTTCGTCTTATATCGAGTCTTGGATTCGTTGCGTTTCTGAACAAGAATGATGTCATCATCTTTGATGATGACATCATAAAGATAACATCACATCTTATGTCATGAGATAAGATGCACATGGATTAGTCACAATTGAAACATGAAACAGTAAACAAAATAGGATCTTTATATTATTTAATATGTGTTCGCTTGAAAGTATATGATGTGAGTCCGCTTGAACGGTCAATTGTGTATTTCAAGCGAAAGGTGTAGCCTATATATAGGCTGTTCATGTCTTCTCATTTGTAACAGTCCCATTATTCTTTTACCGAACTGCTGCTGGTTTGTCAAGTCATATATGAATGAGAAGTGTAGTTTAAAGTGATATATTCTGTTTCTACTCATTTCTTTCTGATTCAAAACAGTTTGATTGTGGCGGAAACAATCAAACTGTTTTGATTCGATTTTGACGACCGAGTGAGTCAATTTGAGTCAATACAAGACAGTTTGAGTGGCGGAAACAATCAAACTGTTTTGAATCAGAAAGAAATGAGTAGAAACAGAAGATATCACTTTAAACTACACTTCTCATTCATATACGACTTGACAAACCAGCAGCAGTTCGGTACAAGAACAATGGGACTGTTACAAATGAGAAGACATGAAGAGCCTATATATAGGCTACACCTTTCGCTTAAAATACACAATTGACCGTTCAAGCGGACTCACATCATATACTTTCAAGCGAACACATATTAAAATAATATAAAGATCCTATTTTGTTTACTGTTTCATGCTTCAATTGTGACTAATCCATGTGCATCTTATCTCATGACATAAGATGTGATGTCATCTTTATGATGTCATCATCAAAGATGATGACATAATTCTTGTTCAGAAACGCAACGAATCCAGGACTCGATATAAGACGAAGTCAACAGACATATGCACCAACAGTCTCCCCCTTGGATGTTGACGGAGTCTTTAGTACGAGACGTTAGTATGTTAAAACTTCAGTCTTAATCAGTCTTCACACTCTTTCTTCAATCATCCTATTGCTAACAGACTCCCCCTTACTTTGTTCCGGGAACGAAATCTGATACAGCACTCTCTATCTTCTCAGCATTAGCAGCTTTCACAGATTCAGGACCATCTCCTGGCTCTCTGTAGCAACAAGATCATAAACCTGACTTTTACGTCTACAGACTCCCCCTTTCGACAAGCTGGGATCACAGTGTGGAATTCACTAGCTGCATACCTGCATATACTCTAACCAACAGTAAGATAAACTTTATGCTTACCACTTGAATTTAAAATGATTAAATTGGATTCTAATTAATGATCCATTTATCCATTTCAAAAACCTTTCTTAACTCAAATAAACTTTCCCAATCCAATATCATTCATCATGTTTAGCACTTGGTATTTTGAAAATCAGCTCTTCCACATCAGTTGTCGAAAATCTTTTTGGCTTTTTCAAAAAATTTATGCTAAAACACACTAAAATCTTTTAGGATTTTTTTTTTAATGAAATGCAGTAAAGAAATATATACAGACAATATTTTTGTGAGTTTGTGTAAGAGGATCATATCAGTTTATTAGACATATCATCAACACCGTTAAGCTTTAAACATTTTAAGTTCTAAACGATTCACATAGATTGACGATATTGTTGTCCACTTAAACTCAAACTAAAAAGTTTCGAAATGCTTACTGATACGTTAGGGTATATTAAATTTTGCACTAAATTCTTATGGACCCCACAATCTCAGCATATCCCCTCATCATGCAATACACTAACTCGAGTAATGCCTTTAAACTTTCATCAACTGTGATTTGTGCGAAAAACAAAGCAGAATGTTTAAACATTAACAATCAGGTCGATACTTCCGTATACGCAGAGAAAGTCCAATGTTTAAACAAAATAAGAAAAATAAAACAAGTTGAAGTTGTTTAGGCTTTAACCACCAGGTCGATACTCCCGTATACGCAGAGGTGATCCAAAGCTTAAACGAAACACCAAAGAAAATAAATCAGAACGTTTAGGCAATAACATCCAGGTCGATACTCACGTATACGCAGAGGATGTCCAATGCTTAAACAAAATAAAGAAATAAAACAAGTTTAAATCTTTGCAAAATGAAATGCACAATCACAGCGACATTTTCAGCAAGTTGTGAAAGTCCACAAACTGACCGGTTTTTATGCTCTTTAGCATTCAACGATTACTAAGTAGGCACACAATCAAGAAGGAAAAAACTAAGTACTATGCTTTCAACCGTGTTTCCCACTAGAACTAGGCTTATTCATTTAAGTTTGTATCGTTATCGCAAATCTACTAGTCTAGCCGAGCCTATCGTCACATCTTTGGTGAGACCGTTTATCACATTTGACATTTCATTTCTTTAGCATGCTGTGATAGTCCAACTGATTTACTATCATTTCCTCTTTTTCACAACAAAACTCATTTTGAATTTTTCAATGTTTTTGTCATTTTCAAATTTTCTAATTTTTTTAAAATTTTTCTCCCCCTAAAATCAAAATATGTTTCAATTTTGATTTTGTGAGAAAATTTGAAAAATAAAGCAGTAAACTATACAAACAAAGTGATAAACTGATGAGAATTGCCTCAATTCGTCATCCACTTGGCTTAAACAGTCAGAACTCCCCCTGACAACAAACTAATTTCCCATTAGGATTTCAAAACACTTAAGTTTGTTTTAATCAAAATGGTTTTTCCGGAAAATTAGTTTTGTTTGCCATTTCTCAAACATGGGGTTTAATCACATTCTTCTTCAATCCACTTATAAAAACCACTTGTAGGTTTATCACAAAACAATTTCCAACAATCATACCACTTGTAAGATAGTTAAATCAAGTACAACTTAATGTCCTTGATTAACCACTTGTTAGTCGAAATATCACAGTTACCAACCTGTGAATTTCTCAAGAAAGATGCCGATTCCTACTCCCCAATTACCAACCTGGGAGTTCCGGCAAGTCAAGTTTTTCAGTTAAAGAGATTCACCCAAGCCTGACGGTCCTTGGGTGTTTTGAACATACCTTTTTTATTCATAAAATTCTTTAACTCCTTTTACCTTACCCTCGACCATTTTTCCAAAAATATTTTTACTTTGCTATTAAAAGCCTTTTCAATATCAAATTCTTTCTTTTCAGAATAGAACTGATTCGAAATTTTCACTTTCCCATCTTTTTGTTTAAAATTTTCAGTCCGCAATGGTGGAAAGTTGATATCATCCATTGGCGGAACTGAATTTTCTCCTTTTTGATCAACAGATGGCTCCTCTGATTTTGACAAATCAGATTCATTGCCAGAACGTGGCTCATCTGACTTTGACAAGTTAGATTCATCGCCAAAATGTGACTCCTTTGCGTCTGAAAAAACAAATTCTTTACCAGAAGGTGGCTCCTTTGTTTTCAACACAACAGATTCATCGCCAACCTTTATTGGAACTGTTTGATCAACAAATTTTACCTTTACCCTACCTTTTGTCCTCAGATTTGTATCTGATGGATTCATTTTACTTGATTGATTTTTTGTTGAGCAAAGCTATTCATCAGAACTTTTATCTGAATTAACCGTTGTACCCGAGGACAAAATCCTTTCAAGATAATCTCTTGCTTTCTTTCTCTTCTTTCTCAGTCTATCTTTCTGCCCTTGCGAAAGCTTCACTTCTGTTCTTTCACTTTCGGTTCTTTGGGCTTTTCTTCGACCTTGACTGATTTCTTCATCTTTTTCTGAGATTCAGCCCTCGATCTTTCCATTGATCTCATTGGGCAATCTCTGGCAATGTGACCTTTGATTTGACATTCATAACATCTTCTTGTCTCAAATCTCTGTCTCTGGCAGTTAACAGCATTGTGTCCTTGAAAATCACAGTTGTAACACACCCTGTTATCATACCAATCTCCACTTTCATACCAAACACTCAAATTATAACACTGATTTGATTTGTAGTACTCATCATTCTTCAGTTTTCTATCATTGTAATGATTTAACTTTGAAGAATCTTCATCCCATCTCCTCCAGTAAGCTTGATTTGACTTTTAAGCACTGTGGTCAAACCTGCACCACTTATTACCAACTTTTTGTGAGTTTTGATTTTCAAATTTTTGTGGTTTTTTATAACGATTGGATGACTGAACTGATGACCTTTTATTGTTGTTTTGAAATTTTTTCGAATTTTTAACATTTCGTTTTTGTTCTACATTCTTCTTAACAGGTTTTTGTTTTGAGCATTCACCTATTTCAGTCGAATGTAAAACAGTTTCTTTAAATTTTTCTTTTAATTCCAAAACTATTTTCTTTTTCTCTTTTTCATCATCAGCTTTATCATCACAATCTTTAATTATGACTTTGTCATAATTTGTGACATTCTCACTTATTGGAACTTTATTGATCGGTTTTGGACAAGAATAATCCGGTGTTGATGACGAAGTCTCAAAACCTTTCAATTTCTTTTCAAACTCATCAATTTTATTCCGAGCAATTTCAGCTTCATTTTCAAGCCGAATGATTTTCTGAAGAAGAGAATTTATTTCAATTTGTTTTTCAAGATTATTTTTAAAAATAACAGATTTTTCATCTTCTAAAATCTTCATTTGACTTTGAAAATCTTTTTCAAATTTTAATTTTTCATTTTCAAAATCTTTTTCCTTTTCTTTCAAAATTTTGTTTTCCAATGTCAAACTGTCCAAATCACTTAACAGTTTGACATTTTCAGATTTCAATCTTTCTTAATTTTCCTGCAGTTCAAAAATCTGTTTATCATTAGATTTCTTCTCATCATTCAAATTTTTGATTTCCAATGTCAAACTCTCTACATTCTTCAATAGTTTGACATTATCTGATTCAGATTTTTCACACTTTAAGCATTTCTCGGACATCATTAGAGCTTCAGCCTTCTTCTCAACCTTGATAGCTGAAATTTCTTTAACTTGCTCCTCTACCACTTGAACATTTTTCTCAGGTTCGAATTTTTCATCAACAGACTTCATTTTTCTAATCTTTTGGAGTTCAATTTCTTGAGCTTGAATCTTCTCGATGAACGAACTAAGGTTCATATTAGCAAAATTTGTAATGTTCTTTAACATCAACAAATAAGTACCCCATTCATTGTAAGGCAATGCATCTGCCAATTTATCTATCCACTCCTCATTAGTCTTGGTTATCTTCAATCTCCCCATCTCCAAAACTAGATGCCAATATCTTTCGATCAATTCTTTTGTAGACTCTCCCTTGATACCAATAAAACTATCAAACTTCTTCTGTGCAATATCTGTTGGAGTCTGAACAAGCATACCATATCCTAAAGACGAAATATAAGATTCAGAATCCATGTTTCAGTATTGAAAGATTCACGAAGACTGATTTTCAAACGATACAAAAATTCACACAATCTAAGATCAATTCAATCACTTTATCAAACCACTGAATCAGATGAATATCCGATTGAGTGACAAAAATCCGGTGACAACGGATCGATTGGAGATTCGCTCGGCCGGGTATCCGATGCTTGACAAATACCTGAAACACAGACAAATAGAACTGATTAGGATCGGGTGGCAACTAGTTCTGATTGTCACTTGGTTCAAAAATTATTTTTAGCTCAAAGTCCACATATTTCAATTTTCACGAAGCCCACTAAACCAGTTTCAACAATCTTGGATAATCGACCCAAATGAAAAATTATCACAGCCCAAATCGTTTGATTATTAAAATGGGCTAATTATCACGTTACTCAAATAGATCACATGCAGCCGACATTTTCATTTAATTGTTCAACAAAACTTGAATTGTGTGATTGGGCTGTGATGACAAGTGGGCCGGTGATTATATAATGTTTCTCTTAAAATTTCTTTTGTCACATGCAAACTTTATACTTATCAAGTGTCAATTTATGAAAATCACGTGCAACTACCCAATTCAAGTTCCAAGTTTCACTTGATAGAACCGATACAAAGGTGGTCTGACAAACTTTATCTTTTCAACACAATTTTATTTGACCAATTATATTGAACCAAGAAATATCACATGCACACATTCAAGTATTGACAACATATCACCAATATTCTTGACACTTTAATACGTCGCTAATAACAGTTTCTTCTTTGTTAACCAAAACAACAAATAACACTCTACTCTATTCCAGTTCAGTTCAGTTCTGATTCACTCGACTCAACAACATAATCAACTGAACTGAATCAACATCTCACATAATCGATCAAAATCTTAATCAAAATGGATCCGATAACACCAAAAAACAACCGGTTTAAACAATTTTCACTGAAAGCAATCAAAACTCAGTCCATAATCGATCGAATTAGCACAAACAACAAACCGAAACTGATCGAAAATCAACTGAAACAGTCTAAAATCGATCCAATTCAGTTCGAAACTCAATCGAATCAAATCAAAATGATCCGAACTTCGTCGAAATCACACGAAACAATCTGAGATATACAAATGATTCACCGAAAATCACCGAAAATCAATCCGAAACTTTCTGAAACTATCAAACAACAATCGTCACTTAGTCCGAAAAACACTGAATCAAACTGAATATTGATTGAAACAGTCCGAAATTAACCGAAGATCACAGAATCAGTCTGAATTCAACCAAAATACGATTCGTTTTAGAAACAAACTTGAATTCAGATTTCTTCTTTGAACAAAAGTATATACAGATTCAGAACAAATTCTTCTACGATGAACACACTTAAAATCTCAAAATTTAAATCGGAAACAAACTGCAACAGATCGGAAACTCAAAGAAGATTCAAATAAAATGTGTCGAACTCAGATTTAGATCTAGAATGAAGTGTAATGTGTTTAAGCTTTGAAACGTTGATGACGTCAGTGATATACAGTTACTGTATTCAACATCTCATGAAGTTTTCTTAGATTTAATCGATTTTATCAATGTAATTCTCAACTGATTTGAATGTGCATATTGATAAGATTTCAATTATGTTTATCAGAATGTTCAAAACATGATCCGAACAGATCAAAATCACATCAAAAATCAACCAAAAATCATTCGATTTCACCGTAACTCGTCGAAAAACGTCCGATTTCGATCACGATTACACGCAGAGCTATCCGTAGCTCTGATACCACTTGTGAGTACAGGATCGGATCGTAAACGATCACTAGATCTGCGGTGAATTCGATTTAACGTGCGGAATCCGTTAAATCGAACTGTAATCGTGCGCGAAAGCGTAATTAAACAACGTTTGTTACAAAACGACTACAACCGGACAGAGTTTCGACTCAATCTATACAACGAACACTCGAGATCTAATCAACGTGACGTAATCGAAGTGTTCTTGACGAAGATCTGATGAACTTGTAAAAGTTCTGTTCAAGCGAAATAAGTTCTCTTCCGATTGCTCTCTTCTCCACTTCTAATTCCGTTTGAATGAGATCACCTGATTTATATAGTTTGGTCAATGCTTGCATTTTAAGCGAAATCATGTTTTAACCCTTTTCAAGCGGAACCATCTTGTAAGCCTTTTCAAGCGGAACCATCTTGTAAGCGTTTTCAAGCGGAACCATGTTTTATGTGTGCATGCATTACGTACAAAATCAAAATCCAGTGCATGCCATTTCTTGTTTGATGATGTCATATGAATGATGTCATCAATAAGAATGATGACATCATTCTTGTTCAGATCCGCTCCGTTCGTATCGTGTCATACCGTATACTGACCTAACATTACCTAACGACACCTAGTGAAACCTAGCGAAACCTCTGTCCGGTATTTTACAGACTCAAGATACTAGACTTTACATGTATAGTTAGATTTCTATCTATGGCCACACACATAGTGCACTAACAGCAACATCTGGAAGAGCACGTCGATTCGTTACTAGTTGCAGGGCAGGTAAACGGGGAATACGCTGCCAAAGGGGACATCATGATCCTCTAACTCGAACAAGCCAAGCAACTAACATCACAATTCACCTCCTTCAACATTGTACACATCAATAGTAGTGAGAACAAACCGACTGATGCACTTTCCAAACTGTCATCAACCAGCTTCCAACACCTGGCAAAGGATATACACATTGAAGTCCTCAAAAATCCTTAGATACCCTTGCGCCAGGTCAACGTCATCCAATACGGAGTAACGTCTTGGATGACACCAATCATAAGATACCTACAATCAGAGATTGCCCCAGAAAACAAAGCGGAAGCAAGCAAACTGCAATACAAAGCGTTCCACTATCAAATGGGGGACGGTATCTTATACCGTAAGTCATACCTGGGGCCAATTCTACGATGTGTCAACCCTCTAGATGCCACATATCTAGTCTGAGAAATACATGAAGGCATATGTGGCATCCATGCAGGACCGCGCATGGTAGTGGCCAAAATCATGAATGTTGGGTATTATTGGCCTGGCATGCACCTGGATGTTGTTAAGATCTTGCGCAAGTGCTTCAACTGTCAACGACACGCACCTAAGACATTACGCCCAAAGAACAACCTGATTCCAGTCACCACCACTTGGCCTTTTCAGAAATCGGCCATAGACGTCGTGGGACCTTTTCCAGACGCACCAGGTGCGGTAAAATTTATCATAGTGGCGGTCGATTACTTCACCAAATGGGTGGAAGAAAAACCCCTAGCTTCCACCACCGCTATGATAACACGATAGTTTATCTGGGAACACATCATCTGTCGTTTCGGTTTACCAATGTGCATCGTAACCGACAACAGCACCTACTTCGTTGCTGACGATTTCCAAAAATGGCTCAAAGAACAAAACATCAAACACATCTTCTCTTCTGTGGCGCATCCCCAAGGGAATGGCCAGGTAGAAAGCATAAACAAATGTTTAGTCGAAGGAATAAAAGCACGGTTGGGAACAGCCAAACGAGGCTGGGTCGATGAACTCCCAAGTATTCTATGGGCACATAGGACCAACCCAAAGACAAGCAACGGCGAGACACCCTTCAGCCTGGTCTAAGGCTCTAAAGCAGTGATCCCAACTGAAATTGGTCTCCCTTTACCAAGAATGCTGATAAGAGCAGCCAGCGCAGGCTTGACTTAGACCTCTTGGAGTAAAGGCGCGAAACTGCAGCCATCAACGAGGCTAAGTACAAAACCAAGCTAGAAAAATACTACAATGCGCATGTATGAATTTGCACGTTCAATCCAGGAGACTATGTCCTTCACGATAACAAAGCCTCTAATGCAAAACGCCCAGGCAAACTCGCCCCTAAATGGGAAGGCCCATACCTCATCCATGAGGTCTTGGGCAAAGGCGCATACAAACTATAGACATTAGAAGGTGACCTTATCGCAAGGACTTGGAACGCACAGCATATCAGACGCTGCTATATGTAAGCCTGTAATTTACACTTTCCATGTACTTAATGGCCCACGTGCCATTTGTTCATAAATAAATAAACAGTTGCTACAACATTGTTTATCTCTTAATCCTATTACAAATGCGTGTTACACTTTGTGGCATCTACAAAAACAGATTGGCAAAATCTTCATTTGCAATACCTATACAAAGTGGCAGTCACACATAAATATTTTAATAGTTAACAAGAGCAAACATTGCAATGTATCCGATCGGGTGCATACGATGAAACACTTAAGGATTTTTCAAACCTGAACACATTTCCTACACCCTAACGGGATATAGACGGGAAATGACTACTACTTACACGACAATGGTGTACAGTATACTTATTATTTCACGCGTTGCCTAACCAGTGGAACGGAAATAATGAAAGATGTCGACTCACTCGCGCTCTAATACCCACAGAGTCACATGTTAACATACTTGCGTGTCATCTAGACATGCAAAAAGCAAACTCTCGACTTACTATTATTTACACACGCCTTAAACATTGGCCTTAAATTATATTAACTCACTCGCACTCACACAAAGTCAAACAGTAAATACCATTTTTTATAAACTTTGAGCCAAAAAGCAGTTGTATATTCAAAATACTTATGCACCTAACAGGTGCTTGAAAGACAACCTTTACATCGTTTCAACAATTTCCAATAAATTTACAAAGACAAGAAAGAAGGCAACAAGGCACGCAGGCCCAACATATTCTGCACTTCCACAGCTGGTGCCCTCACCCTCTTTCCTTGGTTCAAAAAGCATTCGTAAACGGTCCACATAGTCATCTACCTCCAAACATGCTTCAGTCTACTCAACGGCAAGAATGGTCAGACTGTTATACGCATCTACCGCAGTATTAAAGGCAGCTTCAGTGTCCACGCCGTGTAACGCACACCGTTAATCGGTAAATTTGCTTGCGAAGAACGGGTTCACATCATTAAGGCACTGATTATAGCTAGTCTTGAACCCAGCCTGATGCGTGCGCTCATTCACATCAGCGACCGCAGCAGTGTTCTTAGGGGCATTAAGGATGGCCTCCACAATCTAATCATACGACAAAAAAAAAAAAAAAAAGAATTACTAAGGCAAACAGAAGGAATAAGCAGACACAAGGTACTTACATGGCCAATACCAAATTACCGCATCCAAGCGCAGCCACTAGTGAGCTGGGCAATTGAAGTGGCCAACCCGTCTCTATCCTCCTTAGCTTGCGTTGCCCGCGCCTCAGCCTCGATAGCACGGAGAGTTACATCCCCAAGGATCGTCTCTTGAGTCTTCAATTCCTCCTTTTTGCAAAGAAAATACACAAGTATAAAGAGGCAGTCTCCAACACTTGTCCAAACAAGAAAACAACTAAGGGAAAAATGAGTTCATACCTGGAGCCCCTCTACACTTTTGCTCAACTTGGAGCGATCAGCATTTGCATCTGCAAGCTCCTTCAGCGCAGCCGCAGCACGCGCTTCGACCTCTTTCAGTGTAGCAGCACCGCGTGCTTCTGCTTCTTTCGCGGTCGACTCAGCTGCGGTTTTCTCCTTGACCAGAGTAGCATTCGCCGCCTTCAAGTTGTTCAACTCTTAACGAAGACGGAAAAGCTTTTCATTCTCTCTAACACAAGCTTCCTTCCAAAGCTTGTGCTCTTCAGTAAGAAGATTGGCAAGAGAACGAACTTGTTTAAGGTCGGAGGAGGCGGCCCACTCTTTTGTCTTCTTCAACGTTTCAAACTCGGCTTTCTGCTTCTCCATGCACTCCTCAGCCACTTGTGCAGTCTTCATCAAAGCCTCGGCTTTTTCCCTTAGCTGAATTGTTTCTTCTTCCCTGAGATCTAGGGAAGTATAGTCCTCCAAAATCGCATTCGTGAATATGGAGCCCCCAATAAGCATGGAGGCAAGTTGATTCTGCAAGCTTTGGCGACCAAAGCCCCGAGCACGAATGGTCTCAGCAGTGGTCCCCAACCACCTTAGAGCTTCCCTACAAACCGAGAGATCATTCATTATCTCATCCCCTTGTAAAATACCCCAAGGGGGATGGTGGACATTAAAACTATGCCCTGCCAAGTAAGAGCGGTATTAATAATCCAACTCAGTTTCATGCGGCTGAATTGGAGGTTGTTCTTCAACCCCCTTGCCCGCGACACTAGAGCTGGAAACATTTGCATGAATAAGGGACTCGGGCTTTTTGCCCTTTTATCTCCGCCACCAAACGGGTCGAACAAGTTGTTTGATGCATCCAACGTATTAGCAATTAGATCACCCCCAATCTTCTTAAACAACGGCTCCACATGCTCAGCATTGGGGGTACCTTCATTGCTCACCACCTCAACAACAGGTTCCTCCACAGTCTTCTTCTGATCTTCCGCACCCGAAGCCTTCAGTGAGGAAGACCGCAGAGTAGATGCGTAGATTGGTTTCTTCACAGTTTCTACAAAACAAGGAATCCCTATCAAGCAAACTGCAGGCATAAATTTGTAAAAAACATATAACAACTTACCAACAAAGCCAGCAGGTTTATGTTTGGGAAGTACCACCACCCTAGTCTTCCGGAGTTTTGGTCGCTTTTCGCCACCAGCAGCGGCGGTATCTTCTTACCTCCCTTTATCAGCAACAGGCTTAGTACCCGCAGTCGCACCACCCACGCGCGAAGAAGCATTTGGAACACCCAAGCCCTCAAGAGTGTCAGACACTATCACGTAACTTCATATTTGCGAAATCGAGGGCGGAAGGTACCTGATGCACCCGGTACCAGTGGAGGAATGGTAACAGGGGTATGCGCTTTCCTTTTCCTTTTCTGCTTATCAATTACTACCGTAGAAGGTACGGACGGGACACCCGCCGCCGCGGGATCTCCCAGCGCCCCAAGATTACCTGCGGTCAATACAATTTGTTATAAGCTAACATTACCAAAAGAAGAATAATGTGGGCAGATGAAAAACACTTTACCTTTGCGTTGTGGTAACAAGGCATTCAGTGCGGCCTCATCAGGAACCCGGAAGTTCCCAACAATGGTATCATACCATCCTTCCTCATCCGAACCGCACTTGACAATCTCAATGTTGCCCTCGAAATCCGCACAGAACATTCTCCATATTGGAGCCCCAACTACAGAGTCATCTATTTCAATCATTAATACAATCAAAGCGGTACAAAAAAGAGCAAAACGCACATGCACTTACCTTCTTTTTTTCTCCTACAACACAGGCTTCGTCTTCTGCCCCGGTTTGCCCCGCAACATCATCCGCAGAATCTGCAACTCCCTGTTCACCAATTTTTTGGAAAGGATAACATGAAGGTGCGGAAGCCAGGCTTGTTTCCCATGTTCAGGGGTATTCAACTGCTCCATAGTAATATTATCAGTCACATTCCTAAAATGCAACCTATCAGTGACCGCGACCGCTTTCACATAGAAAAATTTGGCCTTCCACTTGGTCAGGCCCTTTGGTGCGGTCATAAGCCTGGGGGCACCGTACCGCAGGATGAAAGAAAAGAAGCCAAGCATTTTCGTCATCTGGTAGAAACGTCGGAAGTCCTCTACCAAAAGTACCACATTCTGGGCACGGAATGTATACTCAAAGTGACGAGCACGTACCATTCCCAAAGGGCTCAGTTGGGAAATATGGATGTTGTAGTACACGAACAACTCCACCATCAAAATCGTCAGTGGAAAACGGAGATTATAAATCTCGAACCAATCAGAAAACATACAGATGCAACCGGCTGGAGCATCACCAGCAGTATCGCTTTCTTGGGGATACCTTGCCCCGTAGGACGTCGGCATTTGGATATTCGTCATCAAGTTAACGAATTCAGACTCCCTCCACTTCAAAACTGGCAAGAACTTGCCAGGGGCATTAACTTCCGTCTCCTCCTCTGCCACCGACGACGACGGTGGGTCAGGAATTACCGGAAACGGAGAAGATGGTTTAGAAGGACTAGCCATCACAAATAAACAATAATGAAGAAGAACAAGAAACTTCGAAACTCTCATCGGAAAATGCAAGATTTTTGGTCGGAGAAGACAGAGAAAACTAGAATTCTCACCGGAAAATTTCGAAATTACGAACAAGTGAGGAGAAACCTTTTCTAAAAGGTTTCCCCATTTATACCCATCGCAATTAATGCGATCATGGTAACCGAACAAACGTGCGGTCTTTGTGCCTATCGCAGACTGCCATGTGTCAGACGACGGTTCTCTGACGGTTACTACGCGTGTGTGGCCACCCACGCGCCTGACTACAGACAACCTTTTGCACTCCTACTACAGTGCATTTATTGCCTCGGGAAGTGCGAACGTCATTTCATTTCAGCACATGCCAGCTAAATCTCACCAACTTCCACCAATCCGCACGTGCGGTCTACAACGTCTACAGTAAAGGACAAAATGAAGACAGATTCATATACGCGGTATGAGGTTTATCTGGTATCTCATACCGCAACCCATACCGCATGTCATTTTTACACACCCCCTAAAAAAGAGAAAAATATATATACATACTTATTAAAGGGGGATAACAAAGCTCTTTCTAGCTTTAGTTCCACACGTGGAATATGCGGAGAGCTCACACACACGCGGCCCGCGCAGGTGTGTCATATACTCAGAATCAGCGATATTCTTTGGACTGTGAAAACCGCATCTCAGGAACATGCAAAGCAGGGCTCCTTAGAGCCTCTTCAAGCTTCAAATCCCTTATCTCCGGTTCACAACCACTGAGGGGATATAAACAACTTCTCACTAAGGGGACGATGGTTATGAGGAGCGACCGCAACTCAGCAACCAACGCTCCTGAACCTTCAAGAGCCACATCAAGTGCAACATTCTTTTAAAGCGAGTCTTCTGTTATAAACCGCAGACAGTCACTAGGTGTTGCGGCCGATCTGTAACTATGGAATCGGTGGCTACGGAAGAGCCACGACTTGACATCACAAAGATGGTGGACCACAACACCGCACCATGTCCTCCCGATAGGACAAGGCACGGAAAGCCAGTTCAAGGAAGCCACTTCAAGGAAAACTAATCACAATTTCCTAAACCAAAAGTGGCTACAGAACGAATGCCTAGGGCGAGTTCACCCAAACTCCTGATAATTATTGTGAACTCAAAGAGCGGGAAGCTCAACAATGGAGGTAACAAGTCTGCTTATAACTTTATCTATCCACCCATTGTCTGGATAAAATAAACAATGGTGGGCACAAGTCTGCTTATGACCATGTTTATTTGCCCATAGTTTCACCTCAACTACTCACATTGTTCGACCAAACACGGCCAACAATGCAAGGCAACTGTCACACCCCGACCACGTAAAACAACAAAACGTGGCGGAAACGTCGGGGAGTGTTGTAACAGAATCATTGTTTCACAACCATGGATTAAATAATTTGGTTTTATTGAATTATTGAACTCATTGTTTTATTACAAATCAAATAAATACAAATATTGTCTTTCAAATTTTAAAGTCGCTAAGGCACGAGTCCACCCTATGTATGTTGATGTGCGTGAATTAAATATATTTTTAATTAAGTTTTTCTTCACACAAATTTAGTTTTAAAAATGGTTTTTCACCTAAAAACTAACTACACACACAAAAGGGCAAGTGTACCCGTCGAGTGGTAATATAGCCAATCGGTAAGAACCGGATATCAATCCGTGGATGCGGTGTCTCGATACTAAACTTTTGCTACTTTAAAGCCTTTTCAAATGATTGGGTTGATTTTTCTAACTTAGCATGCAAAGAAATAAACTACTAAAAACCTAACAAGAAACAATATCTAAGAAAGGGTTGCCTAAACTAAGTATCCACTAACTCACATGTGACAACAAAGGGGAAGGAGGTTGTGATGATGCAAGCTCTAAAATTAACTAAGTCCCCAATCAAGGTTTCCTAGTCTATAATTCTTAGGAAAACTAAAATGAATTAACATTCTAATCACCTAAAAATTATTCTTTTAAGCTCACTTGCTAAGTTGGTGTTAATCTTTAATAATGAGTTAATTGTTTGTCAAAACTCCTAACTCTACAAATTAGGGAAAACTAATATGAAAAACACACTAATCACCCTAACTTGGTTTCAAGTAGTTGGCACTATCATCATGTTCTTGATATGAACCACAAGCATGGTCATGCTAGCTAACAATTTTGGCCTAAATCATCAAACTAACAAGAACACAAACTATAGAATCCACATAAACATACTTATGATCTTTCCAAATCTATATGCAAGAATTCATACATATGCTCAAATCATCATTCAATCACATTAGCAATCACCATTCCTAGTTTCATGCTATGAATCATACTAACAAGTTAACAAGTTAACAAGATTCAATAATCATAATCTTTACATGGGCTTTCCAACACAACATGTAAATGCTTATGAGCAAACATTCAAGAACAAGAACTTTAAGCATACACATGAACTCCAAGAACAAGATTAAATACCAACATGAAGATTAACAAGAACAATCATCACATCTACTTCCATGTTATCACATATTCATTAGCTTCAACAAAGTTTAGACAACTCAAATGTTTAGCCCATAAGGCTCATGACTACCAAATCAAGTGCAAAGAAACATAAATTGTTCATAAAGTAATAAGCTAACCAAGTTAAAGACAAGATTAAAATGATGTTTGAGTAGATCTTCAAGTGATTAAGTCCTCTTCAAGGCTCCCTCTTGGCTCCAACAAGCTTCCAAGACCAGATTCTTGAGAGAAAAAGTCACCAAAATGCTCCAACTCCCTTGCAAATGAGCTAAAAACTTGTATTTAAACTCTGTGCGTTTGGCACTACCATGCCACCTTTTGGCACAGTCGTGCTTGGCAAGTGTCAGAGCCACTTTCTTGAATGTTGACCAAGTATGCTTCCATTTTGGGAAATATCGCGCTCAAAAGTTCCCGAGGTGGCACGGTCGTGCTCGGGCATGGTCTGGTCGTGCCAGCCGATAGTGCTCGGCAACGATCTCGGAAACACTCTGATCTGGGGCTCAAATTGACCTGGCACGGTCGTGCCAGTGGTTGGCACGGTCGTGCCGTTTCTGGATTTTGATGGTGCTGGTGCCGGATGCAAGTGCTGATCAAGAGTGCCGATGTCGGAAGGTCTGGCACGGTCGTGCCAGTGTTTGGCACGGTAGTGCCGTATCTGGCAGTTTGCTGGAATGCATCATTTTCGCTCTATTTTGCTCCAAAAGCCTCCGTTTCAACACCGGGCCGAAGCCCGGACCTGTATTTTCACAAACAACTCAAATGAGTACCAAAATCAATGAAAATACAAAGATTTTTCGCATAAACGGGGCGTATTTGACGTTTAAAAGATGTATAAATTCTTATACATCAAACATCCCCACACTTGAACTTTGCTTGTCCTCAAGCAAACTAAAATCAACGAAACTCTCTAAATGTCAATCATCTCAACTAGCATTTCATAAGCACAAACAAATAACTCGGGTCAAAACAATCAAGGAGTGCTCAATATAAAGAAAGAACCGAAAAGAAATAAGTAAAATATGCTTATGAGCAATGGTCCATCTTGGAAATCCCTACAAGTTCACCAAGCATCCTCACAATGTTCACACACACTCGGCTAAATATAGGTGTACATATAATTCGTGGAGTATGTTTAGAACACTCGATGCCAAGACGATAACTATGCGATATCATAAGCTTGTGAAAGGATCAATTCTAATCACTCGGCAAAAATAAAGCATAAATCATGAGGTCTTGTTTGGGTTGTAACTTGGCTTGGGTTAAGGGTGTGGAAGTGGATTTTGAAAAGTGGCTAAAACGGTTGTAACCCGACGGTTTGACAAACTTGAAATACAAGAAAATAGAACTATACAAATAAATAATACCTAACCAAGAGCTAACCGACAAGTATTGCTTTTCACTCCCAAAATTGCTCTAACAAAGCCGATTGATAAGGCTTTTTCATCTATATTTCTGTTTTTTTTTTTTTTTTTTTTTTTTACAACTCATGCTTTGGAGAGAACTAAGTACGTCTACTTAGATAAAAAAACTCTTGATCATGAGGGTACATAACAACAAAGAAGAAACTATACAAAACTACAAGTTAATCATCAACCAAACCGGGCTTCCAAACAAAAATGGGTTCAAAATATAAAAGGCTAATTTGGCTAAGTGGTTAATATTTTGGTGGTTTAAAAGAAACGAACGGGAAAGGCTCAAATTGGTTTAACTAAGGGAATGATTTGGGTAGGGAGGTGAATAAAAATGGCTAAAATAGAAAGGTTTCCTAATGCCTCAATCACTTCTATGCTTGAATTCTTGCTTTGTGGCCTCGAAATGCATACCTAACACAAGTTCTAAATCGCAAAAGTTATCCGGCTCACTCAATCTTTGCCCGCAAAAACATGAGCAAAAATAATCCTAAAGCTATAAGGCTCAAAAATAACTCACGGAAACGGGCGTATTGGGTAAATATGCAAGGCAAACAAGTAGGCCAATCGCTTGATTTCTCATGCTCAATTTTATACAAAAAACATGTTACTTAACGGTTTTCCTTACACGAGCGAACCCCCTTTTTGCGTTTACCCTTATTTATTTGTCAAAAATTTTGGTGCTTATTTGATACTTATGTTGATTTGATTAATATGCCACAAAAATTGTTAAAAGAGAGCTTTGCATCATCATCATCATCATCATTATTATTATTATTATTATTATTGTTGTTGTTGTTGTTGTTGTTGTTGTTTTTTACAACAAAGCTCAAGCGATAGACCACCTCCCCAGACTTGAATTGTACATCGCCCTCGATGTACAACAAAAAAATTGAATAAGCAAAGGAATTGCGAATTCAAAACAATTAAAGGAAGGCGGGAACACAAAAACTCCCCTAAAACATAAGGCTAGAAGCGGAACAAGATGAAGCAAAAAGGAGCATCCACAACGAACTACCAAGCCATCCATCAAACCAACATCTCATTGAGCCAACACTGCACACTTAGCAAACATGATCAAACTCAAAAGAATTTACCCAACCCAGTTTACCCTTGCCTTTTTTTTTCATTTATATAGCCCACTAAACTAACAATTAAAACTAAATATATATTCTTCCGACGGAGGGGTGTACGGACGGTGCAAAATGGCACACCCCTCAAACACAAAAGACTAAAAGATAAACATGAAAGTGGCGAGGCAGTGGGCTAATACCCACAATGCCATCGCCACGAGCAAACTTTCAAGGAAAAAAAAAGGAAACAATACAACTACATACACAAAAAACTAAAAACAAAACTAACAAATAATCATTTTTTTTCTTTTTTCAGTTAATCACATAAAAGACAAATAAAACAAGTAGACAAAAATTTTATACACTTTTCACAATGGCTAAATAAGTAACTCGAATCGTTTTCAAGAAGACCGCATCCCCGGCAACGGCGCCAAAAACTTGATGTGCGTGAATTAAATACATTTTTAATTAAGTTTTTCTTCACACAAATTTAGTTTTAAAAATGGTTTTTCACCTAAAAACTAACTACACACACAAAAGGGCAAGTGTACCCGTCGGGTGGTAATATAGCCAATCGGTAAGAACCGGATATCAATCCGTGGATGCGGTGTCTCGATACTAAACTTTTGCTACTTTAAAGCCTTTTCAAATGATTGGGTTGATTTTTCTAACTTAGCATGCAAAGAAATAAACTACTAAAAATCTAACAAGAAACAATATCTAAGAAAGGGTTGCCTAAACTAAGTATCCACTAACTCACATGTGACAACAAAGGGGAAGGAGGTTGTGATGATGCAAGCTCTAAAATTAACTAAGTCCCCAATCAAGGTTTCCTAGTCTATAATTCTTAGGAAAACTAAAAATGAATTAACATTCTAATCACCTAAAAATTATTCTTTTAAGCTCACTTGCTAAGTTGGTGTTAATCTTTAATAATGAGTTAATTGTTTGTCAAAACTCCTAACTCTACAAATTAGGGAAAACTAATATGAAAAACACACTAATCACCCTAACTTGGTTTCAAGTAGTTGGCACTATCATCATGTTCTTGATATGAACCACAAGCATGGTCATGCTAGCTAACAATTTTGGCCTAAATCATCAAACTAACAAGAACACAAACTATAGAATCCACATAAACATACTTATGATCTTTCCAAATCTATATGCAAGAATTCATACATATGCTCAAATCATCATTCAATCACATTAGCAATCACCATTCCTAGTTTCATGCTATGAATCATACTAACAAGTTAACAAGTTAACAAGATTCAATAATCATAATCTTTACATGGGCTTTCCAACACAACATGTAAATGCTTATGAGCAAACATTCAAGAACAAGAACTTTAAGCATACACATGAACTCCAAGAACAAGATTAAATACCAACATGAAGATTAACAAGAACAATCATCACATCTACTTCCATGTTATCACATATTCATTAGCTTCAACAAAGTTTAGACAACTCAAATGTTTAGCCCATAAGGCTCATGACTACCAAATCAAGTGCAAAGAAACATAAATTGTTCATAAAGTAATAAGCTAACCAAGTTAAAGACAAGTTTAAAATGATGTTTGAGTAGATCTTCAAGTGATTAAGTCCTCTTCAAGGCTCCCTCTTGGCTCCAACAAGCTTCCAAGACCAGATTCTTGAGAGAAAAAGTCACCAAAATGCTCCAACTCCCTTGCAAATGAGCTAAAAACTTGTATTTAAACTCTGCGCGTTTGGCACTACCATGCCACCTTTTGGCACGGTCGTGCTTGGCAAGTGTCAGAGCCACTTTCTTGAATGTTGACCAAGTATGCTTCCATTTTGGGAAATATCGCGCTCAAAAGTTCCCGAGGTGGCACGGTCGTGCTCGAGCATGGTCTGGTCGTGCCAGGCGATAGTGCTCGGCAACGATCTCGGAAACACTCTGATCTGGGGCTCAAATTGACCTGGCACGGTCGTGCCAGTGGTTGGCACGGTCGTGCCGTTTCTGGATTTTGATGGTGCTGGTGCCGGATGCAAGTGCTGATCAAGAGTGCCGATGTCGGAAGGTCTGGCACGGTCGTTCCAGTGTTTGGCACGGTAGTTCCGTATCTGGCAGTTTGCTGGAATGCATCATTTTCGCTCTATTTTGCTCCAAAAGCCTCCGTTTCAACACCGGGCCGAAGCCCGGACCTGTATTTTCACAAACAACTCAAATGAGTACCAAAATCAATGAAAATACAAAGATTTTTCGCATAAACGGGGGCGTATTTGACGTTTAAAAGATGTATAAATTCTTATACATCATATGTCATGCATCAACAATCATCACATAGCAGAACCTAAAACATGTGTAGAAATAGGTATGTCAGCATAAAAATGCCTGTGAGATACATAGGTTTTATTAATGCATGATTCATGACTTGTAAGTTTAAAAGAATGTTTAACAAAAATAGTCATGAACTTAAAAATATTTTCTTTTATAAATCATATAACAAGTGATAAGAAATCAGAAGATATAAAAGAAAGATGCATAAATAAATAATTAAGTAAAATGGGTTTGTATAAAATATGTTTTGATAAAATGGGTTGTAGTATATATATAATATACTTTGGTTTTAAGAAAGTCGAATAAGTAATATGTTAAAATATATTTCAGTTCCAAAATAGTTAAACAGACAGTATATTAAATATACTTTAGTCGTCAAAATAATACGTTTCAGTAGTATTTCAAAAGTATACTTTGGTTTTATTAATAACATATTAAACTATGTTTTGGTTTTATAAATAACATATTTAAACTATTCTTTGGTTTTATGAATAACATATTAAACTATGCTTTGGTTTTATAACTAACATATCAAACTATGTTTTAGTAATTAACAAAATATATGTTGTTTTGTACAATATCAGACATGAGAGTATATCAAACTATACCTTTGGGAGTATAACAAAATATACAACAAAAATGTGATTTGGAATTCATTCAAACCTTAGTGTATCAAAATACACCTTTGAGACTATAGAAATACCACAAAGGCAATCTCTATTTGGATAAAATATCGGTTTCTGACATTCCTTACAACAGGAATGGGGTGTCTAGTCCTATAGCGCTATATCATACTACCAATCGGTCTGGTGAATGTATAAAATAAGTACAATCCAACAATTAATTTTATAATCTTTGAAAAATTAGTGTTTAAACCATAAATAATCATTCAGTTTGTCAAAAGATAAGTACTAACATGTATAATCAATTATACTTTTGAAATCATGAACATAACAATTAGGTACACATGTTTCACCCCAAAACATTGAAAACAGTAAAAGAGGGGACTATGTACTCACTTGAGAATGCTTAGAAGTCTTGAACAACAACCAAGGAAAGCTAGAGGGAGCACGGAATCAAACGGCACCTAATATATGTAATTATGTGAATAAACCGGACCTAAATCGGAAGATCGGATAGAATGAGGTCTTGTAAACCAACTGAGTATTGAAACTCATGTAATATGGTTTAACAAAGCCTAAATTCTTGGTCGGAACCTATCCTAAGTGCTTTCGACCCGTTACGACCCATTAAGGTAGCTTACGCCACTTTAACGTGTCGTTCGCGTAGACGCGCGTTCGAGACGTCTAACTAGTCCTATGACAAGTATTAAATGCCCTAACATGTTTAAATATGTTGCATAAACAGTTAAGTGACAAAAGTTTAAGTTACATATGCTTAAAATCCAATTATGCATGAAAAGGGCGTTGTGGTCATTTACCTAAGGCATATAAACTACGTATCATACAACTACTTAAACTATGTGACCATAAGGTATAACCTCGGAAGGTTATTCCCTATAAAACTATGGTCACTAAACTTGCTTGGTCGGATCCTAATGATCGACCAAACGGGTCGAGTTCGAAAGTCTAAGCGGTGGTTTAGACCGCTTGACTTACGACTCCATACAAGCACTAAACTAAAAGTGACGAGCTAAACATGTTAGAACATGCTTAACTAAATTAGAAAACAAGTTTTGATATCAAAACAAAGTGTTTTGATATCCAAGAGTAGTTTTGTTGCAAAATACGCATAAATGCGCATTTTGACCGAAACTACGACTCGTCACTACGCCTAATCAACTTGGTAATTAGTAGGTATAGTCACAAGGGACTATAACCATCGTGATTACGCTCACGTTGCAAAGTTCAAAAGACCTTTGTATTGACCAACTCGTGGTCAAAGAAGAAAGTCAAACATTGTTTGACTTTCACGCTCGAAAAGCGATAAAAGAACGAAAGAAGCTTACAAAGGGTCCTTGCTAGGGAGAACTTGATCTAAATATCTCAGGTATGAAGTTTAGCAACTTCAACTTAGAGAAATCAGATCAAGGGTGAAGAAAAATGAATGAGGGCCATGCTATTTATACTTGTTGGAAACACACAAGATCAAGACACGTGTTTATGTAACCTCCAAGCAAAAGATCATGGCCATACATGTGTTTGGTGCAGGTTAGAAGCCTTGGAGAGGTGTTAACTTGGTTAACACACCAAGAAATTTGCATAAACAGCCCCTGAACATCAAACAGATTGCTAAAAATGGATTTCTGGAACTGGGCACTTTTAGGCGCCCCGCGTAAACTGAGGGACAAGGCTTACACGGCCCGCCTGGTCCCTGCAGTTCGGCATAACTTTCATTATTTACAGCTTAGGTCCCTGCACATACATAAGCCCATTTTTGGCACTTTTAACCCCCGTTAAGCTATTTTCAAGGCGCTGCAAGGTCATTAAAGTTTAGAGGACTCAAAATATGCTCAGAAAACTCTCGGATGTAGGTTCGTTTGGTCGTACGGTCACGTTATTCGTTTAATTACGACGAAACTCAAACGGACGCGAAAACGATCCAAATTAAGCGACGAATGGAATTTTATCATGCCAATTACTAAAATAAATTATTTTAATGATTACATAAATTTTTGGGTGTCCGGATATATTCAGAACGTAAGATACGTGTGAAAATGCAAACTTATGCACTTTTTGATGCTTTTAGTCCCTATTGATCAAATAAGTTTATTTTAGCATACCGAACTCCTCAAAGCCTATTTCTAAGATATCTAAAGGATATTTAAGGTATGTTTAACTTATGATCATGTTCTGGAATGTTCGTCACAGTACGAATCGGCATACTTTCACAGTTTGTCGAAATTAGTCCCTATAAGCGAATAAACTTGATTTCGACACACCAAACCATCCAAAACTTATTTCTAAGTTATGTAAAGGTTATTTAAGGTATGTTGAGACTATGTCACTGTTCCAGAGTGTTTGTTGCATTAAACTGGTTATATTTACGCATTAGATCGCGTATAACCTTCCATAAAGCGATTTAAAGCTCGAATCGCACAAGAATTGATTTGTGCAAATGAAACACATATTTATACAAATCCCAAGTATGAAATACAATATTTCATTGGTTTGGTATTCGTATGATGGTTGAAGTGACACAGGTGTCATAGTCTCCCCTACTTTAGGAAATTTCGTCCCGAAATTTTATTTTAGAGGAAACCTGTGAAGACAACAGTGATTGTTTCGCTTTCAAATGAATCCTTCGTACCCTAAGTAAAACTCTGGGTCACGTTAGGATTCCTAGCGAATTTGCCAACTGCCAAAGTGATGTCCTTGTAGTAACAAAATATTGAGTTTCGAACTACGGACAGAGGAACGTTTCTTATGAAGACTATCATAGGAAACTTGTGTGTGCTCGAAATCAGAGTCGGAGAGTGTAAGATAAAATGACATTGGTCAAGGTCCAGAACTTCTAGTAACTTAAATAACGCTACGTTCGCAATGTAACAAGGAACATTTATATATAGGAAGTACCAGCGGCGTATCCACCATGCCCCTTTCTACATTGTTCCCGTTTCGTTATTCTCATCACTATAGGTCTTAACATATGACAAAACTTCCTGTGGTTTCTGTGCACTGAATTCCATAATTATGTATGCATCAATAATTACGTAATTCCTTGCACAGTCCGTGTTGGTGCATGCGTCTGTCGACTTCGTCTTATATCGAGTCTTGCATTGTTCAGAGCACGAAGTTCAAGAAAACTTGTCAAAAGCTAATTCTGCTTGAAAGGGTCATCTGGTAATTCCAAAAAGAATTAGACATGTAATTTCGTTTGAACTACCTAATTCCGTTTGGATGTGTAATTTCGTTTGTAATATAATTCTGTTGGATTAGGATCAAATACAAAGGATCCTAATTGTAAGAGGTGTAAGAAGGATTTATAGAGTGACAAGTGTCCAATAACCTAAAAAAACCCACTACACAAAAAAACCCCACTAAAAAAAAAAAACCTTAAACATCCACCACCACCAAAAACCTAAACCCCCACCCCCCCCCCCACATCACCCACCCCCAAAAAAATTTTTTTTTTCTGCCGAGGGGGTGGGGGGTGGGGGTTTAGGTTTTTGGGCGGTGGTGGGGGTGGGGGGGGTTAGGTTTTTGGGGGGTGGGGGGTTAGTTTTTTTTTTAGGTTTTTGGGGGGTGGGGTGGGGGGTTAGGTTTTTTTGGGGTTTTTTTTGGTGAGGTATAGTTTTTTTTTTTGTTTTTTATTGCCCGGGGGGGGGGGGGGGTTAGGTTTTTTTTAAGGTTTTTGGGGGGTGGGGGGTTAGGTTTTTTGGGGGTTTTTTTGGTGAGGTATAGTTTTTTATTTTTCAATATTTTTTTTTTTTTTTTTTTTTGCCGGGGTGGGGTGGGGGGTGGGGGGGTTTAGGTTTTTGGGTGGTGGTGGGGTGGGGTGGGGGTGGGTGTTTAGGTTTTTGGTGGTGATATAGTGGGTTTATTTTTAGGTTATTAGACACTTGTCACTTTATAAATCCTTCTTACACTTCTTACAATTAGAAGCCTTTGTAGAATAACTTGACCCTAATTCCGTTTGAACTAAGTAATTCCGCTTGAGTCATGTTCAAGCGAAACTACCAAGTCTATAAATAGGTGCTAGGTCTTGTCATTTAAAAGGGAATTAGAATAGTGTTTTCCGACGGCGAAGCTTTGTCGAAGTGTCTCCAGATTTGTAATTGTTCAGATTTCAATCAAAAGACAGTTATAATTGAATATCTTGTTGAATTACACACAATATGTCAGTTTCCGCCTTTCATATTGTGTAGAACGCCTCTGAACGACTCGTTTCGGGTCCGTACATGATCCTACAATTGGTATCAGAGCTCAGGAGGAGGAGTTCTGCAGATTTCAGCTTGATTTCATTGTGTTTTCTTACTTCTACACCGTCTTTTCTCAATTGAACAAGTTTTACCGATCAAAATGATCTGAATTTCACATATCATAATCGAAATGATGTTAACAAATCCTTGAGAAAATTGGACCTTAATTCGACTTAAATCTGCTAAAATTGATAATTCCGCTTGAACTTCAAATCAAATATGCTGACATCATCCTAATTTCGTTTGAAATTGCACCTAATTTCGCTTGAAAAACATAATTCCGCTTGAGTATTTCACATCAGAGTGTATTTCCGTTTGGAAAGTTCAAACAAAATTAGTAATTCCGTTTCAAATTGGTATTCCGCTTGATATTTTCAAACGAAATCAGTGATTCCGTTTGAAGAGTATAATTTCGTTTGAATCCTTAATTCCGTTTGAAAGTTTGTGTGCAGGTTAATCTCGCTTGAAGTTTAATCTCGTTTGAAGTAATTTTGTTTGAAGAATTTAATTTCGCTTAATAAGTGTCTGTCTTGATAAACTTGCTACTGAATCATGAGTGAAGAATTTTATAACGCATTTGCCACATCTCCGACTACTCCGGCTGTCATTGCTCAAAACATGAACTTGGAAAATGAGACTGGAACTATGCAAAAACCCCCGAAGCTAATGAGCATTGAGGAGTATTACGGTTGGAAAGATCGGTTTGAAAACTGGGTTCAAGCAAATCATTTGAGATCTTGGGAGTGTATTTTGAAAAAATATGTACTACCACGTACTGATCTGCAAGTTGAGAAAACAATCTCTGAATTCACTGATAAAGAACGAGACATGTTCAAAGCTGAAAAGATGATGATTAGTCTACTTCAGCAAGCTATTAAAGAAGACATCTTTGTATTGCTTCAACATGACAAAACTTCAAAATCAATTTGGGATGCTCTTAAAATTAAATTTGAGGGAAGTGAGAAGATGATCAAAAGTAAAAAGGCTTTGCTTAAGAAAGAATTTGATCTATTCACAAGTTTTCCAGGGGAAGATACAAAGAAATTGATTGAAAGATATTGCCACTTAGTATGTTCTATGTCATTGTTAAGCATAACCAAAGAACGAGATGAATGAGTTGACAAATTAGCTGATGCTTTACCTCAAAAAGAATGGGGTACATTTTTGATGATCTTAAAGAACACCGGAGAATATGATGGTTTGACGATTTCTCAGTTCATCGAAAAGATTGAGGGTCAAGATCTTGAACAACAAAAGATTGCGAGGATGAATAATCCGAGTAATCACCAAGATGTGAAAATGTATTACAAAGGCAGTGTTCAAGAGGTTGAAATGAGTCCGAAAATCCAAACTGCTTTTAGTGCTGGGAACTCATCTGGGAATATTGATCAAAGTTCAAACAGCATTAGTGGAGTTTCTTCATATCCGAGTGTTAATCCAAAGAGTTCAACTTCAAGCTTTCATTCACAAAGTTCAAAAAGTGGAAATGGTTGTATGATACAGTGCAACATTGCATTGAATCTCCCGAATGGTCAAAGTTTTTCTGAAAAAATTGCAAAAGATCACATGGCGTTACTTACAACTGTGCTGGAATCCTATGAAGGATTGGTTGCTTGGAGGATCGGAAATCCTATTCTGACAAAAGAGGATTACGATTAGATAGATGCTGAAGAAATGGAGCTCATGGACATCAAATGGTGTCTAGCTATTGTCTTGAGAAGAGCTGAAAAATTCAAAATGATTACAGGAAGAAATGATTTCCTGGATGCTCATGTCTCTACTTTAGGTTTTGATAAATCTAAAGTTACTTGTTTTCGATGCAGTGAGAAAGGACATTCTAAGAGAGAATGCAAAAAACAAGAGGCTAGTGGAGCGAAGAATCCTTTGGGAAAAGATGATTACTATCGAAAAGCCATATATCAACAGGTTGCTCATCAACCATATCAACAAAAGGAACCACAAAATGCGCATGCAAGAATGATCGAAGATGCAAATAAGAAAGCTTATTATGGTATAATTGATCAAGATGATGAAAAGGTGGCAGAAGGCTTCAGCTGGGATAAATATATACCACCTGATTCAAAAGTTGTAGCTTTGATTGCAGAAATAGTTCAAAAGGCTGATTTGTTTACAGAATGGATGGAAGTGATTGGTGTTAACGATTCAAGTCAAGAAGAAGAGTCTGTTTCATCCGATGAATGTTTAGAAGAAGCAACTGTTTTTGATCAAACACCATCTGATTCTGGTTCTTCAGATGATAGTTCTGAAAAAACGATAATTTTTTATCAATCACCAACTGATGACAGTGGTGATGATGAGGAAGAAAGACATATTAATGTTGCAAAAACTCATTTATCTCCTGAATGTTTTCAATTTTATTTTGAAGATCGCTTGGAGAAATTGAAGAAGAAACAAGCAGCAAAAGAGTTGAAAAAGATGATGGAAGTTAATGATGCTGAGAGGAATGGTGAAACTGAGACGGTGATTGAAGCTGAAACAGTGATTGAGGTTGAGAAGGTCATCGAAGTTGAAAAGATGGTGGAAGTCATCAAGCCTTGCTCAAAGTGTTTGGAATCTTGCAAGCAATGTGCAGAAAAAGATGAGAAGTTGAATGAGCAAGATAAGATGAAAGAACAATTACTGTTCAATCTCAATTATGTAAAAGAGTCGTATGATGTGCTAAACAGAACAGTAACTGGTCTACAAAAGACTAATTCAGAAAGAGAAGACGCGTTGACTATGATGAATGCTGTGATGATGACAGAGCAGAAGGCGATTAATCATTACATTGAAGAATGTGCAATGTTGCAGTGGGAGTTGGAAAATGAAAAGATAGAAAATGATAGAATCAGACGGTTATGACAAAGTTATTCTAGTTCTGATTATCTGATTGATCGAATTTATCCAACTGTTGCAGGTCTTGAAGCATTTAAATGTCGCATGTCACACCCCCAAAATCCACCATGCGGAGTACCACCGCTTGGAGGCGTGACGTGACCAGGATCAAGCCACCAATCATATTGAACAAGCATGTAAGTAGTTTGTAAAATCCAACACAATACAATTGGTGTCTAAACAAAACATAGTTTAAGTTACAAGCGAAAGCATAAAGTTTAAAACCAAATCATAAGTTTAAACGTTTCAAATGTTTAGCATGGTACACAGTTGTCCATGTCCCACAACGGCTCTTCCCACTCCGATGCAAGCTCCATAGATACCTAACGACCTGCAAGGCATGTAACAACGAGTCAACAACAAAGTTGAATGAATTCACAGTTGGTTGTTTAGTTATAGTGTTCGTGAAA
The DNA here is from genome assembly GCA_030545235.1 of Helianthus tuberosus. Lineage (NCBI taxonomy): Eukaryota > Viridiplantae > Streptophyta > Magnoliopsida > Asterales > Asteraceae > Helianthus > Helianthus tuberosus. The sequence goes on from CM060412.1 coordinate 144,179,108, forward strand.
TCATTTGTTCATTTCGTAATCCAAGTATCTTAGTTATCTGTATCGCGGTTTCCCAAACATGTTTGCGATGATTAGTGGCCGGATCGCGGTTTCCAAAACATGTGTGCGATGATTAGTGGCCGTATCGCGGTTTCCCAAACATGTGTGCGAAGATTAGTGGGGGCTTCCCATGTGTCGACTAGTCGTGTTTGTAGGTGCCCTTCTTGATCCAAGGACCGTAGCCGTGTACGTAGGTTTTACGTACGTGCCCTTCAATCCGAGGACGGTGAAAAGTAGTTTAATAGTAATGATATTACGAGTAGTTATTCAAATCCCATTCCCAACCCACCGGGAATCCCATGCCTTAGAAAGTGTGTGAACTCACCTCGGTTGCTCGGTTTGACTCTCAAAAGTAGCTAACAGTCAAGGTCGGTCAATCACGTCCTAGTACGATTACCACTTAGTTTATTAGTGACTTCAAATAGAACACAAAGTTCCTACACGTATCTATCACATAATATGCATCACTTTAACGGTTTATGCCCATATATACTTCCCATCCATTCCCCACTCAAAATCAAACATACGATAATGCACATAACATATATATAACATGTTAGATCATTCACAGATAGCATACTCGACATTTAGACACGCGAGTCATAACTTATGTCTTTTCAGCATTTATATTCAAAACCGGCTGTTTTCGGACATTTTAATAAAATAGTTAAATTATTCCAAAATTTCCCAAATTTTTACAGGATGTCTTAAACGTTCTATATTTTATTGTGTAAAAATATCGGGGTCCAGTTCATTACCAATATTTTATAAAAATTCATATTCCGGACTGAACTCAGATTTATATATTTCTGACCACAGTCCACGGAAAAATTTATTAAAAATTCATCGAGTGTCCGATTTACGAAATTCCAGTGGGGTAATTACAAATGCATCGGTTGTCATCTACTGTACAAATTTCATGGTCCGATTCATCACAAAACTCAGGTTATGACTGAAAGCATGACACCCATTTATTGCTGTCAAAATTCAGCTTAAGCTGCTGTTACAAATTAACACTTTAAAAATAGTAAACGGAGTCCAAAAATTACGATTCTGGTGCCATTAGAACCGTATTTTATAATAACATATTTTAGATTCAAAATATCGGTTTTTTCGTTGAATTTACGACCTGTTTACAGCCTGATGAAGTCGGCTGGAAATCATTACTCAGCTTGCTGTTTTGTGGTTTAAATGTTACTAAAACGTATTAACAAGTGTCCGAACAACGGGTTTATCAAAATTTTGATGATCAAACATCATATATGCATTAACTAACCTTAAACCAACAAGTTTTCATCTTTATGTATCAATCATAAGTAAACTTTTTATATTTATCTATTTGTTCTTGACACTTTAGTGATTTTAAACATACTACACCCTTTGATCATAGAAACGAGATGAAACAAAATTAACAAGAGGGTAACAAAGGACTTACTACTAGCTTATAGCTAGGGATGAATCTAGTGCAAAGTTGGTAAGAAAAAAATGGTGAAAAGTCTTGAAACAAGCTCCTTTGAAACCCTTCAAGAGGCAACCTCCATAGATTCACCTTCAAAGTTTGGAATGCACTTGTTAATGTAAGAGATGGATGAATGAAGTGGTGGTGATGGGTTTCGATCATAGGGGAACCGAATGAGAGAGAAAGGAGTAGTGAGATGGAGTGTGTAAGGATGAGAATGATGTGTGTAAGAGGTAGCCATACTTATGTATGATTTAGTCACTTCTACAAGCAAGAAATCAATTAAACAATTGAATTAAAATCTAAACAAATATATGGAAGTATGGAGGGATGATATGGTGGGTCCACATGGACCAATTTTCGGTTGGGGGGGGGGTCTATTTGCAAAGTTTGTAACTAAATGGCAAGTATTAGTTAGATAGCAAGTATATAATTCCATATACTAGTTAGTAGGTAAAAACAGTGGGTGTTGTGGTATACGGGACCCATGACAAGCCAAAAATAATAAAACTATGTCCATGACAAAAATTTAGTGTTCCAGGTAATGTCCGGTTATCCTGTCGGATACTGTTCCGCTAAAGCGTTTAATTGTACCGTAATGTGTCTTTTAAATATATTTTCGTAACACGGTTAATTCCTAACACTCAGGAAAATATACCGGACTATTCAGTAACTTTTTTGTATACTTCTAGTATGTTAACACAACCACCACAAGTGGCCTAGTGGTGGAGTGACTTGGGTTCTCCAATGAAGACCCAAGTTCAATTCCCATTAGTGCCACTTTGGTGGCCACCGACACCCGCTTTAAGCCGGACCGAGGACACTCGAGGTCTCGGGTTCGAAACATGTTTCTTACCCCTCTTTGATGGCTATGGGTATTTGCCGCCAGGGATCCTTGTCGGGTGGTGAACTGGGAAGGGAGATCCCTTCCGCGGTCAGGGGTACCGTGCAACTACCCTTTTTTTAGTATGTTAACACGCACATGTAAGTATAACACAGAAATCCGAGAGCAATTAAATGATTCAGCACAGTCATCAAGCACTTTCATTATCACTAATTAATTGTACGGAATACATGTAAATTGAGGGTTGTCACATTCTCCCCATGTTAAGAGAATTTCGCCCCGAAATTTAGCGCGTGGTTACTGAGGAAGCTAGTTAAGTTGTGTTGTTTTCCTTATTTTCCTGGGGTGTCACATCATCCCCGCGTTGATTTGGAATTTCGTCCCGAAATTCTGCAGTAGCTTCAGCCTCAGTAGTGGTTGCGTTTTCCTTAAACAGCTGGGGGTACTTGAGTTTTATTTGGTCTTCTCGTTCCCAGGTATACTCTGGGCCACGACGAGCATTCCAACGAACTCGGACCAGAGGTATCCTGGTACGCTTGAGGATCTTAACATCTCGATCAGTAATCTCTACTGGTTCCTCGACAAATCGTAGCTGGTCATCGATTGTGAGTTCTTTGAGAGGAACTATGAGGGTCTCATCTGACAGACACTTTTTCAGATTCGACACATGGAATACGTTGTGAACTCCACTGAGTTCTTCAGGTAGATTCATCCTGTAGGCGACTTTGCCAATTTTCATAATGATCTCGAACGGTCCGACATATCGCGGATTGAGTTTGCCTCGTTGCCAAAGCGGACTACACCTTTCCAAGGTGAGACTTTGAGTAGCACCCGATCCCCAACCTGGAACTCGAGTGGCTTTCTTCCCTTATCAGCATAGCTTTTCTGATGGTCACGAGCTGCCGCCATTCGCTGTCGTATCTGAGCAATTCTCTCGGTGGTATCTACCACAAGTTCTGGGCCAGTGATTTGACTGTCAACAACTTCTGCCCAACAGAGAGGTGATCGGCATTTACATCCGTACAATGCCTCAAACGGAGCAGTTTGGATGCTGGTGTGGTAGCTGTTGTTATATGAAAACTCCACTAGCGGGAGGTGCTTTTCCTAGCCATTACCAAAATCGATTACACATGCCCTAAGCATGTCTTCAAGGGTTTGGATGGTGCGTTCCGATTGCCCATCTGTAGGTGGGTGATAAGCGGTGCTCATATCTAGACGTGAGCCAAAGGACTTGTGCATGGCTTGCCACAGTTCAGAAGTAAAATGCGCGTCACGATCAGAAATGATGGAGGTTGGCACTCCGTGCCTTGATACCACTTCTTTTAGGTAAATGTCTGCAAGAGTAGAAAACTTATCCGTTTCTTTGATAGCCAGAAAATGTGCAGACTTGGTCAGTCGATCTACGATCACCCAAATGGTGTCATTTCCGCGTTGAGATGTAGGCAGGCCGGTAACGAAATCCATGGAAATTTGTTCCCATTTCCATTTCAGGATCTCCGGTTGTTGCAGTAGGCCTGATGGTTTCTGATATTCAGACTTGACTCTCGCACAAGTCAAGCACTTACTGACGTAGGTTGCTATGTGGGCTTTCATGCCAGGCACCATTACGTAGTCTTGAGGTCGTGGTACATTTTATCCGAACCAGGATGTACCGAATAACGAGACTTATGTGCTTCATCCATTACAAGCTCGCGTAGGTCTCCATACAGTGGAACCCAGATGCGTCCGTTAACATAGTAGGCACCGTCTTCCTTTTGTTCCAGGCGCTGCCTCGATCTTCGTAAGTATTCAGCTCTGATGTTCTCTGCTTTCAATGCTTCAACCTGAGCATCGCGAATCTGAGCAGGAAGACTAGATTGGATGGTAAGCTGTAACGCACGTACACGCTTAGGTATAGTATCCTTTCGGCTGAGGGCGTCGGCCACCACATTGGCCTTGCCTGGATGGTACTTGATCGCGCATTCGTAATCATTTAAGAGCTCGACCCATCGGCGTTGTCGCATGTTTAACTCCTTTTGCTTGAAGATATGCTCGAGACTCCTGTGATCGGTGTAAATGGTGCACTTGGTACCGTACAGGTAATGTCTCCATATCTTAAGTGCGAAAACAACTGCTCCCAGTTCCAAGTCGTGCGTAGTGTAGTTCCTTTCGTGAACCTTAAGTTGGCACGATGTGTAGGCAATGACCTTGTCACGTTGCATCAATACGCAACCCAATCCTTGTATGGATGCGTCGCAATAAACCACAAAATCATCTGTGCCTTCAGGCAATGAGAGAATAGGCGCGCTACAAAGTCTATCTTCCTAGTGCTGAAATGCAGACTCCTGTGCATCACCCCAACGATAGGTGACACCCTTCTGAGTCAGTGAAGTGAGAGGTTGCGCAATCCTTGAGAAATCCTTGATAAACCTTCTGTAGTATCCTGCCAAACCCAAGAATTGGCGGATTTCTGTTGGTGTACGAGGTGCAGGCCAGTTCCTGATCGAATCAACCTTGGATGGATCCACATGAATTCCATCCTTGTTTACCACATGGCCTAGAAAGTGGACTTCGCGAAGCCAGATGTCACATTTCGAAAACTTGGCATACAACTGCTCTTTTCGAAGAAGTTCCAGCATAAGTCGTAGATGCTGCTCGTGTTCCTCCTGAATCTTAGAATAGATCAGGATATCATCGATGAACACAATAACGAGCTTATCCAGGTAAGGTATGCATACTCGGTTCATGAGATCCATGAAAACCGCTGGTGCATTCGTCAACCCGAAAGGTATGACCAGAAACTCGTAATGGTTGTAGCGAGTTCTGAATGCTGTTTTGGAGACGTCTTCCTCTCGGACTCTCAGCTGATGGTATCCCGATCTCAAATCAATCTTGGAGTAATAGCTCGACCCTTGCAACTGGTCGAATAAGTCATCAATGCGCGGGAGAGGATAACGATTCTTTACGGTCACCTTATTGAGTTCACGGTAGTCGATGCACATACGGAAGGTACCGTCCTTCTTCTTCATGAATAGTACTGGAGCTCCCCAGGGCGAAGAGCTAGGACGAATAAAACCTTTTTCCAAAAGTTCTTGTAATTGCTTGGACAGTTCTTCCAGTTCAGTTGGGGCTAAGCGATAAGGTGCTCGAGCTATTGGCGCTGCTTCAGGGGCTAGCTCGATTTGAAATTCAACTTGGCGATGAGGCGGAAGACCAGGTAATTCCTCAGGGAATACCTCGGGAAAAATCACGCACAATAGGAACGTCTTAAAATTTCTTCTCTTCCGTTGATGTGTCAGTAACGAGCGCTAGAATGGCAGGGTGGCCCTTACGCAAACACTTCTGAGCCTTTAAGGAAAGAGATAATGCCTACAACAGCACCACTCTTATCGCCCTGAATCACCAGAGGTTCTTCACCAGAACGAGGAATGCGGACGATTTTCTCCTTGCGAACAATCTCCGCTTGATGATGAGATAGCCAATCCATCCTAATAACGACGTCGATACTACCAAGTGTGATAGGGATGAGATCGATAGAGAAAGTCTGACCAGCTAAAACGAGGTTACAACCCTTAACTATGTGTGTGGCCTCGAGACTTTTACCGTTTGCTAGCTCTACCGTGTGTTTGGCGGTCAAAAGTGTTGGGGTGCGCTTAAGCATTTGACTAACTTTTAAGGACACATAACTAGTATCGGCACCCGAATCGAATAAAACAGTAACAAAGAAATCACCTAGAAGAAACTTACCCATCACAACGTTGGGATCGTTCCTTGCGTCAGCCTGACCAATCACGAAGGTGCGACCTTTGCCGTTATTGTTACCCCCGTTTTTGCCTCCATTGTTGTTCTCATTTCCTTGGTTGTTATTCTGATTCTGATTCAGCTGAGGACAGTGCCTCTTGAAGTGACCCTCAGCACCGCACTGGAAGCATCCCTTATTACCTTGCTGGTGTTGCTGTTGGTTTTGGGGAGTTTGTGACCGCTGTTGTCGGTTCTGCTTCGCAGGACGTAAGCTTCGGCAATCTTTGGCTTCATGTCCCAACTTATTACATCTCTGACAACGACCCTTGTTGCACGGCCTGCTGTGGTGCAAACTACATCGATTGCACTTTAGGTGATTTCCCCTGTATGTACCCTGACCTTGATTTCCAAAAGGCTGCTGGCTGGGGTTCCTGTGTTCATCTGTCTTTCGCTGCTGGGACTGAGACTGAACTGGAGTAGAACCCTCGCCCGAATTTCCATCCCACTTGCGCTTGTTGTTACTGGGAGCATCAGTAGTAGTAGCGTTAATATGCTTGGGCAGCTTGCCCTCTTCCACCGCCTGATCGGTGAGCTGGTGTGCCAAATGAATGACTTGCTGGATTGTGGGAAGGTTGGCCGCACTTACAGACCCTTGGATTTCCGGGACTAAGCCTCTGAGGTATAGATTGATTCGCCTAGATATGGGTTGTGACATGTTAGGACATAAGGCAGCCAAGTCGTTGGACCTCTTTGTGTATGCCTCAATCTCTGATTCTTCCATCTTCAAACCATAATACTCTATCTCAAGTTTCAGAAGGTCGTCCAGGTGGCAGAACTCTTCCTTAATCCAATCCTTGAAGTCGCTCCAGAGGATGGCATTCACGTCTGCCAATCCGAGCATCTGAACTTGTGCGCTCCACCAAGAATACGCTTTCCCTTGCAACATGCTAGTAGCGTACTCTACTCGTTTGCTGGCAGGGCTTTCACTCTCTTCGAATGTATATTCGATTCTCCGGATCCAGTGTAGAAGGCCGATTGTCCCTTCAGTGCCGTCGAAAGTGGGAGGTTTGCATTCTAGGAACGCCTTGAAGGTGCCCATGCGTGTTTGAGGGTGCATGGGTTGACTCCCTATTTGGATTGCTAAGGCTTTAGCAATCCGTTCGTTGATCAAGGTTATCAGCTGACCCTGGGTCATGTCGAGACGTCCACTCATGATCATCACATCGAAGGGACATACGTAAGAAAGGTGTCGCAAGTGCGTAAGTGTGGACTGTGGAGTGACAGAAAAGAGTAAGCACACAAGGTTCAAATAGCGGTTATTACACTAGCTAATGCATACTATGATCAAATGTGCTACTAGCAGGTAGGTAATACAAACATAAACCATATTACCTATAATGTTGAGTCTTGCACGTCGAGCGAAGCGTCGTTGTGGATTGTTGAACACTGTACAGGTTATAGTCTGGTTTTAATAAAAAGTTTTTCCCTTATTAAAACCAAGTTCACTATAACCAATGGCTCTGATACCAATCTGTCACACCCCCAAAATCCACCATGCGTAGTACCACCGCTTGGAGGCGTGACGTGACCAGGATCAAGCCACCATTCATATTGAACAAGCATGTAAGTAGTTTGTAAAATCCAACACAACACAATTGGTGTCTAAACAAAACATAGTTTAAGTTACAAGCGGAAGCATAAAGTTTAAAACCAAATCATAAGTTTAAACGTTTCAAATGTTTAGCATGGTACACAGTTGTCCAAGTCCCACAACGACTCTTCCCACTCCGATGCAAGCTCCATAGATACCTAACGACCTGCAAGGCATGTAACAACGAGTCAACAACAAAGTTGAGTGAATTCACAGTTGGTTGTTTAGTTATAGTGTTCGTGAAATCATTTGTTCATTTCGTAAACCAAGTATCTTAGTTATCTGTATCGCGGTTTCCCAAACATGTTTGCGATGATTAGTGGCCGGATCGCGGTTTCCAAAACATGTGTGCGATGATTAGTGGCCGTATCGCGGTTTCCCAAACATGTGTGCGAAGATTAGTGGGGGCTTCCCATGTGTCGACTAGTCGTGTTTGTATGTGCCCTTCTTGATCCAAGGACCGTAGCCGTGTACGTAGGTTTTACGTACGTGCCCCTCAATCCGAGGACGGTGAAAAGTAGTTTAATAGTAATGATATTACGAGTAGTTATTCAAATCCCATTCCCAACCCACCGGGAATCCCATGCCTTAGAAAGTGTGTGAACTCACCTCGGTTGCTCGGTTTGACTCTCAAAAGTAGCTAACAGTCAAGGTCGGTCAATCACGTCCTAGTACGATTACCACTTAGTTTATTAGTGACTTCAAATAGAACACAAAGTTCCTACACGTATCTATCACATAACATGCATCACTTTAACGGTTTATGCCCATATATACTTCCCATCCATTCCCCACTCAAAATCAAACATACGATAATGCACATAACATATATATAACATGTTAGATCATTCACAGATAGCATACTCGACATTTAGACACGCGAGTCACAACTTATGTCTTTTCAGCATTTATATTCAAAACCGGTTGTTTTCGGACATTTTAATAAAATAGTTAAATTATTTCAAAAATTCCCAAATTTTTACAAGATGTCTTAAACGTTCCATATTTTATTGTGTAAAAATATCGGGGTCCGGTTCATTACCAATATTTTATAAAAATTCATATTCCGGACTGAACTCAGATTTATATATTTCTGACCACAGTCCACGGAACAATTTATTAAAAATTCATCGAGTGTCCGATTTACGAAATTCCAGTGGGGTAATTACAAATGCATCGGTTGTCATCTACTGTACAAATTTCATGGTCCGATTCATCACAAAACTCAGGTTATGACTGAAAGCATGACACCCATTTATTGCTGTCAAAATTCAGCTTAAGCTGCTGTTACAAATTAACACTTTAAAAATAGTAAACGGAGTCCAAAAATTGCGATTCCGGTGCCATTAGAACCGTATTTTATAATAACATATTTTAGATTCAAAATATCGGTTTTTCGTTGAATTTACGACCTGTTTACAGCCTGATGAAGTCGGCTGGAAATCATTACTCAGCTTGCTGTTTTGTGGTTTAAATGTTACTAAAACGTATTAACAAGTGTCCGAACAACGGGTTTATCAAAAGTTTGATGATCAAACATCATATATGCATTAACTAACCTTAAACCAACAAGTTTTCATCTTTATGTATCAATCATAAGTAAACTTTTTATATTTATCTATTTGTTCTTGACACTTTAGTGATTTTAAACATACTACACCCTTTGATCATAATAATGAGATGAAACAAAATTAACAAGAGGGTAACAAAGGACATACTACTAGCTTATAGCTAGGGATGAATCTAGTGCAAAGTTGGTAAGAAAAAGATGGTGAAAAGTCTTGAAACAAGCTCCTTTGAAACCCTTCAAGAGGCAACCTCCATAGATTCACCTTCAAAGTTTGGAATGCACTTGTTAATGGAAGAGATGGATAAATGAAGTGGTGGTGATGGGTTTCGGTTATAGGGGAACCGAATGAGAGAGAAAGGAGTAGTGAGATGGAGTGTGTAAGGATGAGAATGATGTGTGTAAGAGGTAGCCATACTTATGTATGATTTACTCACTTCTACAAGCAAGAAATCAACTAAACAATTGAATTAAAATCTAAACAAATATATGGAAGTATGGAGGGATGATATGGTGGGTCCACATGGACCAATTTTCGGTTGGGGGGGGGGGTCTATTTGCATAGTTTGTAACTAAATGGCAAGTATTAGTTAGATAACAAGTATACAATTCCATATACTAGTTAGTAGGGAAAAACAGTGGGTGTTGTGGTATACGGGACCCATGACTAGCAAAAAATAATAAAACTATGTCCATGACAAAAATTTAGTGTTCCAGGTAATGTCCGGTTATCCTGCCGGATACTGTTCTGTTAAAGCGTTTAATTGTACCGTAATGTGTCTTTTAAATATATTTTCGTAACACGGTTAATTCCTAACACTTAGGAAAATATACCGGACTATTCAGTAACTTTTCTGTATACTTCTAGTATGTTAACACGCACATGTAAGTATAACACAGAAATCAGAGAGCAATTAAATGATTCAGCACAGTCATCAAGCACTTTCATTATCACTAATTAATTGTACGGAATACATGTAAATTGAGGGTTGTCACATCGCAACCCCTGATCCCTGATTCCCGGGAACGGGTGGACGCGATCTCAGAGTTTCGGTGGTATCAGGTTATTTAATCTTGCAGCGGAATTTACATCAGGACAGTAGTTAGGAAATATTTATCAGAGTAAAAATCACCTCATTTAATATTAATAATCACATGGGTAAAACCCAAGTTTCTTATTACAATACTTTTATAGGGACAAACCCTATTTTATTGAATTTAAAACATCGTTTATTAGGTAACTTTTATAGCCACATTTTTCCCAAGCCTTCAGTGCTCTCCAGCTGGCTTTTTACTAATTGGCTGTCAAATTGTATTACCTGAAACGCGTTTTAAAAACGTTTGTCAGTCGGAAATACTGGTGAGTGAATCCTAGTTTAATCAAGTTTAATTAAAAGTCACAGTGAACATTATTGAGAGCGAACACATTGTTTATGTCTACACAATTACTCTATTTGGTACTATCAATCCTGACTTGTGGGTCATATTACACATTGGCTAACTCATTGTCCAATGGTAACGTATTGTCATCCCGACTTACTACTCACAGTGTAGTACATTTTGTATACAAAACCCCATAATACCGGCAGTAATTGAAGAACTACAAAGACTCAATCACCGCTTAATCACATTGTAAAATAATTAAGGTTTTGTAAAACATTCCAAAAAGGTTAACAAAAAGAGGATAAACTCACAAAAAGGTTTACACAAAAAGAAGGATTACTCACATTGCTATCTTAGACTTCTTGTAAGGTTTACCTGGATATAATCTATAATTTATACAAATATACATTGGTTAGTATCATAACCCTTTTAAAATATTAATGATACCCTCCCCGAGACGGTATTCCAACAACTACGTCGGGCAGAACCACGACAGTTGTTACGGAACCCTAAATCAATCGTGCAGCGTAACTATTACGAAACTGGGGTTATAATACTTACAACGGAGCAGAACCTCGCTAATTAGGGGTATAATACCCGACTATAATAACTTTCCTACAGAAATTGTGATTCGAGATTGAAATTGTGAGCGAACTGAAATGAAATCCGATGCCTGCTATTTATAGTTGCTGATACTTGACTCTCAGGCGGCCCGCGTAAGGTAAGGCAAAGCCTTACGCGGCCCGCGTCAACATCCAGTTAATGTATAGCTTTGCTGATTCGATGTGTAGGTCCGCCACGATGTCGACACGTGTCGGCTCCGGATGTCTCCGCGTTGTAGGTCTCTCTCGCGGCCCGCGTTAACTTAAACGAGGTCTTACGCGGCCCGTTTGAACTAAAAGAATCAACGATATCAGGTTTCCACCCTGATACCGCCCGCGTGACTGGTTGGGGTGGGTCTACGCGGCCCACCTTAACTTATAATTTCTTGCTTTTAATTTATTTTATATGTTATAACACGTTTCGGGCTCGGTTTTCACATACGGGGTGTAATATAATACATATTGAGACATTCTAAAATATATTAGAGTGTTAGACACATTATGAGGGTGTTGGTTTTACCGAGGGTTGTTACATTCTCCCCACCTTGTTTTAGAGCTCGTCCTCGAGATCTACTAGAACAAGTGTGGATATTTCTTTTTCATTTCAGATTCAAGATCCCATGTGTACTCAGGTCCTCTTTTGGAGTCCCACTTCACATTGACCAGAACTAGTCTCTTGTGCCTGAGATTCTTGACTTTCCTGTCTTCAATCTGTAGAGGTCTTTCTACAAACTTGAGTTGTTCATTTACCTCTATTTCCTTAAGAGGCACTATCAGTGATTTATCAGTTAAACACTTCTTGAGATTAGATACATGAAACACATCATGTATCCCTGTCATTTCCTCTGGCAATTGTAGCTGATAGGCTACAGGTCCTATTCTTCTAATAATATCAAAAGGTCCAACATACCTGGGACTTAGCTTTCCCCGTTTGATGAATCTTATTATTCCTTTCCAAGGAGAGACTTTTAATAACACTTTATCCCCTACTTGAAATTCCAAGGGTTTACGTCGGTTATCAGTATAACTCTTCTGTCGATCACGTGATGCTTTCAGTCGTTCCTTGACTTGAATGATCTTGTCGGTTGTTTCTTGCACTATCTCAGGTCCAGATAGTTGCTTTTCCCCAAAGTGCTTCGAATGGTGCAGCATTGATACGTGTGTGATAACTATTATTATAAGAAAATTCTATTAAAGGTAAGTGATCATCCCAATTACCTCCAAAATCAATTACACAAGCTCTAAGCATGTCCTCCATTGTCTAGATTGTCCTGTCGCTTTGTCCGTCCGTTTGAGGATGATAAGTTGTACTTAGCTTTAACTTGGTTCCCATTGCTTTTTGGAAACTTGACCAAAAATGAGAGGTAAATCGACTATCCCTATCAGAAACAATTGATAAAGGAATGCCATGTAAAGAAACAATTTCATTTACATATAATTTAGCTAATTGTTTCATACTGAAAGTTTCTTTCATTGGTAGGAAATGAGCTGACTTGGTTAGCCTATCTACAATCACCCAGATTGTATCATTACCTTTCTTTGTTTTGGGAAATTTAGTAACAAAATCCATTGTTATCAATTCCCATTTCCACACCGGCATTTCTAATTGTTGTAACAAACTTGAGGGTTTCTGGTGTTCAACTTTAACTTGTGAACAAGTTAAACATTTAGAAACATAGGCTGCTATGTCCTTTTTCATTCCTATCCACCAGAAATTTTTCCTTAAATCCTGGTACATTTTTTCACTTCCTGGATGCATTGTATATTTAGACTTATGGGCTTCTTCTAATATATAATGACGTAGATTTCCTAATTTAGGTATCCACATTCTCTTTTTATGGAATCTCCAAATTCCATCTGTTCCTTGTTCCAGTTCTTTTAGCATACCTTTTAATTTTTCAGAATCATCCTTGATTACTGATTCTTGTGCTTCTCTTATCTGATCATTTAAATCTACTTGCAGATTTAATTTAAGAGAACGTACCCTTTTTGGCTTTTCGTGATACTTTCGGCTTAAAGCATATGCTATTACATTTGTTTTTCCTTCATGATACTGGATATCACAATCATAATCACTAAACAATTCCATCCAACGTCTTTGTCTCATATTCAGCTCTTTTTGCCCGAAAACATACCTTAAACTCTTATGATCAGTGAATATGGTAAACTTACTACCATAAAGGTAATGTCTCCAAATCTTAAGAGCAAAAATTATAGTTCCTAGTTCTAAATCATGGGTCGAATAATTCTCTTCATGATTCTTAAGTTGTCTAGATGCATAGGCTATAACCTTTTTACGTTGCATTAGCACACATCCATAACCTAATCTAGAAGCATCACAATAGACTACAAAGTCTTCAGCTCCTTCTAGTAATGCTAGTATGGGTGTATGGGTCAATCTTTGCTTAAGGATTCTAAAGCCTTCTTCTTGTTTTAATCCTCATTCAAACCTAACAGATTTACAGGTTAACTTAGTTAAGGGAATTGCTATTCTAGAGAAATCTTGAATAAATCTTCTATAATAACCGGCTAATCCTAAGAAATTTCTAACCTCGGTTGGTGACTCAGGGGTTTTCCATTTGGTAATTGCCTCAATCTTTGTTGGATCCACATGAATTCCTTCATGATTAACTAAATGTCCAAGGAATTGTACCTGTTCTAACCAAAATTCGCACTTTGAAAACTTAGCATAAAGCTTTTCCTTTCTTAATAAACTTAAAAGTGCGTGCAAATGCTTTGCATGATCCTCTTTATTCTTAGAGTAAATTAAAATATCATCTATAAAGACAATTATGAATTTATCCAAATATGGCTTACATATTTGGTTTCTCATGTCCATAAATGCAGCTGGGGCATTGGTTAAACCAAATGGCATGACAGTAAATTCATAATGACCATACCTTGTTCTGAAGGCGGTCTTAGGAATGTCCTCTTCCTGTACCTTTAATTGATGATATCCTGATCTTAAATCGTTTTTAGAGAAAAATCGAGCTCCTTGTAGTTGATCAAACAGATCATCGATTCTCGGTAATGGATACCAATTCTTAATCGTGACTTTGTTTATTTCACGGTAATCAATGCACATACGCATTGATCCATCCTTCTTTTTAACAAACAGTATCGACGCTCCCCATGGCGACGAGCTTGGCTGTATGAATCCCTTCTCCAACAATTCATCTAATTGTTTCTTTAATTCTTGCATTTCTTCAGGTGCCAAACGGTAGGGTGCTTTGGCAATCGGTGCTGTTCCTGGTATCAAAGGGATTCTGAATTCAACTTCTCTATCTGGAGGTTGTCCAGACAATTCTTCTGGATATACATCTGAAAACGGAGATACTACTGGAATATCTTTTAAATCCTTTCCTTTAGTGTTAGTGATTATAAAAAACAAATACACTATAGAACCTTTTCTTATATAACTTGCAGTTTTCATCACAGAGATGAATTTAGTGGACCTATAGGATTTATCTCCTTTAATTGTGATCGTTTTACCTTTTGGTGAATTTACTTGAATTAACTTTGGATCACATAAAATACTGCCTTTATTGGCTATTAACCAATCCATTCCTAAAACAACATCGAATCCTGCCAGATTCATGGGATAAGGATTTGCAATAAATTTCTGATTTAAAATTTCTATTCTTGCTCCCTGCAAGATTTCAGAAATTCTAACAGTTTCTCCATTGGCTGTCTCTACTAAACATTCTAGTGGTAGTTTAGTTAATGACTGATTTAGAAATTTGCAAAACGATGTATTAATAAAACTTTGGTTTGCACCAGAGTCAAATACTACTTTAGCAAAAACGTCATTAACTAAAAATGTACCAGTGATCACATCCAGGATCATCCTTGCTTCTTCTGTAGTCAGAACAAATGCTCTAGCATTTTCTTAGGTGCTTTTGTCACCGTAGCTAAATTTAATTACCAGTTTCTCATAGTAATGCAAGGGGAATTCTTATACTTGTGATGGCATCTCAACTTTAGAGAGTTACTGCCATTCAACTTGTCGTATAGATTGATGATCAAACGAAATAATGTTTATCATCAGAATTTATAGATATACACACGAGATATTTCTGATAAATCTAAATTCATACCTGTTCATGAATTATCCGTGAGGGTTTATTAAGGCTTTCGAATTTCCTTATAGATATACATATCTAATCATATTTTTCATATACTGTAATATACACACCATTCATAAGGTTAATGTATTTAACAGCTTCATATTTTCAAAACAGATCAGACATCATGTTATGGTACTCTTTAGAGATTTTCATTATCATAACATATACCCCATCTTACCCGGTCTTGCCGGAGAGGTAACCCCATCTCATCCGGTCTTGCCGGAGAGGTAACCCCATCTCACCCGGACAAGCTGGAGAGTCTACCGCACCATGCCCAGTTTTACCGGAGAGGTAATTATCATGGTATTTCCCATAAATAAACTTATCTCAAATCATGATCCTAAAAAGGGCATAATTTATTATGGCTTATATCAAGAAACAAGGAAATTAGTATTCTCATGAGGGATCATATTCTAGAACCGAGTAGTATCAATAAACAAGAAATAACAGTGGCCAAGTGTTATTGCTTATTTATCATACAGGCACTGTTCTAGTCATTATTCTCATGGAATCCCAATAACCATCACACTTCATCTATGCAAGCAATTAGCTTATTTCCAAAGCTTTATATTAAGGCATAGCATTTAAAATTTTCTTGTACTTCTAGGTGTTAGGTCTTATTCTGGTTTTCTTGGTTCACTTTGTTGTTCATCCGAATATTTATTTATCACAAACAAATATCTAGTACAATTATACGAATAGATTAATTAAAACGAAATATTGCGATTTATATATCTATTACAAACTAGAACTGAAATTCGAAATATACTAGTAGTTATGCATCCGTAACTTATTTTAGTCTAACTAGATTATGGGAGTATTATGCTCAACATGCATTTTATGTAAGGTTTATTTTATCTCTTTCTTCTTACTAGGTTGTTATCAAATGAACGAAGTTCTTTTAAAGTTTCTAGCTCGTAGGTGGCATGGGTGTTGGCACTGGTTTGGCGGTTCAACTATAAGTTAACATTTACTGCTGTAGTGGCTAACATGTAGAGATTTTCCCATTGGCTATCTAATTTATCTTCCCATGGTGGGTTATTACCTGTTTCCTGAGTTTCCTTATTAATTATCGCTTCTTTTTGTTGTGATTTATTTATTTTCTCTCGACTTTTTCTAATAATCCAACTTCTCTTCTCAGAGGTAAATGGTTTCTTAGACTGTGCCTTACGAATAAATATTCCTTCCTCATTATCTGCTGAGTATCCTGAGGTATTTGGTTGAAATGAGGTTCCCATATCTTTTGATGAACTATCTAATTGACGATAAATGTCCGAAATTCTTTGCTTACCCATACTGTAAACTAACAATTAGTTAATTAACATAAAACACATAATCACATAAATTATTTCCTAACACAGAATTTAAAATTTAAGTGTCAGCAGAACACTTCTTTGGCTTGAACCAGTGGCTAGGCTCTGATACCACCTTCTGTCGCAACCCCCGATCCCTGATTCCCGGGAACGGGCGGACGCGATCTCATAGTTTCGGTGGTATCAGGTTATTTAATCTTGCAGCGGAACTTACATCAGGACCGTAGTTAGGAAATATTTATCAGAGTAAAAATCACCTCATTTAATATTAATAATCACATGGGTAAAACCCAAGTTTCTTATTACAATACTTTTATAGGGACAAACCCTATTTTATTGAATTTAAAACATCGTTTATTAGGTAACTTTTATAGCCACATTTTTCCCAAGCCTTCAGTGCTCTCCAGCTGGCTTTTTACTAATTGGCTATCACATTGTGTTACCTGAAACGCGTTTTAAAAACATTTGTCAGTCGGAAATACTGGTGAGTGAATCCCAGTTTAATCAAGTTTAATTAAAAGTCACAATGAACAGTATTGAGAGCGATCACATTGTTTATGTCTACACAATTACTCCATTTGGTACTATCAATCCTGACTTGTGGGTCATATTACACATTGGCTAACTCATTGTCCAATGGTAACGTATTGTCATCCCGACTTACTACTCACAGTGTAGTACATTTTGTATACAAAACCCCATAATATCGACACTAATTGAAGAACTACAAAGAATCAATCACCGCTTAATCACATTGTAAAATCATTAAGGTTTTGTAAAACATTCCAAAAAGGTTAACAAAAAGAGGATAAACTCACAAAAAGGTTTACACAAAAAGAAGGATTACTCACATTGCTATCTTAGACATCTTGTAAGGTTTTCCTGGATATAATCTATAATTTATACAAATATACATTGGTTAGTATCATAACCCTTTTAAAATATTAATGATACCCTCCCCGAGACGGTATTCCAACAACTACGTCGGGCAGAACCATGACAGTTGTTACGGAACCCTAAATCAATCGGGCAGCGTAACTATTACGAAACTAGGGTTATAATACTTACAACGGAGCAGAACCTCGCTAATTAGGGGTATAATACCCGACTATAATAACTTTCCTACAGAAATTGTGATTCGAGATTGAAATTGTAAGCGAACTGAAATGAAATCCGATGCCTGCTATTTATAGTTGCTGATACTTGACTCTCAGGCGGCCCGCGTAAGTTAAGGCAAAGCCTTACGCGGCCCGCGTCAACATCCAGTCAACGTATAGCTTTGCTGATTCGATGTGTAGGTCCGCCACGATGTCGACACGTGTCGGCTCCGGATGTCTCCGCGTTGTAGGTCTCTCTCGCGGCCCGCGTTAACTTAAACGAGGTCTTACGTGGCCCGTTTGAACTAAAGGAATCAACGATATCAGGTTTCCACCCTGATACCGCCCGCGTGACTGGTTGGGGGGGGTCTACGCGGCCCGTCTTAACTTATAATTTCTTGTTTTTAATTTATTTTATATGTTATAACACGTTTCGGGCTCGGTTTTCACATGCGGGGTGTAATATAATACATATTGAGACATTCTAAAATATATTAGAGTGTTAGACACATTATGAGGGTGTTGGTTTTACCGAGGGTTGTTACATTAAAGATGAGAAGCAAAAGAAGAAGGATACTGGTAAGAAGCAGAGTGTTAGTTATAACAAGTGTCCGCCTCCAATTTGGGAAGGGTATTCTCCTAGAAAACCGAATGAGGAGCAAGTCAATAAGGCTCTCAATATAAAGTTAAAATCCGAAACAACTGATGAGTTACCAGAAAACATTGACGTGATGTTTACATCGTCTGATACTGATCATGAGTCCGTGTTAATAAAAAAAGTGGTCGATCAGGTGTTGGATACAGATGAGGAGTCGGAGTTAAAGTCTGAGTCAAAAAGTCCAGAATCATCATCAGTCAACAGTCAAAAGTCATCGATTAAACGGGTGTATAATAAAGAATTCTTGTTATCATAATCTAATTTGAATGACGAACGATTCAAAGTGGTTTATACTTTGAATGATTCAGACAAATTATGTTCTGATGAGGAATTTCCAATAAGAAGTGTTCGAATTGAAAAGATCAAAAAGGTTTTCAAAATGACAGAAATTAATATTTCTGAAATAAAAGATTTAAATTTTAATGAAAAACCTTAAAAGTACACTTCAAGAGTTCAACAACGATTAAACAAGAAAAAAGGTTATAGTTCTGGTTCTGGTTTTCAAAAGAAACTAAACCATAACGGTAATTTCAAAAGGAAAGGTTTAGGATTTATTCCACCAGAAAATTATAAAAATGAGAAAATTTCTAAAACAAATACAAAATTTGTTTCAGGGACAAGCTGTGAAGAGGAATCAAAAAGCTCATTCTGGAAACAATCAAACAGAGAATTTCTTGCCAAGAAGCAAGAGAATGTGAAGTATGGAGCTAATCAAAGAAAGGAGACAAGAACCTGTTACAAATGCAATGAAGTTGGTCACATTGCATGGAACTGTTCTCAAGTAACAAAAACAAAACAGGAAGTCTCTAAAAAACTCAAAGAAAAAGTTGTTGAGAAAAATGAACCTCCAACTGAAAAATTCAAAATTTCTGAAAATTCAACATATGAAGTTGGTAAGTGTTCAAAGACTCATTTTTATAAAAAGAGAGCTAAGAAAATTCAACCAAAATTTCTGAACCTCCAGCGGACACGGGGCCGTGGTCAACTAATAAATACAAGAGCAATTAATGAAGACAGAGAAGGATGTGGACAAGGGGCCGTACCCACTGGACACAGGGCCGTGTCCGAGTTCTGTTCAGCCTATAAATAGGAGTGCTTGGCTCAAGTGTGACACCTGTGTCACTTCAATCGTCAAACAAGTACCAAACTAATGAAATATTGTATTTCATACTTGGAACTTGTATAAATATGTGTATCCTTTGCACATATCAATTCTTGTTCGATTTCAAGCTTTAAATCGCTTTCAGGAAGGTTATACGCGCACTGATGCGTAAATATAACCAGATTAATGAAATGAACACTCCGGAATAGTGACATATGCTTAACATACCTTAAATAACCTTTACATAACTTAGAGATAAGTTTTGAAGGCTTTGGTATGGCAAAAACAAGTTTAATCGTCTACAGGGACTAAATTCGACAAACTGCGAAAGTATGATGATTCGTACTGGAACAGACATTCCGGAACATGACCATAAGTTAAACATACCATAAATATCCTTTACATAGCTTAGAAATAGGCTTTGAGGGGTTCGGTGTGCTAAAATAAACTTTTGGGTCATTCAGGGACTAAAAGCGTCAAAAAGTGCATAAGTTTGCATTTTCGAGCATAACTTACATTCTGAATACATCCGGACATCCAAAAATTTATGTAAGCACTAAAATATTTTATTTTGGTGTTTGGCATAAGAAAAATACATTCGTCGCGCAATTTGGATCGTTTTTCGCGCTTATGCGCATTCTGTCGTAATCGTGATCATACAACCTAACGAACCGACATCCGGCATATTTTTGAGCATGTTTCATGTACACAATGTTTAGGCATCATTTTAGGGCCTTAACGTTGGCTTAACGGGCCTTAAACGTGTCGGAAATGGCCTTAAAACACAACAGGGACCAAAACTGTCATTTTTGAAAGTTTGCTTCTGATCAGAAGGGCCAGGCGGCCCGCGTAAACTCTTGTTGTTCCTTACGCAGCCCGTGTCAGGCTCCCAGATCAGTAAAACATGTTTAAACAGCTGTTTACAGCTATTAACCACTCAAAACTCACCCACACTTGTCATTTCCTGATCATGGGGGGGGGGGGCAATTTGGGTACCAAAGTGTTGCAACAAGTGTAGGGATGAGATTGAAGCACGGTATTCGATAAACGATCTTAACGGTTCCAACATTCCTATAAATACCCAACCCTTTCAGTTGCAAAACCCACTTGAATTTCTTGAGAGTTCTCTAAGTTGAAGTGAAACCACTTCATACCTGAGAATACTTGAGAAATCAAAGCTTTCGGGGACCCTTTGTAAGTGTTCCTTCGTTCTTTTTATTCTTTTAGCGTTAAAAGTCAAACTTTGTTTGACTTTCTGCGTTGACCAGTTTGTGGTCAATGCGAAGTTCGTTTGAACTTCATAACGTGAGCGTAATCACGATGGTTATAGCCCCTAGTGACTATACCTACTGATTACCACGTTATCAAGGCTCAGTGACGAGTCGTAGTTTCGGACAAAATGCGTATTCTTGCGTATTTTGTAACCAAACTACTCTTAGGTATCAAAACCGTTTGTTTTGATACCAAACCTGTTTTCTAAACTTAGTTAAGCATGTTTTAACATGTTTAGCTCCTCACTTTAATTTAGTGCTTATATAGGGTCGTAAGATAAGCGATCTAAACAATCGCTTATACTTTCGAACCCGACCCGTTTGGTCGATCATTAGGATCCACCCAAACACATTAGGTGACCATAGTATATAGGGAATAACCTTCCGAGGTTATACCTTATGGTCACGACGTTTAGTTAGTTGTATGATAGGTAGTTTATATGCCTTAGGTAAATTACCAAAATACCAAGTTAACGCCAAAATTCATTTTAAGCATATGTAACATAACTTTTGGTATCTAAACTGATTTGGCAACAATATTAGACATGTTAAGGCATATATTACTTGTCATAGGACTACTTAAGCGGTCCGAACGCGTTTCACGCGAACGACGCGTTAAAGTAGCATAAGCTACCTAAACGGGTCGTAATGGGTCGTAAGCACTTATGTTAGGTTTCATTTTAGTATGTAGGTTTTGTTAAACCATATTACATGAGTTTCCATATCCTCCGATTTAGGTCCGGTTTATTAATGTAGTTACCTATATTAGGTACCGTTTGATTTCCGTGATCTCTAGCATTGGTTGGTTGTTACTCAAGGACTACTAAGCAATCTCAAGTGAGTACATAGACCCCTCTTTTACTGTTTTCAAACTGTTTTGGGGTGAAACACATGTGCCTACTTGTTACTTTCGTGCTTCTCATGTTTTCATATCATATGCTTGTTATGTTCAATAGTACACTTATAGTACATGATTTCATTGTGTTTTTGCTATGTATGTCCTTTGTTGCATACTTAGTACATCGTTTTACATTACATTTTATGCTATGTATGTCCATTGTGTGCATACTTAGTCCATTGTTTTACATTACATTTTATGCTATGTATGTCCATTGTGTGCATACTTAGTGCATCGTTTTACATTACATCACATCACATGCTATGTATGTTCATTTGTTGCATACTTAGTACATTCGTTATTCATCACATGGTTACATTTTGGTACGACATTTGGTTTGTTTAAATGGGACAATATACATTCATTAACACCGATCATGCCGCTCGGTAGTAGGTAGTGGTACCATAGGACTTGACAACTCCCATTCCTGAAACCCTAGGTTTGTTTTGGTGGAAGGAATGACTGAATCCGAATACATTTCTAGGTGGACCTTAGACTTTGTGCTAGGGTTTATTCTACAGTCGCAAGGCTTGGATGTATGCATTTTCACAATACCGCATAGATGTTTATATCTGTATAGCATGCATTTGTTCCATAAAACATAACTTTGATTTAAACCATGTTTTACTTCAATACCTTGTTTTTGTGCATTTTACATATGGTTTAGTTGATAAATTTCACTTACCATACATGATATTTTGGATACACATTACATGATTTGCATTAGACAAAAACATTCTGACATTGATATACACAATTCATGATTTACATTAGACATAAACATTCTGACATTTATATACACAATTCATGATTTACATTAGACATAAACATTTTGACATTGATATACACAATTCATGATTTACATTAGACATAAACATTTTGACATTGATATACACAATTCATGATTTACATTAGACATAGACATTAGACATGGTTTTCACACAAACATTTTGACATTTGATTATACATAAACATTTTACTTTGGTGGTTTGGTTTGAGTAAGTGATTTAAGTAACGAGGCATGTGTAATATGATACAAGCATGGTAGATACGCCGATGGTACTTCCTATATATAAGTGCTTGTATGGTATTACATATCTTAGCGTTATTTGAATCATTTCAATTTAGACATATAACATTTTATACAAATAACACACTTTTCACAATACATTGTTTTACAAACAACTTATCTGATATAAACTCATTTTACTTGGTTATTTACTTAACCATGTATTATTCTTTTATACACATATATCATTTGGTTTATTTATCACTTTTCAAATGATTTACAAGATAAAGCAAATTACAAGGTTCATGACTAAACATTTTTCTTAAACGTAAGTCATGAATTCTATTTTCACAAAACCTATGTATCTCACAGGAATTTTTATGCTGACGTACCTATTTTCACATGTGTTTCAGGATATGATGCATAGGATTTATCAAGATACACTTAGGCGGACTGGGCCTTAGCGACAATAAAAGATGCAAGACTAGTTATTTATGTTATGTTTCTTTGATTGTCAAGACATTGTAACTTTTTTAATCAATAAAACAATATTTCAATTTCCATGTGTCATGAAACAATGATTCTGTTACAACACTCCCCGACGTTTCCGCCACGTTTTGTTGTTTTACGTGGTCGGGGTGTGACAGAAAAGTTGGTATCAGAGCTCATGGTTATAGGGAATTAGGTTATTAGTAATGCTTTGACCTAGTCTATAACATTCCTAGGACCCTAACGTGAGTTTACTTGCGTTTAGTCATAAAACAATACCGTCACCTATTCTTAAGTGACAACCACAACAAGAACACAAAACTTCAAATCCGCGTTGAAAATTAATCATCTATTCTTGGATGATTGATTACTAGGTTTTGAACCCTTTGTTATAAGGTTTTGAACCCCTTTGAATTTTCAAAACCTCGTCAAAGTTTGGGTCTTATCGTGTGAACACGTGCAATCTGGAAGAGTGGATGCCTGTACTCTGAGTTTTCTGTCTAAGGCTAGAGTGTTCGTACAAATCCACATAATTGGACCAGTCACTCTTACCTGGGAACTCTTGGGGTGAGTGTCCACTTATAGGCTAAAGCATGTCTTCGTAATACATTAATATGACCCGCTTACTTTGATTAGTCACCGTCTCATTTGTTTGCCTTAGGTAACAAACAAATGATCGCAATTTCTATGCGTTGTCATTTTGTTTTATTTACCGATAACACTTTATTTGTTTCCTCCTATATCTTTCTTTTCCTCCAGAATGTCTCTTCATCGCAACGATGCGCAGATATCCGAGCAGACTGCCAAATTTGCCCAGCGAATAGGCGAAGTAGTCCTGAAGACTGTTGAATTAGCTACTGCCGTGTATCGTCTCCAGGATGAAGCAACTCAACAGTCGCCAAAGGAGACAGAGGCCAAGCCTTCACCTAAACCAAAGAAACGTAAAGCTTCAAAGAATCCCGCAGCGGTTGCACCAAAACAGGCAAGACCTAGCCAAGTGACAGCACCACCAGCCAAGAAACCAATCAAGGAATCAAAGGCCATGGATGAACAGACATGATCCCCTAAGAAGTCAAAGAAGCGAAAGGCTTCTCAGAACTTCGCCGTGGTCGCTCACAATGGTCAAGTCGTCCCCAGCCAACCAGCTCAACCCCCTGCTAGGAAGCCATATAATAGAACTGCACCCGTGTGCAACCAATGTAACCTTCATCATCATGCTAGTGTGAAGTGCCGCAAATGACAAATTTGTGGACTTATAGGTCATACAGCAAGAGTTTTCCGAGCTGCAGTTGCACCAAATCAAGCCGGCAACAATCCTGCTCAAGCTCGTTTCTCACCAGGGTCTTGCTACAACTGTGGCGAGATGGGCCATTTCCGAAGGGATTGCCCAAAGCTTGCTAATGCAAATCTGACCCACGGATGAGCAATTGGCTGATTAGAAAATGCTGCTGCATTGAATAATTTGAATCTTATGCTTTTGTATCTTTTGTTGAACCCTGAAACAATCTATTTTGTTTATAAATAAATCGTTGTTCACAATTCTGATGTACAGGTGTAGTATATGTGTGTATGACTTTTCCCTATGATACCTACATCAAGGAACTATGTTCCTTACAAACTGCTCTTGATAATTTCCCATTCTTGCATTTGCTCATGATTCCCTTGGAAAATTCTAAGTACTCGTTTCATTCTAAGAAACGAAGTACATGAAATAAAGTGACACTATGAGTAATCGTGCTTTTGCACATCTGTGCCTTTGAAATCCTTGGTTAGATAACTGAGGGTATGTTCAATCTCGTACCCATATCATTTCATTCTGGTATCGTAACAATATACATAGTATAAGTATTACAAAAACAATCTTCATGATCTCAAAACATTTCATATAGTTTGAAAACAATTTTTCGAATGCATTAGCTATGTTTTCAAAAACAACCTTCATGATTTCAAAATGTTTCATATAGTCTGAAAACAATATTAACACAGTACATTTTCTTATCGAGTGCATGATTTCGAAAAGCATTTTTCATATTTTCAGAAACCTCATACATAATTTAAAAAAAAAATTTATCTCGCATGATTTTAAAACATTTTATAAATATACCTACCTAGTACACCTACTTTATGATTTCAAAAGTATTATGCATAAGGTTTCAAAAACATTGAACACATTTTTTAAGAACCCCATGCATAGTTTTCAAAAATATTTTCCTCATACATTGACTTAACCTTCAAATTCCGCTTCATATGTCGCCTTGGCATATCTAGCATCTCAACTTCATAAGCATTTTTACTTCATGTTTTGACTTAAGCACGTCCAGTGCAAGGTTTCAAAACATCTCCAATTCCCAAATCCACATGGGATCTTTTTATCTTCACAATTAGACCCTTGTGGATGATTTCCATTCAAATCCGAGTCCTTAATTGGATTCCTTGTATACCCTAATTCGAACATTTCGATTCCTTATAATCGAAATCGAATTTTCTTTTTAAGATCTTCCTATCTTTATAGTTGGATCCTTTGAAATATTTAAAGTGCCAATCAAAATCCACGGATTGGATACCTGGTATGCTTTAAATGCATGTGCACAATTAACAAAATGATAACAAATTAAAGATCAAGATAAACAATTTTGTGGTTATGTGTTTTTGTGTTATGTTTTTCCTTTTGTTGTTTAATTTTCGTTATCCAAATCCTCGTAGAACCTTCCATATCTTCATATGAAGGATTCATAGTAGGATATCCAAAGGTACTACCTTAAATCCTTAATAGGCTTCTATGTAATATTTAAGATCCTTGGATTATATAGTACCATTCCATGATTCATAAGAGACCCTTTTAGTGGTCTAGTCAAAAAGATTGATTCAAAAATCTGGTTAAGAATGACATGTGATGATATAAGCTGAAAAGACTCCTTGGTTGTCTATTAAAATCATTTATTGATTTAATAAAAGGGACCCTATGGTGGTCTAGTCACAATCATCACAGGCTCGTTCATTGTTTTCTTCCCCTACACATTTTAAGATGCAATACGTGACTATGCAAGGAATTACGTAATTATGGATGCATGCATAATTATGAAGTTCAGTGCACGGAAACCACAGTAAGATTTATTATGTGTCAGAACCGATAGAGGCAACAATAACGAAATGTGAACAATGTACAGGAGGTATGGTGGACGCACCAATAATGCTTAATAGACTTATATATAAGTGTCCCTCCTACATTGCAAGCTTGATGTTATTTAAAGTTACTAGAAGTTCAAGAACTCTAACCAGTGTTGTTTGGTCTTTTCAACTTCATGTTTCAAACTCTCACAAGTTTCCTCTAAATAAAAAATTTCGGGACGAAATTTCCTAAAGTAGGGGAGACTGTGACACCTGTGTCACTTAAATCGTCAAACAAGTACCAAACTAATGAAATATTTTATTTCATACTTGGGACTTGTATAAATATGTGTATCCTTTGCACATATCAATTCTTGTTCGATTTCAAGCTTTAAATTGCTTTCTGAAAGGTTATACGCGCACTGATGCGTAAATATAACCAGTTTAATGCAAAGAACACTCCGGAATAGTGACATATGCTTAACATACCTTAAATAACCTTTACATAACTTAGAAATAAGTTTTGAAGGCTTTGGTATGGCAAAAACAAGTTTAATCGTCTACAGGGACTAAATTCGACAAACTGCGAAAGTATGATGATTCGTACTGGAACAGACATTCCAGAACATGACCATAAGTTAAACATACCATAAATATCCTTTACATAGCTTAGAAATAGGCTTTGAGGGGTTCGGTGTGCTAAAATAAACTTTTGGGTCATTCAGGGACTAAAAGCGTCAAGAAGTGCATAAGTATGCATTTTCGAGCATAACTTACATTCTGAATACATCCAGATATCCAAAAATTTATGTAAGCACTAAAATACTTTATTTTAGTGTTTGGCATAAGAAAAATCCATTCGTCGCGCAATTTGGATCGTTTTTCGCGCTTATGCGCATTCCGTCGTAATTAAGCGAACATCGCGATCATACGACCAAACGAACCGACGTCCGGCATATTTTTGAGCATGTTTCATGTACACAATGTTTAGGCATCATTTTAGGGCCTTAACGTTGGCTTAACGGGCCTTAAACGTGTCGGAAATGGCCTTAAAACACAACAGGGACCAAAACTGTCATTTTTGAAAGTTTGCTTCTGATCAGAAGGGCCAGGCGGCCCGCGTAAACTCTTGTTGTTCTTTACGCAGCCCGTGTTAGGCTCCCAGATCAGTAAAACATGTTTAAACAGCTGTTTACAGCTATTAACCACTCAAAACTCACCCACACTTGTCATTTCCTGATCATGGGGGGGCCAATTTGGGTACCATAGTGTTGCAACAAGTGTAGGGATGAGATTGAAGCACGGTATTCGATAAACGATCTTAACGGTTCCAACATTCCTATAAATACCCAACCCTTTCAGTTGCAAAACCCACTTGAATTTCTTGAGAGGTCTCTAATTGAAGTGAAACCACTTCATACCTGAGAATACTTGAGAAATCAAAGCTTTCGGGGACCCTTTGTAAGTGTTCCTTCGTTCTTTTTATTCTTTTAGCGTTAAAAGTCAAACTTTGTTTGACTTTCTGTGTTGACCAGTTTATGGTCAATGCGAAGTTCGTTTGAACTTCATAACGTGAGCGTAATCACGATGGTTATAGCCCCTAGTGACTATACCTACTGATTACCACGTTATCAAGGCTCAGTGACGAGTCGTAGTTTCTGACAAAATGCGTATTCTTGCGTATTTTGTAACCAAACTACTCTTAGGTATCAAAACCGTTTGTTTTGATACCAAACCTGTTTTCTAAACTTAGTTAAGCATGTTTTAACATGTTTAGCTCCTCACTTTAATTTAGTGCTTATATAGGGTCGTAAGATAAGCGATCTAAACAATCGCTTATACTTTCGAACCCGACCCGTTTGGTCGATCATTAGGATCCGCCCAAACACATTAGGTGACCATAGTATATAGGGAATAACCTTCCGGGGTTATACCTTATGGTCACGACGTTTAGTTAGTTGTATGATAGGTAGTTTATATGCCTTAGGTAAATTACCAAAATACCAAGTTAACGCCAAAATTCATTTTAAGCATATGTAACATAACTTTTGGTATCTAAACTGATTTGGCAACAATATTAGACATGTTAAGGCATATATTACTTGTCATAGGACTACTTAAGCGGTCCGAACGCGTTTCACGCGAACGACGCGTTAAAGTAGCATAAGCTACCTAAACGGGTCGTAATGGTTCGTAAGCACTTATGTTAGGTTTCATTTTAGTATGTAGGTTTTGTTAAACCATATTACATGAGTTTCCATATCCTCCGATTTAGGTCCGGTTTATTAATGTAGTTACCTATATTAGGTACCGTTTGATTTCCGTGATCTCTAGCATTGGTTGGTTGTTACTCAAGGACTACTAAGCAATCTCAAGTGAGTACATAGACCCCTCTTTTACTGTTTTCAAACTGTTTTGGGGTGAAACACATGTGCCTACTTGTTACTTTCGTGCTTCTCATGTTTTCATATCATATGCTTGTTATGTTCAATAGTACACTTATAGTACATGATTTCATTGTGTTTTTGCTATGTATGTCCTTTGTTGCATACTTAGTACATCGTTTTACATTACATTTTATGCTATGTATGTCCATTGTGTGCATACTTAGTCCATTGTTTTACATTACATTTTATGCTATGTATGTCCATTGTGTGCATACTTAGTGCATCGTTTTACATTACATCACATCACATGCTATGTATGTTCATTTGTTGCATACTTAGTACATTCGTTATTCATCACATGGTTACATTTTGGTACGACATTTGGTTTGTTTAAATGGGACAATATACATTCATTAACACCGATCATGCCGCTCGGTAGTAGGTAGTGGTACCATAGGACTTGACAACTCCCATTCCTGAAACCCTAGGTTTGTTTTGGTGGAAGGAATGACTGAATCCGAATACATTTCTAGGTGGACCTTAGACTTTGTGCTAGGGTTTATTCTACAGTCGCAAGGCTTGGATGTATGCATTTTCACAATACCGCATAGATGTTTATATCAGTATAGCATGCATTTGTTCCATAAAACATAACTTTGATTTAAAGCATGTTTTACTTCAATACCTTGTTTTTGTGCATTTTACATATGGTTTAGTTGATAAATTTCACTTACCATACATGATATTTTGGATACACATTACATGATTTGCATTAGACATAAACATTTTGACATTGATATACACAATTCATGATTTACATTAGACATAAACATTTTGACATTGATATACACAATTCATGATTTACATTAGACATAAACATTTTGACATTGATATACATAATTCATGATTTACATTAGACATAAACATTTTGACATTGATATACACAATTCATGATTTACATTAGACATAGACATTAGACATGGTTTTCACACAAACATTTTGACATTTGATTATACATAAACATTTTACTTTGGTGGTTTGGTTTGAGTAAGTGATTTAAGTAACGAGGCGTGTGTAATATGATACAAGCATGGTGGATACGCCGCTGGTACTTCCTATATATAAGTGCTTGTATGGTATTACATATCTTAGTGTTATTTGAATCATTTCAATTTAGACATATAACATTTTATACAAATAACACACTTTTCACAATACATTGTTTTACAAACAACTTATCTGATATAAACTCATTTTACTTGGTTATTTACTTAACCGTGTATTATTCTTTTATACACATATATCATTTGGTTTATTTATCACTTTTCAAATGATTTACAAGACAAAGCAAATTACAAGGTTCATGACTAAACATTTTCTTAAACATAAGTCATGAATTCTATTTTCACAAAACGTATGTATCTCACAGGCATTTTTATACTGACGTACCTATTTTCACATGTGTTTCAGGATATGATGCATAGGATTTATCAAGATACACTTAGGCGGACTTGGGCCTTAGTGACAATAAAAGATGCAAGACTAGTTATTTATGTTATGTTTCTTTGATTGTCAAGACATTGTAACTCTTTTAATCAATAAAACAATATTTCAATTTCCATGTGTCATGAAACAATGATTCTGTTACAACACTCCCCGACGTTTCCGCGACGTTTTGTTGTTTTACGTGGTCGGGGTGTGACATCAAGCTTAAACCATCCCTTGGCACACCACCTCTCTCACACTTCACCCACCACCCACCACCACCATAACACCATCATCCACCACCATCATCCATTGTCCATCGTAGAGTGTGTGAGTCGTCTCGAGATCCAAGATTGATCGTAAGAGTTCTTGACAATCAAGGCCATGTTTGCCTAAGTCTCTTACATCACTTGGTGAAGACAAAGTGTCTAGTGTAATGCTTTTTATTTTTAATCTTTTCGCACTTTTTAATTGGTTATGTATTAATGACATTAATAACTAGTTTCTTCTGTTGAAGGTGATTCTTCCTTATCGTTTGTCCGTGGTGTCTTGGCATTATTTTACTGTCTATATAAAATAAAAGATTTTCACCATTCATATCTCCACGGTCTATATGGAGGTATGTTGGCTACCTGGTCGGGGGTTAAGGGAACGGTTTGGTAAGAGTCTTGCCATTGTTCAGTGTATAGATCCTGCAAAGGACTTGGGTCAAATTTAGTAGGACCTCCTTCAATACTTAACGGTATTGGATGGCGGGGGTCCAAACTCTTTTGATCCCCTCATAAGTTAAACTACTATTAATACTTTAACCCGGCTACTTAGGACTGTATCCCTGCTGACTCAGACTACTTAGCCGAGGGTAACGTCACCTTCAAAAGAGGGGCCTACCACATTATGCATTAATAACTTAATTAATTATCTTTCAATAATCCGACCCTTTAGGATTGTATCCTTGCTGACTCAAACTACTGGGTTGAGGGTAACGTCACCTTCAAAAGATGGGCCTACTAAAATAACTAAGATAATCTCTTAAATAGTGCAAAAGTGCGGAAATAATCAAAGGTTACACTAAACATGAGTCGGAGCCAAGTGATTCATCTTGTCTATTTGTTTTATTTTTATTTATATTTTCAGCATTTTAGTTAGTTTTTATTTTTCTTAGTTTAAAACCTTTTTCTAAAACTTTTTGATTTGATTAGACGTTGAGGATAAACCGGTACTAAAAGCTCTTGTGTCCTTGGACGACCTCGGTATCTTACCAACACTATACTACGCTCACGATGGGTGCACTTGCCCATATGTGTGTTTAGTGTTAGTAAATATCGTGTTTTATAAATTTAAAACTTGGCTAAAGAAAGTGTAAAAGGACTTAAAATAAACATTGAAACCATAACACACTTCACGCACATCAAGTTTTTGGCGCCGTTGCCGGGGACACAAGGATTTTAAGAAAATTAGGAATCAATGGCCTAATCGTTTTTTTCTTATTTTTCTATTTTTTAGGATTTTTCTTAGTTTTTCAGCTTCTGCAGGGCTCAGCACGGGCCGTGCCTGGTCGGACACGGGCCGTGCCCAGCATTGTTACTGGCAGTTTTTATTTTCCGAGTTACAGAGAGCTGAGCACGGGGCCGAGTCGGTGCAACACGGGGCCGTGTCCAACTCCCCAGTAACAAGGATCCGGGAAACAATCACTGTATCTCCGACCACAGGCCGTGTTCATCGAACACGGGGCCGTGGTGAACTTTCTGACCAACGTTCTTTTCTGTTTTTATTGCAGGACTTGGAACCCAGACGCCACATTTGAATTTCCTACGTAGTGCATGAGCTCCAGTTCTAGTAGAGACATAAAAAAAACCAATAAGAAGAACCCGAACGCTTTCTCAGAAAAAAGACTTAAAGCTAAAAACCAAGAGAAAGTTTCAGGGAACCCACTTCCAATGGCGGACCAACGTACCCTCATGGATTACCTATGAACCACTATAGGTAATCTCGGCGCTGCTATCAATGCACCGAATGTTGAAGCCAATAACTTCGAACTTCGACCGCATTTGATACAAATGCTTCAGAACTCCGCAACCTTTCATGGGCTTGCGGACGAGGATCCCCATCTACATATTACTAATTTCTTAGAAATATGTGATACCTTTCGGATCAATGGAGCATCAAACGACGCGATCCGCCTTCGAATGTTTCCATTTTCACTAAAAGACCGAGCTAAGGATAGGCTTAACACCCTCCCAGTTGGCTCGGTAAACACCTGGGATGAACTAGCCCAAAAGTTTCTATATAAGTATTTCCCTCCTGCTAAAATGGCTAAATTAATGACTGAAATTAATACATATTCTCAAGAGGATGGGGAATCCTTATATGAAACTTGGGAAAGGTTCAAGGAGCTACTAAGAAAGTGTCCTCATCACGGTCTTGCGGTATGGCAACAAGTATCCACTTTCTATGTTGGTGCACTGAATGTCTGTTAACTACGTCTTAGTTGAGTCTTAGGTCTAGATAGGTTAGATTGGAGCTTGGAAATGAAATCGTGGATCTTAGAGTGTAATTCCGCTCCAAATGATATTTATGTCATTTGAAGCGAAATCAGGTTACATTTCCTAGTTGGTAATTGTGAAGCATGAATCGGCATCTTTATTGAATGTCTATTAACTACGTCTTAGTTGAGTCTTAGGTCTAGATAGGTTATATTGGAGCTTGGAAATGAAATCGTGGATCTTAGAGTGTAATTCCGCTCCAAATGACATTTATGTCAATTGAAGCGAAATCAGGTTACATTGTAATTCCGCTCCAGATGTCAAGTTCATGATTCCGCTCCAAAATGTGTTAGGGATTCCGCTCGTAATGATGCGGTTTCGAGCGGTATTAAGACCCCTATATATAGGTGTGTGATGTTGTTACTTGTAACGATTGGAGCAAAATCAGGTCTTGTGCTAGGTGTCGAATTGCTGTCAAAATCTACTCAGAAAGCATTAATAGAAAGGAAATTGAAAAGATAAAGCTGTTGTGACTTTGTATACTTTGATTCCGCCTCTGTATTCAAAGATGAACTGCTTTTACTGACTATTTAGGGTCGCACACAGTCCAACAAGTGGTATTAGAGCTCAGGACGAGGAGTTCATACCATAGCAGCTTGATTCTACCGGATTTTTTCATTTCTACTCACTTCTTCTTATATTTTTCTGATTTGAACTAGTTCTAGCTGTTGAAATGGACTGATTTTCGAGTATATTGTGTAAAATATAGTTTTAACAAAGCCTACAAAGAATCAGATTAAAACTCGACTTAAAACTGGTAAAAATGACCTACGAACCTGATTCCGCTCGTAAAGTTTTTCGGTGATTTCGCATGTAATTTCATAAATTCTGATTTCGCTCGAAATTTATCTTCTGATTCCGCTCGAAATCAGATCAAGTCAGATTCCGCCTGAACATTATCTTCTGATTCCGCTCGAACTAAGTCAAATTCAGATTTCGCTTGAAAGTTACAATTTAATTTCGCTCGTAATCGGATTTCATTCATATTTCGCTCGAAATCAGACTATATCTGATTTCGCTTGAACATCTTCTGTTAATTTCGCTCGAAAGCTGATTTCGCTCGAAATTTGCTGTTTTTCAAAATTTTGAAAAATTTTCTAAGTGTTTGACTGATTTTTCAGGTACGTGCAAGATGGATGATTTCAATCCGTTTTATGATGTCTTTGCTTTTGCTGGAAATGGTGGAGACGATAATTTGAACGACACGATAAACAACACCAATGAGAACACGCCGAATCCAAAGAAAAAGTTATCGGATGCTTTGGAGGTTGAAAGTGCTTTTGGAACCTATAACAAACCCCCGAAGTTGATGGCTATCGAAGAATACAGTCGATGGGCCAAGAAGTTTGAAGATTGGTTGAAAGCTTTTGCTTTTCCCAGCTGGAAGAGTCTAAAAAATGGTTACAATGATGGAGGCAAAAATGGTGAAAGTTTAACATCACCTGACGAAATAGAATCGTTTGTTGCTGAGCAAAAATGTATTGCGTTGCTATTTCAATCTGTTCGAGAAGATATAATATCTTTGATCGAATACACGAGTGCTAAAGATCTCTGGGATAAGTTGAAAAACAAATGTTTAGGAAGTGCATAAATAGTGAAAACAAAAAGAAACTACTTAGAAAAGAGTTTGATTTGTTTGGGTGTTTAAAGAATGAATCAGTTTGTAAAATCATTGAGAGGTTTGGGCATCTAAAGCTGGAGCTGGCGAGACATGAAATTTTCTATTCTCAAGATGAACTGGTCGACAAATTTTTTGACTCACTGCCAGATGAGATGGATTGGCAATACTATGCATTGATGTTGAAAAATACTATCAAGCCGCCAGAAGTGTTGACTGTAGATTTGCTGATTGAAAGACTAGAGAGTCACGAGTTGGAATTAAAGAAGACACACAAAGTCAATCACTCATCTTATCAAAAGAACTTGGATTTGTATTATCCAAAAAGCATGATTCCAAAGAATACTTCTCCGAAGATAGCCTTTTCTGCTGAGAATTCCAACAGTTCAAACAAAGAAAGTCAAAGAAATGGATTTCACAGTGGATCTTCGTCATCTGCAAATCATTCTGATGCAAAGATTTTTTTTCATTGCAACATCGCTGTAGACTTAAAGAACGCTCAAAACTTCTGCGAGGAGTCAGCAAAGCAACAAATGGTTTTTCTAGCGTCTGTGCTAGAGTCGTATGAAAGTCTTGTAGCTGGCAAGATAGGCAACACCAACCTGACAAAGGAAGACTACGATAAAATAGATCCTGAGGAGATGGAACTGATCGACTTAAGGTGGTGTATGGCCAGTGCAGTTCGTCGAGCACAGCGTTTCATGGAGATAACCGGAAGAAAGTCTATTGGTGGACCATCTACCAAGTTAGGCTTTGACAAGTCTAAAGTAACGTGCTTTAAGTGCAAACAGAAAGGTCACTTTAAGCGTGAATGCCGAAATGCGTATGCTGATGAATCTGAGAACCCGTTCAGAGAAGATTACTACAAGAAAGCGATTTATCATCAAAATAAATCAGAGCCGCCAAGAATGAAGCAGCTTGAGGAGAACAAAGAGAAGTCTAGAGCTCTTGCAGTAATTCACGACGATGAAGGTTACGACTGGAGTGAGTTGTTACCTGAGGAGGATGCGGTTGGATATGCATTCATGGCAAATTCTGAACCTAAACCTTGGAAAGACAACAGAACTGAAGAACAGAAGTATAATCACAGAAAGATGTTGGCCACAAACAGATTGATCAGAATATCTGGTATCTTTTCTGAGGCAAAAAGAGCAAATAGATTGGATCCAGACAGGGAATGTTATCTTGACCCCTATGGAAACATTGCTATTGATCATAACACTCTTGATTTGGAAACCATAATCAAAGAGTTTAAAGATGAAGATGATTATTGGCAAAGGAAATGGTGGGGAAGCGGAGAAGAGAAAGAGAAAGAAGAGAAAGAAAAAGAAGAGAAAGAGAAAACAAAGAAGATTGATAATGGAATCATTGACACGACTCAAGAGTTGAATGCTGAAAACATGGGAAAGATGGCTGACAAGGTGCTGGCTGCTAAGACACTTGAGGTAGACTCTAAATCCGTCTCTGAGTCTAAAAGCCAGGTCAATTCAAACGCGTCAACAACTGAGTCAGGTAAGAAATTCAGTGGTGATGTTGACTGCAAAAATTGCATCAAGGAATGCAAGGTTTGTAGTACAAACACTTATCTCAAAGGTAAAAAGATTGATGATCTGACTTCTAAAGTCAGAAGTGTCGAGGATCAAATCCTTGATCGTGATAAAATGGTGAAAGCTTCAACTGAACGATTGAAAGAATTAACTAACAAAATCGACACTGATAAAATTGATCAAGAAAAGGTTAGGAAAGAAAATGAAAGGTTAGTTCTTGAAAATCGTCAGATCACTGAAAATTTTGAGAAGCTGAAAAGTACGGTTAAAGATAATGATGATAGAAACGGTAAAACATACAAAGAAAATTGCCAATTGCAATGTGTTTTGAGGATTAAAGAAGAATTAATCAACAAACAATTGGATGAGATTGCTAAGTTGAAGCTTCAGTTTGAAGAAGCTAAGATTGAGAATGAGCGTATCAATTTGAAATTGAACAGTTACAACTCTGCAAGCTTTGTTTTGCAACACATTGTTCCCAAACCCATCGGGAAAAACAAAGCATGCGAAGATGTATACTGTGATGGAACTGGGGTCGGGTTTCATCAAGTTCCACCACCAGTTCTAGACAATTATTCAAAAAAACAATCTGGGTTGGTTAATCTTGAAGATGAAAATGAAGTGAAACTTCCTGATTCAATTGATGTACCATTTTCTTCATCATCATCTGATGATAGTGTTCAAACTGAGATTGTTAAAGGCATGGCTGAAAGTGTTTTAGATAGTGATTCAGCTGAGGATGAAAAATGTTTTCTGGACAATTACATTCCGAAACTAAAATCCAAAAACAACTTAGGTGATGAACCGGGTCTTGTGATGTACAAGATGGCTGGATCTGATAAGCTATTTTCGGATTCTGAGTTTCCCATTGAGAATGTTAATGTGAACAAGTTAACAAATGTTTTCAAATTGGTTGAAGTTGAGTTGTCAGAAGTGAACAGTTTGAGTCAAATAAAAAGGCAAATGAATTTTGAGAAAGATAAAGCTTACTACAAGAAACCTATAGTTCCACCACGTTTTTATAACAACAATCGAAACAATTGGTCGGGTGGATATCAGGGAGATAAGAACTATCAAAGAAAGAATTTTC
This sequence comes from Helianthus tuberosus, assembly GCA_030545235.1. NCBI lineage: Eukaryota > Viridiplantae > Streptophyta > Magnoliopsida > Asterales > Asteraceae > Helianthus > Helianthus tuberosus. The sequence continues at coordinate 144,216,115 of CM060412.1, forward strand.
AAAACAAGAAGTTTGCTGAGAAAAAGGTGTTTGTGAACAGTTCAAGTTCACTTTCTGATGAAGAATCTGAGATTTTTTCGAAATCAAATGAAGATTTTTTTGTGAAAAAGAGCTCACAACCTCAGTCTGAAGGCACAAACCGGGTAGTTGATACTCGTACATGTTTTAGATGCAACAAAGTTGGTCACATTGCAAGAAATTGCACCAACTTAAAACCTAAGACTGAAGTTGTTGAGAATCAAAAGAAGAAGGTTGATGCAAAAGGAAAAGCTCCAATGGTTGTTGAGAAAATTTTGAAAAGTGAGAAAACAAAAGTCAAAATTGAACCTGTTAAGAAATTGGTAACTAAAAATGACAAGTTTTACAAACGGGTTGCATCGTCTCAACAAACATGGAAGCCAAAATTGGTTGAAAAGAAACAAATTTCTTCAAATTCAAAGGTTTCTGAGAAAGAAAAACAATCGTCTTCTACCACTCCGGTAGAGATGAATGTTCCTGTTGATTACTATGAGAAAATTGACAAACAGGAGTCTGAGAAAAAGATTGTTTCAAAGAAAAATCAACCAACCGGTCAACTTAAGATAGATGAGTTTTTCTTATACAAAAAGGTTGAGGTTGGATCAGAAGAAAGCTTAAAATTGAATGATAAAAATTTTCCGCCACTTTACACTATGAAATCTAAACTCAAAGTCCAGTTACCCGAGTCGAAAGAAGCTTGGGTAGCATCAAAATCTCACTAAAAATTTTGGACTTGCCGGAGCTTCCTAGTTGGTAATTGTGAAGCATGAATCGGCATCTTTATTGAAATGTGTTTTTAAAAATCAATTTGTGATATGTGCAGGAACTTCCGAGAGCTATTTCACGATGGACTATGGATAGTGGAGCGTCTCGACATATGACAGGAAAAACTGCATTGTTGTACGATGTTAGAAATATCAATGGTGGTTATGTGGGATTCGCAGGAAATCAAGGTGGTAGAAGTATTGGTGAAGGAACATTATCCAATGGAATTGTTACGTTTGAAAGAGTTAACTACATTGCTGAGCTGGAGAATAATCTACTGAGTATCTCTCAGATTTGTGACAGGATGTATACCACTCACTTCACAGACAAAGAATGTTTGATCTTGAAGCCAGGATTTGTTATCCCTGAAGAATGAATTATTATGCGGGCACCAAGAGTCAATGATCTGTACGTGTTGGACATGAGTGTAGCTACTACAACCACGGGTCAGGCTCATTGTTTTGTGTCTAAAGCAACGGAGAAAGAATCGCAGTTGTGGCATCGCAAGATGGGCCATATTCACTTAAGAAAAATGAATCATCTGGTGCATAATGATTTAGTTCTTGGTGTTCAAATTAAAGGTTTTCATCTAGAAAGGGAGTGCATTAGTTGCATAAAAGGCAAGCAGAAGAAAAAGTCACACCCTAAAAAGCCAGTCAATTCAGTTTCCAGACCACTAGAGAGACTACATATGGATCTGTTTGGTCCAGTAAATGTCAAAAGTATTACAGGGGATCTCTACTGTCTTGTGGTTACTGATGATTATTCCAGATTTTCGTGGGTATCATTCTTAAAGTTGAAAGATGAAACGTTTGACAGTTTGATGGCGTTGTTCAGAAAGATTGAAAATCTGTACCAAAGGCGTGTCAAAAGAATTAGAAGTGATAATGGTACTGAATTCAAGAACAACAAGATGGAAGAATTTTGTGATGACAGAGGTATATTGCATGAGTTTAGTGCTTCGTACACTCCGCAGCAGAATGGAGTTGCAGAACGCAAAAACAGGACGCTAATCGAAACGGACAGAACAATGCTTGCTGATTCAAAGCTACCGATAAATTTTTGGGCAGAAGCAGTTTCCGCCGCATGCTATACGCTCAACAGAGTTCTCACTGTCAAGAAATTCAACAAAACATGCTTTGAGTTGATCAATAACCGCAAACCAAATTTGAAGTATCTTGAACCGTTTGGGTCACCCTGTACTGTTCTAGAGCCTTTTGGAAAATTTGGTCCGAAGAGTATTGAATGGATATTCATAGGTTATGCAAGTCCGTTACGACGAGTTTTCGTTCCAAGTCTGAAGTGGATTATTGAAGCTCCAAACGTTGAATGTCAAGGTTTTACAATGTCACCACAAAATCCTGGAGATTCATGGCGTTTTAATTACGACAAGTTGTGGGATTCGTTTGACATAATGGAAGAACCAGAAGAAGAAGAAGATTTCTTTGATGAGTTGGATATTTTGCGAGAGTATGAAGAATCGCAGGAAAGGTTTCCAGCTGAGTATTCAAGACGACCACGACAAGCTTTGAACGATGATGAAGCAGGTCCAAGCAATGCTGGTGAACATGATGATGTCCAACAAAATGAAGTTGCTTAAGATAATCAGACGGCACAGAATGATAATCAAGAATCTGAGAATATGCCAGTATTTGATCGTGGTGATTCAGATTCTGAGGGGGAGCAAATTCAGATTTCAAGTCAAACAAACCCAGTCAATGAAAAAGGTGCAAATCAGATTGTTACTAATCTGGAAGGCGATGTAGATTTTCCAGGCGAAGTGATGCCACGAACTCTTTCATACCATCCAGAGGAGTTGATCATTGGAGAATTGCAAGCAGGCGTCCGCACTCGAAGACAGCTAGATAAAGGGCTTACATGTTTTTATACAAAAGTTGCTCCTTTACAAACTGAATTCTCATTGAGTTGTTTTATCTCGCAGATTGAACCAAGGACTTACAAAGAGGCGCTTACAAGGATTCTTGGGTCAATGCAATGCAGGAGGAACTGAGCCAGTTCGAGAAGTTAGGTGTGTGGAAGTTAGTGGATTTACCTGATGGTCAAAGGAAGATAAACACCAAGTGGGTGTTCAAGTGTAAAAGAGATGATAGAGGAGTTGTTGTTCGTAACAAAGCTCGACTCGTAGTCCAGGCTTTCTGTCAGCAGGAGGGTATAGATTTCACTGAAGTATATGCTCCAGTTGCTAGACTAGAAGCGATCAGAATCTTCCTAGCATTTGTGTCTTGGAAAAACTTCAAAATATCAGCTAGATGTGAAATCGGCGTTTCTCTACGGGAAGGTAAAAGAGGAGGTATATGTCGGTCAGCCACCGGGCTTTACCGATCCAATCCACAAAGACAAAGTCTACTTGCTAGATAAAGTGCTGTATGGTTTACACCAGGCCCCGAGAGCTTGGTACGAGACATTGTCTCAACACCTACTAGCCAACAGCTTCATCCGAGGAAAAGTGGATGCCACTCTCTTCACCAAAGAGGTCGACGGTCATCTTCTGATTGTTCAGATATACGTGGTCGACATCATATTTGGGTCAACAAATGAGAATCTATGCCAAGATTTTGAACAAGTAATGAAGCAGAAATTCGAAATGTCATCGATGGGTGAGATGAAATTCTTTTTGGGATTGCAGGTTGATCAACTACCAAAAGGAATTTTCATACATCAAACGAAGTACGTTCATGATATCTTGGAGAAATTCGGGATGTCAGGTTCTACTCTAGCTTCCACCCCATTAGCGACGAACCATGGGAAAAACCCTGATCTCACCGGAGAAAAGGTAGATGAAACGATGTATCATTCCATGATCGGATCGCTGATGTATTTGACAGCTTCAAGATCCGATATCATGTACCCAACTTGCCTCGTAGCAAGATTTCAATCTAACCCGAGAGCTTCGCATATGGTTATTGCGAAGAGGATATTACGCTACCTGAAAGGAACTCCATCATTGGGGTTGTGGTATCCAAGAGAAGGCGATTTTACGCTCGAAGGGTATTCCGATTCTGATTTCAGATGCTGCAAAGTTAATGCTAAATCAACAACAGCAGGGTACCAGTTCTTTAGATCACGATTGGTCACCTGGCAATGCAAAAAGCAAACCTCTGTGGCTCTATCCACATGTGAAGCGGAGTATGTATCTGCTAGCAGTTGCTGCTCTCAGATCTTGTGGATCCAGCAACAGATGCGCGACTACGGTTTGCAATTTCTAAACACCCCTATCTTTGTTGATAATGAGGCAGCGATTAACATTACTAAAAATCTAGTTCATCACGCTAAAACCAAACACATTGAAATTCGTCATCACTTCATTCGCGATTGTTTCGAGAAGAAGTTGATATGAATTGAGAAAATCCACACTGACGAGCAAAAAGCTGATTTACATACCAAAGCATTTGATAAAACACGTTTTCATTATTTGCTAAAACTGAATGGTATGAAGCTTTTATCGGTGTTGGAGGAAATTATTGGTGTTGATGAAGGAGACATTGTAGATGATGTTGAGAAGCAATCTGCAATGGTTTGTCGATTTTTTACCTGTTTTGGTATTTAGGGGGAGGTATAGGGTAATATTTTCAGAAAATACAAAGACAATAAAAAATGACAAAAATACAAAAACATGAAATATTTTCAAAATCCAAAAACGATAGAAAACCAGAAAAGAGCTTGTGTAAAAAGGGAAAATGATAGTACATTGGCTTGACAGTTACGGTATGCTAAATAAATGGAATGTGTAAATGCATTAAACAGTCTCGCTGATGATGTGCCGATAGGTTTTTACACATTTAGTAGGTTTGTTCGGGATATAAACCTAAATCTTCACTTACTTATTTCGTGGGGAACACTACTTGGATATATAGGTAACCCCTGAAATCTTGTTTGAAAGATTCCTTTTTCTGATATACTAGGTCTTTATACTCAGTGATATCTAGGGTATTATTCCGGGACTTCTGCTGAATGGAAGTTCTGACCTAGACCCCGAATAATACTTTCCGAAATGCTTGAAACATAGCATCACCCTCAGCATATATGATAAGACAATAAAATTGCTTAGCAATGCTGTTGTAACAAAAGATCCTCTAAAGGGGACACACCCAAAAGTTGAGTCATGATCTCTCTGCTGAACGGTAGTTCTGACCTGAGCTCTCATGATTCTTCATAATTTATTAACCCCTTATAGATATCATATGTGGTATACTCACCAGTAAGACTGAATATTGGGATCTGGATACGGGAGTATATTCCAGAGGTGGGACACACGTATAAGTTCAAGTCTCTAAAACACTAAATCTGTATCCTGGACAGATTGAAATGTGTGTGAGAATTTAAGTGGATCAGTATATCGACAATCTAAGCGAATTGTTTAATTCTGAGTATGTAATTAAAGCTTAACGGTACTTGTGACTTGTCAAATAGCTGATATGATTCCCTAACACGCTCACCAAAAATATGTTTGTAAATAGTTTACTTTTACTGCATTTTAGTTCTGTATTTCATTTCTAGTTTAGAAACTATATTGAAAATCCAAAAAGATTTTACACTTCTGTTTTATTTTTGACAAACCAAAGTGGAGAGTTGATCTTCGGATTCGAAAGTTGAAAGCAGATGCAGGAAGTTTCTGGACTGGATAATGAGTTTGGAACTAAAACATGATAAGTCTGTGAAAGTTGAAAAGTTGAAGCAAGTTCATTAATTTGAAACTTGTAAATTTTCAGAAAAATTTGAACAAAATGTCAGTGTGAATTATCTCTGATCAGCCAAGGTCATTATGTTGAACTTGGTAGATTAATTGAGTAATCAGGGTCATTAACTTGGATCTGAATACTTAAGTGGATTTCTAAACACTGGTTAGACTATCAAGTGTGATTGAATGGTAAGTATGGATTGATAATGTTCTTGTCATATATCTTATATTTGGGTAGAGTATATGCAGGTAACAGGAATCCCCATGGCAACAAAATGTTAAAGTTTGAACCAGAATTTAAGCCCTAGCTTATCGAGAGGGGGAGTCTGCGAAAGGGGGAGTCAGAATTCTGGATCAACAGTCAAATGGGAGATTGAAGACAAAGCTAGATTGAGCTGAACCTATGAAGAGAGAGTTTTTACAATAAGAAGACAAAGTTGGAAAAAGACCAAGACTGAAGACTCGACGCCGAAGACTTCGTCAACATCCAAGGGGGAGTCTGTTGGTGCACTGAATGTCTGTTAACTACGTCTTAGTTGAGTCTTAGGTCTAGATAGGTTAGATTGGAGCTTGGAAATGAAATCGTGGATCTTAGAGTGTAATTCCGCTCCAGATGTCAAGTTCATGATTCCGCTCCAAAATGTGTTTGGGATTCTGCTCGTAATGATGCGGTTTCGAGCGGAATTAAGACCCCTGTATATAGGTGTGTGATGTTGTTACTTGTAACGATTGGAGCGAAATTAGGTCTTGTGCTAGGTGTCGAATTGCTGTCAAAATCTACTCAGAAAGCATTAATAGAAAGGAAATTGAAAAGATAAAGCTGTTGTGACTTTGTATACTTTGATTCCGCCTCTGTATTCAAAGATGAACTGCTTTTACTGACTATTTAGGGTCGTACACAGTCCAACATTCTACAATGGGTTGTTGCCACACACAAGACAAACACTTGATTCTAGCTCCAGGGGACTTCTAGGTAATTGTCGCCCAAATGAAATATATAATCAAATTGAGGAAATTGCTCAAACCAATTTTCAATGGCACAATCCCCGAGGTAATAAATCTATTGCCCCGGGCGCCCATAAGGTTGATGAAAGCACTTCTTTGCAAGCCCAAATCGAGACCCTTTCTTCAAAAATAAAAAAGTTAGAAATGACAAAAACGGCCTCGGTTATGGCTTGTGAGGGGTGTGGTGTACCACATGAAAACTGGAGTTGTATGAAAGAAGTAGATGATCAAACAGAAACGGTAAACTACATTGATAATAGACCTAGGCCGTCGGGTCCACCAACGGGTACCTACAACCATGGATGGGGCAACCACCCTAACCTTGGTTGGAGAGATCCCGGCAATAGTAGTAACCAACAAAACCAACGAACTAACTTTCAACAACCAGAAAACTTTTCTCAACAACAAAGTGGACGAGAAAGGCTTGAGGACACTGTATCTCGCCTCATCTCCGACACCGAAAAGAAAAACTCGGATCGATTTCAGCAATTGGAATCGAATTTTAGAAATCAACAAGCTAGCATTCAAAATATTGAAAAACAATTAAATCAAGTAGCTAAAAATTTCTCTAAGAGACCACAAGGCAGGTTACCAAGCAATACCAAAACCAACCCAAAAGCGCAAGTACATCTCATCACATTGAGAAACCGAACCGTGGGTTCCGAGGAGGCTCCATTACCACCGGCTGAAAGAAGCCAATCCAGTCAAACCACGACTCCACCCGCACCACAACCAGAAAAGGCTTCTCCACCAAATCAAGAGCCCACCAAGACTCCTCCGGTTCCATACCCCGGTCGGTTAAATCGACAAAAGACCGATGAGCAATTCGCAAAGTTCGAAAATTTACTAAAACAATTGCATGTTAATATTCCTTTTATCGAGGTCCTAACCTAAATGCCTAAATATGCAAAATTTATGAGGGACTTACTCACTCACAAAAGGAAAATTGAATCATTGCAATTAGTTAACTTAGGCGAAGAATGCTCCGCCTTAGTACTCAACAAACTCCCACAAAAGAAAATTGATCCCGGAAGCTTCACGATTCCTTGCTCGATTGGGGAATCCCCCATTCGTAATGCACTAGCCGATCTTGGGGCTAGCGTTAACCTCATGCCCACCTCAATGTTCAAACGACTCGGCTTAGGAACAACGAGCCCTACAAAGATGAGCATACAACTCGCCGACAGATCCGTCAAATTTCCACAAGGTGTCGCTGAAAATCTATTGGTCAAAGTTGACAATTTCGTTTTCCCGACCGACTTTGTCATCCTAGACATGGAGGAAGACGCCGATGTCCCTCTCATCCTCGGGAGGCCATTTCTGGCCAGTGCCCAAGCGGTGGTGGATATGAATGACGGAACACTAACATTGAAGTTTGGGGACGAGGAAGTGAAGTTTGGAGTTGGAAAAAGAGTAGAAGACTCTCCGACGGTGTAGCATGGGACGCAAAACATCCCACTTGAGTAACATATGACCAGGCTTTGGGTCTAGCCAAGGACCCTTATAAACGTGGCGCACCACGGAGGCATTCCGCGGAACTATCCTTAGTTTAGTTTAGATTAATCTTTATGTTTTCTAGTTAGTTTTAATTTTCAGGAATAAAACACACTCGTGATGGCAAGGATAACAAGGGAAATTTGAACCAACACCCCATGCAGGAAGATAGAGCCATCCGACAATTTTCTTCATTAACAGTAAGTTCAGCACGGGTCGTGTCCGCCCAACACGGCCCCGTGCTGCACAGTCTGCAGAAATGACCCAGTTCAGGTAAACTGGACACGGGCCGTGTTCACCCAACACGCCCCCGTGTCCAGGCTTCTGTTTCTTTTGTCTAATTTTAGTTACTGGCACTTGAACATGGGGCCGTGCCCGGACAACACGGAGCCGTGTCAAGCGCCCAGTAACACAATTTTTTGCTTTTTCACACCTTTTTACACATTCAGTCAACCTAAAAACTTATTTTTGGGACACATTGAGGACAATGTGTAATTTAAGTGTGGGGGGGATGCTAAAACCTTGAATCTTGCAAGTCCTAACTACAAGCCTTACACAAAACTCTATTGGAACCGCTAATCACCCCAAATTTTTTTCAAATTTTTTTTTTTTACTTGTCTAGGTTTAATTTGGGAAATTCAAGTTCTAAAAAGGTTATATTTTTACAAACTTACAACCGATAGCGTCGTGATAAAAAGAACCAACATAAGAAAATTATGAAAAGGCATGACAAGCTTAGTTTAAATTTAATTATATATACTTGATCACATAAAAACCCATTCCCACAAAAGTGAGTTTTGAGCTTTTATTGAGCATACAAATACATATCTTTAAATTAAATGCTCATTTTTCGTTTCTTGTGTGAGTAGCCACTTGGTTCTTACAACTCTAGAACTTGTCATGGCGATACATTCCCGGTCCTTACCAACTTAAACCCGAGTAAGTAAATGATGGAGGCATTAGGACTAACCCTTTTTATTTCTACACCATTATTTTTTCTTTTTTTTACCACCTACCCAAAATCCCCCTAGTTAACCCCTTTGAGCCTAAACCTTTTCATTTCTTAACCCAAACCAAACACCCTTTCACCCACCAAAACCTTTTTATTTTTAACCCTTTGTTTTAGTAATAAGCTTGGTTTTTCGTTTGACTTTGAAAAAAATATATATAAAAATTTGTTTTGGTTGATGAAGCAAAAGAAATAAAACAAACAAGTTCATCAAAATAAAAATTGCAAAAAAAAATAAAAAGTCTTTCGAAAACCGACGCTTTTTACGCTTTTTCGCCCTTTTCTACTAACCACTAACCACTAACCCAACCACCTACCTTTAACCCAAGCCTAACCCTTCACCCAACAGTCCTCTTGATATTTACAAATGTATATAGTTAAAAAGGAGGAGGATTGATTGCTTGGCAAGCCTATGGTAGGAGTAAGTTCCATGCCGCTCTCGAGTGATTCACCAAAATACATCTTCGGGCGAGTGTTGAGTGATCCCCCGTGAGGTATGTGAACTTGTATATAAATAGAATTTTAAAGAGGCATGTTATGCCCTAATAAGTAATTTATCTTATGAAAAGTTTTAAATAAATCATGACGAATAGGATTGTAAATAAATAAAAATAAAACTAAATAAAGAATCTTGGAAATCCCGACACTCTATGACAAGCCCAAAAACCTTCTTTTCTACCAATTCCATTTGAGAGTGTAAAGCCACATTATAAAGAGTTTTGCTTGAGGACAAGCAAAGATTCAAGTGTGGGGGTATTTGATGTGTGTAAAATGCAACATATAAATTACATCAATTGTGGCATAAAACTAACCATTTTTTAGTACTAATGTTGGAAAAAGTGTGTTTTTGTCTTCCTTTTGTATTTTCAGGATTAAATGAGCTCAAATTAACAAAAGAAGCAAAAAGGCAGCTAATTCTAACATAAATACAAGAAAAGGAACAAACGTGGCATGCCCGACCTCCTCGAAAGCATCTTCCCAAGCAAAACAAGAAAACAAGAGGCTGAACACGCCCCGTGCTCAGTGAGCACGGGGGCGTGCCCAAGTGTCAGCATAAAGGACAAAGTTGTAGAAGCTTCCATTGCCCACCACAGGGCCGTGCTCAGCGGACACGGGGTCGTGGTCAACTATAAGATTCGCAGAATCCAGGCAAATCTTGATAGTACAGATATGCTTCTGCACACGGGTCGTGCCCAGCGGATTCGGGGCCGTGGTCAACTAATAAAGACAAGAGAAATTAATGAAGACAGAGAAGGATGTGGACACGGGGCCGTGCCCACTGGTCACGGGGCCGTGTCCGAGCTTCTGTTCAGCCTATAAATAGGAGTGCTTAGCTCAAGCTCAAACCATCCCTTGGCACACCACCTCTCTCACACTTCACCCACCACCCACCACCACCATAACACCATCATCCACCACCATCATCCATTGTCCATCATAGAGTGTGTGAGTCGTCTCGGGATCCAAGATTTATCGTAAGAGTTCTTGACAATCAAGGCCATGTTTGCCTAAGTCTCTTACATCACTTGGTGAAGACAAAGTGTCTAGTGTAATACTTTTTATTTTTAATCTTTTCGCACTTTTTAATTGGTTATGTATTAATGACTTTAATAACTAGTTTCTTATGTTGAAGGTGATTCTTCCTTATCGTTTGTCCGTGGTGTCTTGGCATTATTTTACTGTCTATATAAAATAAAATATTTTCACCATTCATATCTCCACGGTCTATATGGAGGTATGTTGGCTACCTGGTCGGGGGTTAAGGGAACGGTTTGGTAAGAGTCTTGCCATTGTTCAGTGTATAGATCCTGCAAAGGACCTGGGTCAAATTTAGTAGGACCTCCTTCAATACTTAACGGTATTGGATGGCGGGGGTCCAAACTCTTTGATCCCCTCATAAATTAAACTACTATTAATACTTTAACCTGGCTACTTAGGACTGTATCCCTGCAAACTCAGACTACTTAGCCGAGGGTAACGTCACCTTCAAAAGAGGGGCCTACCACATTATGCATTAATAACTTAATTAATTATCTTTCAATAATCCGACCCTTTAGGATTGTATCCTTGCTGACTCAAACTACTGGGTTGAGGGTAACGTCACCTTCAAAAGAGGGGCCTACTACAATAACTAAGATAATCTCTTAAATAGTGCAAAAGTGCGGAAATAATCAAAGGTTACACTAAACACGAGTCGGAGCCAAGTGATTCATCTTGTCTATCTGTTTTATTTTTATTTTTATTTTTATTTTCAGCATTTTAGTTAGTTTTTATTTTTCTTAGTTTAAAACCTTTTTCTAAAACTTTTTGATTTGATTAGACGTTGAGGATAAACCGGTACTAAAAGCTCTTGTGTCCTTGGACGACCTCGGTATCTTACCAACACTATACTACGCTCACGATGGGTGCACTTGCCCATATGTGTGTTTAGTGTTAGTAAATATCGTGTTTTATAAATTTAAAACTTGGCTAAAGAAAGTGTAAAAGGGCTTAAAATAAACATTAAAACCATAACACACTTCACGCACATCACCGGAGCTTCCAGGTTGGTAAGTGTGAAGCAGGTATCGGCATCTTTCTTGAGAAATTCACGAAAGTGATTTCGATCTACATGTGGTAAATCAGGGACATTAAGTTGTACTTGATTTTCTACAAATGGTGATGTTATTTGAATCTAAAACTGTTACATTTTTTTAAGAAGTTGAAGAACAAGATGATGAACCCCTAATCTACAAGTGGTTACAAAATTTATTTTCCGGAAAAACCATTTGATTAAAACAAACTTAAGTGTTTTGAAATCACAATGGGAAAATAGTTTGTTGTAAGGGGGAGTTCTGATTGTTTATGCCAAGTGGATGGCAAAATGCAGTGATTCGATATCAGTTGTCATTTTACTTGTATAGTTTGTTTTCAAATTTCCTTAAATGTGTTTGAATTTTAGGGGGAGTAAATTTTCAGAAAATCCAAAAACATTTGAAAATTTGAAAAAGTCAAAAACATGATAAAATCAAAAACGAGTTTTGTTGTAAAAAAGAGGAAATGATAGTACATCAGTGGACGATCACAGCATGCTAAAGAATTGAAAAGTAAAAATGTGATAAACGGTCTCACTGATGATATGCCAGTAGGTTTTTTGCACATTTAGTAGATTGTGACGAGATATAAACCTTAATTTCAAACTTACTTATATCGTGGGGAACATCTCTCGGATATATGGGTAACCCCCGAAATCTTGTTTGAAAGGTCCCTCTTTCTGAGATACTAGGTCTTAATGCTCAGTGATATCTGGGGTATTATCCCGGGACTTCTGATTTTGCGGAAGCAATGGCCTAGTCCCCAGAGAATACTTTATGCTTGCTTGAAATATAGCTCACCCTCAGCATAAAAAATGACGAAACATTGAAAAATGCAAATCATGTGCTGTTGAACAAAAGATCCTCTAAAGGGGACCCACCAAAAGTCGAACCCGTCATCTCTCTGCTGAACGAAAGTTCTGACTTGAGCTCTCACGGACCTTGCAATTTAACCCCTTACAGATATCATATGTGGTATACTCACCTGTAAGACTGAATATTGGGATCTGGATACGGGAGTATATTCTGAGGTGGGACACGTGAATAAGTTTAAGAACTTAAGACATTAATCTCGTATCTCAAAGCAGTTGAACTTTGTGTGAAAATTTAAGTGGATCAGTATACTGACAATCTAAGTGAATCGTTTAGAACTTAAAATGTTTAAAGCTTAACGGTGTTGGTGATTTGTCTCATAAACTGATATGATCCTCTTACACAAACTCACAAAATTATTGTTTGTGAATATTTCTCTACTGCATTTCATTTCATTCAAAAATCCAAAAAGATTTTTAGTGTGTTTTAGCATAAAATTTTGATAAATTCAAAAAGATTTTCGACAACTGATGATTGGAGAACTGATTTTCAAAATTCCAAGTGCTAAACATGATGAGCATTTCATGAGGGGGAGTTTGTATTCTAAATGAGAAAAGATTTTGAACATTTACCTACAAATGGTCATCAGAAGCTTTTATAATTATCAATCATTCTGGAAAGATACCTGCAAGTAGTAAAATTTGTCAAATGTTAAATTTGTGAAATTTATTGAGAGGTAGAGGATGTGCAGGATAGCCTGGATTCTGAGTCTGGATATAAAGCCAGGTCACGATCCTGATCCTGTGAAAGACAGATTGCGATCAACATCCGAGGAAAGATTATTTGTTCGAGGGGAGTATGTTGGTGCTGATAAAAAGTAGATAGAGTCAGATTGAGATTCTAAGAGAAAGAGATAAAGTTTGAGAATGCTTACAGTCAGATACTTCAGAGAGCGATCAGACTGATAAAGACTGAAGACGTTGAAGACTCGACACTTAAGACTCGTCAACATTCGAGGGGGAGTCTGTTGGTGCATGCGTCTGTCGACTTCCTCTTGTATCGAGTCTTGCATTGTTCAGAGCACGAAGTTCAAGAAAACTTTTCAAAAGCTAATTCCGCTTGAAAGGGTCATCTGGTAATTCTAAACGGAATTAGACATGTAATTTCGTTTGAACTACCTAATTCTGTTTGGACGTGTAATTTCGTTTGTAATATAATTCTGTTTGAACTAAGTAATTCCGCTTGAGTCATGTTCAAGCGAAATTACCAAGTCTATAAATAGGTGCTAGGTCTTGTCATTTAAAAGGGAATTAGAATAGTGTTTCCGACGGCGAAGCTTTGTCGAAGTGTCTACAGATTTGTAATTGTTCAGATTTCAATCAAAAGACAGTTATAATTGAATATCTAGCTGAATTACACACAATATGTCAGTTTCCGCCTTTCATATTGTGTAGAACGCCTCTGAACGACTCGTTTCGGGTCCGTACATGATCCTACAGTCCGCACAGTTCATTTCATAATGCGCAGGGGAAAAATCAATCGAATAAACATGAAGTGACTTGACTAGACCACCAAAGGATCTTTTTAACTAGATCAACGAACGATCTTTTAACTAGATCAACACATGATCTTCTTAACTAGACCGTCATACGATCTCCTTAAATAGACCACTTAAGGGATCTTTTCAATTATATCATCACATGATATTCGTAACCAGATTTTTGAATCAATCTATTTAACTAGACCACTCAAGGGGTCCAATTATAGAATAGTACTTCATAATCCAAGGGACTTAACTATAACGTAGAAGCCCATTAAGGATTTAAGGTAGTACCTTTGGATATCCTACTATGAATCCCTCACATGGAGATATGGAAGATTCTATGAGGATTTGGATAATGAATATTCGGATCACACAAAAACACAAAACATATAAGAAAACACATAAGCACATAATCACATAATTGTTTAACTTGATCTTCATTTTGTTAATTTTCTTGTTAATTGAGCACACGAGTATTTAAAGCATATCAGGAATTCAATCCGTGGATTCCATTTGGCATTTTAAGTATCTTCAAGAATCTAACTATGAAGATAGGAAGATCTTAACAGGAATTCGTCTTTGTTTCTTAAAAAAGAAACGAGTATTTAAGATGTTTGGGGAGATCACAAGTGATCATAAAATGACAGAACCACACGAGTAGTTTGTCTTGGTGTCGGCATCGAAGGGTTGGATCAAACATTCACACAATCGTATCAGTTTCGCAAAATAAAAATTGACACAACAAATTTTATTTATATAACAACTGAGTCGATTCAAACATCGAAAGATAAAAACCAAGGAATTTCAAAAGACTAATTGTTTACTGCTGCATCGTTGTTCGCGTTTGCCTCATTTATGTTAAACACTCGTCCACGCGCTGGATTTGTGTTAACAAGTCTTGGGCAATTGTTGTGGTAGTGAGTAAGGTCACCACAGTTTTAACACGACCCACGAGGAAATCGTGCTTAAACAGCAGCAGGATTTGCAGCAGCTTGGTTTTGGTTGGCATAACGGCAGGTATTGATCAAATGTCCCAATCGGCCACAGTGGGTACATTTGTGACACTGCACTTGCTCAAGATGATGACAGTTGCATTTTTTGCACAAAGGTGCAGTACCAACATAATTTTTCCTCTTACAAGATTGTGCTGGTTGGTTTGGTGCAACCTGATTGTTCTGAGCAGTTATGGCGCAGTTTTGAGAAGCCTTGCGCTTCTTCTTCTTCTTGGGTGTCTCGGCCTGTTTTTCCTTTGGTTCAACCTGTGCAGTCTTGTCAGGTGGTATTGGGTCGCCTTTTCGAAAAAGCTTACCCTTCCTGATATAGGATTCAGTCAGGGTGGCAGACAATTCAATGGCCTGTCTGACAGTAGTAGGGTTCCTGCCAGTAACGATATCCTGAACTAAGTCAGGAAGACCATCAATGTACTTTTCAATCGCCTTCTCCACAGGCGTAACCATGGCAGGACACAACAAACTCAGTTCCTCATAACGGTCAGTATAGGCTCGATGTTCACCACTGTCTTGCTTTAAATCGTCGTATTCCCTTTCCAACGCTCTAAGCTCATGACGAAGACAAAACTCCTTCATCATTAGAGCTCGAAGCTCCTCCGAAGTTTGAGCTAGTGCCACATCGGTACCCCTATCACGCATTACACCATTCCATCATGTAAGCGCACGCTTCTTGAATGCACTTGATGCAAACTCAACCTTACGCTCATTCGGACATTGCACATGCCTGAATGTGCTCTCCAAACTTTCGAACCATTTCAAGAGCACGGTTGCTCCTTGAGACCCAGAAAACTTCAAAGGTTTAGCAGAATTGAAGGCCTTGAAACTACACTGAGCATTGATGTTTTTAATGTTGTTGTATAACTGATGGATTTCAGCTACTATGCCTGGAAGCACAGCAGCCATTTGTTGAGCGACAAGGGTTTTGACTTCTTCATTAGTTACGGGTTGTGCATCTCGTCGAGGAGGCATTGTTTAAAAGGAACAAGGGAACATGAGAAACGAGTGAGGTCGATGTTTGTGTGACAACTGTGTTCTGTAATCGATGTACAATGTAAAACAATATTAGTTATCAATAAAACGATGTGTTTCGATGTTATTATATGTGTTTCGATGTTATTATATGTGTTTTGGTGTTATTATGTGTGTATTTGTGTTTGATGATTTTACGATTTGATTCGAGTTCGATTTAAAGCCCTAAATCGCTTTCTGGAAAGTTATACGCAAACTGGTGCGTAAACGCAGTCAGTTTAACACGACAAACACTTAGGAATAGTGACATAGGCTTAACATACCTTAAATAACCTTCACATAACTTAGAAATAAGTTTTGGATGGTTTGGTGTGTTGAAAACAAGTCTATTCGATCGCAGGGACTATTTGTGTCAAACTGCGAAAGTATGTCGATTTGTTCAGTAACGAACATTCTGGAACTTGATCATAAGTTAAGCATACCATAAATATCCCTTACATAGCTTAGAAATAGGCTTTGAGGGGTTCGGTATGCTAAAATAAACTTATTTGATCAATAGGGACTAAAAGCGTCAAAAAGTGCACAAATTTGCATTTTCGCGCATATCTTACGTTCTAAATATATCCGGACATCCAAAAAATTTATGTAATAATTAAAATATTATTTTAGTGATTGGCTTGATAAAATTCCATTCGTCGCGTAATTTGGATCGTTTTTGCGTTCGTTACGACTTCCGTCGTAATTAACCGAACAACCCAACCGTACGACAAAACGAGCCGACATCCGAGATGTTTTTGAGCATATTTTAAGTTCCCTACACTTTAAATTCATTTTAGAGCCTTTAAATGAGGTTAACGGGTGGCTTAAACGTGTCAAAAATGCATCAAATTGCAAGTTTCTCAAGTGTAGGGACCTGTTTTGACAATCTGCCAAAGTCCCTTACCCGGGCCGCGTAAGGTGAGCTTATGTTTTACGCGGGCTGCATGAACTTGTCAGACAGAAACTTCAGTTTCTGCAATCTGGTCAGAATTCAGGGGTTTTAATGCAAGATTTGCAATACCTGGAGCTGGTTTTCGACTCCCATTGTATTCTAATACCATGTACCCACATGTATGGCCAAGATTACACCCTCTAAACACATGGAATGATCCTATTGATCTTAACTTCCTATAAATAGCAAGCTTCCTCATTTGGGTCCTTCACACCTTGATTAAATCTCTGCTCTAAGTTGAGGTTTAAACACCTCATACCTGAGTAATTTTGAATCAAAACACCTTCTTGGACCCTTTGTAAGTCCTCTTCTTGCTTGTTCTTGTATTTCAAGCATGAAAGTCAAACAGTGTTTGACTTTCAGCTTTGACCATAGTTGCATAGGGAATAACCTTCCGAGGTTATACCTTATGGTCACTTAGTTTAATTAGTTGTATGATAGGTAGTTTATATGCCTTAGGTAAATGACCAAAACGCCCTTTTCATGCATAATTGGTAATTAAGCATATGTAACTTAACTTTTGTCACCTAAACTGATTATGCAACATATTTAAACATGTTTAGGCATATAATACTTGTCATAGGACTAGTTAGACGTCTCGAACGCGCTTTTGCACGCACGACGTGTTAAAGTAGCGCGAGCTACCTTAATGGGTCGTAACGGGTCGAAAGCACTTAGAATAGGTTCCGACTTACAATGTAGGCTTTGTTAAACCATATCACATGAGTTCCAACACTCATTTGGTTTACAAGACCTCATTCTATCCGATCTTCCGATTTAGGTATCGATTATTTGACTAGTGATTCGATTACTAGGTACTACTTGAATTTCCTTGGTTTGCCTGAGCTTGTTAAATTGTTTAGATCAAGGATACTTGCAGTTCAATGTGAGTACATAGTTCCCCTATTTTACTGTTTTCGATTGTTTTGGGGTGATTCATATGTATTAAACGATTTCGATATTTAAACGATGGTTTCAAAAACGATTAAGATGATTTATATTAAATTAATAACGATTTCGATAATGTGAACAAACTTGTTGGGTGTAATTACATAACGAATGACATTCATTAGCATTGATAAAGCCGACCAGTATTAGGTTATGGTACCATAGGATCAGACAAATCCCGTTATTAGACTGCACCCATGGTTATGTGTGGGTTATGTCGGTAACGACTGAATCTGTGATTGTTAACTTACCCTTTGGGGGTTTGTTAATGCAAGAAGCGAGATAGTCGAGTTACGAAGGTTTGAATGTTATTAGCGAGATGACCAAAAGTAGTTTCACAATTAAAACGAAAACGATTTTGGGACAAGTTAAACGATTTAAACGAGATAAACGATACGAAAACGATTTTAACGAGTTAAACGAATAGGATAAACGATTGGTTTTTGGGTAGTGATTAAATAATGGGATGGGTATGATGTGATGAAAGCATGCTAGATACGCCGCTGGTACTTCTTATATATAAGTGCTTTTGTCATATTATATTCCGTATCATTATTTAGTTCACTTGGGAAACGATTTTGAAACGATGTCACACAACGATGTTTTCGAAATGATATAAACCTTACAGGTTTTATAAACGAGTTTTACGAGATGTTTACAAATTGGTTTACTAAAACAAATGTTTTGGGGTTAAGAATCATGGCTACGAGATTTTATAAACTATAACCCACTTGATTTGAGTTGGTTAATTATGTTGCAATACTATACACTTTTCAAAACAAGGTTTTTAATAAGGTAGTGCAACATGTAAACAAGCCAAGTGTCTGATTCTCTCATAAAACCTATGTGCTCGCCATCATTTCTTTGCTGACTTTGTTTTTACATATGTTTCAGGTGTTGTTGCTTGATAGTGATTGCTATGATGCATGTTCACATAGGATCTGGACGAGGCCTTAGTGACATAATAACAATGATAGTAGATATGTAACTTGTTTGTTTAACTTTAAGACAATGTTAATGTTTAATATTATCAATAAAACAAAACCTTTTGTATCCATGGTTGTGAACCGATGATTCTGTTACAACACTCCCCGACGTTTCCGCCGCAGTTTTGTTGTTTTGACGCGGTCGGGGTGTGACAGAAGAGTTGGTATCAGAGCCAATGGTTATAGGGAATTAGGTTATTAGTAATGCTTTGACCTAGACTATAACTTTTCTAGGACCCTAACGCAATTTTACTTGCGTTTAGATTTTTAAAACTATACTGTCACCTATCCTTAGGTGATAACCCCAATGAGAACACAAATTTCGAATCCGCTCTGAAAATTAATCATCTGTTCTAGGATGATTGATTACTAGGTTTTGAACCCTCTAAGTTCTCAAAATCTCATCAAAGTTTGGGTCTAGATAATGTGAACACGTGCAAACTGGAAGAGTGAATGCCTGTACCCTGAGTTTTCTGTCTAAGGCTAGAGTGTTCGTACAAATCCACATAATTAGACAAGTCACTCTTACCTGGGAACTCTTGGGGTGAGTGTTCACTTAGAAGCGAGCATGTCTTCGGCGATACATTATATTAACCCATTTACTTTGATTAGTCACTGCGTGTCGTTTGTTTGTTCGAGGTAACGAATGAATGATCGCCTCCCTTGTGTTTTGTCGTTGTTTTTCAATACCTCTTTTGTCTTTCCCAATTGTCAACCTCACTCGTTTCTCATGTTTCCTTGTTCTTTTTAGACAATGCCTCCTTGACGTGATGCACAACCTCTAGATAACGAAGAAGTCGCAGCCCTTGTCGCTTAACAAATGGCTGCTGTGCTTCTAGGCGTAGTGAGCCAGATCCATCAATTATACAACAACAATAATAACAATAATGCTCAGTGTAATTTCAAGAATTTCAATTCTGCTAAGCCATTGAAGTTTTCTGGGTCTCAAGGAGCAACCGTGCTCCTGCAATGGTTCGAAAGTTTCGAGAGCACATTCAGACATGTGAAGTGTCCGAATGAGCGTAAGGTTGAGTTTGCATCAAGTGTGTTCGAGAAGCGTTCTCTTACGTGGTGGAACAGAGTGATGCGTGATATGGGTGCCGAAGTGGCATTGGCACAGACATGGGAAGAGCTTCGAGCTCTCATGATGAAAGAGTTTTGTCCCTGTCACGAGATTCGAGCATTGGAACGAGAATTCAATGATTTAAAACAAGAAGGGGGTGAACACCGTGCGTATACGGATCGTTATGAAAAGCTGAGTTTATTGTGTCCCACTATGGTTACCCTGTTGGAGAAAGCAATCGAGAGGTACATTGATGGTTTACCCGATTCTGTACAAGACATTGTGACTGGCAGTAATCCTACTACTGTTCGTCAAGCGATCGAGTTGTCTGCTGCCCTGACTGAGTCTCAAGTCAGGAAGGGTAAACTGACCCGCATGGGTGACAAGAAGAAGTCGTCCGATTCTGTTAAAGACAAGGAAAAGGGTAAGGGTAAGAAGAAGGGAGAGTCTTCCAAGAAGTCAAGGAAGCACAAGGCTTTCCAGAATTTTGCTGTCACTGCTCAGAATCCTCAGAACCCGCCGGCTCAACCTCCTGCGAAGAAAGCATATGCTGGTACCGCACCTCATTGTGCTCGCTGCAACGGTCATCATGTTGCACAACAAGCTTGCAAGAAATGCACTACGTGTGGTAAACTTAGGCACCTGGCTAATATTTGTTGTTTGGGCCAGAATCAAGCCGCTCAGATTCCAGCACAGGTTCAGGGGAATGCTGCTAGATTCCCACCTAGTTCGTATTTTAATTGTGGAGAGTTTGGTTACTTCCGCAACAACTACCCGAGGTTAATGAATCCGAATGCCGCTGCAAATGCGAATCCCGCTCGTGGACGAGCATACAATTTGAATGCCAACGAGGCTCGTGCTAATAATGAAGTTGTTAACGGTACGTTCCTTGTTAACCATCAACCTGCGTCTATTCTTTTTTATTCTGGTGCCGATAGGGGTTTTGTTTCGTTATCTTTTGAGCCTCTACTTGCGATACCTAGAACTAAACTGAGGAAACCCTTATCTGTCGAAGTTGCTACTGGTAAACCTCTTGTTCTCGATTCTGTGATTCGCGATTGTCAGTTGAACCTCGATAACCATCTTTTTCCTATTGACCTCGTGCCGATGCAACTTGGGAGCTTCGATATTATTGTGGGGATGGATTGGCTAGCTAAACATCATGCTGAGGTGGTTTGTTTCGATAAGATTGTTCGTATTCCTTTGTCTTCTGGTGAGGTTTTAGAAGTTCGTGGCGAGAAACCATCTGGTGGTTTGAAACTCATGTCAGGTACGAAAGCCCAAAGTTATTTACGAAAAGGATATGTTGCTTTTCTGGCACATGTCACCGAAGAGAAGGGCAAAAGTAAGCATATTCAAGATATTTCGATTGTTCGAGATTATTCAGAGGTGTTTCCCGATGAACTTCCTGGTTTGCCTCCAGTTTGTCAAGTCGAGTTTCATATTGACCTTGTACCCAATGCCAACCCGATTGCGAAAGCACCTGATCGTCTTGCACCGTCAGAGATGCAAGAGTTATTGAAACAGCTTCAAGAGTTATCTGATAAAGGATTCATCCGACCGAGTCATTCGCCCTGGGTGCTCCTGTCCTCTTTGTGAAGAAGAAAGATGGATCATTTCGAATATGTATCGATTATCATGAGCTTAATAAGCTTACCATCAAGAATCGATATCCCCTACCACGAATCGATGATCTCTTTGACCAGCTGCAAGGTGCATCATGTTTTTCCAAGATCGATCTGCATTCTGGGTATCATCAACTTCGTGTTCTCGAAGATGATATTCCCAAAACTGCTTTCCGCACAAGATATGGGCACTACGAGTTTACTGTCATGCCTTTTGGTTTGACGAATGCCCCAGCTATCTTCATGGATTTATGAATAGGGTCTGTAAACCTTATTTAGACAAGTTCATCATTGTGTTCATTGATGAAATTCTCATTTATTCGAAGTCTCGAGCCGATCATGAGCAACACCTTCGTTTGACACTGGAACTCCTGAAGAAGGAACAACTTTTTGCTAAATTCTCCAAGTGTGAATTCTGGCTTAAAGAAGTTCAGTTTTTGGGTCATATAGTCAACGAGCAGGGTATTCATGTGGATCCATCCAAGATTGTTGCAATTAAGGATTGGAACATACCAACGACACCTACAGAAATTCGTTCTTTTCTTGGTCTCGCTGGATATTATCGACGGTTTATTTCGAATTTCTCGAAGATTGCGGTTCCACTCACTGCTTTGACCCAGAAGAATAAGCCTTTTGAGTGGGGACCCAAGCAAGAAGAAGCCTTCCAAACGCTGAAACAGAAGCTCTGTGATGCTCCTGTTCTATCTCTGCCCAAGGGAAATGATGATTTCGTTGCATACTGTGATGCGTCCAACTTAGGCCTTGGTTGTGTTCTTATGCAACGAGTTAAAGTTATAGCATATGCATCTAGACAATTGAAAGTTCACGAGAAGAAATATATGACTCATGATCTTGAGTTAGGTGCTGTGGTTTTTGCTCTCAAAATTTGGAGACACTGTCTTTATGGCACAAAGTGTGTGGTATTCACAAACCACAAAAGTCTCCAGCATATTCTCAATCAGAAGGAGTTGAATATGAGGCAACGACGCTGGGTTGAACTCTTGAAGGATTATTATTGCGAGATTCGCTACCATCCTGGTAAGTAGAATGTCGTAGCCGATGCGCTTAGTCGAAAGTAGCGAGGCAAGCTTCATACTGTTCGAACTCTATCTGATATTCAATCTCGTGTTCTTCAAGCTCAATGATCTTGTGTGATCAAAGGCTTATTGAAATATGAGCTACCACTTCAACTTGAGCTTAAACTCGAAAGGAAAGATGATGGTTTGCTTTACTTCAAGGATCGTTTGTGGATTCCGAAACAAGACGATCTTCGCACTTTAGTGATGGAAGAATCTCACAAATCTCGATATTCTATCCATCCTGGTGCTGATAAAATGTACAAGGATCTTCGTACTCAGTATTGGTGGCCTAGTATGAAGAAGGATGTTGCCTTGTATGTATCGAAATGCCTAACTTGTCTCAAAGTCAAGGCTGAACATCAACGACCGTCTGGTTTGCTTGTACAACCAGAAATACTGGTTTGGAAGTGGGAGAACATTGCGATGGATCTCATCACTAAGTTACCGCGTACGTCTAAAGGTCATGATGCTATTTGGGTTGTTATCGATCGATTAACGAAGTCAGCTCATTTTATTCCGATTCGGGAGGATCTATCTGCTGATAAACTTGCTAAGAATTATGTTGATGAGATTGTATCACGACATGGTGTTCCTTTGGATATCATTTCCGATCGTGATGCTCGGTTTTCATCTCATTTCTGGAAGACCATGCAATCTGCTTTGGGACTAAATCTAAGCACTTCTTATCATCCCCAAACAGATGGACAATCTGAGAGGACGATTCAAACTTTGGAGGATATGCTTAGAGCATGCGTGATAGACTTTGGTGGTAATTGGGATTCTCATCTTCCATTGATCGAATTCTCTTACAACAACAATTATCATGCTAGCATTAATATGGCACCATTCGAAGCTCTCTACGGTCGAAAATGTCATTCACCTGTCTGTTGGAATGAGATCGGTGAAGCTCAGCTTACTGGACCTGAGCTCATTCTGGAAACAACAGAAAAAATCAATAAAATCCACGATAATCTTGTGACAGCTCGAAGCCGTCAAAAGAGTTATGCAGATATGCGACGCAAGCCCTTAGAATTTTAAATCGGAGACCGTGTCCTACTCAAGGTGTCACCGTGGAAGGGAGTGGTGAGATTTGGAAAGAAAGGAAAACTTGCACCACGATATGTTGGACCATTTAAGATTGTTGAAAGAATTGGAAAGGTTTCCTATCGACTAGAGCTACCTCCAGAGCTTGGAAGTATTCACCTGACTTTTCACGTGTCCAATTTGCGAAAGTGTTTAGCTGATCCTGATCTTCACATTCCACTCAATGAGATTCAAGTTGATGAAACGATGCACTTTGTTGAGAAACCCGTGGAAATAATGGACCGTATGGTCAAACAGTTAAAGAACAAACAGATTCGATTAGTCAAAATTCGTTGGGAGTCCAAACGGGGCCCAGAGTTTACATGGGAACATGAGGATCAAATGAAGGCGAAATATCCGCAATTGTTCTCACAAGTTTCCTCTAGTTAAAATTTAGGGACGAAATTTCCTAAAGTAGGGGAGACTAGGACAACCGTGTTCTGTAATCGATGTACAATGTAAAACAATATTAGTTATCAATAAAACGATGTGTTTCGATGTTATTATATATGTTTCGATGTTATTATATGTTTTTTGGTGTTATTATATGTGTATTTGTGTTTGATGATTTTACAATTTGATTCGAGTTCGATTTCAAGCTCTAAATCGCTTTCTAGAAAGTTATACGCAAACTGGTGCGTAAACGCAGTCAGTTTAATGCGAAAAACACTCCGGAATAGTGACATTGGCTTAAAATACCTTAAATAACCTTCACATAACTTAGAAATAAGTTTTGGATGGTTTGGTGTGTTGAAAACAAGTCTATTCGATCGCAGGGACTATTTGTGTCAAACTGTGAAAGTATGTCGATTTGTTCAGTAACGAACATTCTGGAACTTGATCAAAAGTTAAATATACCATAAATATCCTTTACATAGCTTAGAAATAGGCTTTGAGGGGTTCGGTATGCTAAAATAAACTTATTTGATCAATAGGGACTAAAAGCGTACAAAAGTGCACAAGTTTGCATTTTCACACATATCTTACGTTCTGAATATATCCGGACATCCAAAAATTTATGTAATCATTAAAATATTTTATTTTAGTGATTGGCTTGATAAAATTCCATTCGTCGCGTAATTTGGATCGTTTTTGCGTTCGTTACGACTTCCATCGTAATTAACCGAACAACGCAACCGTACGACCAAACGAGCCGACATCCGAGATGTTTTTTAGCATATTTTAAGTTCCCTATACTTTAACTTCATTTTAGAGCCTTGAAATGAGGTTAACGGGGCTTAAAAGTGTCAAAAATGCATCAAATTGCAAGTTTCTCAAGTGTAGGGACCTGTTTTGACAATCTGCCAAAGTCCCTTACACGGGCCGCGTAAGGTGAGCTTACGTTTTACGCGGGCCGCCTGACCTTGTCAGACAGAAACTTCAGTTTCAGCAATCTGGTCAGAATTCAGGGGTTTTAATGCAAGATTTGCAATACCTGGAGCTGGTTTTCGACTCCCATTGTATTCTAATACCATGTACCCACATATAAGGCCAAGATTACACCCTCTAAACACATGGAATGATCCTATTGATCTTAACTTCCTATAAATAGCAAGCTTCCTCATTTGGGTTCTTCACACCTTGATTAAATCTCTGCTCTAAGTTGAGGTTTAAACACCTCATACCTGAGTAGTTTTGAATCAAAACACCTTCTTGGACCCTTTGTAAGTCCTCTTCTTGCTTGTTCTTGTATTTCAAACATGAAAGTCAAACAGTGTTTGACTTTCAGCTTTGACCAGTCAATGGTCAACACAAAGTTCGTTTGAACTTTGCAACGTGAGCGTAATCAAGATGGTTATAGTCCCCAGTGACTATACCTACTGATTACCACGTTGATTAGGTGTAGTGACGAGTCATAGTTTCGGTCTAAATATGCGTTTGCACGTATTTTGCAACCAAAGTATCCTAGGGTATGAAAACACTTTGTCTTGATATCTAAACCTGTTTTCTAACTTAGTTAAGCATGTTTTAACATGCTTAGCTCGTCACTTTTAGTTTAGTGCTTGTCTAGAGTCGTAAGTCAAACGGTCTAAACCACCGCTTAGACTTTCGAACTCGACCCGTTTGGTCGATCTTTAGGATCCAACCAAGCATGTTTAGTGACCATAGTTGCATAGGGAATAACCTTCCGAGGTTATACCTTATGGTCACTTAGTTTAATTAGTTGTATGATAGGTAGTTTATATGCCTTAGGTAAATGACCAAAACGCCCTTTTCATGCATAATTGGTAATTAAGCATATGTAACATAACTTTTGTCACCTAAACTGATTATGCAACCTATTTAAACATGTTTAGGCATATAATACTTGTCATAGGACTAGTTAGACATATCGAACGCGCTTTTGCACGCACGACGCGTTAAAGTAGCGCGAGCTACCTTAATGGGTCGTAACGGGTCGAAAGCACTTAGAATAGGTTCCGACTTAGAATGTAGGCTTTGTTAAACCATATCACATGAGTTCCAACACTCATTTGGTTTACAAGACCTCATTCAATCCGATCTTTCGATTTAGGTGTCGATTATTTAACTAGTGATTCGATTACTTGGTACTACTTGAATTTCCTTGGTTTGCCTGAGCTTGTTGAATTATTTAGATCAAGGATACTTGCAGTTCAATGTGAGTATATAGTTTCCCTATTTTACTGTTTTCGATTGTTTTGGGGTGATTCATATGTATTAAACGATTTCGATATTTAAACGATGGTTTCAAAAACGATTAAGATGGTTTATATTAAATTAATAACGATTTCGATAATGTGAACAAACTTGTTGGGTGTAATTACATAACGAATGACATTCATTAGCATTGATCAAGCAGACCAGTATTAGGTTATGGTACCATAGGATCTGACAAATCCCGTTATTAGACTGCACCCATGGTTATGTGTGGGTTATGTGGGTAACGACTGAATATGTGATTGTTAACTTACCCTTTGGTGGTTTGTTAATGCGAGAAGCGAGATAGTCGAGTTATGAAGGTTTAAATGTTATTAGCGAGACGACCAAAAGTAGCTTCACAATTAAAACGAAAACGATTTTGGAACAAGTTAAAGGATTTAAACAAGATAAACGATATGAAAATGATTTTAACGAGTTAAACGAATAGGATAAACGATTGGTTTTTGGGTAGTGATTAAATAATGGGATGGGTATGATGTGATGAAAGCATGGTAGATACGCCGCTGGTACTTCTTATATATAAGTGCTTTTGTCATATTATATTTCGTATCATTATTTAGTTCACTTGGGAAACGATTTTGAAACGATGTCACACAACGATGTTTTCAAAATGATATAAACCTTACGGGTTTTATAAACGAGTTTTATGAGATGTTTACAAATTGGTTTACTAAAACAAATGTTTTGGGGTTAAGAATTATGGCTACGAGATTTTATAAACTATAACCTACTTGATTTGAGTTGGTTAATTATGTTTCAATACTATACACTTTTCAAAACAAGGTTTTTAATAAGGTAGTGCAACATGTAAACAAGCCATGAGTCCGATACTCTCATAAAACCTATGTGCTCGCCAACATTTCTTTGCTGACTTTGTTTTTACATATGTTTCAGGTGTTGTTGCTTGATGTTGATTGCTAGAATGCATGTTCACATAGGATCTGGACGAGGCCTTAGTGACATAATAACAATGATAGTCGATATGTAACTTGTTTGTTTAACTTAAGACAATGTTAATGTTTAATATTATCAATAAAACGAAACCTTTTGTATCCATGGTTGTGAAACGATGATTTTGTTACAACACTCCCCGACGTTTCCGCCGCGGTTTCGTTGTTTTGACGCGGTCGGGGTGTGACAGTTTGGAAAAACAAAAGAGGTATTCAAAACATTGACAAAACACAAGGAAGATGATCATTCGTTCTTTACCTCGAACAAACAAATGACACGCATTGACTAATCAAAGTAAATGGATCAATATATTGTATCACCGAAGACATGCTCGCCTATAAGTGAACACTCACCCCAAGAGTTCCCAGGTAAGAGTGACTGGTCCGATACTGCGGATTTGTACGAACACTCTAGCCTTAGACAGAAAACTCAGGGTACAGGCATTCACCCTTCCAGTTTGCACGTGTTCACATTATTTAGACCCAAACTTTGACGTGATTTCGAAAACTTTAGAGGGTTCAAAACCTAGTAATCAATCATCCTAGAACAGATGATTGGTTTTCAAAGCGGATTCGAAATTTGTGTTCTTGTTGTGGTTGTCACCTAAGTATAAGTGACGGTATTGTTTTAAAACTAAACACAAGATAACTTGTGTTAGGGTCCTAGGAAGGTTATAGTCTAGGTCAAAGAATTACTAATAACCTAATTCCCTATAACCATTGGCTCTGATACCAACTTTTATGTCACACCCCGACCACGTAAAACAACAAAACTTGGCGGAAACATCGGGGAGTGTTGTAACAGAATCATTGTTTCACAACCATGGATTAAATAATTTCGTTTTATTGAATTATTGAACTCATTGTTTTATTACAAATCAAATAAATACAAATAATGTCTTTCAAAATTTAATGTCGCTAAGGCACGAGTCCATCCTATGTATATCATGCATCAACAATCATCACATAGCAGAACCTGAAACATGTGTAAAAATAGGTACGTCAGCATAAAAATATATGTGAGATACATAAGTTTTATTAATGCATGATTCATGACTTGTAAGTTTAAAAGAATGTTTAACAAAAAAAGTCATGAACTTAAAAAGATTTTCTTTTCTAAATCATATAACAAGTGATAAGAAATCAGAAGATATAAAAGAAAGATGCATAAATAAATAATTAAGTAAAATGAGTTTGTATAAAATATGTTTTGATAAAAAGGGTTGTAGTATATATATAATATACTTTGGTTTTAAGAAAGTCGAATAAGTAATATATTAAAATATATTTCAGTTCCAAAATAGTTAAACAGACAGTATATTAAATATACTTTAGTCGTCAAAATAATAGGTTTCAGTAGTATATCAAAAGTATACTTTGGTTTTATTAATAACATATTAAACTATGTTTTGGTTTTATAAATAACATATTTAAACTATGCTTTGGTTTTATGAATAACATATTAAACTATGCTTTGGTTTTATAACTAACATATCAAACTATGTTTTAGTAATTAACAAAATATATGTTGTTTTGTACAATATCACAAATGAGAGTATATCAAACTATACCTTTAGGAGTATAACAAAATATACAACAAAAATGTGATTTGGAATTCATTCAAAACTTAGTGTATCAAAATACACCTTTGAGACTATAGAAATACCACAAAGGCAATCTCTATTTGGATAAAATATCGGTTTCTAACATTCCTTACAACAGGAATGGGGTGTCTAGTCCAATAGCGCTATATCATACTACCAATCGGTCTGGTGAATGTATTAAATAAGTACAATCCAACAATTAATTTTATAATCTTTGAAAAATTAGTGTTTAAACCATAAATAATCATTCAGTTTGTCAAAAGATAAGTACTAACATGTATAATCAATTATACTTTTGAAATCATGAACATAACAATTAGGTACACATGTTTCACCCCAAAACATTGAAAACAGTAAAATAGGGGACTATGTACTCACTTGAACAACAACCAAGCAAAGATAGAAGGAGCACGGAATGAAACGGCAGCTAATATAGGTAACTATGTAAATAAACCGGACCTAAATCGGAAGATCGGATAGAATGAGGTCTTGTAAACCAAATGAGTATTGAAACTCATGTAATATGGTTTAACAAAACATTGAAAACAGTAAAATAGGGGACTATGTACTCACTTGAACAACAACCAAGCAAAGATAGAAGGAGCACGGAATGAAACGGCAGCTAATATAGGTAACTATGTAAATAAACCGGACCTAAATCGGAAGATCGGATAGAATGAGGTCTTGTAAACCAAATGAGTATTGAAACTCATGTATTATGGTTTAACAAAGCCTACATTCTAGGTCGGAACCTATCCTAAGTGCTTTCGACCCGTTACGACCCATTAAGGTAGCTTACGCCACTTTAACGTGTCGTTCGCGCAGACGTGCGTTCAAGACGTCTAACTAGTCCTATGACAAGTATTATATGCCCTAACATGTTTAAATATGTTGCATAATCAGTTAAGTGAAAAAAGTTTAAGTTACATATGCTTAAAATCCAATTATGCATGAAAATGGCGTTTTGGTCATTTACCTAAGGCATATAAACTACCTATCAAACAACTACTTAAACTATGTGACCATAAGGTATAACCTTGGAAGGTTATTCCCTATACAACTATGGTCACTAAACTTGCTTGGTTGGATCCTAATGATCGACCAAACGGGTCGAGTTCGAAAGTCTAAGCAGTGGTTTAGACCGCTTGACTTACGACTCCATACAAGCACTAAACTAAAAGTGACGAGCTAAACATGTTAAAACATGCTTAACTAAGTTAGAAAACAGGTTTTGATATCAAAACAAAGTGTTTTGATATCCAAGAGTAGTTTGGTTGCAAAAAACGCATAAATGCGCATTTTGACCGAAACTACGACTCGTCACTACGCCTAATCAACGTGGTAATCAGTAGGTATAGTCACAAGGGACTATAACCATCGTGATTACGCTCACGTTGCAAAGTTCAAAAGAACTTTGTGTTGACCAACTCGTGGTCAAAGCAGAAAGTCAACACTATTTGACTTTCACACTCGAAAAGCAATAAAAGAACGAAAGAAGCTTACAAAGGGTCCTTGCTAGGGGGAACTTGATCTAAATATCTCAGGTATGAAGTTTAGCAACTTCAACTTAGAGAAATCAGATCAAGGGTGAAGAAAAATGAATGAGCGCCATGCTATTTATACTTGTTGGAAACTCACAAGATCAAGACATGTGTTTATGTAACCTCCAAGCAAAAGATCATGGCCATACATGTGTTTGGTGCAGGTTAGAAGCCTTGGAGAGGTGTTAACTTGGTTAACACACCAAGAAATTTGCATAAACAACCCCTGAACATCAAATAGATTGCTAAAAATAGATTTCTGGAACTGGGCACTTTTAGGCGCCCCGCGTAAACTGAGGGACTGGGCTTACGTGGCCCGCCTGGTCCCTGCAATTCAGCATAACTTTCAATATTTACAGCTTAGGTCCCTGCACATACATAAGCCCATTTTTGGCACTTTTAACCCCCGTTAAGCCATTTTCAAGGCTCTACAAGGTCACCAAAGTTTAGGGGACTCAAAATATGCTCGGAAAACTCTCGGATGTCGGTTCGTTTGGTCGTACGGTCACGTTATTCGTTTAATTACGACGAAAATCGAACGGACGCGAAAACGATCCAAATTAAGCGACGAATGAAATTTTATCATGTCAATCACTAAAATAAAATATTTTAATGATTACATAAATTTTTGGGTGTCCGGATATATTCAGAACGTAAGATACGCGCGATGTAAAGGATATTTAAGGTATGTTTAACTTATTGATCAAATAAGTTTATTTTAGCATACCGAACCCCTCAAAGCCTATTTCTAAGCTATGTAAAGGATATTTAAGGTATGTTTAACTTATGATCATGTTCCGGAATGTTCATTACAGTACGAATCGGCATACTTTCGTAGTTTGTCGAAATTAGTCCCTGTAAGCGAATAAACTTGATTTCGACACTCCAAACCATCCAAAACTTATTTCTAAGTTATGTAAAGATTATTTAAGGTATGTTGAGCCTATGTCACTGTTCCGGAGTGTTTGTTGCATTAAAATGGTTATATTTAAAGCTCGAAATCGCACAAGAATTGATATGTGCAAATGAAACACATATTTATACAAATCCCAAGTATGAAATACAATATTTCATTAGTTTGGTATTTGTATGATGGTTGAAGTGACACAGGTGTCACAGCAACGAGGTAACTGCAAAGGACGTCAGTTACTTGAGAACTAAACTGGTGAACACGAACACCCCACAAGACAGGGATCATCGTTTCATCTCCAGTTCATGAACATAAAGTGCCAACGAGGCACCAGGAACATTGCATCAGCAACCGCAAAGGTTACAACTGTAGTTGCGGGTAACAGCGAGTTCATACTCATCTTTCGCCACCGTCTCAAAGGTTGGTTCAGCACACCAACAGGTGGCAATCATGTTTAATGATTTTAGAAAAAGGTAGACCACACTACCAGCCCACAACTAACAGGTGATGTTTCAGCATCAGCCTCAACTTGGTCATCGGTCCGGAAGAGGCGTCAAATAACCCTAACCACGTACCTACACAAGTAATACTCAAACCATGAGTTGATTTACTCAAAGGGCCGGCCCTAGAATTTTCTCCAAACCGATTTCAAAGCTACCCAGTCGACAAAATAATCCAGTATTCCTCCCACCTGCAACTTGCATGAGGAAACAATACTGGACTGGGGGACTTGAAGGGCTATGGTCCCAGATCTCGCACCAAAGCGGACGCGAGTGACCATCACCCTTATCAAATACTCCCATCAACAAGGACTTATCTGTGTCCGTGCGGGCACGCGCGAATGCGGTTAACTGTTCCAATCGGTCTAGTGATGAGAAGACTTGCCTTGTGTATAGAAACGGCTTTTTCTTCACGACAAGGGATGCGGTAACAACCGTAGTTACTACACATAGCGATGTGCCTCAGCACCGCATCCTATTGACGACACAAGTGGGACTGACACTTTGACTTAAGTGTCCAAAACAGCAAGTGGCACTGACAGCAGTCACCTGTCCAGCCCACATGTATGCAACGCTAGCGAACAGACTGAAAGCCACAACAGGACGTGGCATCACCTCTGTGACCTATGCGCCTGACATAACTATAAAGGGCTATGCGTTGTCAGTCTAGCTACTCAATTACCCTCCTTCACTCTTCGGCTATATATACCCATCCCGGACAAGGTTTGAGGTATCGCTTATCTGCTCTCTCTCACACTTACTACTATCACACACTTTGCTCTCAAGCAAATACTGATTCTCACGCCGAAGAGTGATAACAAGGAGCACCCCCTACCCCATCCTCCTTGTTACGAGTCACTGTGTGTTTTCTTGTGCAGGAGACAGGTCAGCGGACGATCCGGACGCCGATCCTCGGAAAGAAGAGATTAACCCTACTTGACGAGACTAGTGAATTAACCTCCCCGGTTAACCACTATTTCATCAAGTAGTTTGGGAAAAAAAAACAGAGTAATGAGATATTTAAACATGACATCTTTCATATGTCATCTTAATAAGTGTAGAAATTACCAAAACGTTGAAAAACCTAATTTGCTTAATAAGATATTATAGATATAGATTATAGGTGATTTTAACTTCATATTTCTTCTATTTATTTATTTTTTTATGAATAAAAAATAGGATAATGAGATATTTGAACATGAGACTTTTTATGTGCCATCTTAAAAAGTGTAGAAATTACTGAAAGGGTAAAAAACCCAATTTGCTTAATAATATTAGATATAGATTTACTTAATAAGTTATTATAGATATAGATATATAGAATAATAATAGTAACTTTTTTTGCCTTTTACGTTTTTTTTAATCTTTTTAATTGCATATATACTAAACTTTATGATTTTTCACTTTTATAATAAAACTTTGGTTTTGTTATAATTTTGCGACAAAAGTTAAATGAGTTTAGTTTTCTATATATAGTTTTTGTTTTACACTTTTTCCTGGCTTTGCTCATTGTTTGGTTGTTACTTAGCATAGTGTTTGGTGGTCACATTTTGTCCTTCAGGTTTTTTACCCGCTAAATTTTCTGATATATGTCTATGTTTTACGTCACCTGAGTCACTCGATGTTAAAATTCCTGATTTTGTTTTACACTTTTTCCTGGTTTAAATCATCTTTTGGTTGCTACATAACACGGTTTTACTCCTCCTGCTCCGAAACGCTGGTAGCACGATTTTAGGTCCCTCGCTCCGCAATGCGAAGGACTAAGACTAGTTTATACTATATTATAATGCATATAAAGCGGACAAAATTAAAATTTTAATTAATATTAAGACATTAAAACTTTAAATAATACAACTTTTAAAACATATGACATAATCTTTTAAAATATATTGAATTTTAAACCCACTACACCACAATTTTAAATGACATTAATAATATTTTTCATACATTAATGCATTTTTTTTTAAAAAGATACTCCCTAAAGACACGTTTTTTTATTCTCTTTAATTTGAGATACTAATGGTATTATATTTTTATTTAGGGTTATTGGATTTTATCCCTCCAACTATCGGCCTTTGGCCATTGCCACCCTCAACTAACACTTTGACACCCGGCACCCCGACTTGATTTTTTGTTTGCAATGGCACCACCCAGTTAAATCTCCACTAACTGGGTTTGTTTTTTGTCCGACGTGGCAAAGGTTTGCTAAGCTGGAGATGATTACATGGCGATGATGTGTATGTAAACCTCATCTCCTTCTTTATAAGACAGACAAGTCCAATAAAAACCCTAATTTCCTAACAATCATCTGGGTTCTTATCGATTCATGGCCTTTGAAGCATATGTGCGATTCGATTCATGGCCAATTGAAGTAGAATCGTACGTGAGCAATCTAATTTGTAGCAAAACTAACATTCCGGTGTTTGGTGGAGGCCAATTTAGTGTACAGAGGCGGTTTAAGGAGGTGGTAATGCTGTCGGAGCGTCTAGCGGAGGCCTACCGAGGGTTTATTATACCACGAAGGCCAGATAAGAGTGTGGTTGAGGCCCAAATGATGCACAAACAAGACTTTGTTGAGCAAAGAAGGAACACCTTGGAGAAATAATTGCAGAGGTTGAGCCACCATCCTGTCATTCACCAGAGTGATGAATTCAAAGTCTTTTTGCATAACCTTCCATTCTTACCAACTGCTGGGCCTGGGGTGCTAACAAAGAATTTGTTGGGAGATCAGGATGCTGCAGGTAGGTGGGATTTTCTAAGGATTATGAA
Source organism: Helianthus tuberosus (assembly GCA_030545235.1). Taxonomy (NCBI): domain Eukaryota; kingdom Viridiplantae; phylum Streptophyta; class Magnoliopsida; order Asterales; family Asteraceae; genus Helianthus; species Helianthus tuberosus. Next base: position 144,250,744 of record CM060412.1, read on the forward strand.
TCACTCTTTGAGTAAAAGTAATGATTCTGTTTATGAGCAAGATGCCCGGTTTCTTGGACTTGTCTGTGTTATAAGAAGGAGATGAGGTTTACATACACGTCATCGCCACGTAATCATCTCCAACTCAGCAAACCTGTGCCACATCGGACAAAAAACAAACCCAGTTAGTGGAGATTTAACTGGGTGGTGCCATTGCAAACAAAAAGTCAAGTTGGGGGTGTCGGGTATCAAAGTGTTAGTTGCGGGTGGCAACGGCCAAAGGCCGATAGTTTGGGCTGATAAAATCCAATAACCCTTTTATTTAATAAATTAACATCCTATGGGATTGTGTTCTTCGTCGCATCACGTGAACACCCCTCTAGTATTATCATATAGAGGTCTTTCTTCTTTGTCCTCCATATAAATTAGGGATGAGAATGATACCGGTTCGGTACCGAAAAACAGGAAAAAAGTGGTACTGATACCGAATATACCCGATACCCGTATCGAAAATGGGAAAAATGAGTACCGATACTGGTAGAAAATATACTTGTTACGGTACCGGTTTGGTACGGCACCAATTCAGTACATGGTACCAAATGCTCATCCCTAATATAAATTACCATATAATTTTTATTTATTTCATTTCAGAAGACATTCTTGACTTGTTCACCCTTAGCCTGTAAGACCACACGGAGTGGGCATGAGATTCTGACGTGGTGGCCCTTCCACACCGAGCACAACGACCTGTGAATGGCGTGGAACGTGGCATGGGGTAAGAGGCGGGGTAATTTCCATCGGCAAGGAACCATTTGATTTGACAACGTGGCACAATGTGGTTGGGTGTGAGTTATAGCCGTTGTCCCCAACGGTTAAATTTAAAAAAAAAAATACTTTTAGAAAATAACCTCTCCTATAAACCAATTCTACCATTTTTACCTTACAAAAATTCTCATTTCATCTAATTTTCTATCAACTTTCATCTCATTTTCTCTTCAAATATTTAGAAAAGATGGCATCGATTCCATGGACAGAAGAAGAAAACATCGCGTTGTGTGAATCTTGGGTCGAAGCTCATTCCCACTATACGCTTCGCGATCGCTCGGGTCCGTTTTGGGAAGGTATTTTTTCACAATTTTGTATTCATAGGAATGACACCACCTGAACCGTAGATACACTTTCTGCGCATTTCAAAATTATTTGTTTGGATAGTTTAAGATTTGAGACGATGCACAATGATGTACAAAATAACGATGATGACCTTTTGGAAGACGTTATACAAGTCATCCTCGTCAACTACACACACTTAGGGATGTGCACGGTTCGGTTAGGTTTTTGGGCAAAACCAAAAACTGAAACAAAAATGTCGGTTTTCGGTTTTTTAAAACCTTTTATTTTTGGTTTTTTCAGTTTTTACACCGGTTCGATTTGGTTTTTCGGTTGTTGGGATAATATTATGTAAGATTCAAAATATTAAAAAAAATATAATTTAAAATTTAAGAATCTTTCTTATATGTTTACATTTAAGTTATCATTTATAACCTTTTTAGTTAATATTGTTCACATAAACCTAACTTTTAATCTATTTTTATGTTTCCTCAAAGTTTTTATTAAGATATTTTCTTTTATAATAATTTTATATTAATTTTTTTATTTGATGTAGTTTTTTTTTTTTTTTTGAACGGCCAATATAATCAATCCTGAGCACTCTCGGGGCACTCACTGGACAAACGGAGTACTCCGAGAGTAAACTGAGTCCACCACCAATTCCGGGGAAAACCCGATAACCAACCTGCCCGTAGGTACGACAGTGAAATTACCGGTAAAACCCGTTTGGCTCAAGGATCCAACCAAGGTTTCCCTGGGTCTCCTATCATTGCCCACCAGTGCCTCACTCCGCACCAAGTGGGAGTTAACCTGTATCTCTCAAGAAAATTGGAAGCCCTTGTCACACCCCAACCAATGTCGGAATCATTGGGGCGTGGCTTTAGGCGAATCAGATTGCTCAAGAGAATCCATAACAACTATTTTGTGACAATATTTAAAAGGTTCATTATCTCATACTAATAAACAAATATTTCAACAAACAGTCATAACGGGTAACAAGTCTCTCAAACAAATCAAGATCTGACAACCTAGATTTTTATTGTGGGTTTCTAGACTTTCTATCCATTTGCAGCGAATAAACCATCAACCTATCACATACGTTAAAATAAAGTCAATACAATAATGTAAAGGTGAGTACACAAGTTTAGCATAAATATAGTATAAAAGCATTTATGCATAACCAACATGTAACACGTATCAGGCGAATCAAGTAACTATCAACAATGATACAAGCTAACCACATGACTGCGAGTAGAGTATGCGCGACATATGTTCACCGAAGAGAACAACTGAAGTAAAGTATGTGATCCTTAACAACCCCTGAATAAACAGGTGCTGAGTCCAAACTACAGTATTATCGTTGCTAAGGGCGGTCGGACAAGTCATCACTATGTAACATAGCAACAAGTATTCAACTAATCACGTATATCATGCGAGTGCGGTAAGCGTTTATAAAGCGTTTACGTGTTTTATTTTTGATAGAGAACGTATGTAACACCCAAAAGTGCGTTAAGTGAAAAAGGGTTCGAGTATACTCACAGTGCGTATCTAGCAAGTAAACACGTCCTGAAATGGATTGAAGGGAGCGCCGGATCAGCCTGCCTACGGGCACAGAAGCGTAAGTCCTCCAAAGTGCTGAAATGGTCGAAAATCGAAGTGTCGGTGGGATACAGAGGCTTCGTACGAAGTTGTGCCTTCGTACGAAGGGAGTCTTCTCACAAGTGATGCTTCCGTTGTCCAAAATCGAGTGTTCTTCGCGCCATTATTCGGGAAATCGAGTGTGCATCTCTCCAGCCTTAAGCTACTGATTAAACTTAGAGCCAGAGAGGTCTTGGTTTAAGTCACAGACGGGAAAATAAGCTTGGTTATACGAAGCTGGTGCCTTCGTACGAAGCCTGGCTTCGTACCAACCAGTCGGTTTCGTGTATGTGGCTGTTTTTTACATTCGGAGCTGTGTTTTCACCTGAATCAGACGTATTTTCGAGTCCTATTCGAGACGGGTTCGACACCACCTCGTCCCACTATTCAGTGAACGAAATATATGTCGGTTTGGTCCGTTTTTGTGTAAAATCGAGTTTAAAAAGGGTTTTTAAAGGGTTTTCTCTTAGATCTAACACTTGGTGAGTGCGAAATCTGTAGATCTCTAACTTGGGAAGCCGGAGCTAGGCCCAATACACTCGGTTAAGTGTAGATCCATGATTAAATGAGAAGATTTGATGAAAAAGATGAAGGTTTTCATGAAAAAGATAGAGTTTAGGTGAAAAAGATGGAGTTTAGTTGAAAATAAAAGAGTTTGGATGAAATCGAAATGAATCTTGTGGAAAATGATAAATCTTACTTGAAAACAGTCGGACAGCAATTCGGCAGCGTTTCGGAATAAAAGACTGCAAGTTAGAATGAATGAGGAGGGCTTGGGTATTTATAGGAGAGGATCATGCGCGCAGGTGCCTTCGTACGAGGCCAGGTGCCTTCGTACGAGGGCAGGTGCCTTCGTACGAAGCCACCTGGTTGGCGCGTTTCGCTTCCGTTTCGCGTGTAGGATGCTTGTTTAGTGCGTTTTGTTGCGTTAGTTAGTACTAGTATGCTAAGTATTTTAGTGAGACATTAAGTATTGCGTTGCGTTGCGTTTCGGTGTGATAATTGGGTTGCGAGTATAATCCATAAACATAATAAGCACACACAAGTAAAGCATATAAGAACACACGACATAACATTACTACTATTAACAGGGTTTGCGATTTAGCGATTTAGCGCAATAAGCGAGTGCGAAGGCGAGAGTGGTTATCGAACAAACAAACACACTCGGCAAGTAAAGTAGCATAATTCTCTGTGATTCATGTTGCGTTAGCGTTGAGCGTTTGCGAATATAAAGCGTTTAAGTGTGTAGTGATGCTGTGTGATCGAAAATATATTTAGTATAACATAAACCTTTATTTATATCGAATCTTGGAGTACAAAATGGTTACAAATCGAAGTAAGTAGCAAACGGATAACAATCCGAAAAGTCGAGTTGTAACAAGCCTCCACTACTTGATCTAGAGATCATTGGCTTCATGTAGGTAATTAATAAATCATTTTAATTATAAATAAACATGTTAGTGTTTTAATTATAAATACTTAACATTCAAGAATAAAATTAATAATTTCTACTGGCATGGTTAGGTACATAAACAAGTTAAACTTAAACTTAAAAATATATGGATTAGGCCTATTATTGTAACTTATCAGTTCCAGTTTTTTCGGTTATTGAAAATGATTATCAAAAAACGGAACCAAAATTTTTGGTTATTAAAAATCCGAAAACCAAACCGTCGGTTTTTTGTTTCGGTTTGATTATTTCAGTTTTCTGCTCACCCCTACAGGCAATAGTACAACCATGACTTTAAACACGTTTAGGCGTGACAGATAATTAGATTTGTTTTTTAATTATGTGTAGGTTTAACATTTAATTTTAATTATGTAATGTTTTTTTAGTTTTTTTCGTGTGTTTTCTTTTGTTTTTTTTTTCACTTATGTAATGATTTTATTTTCTAAATTATATAATGTTTTTTTATTAATGTTATTTCTTTAATTAGTATTAATGTTTATTTTACATTTAATAGATTTTATATAATTTTTAAATATAAAACAATAATAAAAATTGTGTGGCACGTGTTGAATAACGTCACCCTTTCACGCCGCGTCCCTCTCCTCTCTTTTTTGCACCACACCACTACATTGTTCCTTTCGATTAGGGGTGGACTAAATAACCGCCATAACTGAACCATAACCACCATAACCAAACCACTATTAACCGGTAACTGACATAACCGACGGTTATGGTTTTGAAACTTTGTATAACCGATTAATCGGTTATGGTTATGGTTACGAAGCTTTTGTTAACCGATATATCGAAACCGAATCGAACATGTAATTATACATCTATATAATGGATTTGTATTTTACATTCACCATGTAGAGATTTTTACTAGAATAAAATTTGTAAGTAACAAAATAATCTTGATATAGATGCCACTTATTTTAATGAAGAACTAAGGTGTTATAATCGTAATTTTTTTGTTAAGAATTCAACTTATTAAAAAGAATCGTACATCGCATGCCCCTAATAACACTCTTGCTTATTTTAAACCTTTCTTAGTTAATTAACCGAAAAAAATCAAAATCGAACCATAACCAATTTAATCGTAACCAAAGTTTGGTTATGATTAATGATAAAAACCAACCAATCTGACTCTTGTACACCACTACCTTCCATAGACAAAATTGTAGGACAGCTTTTATTATTCATGCTGTGGAAATAGCGGACACTTGCCATTAAAAACCAAATATAGTTGTATTTATTGTAGAATTTTGAATTCTGAAAAGGGTGTCTCCAAATGGAAATTTCGTATATGGACGAAGACGAAGACGAGACGTTGACGTTGACGTTGTTCCTTTCCACAAACAAAATTGTAGGACCGCTTTTATTATTCATAGCGTGGAACGTGAAGAATACGCGATTATATCAGCCATCCATTTGGAATATCTACGGACTAGAAAAACGTGTCAAATAGGTGAATTTAATAATCAAACAATTGAAGAAAAATAATAGCAAAATGTTATTATAGTCTTTTTTCAAGTGAACTATTCCCCCTGGATTTTTAAAGTGCTATAACTTTTTCATACGTTAATATTTTTTTTTAATTTAACCATATTAACGAGTATTTCATTCTCTTTAATTCGAGCAGCATATTGCTATATTTTTCTTACAAAAATTATGGGATTTTGAATATCTATTACGTGATTACATGATTTTGAATACCCAACACATACTACGTGATTTTGAATACATGATTTTGAATACCTATTACATGATTTTATTATAGTATGTGAAACCACACTAAGTAATTAGGTAACAATAGTTGACTATGCATTATTGCGTGATTTTGAATACCCATTTCATGATTACGTGATTTCATTATAGTATTTTATATGGTACCACACTGAGTGATTACGTTATTACGTAAAAACAAAAAACATGTAATACATAATATTTTATATGGAATACCTAATATTTTAGGTCTAATCACGTATTAAGGATAAATTATATACAAAACATTAGTCAAATCAACCTGTAATAACCACATAATTTGTATATTAGAGATTTAATCATGTGTTAAACATAATTGTAATTACATTATAACAAATCATAATGAATGTGTAATCAAGTAATATATTTATATTGAATGTGTAATCACGTAATAGTTTATTTTGAATGTGCAATCACGTAATGGATATTCAAAATCATGTAGTCATGTATTGGGTATTCAAAATTACATAATAGATTAATGGGTATACAAAATCTCGTAATTTTTTTTAAACTATTCTAATAGATTGATCGAATTAAAGAGAATGAAATAAATCAGGGGTAGATACACGATCTAATACTGACCGACCCTTAAAAAATCATAATAAGACCCCCCGTAGTGGGACGTTTTTTTTTAAATTAAAAAAAAACGTGGAAACATGCCCCGATCCCATTACACATCGGCGTTTTCGGGCTTTTTTTTAAAAAAAAAACTCGATTCGCGTTATTTGAAACACGCTGTGAGAAATTTGATCAACCAATCACAAACTAGCAACGGCTAGTTACCTAACGGCTACTTTATTTTATTTTTTATTTTTTTTAAACCTTTTACCTATATATATATATATATATATAGGGAGGGGCTCATGCGAGAACCACCCTTATTGTGAGAACCTTGAGAACCAATGTGAACACAACCTAAAATAGCTAAAAAAACCTAACCCCCACCCCCCCCCCCCCCCCAAAAAAAACCTAAACCCCCCTCCCCCACCCCCCAAAAACCTAAACCCCCCCCCCCACCCCCAAGCTAAAAACTAAACCCCCAAAAAACCTAAAAAAATCTAAAAAAAATCTAAAAAAATCAAAAAAAAAATCCAAATTTTTTTTTGATTTTTTTAATATTTTTAGGTTAAAATCGCTACTTTTCGAAGCCAAAAAAAAAAAACAAAATTTTGTGTGATTTTTAGCTATTTTTTTTTTGTTCGAAAAGTAGCGATTTTAACCTAGAAAATATAAAAAAATTCAAAAAAAAAATTTTTGTGTGATTTTTAGCTATTTTTAGGCATTTTTGGTGTGTTCACATTGGTTCTCGCGGTTCTCACAATAAGAGGTGGTTCTCGCATGATCTTCTCCCTATATAAATATATATATATATATATATAAACTCCTTCAAATTTAACCAAAACTCTCTCAAAAACTCTCTCAAAAACACTACCATTTTATAAAAATTGATGGATTCCCCTAGTTTTTCATCCATGGTAAATTTTTACTATAAAGAGTTTTTTGCGGATGGCGATGATTCCACCGATGAGGAGGTCGAGCAAGAGGCGGTTAGAGTGCTTGTCAGCTAGCGGTGAGATATGTGAAGCATTGTCGTCGCCCCGAACCAGAAAAAAATAAAAGAGGTTATATTGAACGAGACCGACGCGCGGCACACGATCGTTTGATGAAAGATTATTTTGATGAGGCGCCGACATTTTCTAACCAAATGTTTAGGCGTCGTTTCCGAATGAGTAAGCGGTTGTTTCTACGCATAGTCGACGACTTGGAAGCCAACTACGATTATTTTAAACAAAAAGCGGATGCGAGAGGGGCACTTGGATTTACCGGTATCCAAAAGTGTACGTCGGCATTACGAATCCTTGCTTATGGAAACACAACCGACATCAACGATGAGTATCTAAAAATGAGCGAGAAAACAACGCGAGACACCTTGGAGCATTTTTGTCACGGTACAATTCCTATACTTTAATGTTTACAATTTTTTTTGAAGCTTATGTTTGTGTATGTTTTTTTATAAACGTATTATTGATTTGTATGGTGCGCGTTATCTTAGAACGCCCACATGGGACGACATTCAAAAGGTCTACGAGGTACATTCGGCGGAGCATGGTTTGCCTGGTATGATCGGGAGCTTGGATTGCATGCATTGGCTTTGGGATAACTGCCCCACCGCATGGCGAGGCCAACACACACGGGGTGACCAAAAAGGACCCACTGTTATTCTTCAGGCGGTTGCTTCACAGGACCTTTGGGTTTGGTCGGCTTACTTTGGCGTGGTCGGGTCATGCAATGATATAAATATTTTTGAACAATCTCCCTTGTTAGAGGAGTGGATTTCTGGCAAAGCTCCAAAAGCGTCGTTTTACGCAAATGGAAACTACTACCCTCATGGATATTATTTGTGCGACGAAACTTATCCTAGGTATTCGATTTTCGTGAAGACGTTTAGCGATCCTATTGATGAAAAAAGAGCATACTTTAAAAAGGTTCAAGAGTCTTCACAAAAAGACATTGAGAGATGCTTTGGGGTTCTTAAACAACGCTGGCAATATTTGAAAAATCCTTGTCGTGCATGGACCAAGCAAAAAATGAGAGATGCTATGTACGCTTGTATAATCATGCACAATATGATTTTGGAAGACGAAGGAAAGGCGATATGTCAGAATTATGTGCCTGAAGCCGTTCAAGAGGAGCATCCGCAGGCGTCAATGGACGAAAGAGTGAATAATGCGCGAGAGTTGCGTTACGAACCGTACCATTCCACGTTAACGGTTGATTTGGTACAACACGCATGGTCGGTTCGGTATGTACCACCTGAGGGTCAAGAAGAAACGGAGGACGAGTAAGACGAAGTTGGCGAGGGTGAAGAAAGCGAAGACGAAAACTAATGTATTTTTTTTTAATTTAGTCGGATTTTATTTATTTTTATTTCTAGTATTGTATTTTTTTTTATTTAATTAAGTATTTTAAGTTTTTTTTTTAAATAATTTTTTAATGATTGGAAGGGGCGTTATTGGGTATTATTCCCACTACGTCACTTTTGCAATAACCCCCGATAATGCCCCCATGCTGACTGCACTGCCACGTGGCGCAAAACACTCAAGGGTGGGGGCATTATTGCTCAAACCACTACACATGGTCTAATCCCTAGGAATTTCTAATACCGATGAAAAAAAAGAAGGAAATTGATAGAACATAATGAGAATGGAGTGTAGTGTGTAGGTTTGGAGACGGCGATGGAGTGTAGTGTGTAGGTTTGGAGACGGCGGATGAGATGTTGAGAGAGAGAGAGAGAGAGAAGTGGTGGCTGGGTTTATTTCCAAATGGAGAAGAGAAGGAGAATCGGAAATGATTTTCTTAAACTTATTTATTAATAAAACATCCATATATATTGCAATATTCAACCTTGAAGGATTAGGTTTGAACTTTGAACGATATTATATGAAAGGAAAATGGCTAAGGAAATTTAAATACTTGAAGGACTAGGTTTTAAAGCGATTATATGAAACGAAATTGGCCAAGGAAATTTAAATAGGCTATGTGTTTTATTAAGGGTTATTGGATTTTATCATCCCTAATTATTGGTTATTGGTCGCTGCCACCTCAACTAACACTTTGACGCCCGACATCCTCAACTTAGCACTTAGTATGTTCTAGCATCACGTTGTTAACTGAGCACTGACTCAGTTAGATTTTTTGCGTACGTGGCACTTCTTTTCCTACGTGACATTATTAGGTAGATTATTTATTACTAGGTTAGCTACCAGTGTGAAACACGGGTCAAGAAATGTAATTTTGATCGGTAATAATAAATTTATAAAAAATAACAAAGAATGAAACAACATTTTCATTCAACAATCAAAAACCAAAAAATATAAATTACAAATAAAAGAAATAAAAACTAATCACAAGTCTCTGAAAATTTCATTGTAAACAACATTTGTCATTTGATTTGTAACATTCCCTTCTTTGTCTAAAATTAGTAGTTTTGCTCCGGCTCTCCTCTTTACTCTCGAAAGTGCAACATACAATTGTCAATGGGTGAATACAGGTTGCTTTAAGTACAAACCAACTCGAGATAGTGGTTGTCATTGGCTTTTGTTTATAGTCATTGCAAGGCATACACATAGTGGAAATTGCCTTCTCTGAAATTTGAAGGGGATTTTTTTTTGTTTGAAGGTATCATATTAATTCTAGGAATGTATGTTCGAATATCCAACAAATATTAATTCAGCTTTTATTACGCGTTTACCAAGTGTTAGGATCTGTAATCTGGTACCGTTGCACAAACCATTTTGTTGATCAATATTTCTTAGAAGCATAATAGGAACACCAACCTTTAACACCAACCTATGATTTGGCAATCCAGATATTTTAAGTCCAGTAAAAACATCAGGAGAATATATACGTTCTTCTGCTAGATCATTAAACTGTTCTGATGGACAAATACTATTCGAGCTAAGGTACTCCTATTCTTCTCCAGGAAAAAGTGATAGCAGGCGATCATTAATCTCTTGAACAACTTCATTTTATGTGCTAATATTGCTCGTTTACGGAAGAATTCTGGATTTTTGAAATTTTGGAGAATTGACGAGTAAACAAAGTCAATTAAATTTTGAACGGGATCAAATGAGTGATTTATTAGAAGATCATTAGGAATGTCTATAGTTGTTTCGCCATCAATGTCCAACAGCCATTTTGCAAAATTTTTTGTTTCTTGCATATCAGATGTATTTGCTCCAATCGTTAGCCTCATGTTCTTGGTTAACCTTAAGATTTTACATTTACTCCTCAAATAGGAAGAACATAAAGAGGCATTCACAATTTGTTGTCTGCTGCCATTCGGAACAACAGGAAGGATTTGTCTAAAATCACCACTAAATACAATAACTTTACATCTAAATGGTGTTTCAGAATATTTTGAAGTATCACAATTGAAAATGTCTTTTGGTGTTCTATCAAGAGCTTCAAAGGCATGTTTATGTACCATCGGTGCTTCATCCTATATAATCAAATTTGTTTCCTTTAGTAAATGAGCAAAAGGACTGTTTGGTTTGATGTGACAGATTGAATCTTCGTTAAGATTGATAGGAATATGAAATCTAGAATGCGCCGTCTAGCCTCCTAACAATAGCAAAGATGCAATACCACTCGATGCAATATTTAATACAATCTCACCTTCAGATCGTAATGCAACTCATAATGTCTCCCATAAAAATGTTTTACCCGTTCCACCGTATCCATAGATAAAGAAAACACCTCCTTTGTTACCATTGACAGCTTTGATAATTTCATCAAAAACACATCTTTGTTCATCTGTCAATGAATTAAAGAGAAGCTGAAATTCATTACCTAGATTGGTCCTATCATAAGATAGATACTCATTGATCAAACGATTATTTGCTGAAGCTATGGAGTCGTCATTCGGATAAGGCATACATGTAAATCTCTTTAGGGTAGAGTTATTGCGTAGTAAGTATTTCTCAATCTCACACAAGGTCAAATTTTTAATTTGGTATTCGGTAAGTGATAAACCTGTAAAATGTACAAAATAAATTACTAAAGATCTTTCATATAGAAAAACATTAATTAGGCAAAAAGAATAATTTAAGTTTAAAAATAGTGATAAAAAACTTGAGAAAGAAAAAACAATAATTATTATTTTTTAATTGTAAATATAAATACTTTAACATATTAGTAATATAAGTTAATATTGAAAATCAAAATTGTTTACCTGACATATGTTCCTTCTTTTGGCGTGCGAGAAGAATTCCATCATATAAAAACTCCCATGTTTTTTTCCCAAACGAAATCTGGTCTAGATAGAGTATTAGACAACAACATTGTTCCAAATAAAGAACGAAGATAATAACCACAACCTGTAATACTTGCTTCTTTAATTGCCTTGATATATTCCATATCATCGTCTAGAAGCCCAAGCGCATAGCATGCATCTCTAAATGTAGGAAGTGTTTGCCCATTTACCGTTCTAATATCTTCAAAACATTTTGGTCCTTTCACTTTGTTGAGAAGAATCCTCAGAAAATAAGCCTCACCAAGAGGTGGGGAAACTGAATGAATTCGACCAATTGAAAGACCTATTTTTCGTGGTTCCCAACAACGATCCTTTAGTTTCCAAACATATTTAGTATGGAATTCAACATAACTAAGTTTTCGTGCTTTTTCATCATTTTGATTACGGCTCATCCAGGCTAAAAACTTAGATGAAGAAACAGATTGTTTGTTGAGAACATTATCAATATCATCATCTGGGCCATATACGACGTTATGTTAACCTGGTAAATGAAAAGGGAGTCTAATAACCGCAGGATACCTATAATGAACCTCATATGCAAAAATTCTCCATGACGCTTCATATGCGAAAATGTATCTGCAATCATAATATTCCTTTATTTCGTCCTTTGCTAAATCTTGTTCATCTTGTTTGCCAGCTTCTTCAAAAGCCACAGATGCTCTATCAGGACATTTGTTAATATACTTGAATAAATATTTAATTGAACCGGCCTGGTTACACCATTCTACACTGATATGTGCTTGATATCTCTTCAGTAGTATTTTATTATACGACACAACACTTCTATTATCTAACTTAACACCCGACTTTTCAACATAGTTACCCGAATCTGCTCTTTTGTATACAGGGAAGCCATTTGAATCAATACAGGTGTGAGGTGCAAATTTCTTGGGAATGTTTTTAGAACACTTCCCATCTACCATACATGGACAATTTAGTTTAGCACTACCACATGGACCATGAATCATGTATTCACTCACAAGATAATATAATTTTGGATCTTCTTTCTTATCAGGGATTTTAGCAAAAATAAAAGGTTCGATATGATCAAAAGTGGGGAGCTTGTGATTAACATCCATGAATAAACAAATATGGGCATAGGGTAAACCACGTTTCTGAAACTCTACTGTGTAAACAACTAGATTAAAAAAATAGGTGACATAAGAATATTTGAAAGAAATTTTATAATATAAATATAATTTTATAATAAATGTAGTTAAATATTAAAAATATAAATTATATTTAGAAAGTAGCATACCTGCTTGTACAGTTCCCAATAATGCCTTCTTCTTCAAATCTGTGATGATTGAATCAAGTTTGATTTTGAATATGCGGCATAATATACCAAGCCTATCTTCCGGATTTATGGTCGTATCCTTAAGAAACCTTTTTACCTCTGGCCATTTAGGATTACATGTAATAGTAATGAAAAAATCTGGGTAGCCATACCACTTACATAGGGACATGGCAACTAGATAGATTTGCATCATGTATCGCGCTCCACCGGTAAAAGAAAATGGTAGTTTTACTTGTTGTCCAACTTTTGATATATCTTGTTTACCCTCCTTTTGTAAGTTTTGAAGAGTCTCATATGACTCACATCTAAGATCCTTCTGTTGGTAACTTATGAAGTTTAGACGTTCAGTTTCAATCATAGTGTAAGCATCTACCAAAAATTGTTGGAAAAGTCTACGTGAATTAAGAATTAATGAGAAATTATTATCTCTATCCTGAACTCGTTATGCAAACCATTCTCGCATGGTACAATTTGGACGTTTGCTAGTGCTTGAAGTGCTAAGTTCTCTATGAGAAATATCAACACGATAACAATCATCACCATATAGAAACAAAAGTGGATATTGAAGAGCTAGATATGAAGGATGTAGCTCACTTATACGTTGTAGATCACCGGTTTGAGTTTCAACAATAATATCTCGCTTTTCTAGCGAATCAGAAATGTCTCCAACAATCAAAGCAACAACTTCAGAAGCCGTTGGTAAATTGTATATTCTTCCATCTTTCTCTCTTTTACCAATTAGTCGTAGCTTAAGATTAACATGAGGATTTACCTTGAAACAATCTCGTACACTCCTAAAAGTTTTCACCAGCTGATTATTTGTATCTAGCATAAGCTTTAAATCATGTATAATCTCAGTATCTAATGTCTCTGATGTTGATGTTGAACGGTTTCTTGACTGACTAATAAAAAAAATATAAAGTCAACGTATATGCAAATACTTATATAATGAAACAATAGAATATTAATAAAATAGTCATATGTAAATTTTATAGATACATACCTGAATAATGTCTATCTATTTGAAACTTCATTGTCAGTATCATATATGTACAATTGAGCAAATTCTGGTTCCTCTCCATTTTCGGGTAGAAGACGTCCCATAGAATGATAATTTTGACCGCCAAGTCTGAATATGTATGGAGCATTACCTTTATTAATAGATGAATCAATCTTCCACCCATCGAAGTAAAAGAGAACATAGAATTAAAACGGCGGATGTTTTTTCAGGAAATGCTTGCTTTTTTCATCGATACAACGGAAATATTTTGATAACTGGATTGACTGTCTTTGAAATCAGGAAGCTCAACCTTGCCGTAGCCACAACATTGCAAATAACAAAGTTTGTCAAGTTCTATTTTTCCTTTACCGGCTTCATCTTTCCACAATCTCGCTTTACATATTCCACATATAACATTCTGCTCACCATGATCCAAGTAATCTGTTCAATTAGCTTGTGCTAAGAATATATAACTATAATATTAATAAAATTAAATGATTAATGACAATAAATGTATTTAAAATATGATGCATGCTAAGTACCTTTAGAGATTCCTTTAAATGGGTCTTTCTCAATAAATGCACATCGGATTCTGCCTCTGATGTCAAGTCAACCGTTGGCACTGGGTTTATATTCCGTGCAGTATTTATCAACTTACACTTTTCGGTTGACAACTTTGTTAAAGAAGATCGATGATTTCCAGAAGATATATTTGAGGATGTGATGATACTTGAAGAAATAGAATATCCTCCTTGAGTAGTTGTAGGAGTAGAATTATTGTTAGTGCAAACTACCATACCTAACAAACCAATATAAACCTTTATACATTTCATTGAAATAAAGTTTTAATTTTTTAGAACAATTATATATAATTTAAAAGTTCGTACCAGTGTTGATCTCATTCAATGAAGTTGTATGATTTATACTTGTATAAATATTCCAAAAATAATTTGATGATTTGTAAGAGATCTATCCGGTGTTATTTTTTACTGAGATTTAAGAATTGATGGGAAATTATTTGTCGATGATAAATTGTTGTCCAAGTTGGAAGTTTTATTCAGTGTATTAGATTTTCTACTATCCAAATGTAGCTTTCTTAATTTTCGCCTATCTGCGTAATCTTTAGTGAAAACGTTAGGAGTAATAAGTGTAATATAAACATACCAAATGAAAGAGTATAATGAATATCATATTACCAAATTTAAAGAATATTTAATTAACATGTAGTTATATAAACAATAGTAGGTTAAAATTATTCAATATTATTTGTCAGACCATTTGTAATATTAGAGAATGAGTTTTTGTACAGTTCACCTACAAAAACCGAAACGTTTATTATTAGTAAATAATTTGGATTACATGCAGTAACCTTCTTTAAAACTAAGTTAAGAAATTTAATTAAAAATCTTACCATTAGAACTACCATGAGTGTTAGGAGATTTTGATGAAGATGAAGAATCACCATTTGGTCTTTTAAACATGTCCTTTCAGATGGA
Source organism: Helianthus tuberosus (assembly GCA_030545235.1). Classification (NCBI taxonomy): domain Eukaryota; kingdom Viridiplantae; phylum Streptophyta; class Magnoliopsida; order Asterales; family Asteraceae; genus Helianthus; species Helianthus tuberosus. Next base: position 144,266,287 of record CM060412.1, read on the forward strand.
AAATTAAAGACAATAATTAAAAATAAATAAAATAATGATTTTGTCAACACAAAGTTAAAAAAATTATAAGTTAACACGGTTTGCAAATTAGTTTAAACAAAATACTTCAACATCCCTAAAATGGTTTAGGTTTAGTCTAAATGGGTTCGGGTTAGTTTCAGGTTGAACCCACGAACCAGTTTAGGTTAACGGGTCGGGTTCGGGTCAACCTGGTCGGGTTGGTGCGTTGACCCGTTTAACACATTCATAGTATATTATATTTTTTACAATATATTTTATGTCATAAATTAAATGGGATGTGTATTTTATGCCATGATCATAACTTAAAAAGAGAAATTGACGTAGATTTTATAATTTAAATATGATATTATTATATACATTTGTGTTTTTTAAGTAAATTTTAATATATTAATTTCAGAAAAAAAAAAAATTGGATTGAACGGGTCGTGTTCGGATCACGTATTTATAATAAGAGGTTGCAAATAAGAGATTTGAGAAAAATGGTAAAATAATAAACTCGTGTATATATTTTAAGAGGTTGTAAATTAATGAATAGTCGCATATATATTATCTACTTTATTAGCATGTGAATCTATAAGAGGTTGTAATTTGATGAATAGTTGCAGATAATAAACTCGTGTATATATTTTAAGAGGTTGTAAATTGATGAATAGTCGCAGATAATAAACCCATGTATATATTTTAAGAGGTTGTAAATTGATGAATAGTCGTAACCTGGTATTTGTTAAATTAATTCACTTAGAGTCTATATTAAAAAATATATATTACTAAACTTTTCATGTATGATACGATTTTCGGTTCGGGGTTTTGTACAATTTTCTGGTTCGGGTCGGGTTGAACCCGCCTACCCACGAACACTACCCATATAAAACCCCTAACACCATACCTCTTTTCCCACCTATTGCGAACATACAAACATATAAATGTTATAATTATGCTTAAGAGTTTGAATAAAAAACATCTTGATGATGCAAAGGTGTATAATTATTGGTTCATATATATTTACTCAAGCGATATAGACACAAAATATGAAAACTGATGTTACTTATCTGGACATTAAAACAAGAAAATAATCTCTCACAAATGTTGAATGGATTGCTATTCTAATAAGGTTGATGACGAAGAACAATAACCTGCAAAAAAGGTGGTTCAAGCTATGATAGAAGTACACAGGTTGTTTTATGGGTTGTGATTTGAATTTTAGTTTAAAATTTTTGAGAGGAAAGTAGGTTAGTTAATTATGAGATAAATATGGAAAGGGGTTATTGTTTAAAAAAGTTTTGAACCTGTGTTTGCATATAGGGTTTCAAATATTAAGCCACCTATTATGTAGAATTATTTATCATCCCAATACATCGTGCTAATTTTGTATAATTGTTATATGCTAAACACCTGCACAGATCACACACAAAGTCTTAGAATAATAGAAGGAAAACATCATTATTTACTTGAAATGTTGAATTTTAAAATAGACTCTTACGGGACAAAGTTCATTTGTTATTTCATTCAGAGTCTTCTTAGGCTTTTGTTGAATAACTAAAAATCCAACAGCCTGTCTAATATGCTTCAGTTCGTCCCAAGCAGTTCCAGCATACTGAAAATCAAATATATTTTATTAAAAAGAAATACATTTATATTATTCACTCATTGTTTTCTTAATTTACAGTTGTTGATTAAAAAACAATAATATGTTAAATATTTTTTACTGGCAATTTCATATTTCATTACCTTTCTTCTATTCTTAAAGTAATGATTTATACTGGAACTTTCATTTAGCATCGGCCTACTTCCATGTAACGAAATCTGTGTAACAAAATCTGTGTTGGAACTTTCATCTATGATTCTATGATGTCAAGCTTGACATTTAAATAAAGAAAACTCACATTAAAACATAACTAAACACAATAAATGAACCATTGACCAATTAAAAACATCACACAATCAACAAATCGTGTAAAAAGAAATGGGGAAATTACAAGTCACCAACAATGCAACAAATAGAAAATATTCAAAAGTACGAAACAAAACAAAAAATTTGTCATGGACTACGAAGCTTGAAATTATTTTTCACGTTTTGGAACCAATAACTTAAACTTCCCAGCTGCATTGGCTTCATCACTATCGTCAACGGCACGTGCTTTAGTAGAAGAAAAACCTGAAACATCTTCAACATCATAAATCTCTTCAAGATTACATTTAAGTTCAAGAGAATATGGCTTTGCAACAACTTCGTGCGCATTTGACACTAGAGTGGTGTTATCCCTAGTATAGGACATCATATCCTAAGAAAACATACGAAATTTAGTAAAACTTGTACTATTGTAGTAAAAATGATATAAAATTTGTAGGTCCAGTTGGAGGATCAAGAAACGTACTTCCTTGTTTATACAACACACTTACGAGTGTGGAATCCACATAAGAATGCAACCAAAGCAAAGTAAAACAATTCACAATCTTGATTAAACTGAAGAGAACAAATACAAACACAAACACATACACACAATGTTTGGACAGACTCTATGTGCTCTCTTGGCTGAACTGTGAACATGAACTGTCTATTTATACTCCCCTGACCCAGTAACATTACCAAGAATGTTACTGGGATCATGAAACATTCAGGCCCACAAAACACTGAGTTCTTCGTGGGTTAAACCAATGAAGAACTGGGCAGCGATGAAACATATTATTGGTGATGATTGAATCCTACGAAGAATGGTTCTTCGTGGGTAGGCTGCATAACAGACAGCGATGCAGACATGTGACAGTTACAGCTAATACAAAACAAACACAACTAACAGTCTGCAGTCTTGCAGCTGTTTTACATAAATTATAAAGACAATGTCATACCAAGTCAAGATAGAAGTCAAGATAGGAGGATATCTTGACTTGGTCAACTCGACCAAACTACTACAGACACGATAAATGAACACCGTACATTACAGACGTAACAAGAACAAGCGAGACACAAAAACTGCACCAACAAACTCCCCCTTGGCTGTTGCTTGGTCTTTGGTCGTCGTTCCTAGTGATCTGCTTCCGATCACGAGCTCCCAGTGTGAATCCCGTGGCAGTAGCAAAAACAAGCAACACGTTGAAATAGCAAAGCTTGATGAGCGTCCTTGTCTTCATAGAAGATGTCGTGTCGAAATAGCTTGTCGATGTCAGTAGCGGACATATTGACGATCCACATCGGATCGAGCATGCGGAAGTTTTCTTCGTCATTTATGAAGATGATCACTGCTTCATGCGTATCTGAGTCGTAACACCATAAAGCCATGTTTCCGAGAAAGTCTTGTTTCATCGGCATAAGCGGAATCTTATCAAGAACCTTCACGGGCTTGTACGCAAGCTTGTAACGAGCTGTGTTAGTTGCTGGATCTAATGTATATTTGATTTGCTCATGCATCGAAAACTGCGGCTTGTACAACTCGTCTTTCCAACCTCTTCGACGTTCAATCCTTAGCTTGCGAGCGAATAACTTAGCGCCTTCGTAGTTTGATCGATTTATTAAAATCCAGCTTTGCTAATGCTGTAACATCATAAAATGGTAAGGTTAAAATGCTAACGAGCGACCTGAAGTACTGAATTCCATGCTCGCGCTTCACGGCAATGCAGTGAATGTCTTTTACGAACATCCAAATTAGAATTCTCCCATGAGGACGAACTTTCTTGTACTTCATATAGTCAACTTGAATTGCAGAAGGAGCTAGCTTTGCAGTCTTTGACATAAATTGATTTCTCCATTCGTTGAAAGAATCAGTTGGAACATCTGATGAATCGCGATTCTTCAACTTGTCGTCGATCTCATCCACGTTATCTTTCAACCAATCTTCATCAAATGGATTAAACTCTGTGCCATCTTCTCGCACGTACTTAGACTTTTCCGCATTACCTTCAAACACTATCTCTTCAAGATCATCAAAGTTTGCTACTTCAGGTCCACTGGGAATCTTGTCAATAGTAGCATCATCAACTACTTTCATTTCATTCAATGCCAAATTTGTTCATATGTGAGTTCAGAAACGAACTCTCCTTCTTCCAATTCTCCACCAGAAACAGGAGGACACACCTGTAAAGCAATATCAGCTGAATTTAGCACCACATTCTCACCAGCTGTAGAGCTTTCACCAATATGACCACTATCCAGCTTTTCCAGTTCATCTTTGGATCCACCTGAGGTCCCTAGAGCGGTCACGATTTGCAGAGGCTTATAAGCCACAATCTGAGTTGACGAGGAAGCTCCTGGTTGTTCAGTTGAGGCTGATGTATCAGGATTTATAGGGTCTTCACTATCATGATCATGTTGCGTAGAATCTCTTGTTCTTTGCACCTATCCGACCATAAAATGTTAACCCTCTTTCTACTCAGCTCAAAGGCATCATTGATGGAATTGAAACCCTCCACCAGTCTGGTGTTTCTGTTGTTTTACCATTCTTTCATATCATCATGCCTTGCCACTAGTCTATCTGCAGATCATTGTACAGATGCACTCTATTATTTCAACCTATTCATTTCAATACCTCGAACATTATCAGATGCCCTCATCTGTAGCAATTGTGTTGCTCTTTCAGCATCAACAACCTTCAATCGTTCATTTTCAGCTCTCAACTGTGTAATCTCTATTTGCTGCCTTTCAACAGTTGACTTCAACGTGTTAATCTCCAACTGTTGCTTGATCACAGTGTTTCTAGTTGAGGACATAAACTCCGACTGATGATTTATCTGACCTGCGGCAGCTTGTAATTGCGTAAACAGAAAATCTACCTTCTCATTCTGCTCCATTTCATAGAACAATCTGCTATAATTCTCTAAACTTTGCTGATGAGTTGCAGATCGGTGTTGATGAATAGAAGAAGTTGCATGTTCTGGTTTAGCTGGAGGTGTCATGACAGGTGTTTCAGCTGCAGTTGTAGCCACATGAGGTGTTTCAGTTGCTACTGAGGGAGAAGTCATCATTGCTACAGTTTCTTCCTCTGTGACTGCAAACTGAGGATTGACGTCAGTTTCGTGAACAAGTTCTGTTGTGGTTTCATGTTGTGCAGCTGCAGGCTCTGCTGATGATGTTCCAATCGTCTTCCTACTCCTTTTCTTCCTAAGAACAACAACTTTCTTCTTTTTCAAGCGTTCTGTCTCAGTGTCGGATGGAACATAATCAGCATCTTGCTCCGTACGAATCCGTCAAACTTGCCTAACACCACGATCATCAAAGTAGTGTTCATATCCTGGTTCAGGCGGATTATCATCTGAATCAGATTCATCATTGTCGCCACCAGGAGCACTTGCGCTCGCTCGCACAAACATTTCCACCATCACCACCTTCGTCATCACCGTCCCCATTATCACTTTCATCATCTTTATCACCAAAAATATTCAACTTCTTTCGACCAAACTTGTCTTCAATCATCTTCTTTAACTTTGGTTCTTCATTGTCAGATTGGCTATCATCATGACGCCACTTATCATTCACTGGAGCATAGCCTTCCTAATTCCCTAATGCACCAAACATCTTCCTAGGAGGCGTACTTTCTGTGTATCGTTTAGAAGCTACACCCTTGAATATCTTCAACGAATGCTCCATCATCGCGTCAATCTTTAGAACATTGTTGTCAGCCTTTGGAAGATTAGGATGTTGCACGTTCATGATCATCCATAGAAACCTCGGATACATCTAAAACTTGTTGCCACCAGCACCTGTTCTTCCCAGATTCTCCTTCATGTTTACGAAGTTATACCTTGAAATACTGAATGATTTGTTTAATACCAAAGCCACCATCAACCCTACCAAGTCGTTACTCGCCATATCATAACCACCTCATCGATTGCTAAGAGGTTTTCTTCCTTCAGTGCTACGACTTGAGCATTTCGGATCTGGGTAGGAGGACTGGAGTGAATTTTTAGCTGCAATGCACGTACATGCTAGGTTTGGTTTCCTTACGACTGAGGGCATCGGCCACAACGTTGGCCTTGCCTGGATGATACTCGATTGTGCACTCATAATCATTCAGAAGTTCGACCCACTGACGCTGTCGCATGTTTAACTCCTTCTGATCAAAGATATGCTGGAGACTCCTGTGGTCGGTGTTAATGGTGCACTTGGTACCGTACAAGTAATGTCTCCATATCTTGAGTGCGAAAATTACGGCTCCCAGTTCCAAATCATGAGTAGTGTAGTTCTTTTCGTGAACCTTGAGTTGGCGTGATGCGTAAGCAATGACTTTCTCACGTTGCATCAACACACGCCCAAGTCTTTGGATTGACGCTTCATAATAAACAACAAAATTGTCTGTGCCTTCTGGTAACGAAAGAATGGGTGCACTACAGATTTTCACCTTCAACTGTTTGAAACTCGGATTCCTGAGCAATCTTTCGAGTTAGATCTGTGAGGGTTTGTGCATGCGATCAAGAAAAGTGGGCTTCGTGACGTTGAAAGTCGCACATTGGAAACTTAACATAAGGTTGTTCGTGTTGTAAGAGCTCCATGATAAGGCGTAGGTATCGTTCTACTAGTTCTTGGAGTAGATTCGGATGTCGCCGAAGAAATCAAGGGACATATCCGTCAAGGTAGGCTAAATTCGAATGTCATGACTGGGAACCTATATCGGTCGTATCAGGTTCTAAGGACAGTGTGCGTGATATCTTCATATCCCTGATATTTGTGGCCCAATGCTCCTCGAGTAACGTTCGTAGAGAGTAACTCGTCTAAGCGAGAGTTTGTGAAGACTGTTGTTAGGATAAGGATCAGAGATTCGAGAAGTATATCGTGAGTGGATGTGGAAACATGCAAAAAGGGTAGTCGCAATTGATGCGTAAGCGTTTAAGAATCTGTAGTAGGGGTTTACCTGATGTCGAGGGTATAGCTGGTCGTACACAAGTTGTATAAGGTTAAAATAAAGAACGCTATTTGTCAAATAGAGATGTCATGTGGATATATCAATCATAACAAGAATTTACCATAGATGATTGGTTGTTGTACAAGTTTGTAGTTTTAAGGTTCACTGAAACTTCCGTCAAAGTTGTCGGGCTCGCCCACATGCGAAGGAGATTTAATTCACCTTGATCCATGAACTTAGATGAGTTTGCGATTTATCGAGTCGGTAAGCAATCAAATTCGGAGGAGTTTCCTTAGGTCGTGTGAATGAATCTGAAATATGCCAGTGTATTCAAGAGGTTTCAAAGAAAGGACGTGAAAACATGTTTAAGAGGGTATGATCGTATCAACAACACATCACCATCCTCAGGGTTTCAAGAAGTGATCACCAATGATCGGAAGTCGAGCCTGCCAAAATTCTCTAAACTGGAATGTGTTCGTATTAGGGTCTCTGCATGGAGAAGCAAGGACATAGTGTCACTATGGTAAAGGAATGACACTTTTGTCTAAGTCAATAGTAGAAATTAGGCATGGCATTAGTCAACAAGCACAGGTCGGTACAAAGGCTAGTGAAAAAGTTTCACATAATCAGAATAAACTATTATAGACTCAAAATGCGACTCTTGTAGTGTAAGGGGGTAAGGTAAATGTGTAGATCATCGTGTTCGTCGGTAGGTTGAGTAATCCGTATCTCCGTCCTCAAATGTCCCGAAGACTATCCCATCATTAGGAGGCATCTATTTGTTAAGTTGGGTATACGATGGTGTAAATCAAGTTAGACTAAGAATTAACCACCTATCATGTGACAACTCGTATTTCAAACCTCTCATTGTACTTTGATTATGTGATTATTTGAACTTGTTGTTTGATTGAATGTATGGTTAGGTGATTATGTGTCACGAACGTATGTATGTAATATGATAACATTACACGAACCGATCGCACAAGCCCTGTTGGGCCGCACAACATGTACTCGAATCAAAAGGGCAGCCCAAGTTGGGTTCGGCACACTCCTTCATGTGCATACACACACCCTTAGGGAGTTTGTTTCTCATTTGTTGCAAAACAAGAACACACACAAACCCTACTCTCTCTTTCTCTCCTCTCGAAGCCGACGGCAAACAACACCCCTTTCTCTCGAAGCTTTTGATTCGGATCACTCTCATCTTATCTTTAATCGGTTAGTGTCTCATGATTTGTGTTTTGTAAATGATGTTATGATTCCATGATTTGATTAAATGGTTAGGGTTGTATGTAGGATGAACAATGATCTTGATGTGTTGATGTTTATGTGAATTGGATGCAATAATATGAATCTAAGAACCGATTGGATGCAAGTAATCGGCTATTATATATTATGTTCGAATGGCTTGTTAAGATGGCATGATCGGGTATGAAGGGTAGTATGAATTAAATCCATTGATCTAATAGTTAAAGTATAGGTTGTTGCTATGATTTGATTATGATTCGAGTTCATATGAGTTGTGATAAGAACCATGTTTTGATCGAAAATAGTAGAAATAGAAACTGTTAGTGATGATTGATTGGTTCATTGAGAAAGGAAACTGTTGAATAATTTAATCTAATTGCTTAAAATTAGGGGATTAAATAACTAATCACAAGAGACCCCTAGTCGCACAAGAGCTGGACGCACAAGCTCTTGGATCGCACAAGATCTGATCTAATCGCACAAGTTGGGTACAAACATTTAACACATGGTACTGTTTTATTATGCATGATCGCACAAGACTTGTGGATCGCACAAGAAGGTGTCGATCGCACAAGGCTTGGGCCACACATGAAACACTTGGACCTTTATACAGTTGGTCCTCAAAGCCCAATCCCAATCGCACAAGGACTGGTCGGTCGCACAAGACCATCCGGATCGCACAAGACTCATGTTTATTTGTTTGGGCCGTTTACATGCTGGACTGCTATGTTTTGTTGGGCCGGGTATCTTTGGGCTTCAACGTGTGAATCGCACAAGGCTGTTAGACTTGTGCGAGCCCAATCTTTTGAATTGTACAAGTATGAGTATGGTATGTACTTGAGTGTTAAGGTGTTGCCATGATTAATACGTGTTCGTAACCTGTTTGCTTACGTGTAAACATACGTGCTTTACTTGAACCTAGACCTGACTTTTATGGTAACCATGTTAGGACGTGGTTGACCACATATAGCTCAAGTAACCTTTCTGTGTATCTGCCGAGCAAACCAAGGTGAGTTCACACTCTTTCCAAGGCAAGGGATTCCCTGGGGTTAGGAATGGGATTGAATAACTACCCGAACTATCATTACTATTAAACTACTTACTACTGTCCTCAGATTGAAGGGCACGTACGTAAAACCTACGTACACGACCATAAGACCATCAACTCTATCAATTGAAGTCCCTCATTTATCGACTTAATCGCCGAGGCCTATGGCGAGCGGGTCATTAGTTAATAGCACTATTAGGTTTAACAAACCTCACACCATGCCAGTCGGACGGGCGTGTACTAATGGACTATGGGCAAAGGGTCAATGCTGATAGACAATGACTTAGGGCACCTCTTACATTTTCATAGCAGTCGATACGCGTGGTCTAGTAACACATGGGAAGCCCCCACTAATCTTCGCAAACATGTCAGGGTGATCGCGATACGAATTAATACGATACTTGGTTTACAAACGAATGTTATAACTAAACAACCAACTGTGAACTCGCTCAACTTTGTCGTTGATTCGTTGCTACATGCCTTGCAGGTCGTTAGGTACTCATGGAGCTTGCACAGGGAGGCGCGGTCGTTGTGGGACATGGCAGTGTGTGCCATGCTAAAAACATTACTTTATTTCGTACTTAATACTTACATTGGGTTTTACAATTATGTTTCCGCTAAACACTTAACTATGCTTTGGTTTTGAACACCTTTCATATTGTTTGGTTGATTTATATTTACTACATACATTGTTCAATATGATTGGTGGCTTGATCCTGGTCAGTCACGCCTCCAAGCGGTGATACTCCGCGTGTGGATTTTGGGGGTGTGACAGATTGGTATCAGAGCCATTGGTTATAGCGAACTTGGTTTTAATAAGGGAAAAAGTTTTTATTAAAACCGGACTATAACCTGAACAGTGCTCAACGATCCACAACGACGCTTCGCTCCACGTGCAAGACTCAATATTCTAGGTGATACGATTTATGTTTACATTGCCTACTTGCTAGATTACATAGAACGTTGCGTATGGTATGGTTAGATAACGTTGTAACTACTGTTTGCAACATTGCGTGCTTACTCTCTTCTGTCATCGCACTTTCGCGAACCCCTCTCACTCATGTTTTCCCTTGATATGAAGATCATGGCTGGATGCGTTAACATGACTCAAGCCTAGTTGACGGCTCTGATTAACCAACAAGTTGCTGCGGCACTTGCAGCCGCCCAAGCAGGAGGTATATCCTGCAGTTGCAACTCTCTCTAGGGTCATTAGATCCTACACTCCTAACCCAACTCTTGTGTTTAACTTTGTCCTATTCTCGTTTATACAACAGGCCAGCATGCTCAGCTGCCTGCGTGCACATTCAAAACTTTCATGGACTGTCGTCCTAGTACTTTCAGTGGCACTGAAGGGGCAGTTGGACTCCTCCACTGGTTCGAGAAGCTCGAGTCAGTCTTCGAAATGTGTGAATGCCCTGAGGCTCGTAGGGTGAAGTATGCCACTGGTACCCTCGAAGGCGTTGCGTTGACTTGGTGGAACGCACAAGTCCAAATGTTGGGGTTGGTAGCTGCCAATGCCACCCCATGGAACGACTTTAAAGAATTGATCAAGCGGGAATACTGTAGTCGTGATGACATCCACAAGTTGGAAGTGAAGTTCTTCAACTTGAAGATGACGGGGACAGAGATAGAGGCGTATACGAAGCGATCAAATGAACTGGCAATCTTGTGTGCAACTATGGTGGATCCTCCCATCAAGCGCATCGAGCTGTTCCTCAAAGGCTTAGTACCAGAGATTCAAAGCCATGTGACTTCTGCTAACCTCGCTACTATCCAGGATGTTACTCGTCTTGCTCATCGTCTCACAGACCAGGCAGTGGAACAGAACAGGCTGCCTAAGCGTATAGGTGCTACTGCTACTACTACATCTGCTACTCCCACTGATAACTAGCGAAAGTGGGATGGAACCTCCAGTAAGGGTTCGACTTCAGTTCAGTCCCAGGCACATCAACGAAAGATTGATGACTATCAGAGCCCTGGTCAGCAATCTTCTGGTAGTCAAGGGCAGGGTGGATATCGAGGAAACCTTCCAAAGTGCAACAAATGCGATAGACACCACAGGGAGCTGAAGGCCACTTCAAGAGAGATTGTCCCCAGCTGAACCAGAATCAGAATAACAACAATAATAACAACCAGGGGAATGGAAACAACGGGGATAACAACGGCAATGGTGCCATGGGTCGTGTATTCGTGATTGGCCAGGGAGAAGCAAGGAACGATCCCAACGTCGTGACGGGTAAGTTCCTACTAGACGACTTTTATGTTACTGTTTTATTCGATTCGGGTGCCGATACTAGCTACGTGTCCTTAAAAGTTTGCCAAATGCTTAAGCGTACCCCAACACTTTTGACCACCAAGCACATTGTAGAGCTAGCTAATGGTAAGAGTTTAGAGGCCACACACGTAGTCAAGGGTTGTAATCTTGTTCTTGCTAATTAGACCTTCTCCATCGACCTTATTCCTATCGTTCTGGGTAGTTTCGACGTTGTCATTGGGATGGACTGGTTATCCCAACACCAAGCAGAGATTCTTTGCAACAAGAAGGTTGTTCGTATTCCTCGTTCAGATGATGAACCTCTCATGATTCGTGGCGACAAGAGTGGTGATGTTGTGAGCATCATCTCTTTCCTTAAGGCCCAGAAGTGTTTGAGAAAGGGCCACACTGCTATTCTGGCTCTCGTTACTGATACCTCGAAGAAGGAGAAGAAGATAGAAGATTTTCCGATCGTACGTGACTTTCCTGAGGTATTCCCTGAGGAATTACCTGGTCTGCCGCCTCATCGACAAGTCGAGTTTCAAATCGAGCTAACTCCTGGAGCAGCACCCATAGCTCGAGCACCCTATCATCTCGCTCCATCTGAATTGGAAGAACTATCTGCACAACTACAAGAACTCTTGGATAAGGGTTTTATTTGTCCTAGCTCTTCGCCCTGGGGAGCTCCAGTGCTATTTGTGAAGAAGAAAGACGGTACTTTCAGAATGTGTATTGACTACCGCGAGCTCAACAAGGTGACGGTGAAGAATCGTTATCCTCTTCCACGCATTGACGACTTGTTCGACCAATTGCAAGGGTCGAGCTACTACTCGAAGATTGACTTGAGGTCAGGCTACCATCACCTAAGAGTCCGCGACGAGGACATCTCTAAGACAGCGTTCAGGACTCGGTATGGACATTATGAGTTTCTGGTCATGCCATTCGGGCTAACAAACGCACCTGCAGTCTTCATGGATCTTATGAATAGAGTGTGCAAACCTTACCTGGACAAGTTTGTTATTTTATTCATCGACGACATCCTGATCTATTCTAAGAGTCAGGAGGAGCACGAGCAGCATCTGCGACTCATTTTGAAACTCCTTCGAGCAGAACAACTGTATGCCAAGTTTTCAAAATGCGACTTTTGGTTTCGTGAAGTCCACTTTCTAGGCCACGTGGTAAACAAGGATGGGATCCATGTTGATCCATCCAAGGTAGATTCGATCAGGAACTGGCCTGCACCCCGTACACCAACAGAAATTCGCCAATTCTTGGGTTTGGCGGGCTACTACAGAAGGTTTATCAAGGATTTCTCCAAGATTGCGCAACCTCTCACCTCATTAACCCAGAAAGGTGTCACCTATCGTTGGGGTGATGTACAGGAAACTGCGTTTCAACACTTAAAGGATAGACTTTGCAGCGCACCTATCCTCTCATTGCCTGAAGGCACAGACGATTTTGTGGTTTATTGCGACGCATCCATCCAAGGACTTGGATGTGTATTGATGCAACGTGACAAGGTCATTGCTTATGCGTCACGTCAACTTAAAGTTCACGAAAGGAACTACACTACACACGATTTAGAGCTGGGAGTTGTTGTTTTCGCACTCAAGATATGGAGACATTACCTGTACGGTACCAAGTGCACCATTTACACCGATCACAGGAGTCTCGAGCATATCTTCAAACAAAAGGAGTTGAACATGCGTCAACGTCGATGGGTTGAGCTATTGAATGATTACGAATGCGCGATCATGTACCATCCAGGCAAAGCCAATGTTGTGGCTGACGCCCTCAGTCGAAAAGATACTACACCTAGGCGTGTGCGAGCATTACAACTTACCATTCAGTCTAGTCTTCCTTCACAGATACGAGATGCTCAGGTAGAAGCATTGAAACCAGAAAATGTCAGGGCAGAAGCCCTACGCGGCTCAAGGCAACGGTTAGAACTAATGGAAGACGGCGCCTACTACGTGACAGGACGCATCTGGGTCCCACTCTACGGAAACTTACGCGAACTGGTGATGGATGAAGCACACAAGTCCCGCTACTCAGTACAACCTGGTTCAGATAAGATGTACCATGACTTGAAAACTACGTATTGGTGGCCTAGCATGAAAGCTCACATAGCAACTTACGTTAGCAAGTGTTTGACTTGTGCGAGAGTCAAGACTGAATATCAGAAACCATCGGGCCTACTTCAACAACCAGAGATACCACAATGGAAGTGGGAGCAAATTTCCATGGATTTTGTTACTGGCCTGCCTAGATCTCAATGTGGAAATGATACAATTTGGGTGATCGTGGATCGACTCACAAAGTCTGCACACTTCTTAGCTATCAAGGAAACGGATAAGTTCTCCACTCTAGCAGACGTATATCTTAAGGAAGTTGTCTCGAGGCACGGGGTGCCAACCTCTATTATCTCTGATCGTGATGCACGTTTTACTTCTAAACTGTGGCAAGCAATGCACAAGTCCTTTGGCTCACGTTTAGATATGAGCACAGCTTATCACCCGCAAACGGATGGGCAGTCTGAATGCACCATCCAGAACCTTGAAGACATGCTTCGTGCATGTGTTATCGATTTTGGCAATGGCTGGGAAAAGCATCTCCCATTAGTGGAGTTCTCGTATAATAACAGTTACCACACCAGTATTCAGGCCACTCCATTTGAGGCATTGTACGGGCGTAAATGCCGATCACCTCTTTGTTGGGCAGAAATTGGCGACAGCCAGATCACTAGCCCAGAACTCGTGGTAGACACAGCAGAAATGATTGCTCAAATACGACAACGAATGGCGGCAGCTCGTGACCGTCAGAAAAGCTACGCTGATAAGGGCAGGAAACCACTCGAGTTCCAGGTTGGGGATCGAGTGCTACTTAAAGTCTTACCCTGGAAGGGTGTTGTTCGTTTTGGCAAACGAGGGAAACTTAACCCACTATATGTTGGACCATTCGACATCATAGAGAAAATAGGCAAAGTGGCCTACAAACTGAACCTACCAGCAGAACTCAATGGAGTTCACAACGTTTTCCACGTGTCGAATCTGAAGAAGTGTCTGTCAGATGAGACTCTCATAGTTCCTTTGAAGGTAACGAAAGAATGGGTGCACTACAGATTTTCACCTTCAACTGTTTGAAACTCGGATTCCTGAGCAATCTTTCGAGTTAGAGCTGTGAGGGTTTGTGCATGCGATCAAGAAAAGTGGGCTTCGTGACGTTGAAAGTCGCACGTTGGAAACTTAACATAAGGTTGTTCGTGTTGTAAGAGCTCCATGATAAGGCGTAGGTATCGTTCTACTAGTTCTTAGAGTAGATTCGGATGTCGCCGAAGAAATCAAGGGACATATCCGTCAAGGTAGGCTAAATTCGAATGTCATGACTGGGAACCTATATCGGTCGTATCAGGTTCTAAGGACAGTGTCCGTGATATCTTCATATCTCTGATAATTGTGGCCCAATACTCCTCGAGTAACGTTCGTAGAGAGTAACACGTCAAAGCGAGAGTTCGTGAAGATTGTTGTTAGGATAAGGATCATAGGATTCGAGAAGTATATCGTGAGTGGATGTGGAAACATGCAAAAAGGGTAGTCGCAATTGATGCGTAAGCGTTTAAGAATCTGTAGTAGGGGTTTACCTGATGTCGAGGGTATAGCTGGTCGTACGCAAGTTGTATAAGGTTAAAATTAAGAACGCTGTTTGTTAAACAGAGATGTCATGTGGATATATCAATCATAACAAGAATTTACCATAGATGATTGGTTGTTGTACAAGTTTATAGTGTTAAGGTTCACTGAAACTTCCGTCAAAGTTGTCGGGATCGCCCACATGCGAAGGAGATTTAATTCACCTTGATCCATGAACTTAGATGAGTTTGCGATTTATCGTGTCGGTAAGCAATCAAATTCGGAGGATTTTCCTTAGTTCGTGTGAATGAATCTGAAATATGCCAGTGTAGTCAAGAGGTTTCAAAGAAAGGACGTGAAAACATGTTCAAGAGGGTATGATCGTATCAACAACACATCACCGTCCTCAGGGTTTCAAGAAGTGATCACCAATGATCGGAAGTCGAGCCTGCCAAAATTCTCTAAACTGGAATGTCGTATTAGGGTCCTTGCATGGAGAAGCAAGGACGTAGTGTCACTATGGTAAAGGAATGACGGTTTTGTCTAAGTCAATAGTAGAAATTAGGCATGGCATTAGTCAACAAGCACAGGTCGGTACAAAGGCTAGTGAAAAAGTTTCACATAATCAGAATAAACTATCATAGACTCAAAATGCAACTCTTGTAGTGTAAGGGGGTAAGGTAAATGTGTAGATCATCGTGTTCGTCTGTAGGTTGAGTAATCCGTATCTCCGTCCTCAAATGTCCCGAAGACTATCCCATCATTAGGAGGCATCTATTTGTTAAGTTGGGTATACGAAGGTGTAAATCAAGTTAGACTAAGAATTAACCACCTATCATGTGACAACTCGTATTTCAAACCTCTCATTGTACTTTGATTATGTGATTATGTGAACTTGTTGTTTGATTGAATGTATGGTTATGTGATTATGTGTCACGAACGTATGTATGTAATATGATAACATTACACGAACCGATAGCACAAACCCTGTTGTGCCGTACAACATGTACTCGAATCAAAAGGGCAACCCAAGTTGGGTTCGGCCCACTCCTTCATGTGCATACACACACCCTTAGGGAGTTTGTTTCTCATTTGTTGCAAAACAAGAACACACACAAACCCTACTCTCTCTTTCTCTCCTCTCGAAGCCGACGGCAAACAACACCCCTTTCTCTTGAAGCTTTTGATTCGGATCACTCTCATCTTATCTTTAATCGGTAGTGTGTCTTGATTTGTGTTTTGTAAATGATGTTATGATTTCATGATTTGATTAAATGGTTAGGGTTGTATGTAGGATGAACAATGATGTTGATGTGTTGATGTTTATGTGAATTGGATGTCATAATATGAATCGGCTGTTATATATTATGTTCGAATGGCTTGTTAAGATGGCATGATCGGGTATGAAGGGTTGTATGAATTGAATCCATTGATCTAATAGTTAAAGTATAGGTTGTTGCTATGATTTGATTATGATTCGAGTTCATATGAGTTGTGATAAGAACCATGTTTTGATCGAAAATAGTAGAAATAGAAACTGTTAGTGATGATTGATTGGTTCATTGAGAAAGGAAACTGTTGAATGATTTAATCTAATTGCTTAAAATTAGGGGATTAAATAACTAATCACACAAGACCCCTAGTCGCACAAGAGCTGGACGCACAAGCTCTTGGATCGCACAAGATCTGATCTAATCGCACAAGTTGGGTACAAACATTTAACACATGGTACTGTTTTATTATGCATGATCGCACAAGACTTGTGGATCGCACAAGAAGGTGTCGATCGCACAAGGCTTGGGCCACACACGAAACACTTGGACCTTTATACAGTTGGGCCTCAAAGCCCAATCCCAATCGCACAAGGACTGGTCGGTCGCACAAGACCATCCGGATCGCACAAGACTCATGTTTATTTGTTTGGGCCGTTTACATGCTGGACTGCTATGTTTTGTTGGGCCGGGTATCTTTGGGCTTCAACGTGTGAATCGCACAAGGCTGTTAGACTTGTGCGAGCCCAATCTTTTGAGTTGTACAAGTATGAGTATGTTATGTACTTGTCTGTTAAGGTGTTGCCATGATAAATACGTGTTCGTAACCTATTTGCTTACGTGTAAACATACGTGCTTTACTTGAACCTAGACCTGACTTGTATGGTAACCATGTTAGGACGTGGTTGACCACATATAGCTCAAGTAACCTTTCTGTGTATCTGCCGAGCAAACAAAAGTGAGTTCACACTCTTTCCAAGGCATGGGATTCCCAGGGGTTGGGAATGGGATTGAATAACTACCCGAACTATCATTACTATTAAACTACTTACTACTGTCCTCGGATTGAAGGGAACGCACGTAAAACCTACGTACCCGACCATAAGACCATCAACTCTATCAATTGAAGTCCCTCATTTATCGACTTAATCGCCGAGGCCTATGGCGAGCGGGTCATTAGTTAATAGCGCTATTAGGTTTAACAAACCTCACACCGTGCCAGTCGGACGGGCGTGTACTAATGGACTATGGGCAAAGGGTCAATGCTGATAGACATTGACTTAGGGCACCTCTTACATTTTCGTAGCAGTCGATATGCGTGGTCTAGTAACACATGGGAAGCCCCCACTAATCTTCGCAAACATGTCAGGGTGACCGCGATACGAATTAATACGATACTTGGTTTACAAACGAATGTTATAACTAAACAACCAACTGTGAACTCGCTCAACTTTGTTGTTGATTCGTTGCTACATGCCTTGCAGGTCGTTAGGTACTCATGGAGCTTGCACAGGGAAGCGCGGTCGTTGTGGGACATGACAGTGTGTGCCATGCTAAAAACATTACTTTATTTCGTACTTAATACTTACATTGGGTTTTACAATTATGCTTCCGCTAAACACTTAACTATGCTTTGGTTTTGAACACCTTTCATATTGTTTGGTTGATTTATATTTACTACATACATTGTTCAATATGATTGGTGGCTTGATCCTGGTCAGTCACGCCTCCAAGCGGTGATACTCCGCGTGTGGATTTTGGGGGTGTGACATATCAGGGTAATGGGGGTAACCTTGTGATTGGTGGAAATTGTGGTATGGTTGTTAGCGTTTCGTTATATCGGTTGCGGATCAAAGAAACAGGAGGTTGGTGATGTTCATACGAAGAATTGAGCGAAAACAAAAATCCAATGAATAACGAAGAATTCCGGCGACTATTCTGTTCTCCAGTGGCAGTTCCAGTAGTGGTGGATGGCGGCAACGGCACGAAAGTGAAGTTCGTTACATCACGATCACGTGAGTATATCATTTCTCCAAAGCAGAGTTTGGTTGATAGGGTTTCGAGTTTCAAAACGACAAAAGCGTGTAATTTTGACTGCTTCATTTCTGGTGACGACGACAGGTGGAGATGATGGGGTTCGTCAACATGGACGCGTGGGTTATTGTCCTCCTAAATCCAAGTCCGTTTGGGCCGGTTCTGGTCTACGTGAATGCTGAGGCACAAAACCAAATGTACGGAGAGTCAAATCTGAATTCTGGCTGTAACGGCGATGTCATGTCGAGATAATCGCATGAATAGGTAAAACGCATAAAACGGTTGTTGTAGTGGGGTGAGGAGAAAACAGGAAAGAATTTGATCATCACACGTCAAGTTTCAAGTGAACAGTTGGGTGTCAAAAAGAACACATTAGGGCTAAAAGGCAACATGTGTAGGATCGATGATTCGTCCAAACGAGTCAATCAGAGTCAAATCTAGTTTATAGAAAGGCGGAATCAGACTAGAAACCGTCAATCAGTGTTAGAACAGGAGTATAAGACCAGAAAGTCACTTTAAACATGTTCTTCATTGATTTTAAACGATGTGATACAGAGAGAATCAGACAGCAGTTCGGTACACAATTCTCCATAAAGTTACAAATGAAGAACACTACTGGCCTATTTATAGACCTGCCAGACCGCACGAGATAACACACCCAGACCGCATGAGCTGGACAAGCTCACCTCGTGCGACCTGACCAATCAGGTCGTGCGACTTGGACAAAACACATAAACATAACATTTTAACCTATTACATATAAACGACACGACATAGACTGATGACGCAGGCGATAGACATTATGCACCAACAAACTCCCCCTTGGATATTGCCGCAGTCTTCAGTCAGCCGGTCTTCAAAACATTCTTCACAAAGACTTGAAAAATTCTTCCCTTTGCTTCGGCTTTTTCAATAACGCTTTCCTGAGCTGTTCTTTTTCTTTGGCAGCTCTCTTTTCTTCCTCAGCTAGCTTTTGCCTCCATGTAGCTCGAGCGATTCTGTCTTTTTCTTCACGCTCTTCTCTCTCCTTCTATGCTTTCAGAAACTCTTCTCTTTCAATCTCTCTCCAACTTGTTAACCACATATTTTCAGAATTTATACCCTTTTGAAAACATACTGTAGCTACCTACTGAAACTGTAGAGCTTGTTCTCTATCTTCTGCCTTATATCCAATCTTGTTCACAAACATACATTCAATATCCTTTGCAGAACAATTTACTATCCACATCGGATCGTACAGATGAATATATCTGAGTTCTTCCCCAACTCTGTACACAATTACTGCTTCGGTCGTCATGTAACTATAAACCCAGCATACAAACCCTTCATGAAAATTCTGCTCCATCTTTGGCAATGGAATATTCTTCATAACCCTGGGCTTCATGATCTTCAGAATTATTTCCACAATACCTGTAACAGGATCCGTCCTCTTGACTTTCTTAGGATAATGTGGCTTCCAGTGACAAAATTCCCTGAATGCTTCAAATTTCATCAAGCCCCATGTTGGCATATCATGAACTCTGGCTGGATATGATAATGTTCTGACTTGGGACAACTCTTCAACATCCCACCAAGGTAGAGACATTATATCTTGAATATATTGGAAATATTGAACACCAAATTCTCTTCTAATAGCATAAGCGTTGACTTGTGGCAAGTACCCCCAGCTTATGATATCACCCAGAGAAACATCTCTATCCCTTCTGTAATACTGTAGTGGTCTTTTGAATTTTCTTTCCGTATCCTTCCTGAACCACTTCTTTCATTCTTCACGTTGTTCTTCTTTAAACATTTCTCTAAAACTCTTACTCTTAACACTTTCAGCAACTTTTCTTCTCAATTCATCCTCATTTGCTTGACTAAATAACTCAACAAGAGTTGGAAAGCTAGAAGTATCAAACTCAAAATTCTCAGACTGATCATCGTCACTCCAGTCTTCTACTTCCACTTTATCATAATTATCAGCTTCTTTAACATACTTGTACAGATATGCAGGTTGATGATTGATATCAAATTCGTTCAACTCCTCTTCAAAATCGAAGTTAAACTCACCTTCTTCAACATCCATCATCTTAATAATCTCAGCTCTAGTGTAAGTATGCAATAGCTCACCTTCCTCTACATCATGTTAAAGACGTAGAATCAAACCTGCACCCTGATCAACAATCTCATCAACATTTTCAGCATCACCATGCTCCCCCTCTCCTCCTGCATTTTCTGGTTCTTTGTTTGCATCATCATGAAGATACTCATCAATATTCTCTTCTTGTGACGCTTCAGTTACTTTTATACCAGAATTACCTTGATCAGCATCATCATTTCCATCATCATCATCATCATCATCATCATCATCGCTATAAACATAATATACTTCATCTGCATCATCTTTCAGATTATCATCTTCGTCTTCTTCGTCTTCTTCATCATCTTTGATCTTAATCATACCAGATACTGAAGTTAATGGAAAAGGATCTATAATAGACGATTCTGGAACTTTTTTCGGGGATTTCGGCTCAGTCAGAACAATTTCCCTTTCAGTCACTTGAACATCATCTTCAACTAGAACACCTTTACCCTTATCTTTCATTTCAACTTCTATTTCAGCTTCACGTCTTGCTCTTACTTCCGTAAGTTCTATCTCTTCAAACGTTTGCTCAATCGGCTTACCAATCAAATCTTCCAACACTTTCTTTAAGATATACTCTTCATGTTCCTTTTTAGCATTCTTGGCTTCTAACTCTTGTTTTTTCAACTTGAAGTACTCATTCTGCTCATCCCTTTGAGACTTTTCTTCTTCCAAGTCAGCTATTCGAACTTTCAGAATTTCTATATCGACTTGATCAGCTTTTATCTTTTTCAACAAAGATGAATTCTCAGATTCAACAGACTTGACACATTCCTCTAACTTCTTTTTCTCACTTAACACCTCATTCACCTTCTTTTGCAACTTCTTCACAAGATCATCATTCACAAAGCTAAAATTAGTAAGCTCTTCAAGAACTGTACCCTCTGGAATATGTGGAAAATTTTTAAAACCAGACGATCCAGGAGTAGTATGAACTGATGGTTGTGTGGTTGGTGGTGTTTGTTAGATGTGTGGTGATGTTATTGGTGGTTGTTCATGAATAGGTGATGAAATATGATGTTGTGGTGGTGATTGTGGTGATTGTAAAGGTTCTGGTGATGGTTGTTGTGGTGGTGGTGATATTGGTTGATTTTGTGGTGGTGATGGTGGTTTAGATTGTGGTTCTGGTGGTGGATTTAATTTCAGCTTGAATTTTAACTTTCGCACTGCTGGAGTTCCGACACGTTTTCTTGATGTTGATTTCTTTCTACCCCCTGAAGATGGTGATTTTACAACCTGAACATTCTTTGGTGGAACATATGTTTCATCATCATCATCCGAAATCCTCTTTCTCTTCTTTTGTTTCTCTCTATCTTTTGGATCATAGTTTTCACTGATCCAACGATCAACTTCAGTATCCGTATCAACTTCTGAGCCAGATGAACTCTTCTCTTCATCATCAACTACTATCTTACTAGCTGATTTCTCAGCTTCTGCAGTATCATCAATATCTTTCAACAACTGCTCAGTTTCAGGAGTTAACGGTTCTTGATCTTTTTAAACATTAGCTTCTATCTCATCTACTTCTGGTTCATCAACCAGCAATGTTTCAACTGCTTTCATTTTACGTTTCTTCTGTGGTTGAGAAGATGACCCTTCTTCAGCTTAGACTTTCGGTGTAGGATTTCTCTTTCCACCGTTTTTCTTCTTTTCTGTTTCTACTTTAGTATACCAATCATTTCGAGTTTCACAGAAATCTTCTAACTTCTTTAATTCAACAATTGCACTCTGATCTTTCATTTCAGCATCATTCCTCCACTTTAAATGATTTACTGGATCTGGATCCTCATACTTATCACTTTTGATGAACCCGAAAAACTCTGTCTTCTTCGGTTCAGGCCAATTCTTTGTATACTTGGATAATCGGATTAACGTTTCATTATCCATGTGATGCAACTGCATTAGATCATTTTGTTCATCTTTCTTCAGATTTGAATACGCATGATCCAACATCATCTGCACAAACCTTGGATACACCCAACTTCGACTACCAAAAGTAATATTATCTTTCATGTAATAAAAAACATATCTAGAAAAGTTGTATTTCTTGTTTAGTACCAATGCCGTCACCATACACATTTGATAGTCTTTCATAACATCGTATCCACCTTTCCTGTGACTTAACGCTTGAATAACTGAGTGAATAAAGAATTTGTACGGCTTCATAAAACAGGCTTTCAAATAATTTGCTTTATTCAACGGGCCGTTATAACCCATTCTAAGCATACATCCTTTGACCATCCTTTCCGGAAACCCTGTTGGCGAATTATCATCATCTGGAAACTCTAATACTTCTCGTACAAGCTGTTCTGTGATTATGATTTCTTTATCTTCATCATCTATACGAACACTTAAATTAATAACATCATTCACTTCATCATAACTAGCATTCTTCCAAAAATGATCAACATGAGATTTGAAGACTTTGTGTTGATCCGTTAAAGCTTTTTGAATTGGTAAACGCCTCATGAATGGCAAAATCTCCTAAAACACACCCATCTTTGGTAGTGTTTCATCGTAAACACAACAAGTATTGTGCAATGGTTCAAACAACACGTTTGATGCCTGAAAAACAAACAGAAACACACAATTTAAACAATTTGCACAAGTTTCAAGACAAAACTGACATTCACACGATCTGGCCTCATGCGATGTGGCCAGTTCATGCGACCTCGTGCCAAAATTATTAGACTGTTCAAAACGATCTGGTTTCATGCGATTTGAATAATTTCAGACGGTGTGGTGGTCAAACGAACTGACCAACCCAAATGGTCTGGTGGTCAAACGAACTGGTGAATCTCAAACGGTCTGTAACATTCAAACGAGTTGGCCAATTTCAAACGATCTGGATCATTCACACCATCTGGCCATCTCGTGCGGTCTGAATCAATAAAACATCCACATCGTGTGGACTTTGTTCACCTCGTTTGAACGTACATTCATGAACAGTGAAATTGCAAGTTTTAAAACGTGTTTCTATCATGAAATTGATACCCTAGATTTGTTCTACAACAAATTCTGAGCATGTTGATATGATTTTTATTCAATTTAATCCACTATATAATCCTAGATCTAAGTTCAAACATTTTGTTCATTACTGTTCATACGAGTTCATGTGATTTGGTTCAATTTATCGTCAATCTCTACATTTCCCATGATATAAGTTGTGCGAACCAACTTATACAAGGAATCCGAACACAATATTACAGGATTAAAGCTTGAAAAACGAAGAAATCACTCAAATCGTCTGAAGATGTGTGATGCAGTGTGAGAGCAGAAATAGTTTCACGCGATCTGGGCTCTCCTTTATATAGAGGATGCAAGGTCGCACGGATTGAATGTTGAGGCGGTTTGAGGTGTTCATGCGATCTGGAAATATTTGAAACGGTTTGGCCAGCTCGCACGAGTTGGCACCTCGTGTGAGATTCTTATTTTTTCAAATTTTTTAATTTTAATTTTTTTAACTTTTTACCAACACACTCAATTAACCAAGTCCAATTTAATGACCCTGGTCAACTATTTAGCCTGCCAAATCCAAATTAATGACTTTGGCCGACCAAATTATGATCTCGCTGACAATTTTGAAACATTTTAAATTCAAATTAATGAACTTTTAAGCATTTTGAGCAATTACCAACACTTTTATCAAACTTTTCTTATCCAACCCAAATGATCCAACTTGTTTAGCACTGTTGGACTTTGATCATCAGATCCCAAACATCTGTTGTCGAAAATAAGATGAAATGACAAATCTTTTTGAATTTTTTAAACATTTTAGCTAAACAAACAGAAAATTTTTTGGAATTGAAAAAACTAGAAACTGTACAAACATATTTACAGACAATTTTTTTGTGAGTTTGTGTAAGAGAATCATATCAGTTTTTGAGACTTATCACTAACACCGTTGATCTTGATTTACCTTTAAGCTTTAAACAAATTCACTTCTGATTGTCAGTATTGTTGTCCACTTAAACTTCTACACAAGTTTCAATTGATAAAAGATACGAATTAGTGTATTAAGAAGTTAACTTACTCGCGTGTCCCACCTCAGAATATACTCCCGTATCCAGACTTCTATATTTAGTCTTATAGGTGAGTGCACACTAATGATATCTGTAAGGGGTAAATACGAGGCCATGAGAGCTCAGGCCAGAACTTCCGTTCAATCAGAGAGATGATGGCTCGACTTTAGGTGGGTCCCCCTTGGGGATCTTCTTTTCAACAGCACATGATTAGCATTTTTCAATGTTTAATCATTTTTTATGCTGAGGGTAGACTTTATGATTTAAAGCAGTGCAGAGTATTATACTAGGACTAGGCTATTGCTCCCGCAAAATCAGAAGTCCTGGTATAATACCCCAGATATCATCACGTACAAAGACCTAGTATGTCAGAAATAGAAAGCCCTTCAAACAAGATTTCGGGGGTTACCCATATATCCGAGAGATGTTCCCCACGAGATAAGCAGTTATTCATTACGCTTATATCTCGAACTCAATCTACTAATCGTGTGAAGTCTACTGGCACATCATTAGTGAGACTCGTTTAAAAACATTTTGACTTTCCATTTCTATAGCATGTTGTGATGGTCCACTGATGTACTATCATTTCCACTTTTTACACAAACCTCTTTTTGTCTTTTTCAATGTTTTTGTATTTATGAAATTTTATCATGTTTTTGTATTTTCTATAAACTTTCTCCCCCTAAAATCAAAAACATATTTTTGTGTTTTTGGTTTTATCAAAAACAGTAAAGAAACTGCATAGAAAACAAGACAACTAGACGTAGATCACTTCTGATCACCGTCCGCCTCGGCCACACACTCTACCACCCTCCCAGAAAACAAATTCTTTAACCCGTCCAATTTTAAAAGATAATTAAATCTTGTTTTATCAAAGGGTTTAGTGTAAAAATCAGCTCTCTGATCATCGGTGTGAATATAATCAATTCGAATCAATTTTTTCTCGTAGCAATCACGAATAAAATGATGTCGAATCTCAATATGTTTTGTTTTTGAGTGTTGAACCGGATTGTTAGTGATATTAATGGCTGCCTCGTTGTCCACAAAAATTGGCGTGTCTAAGAATTGCAGACCATAGTCCCTCATTTGCTGTTGAATCCAGAGAATTTGGGAACAACAGCTGGAAGCCGAAACGTATTCGGCCTCACAAGTCGAGAGAGCGACTGTGGTCTGTTTCTTACACTGCCAAGTAACTAGCCGAGTTCCGAAGAACTGGAAACCAGTAGTTGTGGACTTAGCATTCAACTTACAGCACCCGAAGTCAGAGTCAGAATATCCACTTAGAAAGAAGTCACCGGATCGGGGATACCACAAGCCGGTGCTTGGGCAACATTTGAGATACCGTAAGATCCTCTTCACTATCGTCATGTGTGATGCTCTGGGACTTGACTGGTACCGGGCGCAGAGGCAAGTTAGATACATGATGTCCGGTCGTAAAGCAATCAGATACATTAGCGATCCTATGATTGACCGATAAAGCGTTTCATCCAATTTCTCATCACTTTCATCCAGATATATCCCATGATTCGTAGCCAGGGGGTTGATATGGGAGATGATTCAAACGTATTGAATTTGCCCAACACATCATTCACATACTTGGTCTGGTGTATGAAGATTCCATCGGGCAGTTGCTCAACTTGAAGCCCGAGGAAGAACTTCATCTCCCCCATTGAACTCATTTCAAACTTCTGCTTCCTGACCTTCTCAAACTCCTTACAGAACTCATCGTTTGTTGATCCGAAAATTATATCCTCAACATATATTTGCACGATCAGTAGATGTCCTGCAACCTCTTTAGTGAACAGGGTACTATCGACAGTCCCTCTGGTGAACCCGTTGGTCAGCAAACGCTGGGAAAGCGTCTCGTACCAGGCTCTCGGGGCCTGGTGTAATCCATATAACGCCTTGTCGAGTAGATACACCTTGTCCTTATGTATAGGATCGGTAAAACCCGGTGGTTAACCGACATACACCTCTTCTTTAATCTTACCGTAGAGGAATGCAGATTTGACATCCAGTTGGTAGACCTTGAACCCCTTCCATGACGCGAACGCCAAGAAGATTCTAATTTCCACAAGTCGAGCAACGGGAGCATATACTTCAGTAAAATCAATCCCTTCTTGCTGACTAAATCTTTGGACTACCAACCGTGCTTTGTTCCTTACTATAACCACTCTATCATCTCTCTTACATTTGAAGACCCACTTGGTCTTGATCAACTTCTGATCTTCCGGGAGATCAACCAACCTCCACACTCCAAGCTTTTCAAACTGTTGTAACTCCTCTTGCATTGCATTTACCCAACTCTCTTCGGTCAATGCTTCTTTATACGTTTTCGGCTCTACCTGCGAGATAAAACATTTTAATGAGAAGTCTACTTATAAAGGTGCTACAGAGGAGTAAAAACATATAAGCCCTTTGTTTATTTGTTCGCGGGTTTTCACGCCGCTTTGAAGGTCACCAATAATTTGCTCCGACGGATGGTAAGATAACGTTCTTGGCATGACCGTATCCGGTACGCTCACTTTCGATTGCAAATTTGTTTTATTCTGATCACCCGTGTGATCAATAGCATTTGAAGTCGCAATATTTTGTTCCTCGTAAAAAATCGGATCGGTTTCCGATTCTGAGTCATCAGATTGGTCAAATATTGGAGCCGTTTCTTCTGGGGGTACACGTGCAGTTCCACTAGGACCAGCCTCATGATCATTTGAACCCACGGTGGGTGAAGAAACCACCAACGGTCTCAGCACTTGTTCTTGTGAAAGAGACTGTTGTTGTTGGTATAAGTGTCACGACCCCAGCCCCAGTTTGACCCGGTCCGGAGCCGCGGGACAGGAACCCGTGGTATCGATGATGCGACAGTGGAAGATTTTTAACAAGATCTTTTAAAACTAAAAAATGCCCAATTATTTTATTCCATAAATTGGGATAAACCCCGTAATTTACAATAGAGGAATTTAACTAGGAAATTCCCTGATTTATTAAAACATATTTATTCATTTTAACTGAGCCACCTCTTCAAGCTTGTTAGTGCTCCGTAGCACGTTTCCTTGATTTACAGCAGGTTGCCTAAAACATGTTTTAAAAATATTTTATCAGCGGCGAAATGCTGGCGAGTCATTCAAGTATGTAAAACGACACATTTAGTTATCAATTACAGCATAAAAGCGATTACAATGGCTTCTATCTTATTTTTATCTAGCGTCGTGTCACCTCCTGGTGACGATGGTCATACCACTATTGGGTCCTGTCACCCAAGTAGTGATGATTATCACTGTTAGGATTTATTAGCCTAACCCGTGAGAAAATTAGTAATGTGCACAATACCCCACTTAGCCAGTGATTCAAGATAACCACGACTTACTCCCTGTAATTATAACATTTTAAAAATGGAGTATTGTAAAATACTTTTGATAAAAAGAGAATGACTCACATTTCAGATTTATACGGGCAGAGTTTAGCCTACTGATTAAACTTGTAACCTAAATTTAAATAACATGCACACGAACTAGGTCAGTAACTAATACAGCATTTACGATAACTCACGAGATTAAACCCTCACAACGAATGACAAAGTGCGATACTTAAACATCCATCGAATTCACGACGAATGACAAAGCATAACCCTAATGTGGGCAGCACTTAAACATCCATCGGATAGTTTCAATCGATCAGATATTGAATCGTAGCAGCGATCGAGTTAATAACCGGTATCGTAGCAGTGCCTCGCTATAATAATTGAAATTTCGACTTTGGGCAGTATTACTTTCGTTTTTGAACTTTGGTTTCGACACAGAATGAAAGCTCCTGAGCTAAGCTATTTATAGCTGAAATTTAGGGTTCACGCGGCCCGCGTGAACCTTGACTTGATCTTTACGCGGCCCGCGAGGGCAGCCTAGTCTAGGAGTAGGCTTGGTGTGTCACGGGTAGGTTTGCCAAGTGGTCTATGCGTGGCTCGGATGCTTATCCGGTCAAACTGAAGGTTGACGCGGCCCGCGTAAGGGTCTGGTCATCCTTTACGCGGCCCGCCTGAAAACCTTAAATTTTGATTTCTCAAATTTTCATGCAGAGTATGGTTTCAGGGGTCAGGATTTTCACTTACGGGTAGTTTTAGGAAAATTTTGAGAGTCCTTACATCCTCCCCACCTTATTTAAAATCTCGTCCTCGAGATTCATTGGAATAAGTGAGGATACTTTCACTTCATTTCTAATTCCGGCTCCCATGTGTATTCGGGTCCTCTTTTTGAATCCCACTTGACTTTGACCAGCACTAGTCGCTTGTGTTTGAGAAACTTGATCTTTCTGTCTTCTATTTGTAGTGGCTTCTTTACAAATTTTAATTTTTCGTTTACCTCTATATCTTGAAGAGGTACTCCCAAAGATTCGTCGGATAGACATTTCTTGAGGTTGGATACATGAAATACATCATGTACCCCGGCTAGCTCCTCTGGTAGTTGTAAGCGATAGGCAACTGGTCCTATACATTGGATTATTGGAAATGGTCCTACGTATTTGGGACTTAGCTTTCCTTTCTTACCGAACCGAACTACTCCTTTCCAAGGAGAAACTTTTAAGAGTACTTTGTCTCCTACTTGGAATTCTAACGGCTTGCGTCTATTGTCTGCATAACTTTTCTGATGATCTCTAGCCGTCTTCAGTCTTTCCTTGATTTGAGTAATCTTGTCGGTAGGTTCTTGCACCATCTCCGGACCTGATAATTGACTTTCTCCTATTTCTGCCCAACAAACTGGAGTTCTGCACTTTTGTCCATACAGTGCTTCGAATGCGGCAACCTCGATGCTTGAATGATAACTATTGTTATAGGAGAATTCAATTAAGGGTAAATGGTTGTCCCAGTTCCCACCAAAATCTATCACACATGCCCTAAGCATGTCCTCCAGGGTTTGGATCGTCCTTTCACTTTGTCCATCTGTTTGAGGATGATATGCAGTACTCAAATTTAGTCGGGTTCACGTTGCCTCCTGGAAACTGGTCCAGAAGTGGGAAGTGAAACGACTATCCCTATCCGATACAATGGAGAGTGGAACTCCATGTAAGGATACTACTTCATCTACATACAACTTTGCCAACCTTTCCATACTAAAGGTTTCTTTCATGGGGTAGAAAATGAGTTGATTTGGTTAATCGATCCACAATTACCCAAATCGCATCATTACCTTTTCTGGTTTTGGGTAACTTAGTAACAAAGTCCGTTGTTATGAGTTCCCATTTCCATATAGACATTTCTAGTTGTTGTAGTAAACCTGAAGGTTTCTGGTGTTCTGCCTTAACTTGTGAACAAGTAAGACACTTAGAAACATATCTAGCTATATCCTATTTCATACCAATCCACCAGAAGTTATTTCTTAAATCTTGGTACATCTTATTGTTACCAGGATGCATGGTATACCTAGATTTATGAGCTTCCTCTAGAATTCTATTTCTTAACTCTCCCTGCTTAGGTACCCAAATCCGTTTCTTATGGAATCTCCAAATTCCATCACTTCCTTGCTCTAATTCTTTTATTCTTCCTTTCATTCCTTCAGCATCATCCTTGATAGCTTTCTCTTGAATGCCTTTCAATTGATCCATTAAGTCTAATTGTAAACTTAATCTAAGAGCACGAACTCGTTGTTGTTTCTCATGATACTTACGACTTAAGGCATCAGCAACTACGTTTGCTTTTCCTTCGTGATATTGAATATCACAATCGTAATCACTTAAGATTTCCATCCATCTCCTTTGCCTCATGTTTAATTCTTTTTGCCCAAATATATATCTTAAACTTTTATGATCAGTATAGACAGTAAACTTACTTCCGTACAGATAGTGTCTCCAAATCTTAAGGGCAAAATCATGAGTCGTATAATTTTCCTCGTGCTTTTTCAATTGTCTTGATGCATACGCAATTACTTTCTTGCGTTGCATAAGCACACATCCTAATCCTAGCTTTGAAGCATCACAATATACTTCAAAATCTTCTGTTCCTTCTGGTAAAGCTAGAATTGGAGCTTTGGTTAATTTCTGTTTTAAAACCCTAAAGGCTTCTTCTTGTTTAGGTCCCCATTCAAACTTAACTGATTTACAGGTTAGCTTAGTTAATGGCACGACTATCTTAGAAAAATCCTTAATAAACCGTCTATAATATCCGGCTAATCCTATAAAACTTCTAATTTCCATAGCTGATTGCAGAACCTTCCATTTGGTGATCGTTTCTATCTTAGCAGGATCTACGTGAATGCCGTCGTGGTTCACCATGTGTCCTAAGAATTGCACTTCTTGCAGCTAAAATTCACACTTCGAGAATTTGGCGTAAAGCTTCTTCTTTCTTAACAAGGTTAAGAGTACATGCAGGTGCTCACAATGTTCCTCCTGATTTTTGGAATAAATAAGTATAACATCGATGAAGAAAATTACAAATTTATCCAAATACGGTTTACAGATTCTATTCATCATGTCCATAAATGCTGCAAGAGCATTTGTTAGTCCGAAGGGCATGACTGTAAACTCGTAATGACCATACCTAGTTCTGAAAGCAGTTTTAGGTATGTCTTCTTCCTGTACCATCAATTAATGATATCCGGAGCGCAAGTCGATCTTAGAAAAATATCTAGCTCCCTGAAGTTGATCAAAAAGATCATCAATCCTAGGTAATGGGTATCGATTCTTAATTGTAACCTTATTCAATTCCCTATAATCGATACACATTCGTATCGAACCATCTTTCTTCTTTACAAACAGCACTGGTGCTCCCCACGGGGATGAACTAGGTTGTATGAATCCTTTGCTTAGTAATTCATCTAACAGCTTTTTCAATTCTAACATTTCAATGGGTGCTAACCGATAAGGTACTATAGCTATCGGTGTAGTTCCAGGAATTAGATGAATTCTAAATTCCACTTCTCTGTCGGGTGGTAATCCAGGTAGTTCTTCTGGGAATACATCTGGATATTCCGATACTACTGGAATTTCCTTAAGTTCCTTACTTTTCGTGTTAATGATTACTGAAATCATATACATCAATTCTTGTTTTCTTGAGTAACTGGCTAATTTCATTATCGAAATAAATTTTAGTGGCTTACGTGGTTTATCTCCTGTAATCACCACTAATTCTCCTGTAGGTGTATGAATTTCTATGGAATTCTTATCACAAAGAATTCGAGCATGGTTACCTACTAACCAATCCATTCGTAACACAACATCGAATCCAGCTAAATTCATAGGTAATAGTTTTGCAGAAAATTTATGACCTAAAAGTTCTATCATTTCTTCTTGCAAAACCTTATCTATGTTAACAGAATTTTCGTCTGCCGTTTCGACTGTAAAAATCTGCCTAAGTTGGGCTTAGGGTAACTTAAGTGCTTGGCAGAATGAAGTATTTATAAAACTTTGGTTTGCACCAGAGTCAAATAATACTTTTGCATAAACGTTGTGAACTAGGAACATACCAGCTATCACATCCGGGATTAGCCCTGCTTCCTGAGTAGTTAGTTAGAAGGCTCTTACGTTCTTCTTGTTAGTTCCTTCTGCAGGTTTGGCTTTGTTATCAGCTGGTTTGACCAATTTAGGGCAGTCTGGCCTAATATGTCTAGCTTCTCCACAGTTGTAGCAGACTGTTACTTTCTTCTTCCTGCAGTCTTCCTCTTGATGCCCCGGAATTTTGCAAAAATTGCAATATCCCTTGCATCTTCCAAAATGCTTCCTTTTGCAAGAATTGCAAAATGGACCAGTGGAAAATTGCCCGGTTCCCCTTCTCTTGAAATTGTTACGGTTACCCATACAGAATCCTTAGGTAATCTTTTGGGCTACTTCCTTCTTTCTATTCTCTTCTCGCGTTCGTACCAATTCGTCAGTCAGAGTATTGGCTAAATCCACCGCATCATCGATTGTGCGGGGTTTAGCGGCCTTGACGATATTACGGATCTCGCCAATCAATCCCCAAATATAATGAGAAATAAGTACCGGTTCTGGCGAAGCCAGGGTTGGTACCATTCTAGCATACTCGAAAAATGTTGAAGTATACCCACTACAATCAACATCTATCATTCGGTGATTTAGGAACTTATTCGTCATTTGTTCCTTTTCATACTCGGGACATAATTTTCTTTCTACAAGATTTTTAAATTCTTCCCAGTTCATAGCATACGCCACAGTTCTTCCTTTGGCTTATAACACTGTGTTCCACCATTCTAGCGCCCCTTCTTTAAAAAGATGCGACGCATACATGACATTGTCTTCTTCAGCACATTTACTTCTTGTAATTACTGCATCGGTTTTCTCTAACCAACGCAATGCTGCAGTCACCCCTTCGTTACCTGCAAACTCAGCTGGTTTACAGGCAAGAAATTCTTTGTAAGTGCAACCAGGCGTTGCAGCTTTCGTTTTCTTGAGAATCAGGGCTTGCAGAACATTATCGTTATCGTTATTGTTATTGTTGTTGTTGTTGCCGCCTCCATTTACACTGTTACTGAAGTTGTCCTCATGAGTACGTTTGCTATGAATAATTTGAGGTTCAACCGGAATTCGAGCAGCAGCAAGTATTGCTGGAATAGCATTGGCTAATCCTTGAGCAACGATATCCTCGATATCTTGCCTATTCAGCAATTGCTCTTCCTAATTTTGCTCAGATTGATTAACTTCGTTAACTGGTTCATTACCAGCGTTTGCCATCTGGTAATTAATTTATATAAGCGATCAGCATAAAATAATTAATAATTAAC
This sequence comes from Helianthus tuberosus, assembly GCA_030545235.1. Lineage (NCBI taxonomy): Eukaryota > Viridiplantae > Streptophyta > Magnoliopsida > Asterales > Asteraceae > Helianthus > Helianthus tuberosus. The sequence goes on from CM060412.1 coordinate 144,299,492, forward strand.
ATAACAAGACAATAGCACATAATCATATTACACGTATAGCCAAAAGTTGTTGATTTCTCGACTTCCATTTTTATATATTATATTATGCATCCGTACACACTGGTATCTTACAAAAGTTTTATTTGTAGGTTATTCTACATACTTATATTTTTATTACTATTATTATTAAACACAGCTTCACAACCACACTTTTCCTTTGTCAGCTGGCATATTAAAAGCGATGTTCCCTTTCATCATATTTCCAGGAGATTTGTTCTCCTATCTCCCGGATCCTATTCCCTACATCCACCAACTCCTCGCCAAAATGGCGGAGTTCAGCTAAGTTTTCATTACTCATTGGTGGGTTTGGTGCAGGTTCTGGGTCGAACTGGGGGAAAAAGGTATAAGGATTATTTAGGAGGTTTTGGAACTGCCAATTGTTAGTCCACCATTCATCCATTTCTCCTTGAGGTTGGGTGTGAATTAAAGGTTCTGGGATGGCTGGTTCCATATTTATTGGAAGTTGGGTTTCAGCAGGATAAGGGAAAAGATTTGTATTGATAGGCCTAAGGATATCACAGCTTGCCAGTATGTGATCCAGTTCTTCCTGAAATGGTAATTCCTCAACTTGCCTAGAACTTTCCCCAATTTCCATCCCTACTTGCCTTGAATCTCCCTCAATCTCGATCCCTTTTCCTTTATCCATGGGATTCTCTATCTTGGGAATTCTCCTAGTTGCGGGTTTCCTTCTGCGTACACGCCTCCAGCCCACAATTCTTCTTCTTTTCTTAGGTTTTGATTTCTCCAGAGGTAGAGCTTGAAATTCCATAGGTTTTTCCACATCAGCCAAGTAACCAATAAAATCTCTAGAAACTTCTATTTTCACAGGGTAGAGATTGAGATTCTCTAGGGCTTCAGATAATTCATTCATGCTGTTTAGCATTTATGAAGAACACACAAAATTCTAAGTTAAAATTTTGTAAATCACAAAATCACAGAATGGTAATTTAGAAAATTTAAAATTTATTTAAAACGAACTATCGCTAGATATTTATTACAACTGAACTTTCGAATTATACTAGCGGTTTATTTAATGGTTTAAAGTTTCTGGCTTGTAAGTGTCGCAGGTGCTAAGACTGAGTTGGTGATTTAACTTATAAGTTAGCATTTACTGCTACAGTAGCTAACATGTAGAGATTTGCCCATTTTTCATCTAATTCATCTTCCCAAGGTGGGTTACTGCCTATTTCTTGGGTTTTCTCACCACTCGTCAATTTTGGTTGTGACTTCTTTTTTTTTTCTCTTGACTTTTTCTAAGAATCCAGCTTCTTTTCTTAGTGGTAAGCGGTTTCTCAAACTGTGCTTTACAGACAAATATTCCTTCCTCAGTATTTGCTGAGTATCTGGAGGAATTTGATTGGGATGAAGTTCCCTTATCTTTCGGTGAACTATCTAATTTACGATAGATGTCCGAAATTCTTTGCTTACCCATACTGTAAATTAACAGATAGTCAAGATAAAAACACATAATCACAGAATGGCAATCAGGAAAATTAAGTATTTTTAAATACTTAATAGGCTTAAATCAGTGTCTCTTTCAGTAGCTCTGATACCACCTTTTCCTGTCACGGCCCCAGCCCCGGTTTGACCCGGTCCGGAGCCGCGGTACAGGAACCCGTGGTATCGATGATGCGACATCGGAAGATTTTTAACAGGATCTTTTAAAACTCAAAAATGCCCAATTATTTTATTCCATAAATTGGGACAAACCCCGTAATTTACAATAGAGGAATTTAACTAGGAAATTCCCTGATTTATTAAAACATGTTTATTCATTTTAACTAAGCCACCTCTTCAAGCTTGTTAGTGCTCCGTAGCACGTTTCCTTGATTTACAGCAGGTCGCCTGAAACATGTTTTAAAAATATTTTATCAGCGGGGAAATGCTGGCGAGTCATTCAAGTATGTAAAACGACACATTTAGTTATCAATTACAGCATAAGAGCGATTACAATGGCTTCTATCTTATTTTTATCTGGCGCCGTGTCACCTCCTGGTGACAATGGTCATACCACTATTGGGTCCTGTCACCCAAGTAGTGATGATTATCACTGTTAGGATTTATTAGCCTAACCCGTGAGAAAATTAGTAATGTGCACAATACCCCACTTAGCCAGTGATTCAAGATAACCACGACTTACTCCCTGTAATTATAACATTTAAAAAATGGAGTATTGTAAAATATTTTTGATAAAAAGAGAATGACTCACATTGCAGATTTATATGGGCAGAGTTTAGCCTACTGATTAGCCTTGTAACCTAAATTTAAATAACATGCACACGAACTAGGTCAGTAACTAATACAGCTTTTATGATAACTCACGAGATTAAACCCTCACAACGAATGACAAAGTGCGATACTTAAACATCCATCGAATTCACGACGAATGACAAAGCATAACCCTAATGTGGGCAGCACTTAAACATCCATGGGATAGTTTCAATCGATCGGATATTGAATCGTAGCAGCGATCGAGTTAATACCCGGTATCGTAGCAGTGCCTCGCTATAATAATTGAAATTTCGACTTTGGACAATATTACTTTCGTTTTTGAACTTTGATTTCGACACAGAATGAAAGCTCCTGAGCTAAGCTATTTATAGCTGAAATTTAGGGTTCACGCGGCCCGCGTGAACCTTGACTTGATCTTTACGCGGCCCGCGAGGGCAGCCTAGTCTAGGAGTAGGCTTGGTGTGTCACGGGTAGGTTTGCCAAGTGGTCTATGCGTGGCTCGGATGCTTATCCGATCAAACTGAAGGTTGACGTGGCCCGCGTAAGGGTCTGGTCATCCTTTACGCGGCCCGCCTGAAAACCATAAAATTTTGATTTCTCATTTTTCATGCAGAGTATGGTTTCAGGGGTCAGGGTTTTCACTTACGGGTAGTTTTTGGAAAATTTTGAGAGTCCTTACAATAAGAACGCCAGTTCCTCCACATTCGGCTCTGTCGGTAAATGGAATGACTCCCAGAGATTTTCGTAATCAAATAGCAACATGTTTCCTGGAAGTTGATTTGGAGCGGTAAACCGTTGACAGTCAACGTGTTGAACTTGTATGATCTTCCCCAAGCTCGGAACAAAAACTCTCTTCAACGGACTAGCGTATCCTACAAAAAAACCTTCATTAGCTTTCGAACCAAATTTACCATCTGGATCAATAAATGTTGATGGTGATCCGAATGGTTCTAAATATTTCAGATTTGGTTTGTAATGATGAAACAATTTAAAACAAGTTTTCTTATACTTCTTCACCGTAAGAACCCGATTTAGCGTGTAACATGCCGTGGCGACCGCTTCACTCCAAAAATATACCGGTAATTTCGAATCTGCTAACATGGTACGATACGTTTCGATCAACGTACGATTTTTTCGTTCTGTGACACCATTTTATTGAGGAGTATACGGTGCGCTGAACTCATGAAGAATGCCCTTATCGTTGTAGAATTCGAGCATACGGTTGTTTTTGAATTCCGTGCCATTGTCGCTTCGAATACGTCTAATCGGTAGTTTGTAAACATTCTCCATCTTTTTGAATAGCTTCATCAAAGAATCAAATGTTTCCTCTTTTCTCTCTAGAAACATCACCCAGGAAAATCTTGTAAAGTCGTCAGTAACAACTAAACAATATAGATCTCCACTTATGCTTTTCACATTTACCGGTCCGAAAAGATCCATATGGAGTCTTTCGAGCGGTAATCTGATGGAGTTCAAGAGCTTTTTCAGGTGCGATTTCTTTGTCTGCTTCCCTTTCTTACATTCAATACAGTCATCGTTAAGATGGAAGTTTTCAAATTAACACCGTCTACAAGATCATTATGAACTAAAAAGTTCATCTTTCTCAAGTGAATATGGCCCATTTTACGATGCCACATGATGGATTCTTTTTCAGTCGCCTTCGTCTTACTCACAAAACATTGTGCCTTTTTATCTGTCGTTGTTGCAACGCTCATGTCTAGTATATAAAGATCGTTTTCACGAGGAGCGCGCATTAACACCATTTCTTCGGGTATTTTAAATCCCGGTTTAAGAATCAGACATTGATCTTTTGTAAATTGAACAGTAAATGACTTATCACAAATCTGAGAGATGCTCACCAGATTGTTTTCTAACTCAGCAATGTAGTTCACTTTATCAAATGTTACGACCCCGTTAGTAAGTATTCCTTCTCCAACAATTCTTCCACCTTGAGTTCCAGCAAACCTGACATAACCTCCATTGATTGATTTGACGTCGTATAGCAGTGCTAACATCCTTGTCATGTGCCGTGAGGCGTCGCTATCCATTATCCATTTAGAGATGATAGACCTTGGAAGCCCCTACACACATCAAAAGACATTTACATAAACAATGATACCCAAGATTTTTTAACATTTGGTATACTACCAAAGACAATATCATGAGCTACTATGTCAACTTTTGGAATGTTAAAAACAACATTTGGAACGTCAGATTCTGGTTTTGATTTTAGAGCTCCTTCCTTGATAGGTGGGAATTCTTCAATCAACTTATATAACTCAAACTCAATTTTCTCATCAGTGGTTGCAAAAATTTTCGGTTCAGATTTTAAAACTTCTTCCATTTTCTTTTCCTCAAAAGAATGTTTAGGTTTCTCCACCCATGATTGACTTTGGGAAGTCTTTGTTTTACAATAAACCTTTGAAGTCTTTTGTGATTTTGAAGATTCACCAATTTCAAAAGTTGATTTTGATTTGTCCTCTGACTTCAATGATTCACCGCGTATAAGAATACGCACGGGGGATACCATAGATGATTTTCCCTTAACATCCTTTGAAATTTTTGGTTTTGGTTTATGGAAAACTGGTTTTATTATCTCTTTGACACATTGTTTGGCCATGTGACCGATTTCATTGCATCGATAACAGATTCTTTTGTCATATTCAACAAAAGTGGATCTGTTGGCCTCGTCTCTTATCTTTTTGGCCGCAATAAAATCGTCAATTGCTTGCTTACTAAAGATATAATCCTTTTCGACTTTTGCATTATTACCAGCCACAAACACTTCACTCAATTTTTCTTTTGGCTTAACTTCTTTCTTAGCCATTTTCATCTCAAAACCAACACCTTTCCTTTTGTAATTATTACCATGTCTCTTGTTACCATTGCTACCCACCCATTCATTTTTCTTTCCCAGGTTGTTTGTCGGTTGTTGTTTAACAAAAGATTCTTTCAGTTTTGATAGAAACGAATTGTTGTTAACTTCTGAGATATCAATTTCCACGAGTTTAAATTTTTTTTCAACCTTTTCTAGGTTCGCATTCTGAATCGGGTACTCAAAATCAGTATACAGTTTGTCAGTTCCGGTCATCGTGTAAACCACAATGATCGAATCGTCATCCAAAACTTTATCTGACTTTGGGATAAACTTATCAAGAAAGTTTCCTTCATCTTCAGAATCTGAACTGGAATTCTCAAAATGAGTTTTTAACCATTTCGAAATCAGTGTTATCACTTTCTTCATCCAACACTTGGTCTACAACTGTTTTAACCAGTTGTGACTCGTTTTCGGTGTCAGACGGAGAGAATGTAACATCTATGTTTTTCGGTAACTCGTTGTCTTTTGTTCTCAGTTTGAGATTCAATGCCTCCTCCACCCTGTCTGGATATTTCTGAGTATAATGATTCAACATTGGGGGTGGAACATTTTTGAAAGCTGGTTTAACTTCAGTTTGTTGAGGAACGATCTGATCAATCACATTTGAAGATGAAAGGTAACTGATCAACTTTTTGTCGACTCTTTCTGTCTCAATGCGCATCAGTTCAAATTCCTTCTTTAGAGATGCGATTTTGTCAAGATGGATGTTAATCGACATTTTCTTTTCCATAACCGTAGCTTTGAGTAAATTAGCAATTTTATCATTTTCTTTACTCTCAGTGTGAATCATTTTAATTGATCGTGACAGAGTGTCATAAGCTTCTTTAACATCATTAAAATCGAATTTTAATTTTTCGTTAAACTTTTTCAATTCTTGAAACTGTTTGTCATTTTCAAGACAATCCATGCATGGTTTCAAACAGTTTTCACATGGCTTTTCAAGAATTGGATCAACTTTTTCAAAAACATTTTCTTGTTTATCATTTTTACTTTCCGATTTACCAAACTCTCCGGACTCAGACTCAGATTTCTCTTCGGATTCGGACTTCACAATTTCTGATTTGTCATCGGACTCGGACTTCTCTCCTGACTCATACGTATCACAAGTCTCAATAATTGACTCCTTTTCAACTGACACTGACTCTTGAGTTGCATCTTTGGTCTCATTGTTATCCGAAGGTGTTTTAGTTTGTTCTACCTCTTGCAGCTTGACCATAAGAGCTTTGTCTGCTATTTCTTTCAAAGTCTCTTTATTCATTTCCTTTGAGACATCAATGATCTCTTGAACCGGAGTTTGTTCAACTTCGTACTGTGGGCAAAAACCCGTAGTCGGTTCACTAAAGCAACCTGCAAAAGAATCAAAAACATTAGCTGGCATTATAGATTTAAATGCATTAGTAATAACCTCCTGTTCAGACTGATAATAGTAGACTGCTGTTGCCTCCTCTTCTAGATCTGCAAAACTTTCTTCATTCACCACTTCACTGACTTCTTCAACTTCAGGAACACATTCCTTGATTTCCGGTTCTAACTCTTCAATAGTTTCCGCCATCATTGCAAGACCACCTTCTGGAACGTACTTATCCCAACTAAAACCTTCTGGAATCTTTTTGTCATCTTGATTCACCAAAAGAGCTTTTTCTGTTTGTTTGGATTGACTGTTCATGATTTGAGGTCGTGGATTGAATGGTTGTTGACTGTTTTTATGATAGATGGCCTGTCGGTAATAATCGTTGGCGAATGGATTCTGGTGGTTATTAACTTCTCTGTTCGGACATTCGCGCTTGAAGTGTCCCTTCTCTTTACACTTGAAGCAAGTCACCTTCGATTTGTCGAATCCAAGTTTAGAATCAGGACCTGCGAGACTACTTCTTCCGGTAATTTCCATGAACCTCTGAGCTCTTCTCACAATGCTCGCCATACACCATTTTATGTCGATGAGTTCTAGTTCCTCCGGATCAATTTGATCATAATCTTCTTTAGTCATGTCTGGGTTACCAATTCGTCCGGCTACTAGACTCTCATAAGACTCAAGTACAGAAGCTAGAAGTGCTATATGCTACTTTGCTGCTGTCTCGGTAAAATCTTGACCGTTTTTTATATTAACAGCGATATTGCACTATATCCCATGACTATAACTCTGATTGTTCGAACCTGAAGAACTTTGAGAAGAAACCTGTTCTTGAAAACTCTGAACCTTAGGATTCGGTTCGTAATTTTGAAACGGTGAAAAATTGTTGTTAGGCATGCTTTGAGGTACTCCCGATGAAGAATCTGCACCGAATGCCGTTTGAATCTTTGGACTCGGAGCAGATGTGGCAAATGAGTTTCCTTTGTAATAAAGCTGAGCATCTTGCTGTACGTTTGCAAATTTCATTTTCCTCATCTTCCGAAGTTCAAGCTCATGAGCTTCAATTCTCTCGATAAACGTACTCAAATTGAAAGCCACATATTCCAAATTGTTTTTCAAAACCAATAAGAACGTACCCACTCTTCTTGTGGTAGTGCGACAGCCAACTTATCAACCCACTCTTCGTCTGATTTATCTATATTCAAACGTTTCATCTCCACTACCAAGTGACAGTACCTCTCAATCAACTCTTTCGTTGATTCTCCTCTGATAGCAGTAAATATGTCGAATTCTATTTTTAGTAGCGCCTTTTTGCTTTTGATCATTGAAACATTCCCAAGAAATTTTATTTTAAGAGCATTCCAAATAGATTGCGCGTCACCCTGATGCTGTAATAGTACCAAAATGTTTTCGGAATAAAAGTTTTCTTGTTCAGCCAGAGTTTTCTTGTTCAGCCGAAGTTAACGTGTTAAGTGTTTTCGGAAGACCAGCATCATTCATAGGAACTACATATTTCGTTTCAACTTTCAGCCAGCATTCGAGGTGATTCGCCTGAACCCACGTGCGAAATCTATCCTGCCACCCCAAATAATCTTCAATGTTGAGCAGTTTCGGTGGTTTTTGCATGGTTCCTAGCTCGTTCTCCATATTCACATTCTGGGCTATATTTGATGGAGTTTGAACAGTCATACCTCCTCCGAAAAATGCATTGTAAAACTCTTGATTGTACATTTTTATACTTTGAAAAATGTTTCGAAAAATTTCTAATTTTGAAAAATTACAATTTCAAGCAACCTGGACTTTCAGATGACCTGGACTTCAAATGGCCTGATTTCAAACGACCTGATTCAAACGACCTGAATTTCAAATGAGCTGGACTATCCAAACTGTGCAAGGTGACAAATACCAGTTTAACAAAATTTTAGTTCGTGCGGTCTGAACACTTTCACACGATCTGATCTTTTCACACGATCTGACCACTCAAGTCATGCGGTCTGGTCACACAGTTTGAAATTTTCAAACGATCTGGTTCAATCTGTACGATCTAATCATGATTTTCAAACGGTTTGAACAAGAATCGAACGATCTGATCAATTTCACACGATTTGAGCATCCTTTTCACTCGATTTGGACAGTTTCACCTCGTTTGAAGACTTAGTTTATCAAAATTTCAAGTTTTTGACATTTTTGGATGAGTTTTAGTTTGATTTACGGTCTGCAACTCTGTACGATTGTTCAAAATGATGTTTTACACATAATATCCAGAATTCAGTCCATTTTGTCCGTGAATTCGTCTGAAAATCCAAGAAAGAGTAGAAGAATACAGTTTTTAAACGATTCAAAACACTGATATCAATAGATTTGACTCATCCTGTGCTCTGATATCACTTGTAGGATCGATGATTCGTCCAAACGAGTCAATCAGAGTCAAATCTAGTTTCTAGAAAGGCGGAATCAGACTAGAAACCATCAATCAGTGTTAGAACAGGAGTAGAAGAGTAGAAAGTCACTTTAAACATGTTCTTCATTGATTTTAAACGATGTGATACAGAGAGAATCGGACAGCAGTTCGGTACACAATTCTCCATAAAGTTACAAATGAAGAACACTACTGGCCTATTTGTAGACCTGCCATACCGCACGAGATAACACACCCAGACCGCACGAGCTGGACAAGCTCACCTCGTGCGACCTGACCAATCAGGTCGTGCGACCTGGACAAAACACATAAACATAACATTTTAACCTATTACATATAAACGACACGACATAGACTGATGACGCAGGCGATAGACATTATGCACCAACAACATGTTACTACACTAACTAGGCATACCATAAGCAAGACATCATGCTATAAGCAAACTATCAAGTAGCCAGTAATAACATAAATCATACTACCTATAATGTTGAGTCCTGCATGTGGAGCGAAGTGTCGTTGTGGATCGTTGAGCACTGAGCAGGTTATAGTATGTTTTTGTTAAAAATATTTTTCCCCTTTTTAAAACCAAGTTCACTATAACCAATGGCTCTGATACCAATCTGTCACACCCTCAAAATCCACAAGCGGAGTAATACAGCGAGGCGTGTGACTGACCAGGATCATTCCACCAATCATACTGAACCATAAGTGAAATAAGTAAAACGAAGTAAAACAACTAATCAAACGTTTAGTGTTTACGAAAACAAAATACCAAACCAATTTTAAATTTTAGCGGAAGCATAAAGTTTAAAACCCAATAAGTAAAGTAAAAGTAATAATGTTTAATAGTAGGAATCCAACAGTGGATTCCTAGCCACAAAATCCACTCCTCGTGCAAGCTCCATCCATGTACCTAAAGACCTGCAAAGCATGCAGTAGGGTGTCAACAAAAAGTTGGCGAGTTCACAGTTGGTTGTCCGTTTTAATGTTGTTCCTAAAACCATAAGTTGTTAAGTTTCTTGTTCTTTATAAAAACATGCCATGGGGAGCTACCCCACTGTTTTAAACCGCTAGACCCGTTACCATATCGACTATCGACTGGAGTTATGTTGACTGCCCCGAGTCATTGTCTATCATCATTGACTAAGTGCCCAAGTATATTAGTCCACGCCCGTCCTCTGTGGCATGGTGTGAGGCTTGTCAAACCAAATAGCGCTATTTAACTAATATCCCGTTCGCCATTGGCCCAGCGATTAAGTCGATTTAAAATATGGGGGACTTAAGTTAGAGTTGTTTTCTAGTATGCTTAAGACATGTATTACACGGTTGTCGCCCTTCCCAAGGAGGGCGGAGGTACGTATTCTACCCAAGGAGAATACGCAGGTTGTATCCCACCCAAGGGAGATAGTTGTTATTGTTTAACACATTCCCAAACCATTGGGAATCCCATGCTTTGATGAAAAGTGTGAACTCACCTTCGATTTCTCGGTTGGTCTCTTAAAATGGTTAGGAGTCAAGGTAGGTCAATCACATCCTAATACGATTACCATTTAGTTTATTAGTGTGTTCAAGTAAGGCACAAAGCTCCTACACCTATCTAACACGTACCAAGCACACACTTTAACAACTTACGTACACACACATATAAATACACATGATCAAGCACACAATACTTCACATAACACTTTCGTTGACATTAAACAAGTTGGATCATTATGAGATAGCATAAACGACATTTAGATACGCAAATAACAACTTATAACGTTTCAGCTCTTACATCCAGAAGGACCAGAACTGGGTTGTTTTCGGGTATTTTTATAAAATAGTTATCTTATTCCAAAAATTCTAAATAATTTGCAAAACGTTCTAAGTGGTCCACGTCACCTTGTGTAAAAATATCGGGACCCAATTCATTACCAATTATTTAATAAAAATCATTTACTGGGCTGGAGTCAGATTCATCACTTTCTGACTGCAGTCCACGGAACAATTTATTTAAAAATCATCGTCTGTCCGAATGGCGAAATTCCAGGGGGGATTTACGAAAACATCCGTTCCCAGCTACTGTACAAATTTCATGACCTAACTCTATCTAGATTACAAGTTATAACGAAAAGCGTAACACGTATTTTCCGCCAAAAAAACGCAGCTTTTGCTGCTGTGAAAAACTGTCCTTTAAAAATAGCAAACGACCTCAGAAAAATGTGATTCCAGCGCCATTTGAAGCGTTTTTCGAAACGTATGATTTAGACTTCAGAAAATTAATTTTTCTATCTATAACGACCCGTTTACAGCTAACTGAAGTTGGCTGTTTTCACTAATCAGTAATCTGTTTTCATCTATAAGATACTAAAACGCATTGAAAAGATCATGACCCTTCCTAATACCGACTAACAGCAGGTTAAACCATCCATTATCACTCTAGCACTTCAAGAATCACACAACCCTTGATATAAGATATCATTATTATCGCAAAAACGCAGCCCATGTCCATGTATGCATGCATATTATCAGTTAACTCAAGCAATAACATAATCACCCGAATCTAATTGTGAAATAAGTAACCGTTTATCATACAAGACTCAAGATCACAGCCATGAGTACACAAACACCATGAATCCGTAAACTAATGAGTGTACTAACCTTGGAGCGGAGAAGAGAGGGCTAGCGACGAAGATAGCGCGATCAAAGAAGGGGTGATTTGCGAATGGGGGGGGGGCTGCTCCTTGCCATCGCACCCTATGACCAGAGGTAGGGTTTTTGTGTTTTTGATTATGTCTCCATAATACACATACGTAAACTAATAAAACAAGGAGGGTTGGGGCGACTTGGGCTTGTTGGGCCGCAAGGGAAGTGGTGAAGGGGTGGCGGGTTGGGTTTAATGGTTTGGGCCGAGAATTAATGTGGGGAATGGGGTAGGTTCGGTTTTTGGTTCCTCAAGAGTTTTGCAAAAAATTATTTAAGATGTTTCGGTTCTAGTTCGGTTTCTAGTTTATTCATATTACACATTACCAAGCTCACAACTAACAATTAAAATCAAACACCATAATCCTTTCATATAACGCACACATAGTTATAATGCAAGACAATCATAAAAGGAACTAGTACATAGCGAGAGACTCCGCAACTACGAGTTGTCACAGTGTTTTTTACTAAGTATCATTTAGACGAAGAACCTGTATGGACGAAAAACCTATACCAACGAAGAACTATTTTTCGTGGGTTTGACCAATGAAAAACTGGAGTCAACATTGGATCCTATTCTTCGTTGACCAAGGTAGGTCTTCGTCAAACAAATTAACGAATAATGGTTCTTAGTCAAATCCCAACAAATAATTGGTTGTTCGTCTTCAAGGGTTTTTTCATCCAGAGATAAAGGGATTATTCGTCTGTCACTTATTCTTCGTCCCCAATCAGTTTTTCATTAAATTCAAGTGTCTTAAAACAAACAGACAAAACACATTTAGACCAACCAACTGACAGATGAAATAAAAAACCCAGGTTTTAAAAACCATTTCAACCATTACTTCATCAAACTGACAACAAACTCAAAACATCTGTTTAAACAGTTAAGAACCTCAATCAACCAATTACATTAAAAAAAAAAAAAAAAAACTTCCAGTTCATCAACAAATATCAAACAACCATCCATTTTAGTTTCTGATTTTTCCTCATGAAGAAAGATTTGAACAAGACATCAGTTAATCAAGGGTTTTAACATGAACATTTGTGAAACATTTGATTTCTTATGTTCGACAGCCACAAACAAAACCTGTTACGGTTCATATATTTCACAATATTATCAAAAACCAAACAGAAACATGAAGAGATTTAGATATAGATTTTATCAAACATCAGTTACACTTATGACTCAAACATTCATCGGAGCAAAAACAGAGGGTTTGCAAGATTTTGATCTTGATTTTTATCCATTACTTTACCTTAGTGTAACACAATCTCACAGAATCAAGTTTAATTTTGTTTAAAGACGGTTGGGGTCTTTCGAAGAAGAATATGAATAGTTGCAGATGAAAAGTTGAATTTTGAAATGGTGATAAGGATAACTGACAAGGGTCCACCATTTGATATGGATTACCCCCACGAAATACCTCACCCTACGAAAAACCATACATGGGCCGACGAAGAACCAAGTGGGCCATAATCAGGTTAGCCCAAAACCATGGTCCACAAAGAACCTATGTTTTTCGTGGAAAAACCATAACGGCGAAGAATAGGTTACGATGAATGGTTCTTCATTGACCAATCCAGTTCTTCGTTGAGTGACTGGTTTTTCGTTGACTTGCCAGTCTTTCATTGACTCCCCACACACACAGAATCACCAAGGTCTTGTGAAGATTCATGAACATATTTTGCTTTTTGTTTTAAGTTTACCAATTATAAAAAGGATTTTTATGAAGTTGTGATATTAAAGACAAGTTGATTTTGGGCTTTTCCAAGTAGAAAACACTCGAGCTTCAAGTTCGGCTAATCAAAAACAAATTAAAAATAAAATTAAAAATCAACTTAAACATAAGGTAAACTAAAACAAACACTAACAAACATTAACTGACTGTACACTGAACTACCAAGCTTTTTTGAGTTTCAAGGTAAGAGAATCATACCAGCTTACGGTCTTGTCAAAAAGATTTTTGTTTCTTATAAAAATTATGTTAAATATCCTACCACAATTACCGGTATTGTTTTCCACATAAGCTCAACTTATCAGATGTCATCACAATTAGGAGATACGATTTAATGTATGATTTATACTACTCGCTGGTGTTCATCCACTCACGACACATTCCTGTATCAAGACATGCACGAGAATTCATCTTACCAGTGAGTATACCGTTTATCATATGTTTGAACGTATAGATTGTGAGATACTCAATTATTCTTGGTTGAAAACAAGCCATATGTGATAAAATCACTTAGTGATGAGGAACTTGATTTTCAAATGCATGCAAGGCACAAGAGCAAGTCCGTGAACAAGTTAGTACCATCGTACCGACAAAGATACGAACTTGACTCCCACATAAAACTATGATATTTTATCACTTATTCATTGGGTGGATGCGATATGTTTATCACTTATTGATGGCCGATGCAATATTTTCACGTATGTATGGTATCATGGATGATCTTGACTTGCGTCCCCGTTATTTTAACCATGATACCCAGATGATAAAACAGCATAAAGACCGCATATCTTTGAACCTCGGCATACTATCAAACGAAATTTTGGTACCAATACCATATGCCAATGAATGGTTCCCACCTGGCTTACAGTTCGTTATGTTTATATCATCCTGCACATTTTAATCTGATTGTGAGCCTACCGATACATCATTCATAGAGCTACTTATCGTTTTTCTTTTTGTATTTTTGACCATATTTGACAGGCCACTGGTGTATCATCATCTTCATTTATCTTTCCAAGAAAATTACTTTTGGTTTTTGGGTTTTCTATTGTTTTTGTATTTTTGAATTTTTTTAATGTTTTTGTATTTTTCTGAATTTCTCCCCCTTAAATGCCGAAAGTAAATAAATAAAAGAGATGTTTTTGGATTTTTGAAATTTTCTCATTTTTTTTGTATTTTTCATTTTTGAAAAGTAAAGACGGAAAGCAATAAATAAGAAAAAGACATATTTTTGGATTTTTGAAGTTTTCTGATGTTTTTGTATTTGCTTAAGATTTCTCCCCTAAAATGCAAAAAGGAAAATAAAATTGAAAATCTTTTTGTATTTTTAGATTTTAAGAAATTATTTACAAAAAGATTTGCCGAAGATGATTTACTCGGGTTTCACCTTGATGCCATTGACCAAAAGAAGATAATCAAAACGTGATTCATCAAAAGTTTTTGTAAACAAGTCGGCACGTTGGTGATCCGTGTGGATTTTAACAACATCGATAAGTTTCTTTTCATAACAATCTCGTATGAAATTATACTTAATCTCGATGTGTTTGGTCTTTGAGTGTTGTACAGGATTTCGAGTGATCTGTAAAGAAGCTTCATTATCAACATAAATAGGAGTAGTTAGGAATTCAAAACCGTAGTCACGCATTTCCTGTTGGATCCATAAAACCTGGGAGCAGTAACTAGAAGCCGAAATGTACTCAGCTTCACATGTTGAAGCGGCTACACAGGTCTGCTTTTTGCATTGCCACGTGACTTGACGATTTCCCAAAAACTGACATCCCGGTGATGTTGTTGGTGCATGCGTCTGTCGACTTCGTCTTGTATCGAGTCTAACATTGCAAATGGCACGAAGATCGAGAATACAAGTCTATAAGCTAATTCCGCTTGAAGAAGGCATGGCTGGCTCAAGCGAAATCAGCTATTTCGCTTGAGCAGGTGATCTAGCTTGAGTTTATTATTTCACTTGAGTGTGGATTCGCTTGAATGGCATTTCGCTTGAAGCATGTTCAAGCGAAATCAGTTGTCTATATATACCTTTCAAGCGATATCATTTGAAACAATTCTTGATTTGGATACCGAGGTGCTGCCGGTTTATCCTGTGATTGTAATCAGTGTTATATCAATTAGAAAGTTGTTTAAAGTGATTTGCAAGCTGTTTCGAAGTCTATTTCTCTGTTTCCGCCTTTGAAATAGATTAAAACTCCTCTGAACGACTCGTTTGGGTCACTACACGATCCTACAACTGGTATCAGAGCTCAGGAGGAGGAGTTTTTACTGATTCAGCCTGAAATTTCTGTTTTCTACACCTTCTTTTCAAATTCAACTAGTTTTCACGTTTAAAATCGGCTAAATTTTTCACAGATTGTGTAAAACTACATTTTAACAAACCCTTGAAAGTTTCACAGCAAAATTCAACCTAAAAGTGGTAGAAATGGACCCCAGACCAGATTTCTCTTGAACGAACAATTGTGATTCCGCTTGAGTTTGCTTATTCTGCTTGAAGATTTTCAAGCGAAACCTGTTATTTCGCTTGAAATTGTGCTAATTCCGATCCAAATCAGAGATTCCGCTTCAAAACCTTGCTGATTGCGCTTCAAACTGCTAAATTGGGTATTCCGCTTGAAACTGTGTTGGGTATTTCGCTTGAAATTGGTTGATTTGTTATTCCGCTTGAAACAAAAGGCAGGTAATTCCGCTTCAAGAAGCTATTCCGCTTGAAAAGGGTCTTGGGTGTAAAAGTTTTGATTTCGCTTGAAAAGTTGCTGTTCTTGAAATACGTGCTACCGAATCATGAGTGAAGAATTTTACAACGCGTTCGCTATATCCCCGACTACTCCGGCTTCCATTGCTCAGAACATGAATTTGGAAAACGAGACTGGAACAATGAAAAAACCCCCGAAACTCATGAGTATTGAAGAGTATTATGGATGGAAAGACAGATTTGAAAACTGGGTTCAAGCTAACCATCTAAGATCATGGGAGTGTATTTTGAAGAAGTATGTTCTACCACGTACAGAACTGGAAGTTATAAAAGAAATTTCGGAATTCAATGACAAAGAACGTGACATGTACAAAGCTGAGAAGATGATGATAAGTCTACTTCAGCAAGCTATCAAAGAAGACATCTTCGTATTGCTTCAACACGACAAAACTTCAAAATTAATTTGGGATGCTCTTCGAATCAAGTTTGAGGGAAGTGAAAACATGATCAAGAGCAAAAAGGCACTGCTTAAAAAAGAGTTTGATCTATTCACTGGTTTGCCTGGGGAAGATACAAAGAAGCTAATTGAAAGATATTGCCACTTGGTGCGATCCATGTCGATGCTAAGTATAACCAAAGATCGTGAAGAGTGGGACGACAAGTTAGCTGATGCTTTACCGCAAAAAGAGTGGGGTACTTACTTGATGATTTTAAAGAACACTGGAGTTTATGATTGTTTGACGATTTCTCAGTTTATTGAGAAGATTGAGGGTCAAGATCTTGAACAGCAAAAGGTCACAAGGATGAATAATCCGAGTGGTCAACAAGACGTGAAAATGTACTACAAAGGTAGTGTTCAAGAGGCTGAAAGAAGCCTGAAAATTCAAACTGCGTTCAGTGCTGGAAATTCATCTGAAAATGTTGATCAAGGTTCAAACAACAGCAGTAGTTTTTCTTCATATCCAAATGTGAATCAAAAGAGTTCAACTGCAAGTTTTAATTCTCAAAGCACAAAAACTGAAAATGGTTATGTGATACAGTGCAATATTGCCTTGAATCTTCCAGATGGTCAAAGCTTTTCTGAAGAGGTTGCAAAGGATCACATGGCATTACTTGGTTCGGTGTTACTATCCTATGAAGGATTGGTTGCAGGGAAGATCGGAAATCCTATGTGGACAAAGGAGGATTACGATTAGATAGACGCTGAAGAGATGGAGCTAATGGACATCAAATGGTGTCTAGCTAGTGTTTTGAGAAGAGCTGAAAAATTCAAACTGATTACTGGAAGAAATGACTTTCTTGATGCACATGTTTCTACTTTAGGTTTTGATAAATCTAAAGTTACTTGTTTTCGATGCAGGGAGAAAGGTCATTTCAAGAGAGAATGCAAGAACAGAGAAGCTAGTGAAGCTAAAAATCCTTTCGGAAAAGATGACTACTACCGGAAAGCCATATATCAACAAGTTGGTCAACAACAACAACAAGAACCACAAGTGGCTCATGGTAGAAAAGTGATAGAGGATTCGAAGAGAGCATGTTTAGTGAATCAAGGAAAGGAAAATTTCAGCTGGAAGAAATACATATCATCTGACAGCAAAGCATGCTTAATCAATCAGGATGATGAAAGGTTACCTGATGGTTTTAGCTGGGATATGTTTGTGGATGAGAAAGGAGAGTTCAAAGCATTCATTGCTAAAATTGTGAAATAACCAGATATGTTTACAGAGTGGATGAAATCTATTGGTGTTAGTGTGAAGAATGAAGAAGAAAAGTCTGTTTCATCTGATGAAAGCTCACAAAGTTCAGATGACAGTTCAGAAAGGGAAATTGTTTTTGATCAAACACCATCTGATTCTGATTTTTCAGATGATAGTTCTGACAAGTCAATAGTGTTTGATCAATCACCAACTGATGACAGTAGTGATGATGAAGAAGATAGACATATTAATGTTGCAAAATCTCATCTCTCTCCTGAAACTTTTCATTTTTATTTTGCAGATCGCTTGAAGAAACTAAAGGAGAAACAAGCTGCAAAAGAACAAAAGAAAATGAAGACTGAAACTGTTGCTCAAAAAGATGAGATTATTCAAAGTGAAGAAGTTACAGTTGCTGCTGAGGAGATTGCTGAAACTGAGAAAGTGATTGGAGTAGAAAAGGTGGTTGAAGTGGTGAAAATTGTTGAAGTAGAAAAGATTGTAGAGGTTATCAAGCCTTGTTCAAAGTGTTTAGAATCTTGTAAGGAGTGTGCAGTAAAGGATGAGAAGCTGATTGAATTTGAGAAGATGAAAGAGCAATTACTGTTCAATCTCAACTACATGAAGGAATCTTACGATGTTTTAAACAGAACAGTAACTGGTCTTGAAAAGACAAATTCTGAAAGAGAAGATGCTTTGACGATGATGAATGCTACGATGATGTCGAAGCAAAAAGCTATAAATCATTCTATTGAGCAATGTGCCAAGCTAAAACAAGAGTTGGAGACTGAGAAAATTGAGAATGAGAGAATCAGACGTTTATTACAAAGTTATTCTAGTTCTGATTATCTTATTGATCGAATTTATCCAACTGTTGCAGGTTTCGAAGCTTTTAAGGATGAGAAGCAAAAGAAGAAGGATACTGGTAAGAAACCGCATGTTAGCTATAACAAGTGTCCGCCTCCAATCTGGGAAGGTCATTCTCCCAGAAAGCCAAATGAGGAGCAAGTTGAAAAAGCAGTCAATATAAAGCTAAAAACTGATACAACTGATGGTTTACCAGAAAACATTGATGTCACTTTTACATCATCTGACACTGATCATGAGTCTGAGTTAATAAAAAAGGTGGTTAATCAGGTGTTAGATACAGATGAGGAGTCTGAGTTAAAGTCTGAGTCTGGAGGTTCAAGTTCATCAGTCAACAGTCTAAAATCGTCGGTTAAACGGGTTTACAGTAAGAGTTTTTATTATCAAAATCGAATTTGAATGATGAAACATTTGAAGTTGCATACACTTTAAATGATTCTGACAAATTATATTCTGACAAAGAATTTCCAATAAGAAGTGTTAGATTTGAAATGATTAAAAAGGTTTTCAAAATGACAGAAATTAATATTTCTGAAATAAAAGATTTAAATCTTACTGGAAAACCTAAAAAATACACTTCAAGAGTTCAACAGCGTTTAAACAAGAAAAAAAGGTTACAATTCTGGTTCTGGTTTTCAAAAGAAACCAAACCATAATGGAAATTTCAAAACGAAAGGTTTAGGTTTTATTCCACCTGAAAATTATATAAATGAGAAAACTTCTAAAACAAAAACAGAATTTGTTTCAGGAGGAAGTGCTAAGGAAGAACAGAAGAGACCGTTCTGGAGACAGTCAAACCAGGAGTTTCTTGCTGAGAAGAAAAGAAAAGGAACTGGAGTTTTTCATCCAAAAGAGACTCGAACCTGTTTTAAATGCAATGAAGCTGGTCACATTGCATGGAATTGTCCGATGAATGCTAAGACAAAACATGGAGTTTCTGAAAAACTTAAAGAAAAGGTTGTTGATGTTGAACTATCAACTGAGAAATTCAAAATTTTTGAAAATTCAACTTATGAAGTTGGTGAGTGTTCTAAGAAATTTTTTTACAAAAAGAAAGCAAAATACAACCAGATGTGAGTTGTTAAGAAGTCTGATGAAAAAGTCGGCGATGATTCTGGTTTCACAAAGCCAGAGGAGCCACAAGTTGAGGAAAAGGAAGAAAAATCAGTGTTTTCAGTGGATGATGTTAAAATTCCACCACTGAAGGATGAAAATTTTAAACAAAAGATTGGTAAGGTTGAGATCTCGAATCAATTTTATTCTGAGAAAAATGAATTTGATGTTGAGAAAGTTTTTAATGGAAATGTGAAGAAAATTTTTGG
The DNA here is from genome assembly GCA_030545235.1 of Helianthus tuberosus. NCBI lineage: Eukaryota > Viridiplantae > Streptophyta > Magnoliopsida > Asterales > Asteraceae > Helianthus > Helianthus tuberosus. The sequence continues at coordinate 144,319,419 of CM060412.1, forward strand.
AAAAATGATTGATGGGAAAGTAAAAGGGGTTAAAGACTTTTATGCGACAAAGAAAGCAACTTATAACCCTACTAAACAAGAGTTAAAAGCACCCAAGGTTGGTAAGACTTGGGTGGAAATTATGTTTCCTTGAAAAACTTAACTTGCCGGAGATCCCAAGTTTGTAATCGTGGATCAGGAATCGGCATCATTCTTGTTAAAATAGGTTTTATGAAAGATTTTAAATTGTTTAAATCTTATAGGTTGTGACTTGCCGGAGCTTCCAGGTTGGTAAGTGTGAAGCAGGAATCGGCATCTTTATTGGTAAAATGTTTTGTGTAGATGTTTTATTCCTACATGTGGTACATGTGATAAGTTTACAAGTGATTCGTCAAGATCATTAGTTTGAACTTGATGTAATCCTCATACAAGTGGTTGAATGAACAAGATGATGAACTCTAACCTTCAAGTGGTAAAAACAAACTTATTTTCCGGGGAAAAAAATCATTTTGATTAAAACAAACTTAAGTGTTTTGAAATCATAATGAGAAAATAGTTTGTTGAAAAGGGGAGTTCTGATTGTTTATGCCTAGTGGATGGCGATTTGAAGTGATTTGATATCAGTTGTCATTTTATTGTATAGTTTGTTTTCAAATTTTCTTAAAATGTATTTGCATTTTAGGGGGAGTAAAAATTTCAGAAAATCCAAAAACATTTGAAAATTTGAAAAAGTAATCCAAAAACATTTGAAAATTTGAAAAAGTCAAAAGCATGATAAAATTCAAAAATGAGTTTTGTTGTATAAAAGAGGAAATGATAGTACATCAGTGGACTGTCACAGCATGCTAAAGAAATGGAAAAATATAATGTGATAAACGGTCTCACTAAAGATGTGACGATAGGCTCAGCTAGACTAGTAGATTTGCGATAACGATACAAACTTAAAATGAAAAAGACTAGTTCTAGTGGGAAACATGATCAAAAGCATAGTACTTAGTTTTGTCCTTCTTGATTGTGTCCCTACTCAGTAATCGCTGATTGTCAAAAGACATAAAACTGGTTTAGTTTGTGAACTTTCACAACTTTGCTGAAAAATCATTGTGATTGTGCATTTCATTTTGCAAAGATTTAAACTTGTTTTATTTCTTTATTTTGTTTAAGCATTGGACATCCTTTGCGTATACGTGAGTATCGACCTGGATATTATTTCCTAAACGTTCTGCTTTATTTTCTTTGGTGTTTCGATTAAGCTTTGGATCATCTCTGCGTATACGGAAGTATCGACCTGGTGGTTAAAGCCTAAACAACTTCAACTTATTTTTATTTTCTTATTTTGTTTAAACAATGGACTTTCTCTGTGTATATGGAAGTATTGACCTGATTGTTAATGTTTAAATATTCTGAGTCGTTTTCGCACAAATCACAGTTGATAAAAGTTTACAGGCATTACTTGAGTCAGTGTATTGCATGATGAGGGGATATGCTAAGATCGTGTGGTCCTTAAGAATTTAGTGCAATATTAATATACCTTAACGTATCGGTAAGCATTTTGAAAGTTTTTAGATTGAGTTTAAATGGACAACAATATCGTCAATCTATGTGAATCGTTTAGAACTGAAAATGTTTAAAGCTTAACGGTGCTAGTGATTGGTCACATAAACTGATATGATCCTCTTTCACAAACTCACAAAAATATTGTTTGTAAATATTTCTTTACTGCATGTCATTTCTGTTATATCAAAAATCCAAAAAGATTTTGGTGTGTTTTAGCATAAATTTTTAAAAATTCAAAAAGATTTTCGACAACTGATATTGGAGAGCTGATTTTCAAAATTCCAAATGATAAACATGATGAGCATGTGGTGAGGGGGAGCTTGTGTTTAAAAGAAGAAAAGTTTTAAAATATACAAGGGGTCATTTGATATTTTTATCATTGATAAATCTTTCTGGTTAAATTTGAGGAAGAGTCTGTATAGATAAATCTGAAAAGTGTTAAATTTGTGAAATTTACTGTTGGGTAGAAAATGTGCTGGTGTAGTCAGGTTTCGATCCTGAACCTTAAGAAAAAGCACAAAGTCAGGTTTCGATACTTGAGGTCTATGTGATTTCAACATGCCAGACTGCGATCCCAGCATATCGAAAGGGGGAGTCTGAAGACACCTGTGGAAAGAGCTAAGAGCTAGATTGCAATTCTGGAAGAAAGAGAAGAAAGAGATAAAGATTGAGGATGCTTACACGTTCAGACTGATAAAGACTGAAGACGTTAAATACTCGACACTTTAAGACTCATCAACATTCGAGGGGGAGTCTGTTGGTGCATGCGTCTGTCGACTTCGTCTTGTATCGAGCCTAACATTGCAAATGGCACGAAGATCGAGAATACAAGTCTATAAGCTAATTCCGCTTGAAGAAGGCATGGTTGGTTTAAGCGAAATCAGCTATTTCGCTTGAACAGGTGATCTAGCTTGAGTTTGTTATTTCGCTTGAGTGTGGATTCGCTTGAATGGCATTTCGCTTGAAGCATGTTCAAACGAAATCAGTTGTCTATATATACCTTTCAAGCGATATCATTTGAAATAGTTCTTGATTTGGATACCGAGGTGCTGCCGGTTTATCCTTTGATTGTAATCAGTGTTATATCAATTAGAAAGTTGTTTAAAGTGATTTGCAAGCTGTTTTGAAGTCTATTTCTGTGTTTCCGCCTTTGAAATAGATTAAAACTCCTTTGAACGACTCGTTTGGGTGACTACACGATCTTACAGATGTTGATTTTGCATCGATCTTGCAACCACCATGATCAGAATCACTGAATGCTATCAAATCATTGTTATCATCCTTAGGATACCAAAGACCGGTGTCTGGACAACCATTCAGATAACGAAAAATCCTTTTAACAGCCATCATATGAGAAACTTTTGGATTTGACTTGTAACAAGCAAGAAGACATGTTGGATACATAATGTCGGGCCTTGAAGTGTAAGATACATGAGAGATCCAATCATAGCACGATAGAGAGATGGTTCCACATGTTCACCCATTCCGTCAGGAGTAATCCCATGATTTTGAGCCAGAGGAGTCCCCGAAGGCTTCGAATCATCCATCTGAAATCGTTTCAAGATATCCCCAACGTACTTGTTCTGATGAATAAAAATCCCTTTTTTAGATTGATGAACCTGCAAACCTAAAAAGAAAGTCATTTCTCCCATAGCGTTCATCTCGAACTTCTCTTACATCACTCGCTCGAATTCCTTGCACATTTCATCATTTGTAGACCCGAAAATGATATCATCAACATACACTTGAACCAGCAACAAATCCTCATTCATTTCTTTGATGAAGAGAGTACAGTCGATCAACCCACGTCGAAAACCATTCTGCAGCAGATAGGAAGACAGTGCCTTGTTTAGAAGCCAAACTCTGTCAGGATGAATCAGATCTTCAAAACTAGGCGGCTGCTCAACATATACTTCTTCTTCGACCACACCATGAAGAAATGCACTTTTCACATTCATTTGATAAACAGTGAACTTCTTGTAGGACGCATAAGCCAAGAAAATCCTTATCGCTACAAGACGTGCCATTGGTGCATAAACTTCATTATAATCAATACCTTCTACCTGATTAAAGCCCTGGATAACCAATCTTGCTTTGTTTCTCACAACAACACCTCGGTCATCCTTCTTGCACTTGTAAACCCATCGAGTACCAATCTTCTTGTAGTTCGGAGGCCTGTCAACCAATTTCCACACGCACATTTCTAAAACTGTTGAAGTTCCTCTTGCATTGCTTTAACCCATGAATCGTCCTTTATTGCTTCCTTCCAAGATTTTGGTTCAACTTGGTAAACATAGTAGGCGAAAGACCAATCATTTTGTTCCTCGGATTCTCTAATTGCCGAATACAAACCAACATTCTAGTTGTTTCTTAGCTGATTACATGTCTGCACACTACTTTGGACATCTTCTATAATATTATGCTGAGGGTGGGTATCATGAATTCGAGTTTCAGGAACATCAGGAACACGAGCATTAATACCCAAATTGTTGATATTCAAATCAACAACCAAATCGATGCCTGGAGTCGCCGTAGATGTGGATGCATTGCCTTCAATAGTGCCTTGATCCTGCACATGAGAAGTTGCTTCAGAAACACCATGAACAGGAGTTGAAGTGGCTTCATTAGCATCATGGAACTCCTCATCTTCTGATGAAACATTATAATCAGCTGCATCTTCAAACTCTCATTTTGAGCAACATCATTAACCGAATTAGACAATTGTTGGTTAACAATAATCGGTCACACTTGTTGGTTAACAATAATCGGTCGAACTAATGATGAATCAACTGTAGTATTACTTTCAAGTAACATTTGAGCTGCTGCAGACGCATCATCAAAAGTTGGGAGATTAAAGGAGTTAAACAGTCCATCATAATCAAACATCCAAGGAGCACCCAGAGCTCTCACAGATTCAGTGTACCTTTGAACCTTAACTTCACCCCATTCTTCAATCCTTTTAGTTTTCAAATTCCACACCCTGAAATTTGGAGTAGCATATCTAAGAAAGAAACCTTCGATAGCCCTTGGACCAAACTTACCATGTGGATCAATCATAGTACATGGAGCTCCAAAAGGCTCTAAGTAAGACACATCCAGTTTCCTTTTATGTAATAATTCAAAACTGTTTTCCCATGCCTTTTAACAGTAAGAACTCTGTTATAAGTATAACAAGCAGTAGCCACAGCATCCCCCCAAAACTGAACTGGAAGCTCCGACTCTACAAACATGGTTCTTGCAGTCTCGATAAGCATTCTATTCTTCCTCTATTTTGTTGTGGAGTATAGCGAGAACTGTATTCGTGCAGAATTCCTATAGATGTAAAGAACTCATCCATAACTTGATTCTTGAATTCAATGCCGTTCTCGCTTCTGATTCTCTTTACTTTTAAAGTGTAGAGATTTTCAAGTAAAGTGAGAAGATTTTTGAGGATTTCCGGAGTCCCACTCTTGTGTGCCATCATGGCTACCCATGAGAATCTTGAATAGTCATCAGTAACAAACAAACAATAAGCATCTCCGAACATAGTCTTATGCTTCATAGGTCCATATGAAGACGTTCAAGAGGCATGTTGACGGTGTTGACTTTCTTGATTGGATGGGACTTCTTTGCTTGATTTCCTTTTCGGCATGATACACAAACGTCTTGCAGATGAAAACTCTTGAATGGCACACCATTCACAAGATTATTTTTCACCAAATGGTTCATTTTCCTCAAGTGAATGTGTCCCATACGTCTATGCCAAGATATGGACTCCTTTTCAGTGGCTTTTGAGACAAAACATGTAACTTGTGTAGACGTAGTAATAGCTTGGCTCATGTCAAATATATACAAATCATTGATTCTTGGAGCCGACAACAGAATCCATTAGTTGGGAGCTTTGAAACCAGGTTTCAGCATACAACAACCGGTATCATCAAAATGAACCGTGAACTTCTTGTCACAGATTTGCGAAACACTAAGAAGATTGTGATCAATTTGATGAACATAATTGATCTTGTCAAAACTAACAACACCATTGGAAATCATTGCTTCTCCAGTGATGTAACCGCTTTTATCTCCAGCAAAAGCAACATATCCTCCCCTAATGTTTTTCACATCATAAAGGAGTCTTAAGTCGCATGTCTTATGCCGGGATGCTCCACTGTCAACAATCCAAAGGCTACTGACAGTTCCTCCTGGAACACCCTGCACAATGCACTACACGGTCAGTTTGAGATGGGGACCCAAGCCTTAGTGGTCTTGGGTTGACCCTTATCATCAAGAAATGTGATTTCTATTTCTTTATGATTTGGAAATGGTGTGCCTCCCGCTGAAAGAGTACTAGTTTTAGGTTTCCAAGATTGTTGACATTTACCAGATTGATTATTATTCACAGATTTAGATATTTCTAGTTTTAACGAGCTTGACGAACTTGGTTCTATTTGTACTTCATCCGGTATTAAAGCCTTCTCGATTACCTTGATATTTTTACGTCTTTTTTTGTGCTTCTTGTTCCTTAACAGTACATTTGTCTTGTTTAGGTGACACAGAACGACGTTGGTAATCTTTTACAGGAGGGGCATTGTCAACAAACTTTGGTTTTGGAAGGTTTGTACAAATTTTTTAATTATGTGACCAAACTCCCCACATTGAAAACATGATCTCCTTTCAACAAATTTAGGAGATTCCTGTTTGATGACCCGATGTTGAAGTTGTAGGCCTTGAGGTACTTGTTCCATCATCACACCCATTTGTGTGTTGGGTGTAATTGTTATTACTATTACGTTTTTAACAAAATCTGTATTTGATTTGTTTTTAAAAGTCTCAATTTTATCCGTACCGTTTGAGGCTACAAATTTAACATCCTTTCCCTTTTTCTTGTTGTTAGCTTCTTTTTCTTCAACCTTTGGTTGTGTAACCTCGGGTTTTTGAGCTCGTTTTTCCTGTTGTGTACTTTTAGAAGTGATTGGTTGTTTCTCAAGTGGTAATTTTTGATTTCTGTATTGCTTTCTAATTTTGGATTTTGGAATAGGATCACATTGAGTTACTACAACTCTAGGGATCGACTTACCCAAAAACTTACTAGTAGAATCTTCCAAAACTGTATCAATCATGGATGGATTGACATTTTTGATTGGGAACTCCTTGTTTGAGTAAATTTTATCATCGCCAATTAAGGTATACAACACATTATCGCTTTTAAATGTTGCAACACGTTCCTCGAAATATTTGATCGAATCAATCTCATGTTTTTCCACTGATTGCACAATAGGAGTAGGAGGATCACATAAAATATGATTCTCAATTGGAACTTTTACCCCTTTCTTCTTGTCAAGAGATTGATCTTGACCAGATACATTTGATTCATCCTCTGACGAATCATAATCCTCAACTACGGGAGGACTTTATTCCGTAACAAATGACGAATTTTCTGTCTTTTCAGATTCCTTTGAGGATTTGTCAGGTTTGAACCCTAATCCTGCTGCAAACTCTTCTAAGAGGTACAGATGGTTCAAAACATGGCATTTCCTCCTCGTCATGCATTTTGGTATAATTGTGTCTCAAAGGCGGTGGACATGACTTATAACCAATGCATTTGACATCCCCTTTGAGCTTTTGAACTTCTATGATGTGATCTAGCACATATCGGGAGTTAGAATAACTCTTCAATTTGAGCTTGATTGCATCATGCTCCCATTTGGCAATGGCTAACTCCTTTTTCGTTTCCTCGATGATATTAATGTAGTTATTAATATCGTCTTTGTCACACCCCGACCGCGTAAAACAACAAACCGCGGCGAAAACGTCAGGGAGTGGAGTGGCAGAATTATTGTTTCACAACCATGGTATTTAAAGTTTTGTTTAATTTATTATCAAAGTGGTTACATTGTCTTAAAACAAAAGAAACAAAGAGTACATAACATAATTTAAACTAGTCTTGCATCTTTTATTGTCACTAAGGCCCAAGTCCGTCTAAGTGTATCTTGAACAACCCTATGCATCAGCTCTTGAAACACATGTGAAAATAGGTACGTCAGCATAAAAATGCATATGAGATACATAGGTTTATTGATTTAGGATTCATGACTTGTAGTTGAAAGAAATGTTTAACAAAAGTTAGTCATGAATCTCGTAAAACGTTTTTCATTTGTAAATCATATGAAAATCGATAATTGTATAAGTTATGTTATTTGTAAATCAATGTCTTGTGAAAATAGGTTGTTTGTTGTAAATTGTAATATGTTCCTGTCGAAATGATTTAGATAACGCTACGATATGTAATATCATAAAAGCACTTATATATAGGAAGTACCAGCGGCGTATCCACCATGCTTTTATCATATTACACACACCTCGTTATTTAAATCACTTACCAAATAACCACCAAAATGTCTTGTTTAAATCAATGTTAAATGTTTATGTGTAAGCAATATTTAATGTTAAATGTAAACCATGTCTTGTAAAATCAAATGTTATGTATGGCAAGTAAAAAGTAACTACTCAACCATATGTATAATGTTTATGTGTAACTAAATGAAATGTATGGTAAATAATAGTATTACTCAACCCCATAAGTAAAAATGAACAAAACAATGTATTTGATATAAATCATAGTTTAAGTCAAAAGATATGTTTTGCAAAATCCATGCTTTACTGATACAAACACTTATGTGGTAATGTTAAACATATACATTCAAGCCCTGAGATTGAAGGATAAACCCTAGAACAAATCAAAGGTTTATCAAAAATGTTTTCGGATTCTGTCATTCCTTACGTCCAAATAAACCTAGGATTTCTGGAATGGGAGTTGTCAAGTCCTATGGAACCACTACATACTACCGAGCGGCGTGATCAATGTTAATGAACGTATTTCAGTTTCGTTATATAAACCAAATTTCATACCAAATGTAAGCATGTTATGTGAAAATAACGTACTAAGTATGCTAAATGAACATACATAGCATAAATGTGATGTAAATCAATGTACTAGCATGTTAATTAAACATACATAGCATAAACATGGATGAAATCATGTACTATATGTGTACTAATGAACATAGCAAGCATATGTTATAAAAGCATGAAAAGCATGAAAGTAACAAGTAGGCACATGTGTTCAACCCCAAAATATTTGAAAACAGTAAAAGAGGGGCTATGTACTCACTTGATATAGCTCAATAGTCTTTAAATAACAACCAAGCAAAGCTAGAAGGATCAAAGAATCAATCAGCTCCTAATATAGGTAACAACGTTAATAAACCCGACCTAAATCGGAAGATCGGATAAAATGTGGTTTCGTAAACCAAAAGAGTATAGGAACTCATGTAATTTGGTTTAACAAAGCCTACATTCTAAATCGGAACCTATCCTAAGTGCTTACGACCCATTACGACTCTTTTAGGTAGCTTACGCTACTTTAACGCGTCATTCGCGTAAAATGCGTTCGGACCGCCTAACTAGTCCTATGACAAGTATTATATGCCTTAACAAGTATAATAATGTTGCCTAATCAGTTTAGATGTCAAAATTTAAGTTACATATGCTTAGAATGAATTTATGCGCAAAAAAAGGCATTTTGGTCAATTTCCTAAGGCATATAAACTACCTATCATACAACTAACTAAACGAAGTGACCATAAGGTATAACCTCGGAAGGTTATTCCCTATACAACTATGGTCACAAAAATGTGTTTGGTCGGATCCTAATGAACGACCAAACGGGTCGTGTTCGAAAGTCTAAGCGGTTGTTTAGACCGCTTATCTTACGACCCTATATAAGCACTAAATTAAAAGTGACGAGTTAAACATGTTAAAACATGTTTAACTAAGTTAGAAAACAAGTTTGATATCAAAACAAAGTGTTTTGATACCCAAAGATAGCTTCATTGCAAAATACGCATAAACACGTATTTTGACCGAAACTATGACTCGTCGCTACGCCTAATCAACGTGGTAATCAGTAGGTATAGTCACAAGGGACTATAACTATCGTGATTACGCTCATGTTGCAAAGTTCAAACGAACTTCGTGTTGACCGAAGACTGGTTAAAGCAGAAAGTCAAACATTGTTTGACTTTCATGCTTGAAATACATGAACACGCATGAAGGAGACTTACAAAAGGTCCAAGCAAAGGAGAATTTGATCTAAAAATACTCAGATATGAAGCAAAGGCTTCAACCTAGAGTATAAGTCAGATCAAATGTGGGGAAAACAAATGAATCAAGGTGGGTATCTCACAACCGTTAGGATCGTTTCTTGGAATTTGAGCTTAAATCATGGCCCTCCATGTGTACCCACTGATTTTCAATACAAGGGGAGTCCAAAACCAGTTCATTGTTTGAAGGAAACCATGTATAAAAGCCAGAAACCAGCTGCTGATTGCAGAAAACTATTTTGCAGAACTGGGAGTCTGTCACGGACCGCGTAGACTGGAGTCAATTCTTATGCGCCCCTCCTAGGGATCTTTGACAGATTGTCAAGTTTAGTCCCTGCAGGTGTAAAACTTGGTTTTTGATGCATTTTTTACACGTTTAAGCCCCGTTAACCCCATTTCAAGGCTCTACAATGAAGTTAAAATATAGGGAACTTAAAATATGCTCAAAAATATCTCGGATGTCGGTTTGTTTGGCTGTACGGTCACGATGTTCGGTTAATTACGACGAAACACGAACGGACGCGAAAACGATCCAAATTACACGACGAATGGAATTTTAGCATGCCAATCACTAAAATAAATTATTTTAATGATTAAAAAAAATTTTGGACGTTCGGATAAGTTCAGAACGTAAGATATGCGCGTAAATGCAAACTTATGCACTTTTTGACGCTTTTAGTCCCTGTTTGACCAAATAAGTTTATTTTAGCATACCAAACCCCTCAAAGCCTATTTCTAAGCTATGTAAAGGATATTTATGGTATGTTTAACTTATGATCAAGTTCCAGAATGTTCGTTACAGTACGAATCGGCATACTTTCGCACTTTGTCGAAATTAGTCCATGTTAGCGAATAAACTTGATTTTGCCATACCAAACCCTTCAAAACTTATTTCTAAGTTATGTAAAGGTTATTTAAGGTATGTTAAGCATATGTTGATGTTCCAGAGTGTTTGTCGCATTAAACTGATTATGTTTACGCATCGGTTTGCGTATAACTCTCAAGAAAGCGATATAAAGTTTGAAATTGAACAAAAATCAAAACGTGCAAAATGTCAACCATAATTAAAAAAACATTGGGGCCAAATCACATTGTTTTATTGATAAATGAACTATCCATAGTTTGTACAATGATTACAAGAACAGATGTCACAGTCTTGTTTGTTCAAAATTGTTTTTCTTAACTCAGACACACTTTTCTTAAGAGTTTCAATTACAGATTTGAATTCCTTTTCATTTTAAGTTAAAGCCAAATTTGCCTCTTTGCATTTAGAAAGATCAATTACCAACCCTTGATTATGACTAGTAACTATTTCAAGCTTATGTTTTAAATCAGCACAATCATTACATATACTAGGAGTGTTGGTTTGTACCTGACTTATCGAAGGTGCCACATTAGCCATAAAGGCAGTTTGATAGGAAAAAGATCCATCTTCGGTGAAGAATTTCTCCATTTCCTTGGATGCAACTTCAGTTATCCTTATCAGCACAGATTTTTGGCTTTTCAGCTTCTCAGTTTCTCTCAGCATACTATCAACCTCAGCATCAATTACTTCCTTTACATCTGAATCCGAATCTGAACCATAACCACCTGCACAGAAGCTTTCCTCATCAGAACTACCATTATACCAAGAACTATCATCATCTTCAGAAAATTCCTCTCTGTGGACATGTTTGATATGATTGATGATCTTAGAATAACAAGCAGTTCCTCCATCTCCTTCATTTCCCAGTTGAACTGACCAGTCGCATCCTTCATCTGCATGACCTACCAAGGCTTTGTTGGAGTTTGACGGCCTAGACTGGTTTGAGTTGCTTGGGTTGTTAATTGCTACGATATTTCTTTCATTGTTGACTTGATTTGTGTTGGATGAGCTTGATTGATTTCGGAAAGGATTTTGGCTTCCTTATTTGCTAGGTTGAGTGCATTCTCGTTTGAAATGACCTTTCTCACCACAGTTGAAGCATGTAACGGCATCCTTATCAAAACCATACTTATTATCCCGTTTACTCTCCAAGTTTGTTCTACCAGTTCTTCTCATGTAAACCTTAGCTCTTCTCACCGCACTTGCAAACGCCCATTTGATATCCATCAGCTCCATCTTATCCTTGTCTTTTTGTTGGCAGTCTTCATCTATCAAATTAATGTTTTCAATTTGATCGGCAACTAATCCACAATAAGCACTCACATTGTGTTTAGAAGTTCTATATGTTCCCGGGCACCTTCCACACTGACCTTTGTGAAGTTTGAGGTATCAAATCTGACGGTGTTATGGTTTGAAGGCTAAAAGTTGTTGTTACCATAACAAGCTTATTGAGAGGCTTGTTGAGAAGCTTGTTGTTAGGTTTGTGGTGTAACAACTTGTGGGTAAGGAAGATAGGCTATTGGATCAAATGCTTTGCCATAAGTCTGAGCACTTGAACCAACTGATTGATCTAGTTTGGGTGGTGGTAGAAAGGGGTTTATATTTAACACAAACGTTGTTTAAAGCTTTGGTTGTTGGTTGGTACTAACAGGGGGGTTAATACCTCCAAAGTACCTCTCAGGGTTTTGTGGAACTGGAATTCGTTTCGCCTTCTGAATTTCTTCTTCATTCTTGTTCTCGAGCTTCTGAATGAATTCATAAATACTGACCCCCTCTAAAACACCAGTATGCTTTAGCAAGTCAATGAATTGACTCCACTTAGGTGGTAAAGCATCAGCAAAACGCATAACAATCTTCCGTTGTGATATGTTTACCTTGCATGCGTACATCTCACTATGCAGATGATAGAAACGAGTAGCCATGTCGTTTAGTGTTTCATTTTCCATGAACAAAAATCCTTCAAACTCTTTCTTTAAAAAATCATGACGGATCTTTCTTGTTGCTGCATTTCCTTCCCCTCTAGCTTCCAAGATGTCCCACAAACCCTTTGTAGTGGTACAATACACGAATTGATGATAAATATCTTTATGAAGTGCTTGTGTAAGGATATCAAAGGCTTTCTTCTCAAGATCATAAGCCTTCTTATCACTTTCGGCCATTCTTGCTAAAGAAAGTGGATCGGAACCTGCTTCTTTGAGAGCTTTATTTTATGGTGTAGTAAAGCACGTCCACAACTCGGTATTTTGACCTAGAACATACGTATGAAAACGACCTTTCCATGATGGATAATCGTTCATGTGATTTAACTTTGGTGGACGATTGTTGCTTCCAGTTTCACTCTCGCTCATGAGAAGGTTTTGAATACTCTGATTTTGATTAGCAACACATGCCCATTGACTAGCGGTAATCGTTTGTTTAGGCATTAAAGATTTTATCCATTCTGAAGGATCTTCACTTGTACTCAAGCTATCACTCCAATCCCAAGGATTTGTACTCATTTTTGTTTGATGTTTAAGGATAATTACTTGAAAAACCAAATTAAACAACTATGATTGAAATAAAAGTCTTCTGTGAAAAATTGAAACTGTGAACCCACGAAATACTAGACTACGAAAGATAGAGTCCACGAAACACCTAGTTTTTCGTTGTAACTGTGAATCCACGAAAGCTAAAGTCCACGAAATACGAAACAATATAAAGTCAACGAAGAACTAAGGTTTTTCATTGATTTCAGTTTTTTGTAGAGGGAATCTTTCATGAATGACCAAAACATCGAAGAACTAAGGTTTTTTGTCCACTTCAGTTCTTCGTCGATATGAATACTTCGCAGGTGGTTTTTCGTAAAATGTTAGGTGAAAAAGATTTCCTTAAAAGGCATAATCTTGTTTCTGATTCAAGAAAGTTGTTTGGTGAATGACCTGATATGGTTAACAGACAAACATTCGAAAATCAAATTTCCAGACAAAGTACAAGAATATCCTTCAACAAAAGGAATATTCCGGTGACTTTTCCAGCCAAACACTTCACCGGAAAAGTTTTCGAGCTAAAAATTTGCATGAAATTTCAAGAAAAATCATACTGTAACATGTTTCCAAGTATTATAACAAGGTTTTTGTAAAAAAAATTTAGCAAAACAACAAGATTTCCTAAGTTTTAAACCATTTTACTTGTAAAAACTAAATTTTCTTGTTTTAAGCTCAAGAACACTTCCAAGAAACTTCACAACTTGCTCAAACACCTCACCATGCTTGGTTTAAAACAAGGAAGAGAGCCAAAGCTCTGATACCACTTGTAGGTCCACTAGTAGGATCAAGAAACCTACTTCCTTGTTTATACAACACACTTACGAGTGCGAAATCCACGTAAGAATGCAACCAAAACAAAGTAAAACAAACACAAGTAACCAAAGATTCACAATCTTGATTAAACTGAAGAGAACAAGTACAAACACATACACACAATGTTTGGACAGACCCTCTGTGCTCTCTTGGCTGAACTGGGAACATGAACTGTCTATTTATACAACCCTGACCCAGTAACATTACGAAGAATGTTACTGGGCTCACGAAACATTCAGGCCCACGAAACACTGATTTCTTCGTGGGTTAAACCAACGAAGAACTGGACAGCGACGAAACATATTATTCGTGATGATTGAATCCCATGAAGAATGGTTCTTCGTGGGTAGGCTGCATAACAGACAGCCATGCAGACATGTGACAGTTACAACAAATACAAAACAAACACAACTAACAGTCTGCAATCATGCAGCTATTTTACATACATTATAAAGACAATGTCGTACCAAGTCAAGATAGGAGGATATCTTGACTTGGTCGACTGGACCAAAATGTTACAGACACGATAAACAAAGACCGTACATTACGAACAAGCGACATACACAAAAACTGCACCGACAAAATTTTCTAATTAAATACTAACTTCACACCAATAGTGTTGTTTGATTGTACTTCCGACATGGAACCACCAATTGAGTCAGTCTCATCATGCTGCATTAGTATAAAAAAATGATAAAATAATTGGATTTTATATAAGTATATAAAATGAAAGAAACTTCGTCAAAAAGTCACAATAGGCATATCAGAAAACAAATAATTACCTGATCAATATTCTTTCTCTTCTTCTCAAGTTTGGAAAGAATGTCACAATCATTGGTTAGTTTGTTAATGCCATAATACTCTTTCTTCTCATTAATATTAAATCCAGAGATTTTGACGTGAAAGGCAAACATTTTTCCAATGAAATCATAAAACTCAGTCGGGTATTCTTCAAACTCAGATGACTGTTATACAAATGTGGAAATTTTTGTATAGAAGTTACACAATATTAAATGAAAAATTTTTTTTTTTAAAAAATTGGTTTAAAGAATGAAACCTGTCTTGTCTTTCAACCAGATCCTTTGCAGGTTTTCTTATAATTTTTAAAGCTTCATGATCAAAAAGTGTAAGCGAAACGGTACCGGTGGAGTCTTGGACCCTTATCAATATTTTGAACCTACAAACAAATTTAATAAATTATGTAATTAGCTACATAGTCAAAGTAATAATAAAAATAATAAGAGTACGACTTTCAAAATTACAAACCTATAAACTAGATATATGTCTTTACCATTACAACTTTTATTGGTACATCTAAACACCTTCTTATCTCCAAATCACATGTTCCATCTTCTTTCTCAATGGTGATGTATTTTTGTTGGACTTTGTAGTTCCAAACATTGCACGCATCATAGTACCAGAGCTTTTCGGTACAAATAGACTTGATGGTACCAGCAATGACAACACTTTTCTCCTTCAATAATAGTAATTTAAAAATTAGCGTTTTTAATTACCAAAAAAACTGTAATATAATAATAAATATTAATAACGTTTCTGTATCAAATAAAATTACCTCATCTATTAATGGAACATAAGCAATGGGGCTAAACTCAGTGTCATTAACAAATAGGTCTTCAACAGACAGGATCATGCATGAACCTAACCGGTGATTAGTTGAGGAACTTCCAATTGATGAATTTTCTAGATAACTGAAAATGAAAAAAATAATTATGTTAGACTAAAAGGTGATATTAGTTACTGCATAAATGTATATAAAACATATTTAATTAAATTTTGAAAAACACAATGTACCTTTTTTTAAATGCTTTGATATAAGCAATATCGGTGTTGACGAACAGCCTAGTTGCATCAAATGCATTTGAAACAATTCGTTTCCCTGAAGTAAAAAAAATAACCTTATATGTAAATACATTCTTCTCATCAAAAGGTAGTCTAGTGATAACTAATAAGATATATTTAACTACATGGTAAATAATATCACCTTTGTAAAGCTTCAAAACCCCAAACTGAATAAGTAAAACCACATGCATATCTTTATCTTTCAATGACATGTATGCGTTCATCTCCTCAACAAACTCATCCCACAAAGTCACTGTTAAATCTTCATTACTGAAATATTTAAAATGAATCAAAAGTTGTAATTTGCTCTAACCTTCTAATAAAAGTAAACAATATGTTTCAATAAAAAAAAATTAAAAATAGGGTATTGTATATATCAAAGTTTAAGATTTGAAAACTCACTTTAAATCTCTTAGATTTAAAGTGTCAACACTGTCTGATTTCATTCTATACATGTGAATTCACACACGTTTTATACTTCAAATATTTCTTTATGTATTACCTAAAGCGCTGCATCAGAAAGACTAGTAAACTCACCGGTAAGACACATTGTGTCAGCAATACTGCAGAAAGCAGTTAGACAATAGAATTAGGGCCTAGGAATAGGTCCAACATCTAAAATACATTAAAATCCAAGTGTGGATACAAGGGTTAACATATAAACTTTCCGGAAGCTAAACTATGCACTAAAAAACACCCGAAACGCACTTTAATTGCATAATTTTGCATAAATTAGCCTAAATCAGCTATAATCAGCATTTTAACACATTAATATCATGCGGAATTTATGTTTTATTGTCCAGAATAACTCACAAAGTGTCGGGAATTGAAACTGCCACAAAAGGTGCTTCATACTTAGTGAAACAGCGCAATTTAGCACTTTAACGAATTGTAACGAAACGAACAACCGGAGAATACCCGGGACATCAAAATTTGACTAGAAGTAATGTTTTTATTATATTAAACTAGTATTAGTGCTAGAACACCTCAAAAAATCATAAAAACACCAAAACACGCTTAAACTAACTTAACCCCCCTCGTTTGCACTTTAAACCCCCACCTTCCAAAATTTTACACTTTACCCCCCCCCCCCCTCATCCTTGGCCAGCCCCTAAATGCCCCACATGCTCTTGATTATTTTATTTAACCTTGTTCCCTAGTTTGTGTGCAAGAGATACCATAAAAGATTATATGTTGGAGTTTTTTTTATATAAAGACCCAAAGATAATAAGCAAGTGCATCCTTCATCATTTTCACCATTTTCTTCCCTTCTTTCTTTCCTTAGTCTCGGCTCAAACACCCCACATACAACCATCTTTTTCACTTCATTACAAGGCAATCCAAGGTGACCTAGAGGTGTATGGAGGCCATCTAAGATGGTATAAGGTGCTAGAAGTGGAAGGACCTCACTTTGGAGCTTTTAACCACTTGATTTCTTCCTTGTTCATCTTCTTCATTCTTGTGCCACTTCCCTAGCCATTAGAGCTAGTAGTAAGCTTCTTGATCACTAAAATAAGTCATGTTTATGTTATGTACAAGTTTCACCATCTAAACAACTTAACTTTTAAAGAAGAAAATGAGAAGATCTAACATATTTATGGAGAAAATAAGTGATTACATGAATTTTTAGTATATGTAATGAAGTTGTTGATGTTATAACTTGTGTTTATGTTTAGATCAAGTATGATAAGCTTGTTAAAAGCTTAGATCTAACAAGTTTAAGCATGGATCTTGAAGGATCCATGGTTAAACTTGAAGATGAACATATGAAGCATTAGGTGAACATGAAAAATGAATTTTGATGCATAATCTTGTAATCTTGAAGTAATAAAGTGTGTGAAGAACTAATTTTTGAAATTAAAACTCATGGAAAGTTTGTCAAAAATTTAACATAAAGCTTGTTTTTGAAAGATCTAAAGTTATTGAGCATGGATCTTGAAAGATCCATGGTGAAACATGATGTTAAAAAATAATGATCTTTCTAATAGACATAAAAGTGGTTTTAGAACATGATTTATAAACTTTAAAGACCATTAAACTCATGGATGAGTTGGTTAATAAAATAAAGTTTCATAAAAGTTTGTTTAAAATACTCAAGAACACTTATTTTTGGAAAGATCATCTTATGTAAAGTGTAGATCTAAAAGACTACACATTTTTAACAAGAATCAAGTTCACCATGATGTTTCATATGAAGAATTTGGTGTATGTTGTTGGTGATTATTGTTGAAAATTGTTTTGGTGTTGAAAAGAAAATAAACATATGTTTTGAAAACATGGGAAACCTACATTTTTAGGGGAAACTATGTCAAAAATTTTATACAATTTTGACACTTAGAAAAATATAAGTTTTGGTGAAACTTATTCCCTAAAAAAAATTCATCTAAAAATATTTACCAAGGTTTCCCAAATTTTTGTAAGAAATTACAAGTTAAGAAATGATGATTTCTTCATGTTAAAATTAATATTAAGTATATATATTTTTAGGAAAAATATATATATTTAGTGATCACCAAATTTTGTGCTAAGTGTATATTATGGGTATTATATGTAATAGTGTATTAGGGACTTGAAAATACACTAAACACTCCCAAGGTGTATGAATACAAAAATACGCATACAAATACATGAGAATACATAAGTATAAAAGTATACAAAATTCCTCACAAGGAAGTACATGGAAAAATACAAGAAAATACATTTATAAAAATATATTCCTTAACATATTATTGAACTTGGACAAGTTATGAACTTAAAAATATATTTTTGGACAAATATATAATCTATACCAAGTATTGGAATTTATACAAAAATCGGGTGGATAACAAGAATAACCATATATATTTTTAATAACATGACCAAAACATATAAATTTCATACAAGTCTTAAAAATATATTATTTTTAAGAAATATAAGTCAGGAAAGTAATAAAAATCAAAGTATTGATTTTTGGTGAAAAACACAAAATACACAAGTATTTACATAAAATACAAGTATACTTTCCTAAGAATACTTGTACAAAAATAATATTGAAAATATTATTTCACAAAATACTTATATTTATTTTTGGGAAAATAATATAAGTAACATACATGAAAAGTTAAAAATATAAATTATTTTTAACACTTATTACCGTGAGAAAGACTTTATAAATGAATATATATTTGAGAAGTGTAATATATATTTACAAGAAAACAATATATATACTCAAGGTGCAAGAACATGACAAACAGGCTAGACCCAACAAACAAGGGCACGACCCTCACTAAGAGTGAACGTACAAAGAACATATACATAAACAAAAGATGGTGACTTGTACTTGTGTGATACAAGTCTAGTGACTAACATTAATAGAACACGTATAGGTCACGACGCTACAAAACCAACCCGGTGAAGTTTGCGGCGCAGGATACGCAAAGTTCTAAGTTCATGTCCCCACTTTTAAACTTTTACTTGTTTTCTAAACTTGGGGAAAATACGTGTACTATGGTATGATGATTACAAAAACTAAGGAATGATACTATAGATCATGTCTGTTGTATAGGGTGCCATAAGCACCATTAATCAGTTACATACCAAGACCGCGGAACAAAAGGTTAGATCTAATGGGTTTCAGGCAACCACACTCTTGGCCACACTTTTACCAAGAAGTGCTTTTGTGTCTCTAGTCGTGAATCGACGTGTAAAAATGCCTATGGTTTGGATGCTTCCTATGTCGTTACACATGTTGATGGCCTAGCTAACCATTAGCGATCTCGATTTCCTTACATTTACAGAAATACTTGTTTCAATACAATTACATACCATGTTTTCTACAACGGATGCTTAAATGTTTTACACCAAACTGCATGAATTCACACCAACATTATGTTGACGATTTCCCAACACTTACATGTATTTCAGGTAACTAAAGTGGATGTACGTGCGGTCTTACTCTTGCTCTTGGATGTCGTTTATGATTTTAGTTGTGTTGTGTCAAGACTCCTGTGCCTATTTTGTGGGGTTTGGTTATTATATTCCATCCTGTGTGGTGATAAAAGAATCAAAGCCTTGATGTTCGTCTTTTAAATAAAGTTGTAAACTTTTCGAACAATTATTAGTCGTGTGATGTGAACACTTATCTTAAACTATGTTTTGAATGTGTCTTATCTATGTTGTGTCAAGACTCCTGTGCCTATTTTGTGGGATTTGGTTATTATATTCCATCCTGTGTGGTGATATAAGAATCAAAGCCTTGATGTTCGTCTTTTAAATAAAGTTGTAAACTTTTCGAACAATTATTAGTCGTGTGATGTGAACACTTATCTTAAACTATGTTTTGAATTTTTTTTATCAATGGCATTTGGAGTTATTTTATGACCATGTAGTATGTTTACCATTCGTATGCAATGAGAACCTTTCAAGATCACACCTCGTGCTTCCGCCTTAGAAAGGGGTGTGACAGATTGGTATCAGAGCTGCGATTGTAGTGAACCAGGATTCCTTCTCGAGTCTAGACTACAATCTTTAGGATCCTCTCACAAAAACAATTTTTCAAAAGTTTTCATTGCATAAAACTTCCGCGACATCCACTACCTGAAACTGTTTTTCCAAGAGTCAAGTAAGGACACTACGAGACTTAGGGTGCACTGGAGTAGCACTTGTCTTTAACTAGGAATTACTTGCATCAATGTGTATAATTATTTTTATATTAATTAAGTAATAATTAATATATACATATAATAGGAATGAAAATATTACAGGTATACGTCTCTTTGTCTGAGAGCAGCGGCCTATCTGAAGAACGTGACCTGATGACTGATGCCCCCGACGACTAGATTGAATCACCTTTGGAGATTTTCACGTCTGACTTCGAGACCGACCCTAAGATGATAGCCGATGATGATGATCTCGACGATGTCTTGGCTTTGCCTTTAACCCTCCATGACCAGCTCTCTATCGGGACTGCAGAGCCCCTCGTTGAGCCTATTCCCATCCATGTTGTTCCTTTTGCCGCCATCCCTGCTGAGGACTGGCCATTCATTGATGATCTGGACAATGATGTGGTGACTCCTGTTATGCTCATTACCGATGTCCCTTCCGATTCTGATCTTGAGTCTGATGTCGATTCCTTCAATTCAATGATATCTTCGGCCCTTTTTCTGCTGGACTAAGAGCTTATCCGACTGGGGATGATGGTGACACTATGTCTGTTGTGCCATCCACTCCTACCCGTGTTCCCACACCTCCCCAGACTCCTACTCAGATCAGCTCCCTCATCCGTCGAATTCATGAGCTTGAGGATGAAGTGACTCACCTTCATAGTTTGATTTTCCCTATACCCCCACCCTCTCCACCAGCCCATTAGGTTTTCTTTGCTGGTACTTTGATGGAGTAGTATTTTGGGTATGAAGACTACAACCGAGCTTGGGTACAACTTGAAGACAAGAACCGCCAATGTGAAGAAAGATATTTTGTCTTTTATATGTATTAAACTTGTACTATAGGGTGATGTAACCCTTATGCATTTTGTTTTCTTCGCAAACAATGATGTAACAAGTTGTCCTAATATGTATAAAGACTCGGTGAATATCTCATGACACATCAGTATTTATCTGTTTATGCATGCTTGTTGCTGTATAAATTGATTTATATGTGGGCGGATTGTTTGATATTGCTTATATGTGTATGTTTATACATATATGTACTACTATTGTCTTGTATGATGATATTAAACAAATGTCTACCCCTATTGTGTTGTGTTCTGACAGAACATAGCACCCAGGAAAAATGTGAACAACCGAGATTCTGATCAACCTCATCCTCTCTACTGCCAAGGACTCCTGAAGAACTGAACTCTCTGCTGGAAGAAAGGATCACTGAAGCTATCGCCCAGTACGAGGCAAACCGTACTGAACACAGTGGAGGATCAGGCGGTACTAGACGAAATGGTCAAGGAGATTCATCTGGAGGAAACACAACTCAAGGTAACCTTAAGCTGATCTGCTAAAATATGATGAAATTTATGAACGGTCTTTGTTTCATTGTTTCATTAATTGCTCACGTGTGAATTGGTTGGATCAATTCCAGGATGCACCTTCAAGCAGTTTCTTGACTGCAAGCCACTGAACTACGACGACACTGGAGGTGCAGTGGCTTTTGTGCCCTGGACGGAGAAGACTGATTCCACAATCCGCATGAGCAAGTGTACTGAGGACCAACAAGTCTCTTTTGTTACTGGATTGTTCGTTGATGAGGCTTTGACTTGGTGGAACCTGCAAGCCCAGACTCTAGGTGATGATGTTGCGTATGGTATGACTTGGGATTAGTTGAAAGAAAGAATGAGAGAGAAGTATTGCTCTCGTGCTGAACTCCAAAGGTTGGAGACTGAGTTTTGGAACTTGTACATGGAAGGTGCGGACATTGTTGGTTATACTCGAAGGTTTCATGATCTGTCGAGAGTAATCCCGTATTTGGTGACTCCCGAATTTAAGCGCATTGAGCGCTACATCTGGGGATTGGCTCCGGAATTTCGCAACATGGTAACTGCGGCTAAACCTACAACGATCACTCAGGCTGTAACTCTGGCTGTCAGCCTTGATTTTCAGACATGTACTTGTTTGATGCACATAATAGTGGTAACCATATATTGAAATGCAATTTGTTTGATACACGCTTTGTTTCATGCTTTGACATGATTTACTGGCCCAAACACGTTAATATTTGCAAAGTTGATTGAGTTTTAAGCTTAAAAATAAAGCTACATTAATTACAAGGGCCTAATGTGTCATTATGTGAAAATGTAAGTTGAGGGACCTAATTGTCATTCCTTGACACTTGCTTGAAAACTTTGATTTTAAGTCCGAGGGTAAACCCTCATTATTTGAAAATATAAAGTTCAGGGACTAAATTATCATTTTTGAAATATTATAAGTTTGGGTTAAAAGTGTAAATTTTTGAAAACTATAAGTTCAGGGTCCTTTATGACATGTTTGAAACTTATTTTATAAATAAAATAAATATATATGTTTTTGAAATAAAAGTCAAGGGACCATTTGGTCGTTTTATGAAACTATATTCCAGGGACTGAAATAGACATTTATGAAACCATTTTAACCAAATGGTCTAACCGGGTTAAATGTAATATAAGGATTCCTATTTAAAAACCTAACGTAGTTAAACTATTTAACTGAACTATTCCAGGGACTGTTTGTGCAAGTACTAGAACCCTAGGGACTAAAGTGTAAATTTTAAACATAAAACAAAAAAAAATGTTTGAACTGGTCACTAGGGGGAATCGAACTCGCGACATCTCGTTTAACAAACAACGTTGTGACCGGTCGGGCTAAGCCCTCATCCGGTATTTATTTGTAATCGTATTATACATATACACACTTTCGAATTAAATAATATTATTTCAAATCCTGAAACACCCGTTGGGTTGGCGGATTTCCTCAAAACCACCAACTTAGTGGACTCCCCTGCCCAATGTCTCTGCACGCGGAATCTTTACCTCGAAACCAACTTCCCACGCGTTTTATTCGATCTACCCGTGCCTGACATTCGCATAATCGGAGAAGATTAAACAATTTGAAGTGGAGTTTAATTCCACTAATCTGTGTCGAATTCGGATGAATTGAAGTGTTATTTAAGGTCCTTGAACTCCCCCGAACCTCCTGCACTTCTCAAAAATACTTTAACACTTCGTATTTTACGTCTGTCGATCTCTGCAACAGTCGCCGGAGTCGGAGCTCGCCGGAGTTAACCGACTCGCCGTTCAGCTCGATATCGGTTCGTTTTTATCTCTGCAATAAGTTCTATTACGTTTATATATTGATTCCGCAAAAGTAATTTAGATAAAACACAGTTTTGAGCATGAATCGCGACGTTTGACTTTCTGTTCACCTTTATTTGGGGAAGACGACCGGTCTTTAACCGGAGACCCGGGTTCGAACCCGGGCACCTCCAAATCCTTGTTTTTATTTTTTTACATACATTTTAAACTGATATTAATTTTTTTTATTATTGTTGATCACTATTACATTTATTAAGAATATAAAACCTATCAAATTATTTATAAAACTAAGTTTTATATTATTAAAACAGTTTAATACTTATAAAATTCATAATAAATCCAATTTTTAGAAATAAATACTGAAATTTCTATGATAAATATTTTAAGTGATAAACTTTACAAAAATAATATTGTTACTAATATTTTATATAATTTTGATAATTATATGAATAAATCAGTTAAATCACTTAATTATATAGTTAAATTTAATATATTTAATTATATAACTATATAATTCTTGGCCGAAAATATTTTTATGACATTATGTGTATTTTTCTGAGTTTATATAAATTTAGTTACTGTTTGATTATTTACATATTATTTTACATAATTTAATCAGTTAAATCACTTAATTAAACTTAACTAGTTTAATTATATAATTATATAACTTCTGCTCAAAAATATTTTCATAACAAAATACACATGTTTCTGAGTTTATAAAAAGTCAGAAACTGTTTTGGACATTTTCAGATTATTTGTAATAATTAAACTTTATAAACCTAAATACTGATATTTTAACCTTTTTAATTCCATTTTATCTTAAAAATTATTCAAAGGCCCTAATAATTATTATAAATCAATAACATTATTGTGCAATAATTAAAAATGTTATTTTAATTATTTTGGATAATATTTATCTATCTTGATAATTAGTTATGCAATAATCATGTTATTTAATGTAAAATTATATATATATATATATATATATATATATATATATTCTGCCATAGTAATTATTTCAACTCTGAAATATTTATATTCCATAATTTAAAAATGTTATTTTTAATCATCTGAGCTTAGATTAATTACTTAGATAACTAATGGAATAATTATCATGTTTATCTTAAATATATATATATATATATATATATATATATATATATATATATTTGTCTGTTTTAATTATACAAATATTGTTTCTATATCCATTAATTGTATAACTTAATTAATTGTATAAAATATTTTTCTTAAATAAATAATCCCTCTAAAATTATAACCATGCTCCCTTGTCTTCACCAAATAGGATTGTTTGAACCCGTAGTTACCGGCATAGTCAAACCATACAAACACGATAGACATAGTTTCCCGTTTATACAGTTGCACATTTTACCCATTTGTTGATGCCAATTTCCGTGTTTCGTGCATGTTCAAATACAATTAGAGTGACGTGGAAATCTTGTTCCCGCAAAACTCTTACCCGTTTACTTGTTTGGAACTTTTACAAACAAGGTGAGTTCATACTTCCCATTTTCTTTTACAATATTTTTGGGATGAAACATATGTTAAAAACAATTTTTGTTGTTGTTGTTCACATTTTTGCAAATTCGGAAGTTTGGATGATAGATCAGTGTTTACGTCTACAAGGTTTGAATGTTCCACCAAGCATACTTGTATTACTCATTTTGCTAAGATATACAAATGCCATATTGTTAAACATTTCATTTCATTATCACATTATTATTTATTTCCAAACTAACCAAAACCTATGAATTCACTCAACCTTTTGTTGACCCAAATTGTTTTTAACATATGTTTCAGGTGAAAATGTTTGAAGTTAGCTTTTGCAAGGACCACATAGGATTGTTCACGACAAGTTCCCTAGCTTAAATAAAGACAAAAAATTTTGTGAACAATGTGTTGTATTACTAGCTTGGATGTGAATGCAATCCTATTAACGAAACTTAATTATAATTCGACTTAATTTAATCACCATGTGCTTATATGCATTCTACCAAGTTTCGTGATGCCCTCGACGTTTCCGCCTCCGGTCAGGGTGTCACAGGTTGGTATCAGAGCCATGGTTATAGGGAATTAGGTTATTAGCAATGTTTGAACCTAGACTATAACTTACCTAGGACACCTATCCACTAGATACTCTGTCCGCATCTTTGTCCTTATCCCTATCCATATTCTTTGAAACCAAAGCCTCGTCACCATGGATTTCCCTCATTAAACTATTAGGATATACAGTTATTCATCATCTGTCCTCAGGTGATTTAAAATCTTTTTCAAAACCTCCTCTGATTTTTAATTCTCGTCAAAGTCTTGGGTTTTAATAACGAACTCGTGCAATCTGGAAGGGTGGGTGCCTGCATTCTGAGTTTTCTGTCTAGGCAAGCACTTCGTATAAATCTCATCAGACGCGAGACCAGTTGTGCTTACCTGGGAATTCTTGGGATGAGTGTCCACTTATAGGCTAAAGCATGACTTCATTAAGTTATAAGAGCCCAACTACTTTGATTAGTCACTGATATTGTTTATTCGTCGAATAAACGATGTCCATCTTGTTGTATATTTTCTCTCGCCTTCATTGATTTTAAATGATTTATTTCAAAAGTATTCCGTTTTAATATGATGTTTTTCCTTCTTATAGATGCCTCCACGACGTGAACCTTAGAATAATGACCCAAATGTTGTGATGGCTGCCCTTATTGCTCAGCAGATTGCTGCGGTACTACCTAATATCTTTGCCCAGGTCAACCAAGCAGCCCTTATTGTCCATCAAATAACGTCGATACTTCCAGATATTGTGACCCGAACTGTTCAAAACATTAACGGTCATGGAGGAAATAGAGACAAACGCAATGTTGACGAAAACGACACCGTCACAACTCCTGCTCCTGCTCATCAGACTCCTACTCCCCCAGCCAAACGGAGATATTTTGGCAAAGCACCCTTGTGCAACCATTGCCACTACCATCATAATGACTGTCTTCCTTGCCGACAATGCACAAGTTGCGGACGTTTGCGTCATATAACAACCTCCTGCCGCACACATCCTCCACCAAACCAAGTTGTACCCCCTCCTCCTACTCAAGATGCCGCACAACGCCATTACCCCATGGGAACTTGCTTCAACTGTGGAGATCCAAATCATTTCCGGCGGGAGTGCCCCAAATGTCCAACCTGCTCGAGGTCATGCACTCAATCTCATCGTAAATGAGACTTGTACCCCAAACGATGTAGCCAGAGATTGTGGGCTCACTTAATCGAGATCAAAGGGTCATGCGTAGTAATGTTATGACTCCGAAATCTTAGATGTCGTTTTAGCTTTGTTATTTAAAAAGGGTTGCAGCGCAGTCTGTTGCCTGTTTACCGTCTCTTTCAATGTACTAAAGACCTTGTATTATCTTGTGTGTTTTAAATTATCAACATGGTTAATAAGCTGTATAGAGACAACCTATCCTTTCTGTAAGTTTTCTTTCGTTAAATCTTTTAAAAAATTTGCCGCCAAAACCTGACAGCAACAACCATCTCCTTTTTCAAACTTATCGTCGCCTATTTTCTTTCCGGCTCCTGATCTCTCGGTAATTGATTTGAACACGCGTTTCCATTTTGTCGATCAATATGAACCTAGACTTTTGGTAGCACAATTACGGCTCGTCATAAATCATTTCCGGACTTTACGTGATTGCAAGAGCTATAAAAACTGAACCGTTCTACCTTCTCACATCACAACAACACCTTCTTAAACTCCATACCACTCACACACTCGTCAGAGAAACTCACCACTTAAACCCAATATTCAAATGGCATATTTCCCAGTAGCACATGCTGAATCCTCAAATGCAGCAGGAATTCATCCATTCCTTCAGTTTGCTGAGCTACCCACTCGTGAGAAGTATCAAAAAACTCTAGGATCTTGAAGTTTTTACCATTGGCAGCATTGATTGGCAACGAATAGAAATGGTTGACCCCAGTTATTCACTGGCAAGATTACTACCACATAATACACCCAGGCGCCGTTTCTTCGACATCCTAGAGCTATCATATGATGAACTGGTATTTGAATTTTTGTCCACTTTCTATTACAAACCTAGTAGAAGTCTTACCGATGAATCCATTCATTTTCGGCTTTGTGGACAACCTTATAACATGTCATTAACAGAATTCGCAGTTCGTCTGGGTATATATACCGATGAAGAAGTTACACAGCCCATTTTTACGAGGGCATTAACCTCCTATTCCTATGTGAAAATGAAAGAATATTGGCAACGCCATGCATCCAAAGCATGGTGCAGCAACAATAATTCTATAAACTTCAAAGACCCTCGTTATCGGTATATGCACCGTGCTTTAGCCAACACTATCACGGGGCGCCAGATTAATCAACAAAGGGTTAGTTCAACTGAACTCTTTCATTTGCATAGTATTTTCGAGCAAGTTCCTTGTAATATTGCCCACGAGCTTGCTGTATATTTTTTTAGTCATCAAACAAGTCCCCTGAGAAGTCTCATGGGAGGGTCTTACATTACGAGAATAGCAAAATCATTAGGTGTCTTAAGTGACCAGATTATCCAAGGATTATCTCCACCAAAGGCACCTGGGATTGTAAATTGTAACAACATTAGGCTAACCCCTGTTCATGGCTATACACCAACTCAACCATTCCAGTCAGAGGGAGCTCCATTTACCTTAGAAAGTTCATTCACACAAAATTTGCAACAATCATTGTTGCAATTTCCTCCATCATCGTTTTACCGAGATGACATGCTACCATAGCTGCCATACATACAAGAACATATTACACCTAACATATCCCAACCATTAACACCAAACGTCTCACAAAGCTTCTCACCCATAGTTTTTGAGGAGGATCCAACAATGCAAGAAACTTATGAAAACTTGATGCTCCAAGAACAGTTAGCATCGGAGTCATTTCTGCCACAGTCTTTCCTATCGCTATTAAACGAAGTAGAACAACTGCCACCAACTGATATAGCAGGCCCAAGTACGATGCCTCAAATGGATCTACCTCCAGATTCAATGGTAGTTGAAGTAACTAGGTTAAACAATCAGGTCCGAGATTTATCTCAGCAAATACAAGAGCTGACTGAAAGAAATAAATGGTTGGAAAACATACTAGCTGCTCGTATGCAACTGGATCCACTACCTCCACTACCTGATAATTTTGAGCCTGAAATTGATCCATTACATGATGTATTTCGAATGTCAATTGTTCACGTCATAATAGACTGTCAAACAAACAATGTTATCATTGCTGATGTGAAATACGTTTTGATTCAATTGATGTTGTGTTATATTGATGCTTATTTGATTTAAACAATACCTCGATCTTATTTGTTCTCCTCACTGAACTAGAAGTGCTATGTGGACCATGCGACGAAACACGTAATTTTGGGTGCACACTTAATTACGAGGTTCGACGCATGAGAATCATAGCAAGCCTTGTTAAGTAAGGGGGCATATAAAAACATCATGTGGTTATATGATCATCCATTATTTGCTTATTGATACACACATTTGTTTGCATAATATTTACATTACAAATCCAGCGTAGCATAGTGCCATGCAAAACAATTTCTATACATTGATTCTCGTAAATTCCTCAAAATTTTCAGCATCCAACAATGACTTGATTATCTTTCTAATCATTACGATTTCATTCTACAGTCTCTTTCGAATAAATTTCAGGACGAAATTTTCTAAAGTTGGGGAGACTGTTACCACCTTGATTTTCAGACATGTACTTGTTTGATGCACATAATAGTGGATACCATATATTGAAATGCAATTTGTTTGATACACGCTTTGTTTCATGCTTTTACATGATTTACTGGCCCAAACACGTTAATATTTGCAAAGTTGATTGAATTTTATGCTTAAAAATAAAGCTACATTAATTACAAGGGCCTAATGTGTCATTATGTGAAAATGTAAGTTGAGGGACCTAATTGTCATTCCTTAAAACTTGCTTGAAAACTTTGATTTTATGTCCGAGGGTAAACCGTCATTATTTGAAAATATAAAGTTCAGGGACTAAATTGTCATTTTTAAAATCTTATAAGTTTGGGTTAAAAGTGTAAATTTTTGAAAACTATAAGTTCAGGGTCCTTTATGACATTTTTGAAAGTTATTTTATAAATAAAATAAATATATATGTTTTTGAAATAAAAGTCAAGGGACCATTTGGTCATTTTATGAAACTATAATCCATGGACTGAAATAGACATTTATGAAACTATTTTAACCAAATGGTCTAACCGGGTTAAATTTAATATAAGGATTCCTATTTAAAAACCTAACCTAGTTAACCTATTTAACTGAACTATTCCAGGGACTGTTTGTGCAAGTTCTAGAACCCTAGGGACTAAAGTGTAAATTTTAAACATAAAACAAAAAAAAATGTTTGAACCGGTCACTAGGGGGAATCGAACTCGCGACTTCTCGTTTAACAAACAACGTTGTGACCGGTCGGGCTAAGCCCTCATCCGGTATTTATTTGTAATCGTATTATACATATACACACTTTCGAATTAAATAATATTATTTCAAATCCTGAAACACTTCGTATTTTACGTCTGTCGATCTCTGCAACAGTCGCCGGAGTCGGAGCTCGCCGGAGTTAACCGACTCGCCGTTCAGCTCGATATCGGTTCGTTTTTATCACTGCAATCAGTTCTATTACGTTTATATATTGATTCCGCAAAAGTAATTTAGATAAAACACAGTTTTGAGCATGAATCGCGTCGTTTGACTTTCTGTTGACCTTTATTTGGGGAAGACGACCGGTCTTTAACCGGAGACCCGGGTTCGAACCCGGGCACCTCCAAATCCTTGTTTTTATTTTTTTACATACATTTTAAACTGATATTACTTTTTTTTATTATTGTTGATCACTATTACATTTATTAAAAATATAAAACCTATCAAATTATTTATAAAACTAATTTTTATATTATTAAAACAATTTAATACTTATAAAATTCATAATAAATCCAATTTTTAGAAATAAATACTGAAATTTCTATGATAAATATTTTAAGTGATAAACTTTACAAAAATAATATTGTTACTAATATTTTATATAATTTTGATAATTATATGAACAAATCAGTTAAACCACTTAATTATATAGTTAAATTTAATATATTTAAATTATATAACTATATAATTCTTGGCCGAAAATATTTTTATGACACTATGTGTATTTTTCTGAGTTTATATAAATTTAGTTACTGTTTGATTATTTACAGATTATTTTGCATAATTTAATCAGTTAAATCAGTTAATTAAACTTAACTAGTTTAATTATATAATTATATAACTTCTGCTCAAAAATATTTTCATAACAAAATACACATGTTTCTGAGTTTATTAAAAGTCAGAAACTGTTTTGGGCATTTTCAGATTATTTGTAATAATTAAACTTTATAAACCTAAATACTGATATTTTAACCTTTTTAATTCCATTTTATCTTAAAAATTATTCAAAGGCCATAATAATTATTATAAATCAATAACATTATTGTGCAATAATTAAAAATGTTATTTTAATTATTTTGGATATTATTTATCTATCTTGATAATTAGTTATGCAATAATCATGTTATTTAATGTAAAATTATATATATATATATCCTGCCATAGTAATTATTTCAAATCTGAAATATTTATATTCCATAATTTAAAAATGTTATTTTTAATCATCTGGGCTTAGATTAATTACTTAGATAACTAATGGAATAATTATCATGTTTATCTTAAATATATATATATATATATATATTTGTCTGTTTTAATTATACAAATATTGTTTCTATATCCATTAATTGTATAACTTAATTAATTGTATAAAATATTTTTCTTAAATAAATAATCCCTCTAAAATTATAACCATGCTCCCTTGTCTTCACCAAATAGGATTGTTTGAACCCGTAGTTACCGTCATAGTCAAACCATACAAACACGATAGACATAGTTTCCCGTTTATACAGTTGCACATTTTACCCATTTGTTGATGCCAATTTCCGTGTTTCGTGCATGTTCAAATACAATTAGAGTGACGTGGAAATCTTGTTCCCGCAAAACTCTTACCCGTTTACTTGTTTGGAACTTTTACAAACAAGGTGAGTTCATAGTTCCCATTTTCTTTTACAATATTTTTGGGATGAAACATATGAAATAATGTGATACAAACAAAGTTGCATTTTGTGGCTATTTTGATTGTTTCTTGCAATTGCTTGATACTTGTTGCTTAACACCTACATTCATTAAGTCTGTACAAGCCAAGCGGTAATATTATAGCGCTATAGGTGTGACGCCCCATCCTAACTTCCAGTTCACCATTTGTTATTGTTGTTGTTGTTGTTCACATTTTTGCAAATTCGGAAGTTTGGATGATAGATCCGTGTTTACGTCTACAAGGTTTGAATGTTCCACCAAGCATACTTGTATTACTCATTTTGCTAAGATATATCAAATGCCATATTGTTAAACATTTCATTTCATTATCACATTATTATTTATTTCCAAACTAACCAAAACCTATGAATTCACTCAACCTTTTGTTGACCCAAATTGTTTTTAACATATGTTTCAGGTGAAAATGTTTGAAGTTAGCTTTTGCAAGGACCACATAGGATTGCTCAAGACAAGTGCCCTAGCTTAAATAAAGACAAAAACTTTTGTGAACAATGTGTTGTATTACTAGCTTGGATATGAATGCAATCCTATTAACCAAACTTAATTATAATTCAACTTAATTTAATCACCATGTGCTTATATGCATTCTACCAAGTTTCGTGATGCCCTCGACGTTTCCGCCTCCGGTCAGGGTGTCACATGTACTATGGTATGATGATTACAAAAACTAAGGAATGATACTATAGATCATGTCTGTTGTATAGGGTGCCATAAGCACCATTAATCAGTTACAGACCAAGACCGCGAAACAAAAGGTTAGATCTAATGGGTTTCAGGCAACCACACTCTTGGCCACACTTTTACCAAGAAGTGCTTTTGTGTCTCTAGTCGTGAATCGACGAGTAAAAATGCCTATGGTTTGGATGCTTCCTATGTCGTTACACATGTTGATGGCCTAGCTAACCATTAGCGATCTCGATTTCCTTACATTTACAGAAATACTTGTTTCAATACAATTACGTACCATGTTTTCTACAATGGATGCTTAAATGTTTTACACCAAACTGCATGAATTCACACCAACATTATGTTGACGATTTTCCAAAACTTACAAGTATTTCAGGTAACTAAAGTGGATGTACGTGCGGTCTTACTCTTGCTCTTGGATGTCGTTTATGATTTTAGCTATGTTGTGTCAAGACTCCAGTGCCTATTTTGTGGGATTTGGTTATTATATTCCATCTTGTGTGGTGATATAAGAATCAAAGCCTTGATGTTCGTCTTTTAAATAAAGTTGTAAACTTTTCGAACAATTATTAGTCGTGTGATGTGAACACTTATCTTAAACTATGTTTTGAATGTTTTTTATCAATGGCATATTCGTATGCAATGTGAACCTTTCAAGATCACAACTCATGCTTCCGCCTTAGAAAGGGGTGTGACAAAGCTCTCTCATGTTATCACTCTCCCCTTTTTTGGCATCATCTGCAGGATACCTAGGTTTTGGAGTGGTGCCTAATGTTTGAAAGAAATGATCTTTAATGGCTTTGATATCTGCTTAAGTATAATATTACCTTGCTTTAATCATATTCCTGATCATCTCCATGTGCATATTGTGTGTGGCATTTGAAGACTGCTTTGAAGTCAGAGATAGGATTGGGCATGGAACAATATCTTTTCTGCAAGTTCTGCATTAGTTGGTGTGGATATAGAGTTTTGCACCAAAGTGATCATTATTCCTTTTATTAGATCAACTGAAGATTTCAATTTTGTTACTTTATCTGTTAATTCTTGATATTTTAATCATCACCTAAACGAACAGGATCATTTGAATTCCCACTAGAGGTGGTTGTACTTAGTTTTGAACCAAGTGCCCATTTTTCTAGGTACTGGGACTTCCAACTAATATATTGAATGAACTATTGTTGATTCACCAGTTGTTGCCTAACTGTGGGACTGTTGTCTCAACAGTTGTAGTGGTTGCCTTACTTGAAAAACCTGCAAATGTATCTTAGGACACAAGAGGTGTACCCTCCTCTGCTTGTGGGATGGCAATGAATTGACTTGGACCAGTCACTTTCTGTGGTATACTCCTAGTGATATGTGATTTAGAGGAACTGGGTTTATCCAAGTCACTATGGTCAATTGCATCAAGCAATGTTTGTATTGTGGAATGTATTGCGGTAGATGTAGTGGTTGGAGGAGTAAAAAGATGAGCATCCCTGGGAGAGGGTCTTGAGAATTAATGTTCAATTGAATAATTTATCTCTTGATTTGGTTCCCCGTGCTTACAATAAAATCCTTTTGTGAGGATAGGTGAGGAGTATTGATGGGTAGAGATGTGTGCATTTGTTGTGAGTAAGTAATAGCAGATGTTTCAGGCAACATTTGTGTTACACCAGGGATCTAGGGCATCTCAAACTCCAGAGATGCCTTCTTTTTGGTTCTTTTGGATTATTGATGGGTAGAGATGTGTGCATATGTTGTGAGGAAGTATTAATAGATGTTTCAGGCAACATTTGTGTTACACCAGGGATCTAGGGCATCTCAAACTCCAGAGATGCCTTCTTTTTGGTTCTTTTGGATTTTGGTTTTTGGATGGAAGTGATTTTTAGATGGAAGTGGTCTTTGTGGAAGTATCTGGTGTATTCCACAATTCTGGTTTATACACTGTGGTTACCAGGAGCAATGGGCTCAACAACAGATGTTATAATATCTGTTGCTAGGTTTTCTAAAACATTTTGTTCATCTACACTTTCTTGACTTTTATCATCATGTGGGTGAATGTTTCATTTGAAATACTTTTCATTTGTAGGGCTTCACCCTGTTGTAAAAACTCTGTTTCGTACATCAATCAGATGTTTGAAACCACTGTTTGGGTTAAAATAGAATTTTGATGAGAAAACAACGGTTAAGTTTGACCTTATTAGTGGATGATGAATCAGTGGTTCTATGTTGCAAATAGTGATCGACTATTGTCAAACATAGTTATGAACCACTGAAACAAATGTTTCACTCTTTTAAAGAAAGTTTTGTTTTTTGTGATTTTTGAACAACCTTTTTGAGATATGAAGAAAAATTTTAGAATTTTCAAAATAATAGATTAATGTTTTATTAGGATTTGAGAAACATTTATGTTATTCCATGTTTATCATCCCAATTGTAGAGATCAGATTTTCAAAAGTAGAAATATCCAAAGCTTTTGTGAATATACATGCTAGCTGATCTGCAGTGGGAACATGGTGAAGTAATATTAATCCTTTTTCGTAACAATCTCTTATAAAGTGATGATGTATATCAATGAGCTTTGTTTTGGAATGAGACACATGATTTTTGATGATTTTTTAGATACTTCACTATCTAATTTTAATGGAGTTTTTTAAAGTAGTGATTCCAAAGTCAAGCAATTGGTTCAGAAGCCACAAGAACTGAGCAGTACAACTTGCAGCAACAATATATTATGCTTTTGCTGTATGGTTTGAGAGTGTTGTTTGCTTTTTCATCTGCCAAGAAACCAAGGCATTTTCAAGGAATTGACAACCTCCTGAGGTGGACTTCCTTGTGAAGTGACATCCAACAAAATCACTATCTGAATAACCTGAAAGCTCAATATTTTCGTTAGCAAGATATCAAATACCAAGTATTGGTACATCTTTGACGTATATGAATATCCTTTTCATAGCTATTAAGTGAGACTTCCTAGGTTCTTCTTGGTATCTGGCACAGACATAGGTTGCAAACATGATGTCTAGTCTTGATGCAGTTAAGTACATCAAGGATCCAATCATGAACCTATAGAGTGTCTAATCCACCAAGTCATCCTTTTCATCAGAAATGAATGGTTTGCTTGTGCATCTGGGGGTGCTACATGGTTTGCAATCATTCATGTCAAAAATTTTAAAAGTGTTTTAACATATTAGTTTCGATGAATAAAAGTTCCATTTTCAAGTTGTTTTACTTATAGTCTAAGGAAACATTGCAACTCCGCCATGGCACTCATTTCAAATTGTGTTGTCATCAATTTTCTGAAATCTTCACATATATTATCACATGTGGATCAAAAAATGATATCATCCACATAGATCTGTACTATCAATAGATCTTTCCCTTCCTATTTTAGAAATAGAGTTTTATCAATTCTACATCTTTTGAATTCATGAGATAAGAGAAAAGTGGATAAAGTATCATACAATGCTCTTGGTGCTTGTTTTAGTCCATACAAAGCTTTGTTTAACTTGTAGACATAATCAGGAAGGAATGTGTCTTTAAATCCTGGTGGTTGATGCACATAGACTTCTTCTTGGGTTTTTCCATAGAGAAAACCACATTTTATGTCTATATGATACACCTTTATGTTGTTATTTACAACAAAGGCCAAGTAGAGTCTTATAGCCTCTAACCTTGCTACAGGAGCAAATGTTTCATCATAATCTATCCCCTCTTTTTGTCTATATCCTTGAACCACAAGCCTGGCTTTGTTCATGACAACTATGCCCCTCTAATATGTTTTATTTTTGAAGACCCATTTTGTGTGAATTGGATATGTGTATTTAGGTAATGGAACAAGTTTTCACACTTGTTGTCTTTTGAACTGAAGAAGTTCTTCCTGCATGGCTTCTATCCAACTATTGTCTATCAATGCCACTTGGTATTTGACAGGTTAGGTTAATGATAGAAAACCAACAAAAAGGCATACATATAAGGTTTGGCTTCTTGTGAGCACTC
The DNA here is from genome assembly GCA_030545235.1 of Helianthus tuberosus. NCBI lineage: Eukaryota > Viridiplantae > Streptophyta > Magnoliopsida > Asterales > Asteraceae > Helianthus > Helianthus tuberosus. The sequence continues at coordinate 144,355,818 of CM060412.1, forward strand.
CTGGAGTGATATCTCCTATGACTTGTTCTTGTGGATGTGATCTAAGGAATAGATGGTTCCTAGTATATGGAATGATGGAATTTTGTGGTGGAGAGCATAATTGGTAATTTTCTGGTGAAGCCTCTGTTTGCATTGTATTATAGTCAATAGAGGTTTGAGATGGTGGTGGTGGAATTGGCCTAAGTGGAGAATTTGTTATAGAAGATAGATCAATGGTTTGACCACATATATGATCAGTGGTTATAGTTGATGTTATTTGACAGTTGTTTTGAGCAGATGAACTTTGAGGATCAGAAGGAACTTTGTATTGAGGAGGATCTCAATGTCAAATATGTAATCCTTTTGTGGTGCTTTTTCTTTACCTGTATCAACATCAACCTTGGCAGTAACATTTTCAAATTTGAATTTACGAAGGTCAAAAAGTTCTCTTGGAATTTTAGGGATTTTTTAGGAAGAAATTTCATTAAACTTTACATTTAAGGCTTCTTCTATATTTAGTTGGATTTTTAGGGATTTTTAAGGAAGAAACTTCATTGAACATTACATTTAAGGTTTTTTCTATAGTCATGGTCCTTGTGTTAAACACTTTATAGGCCTTGGCTGTAGAAGAATATCCCAATAAATAACCATAATCAACTTTGGCTGCAATTTTTGAAATTTAATCTTTAAGATTTAAATTGAAGGATGGGTAGCCAAAGATTTTGAAAAATGAGATTAGTGGTTTGACATTTAACAGAATTTCATAGGCGGTCTTTTGATGCATATGGTAGTTCAGAATTCCATTTTGAACATAGCATGCAACCCTCACAGCCTCTACCTAAAAGGACAAGGGAAGGCCTGAATCTGTAAGCACTGTTCTAGCTGCCTCAATCAGAGTTCTGTTCTTTCTCTCAAACGCTCCATAATAATGTTCTGGTGTTCTAGGAATATTGAGTTATCTCACTATTTCTTTTTATGCATAGAATTCATGAAGCTCTTGGTTTTTGAATTTTCTCCCATTGTCACTCCTGAGAATCTTCATAGGCAAATCATATTGTTTTTCAAAAATTCCTTTAGGATACCTGTAGTCTCATCTTTGGAGTGTAAAAAATAAGTCCATGTAAACTTAGAAAAATCATCAACTATTGCTAAACAATATTTCTTTTTTCTTAAGCTCGTTACCTTTACTGGGCCAAACATGTCCATATGAAAATTTTGTAAGCATTAGTTGTTTTATACTCTTCAAAGGGTCTGTGTGATACTTTGTTGTTTGCCTTTCAAGAAAGAAAGGCAATGTCCATCACATTTGAATTGTTTGGTTGGTATACTTTTGACAATATTTTGTTTTGTCGGAGAGTTAATTGTTTGTACATAAGAATGTCGCAACCTTCTATGCCATAATTTTGTTTCTTTTGTTTATGCTACCCAAAATAGGCATACATTTGTCATAGGTTTGTCTTTTAACATGTCTACTACATAAACATTACCACTTCTATGAGCAACAAGTTGTGCGGTGTTGTTAGCTATAATTTTGTCAATCTTTTTCACTATTTTTGGTCCAACAATAGTACAAGTTTTCTTGGTAAAAAATGAACCATAACCTTTATCACTCATTTGTGAAACGTTGAGTAGATTAAATTTTAGATTATCAATAAGATTAACATTTTCAAATTTTAGCTTACCAGCTTGAACAGTTCCAGACCCCAACACTTAACCTTTTGAGTCATTTCCAAATGATATATCACTCCTTCCACGTGCAAAGAAGTTGGACTGTAGAGCTTTGCATCCAGTCATGTGTTTGGATCCTCTATAATCAACATAACATAGACTATCTAGGCATGTTGATGCTCCGTTTTTTGTAGCTATAAAAGCACAATCACAATCATATTCATATTCAGTGGAAATACCAGGGATCATTGTTTTCAACCACTTTTGCATCAACCTTTTTAACAAATTGTTGTTTGTACTATGTTAAATGCATTCTCAATAACCTGTTGGTTGAGAGTCTCTTGGTTGTTTTTCACAATTTCCCCTATCTCATTTGGTAGAGCCTTTGCAACAATATTTAGTGCTTTCGCATCTATCCTAAATTTTTGAAAATCTAGCTTAGAGTAATTTTCTAGCTTCTCTGGCTCCTGAACATTTGGATTTTCAGCATTAGGTACCATTGGAATATGAGGTTCGAATATAACAGACTTCCAACATCCTATGTTCTTTTAAGCAAGCAAGTGTGCCATCCTATATTGTCAGATATTATATTCTGATCTGACAAGCATTAGTGGCTTATTGTTGAAACCGATATTATGGGAATCATGATTGCTATGTGTTATTCCTTTTGATCTTTTGTGAAAACAAAGTATGTACACCTTTTGAAAGTTATACTTTAAAATCTGAATTTAGATACAACAAACAGATTGGGTCTCTTTATGAGCTGATCTTTGAGTAAACTAACTGTGAAATCGAGTTTAATGTGACCAAGCTCTGATACCAATTATAGGATCTGAGTTTTAGTACAACAACAAACAAATTTATAAATTGTAGTGCAAGTAATGAAATAAACACACAAGTTGGAAGATATATCAACAACTGTTTTCTATTGAGATTCAAATTAGTTCAATTACAGTATGATGATTATACAATCTCCCCCTTAGCCTTATCACACACTTTGTTGTTCGTACAAACGAAATGAATGTGATAATCAGATCTCTAATATGTGAGATCTATATATACAAGTACGAAAGCTCTGTTTGTAAACAACTGACGACACCCTGATAATTACATCTAACATTCCTAATAGAAAAGATTCCACAGATCTTAGCAAACATCTGCGAAGATCTAACCTTTGTTCTATTACATGAAAAGTTTGTTCTAAGCTAAATATTGTTACATTGGGAAACCTCTGTTCTTCAAACTGCAGTTGGTTTGTATCAAACATATGTTTGGCCACAACAAATGTTGGTCTTCATAATCAGTGCTTTGTTTCAACAAAGCTTTGGCCTTAAACAACGGTTTGTTCTTCTTTAACAGTGGTTCGAAGACTTCAAACAGATCTTTGGATGTATTCAAATAGATGCTCTGATTAGTGTTTAAGATTCACTATCTTTGGTAGGAGAATGCTTCCTCTATTGTTTATTTCTTGACTAGTAGATCATATTTTAGCTTTTGAATATTATCTGTTCTTTTGTAGGTCCAACAATATTTAATTTAACATTTTCTTTTATAGTATCCATTATTTGTTTAGTTTTAAACAATAAATAATAACAAAATATAATAATCCTAATTAGATTAATTAAAAACGCACAAGTGATCATCATGACCTTACTTGTCGTAACAAATCAGGGGCAGATATATGATCTAATATTTATCAATCCTTAATAAATTTGACATCAACCCTCTTGAAATTTAAAACCAATTCATAGAAATTTCTAACACCAGTGAAAGAAGATAAAAAGAAAAAGGAAATTAATAGAACATAATAAGGACGAAGTGTAGTATGTTGGTTTGAATGTTCTATGGAGATGGTTGGATTTTTTATCCGCCAATTGGAGAAGAGAAAGAGAATAAGAAATGACATTCTTAAACTTAATTATTAATAAAACATCCATATTGCAATATTAAACCCTTTAATGAGTAGGTTTGAAAGAGATTATATGAAATGAAATGGGTTAGGGAAATTTAAATAGGCTATATGTTTTATTAAAAGTAGAAATAGACTAATTTTTTATATAACTTGTGGGATTTTCACGGCGTGCTTTTAGTCGATATCAATTTGGTTGATCACAATCAACACGTGTTTTACATTGATTGAGAAACACAAAAACAAATACCCATACTGGTACAAGGGTTCTATTCAATTGGGTCAAATGTAGTTGATTTTTTACGCCACAAACCAAACAGATACTAACGAAACAACATCAGTACCATATTCATTTTATGGTTTTCTCAATGTGAGGATGGTATAAATCCATTGAATACATAGTTGTATTTGCAAAAAGTATTTTTTGTATCGGTATGGTTCATTACGGTACTAATATGGTACCAACACTCAATATAGCTTGCGACTAAAAACAAACTACTTTATTTCAAATTCAACTCCATGTTCAATGAATTTTTTACCGCCATGATGAAAAAACCATAAAAACGATTGCGGTACCATGTTGTTCAGTCGGTATTAGAGTTGTTCACGAGCTGAGTCAACTTAGATTCCAAACCGACCTGAAAATCTAAGCTCGAGTTTGGCTTGGTTTTAACCAAGCTAGCTCGGCTCGGCTTGCTTAAGCTCGGATTTAAAGACAAAATTTAATGCATAACTTTCAATATTCAATAGTCTAAAATATCATTCAATAACTCAAATGAACATGTCAAAATGAATTTCAACCTAATACATTACAATCAAAAATCGAGTTTAACTAGATACCGAACGTTCTGTTGATGCACAAGAATGTCTGTTGACTGCATCTTCATCAAGTCTTAGATCAAGAAAGTCAAAATTGGAGCTTATATGTCAAATTAGGGTTTTAGTTTTGAGTTTAGAAAGTGTTTCAAAGGGTTCCGTTTGAAACTGTTTCAAACGATGTGGGTTCCGTTTGAAACATAGGGTTCCGTTTGAGATTGAAGTTTGTAATAGGGTTCCGTTTGAGATCTATCGTTTGAACATGTTATGTGTAGTTCAAACGGAAGGGTCAAAGTCTATAAATAGGGATGTGTATGTCATATTTCAAACGGAACGGTACAAGGTCATTGTATGTGAAACGAAGTGCTGTCGGATTTTCATCAGAACAAGTTGTAAAAGCACGTTTATAAATCGGAAAAGAAAGATTAAAGGATAAAGCTGTTTTGGACATCATTTACTTTGATTCCGCCTTAGTAATTGATGTTGAACTACCTTAACTGACTTTCAGGGTCACGTACACCATCCAACAAGTGGTATCAGAGCTCAGGACGAGGAGTTCATACCGAATACAACTTGAAATCATCGGATTATCTCACTTCTACCTTTCTTTTCTGTTTTGAACTGTTTTCGTGGTTAAAATGACTTGAAACGATCACATAACAAACGAAATCTACTAATAACTAATCCTTGAAAGTTTGAAATCAAAATTTGACCTAAAACCGATCTAAATCGTTCATACCGTTTGAAAAATTTCGCAAATTAATGACGTTATCGTTTGAAATGGACTCCATCGTTTGAAATTGACTCTATCGTTTGAAATTGGATACTATCGTTTGAAAAACAGCAATCGTTTGAAGCTATCGCTTGAAAAAGGTTTATCGTTTGAAACTGTCGTTTGAAATTGTTTATCGTTTGAACTGATTGTTTGAAATGTATGTCGTTTGAAGTAGTTCGTTTGAAGTTGATTGTTTGAACTTATCGTTTGAAAATGATGTGTATCGTTTGAAACAAGTTGTCGTTTGAAACTAGTTGATCGTTTGAAGTACATCGTTTGAGATGTTCGTTTGAAGTTGGTCGTTTGAACAGTCCATCGTTTGAACATTTATCGTTTGAAAGTATTGATTCAAACGGAACAGTCATCGTTTGAATCTTTGTCGTTTGAAAACATCTATCGTTTGAAATTGTTATCGTTTGAAAAGTTATTGTTTGAAACTTGTGGTATTTCAAACGAAACAGACTATTCTGTTTGAACAAGTTCCTATATTTTTCAAAATATCAAAATTTGTCTAAGTGTTGTTTGATTTTACAGGTACGATCAAAATGGATGATATTTTCATGAATCCCTTCAGCGATATGTATGCGTTCACGGGTAGTTCAGGAAACAACTATACTTCTTCAAGCAATGCAAACAAAAGTCCACCGAAAGAAAGAAAGAAAGAAGCTTGGGAGTCCGAAAGCGCATTTGGAACATTTAACAAACCTCCTAAGCTGATGGCTATAGAAGATTATAGCAGGTGGGCAACAAAGTTCGAAGATTGGTTGATGGCATTTGCTTTTCCTTGCTGGAAGAGTATGAAGAGTGGTTATGCTCAAGGAAAGAAGAATGGTGAAGCATTAAGATCAGTTGAAGAGATTGACAGTTTTGTGGCCGAGCAAAAATGTGTGGCATTATTGTTTCAGTCGGTGCGGGAAGACATCATTTCATTGATAGATTACTCAAATTCTAAAGACTTAAGGGAAAAACTCGAAAAGAAGTGTCTTGGAAGCAAAGAGATTGTAAAAAATAAAAAGAAACTTCTTAGGAAAGAGTTTGATATGTTTGGTTGTCTTAAAAATGAATCGGTGTGTAAAATGATTGAAAGGTTCGGTCATCTGAAGCTGGAATTAGCAAGACATGATATCAGATATTCTGATGATGAGCAAGTAGACAAGTTGTTCGATTCGTTGCCAGACGAGATGGAGTGGAGATATTATGCTCTCATGCTTAAGAACACTATTCCTTCTGAATTGTTGAAACCAGATTTGGTGATTGAGAAACTTGAGAGTCACGAGTTGGAGTTGGAAAAGGAACGGTACAAGGTCATTGTGAGAGTCACGAAGTGCTGTCGGATTTTCATCAGAACAAGTTGTAAAAGCACGTGTATTAATCGGAAAAGAAAGATTAAAGGATAAAGCTGTTTTGGACGTCATTTACTTTGATTCCGCCTTAGTAATTGATGTTGAACTACCTTAACTGACTTTCAGGGTCACGTACACGATCCAACAAGTTAAAAAACTGCATTTTCTCCAAAAACTGACTAATACACGTACAAAGTTAATAATTCATCTTATCAACAGAATCTGGATCTGTACTATCCAAAAAGTTTGATTCCGAAAGCTACTTCTCCAAAAACTGCATTTTTTGCTGAGAATGTTTCTTCAGCAAGCAAAGAAAGTCAAAGCAATTCAAGCAGTGGAAGCCATAGTGGTTATCACAGTGGATCTACGTCTTCTGTAAATCATTCTGATGCAAAGTTTTCTTGCAATATAGCAATTGATCTGAAGAACGCACAGAATTTTGATGAGGAGTCGGCCAAGCAACAAATGGTCTTTCTGGCATCTGTTTTGGAATCCTACGAAGGGTTGGTGGCTGGAAAAATCGGGAATACAAATCTGACGAAAGAAGACTATGATCAGATAGACCCTGAGGAAATGGAACTGATCGATATTCGTTGGGCTATGGCAAGTGCTGTTCGTCGTGCACAAAGATTCATGGAAATTACTGGCAGAAAAACAATTGGTGGTGCTTCTACTAAGCTGGGGTTCGATAAATCCAAAGTGACATGCTTCAAGTGTAAGCAGAAGGGTCACTTCAAACGAGAATGCCGAAACGCTTATGCTAATGAGTCAGAGAATCCGTTTCGAGATGATTATTACAAAAAGGCAATCTACCATCAGAATAAATCCGAGCCGCCTAGATTGAAGCAGTCTGAAGATAACAGAGACAAATCAAGGGCTCTTGCTGTGATTTATGATGATGAGGGGTATGATTGGAGTAAGGAAGTTCTACCAGAAGAAGATGCGGTGGGTTACGCATTCATGGCAAGCAATGATGAACCCATTAAGTGGAAAGATGATCGTACTGAGGAACATAAGTATCAATACCGGAAGATGATTGCTGAAAACAAGATTATCAGACTTTCTGGTATCTTTCTGGAAGCTAGAAGAGCAAACAGATGGGATCCAGATAGAGAGTGCTATCTTGATAGGTATGGCAACATTGCGATTGATGACAAAATGCTAGATATCGAAGCCATCATCAAGGAGTACAAAGAAGACGATGAATACTGGCAGCACAAGTGGTGGGGAACACCAACGTCAAAGATGATTGAAGAAGCGAAAGAGAAAGAGAGAGAGGAGAAAGAGAAGAAAGAAAAGCAGGTTGATACAGGCTTAATTGATACTACGCAGGAGTTGACAGCTAAAAATCTGGGAAAGATGGCTGACAAAGTGCTAGCTGCAAAAGCACTTGAGGTAGATCCTAATTCTGTTACTGAGTCAAAGGGATCGGTCAGTCAAAGTGTGTCAACAAATGCGTCAGGTAACAAGATTGACGGGAATGCTGACTGCAAAAATTGCACCAAACAATGCAATTTTTGTAGCACTGTCACGTATCTTAATAATGAGAAAATTCAGAATCTGACAACAAAGGTGAGAAAGGTTGAAGATCAGATTCTCGATCGTGACAAAACTGTAAAAGCTTCAACTGAACGGATCAAAGAATTAACGGCTCAAATTGAAAATGATAAAACTGAACGTGAGAAAATAAAATCTGAAAATGAAAAGTTAATTCTTGAAAACCGTCAGATTTCTGAAAAGTTTGAGAAATTGAAAAACATTGTCAAAGATAGTGATGATCGTAATGGCAAAACATTTAAAGAAAATGAACATCTAAGAGCTGTTTTGAGATTAAAAGAAGAATCGATTAATGAACAACTGGATCAAATTGCTAAACTGAAACTTAAAGTTCAAGAAGCTGAAATTGAGAATGAACGAATCCAGTTGAAGCTTAACAGCTATAAATCAGCAAGCTTTGTTTTGCAGCATATTGTTCCTAAACCTATAGGGAAAAACAAAGATGGCGAAGATGTGTTTTCTGATGGAACGGGTGTAGGTTTTCACAAAGTTCCACCGCCAATTTTAGACAACTACACGAAAAAGCAGTCTAGTTTGGTGGAAATTGAGGAAGAAAGTGATGTTAAACTTCCAGAGAACATTGATGTCATGTTTACTTCTTCCAATGACGATAGTGTCCAAAATGATGTGGTAAAAAATGTGGTAGACAAAGTGCTTAAACCGGATTGTGACACTTCTGAGGAGGATGGGTGTTTCTTGGATAAATACATTCAGAAATCAAAATCCAAAAACAACTTAAGTGATGAACCGGGTCTTGTGATGTACAAGATGGCTGGATCTGATAAGTTGTATTCGGATTCTGAGTTTCCCATTGAGAATGTTAATGTGAAAAAGTTGACAAATGTTTTCAAATTAGTTGAAATTGAGTTATCAGAAGTGAACAGTTTGTGTCAAACAAAAAGGCAAATGAATTTTGAGAAAGATAAAGCTTACTACAAAAAGCCTGTTGTTCCACCACGGTTTTATAATAACAATCGAAACAGTTGGTCGGGTGGTTATCGAGGTGGTAATAGTTATCAGAAAAAGAGTTTTCAAAACAAGAGGTTTGCTGAAAAGAAGGTGTTTGTGAACAGTTCAAGTTCACGTTCTGATGAGGAAAATGAATTTTTTTCAAAATCAAATAAAGAGTTCTTTGAGAAAAGAGCTTCACATTATCAGTCTGAAGGCACAAGTCGAGTTGTTGATACTCGTACATGTTTCAGATGTAATCAAGTGGGTCACATTGCACGAAAGTGTACTAATGTGAAGCCTAAGACTGAGACTGTGAAGTTTCAACAGAAGAAAGTTGATGTGAAGGGTAAAGCACCAATCGTTGTTGAGAAAAAGAGTGTGAAAAATGACAACATCAAAGTGAAAAATGAACCTGTTAAGAAAGTGGTAATTAAAAATAACAAGTTTTATAAACAGGTTGCATTATCTCAACAAGTTTGGAAACCAAAAACTGAAATGAAAATTTCAACTTCTGAAGTGAAAAAGGCTGATGAATCAATTTCGGTTGATTATGATGCAAACTTTCCACCTTTGAAGGCTGAAAATTTCAAAATTCAAGTTGCTAGAGTTAAGGTTACACCTAAGGCTGATGAGGCCTGGGTGGACACCATGTTCGAATAAGCAGTTTGAATTGCCGGAGCTTCCTGGATCGCGAAGCATGAATCGGCATCTTTATTGAAATGTTTTAAAATCAACTTGTGGTATGTGCAAGATCTTCCAAGAGCCATTTCAAGATGGATCATGGATAGTGGCGCATCTCGACATATGACAGGAAAAATTGTATTACTGTATGATGTGAAGAATATCAATGGTGGTTATGTGGGATTTGCAGGTCATGAAGGTGGTAGAATTGTTGGTGAAGGAACATTATCCAATGGGATTGTGACGTTTGAGAGAGTTAACTACATCACTGAGCTGGAGAACAATCTGCTTAGTATTTCGCAGATTTGTGACAATCAGTATACTACTCACTTCACTGATAAAGAGTGTTTGATTTTGAAACCTGGTTTTGTTATCCCTGAAGAATGGATTATTATGAGGGCACCTAGAGTGAATGATTTATATGTGTTAGATATGTCTGTAGCAACTACAACTACTGGTCAAGCACATTGTTTCGTTTCTAGAGCAACTGAGAAAGAATCAAGATTGTGGCACCGAAAGATGGGGCATATTCACCTAAGGAAGATGAATCACTTGGTGCACAATGATTTGGTATTGGGAGTTAATATCAAAGGTTTTCATCTGGAAGGGGAGTGCATTAGCTGTATCAAAGGCAAGCAGAAGAAAAAGTCACACCCTACAAAGCAAGTTAATTCAGTTTCAAGACCGCTGGAAAGACTTCACATGGATTTGTTTGGTCCTGTGAATGTTAAAAGTATTACAGGAGATTACTATTGTTTGGTCGTTACTGATGATTATTCCAGATTTTCGTGGGTTTCTTTCTTGAAGACGAAAGATGAAACATTTGACAGTTTGATGGGTCTGTTCAGAAAGATTGAGAATTTGTACCAAAGGCGTATCAAGAGAATTCGAAGTGACAATGGTACTGAATTCAAGAACAGCAAGATGGAAGAATTTTGTGATGAAAGAGGTATTTTGCATGAGTTTAGTGCTCCGTACACTCCGCAACAGAATGGAGTTGCAGAACGTAAAAACCGGACGCTAATCGAGACGGCTAGAACTATGCTCGCAGATTCAAAGTTACCGACTAATTTTTGGGCTGAAGCTGTTTCCGCCGCATGCTATACGCTCAACAGGGTTCTCACTGTCAAGAAGTTCAACAAAACATGCTTTGAGCTAATCAATAACATCAAACCGAATTTGAAGTATCTAGAACCGTTCGGGTCACCTTGTACGGTTATAGAGCCTTTTGGAAAGTTTGGTCCGAAGTGCATTGAGGGTATATCTGTTGGTTATGCAAATCCATTGCGACGTGTCTTCGTTCCAAGTGAGAAGCGGATTATTGAAGCTGCAAATGTTGAATGTCAAGGTTATACTATGCCGCCGCAGAATCCTGGTGATTCATGGCGTTATCATTATGATAAACTTTGGGATTCGTTTGACATGAGAGAAGAATCAGAGGATGATGAAGATTTCTTTGATGAGTTGGATATTTTGCGTGAATATGAGTCACAGCTAAGGTTCCCAGCTGAGTATTCGAGAAGACCACGGGAAACTTCAAATGACGATGAAGCAGGTCCGAGTAATCCTGGTGAACATGATGATGTCCAACAGAATGAAGTTGCTCAGGATAATCAGTCGGCTCAGAATGATAATCTAGAAGCTGAAAATATGCAAGTCTTTGATCATGGTGATTCAGATTCTGAGGGGGAGCAAATTCAGATTTCAAGTCAAACAAACCAAGTTGGTGAACAAGATGCAGAGCAGAATGTTACTAATCTGGAGGGAAATGTAGATGTTCCAAGCGAAGTGATGCCGCGAACCTTTTCATATCATCCAGAGGAGTTGATTATAGGAGAATTGCAGACAGGCGTTCGCACTCGAAATCAGATTGATAAAGGGCTTACATGTTTTTATACAAAAGTTGCTCCTTTGCAAACTGAATTCTCATTGAGTTGTTTTATCTCGCAGGTTGAACCAAGAACTTACAAAGAGGCGCTTACTGAAGACTCTTGGGTCAATGCAATGCAGGAGGAACTTAGTCAATTCGAGAAATTGGGTGTTCAAGTGTAAGAGGGACGATAGAGGAGTTGTCGTAAGGAACAAAGCTCGACTCGTTGTTCAGGGATTTAGTCAACAGGAGGGAATTGATTTTACCGAAGTCTATGCTCCTGTAGCACGACTAGAGGCGATCAGAATTTTCCTAGCATTTGCGTCTTGGAAGAACTTCAAAGTTTATCAGTTAGATGTTAAATCGGCGTTTCTTTACGGGAAGGTCAAAGAGGAGGTTTATGTCGGTCAGCCACCGGGCTTTACCGATCCAATCCACAAAAACAAGGTCTACTTATTGGACAAAGCGCTGTATGGTTTACACCAGGCCCCGAGAGCTTGGTACGAGACTTTGTCTCAACACCTACTAGCCAACAAGTTCATTCGTGGAAAAGTGGATGCCACTCTCTTCACTAAAAATGTCGATGGTCATCTTCTGATAGTTCAGATTTATGTGGACGATATAATCTTTGGGTCGACAAATGAAAATCTATGCAAAGATTTTGAATCAGTGATGAAGCAGAAGTTTGAAATGTCATCAATGGGGGAGATGAAATTCTTTCTGGGATTACAAGTTGAACAACTTCCTGAGGGAATTTTCATTCATCAGTCAAAGTATGTTCATGATATTCTAGAGAAATTTGGAATGTCAGGTTCTACTCCAGCTGCTACCCCACTTGCAACAAATCATGGAATTCACCCAGATCTCACCGGAGACAGGGCTGATGAAACGTTTTACCGATCCATGATAGGTTCTTTAATGTACCTAACTGCTTCACGTCCTGATATTATGTACCCAACGTGCCTCGCAGCAAGATTTCAATCTAACCCGAGAGCATCGCATATGATCATTGTGAAGAGGATATTGCGCTACCTGAAAGGAACTCCTTCATTGGGGTTGTGGTATCCTAGAAAAGGCTATTTTACGCTCGAAGGGTATTCCGATTCGGATTTCGGATGCTGCAAAGTCAATTCAAAATCAACAACTGCAGGATGCCAGTTCTTTGGTCCTAGATTGGTTACCTGGCAGTGTAAGAAACAAACGTCTGTGGCGTTATCTACTTGTGAAGCGGAGTATGTTTCTGCTAGCAGTTGCTGCTCTCAGATCTTGTGGATACAGCAACAGATGCGCGACTACGGTTTGCAGTTTCTTAACACACCTCTTTTTGTTGATAATGAGGCCGCTATAAATATAACTAAAAATCCATTACATCACGCTAAAACTAAACACATAGAAATTCGTCATCACTTTATTCGTGATTGCTTTGAGAAAAAGTTGATACGAATTGAGAAAATCCACACAGACGAACAGAAAGCTGATTTACATACCAAAGCTTTTGATAAAAATCGGTTTAAATATTTGTTAAAACTGAATGGTATGAAGCTTCTGTCGGTGTCAGATGGCATAATTGGCGTTGATAAGAGTACTATTGCGGATGAAGACGAGAAACAATCTGCAATGGTTTGTCGAATTTTTACTTGTTTTGGTATTTAGGGGGAGTAGATGTTTGTACATAGTTATATTTTCAGAAAATACAAAAACAGTAAAAAATGCAAAAATACAAAAACATGATAAAATTTGAAAAAGAGCTTGTGTATATAGGGAAAATGATAGTACATCAGCTAGACGATTACAGTATGCTAAAGATTTGGAAAGTATAAAAGAGTTAAACAATCTCACTGATGATGTGTCGATAGGTTTTCACACATTTAGTAGATTTATTCGGGATATAAACCTAAATTCAAACTTGTGAATTCGTGGGGAACACTACTTGGATATATAGGTAACCCCTGAAATCTCGTTTGAAAGGTCTCTTAATCTGATATACTAGGTCTTTATACTCTATGATATCTGGGGTATTATTCCGGGACTTCTGCTGAACGGTAGTTCTGACCTAGTCCTTGGCTAATACTTGTTGCAATGCTTGAAACACAGTATTAAACCCTCAGCATGCTGAAACAATAAAATTGATATATGCTGCTGTTGTAAGCAAAAAGATCCTCTAAAGGGGACACACCGAAAAGTCGAAGCTGATATCTCTCTGCGTATACGGAAGTATCGACCTGAGATCCCTCGGCCCTCGCATACCTAAATTATATACAGATATCATTGTAGTATTCTCACCTGTAAGATTGATTATTGAGATTCTGGATACGGGAGTATATTCAAGAGGTGGGACACATGAATGATCTAAGTTCTTAATTCATCTAAATCGTATCCTGAGTGAATTGAAATTTGTGTGGGAATTTAAGATGGATCAGTATATCGACAATCGAGGTGAATTGTTTAAATCTGAGTATGTAATGTAGCTTAACGGTACTTGTGATTTGTCTGAAAAGCTGATATGATTCCCTGACACGCTCACCAAAAATATGTTTGTAAATAGTTTACTTTGTTTAATTTCTGCAATTTAAGTTTTCTGTATTTCATTTCTTAGTTTAGAACACTTTGATAAAATCCAAAAAGATTTTATTTCTGCTTTATTTTTCTGACAAACCAAAGTGGAGAGTTGATTGTTGGATTCTCAGATGTTTGAAGCAGATGCAGGAGATTCTGGACTGAAGAATGAGGAGAGCTTACTTTGAAGAAGTTTGAATTGTTTGAAATGATAAAAACAAGTTCATTAACTTGATACTTGTTATTTTTAGAAAATGTTGAAATTGTTGTTTTAAAATCAGTATTGTTTCGTCAATAGATCAACCAAGGTCATTAATTTGGACTTGGTAGATTAATCAAGTGATCAGGGTCATTAACTTGGACCTGAATACTTGAGTGGATTTCTAAAACTGATTGAGTTTGTGTTTTTGTGATTGAAAAGATAGAATTGTAATGTTTGTTGGTTGAGTAACAGATTTGGTCTTCATTATTCCCAATGGAAGCAAATTGTCAAAGCTTGAACCAGATATCTCAGATTCTAGCATATCGAGAGGGGGAGTCTGTGAAAGGGGGAGTCTGGATCAACAGTATATGGGAGTGTGAAGATAAAGTGCTTATGATGAAAAGACAGAGTGAAAGAAAAGACTAAGACTGAAGACTCAGGAGCTGAAGACTACGTCAACATCCAAGGGGGAGTCTGTTGATGCACAAGAATGTCTGTTGACTGCATCTTCATCAAGTCTTAGATCAAGAAAGTCAAAATTGGAGCTTATATGTCAAATTAGGGTTTTAGTTTTGAGTTTAGAAAGTGTTTCAAAGGGTTCCGTTTGAAACTGTTTCAAACGATGTGGGTTCCGTTTGAAACATAGGGTTCCGTTTGAGATTGAAGTTTGTAATAGGGTTCCGTTTGAGATCTATCGTTTGAACATGTTATGTGTAGTTCAAACGGAAGGGTCAAAGTCTATAAATAGGGATGTGTATGTCATATTTCAAACGGAACGGTACAAGGTCATTGTATGTGAAACGAAATGCTGTCGGATTTTCATCAGAACAAGTTGTAAAAGCACGTTTATAAATCGGAAAAGAAAGATTAAAGGATAAAGCTGTTTTGGACGTCATTTACTTTGATTCCGCCTTAGTAATTGATGTTGAACTACCTTAACTGACTTTCAGGGTCACGTACACGATCCAACACGTTCCAATGGACAGTGGATGTAACACCCAAATCACGTAATACAACAACACTTGACGGAAACATCGGGGAGTCATGTTACAAATTGCTTACCACAACTGGTACATTTTGTTAACATCGTTTTACAATACAAAGAATACATGAATTTGTCTTTTGTTTAAAGAAGTCTAAGGTCCGAATGTGTTCCTATGTGTAGCGTGCTTGAATAATCAAGACCTGAAACATATGTGAAAAAGACGTCAACAAAGAATGCTAATGAATACATAGGTTTTGTTAGCCAAATTAATGGCAAAAGGTTTAGTATTGCAATACTTTGACAACTACGAGAGTCGTCAATTGAAAATGGACTCTTTGAAGCCAAGGAATGGCAAAAAGATTTAGCATTGCAATACATTCTCTTGATTGTGAAACTTGTGACAAAAGAGTTTTGCATATAGCAATATGATTATTACTAGGTAATTTTTATGTCATTGAAAATTGTACTTTAGTCTTTGTTACAGCATTGAAATCGGTCATAAACTTGTATGAGTAATATTAGAAACCAAATCAATGATTTATAATAATACTTTGGATATCCTTCTAAGAATCTAACATATAAAAATATGGAAGATTCTACAAGGATTTGGATAGTGAACATTAGAATAAACAAAACATAAAAATCCTAAAGTGATTCGGATAACGCTACAAGGGAAACACAATAGGAACATTTATATATAGGAAGTACCAGTGGCGTATCCACCATGTTCTTATGGTATTACACTCGTTTCGTTATCTAAATCACTACTAATCACATAAACACATAATAATCAACTTGGTCGTCAACTTCTACACACACATTAAAGTACACAAAGAATCCAATCAAGGACTTCAATTTAGTACTTTAAACATCCCACAAGAATCTAACTATGAAGATAGATAAATACTATAAGGATTCGGTTTGTTTACAGTGAATTATAACATACGCATTAAAGTACATAAAGAATCCAAACAAGGACTTCAATTTAGCACTATAAACACCCCACAAGAATCTAACTATGAAGATAGATAGATGCTATAAGGATTTGGTTCGGTCTCATTGAATAATAACATACGCATTAATGTACACAAATAATCCAATCAAGGACTTCAATTTAGCACTTTAAACATCCCACAAGAATCAATCTATGAAGATAGATAGTTGCTATAAGGATTTGGTTTGGTCTCAGTGAATCATAACATACGCATTAAAGTACACAAGAATCCAATCAAGGACTTCAATTTAGCACTTTAAACATCCCACAAGAATCAATCTATGAAGATAGATAGATGCTATAAGGATTTGGTTTGGTCACATTAAATCATTGAGTCATTGTTCACAAAATCCTAAATCCTAATGGTGATTCGGATAACGCCACGAAGGGTAATACAATTAGCACACTTATATATAGGAAGTATCAGCGGCGTATCCACCATGTCCTTATTATATTACTCTAGTTTCGTTATCTAGATCACCAACAATCTCTACACATAAACAACAACCATCGGCGTGTAAATAACTTCTAAGAAATCTCACTATGAAGATAGAAAGATTTAAGACTGTACTTTAAATATCCTACAAAAATCTAACTGTGAAGATAGATAGATCCTATAAGGATTTGGTTCGTGTTCTCAATCGTCGTGTTTTGCATAATAGGAATAATACACAAAAAGCACTTAGTAACACATATATGCCATACATTTGAGAAAAATTGATTACACATATGAATCACCCCAAAACATTTGAAAAACGTAAAATATGGGACTATGTACTCACTTGGGATTGCACATAGGTCTTGTTCAATTGATTAAACAAAGCTCAAAGGTTCAAGAGTTCAAGTGTTGAAGTGGTTCCTAGTGTATCGGATAACTACATGTTAGTGTGTCGAAACTAGAAAACGGAAGATCGGATAAAATGAGGTATATAAACCAAACAAGAGTTAGATCTTGTATAATGTGGTTCATAATACCATACATTGTGAATTGGAAGTGTTTCAAAGTGTTTTGACTTGTTATGACTCGTTAAAGTAGTTTACGCTACTTTAACGGGTCATTAGCGTAATTATATGTTCAGATGGTTAAATATGTCCTATGATAAGTCTTATATGCCAAAACATGTTTGATAATGTTGTAACATCAGTTTACATGTCAAAACTTTGGTTACATATGCTTAAAATCGATTTATGCGCAAAAAGGGTGTTTTGGTCATTTTTAAAGAACATAAAAGCGACTTATCATAAAACTAACCGAACCTTATGACCATAAGTTATAATCTCAGTAGGTTATTCCTTACGCAACTATGGTCACAAAAATGTGCTTGGTTAATTCTTAAGAATGACCAAACGGGTCGGATTCGAATGTCAAAGCGGTGGTCAAGACCGCTCGACTTACGACCCTAATAAAGCACTAAACTTGAAGTGACGAGTTAGACATGTTAAAACATGTCTAACTAACGTTATAAAGCTGATTTGGTATCAAAACTTGGAGTTTTGATAGCCGAAAATAGTTTCGTCATAAAATGCACATTATGCGTATCTTTGACCAAAACTTTAACTCGTCACTTCGAGTAGTAAACGTGGTAATCAGAAGGTGCAATCGCAAGGGATTATAACCTTCAAGATTACGATCACGTTGCAAAGTTCAATTGAAATTTGACTTGACCAAATATGGTCAGAACAGAAAGTCAAACTGTTTGACTTTTAGCTCAAAAATGACTAAATAAATGAAATAGACTAAGGGTGAGTACTTGTGTTTGAAAAACACTTAAGAACTCAGATAGGAGATCTCCAATTGCTGGAAACAACTCCAAGAAGATGGGAGGAAGAACTTGTGAATGAGCAAAGAAAAATGGTGAAAATGGCTTACTATTTATAGTTGTTTAGAAGCTCTAGGATCAACACAAGTGTCCTTAGAGGTGGCATGATTAGGAGGAAGGTCCTAACACTTGTTATTTGTAGGAAACAAGCTGGAAATTCGAGTTCTTGGGCTCCAAGGCAAAGGAAACAATGTGATGTCCAAGAAACTGCTGTTGGGCACCCTCTACAGACCGTAGAGGGTGTACACACGGTCCGCAATGGGGAGGCTGGGGCCAAGTTTCCTTATTTGGTAGGTTTGGCCCCTGGACTTGTTTTGTCGCGTTTTATCACTTTTAACCCCTTTTAGCCTAATGTTTAGGTTATATAAAGGTGTTATAGCATATGTAACTTGGATTTTTCCTGGAAATTTCATGGATGTCGGTTCTTTCGGTTGTACGGTTACGCGTTTCGCAAAATTACGTAAAACGCTATAACGAACACGAAAATGATCAAAATTGCGCAACGATTGACATTTTTGCATTCTCATCAATAGAATACAAGATTTTATTGAATACAAAAATATTTGGATTTGTATATTGTCACACCCCAACCTATGGCGGAAACATGGGGATGAGACGAACAAATTGCTCAAAACATCATAACACTATGTGACAATATAAATTAAATTGAATTTCATAAATTGCTAAAGTATAATACAAGAAATCAACATAAACAACATCGTTTCGAATATACACAACAAAATAGTTTAATCTAAGTGTGTTTCTAAGTCCACTTAAATCTTGTTTCTTCACTTAGCATCATCTTGTCTATCATCATGCAACATGTATTAAAATACAATCAACCAAAAATTGGCGAGTATACAAGTTTGATACATAGTATAACATAGAATAAAATTGTTTAACATGTTCATATCCCATATAAATAACATGATGCAAGTTACTAATACGCTGAAACGGTGTCACTATATGTTCAAACCCTATAATACAATGCGTTAAATTAGCCTATCCCAAAAAATAACGGGAGGTAACATGTTTAACTTAACAATACCCCGAGACTAGTGGGCGGTGCATTACTCCTATAGTTCTATAATTGTTAAGGTGGGCTTGTACGAAGTTAATGAGCATATAGACACTAATAGTTTACATAACATATGAGATTAATAAGCATCAAATCGTTCATAGACTAACTCCCAATTGACTAGCGGGAGGTGAACATGTTTACATGTGGATAGAATATGATTCAAATAGTTTCAAGTGTTTAGTATTTTTACATAGAATACATGTTGCACCCAAAGTGTTAAAACAAAAATGGGATCGAGTATACTCACAGTTTTGCGTAGGAAGTACACTTAAACAGCGAGGAAAGTTAGTGGAGTCTCGAGATCACGAGTGCTTGCGTTTGCGTTCCTTGTAAAATAACGCACGAGAGAAGCCGAACGAACGGGAGCGAGTATCCTAAATGTGGAATACCATACGAGAGACGATTTAATAACTATAAGTTAAATAATTTCCTAATATTCAAGATTTTTAAGTTAATTAATTAGATATTATAATTTATTACATTTTTAACCTTTAATGTATTAAAGGAATTATAATGAATTCCTAATTCTTAATGTTATTATAAATTTTAATGGTTAATTTAAGAAAAAAAAATGAATTTGCAAAAAGGAAACTGTTATTTATTAAGTTATAGTTAAAAAAAAGAAATTAAATAAAGGAAGCAAATTGTTATTCATATAGAATTTGTGGCTTAAAAAAAAGAAAAACAAATGATCTAGATAAACCACAAAAACCGGCCCTAACTGGGCTCGAACTCGTGACCTTCCGTTTACGTGCACCCGTCCCTTCCACTGGGAGAACTGTCTAACCTGGTTAATATTTTGATTTTTTAATTCTCTTATATTCAAACTGAGTTAAATCCTTTTATTGCTTGTTACACATACACCAATGGACTACTCAAATTGTTATTAATGAAACTATAATTGTAAGAACTTATATAGATTTTAAGTTGAATGATATATTGGTTACTTATGTTAACAGTTGTCTCCCAACTGTAAGTAAACTATTATAAGGTAATTCAATTTTATTAAAACTAATGGAATAAACAATGTATAGTATAAAGATACGTATATGGAGACCCTCTAATTGTTCAACTTCTTTTCATTAACGCCACTCAACCAAATTATTTATAGAATCAAACCAGACACTTATTAGACAAAAAAAAAAATACGTTTTAAGAAGAAGAGAGTGCAGGTGCAGCGACAAAAACGAGGGTCCGAGTTCGAACCCGTGACCTCTGTGTTCGATTAGTCAATACCCAGACAACCATTAAGCCAAAGTAGCATTTGTGTTTTTGAAATTGATTATGTTCTTATTCGATTTGAATGCTTGGTATTAGTCGTCATCTTCATATGCACAGAACCCCAACCATACATAACCCACCACTGATGTTTAGATTTTGTAGTTGGTAAACATTACAGTAGTTATGTAATCAAATAAAACAAACAGAAAAACAAAAATGAATTGACAGAGAATGAAAGGAAATACCGAAACGAAAAAAAAGAAGGCTGCGGGTTCCGATCGTCTTCTCCGATGTATGTCGTTTGCTCCGGTGACGTCTCCGGTGGGCTCCAATCTCCGGCGAACGTGCTGATGGTTCGGAGAGGATTATTTTTTTTGTGCAAGTGTCGGAACAGGGCTGGTGCATCCTTTTATTAAAGTTGTATGAAGATACATGTCCGAGACCGGACATGATCCCTGGGACGAACCAGACTCCACTTGGACGGACATCTGAAACATATCCGTTCCGTATCAAGAACCTTCGAAGACGAACCTCCGTTCAAGTGCGTCTGGACGGATGATGTCATCTCAGTTGACTACTATAAATACCCCATCACGTACAAAGCCAAGTACGATTTTTCTGAACCTTCGTCCTTACTTTCTCTCTCTACCAATACTTATCCTCACGCCGGAGGGTGGTCACAGAGGGGCCCTCCCATCTCTGCGGTGAGCCTAACGGTTTTCTGTTTTGCAGGACTGTTCTTCAAGCCCTCTTACAAGATCCAAACCCTCGTTTACAGGCTCCGGCCTAAACACGATTCTTTGGTTCTTCAATTGGCGCCATCCGATCTCAAAGCTCTTAGTCCTTCACTCTGGTGAATTTCTTGAGCAAAGAACTGACAAATGGCGGCCTCAGGTTCTGTGAATCTGGGATCCACAACTGTTAGTACACAAACTACAGCACCAGCAAGTACCGTTTCCATAACCTCAGTTGCCTTAAGCTCAGGACAGGGAACAACCTTGCCATTTGTTCTAATCCCTACTTCGCAAACATCTGAGTTTGATGCGGAGTTTCTCTCCAAAAATGCAAGTCTTCTGCGACGATTGAAAGCACAACAGGCTAGAGATGAAAAAATCCTCGGTTTACGAACCAGGTTGTTTCAAGAAGAAGCTCCGGTAAGGACCATGGGTCCTACAATGTTTACCCCTCCTACTTTTTCCACAGTTGTCACCTCGGAAATTTACACTGGGTACGTGCAGGGTTCGTCCGGACCATCGCCAGCAATGGCAATACGAAATGAAGCACAGATGGACATAGTTAATGATCCGGAACTCACCAAACCGTATCACCCAGTTTCCATGACTGCCAAGTCAAAGTTTAGCGCTCGCATCACACATGCCAAGCTTCCTCCGAAGCTCAAAATGCCAACAACAGTAAAAAAGTATGATGGTACAACTGACCCAGATGATCATATGTTCGATTTCGACGGAGCCGCACGAGTAGAACAGTGGCCGATGCCAGCGTGGTGTTTCATGTTCGCGCAAACACTAACCGGAGCTGCTCGAGTGTGGTTTGATGCGCTGAATGAGGGTGAGATCAACGATTTTGAAGAGTTCCGAAGATTATTTCTCCAAAATTTTAGCCAGCAAAGGAACTACTCCAAAGAAATCACCGAAGTTCACAACATTCGAAAGGACGGAGAATCTTTGGATAGTTTCATTGACCGGTTTAACCAGGAGAGTATGCAGATCAGTGGGGTAGTTGATCAGCTAAGGATCTCCGGATTCTGTCACGGAGTCCGGAACAATCAGTTGGTCGAAAAATTACATGAAAATCTCCCAAAGACGATGGAGGTACTCATGGAACGAGTCAGAGCTTTTGCTCGAGGCAAAAACGCATGTAACCCAGCTCCGGAGTCAGATCACAAGATGTCTTCCTGGAAGAAAAATGGTGGGTCGGTGTTTGATAAAACTCCATCTGGGAATAGGGGACGATCGCACCCCTACAGCAGGAACGACAGACCTCCACGTGGAAGAAGTTCCGGGTCAAGATTTTACAACTTATCGGATCTTTCCAAAACTCCCAGTGAAATTCTCAGTGCGGAAGGGGCAAACTTCCCTAACTCCGAAACCCGGGTGATAAGAATTCCAAGAAATACTGTGACTACCATCATGCTCGAGGTCACAACACAGATGATTGCTGGTCCTTGAAACAAGAAATAGAAAAAGCAGTGCGATCCGGAAAGCTGTCGCATCTAGTGAAAGAAGTGAAGGAAGGAAAATCTTCGGGAAATTCAGGAGATAATCCGAACAACCAGCCGGCAATTTGTATGATCAGAAGAGCAGACAGCCAAGGCATCAAGCGATCCAGTCACCACATGGCCGCTTGGATGCAGCAACCCATTGCTTTTCCTCCTATCAACCCGGAAGAAATCAAGGATGGACCAATCATAGTGTCTGCAATCATAGCAGGTCACAAGGTCCGGAGAATTTATGTTGACAGCGGAAGTGCTACCGAAATCATGTATAAGCAGTGTTTTCAACAGCTAGCTCCACAGACCAAGGCAAAATTGATCCAAGTCTCAATGCCATTGGTAAGTTTCTCCGGAGAGGTGGTGCAGCCCATAGGGCAAATTACTTTGCCGAAAACGTTAGGAGACGGAAGTTTGGTCCGAACAGTCAACTTGACGTATCTGGTAGTAGAAGTAAGGTCCGTCCATAATGTTATTCTAGGGAGGCCCGGTATGTGTGCCTTTGGTATCATCAGTTCTACCATTCATGGATCATTAAAATTCCCCACCGAAGCAGGAGTGGCAACTCTGCACTCCGAATCAACGATCTACGTAGCCGAAATACGACAAAGCAAGGGTGCTGACAAGCCTCCGAATCTCCTCACAGAAGAATGGGCCATCCATCCGCACTTCCCAGAGCAAAAAATTGCAGTCGGAGCTCAACTTCCTGAGCGCACTAAAAAGAAGTTGTGGAAGCTTTTATCTAATTCTCCTTTTGTGTTTGCCTGGCAAACCTCTGATATGGTGGGAGTTCCTCGATGTTTAGCTGAACATAAGTTGAAAGTGTCGCATTCAGCAAAGCCAGTAGCTCAAAGAAAAAGAAACATGGCTCCAGCCCGAAATAAAGCAATCTCCGAGGATGTACGAAAGTTGTTAAGTGCCGGAATCATCCGGGAAGTACATTACCAGACCTGGGTTTCTAACCCAGTGATGGTAACCAAGAAAGATAAAACCTGGAGAATGTGCGTAGACTTTTCCGATTTAAACAACGCGTGTCCGAAGGATTGTTATCCCTTACCAGAGATCGATCTAAAGATTGACTCCCTTTCCAGCTTTCGTCTTAAATGCTTCTTGGACGCATATAAAGGCTATCATCAGATACAGATGGCTTTAGAAGACGAAGATAAGACAGCGTTCGTAACCAATGAAGGGCTTTTTTGTTATACCAAAATGCCGTTCGGATTGAAAAACGCCGGAGCCACGTATCAGAGGCTGATGGATAAGGCATTCAAGGACCAGATCGGAAGGAACTTAGAAATTTATGTGGACGACCTGGTCATAAAAAGTCAGGCCGAAGATAACATGATTGACGACATATTCGAAACCTTCACCAGGCTTCGGAGTATCAATCTTAAACTTAATCCCAAAAAATGCTCTTTTGGTTTAGAAGAAGGAAAGTTTCTCGATGTATGGATAACCCAGTCCGGAATCCAGGCACATCCGGATAAAATCAAAGCGGTAGTCTCCATGCAACCTCCCAAAACTGTCAAAGAAATTCAGTCGCTAAACGGAAAACTCGTTGCTCTTCATCGTTTTGTTTCAAAAGCGGCTGATCGCTCTATTCCTTTCATGAATGTGTTGAAAAAACGAACGGGAAAAGGCCAAATAGAGTGGACACCAGAAGCTGATTCGGCATTTCAGGAGCTGAAAGTCTGTCTGGGATCCTTGCCCACCCTAACCGCTCCAATTGCCGGAGAAACTGTTACGGTGTATCTCTCCGCCTCTCATATCGCTATAAGTGCAGTACTCGTAGTACATCGGAATCAAGCACAAATCCCGGTCTACTACGTAAGCCGCATCCTGAAAGATTATGAAACTCGGTACCCGATGATCGAAAAGTTAGCACTCGCCTTGGTACATGCCTCTAGACGCCTCCGAAGATACTTCCAAGCTTTCAATATAGAAGTGCAGACTGATCTCCAGATCCAACAAATTCTTAGAAAGCCAGAGGTCTCCGGACGTCTCACTAAGTGGGCAATTGAACTCAGCGCTTTCGATATCACCTATCGTACCAGAGGTCCGGTGAAAGGCCAGGCGGTGGCAGATTTCCTCACGGAGGTCCCAACCGGAGAGAGCACCAAAGAAAAATCCGCCCTACCAAGGTTATGGAACTTATATACGGATGGAGCCTCCAGTAAAGAAGGGTCGGGGGCAGGGTTAATCCTTATAGATCCAGAAGGGATAGAGTACACTTATGCTTTACGATTCGAGTTTAAAACTTCAAACAATGAAGCAGAATACGAGGCTCTCCTTGCAGGTCTCCAAACCGCTGCCAAAGTCGGCGCAACCTCCGTACTAGCACATGTTGATTCATTGTTGGTAGCCAATCAAGCCAGCGGAGAGTATGAAGCACGAGAGGATAACATGGTTCGGTATCTCCAACAAGTCAACAGTTTAATCTCCACTTTCGACTCTTGCAAGATAGTACACATACCTCGGAGTAAGAATAAAAAGGCTGATGCCTTAAGCAAGCTTGCTTCCGTAGCATTCTGTCATCTATCTAAAGAAGTTTTAGTCGAAACCTTGCAAGCCCCGGCCATCCAACAGACGGGGTCGGTCATGTCAGTTTCCGTGATAGAAAAATCATGGATGACCCCGATTGTGGATTACTTGGAAGAAGGAACGCTCCCAGAAGACAAAGCTCAGGCCCGGAAGCTAAAGGTAAAAGCGTTGCAGTATCAGATCCACGATGGGCAACTTTACCGAAAGACCTTTTTAGCTCCGCTCCTGAAATGCTTAACACCGGAGGAAGCCAGCTACGTCATAAGAGAAATCCATTGGGGAATATGTGGCATCCACGCCGGTCCGAGGATGGTCATAGCTAAAGCCATGAACGCCGGATATTTCTGGCCGGGTATGCATCAAAGCGCGGTCAACGAGCTTCAATCATGTGAAGACTTCCAGCGACACGCTCCCATTAGCCATCGAGCCAAGAACAACCTCGTTCCTGTAACATCGGCATGGCCGTTCCAGAAATGGGGGATTGACATTGTGGGTCCTTTCCCTGTTTCCACCGGAGGGGTAAGGTTCTTGTTGGTTGCCATTGACTATTTTACAAAATGGGTCGAAGCCAAACCCCTCCGGACCATCACTGGAGAACAAGTGCTGAGGTTTGTTTGGGAAAACATAGTGTGCAGATACGGGATGCCGCTATGTATAGTCAGTGATAACGGGAAACAGTTCGCCGAGAAACCATTCAAGACATGGTGCGAAAGAATGTGTATTGAGCAAAGTTTTGCTTCGGTTTCCCATCCCCAGGCCAATGGGCAAGTAGAAAGAGCCAACCGCAGCATTGTGGAGGGCATTAAAAAACGCTTGGGGAAGGAAGGCGTCTCATGGGCAGATGAACTTCCACACGTCCTATGGGCCCACCGAACGATGCCGAAGACAAGCAATAGGGAAACTCCCTTCAGCTTAACATACGGTACCGAAGCAGTTATTCCCGCTGAAGTAGGGATACCTACTCCCCGCATGCAGCTGAGTCAAGAAGAAAACGAACAGTAACTCCTTCTGAACCTGGATATAGCCGAAGAAAGGAGAGAGCTTGCGGCGATCCGAGAAGCGAAATATAAAAAAGAGTTGGAAAAACATTACAACTCAAAAGTGAAGGAGATCCGGTTCAAAGTCGGGGACTACGTCATGCGGAGTAATGAAGCAAGTTGAGTTGAAGGCACGGGAAAAATGGCACCAAAGTGGGAAGGTCCTTACCTGATCAACACCGCAGGAAAGGACGGTGCATATACGCTCAAGAAAATGGACGGGACCCTCATCCCACGCACATGGAACGGAGCTCACTTAAAAAAGTGTTTTCTTTAAAAAAGTTTCTTATTTTAAAATAAGATTGTAATACGGAAGCTACGGCCTCCGTCACTTTTTCTATTTTCCTGTAAAGCGGATGGTTATGCCCGCACCGAACAAATTATAAATTCCAAAGACCGTGGAGGGTTTTACCCACGGATTGCATAAAATGTTTTTACTATGTCAATCGGAGAAGCACAACTCCGGATAAGAAAATAGAATAAAAAAAAATTTTCTATCTTTAACAACGTTGCAACACAAGTATAATTTTCGGCCGAACTAGGGATGCTAACCCTAAAAGGTGAGGACGAACTGGCCTCGTTCGTGCTTTTCCTTCACTAAAAAATTATCCTAAATAAAATAAATCAGATCCGCGCCTTTAAAATGAACGTTCAAGAAAAAAGAAAATGTAAAACACAAAACATGGACGCATGTATAAACAAGTGATTACATCAAAAATTACCGGACTTGCATAAACCGGAAATTACAGAATCATTTACAAAGGATAATTGTTCGAACATCAGTAAAAGCATCATTACATTTAAAATAAGGTGCATGCCCCAAATTGCCGGACATGTCCACCTTCCAAAGAACTAAGTCAAAAACTTCCCAGGTGCATACCCCAAGGAGCCGGGCATGTCCACCTTACTCATTCGGAGAATCGTCGTTTGCAAAACGTAGAGCTTTTTTTATCTCGGAAAGGGGCGCATCGCCAAGCTTCGGAAGATCCTCTATCACCGGGAACTTAAGAGTGTCAAAGCAAGCAATTGCTATATTAAGCTCCTCCGTGGCATGACGATTCAATATCGGAACATCTTTATAAGGGGTCTTTTTCTGCAAAGCATGTACATAACCAGCATGCAGACCGGAGTTGATACCCACCGCACTCATTGCATTATTAACTCCAGCCACTGCGGCAGTCATTTCCTTACCTTTATGGATGTTCTTCACCAAAAGCTTGGCCCCCTCCGAAAGCATCCAAACCTTCGTTTCCTGAAGATCGTCCACTTTACCTCTCAAGGAAGCATTCTCGGCTTCCATATTTTCTTCACGACCTTTCATCTCCTCAATACGGTCCTTTAGATCAGCTTCCCCTGATTTAAGCGCATCCCACTCTGGAAAAAGTGTTAGAAAAACAGGAGAAATAAGAAACAATTAAACCAGAAAAAGGACGTACCAGCCATCATACTCTCATAAGCAAGACGAGCCTTAGTGAGAGATTCCTCCACCTTCGCCAAAACTATCTTATGCTCTTCATCCTTCAGCCTCATCGATTCGGAGAATGCCTTGAACTCCGAAGAAATCTTATCTCTGTCTTCCGCAGCAGCAGCAGTCGCTTGAGACGATTGATTCTGGGCGGTCAAGGACTTAACCTTTTCTTGCTGAGTTTGAACATCTTGGGTCAGCTGGGTGATTTTCTTCTCTGCGTCCGGTGACCTTGAAACCTTCCGCTTCAAAGAGCGAGTTTCTTTCTCCAAATTCTCCCGAACCGATTCCGCTTCTACCCACCGACGATAGAGCTCCGTCACAAAGATGTTTGATTGGGCTTGGTTAGTCAAAACCGCAGCCCCTAGATCTGGGTTCTTCATCTTCCGGCTCCTGGCATGATTTATCGGAGTGTTTATATTGAAAAGCATAGTCCTGGCAACCAAAGTATCCATCACCGAGTCTTTGTTCCGGATGTCCCAATCAGGAATAAATTTTTCTTCAGTAGTTGCTGGGTCAATCTCCATATCATCCGAAAACAAATCCGCATATCGAAAAAAGGACATCAACTCAGGTCCGAACCAAGATGAGGGAAGCGAAGACACTTGATCTTCCTCATCATCTATAAAACAGTCCGGACCCAAGGATGAGCCCAAACGCGTACCTGAAAAAGTCACCACCTTCGGCTCACTATGAGTTTTTCCCTTATCCACACCCACCGGATTCTCCACCTCCATGCTCTCTACTTCACTGTCAGGAACAAAGCCACCTGAATATACAGGGGTCGGTTTATTACGGGCCAGTGCGGCCTCCTCCCTAGAAAATTTACCTCCGGTAAGATGCTCATCCAGCTCTTCCATTAAGTTACCTTCGGAGTGGGAATCTTTCTTTGTTTTCTTCGACTTCGGCAATGGAAGAGGATCGGTGGAGCGTATCTGAACCGGCTCATTCTTCCTCTTACGAGATCGAACCTTCAGGTCAGCACCCAGCTCAGTACCCTTGCTTTTCAAAGTAGAAGGATGATATTGAAGGGCCTCGTCCAAACTGCGAAACTCCATATCACTATCCACGTCATCAAGAATTGATCTCTTAACAGACTGGGATCCGAACGAGCCAGCAGCTTCCTTCGTAGATTTCGGAACGAAAGAAGCAGTCTCAGCAGCAACTTGTTCAGGAATATCCTGAGGAATAGAAGAAGTTGCTTCGGCAGCAGAGGGCCCAGTCGCGTCTTGAACAACCTCCAGACGAATCGGTAGAGCCGAAGGTGCCACCTGTTTCATTAACGGAACATCCTCCTCACCTTGCTCCCCAAAGTCAAAGTAAAAAACATCCATGTTCGGAACCTTTAGGGCATCAAGAAGAGACAATGCGGCACCTGCATTCCCAAAACAAAAAGAAAGTTAGCAAAACAAATAAGTAATGGTGCCGAAGGGGACGTAAAGGGCCGAAACTTACGATCACGCTTTCGGCGAATAATCGGCCAATCCCTATCCCCTTGGGCCCAGGAAAAACTAACTCGGCCTAACCAAAGGAAATGCTCGGGAAGGGGACGAATGGGAGATTTATGCTCAATCAGGGCATGGACAAGACTTTCATCAAAGACAAAGTTTTCATCAAGATCGAAGGACATCGTCTGATCTTTGAAACGCCACGTCATATCCTCCGGAAGACAGCGGTCGTCCAGCCAGAAAAAATTGTCCTTCCAATTTTTGAGGCTAGACCGCTCGCCGGAGGATGGGGAAGGGACATTCTTTCGGTGCGCGAATGTATACCAATCTTCGGCCGTAATAAACTCGTAAAAATATCGAAAAACATTCAGGTCCGGTTTCTGGTCTAAGGCTCGGCAAGAAATTTCAAAATGATTAATACGGCTAAGACCGAATGGGTTAACCTGACAAATATGAACCCTAAAAAATTGTAAAACCCTAATCAAAAAACGAGAGAAAGGGACCCTATAATTCGCGAAATTGCAGACGCGAGTATAAAAGGGAAACTTCCCTTGACGGAATGGATATATGGCTTCCCTTTCGGAAGGAAGGATCGGGTGAAGATCTAAAGGAATCCTATAATCTCTAATGAACTTATCCAACTGACGTTGGGTAAGCACGCTCACGCTCTCCGACAGATTCTCCTTACCAGGAGCCATACCTTTAAAAAAGTAAAAAGGAAAGGGAGGCACCTTTCTTTGAAGAAGAAGAAGAGATTAGAGAGGATAACAGTAGAGAAGATGAAAAAGGAGAGAAAGAAAGGGTAAAAATGAAGTGGTAAAAACCAAATTTATAGAAAAAGTAAGTCGGTTTGGGGGGCCATCATGTCAACCGTCACTTCCCACGATTCCCAACACGGGGTTCGCTACCGTCACCAGTAGGTGACTGACGGTCAATATGATGAGAGTCACCCACACCATTCAAAAAATGCCACGTCATCAATCCAAGACCACTCCAGCGGCGACACGTCATCCGAGTAGGACAAAAAGGTTGAAATAATAGTCTGCTAAGTCTTTACAAAGGCTTACCAAACTAGGGGACTTGAAGATACATGTCCGAGACCGGACATGATCCCTGGGACGAACCAGACTCCACTTGGACGGACATCTGAAACATGTCCGTTCCGTATCAAGAACCTTCGAAGACGAACCTCCGTTCAAGTGCGTCTGGACGGATGATGTCATCTCAGTTGACTACTATAAATACCCCATCAAGTACAAAGCCAAGTACGATTTTTCTGAACCTTCGTCCTTACTTTCTCTCTCTACTTTCTCTCTCTACCAATACTTATCCTCACGCCGGAGGGTGGTCGCAGAGGGGCCCTCCCATCTCTGCGGCGAGCCTAACGGTTTTCTGTTTTGCAGGACTGTTCTTCAAGCCCTCTTACAAGATCCAAACCCTCGTTTACAGGCTCCGGCCTAAACACGATTCTTTGGTTCTTCATTGTAATACTCCCATAATTTTGTTTTCGATAATCTTGTATTTGCCGATTTCAAGATATGAGAACATGGTCAACATAAATGACTAGATTCATTCTACGTAAACATGGATGATGGATAGGGTTTTGTATAGTTGCAGAGATGTAAAGGTGCATTTGGGAGGGAAAGATCCTTGGGAGCGGCCGATCAAAATGAGTGGGGATTAGGGTTTGGCTAACTTTTTATAATTAGGTTTGGTTAGTGGGCTTCCCGTGTTTTGAGTGGCCTAGAAATTTCTGAAAGTTGTCATAAATTATTGTTTTAAAAATCAAGAGACGTAAAATAGTGTCGGTGATTGCGTTTGCGCGTTCGTTCGTTAATGACGGTAAAAATCGTGCGTCGTTGTCGTTTCTAGTCGGTTTTTTTATCCGATTTCGACTGTGATTCTAAAAAAAACGAACACGTATTTTCTAAAAAAACATGGAAATAGGGAAATACGAGGCGTTACAGTCTCCCCTCCTTTAGGAAATTTCGTCCCGAAATTTGTTCAGAAGTAATACTTGAAAGGGTTTTGGCAAACAGAAGAGGATTGTTTAAAATTGAGGCTTTGAATTTTGAGACGTTTTGAAAAGTATGAAATTTGAGGAATGAAAAGATAGGTTGTAAAAGGAGTTTGTTTGGCTGAAAATGGATTGAGATATTAAGTATAAGTAAAAAAATGTGGACGTGTGTCTATAGGCAAAGTGAGTTTAAATAGTTTTGAATAAAACCAATTTGGAGATGTATATATAAAATGTGTCGTGTTAAGAAGAAATTTTGTACAAAACGGTTTGTATTTTGATGAAAAGTGTGGTAGTTTGCTTGGAAAGTTTAAGAATAGTACTAAATCGCATTTTTGCATAAAATTGTTTATTGCGAGGAACGAGAAGGTTTGACATCATACATAAAACGCTGTTGGAGGTAATGGCCTACTACGTGTCTTTTCACGTAAACAAGAATGGAAGATAGTCTTAAAGCAAGAAAGTATTTTGGGTTTTGAACCTTTAAACCGATTGATGGTAAATGAGGTTTGTATAAAAGACAAGGAATAACGGGGAATAATGGAGGTATAGGTGTGAACAATTGATCTAAGGAATGAATACGAGTATAAGGATGGCATAAGTATTGGATAAACGAAAGCGATGTGTTAAGAATGAAGTCTCATCGTGGATAATCGGATAAGTTGCGTTTGTGAGTTTGTTTAACGTTGAATTGGGTCTAAAGGGTCTGCAAAACACTGAATTAATCATAGCACGTTTTACAAAAGAATGGTAACATGGTGAAAACACTTATGTATAGGAAGTACCAGTGGCGTATCCACCATGTTTTAACCACATTACTTCCGTTTCGTATTCGGTGTCATGTTACGTTTCGTGTCTTACTATACCCAGTAGTACACTCTATGGTTCTCATACACCTAATTACTAAAATCCTGTGTGCACCCGCGATTATACCAATCGTCGCATGATCCGCATAGCTTGTACTAGTTGCGTATGAATTAAGGTATACATAAATTCTGAAAATAAGATTGCGTGTGTATAGAAATGTCGCATATAAGCACGTTTGTGTTCCAATTAGTATAAGACTAACGTAAGCGAATCCCTCGGGTTTCGCTCGCGCACAGGTGCGAGTGTATAAATTCTTAGTAAAAAGCATGAGCATAGTATAAGTTTAAATATGAACACGCATGTGAGCATAAACATAAAACGCATGTCAAGAGTATGAGCACAAGTATAAGCATAACATGTATGAAAAATGAGTACAAATGTGAGTAAAATTTGAGCACAAACGAATGACGTGAGTATAAACACAATTTGTATAAATGAGAGTATAAACATAAGTACGAGTATAACATAAATCGTATAAATGAGAGTATAAACACAAGTACGAGTGTGAATACGAGTAAAAATATGAACACAAAACGTGTGAGTATGAATACGAGTATAAGTATGAGTATGAACATAATACGAACGTGAATATAAGTATAAATCATGAATGTTCGCGTATGTATAGAATGTATGAGTATGAATATAAGTCTAGAAATAATTGTATAAGTATGAACAAAGTGTATGAACGTGAAGATAAGTGTAAGCATAAATGAATAAATATGCGTAAAACATGATTGTGAATGTTAGTGTAACCATAATTGTATAGGTGTAGGTGTAAGTGAAATGTATGAGATAAATGTGAATGTGAATATGACTATAGGTGTAAAACATGTTTAAGTATGAAAAATGTACGAGTGGAAACATGAATGTGAACATTAGTATAAACGTAAACGAGGGGAAATGAATATAAGTACCAACGTATAATGCATGAATGTGTATATGGGTATAAATATATATATACAAACGAAATTGTATAAGTGTGGTTATAAACGTAAATGTATGAATTTTGAATTATAAACATAAATGTGTAAGTATGGATATAAGTGTAGACATAAAATGTATAAATATGAGTGTAAGAAATAATGATTTTGTTCGTAACATTAATAAAAATTTACGAATTAAGGCACGTAAAAGACTAAGAAGGTTTGAGTAAGAAAGAGAGAGAAAATGAGTGGTATGCATGAGATTGTTCTGAGATATTGGCTAAAACGTGTAAAATGACATGTGCGTGTAGTCGCTTGAGCAAAATTGAATCAAAATAGATTAAGTCGAACTGGGAATGTAGAGTCTAGTTTGTGCAAGTGAAGAGGATATAAAACATCCATTGGTTGCGTGAAATGGTACTTTGTAAAAGAATGAAAATGCTACTCTTGTTTTGAAAGAATTTACATAAGTTGAAAATTTTTGGTTCTTATGAAGTTTCCTTGCCCACATGTTTTAAATTCATTTGACGTATCGAGTAATGCTTGAAAAGGTTCTAGAAGTTAATGAGGTTACATCGTTTTAAATAACTTTTCATTAAAGAAGAAATTTGAAGTTTAGAGGTCATTGTGAAAACGTTGATCCTTAGAAAAAAAAAAGGAAATTTGGTATATGAGCTTAGTGATCGTGAAAAGTGTTCTCAATAAAATACTTTGTTGATTTTGGTAAAATTAAAAGTTTTGGTAAACGATCTTATAATATTTTGTAATATTTTATATGTGTGTACGAAAAGTTGGTTTGATTTTCAATAAAAGTCTTTGGTATAATGAGATGAACGTGTTTTAATAATTATATTGAGTACGAATTTTTCGTGGGCAATGGGTGTGTTAGGCCGACTAAATTGACGAGTAGCATTTTGTAACATTTTGAAAATCGAGGATCAAGCGTTTATGGTCATTTTAAAATTTTGTGTATGCAAGTGATGCGAAAATAGGTTGTAGGATAAGAGTACGTTTAAATAAACAATGCATTTTGAAATAAGTAGGAATTTGACTAACGATGTGGATATAAACATGATCGTGTTTACATAACAGAGTCTATGAAAAGAAAGTCTTGGTAACGATCACCTAGGTAAGGGAATCACCCCTAACTCGTTGGTGAGATCGTTGTAAGGAGATTAAGAAGACGGAGTTAGTCATCAAGGTAAGGAAATCACTCCTATCTTGGTGACATGTCTCCATTTGTTGTTGCAAAAAGTGTAAATAAAATTACGTGAGATTAATAATGTATAGTTATATGAAAAGTAATAGTATGATATATGTGCAAAAGTGAAATCTCAAAAGGTTCAAAATTTGACAAGAGAGAATTTCATCATAAAGGATCGAAAATAATAAAACGTAAGTTCGATTAAAACTTGGATGGTTCCAAAGCGGAACGTTGACTAACCAAAGTGGTCGAAAAGTCTTTTGAATTTGAGAAGCATGCTTTGGCCTAATAGGTGGTATACTCTCGCCGACACGTCGGTTAATAGTATTCACCCTTCCGGTTACTACATGTCTCAATTCTTTATGAAAATCAAGGATTGGGACTAATCGACGAGATGCGTGTTTCACCCCTAACTTGACGATTTCGTACCCTAAGTGCGGTTGGTACTCATCGAGTCAAAATTAAATGTCGACACATTGACGAGGTTCCACTAGAATTTGAAATTGCAATTCTTCATCAAGGTGATGATTTCACTCCTAACTTGATGACAAATTTCGTGTAAATAGACTAGGTAGATTGAGAGCCATTCACCAAATTGTGGGTTTCACGCCTAGTTTAGTGAAATCCTCTCGTTTGTATAATGCGAGTGTTTTTTAGTTTAGTGGAAATCGAGTAAAATATGTGAGAAAGATGTGTGTTATAGATTAAACCAACAATTATAAACATGTCAGGAATAGCACATAAGGAATGGAATAATAAAACATGTATTAACACATAATAAAACAAGTATTAACACATAAGAATAGCATGTCAAGTATAATACATAAACATAAAATGACATATATGTTTAAAAGGCTCAAAGAGAATAAATAAGAAACACATAAAGTGGCATGCATGTAGTTTCAAGAAAAACATAAGAATAAGGCTCTAAAACTATAGATTAGGTAAAAGCATTCCTACTTTTCCTAATTCCCTATAGTTATGGCTCTGATACCAATCTGTCACACCCCAACCGATGGCGAAAACATCGGGATGAGACGAACAAATTGCTCAAAACATCATAACACTATGTGACAATATAAATTAAATTGAATTTCATAAATTGCTAAAGTATAATACAAGAAATCAACATAAACAACATCGTTTCGAATATACACAACAAAATAGTTTAATCTAAGTGTGTTTCTAAGTCGACTTAAATCTTGTTTCTTCACTTAGCATCATCTTGTCTATCATCATGCAACATGTATTAAAATACAATCAACCAAAAGTTGGTGAGTATACAAGTTTGATACATAGTATAACATAGAATAAAATTGTTTAACATGTTCATATCCCATATAAATCTCATGATGCAAGTTACTAATACGCTGAAACGGTGTCACTATATGTTCAAACCCTAGAATACAATGCGTTAAAATAGCCTATCCCAAAGAATAACGGGAGGTAACATGTTTAACTTAACAATACCCCGAGACTAGTGGGCGATGCATTACTCCTATAGCGCTATAATTGTTAAGGTGGGCTTGTACGAAGTTAATGAGCATATAGACACTAATAGTTTACATAGCATATGAGATTAGCAAGCATCAAATGACTAACTCCCAATAGACTAGCGGGAGGTGAACATGTTTACATGTGGATAGAATATTATTCAAATAGTTTCAAGTGTTTAGTACTTTTACATAGAATACATGTTGCACCCAAAGTGTTAAAACAAAAATGGGATCGAGTATACTCATAGTTTTGCATAGGAAGTACACTTAAACAGCAAGGAAAGTTGGTGGAGTCTCGAGATCACGAATGGTTGCGTTTGCGATTCCTTGTAAAATAATGCACGAGAGAAGCCGAACGAACGGGAGCGAGTATCCTAAATGTGGAATACCACACGAGAGACGATTTAATTACTATAAGTTAACTAATTTCCTAATATTTAAGATTTATAAGTTAATTAATTAGATATTACAATTTATTACATTTTTAACCTTTAATGTATTAAAGGAATTATAATGAATTACTAATTATTAATGCTATTATAAATTTTAATGGTTAGTTTAAGAAAAAAAAATGAATTTGCAAAAAGGAAACTATTATTTATTAAGTTATAGTTAAAAAAAAGAAATTAAATAAAGGAAGTAAACTGTTATTCATATAGAATTTGTGGCTTAAAAAAAGAAAAAAATGATCTAGATAAACCCCAAAAACTTGCCCTAACTGGGCTCGAACTCGTGACCTTCCGTTTACACACCCGTCCCTTCCACTGGGAGAAGTGTCTAACCTGGCTAATATTTTGATTTTTTAATCCTCTTATATTCAAACTGAGTTACATCCTTTTGTTGCTTGTTACACACACACACCAATGGACTACTCAAATTATTCTTGATGAAACTATAATTGTAAGAACTTATATAGATTTTAAGTTGAATCATATATTGGTTACTGATGTTAGCAGTTGTCTCCCAACTATAAGTAAACTATTATAAGGTAATTCAATTTTACTAAAACTAATGGAATAAACAATATATAGTATAAAGATACGTATATGGAGACCATCTAAATGTTCAACTTTTTTTCATTAACGCCACTCAACCAAATTATTGATATTATTTTATAGAATCAAACACTTATTAGACAAAAAAAAATACGTGTGAAGAAGAAGAGAGTGCAGGTGCAGCGATAAAAAGGAGGGTCCGGGTTCAAACTCATGACCTCTGTGTTCGATTAGTCAACAACCAGACAACCATTAAGCCAAAGTAGCATATGTGTTTTTGAAATTGATTATGTTTTTATTCGATTTGAATGCTTGGTATTAGTCATCATCTTCATATGCACAGAACCCAAACCATACATAACCCACCATTGATGTTTAGATTTTGTAGTTGGTAAACAATACAGTAGTTTTGTAATCGAATAAAAAAACAGAAAAACAAAAATGAATTGACAGAGAATGAAAGGAAATACTGAAACGAAAAAAAGAAGGTTGCGGGTTCCGATCGTCTTCTTCGATGTATGTCGTTTGCTCCGGTGACGTCTCCGGTGGGCTCCAATCTCCGGCGAACGTGCTGATAGTTCGGAGAGGATTACTTTTGAGTGCAAGTGTCAGAACAGAGTTGGTGCATCCTTTTATTCAAGTTGTAATACTCCCATAATTTTGTTTTCGGTAATCTTGTATTTGCCGATTTCAAGAGATGATGAACATGGTCAACATAAATGACTAGATTCATTCTTCGTAAACATGGAGGATGGATAGGGTTTTGTATAGTTGCAGAGATGTAAAGGTGCATTTAGGAGGAAAAGATCCTTGTGAGCGGCCGATCAAAATGAGTCGGGATTAGGGTTTGGCTAACTTTTTATAATTAGGTTTGGTTAGTGGGCTTGGGCCCAAGGCCCACAAGCCCACTTCCCGTGTTTTGAGTGGCCCATAAATTTCTGAAAGTTGTCGTAAATTATTGTTTTAAAAATCAAGAGACGTAAAATAGTGTTGGTGATTGCGTTTGCGCGTTCGTTCATTAATGACGGTAAAAATCGCGTAAAAAAGTTGTTGTTGTCGTTTCTAGTCGGTTTTTTTATCCGATTTCGACTGTGATTCCAAAAAAAGAAAAACGAACACGTATTTTCTAAAAAAACATGGAAATACGGAAATACGAGGCATTATATATATGTGGTCCGTATTCAAAATACGAGAATTGGCAGACTTTCGCCGTTTGTCGGAAATAGTCCCTAAACTTCTATAAACGTGTTTTTGTCATTCTTAACCCTTCAAGACTTATTTCTAAGTTATGTAAAGGGTATTTAGGGTATGTGTAGCTTATGTCCTTGTTCCGGTGTGTACGTTACTTTAAACGGATTACGTTTAAGTATCGGTTAACGAATTGCTTCCAAAAGAAAAAGTTCTTGAAAGCCTGAAATTTTGCACAAGGGTTACAGTCTCCCCAACTTTAGGGAATTTCGTCCCAAAATTCATTCACAGGAGACCGTAGAGTAAGTTTGGAAAAACTGAAAGATGAACAAAGCTTGAGATTCCAAATATGCAGAGGATCATTTGGTGTTGGGAATTTTGGGGATTCAAAGTGTGAATAAGGATATTCAAAGTATCTCAAGGTATTCAAACCTTTAGAACTTATGAATCTAAAAAGTGTCATCGAGTGTATAAAAATTGTTTTGTATGACACTATGTTATACTAAGCTCTTAGTGTAAATCTTAGCAAACGAAGGGGTGTACATTCAAGCCTGGCCATACGCACACAGTTTCGAACGTCCCACAAGGTACATCCCATGTACCATGAGCATCTCATGCATAGCAAACGAGTCAACATACCTATGGTATCAAGATCGTCAACTTTAACCCCATAATATACTCCCGGTCGGCTTGATTAGAGTTAATGAATGTACTAGGTTTGGACAGTGCATTCAATAAACACATAATAACAAATAATCACATACTCACATAGAGGTCCAAGATAACAGAAAATCTTCAAGTGATCCGAGAAATGTTCTGATGAATAACACAATAAGAACACTTATATATAGGAAGTACCAGTGGTATATCCACCATGTTCTTATTGCATCATATCCGTCTCGTTACCTAATCACTCTAGATTTTATGCCACCACACTTAACAAGGCTTACTATGAATCTCATGTGTCGAACCTCATAATTATGTGTGCACCCACAATTATTTGTTTCGTCGCATGGTCCACATAGCTCATCTTGTTAAGTGAGGGAAACAAATAATAAAGTCGGAGTAACATCTAAATCGAATAGCACAACATCTATTGAACCAAAACATGTTTCATACTAGCAATGATAGCACTACCTGTTCCGCATTCAGCAAAATCTATAGCAGCTAGTACAAATGTTAATATATATTTCACACTAACCAAACTGGTAGTATGCATCATATACTAAGCATGGATTGTCATACGTGTTTTGCATAGAAACAAGCTCATAGTATTTGTAGAGATCGTGTTGCAGAGATTGTGTGAACGCACTAGTGTGCGATCACAATATGCTCAAAGTCAATATGTAGTTGTATATTACACATAGTGTAATCACATTGGAATTTGTAAATGGAATACGAATAACAAGAATGAAGAAAACTTTTTGAAATTTATATTGTCATTACAAATATAGTTGAAATATGTTCATAGTTTTTGGATGATAAACCGGAAATGTAGAGGTTCAAATGATCATAAGTGCTTGATCATCAGGTTGAGCCTCATTGACATTGAACGTTCGTTCATTAGCATTAGCGAGCTTGGGGCAGTTTCGCTTGAAATGATTTAAATCAACACAATTGAAACATGCTCCAGCTGGGTAGCGAGGGCGAGTTTGAGTAGGGGCAGCTTGGTTTTGGATGCGACAAGTCGCCGCTAAATGGCCAAAAAGACCACAGATTGTACACTGGTGGCATGGAGAATTAGCTTGGTGATGATAGTGGCAACGTTTCCACAGTGGTTGTTTCCCACGATAAAACCCCCTAACGGGTACTGAGTTAAGTGGGATTGGTGCAGCAATCGTATAATTCTTTGAAGCTTTACGCTTCTTAGAATTTTTGGAGAGTTTAGCCTTTGTTTCCTTTGGATTCTCCTTAGTAGTTTCAGTGGTTTGTTTCTTGTCTCCATTTTAAAAAAGTTTTCATTTTCTAAATTGGGAGTCGGTTAGGGTAGCGGCTAGTTCGATAGCCTCCCTAACCGTTGCAGGTTTGCTGCCAGTGACAGTATCTTGGACTGGATCAGGTTGGCCATCAATATATTTCTCAATGGCCTAATACGAAGGTGTGACCATAGTGGGGCAGAGTAGGCTCAACTCTTCAAACCGGTGTGTGTAAGCACGGTTTTCACCACTATCTTGTTTGAGGTAATAAAATTCGGTTTCGAGTACCCCATTTCGCTTCATGGGCAGAATTCTTTCTTCATAAGATTTTTGAATTCTTCCCACGTTTGTACCATCGCTATGTCTGCACCTCTGTCTCTCATGACTTCATTCCACCAAGTGAGTGCTCTCAGTTGAAGAACACTCAAGGCGAACTCTACTTTGCGTTCACTAGGACACTGAACATGGCGGAATGTGCTTTCTATACTCTCAAACCATTGTAGGAGCCCAGTTGCTCCTTCAGACCCATTAAACTTGAGTGGTTTAGCCGAGTTGAATTGTTTGTAGTTGCAGGGCGTGAGAACATTGTTGTTGTTGTTGTTGTTGTTGTTATTGTTGTAGATTTTATTAAGTTGGATCACAAGGTTTGGGAGTATAGTATCTATCTGTTGAGCGATCATTGCCGCCTTTTCTGCATCCTGAGCGGTGTCACGGTGAGAAGGCATCTTTTGAAGAAATAGCTATTGTGAAATTAAAATAAGTGAGATCCATAGAAATGTCATAAGTTTAAAACACCATAGTGAAGTGAAAATCTTGACTTGGTATTTGTTCAAAAATCTTGTTCTTGTATTTAGGAAAAATAGTATATTTGATTTTGTTTTGAAATAAGAAATGCTTAAAAATAAACTTTTGTTTATTTTTGGATGAGAAAATACAAACCAAGTTAATGGTTTGTGTTATGAATTCTTTATCTTTTAAAAATTTATTATTTTTAAGATAAAAATATTTTAATTGAATTTTTAAAATAAAGAAACTTTGTTTATAAAAAATTCAAAATTCTCATCCAAATGATAAAAATTTTGAAATTATGAAAGACAAAAGATAGTGTTTGAAAATGAAATAGGATTACAAAGTGTCGTGAGATGAAATGAAATTTGTTTTGAATGTTTTGAAAAAAAAACATATTACCGAAGGTAATATGATGGAGTAGTGTCACAAAGGTTGTAGTGTTTAGAAATTGTTCGACATGGTCAAGGTGGATGGGTTTTCATAGTGTTTCGAGAAGACATGCTTTATCCTATAAGTGGACACTCACCCCAAGAGTTCCCAGGTAAGAGTGACTGGTCCGATAATGTGGATTTGTACGAACACTCTAGCCTTAGACATAAAACTCGATGTACAGGCATCCACCCTTCTAGACTGCATGTGTTCATTATTAAAACCCAAGATTTTGATGAAAATGTTTGAGAAACATTTCGATAAAAATGTTCGAGAAAAACAGTTTGAGAAACATTTCGATGAAAACATTTGAGAGAAACATTTTGAGAAACATTTCGATAAAAGTGTTTGAGAAAAACATTTTGAGGAACACCTTAAGGCATAAAGCCTAAGGGTTTAAGACAAATCATCTTAGGTTAGATGATTTCTAAATCATAGAGTAGTTGTGGCAAGAATAGGGATGAGGATGAGGATTAGGATAGAGATC
The DNA here is from genome assembly GCA_030545235.1 of Helianthus tuberosus. Lineage (NCBI taxonomy): Eukaryota > Viridiplantae > Streptophyta > Magnoliopsida > Asterales > Asteraceae > Helianthus > Helianthus tuberosus. Next base: position 144,397,258 of record CM060412.1, read on the forward strand.
CTAAGTCTACTCATGTTTGGGTCCCTAGGAAGGTTATAGACTAGGTTAAAGGCATTCTAATAACCTAATTCCCTATAACCAGTGCTCTGATACCAATCTGTAACACCCCAATCACGTAATAAAACAACACGCGGTGGAAATATCAGGAAGTCACATTACAGATTGCTCACAACAACTGGTACTAAATTGTTTCATTATTGTTAACGTTGTCTTGTAATACAAATAGTACATGAAATTGTCTTTTGTTTAAAGAAGTCTAAGGCAGGTATGCATTCCTGTGTGTGGCATGCTTGAATAATCAAGACCTGAAACATATGTGAAAAAGACGTCAACAAAGAATGCTGGTGAATACATAGGTTTTCTTAGCTAAATTAATAGCAAAAGGTTTAGTATTGCAATACTTTGACAACTACGAGAGTCGTCAACTGAAAATGGACTCTTTGAAGCCAAGGAATGGCAAAAAGGTTTAGCATTACAATACATTATCTTGATTGTGAAACTTCTGACAAAAGAGTTTTGCATATGGCAATATGATTATTACTAGGTAATTTTTATGCCATTGAAAATTGTAGTTTGGTCTTTGTTACAACATTGAAATTGGTCATAAACTTATGTCAGTACTATTAGAAATCAAATCAATGATTTATAATAATACTTTGGATATCCTTCTAAGAATCAAACGTATGAAAATATGGAAGATTCTAAAAGGATTTGGATAGTGAACATTTGAATCAACTAGACACAAAAATCCTAAAGTTATTCGGATAACGCTACAAGGGTAATACAATAAGAACACTTATATACAGGAAGTACCAACGACGTATCCACCATGTTCTTATGGTATTACACTCGTTTTGTTATCTAAATCACTACTAATCACATAAACACATAATCATCAACTTGGTCATCAACTTGTACACACGCATTAAAGTACACAAAGAATCCAATCAAGGACTTCAATTTAGTATTTTAAACATCTCATAAGAATCTAAATATGAAGATAGATAGACCGATAGATAGATAGATAGATAGACAGACAGACAGACACAGACAGACAGATAGGTACTATAAGGATCCAGTTTGGTCACAGTGAATCATAACATACGCATTAAAGTACATAAAGAATCCAAACAAGGACTTCAATTTAGCACTTTAAACATCCCATAAGAATCTAACTATGAAGATAGATAGATGCTATAAGGATTTGGTTCGGTCTCATTGAATCATAACATACGCATTAAAGTACACAAAGAATCTAATCAAGGACTTCAATTTAGCACTTTAAAATCCCACAAGAATCGATCTATGAAGATAAATAGATGCTATAAGGATTTGGTTTGGTCTGAGTGAATCATAACATACGCATTAAAGTACACAAAGAATCCAATCAAGGACTTCAATTTAGCACTTTAAACATCCCACAAGAATAAATCTATGAAGATAGATAGACGCTATAAGGATTTGGTTTGGTCACATTGAATCATTGAATCACAAAATCCTAAATCCTAATGGTGATTTGGATAACGCCACGAAGGGTAATACAATAAGCACACTTATATATAGGAAGTACCAACGGTGTATCCACCATGTCCTTATTGTATTACTTTAGTTTCGTTATCTAGGTCACCAACAATCTCTACACATAAACAATAACCATCGGCATGTAAAGCACTTCTTAGAAATCTCACTATGAAGATAGAAAGATTTAAGTCTGTACTTTAAATAGCCTACAAGAATCTAACTATGAAGATAGATAGATCCTATAAGGATTTGGTTCGTGTTCTCAATCGTTGTGTTTTGCATAATTGGAATAATATACAAAAAGCACTTAGTAAACACATATATGCCATACATTTGAGAAAAATTGATTACACGTATGAATCACCCCAAAACATTTGAAAAACGTAAAATAGGGGAACTATGTACTCACTTAGGATTGCGTATAGGTCTTGTTCAAATGATTAAATAAAGCTCAAAGGATCAAGAGTTCAAGTGTTGAAGTGGTTCCTAGTGTATCGGATAACTAAATGTTAGTGTGTCGAAACTTGAAAACTGGAGATCAAATAGAATGAGGTATATGAACCACACAAGAGTTGGATCTTGTATAATATGGTTCATAATACCATACATTCTGAGTTAGAAGTGTTTCAAAGTGTTTTGACTAGTTAAGACTCGTTAAAGTAGTTTCGCTACTTTAACGGGTCATTAGCGTAATTATATGTTCGGATGGATAAATATGTCCTATGATAAGTCTTATATGCCAAAACATGTTGGATAATGTTGTAACATCAGTTTATATGTCAAAACTTTGGTAACATATGCTTATAATAGATTTATGCGCAAAAAGGGCGTTTTGGTCATTTTTAAAGAACATAAAAGCGACTTATCATAAAACTAGCCGAATCTTATGACCATAAGGTATAACCTCAGTAGGTTATTCCATATACAACTATGGTCACAAAAATGTGCTTGGTCGATTCTTAAGAATGACCAAACGGGTCAGATTCGAAAGTCAAAGCGGTGGTCAAGACCGCTCGACTTACGACCCTAATAAAGCACTAAACTTGAAGTGACGAATTAGACATGTTAAAACATGTCTAACTAATTTTATAAAGCGGATTTGCTATCAAAACTTAGAGTTCTGAAACCTGAAAATAGTTTCGTTGTAAAATGCACATTATGCGTATCTTTGACCAAAACTTTGACTCATCACTTGGAGTAGTAAACGTGGTAGTTAGAAGGTACAATCGCAAGGGATTATAACCTTCGTGATTACGATCACGTTGCCAAGTTCAATTGAACTTTAACTTGACCAAATATTATCAGAACCAAAAGTCAAACAGAAAGTCAAACTATTTGACTTTCAGCTCAAAAATGACTAAATAAATGAAATAGACTATGGGTGAGTACTTACTTGCGTTTGAAAAACACTTAAGAACTCAGATAGGAGATCTCCAATTGCTGGAAACAACTCCAAGAAGATGGGAGGAAGAACTTGTGAATGAGCAAAGAAAAATGGTGAAAATGGCTTACTATTTATAGTTGTTTGGAAGCTCTAGGATCAACACAAGTGTCCCTAGAGGTGGCATGATCAGGAGGGAGGTCCTAACACTTGTTATTTGCAAGAAACAAGCTGGAAATTCGAGTTCTTAGGCTCCAAGGCAAAGGAAACAAGGTGCTGTCCAAGAAACTACAGCTGGGCATCCTCTACAGACCGTAGAGGGTGTACACACACGGTCCGCCAAGGGGAGGCTGGGGCAAAGTTCCCTTAATTGGCAGGTTTGGCCCCTGGAATTATTTTGTCGCGTTTTTATCACTTTTAACCCCTTTTAACCTAATGTTTAGTGTTATAGCATATGTAAATTAGATTTTACCCGGAAATGTCGTGGATGTTGGTTCGTTCGGTTGTACGGTTACGTGTTTCGCAAAATTACGTAAAACGCTTTAACGAACACGAAAATGATTGCAATTGCGCAACGATTGACATTTTTGCATTCTCATCAATAAAATACAAGATTTTATTGAATACAAAAATATTTGAATTTGTATATGTGGTCTGTATCCAAAATACGAGAATTGGCAGACTTGCGCAGTTTGTCAGAAATATTTCCTAAACTTGTATAAACGTGTTTTTGTCATTCTTAATCCTTCAAAACTTATTTCTAAGTTATGTAAAGGGTATGTCACACCCCGACCACGTAAAATAGCAAATCGTGGCGGAAATTTCGGGGAGTGAGGTGACAGAATTAATTGTTTCATAACCATGGTAATAAAGTTTTGTTTTATTTATAAACAAAGAAGTTACATGTCTTAAAACAACGGAAACAAAGAGTACATAACATGATTAAACTAGTTCTAGCTTCATTTTATGTCACTAAGGCACAGGTCCGCCTAAGTGTGTCTTGTCCAATCCTATGCAACAGCTCCTGAAACACATGTGAAAATAGGTACGTCAGCATAAAAATGCCTGTGAGATACATAGGTAATGTTAAAATAGGATTCATGACTTATGTTTAAAGAAATGTTTAATAAAAGTTAGTCATGAATCTTGTTAAGTGTTTTCTTCTATAAATCATACGAAAATTTGATAAGAAATCAGATTATATAAAAGAAAAGTGTATGGTTAATTAAACAACCAAAGTAAAATGAGTTGTATAAAATAAACTGTTTTGTAAAGCAATGTCTTGTGAAAATATGTTATTTATGTAAAATGCAATATGTCTAAATTGAAATGATTTAAATAACGCAACGATATGTAATATCATAAAAGCAGTTATATATAGGAAGTACCAGTGGTGTATCCACCATGTTTTTATCATATTACATTTCGCCTCGTTATGTAAATCACTCACCCAAACCAACCACCAAAATGTAATGTTCAAACAATTGTAGAAATGTTTGTGTGTAAATAATGTCTATGGTCAAAATGTAAATCATGTAATTTATATACCAATGTCAAAATGTTCATGTGTCAAATGTAAATCATGTAATGTGTAACAAAATATTATGTATGGCAAGTGAAATATATCAACTAATCATAGGGAAAATGCACAAAACAAGGTATTGAAGTAAAACACAGTTTAAATCAACTTTATGTTTTGTGAAATAAATGCATGCTCTACTGATACGAACATCTATGCGGTATTGTAAAAATGCATACATTCAAGCCTTGCGACTGTGGCGATAAACCCTCAAACAAATTAAAGGTTTATCTGAGTTAATGTATGTCGAATTCGGTCATTCCTTCCATCCAAACAAACCTAGGATTTTAGGAACGGGAGTTGTCAATTCCTATGGTACCACTACCTACTACTGAGCGGCGTGATCAATGTTAATGAATGTATTTTTGTTCCGTTTAAACAAACCAAATGTCATACCAACGTAAACATGTGAAAACAATGCACTAAGTATGCACTAAATGGACATACATAGCGTGAAATGTAATGTAAAACAATGCACTAAGTATGCGCTAAATGGACATAAAATGTAATGTAAAACAATGCACTAAGTATGCGCTAAATGGACATACATAGCGTGAAATGTAATGTAAAACAATGCACTAAGTATGCGCTAAATTGACATACATAGCGTGAAATATAATGTACAACAATGCACTAAGTATGCACTAAATGGACATACATAGCGTGAAATGTAATGAAATCATGTACTATATGTGTACTATTGAACATAACAAGTATATGATATGAAAACATGGAAAGCACGAAAGTAACAAGTAGGCACATGTGTTCCACCCCAAAATAGTTTGAAAACAGTAAAAGAGGGGTCTATATACTCACTTGAGATTGCCTATAAGTCCTTGAGTAACAACCAAGCAATGCTAGAGATCATGGAAATCAAGCGGCACCTAATATAGGTAACTACGTTAATAAATCGGGGCTAAATCGGAGGGTTGGATAAAATGAGGGTTCGTAAACCAAATGACTATAGGAACTCATGTAATATGGTTTAACAAAGCCTACATACTAAAACGAAACCTAACCTAAATGCTTACGACCCATTACGACTCGTTTTGGTAGCTTACGCTACTTTAACGCGTCGTTCGCGTAAAACGTGTTTGGACCGCCTAACTAGCGCTATGACAAGTAATATATGCCTTAACATGTCTAATATTGTTGCCTAATCAGTTCAGATGTTAAAATTTGGGTTACATATGCTTAAAATGAATTTATGCGCAAAAAGGGTATTTTGGTAATTTTTCTAAGGCATATAAGCTACCTATCATACAACAAACTAAACGAAGTGACCATAAGGTATAACCTTGGAAGGTTATTCCCTATACAACTATGGTCACCTAATGTGTTTGGTCGGATCCTAATGATCAACCAAACGGGTCGGCTTCGAAAGTCTAAGCGGTTGTTTAGACCGCTTACCTTACGACCCTATACAAGCACTAAACTAAAAGTGACGAGCTAAGCATGTTAAAACATGCTTAACGAGGTTTGAAAACATGTTTGGTATCAAAACAAATGGTTTTGATACCTAAGAGTAGTTTGGTTGCAAAATACGCGCTAAAGCGTATTTTGACCGTAACTATGACTCGTCACTACACCTAATCAATGTGGTAATCAGTATGTATAATCGCTAGGGACTATAACCATCGTGATTACGCTCACGTTGCGAAGTTCAACCGAACTTCATGTTGACCATAAACTGGTCAAAGCTGAAAGTCAAACACTGTTTGACTTTCATGCTAAAAACGCATAAAAGAACGAAAGAGGACTTACAAAAGGTCCAAGGAGGTTTGATCTAATTTTTTTCTCAGGTATGAAGTGCAAGCACATCAACTTAGAGAAAGAAATCTGATAAAATGTGAGTAGCAATAATGAAATGGCATGGGTATTTATAGGAAATGGACCAACCTTAGGATCGTTCATCGTAAAACGAGCTTCGATCTCATCCGTACATGTGTGCCCGTGGTTTTGTGAAACCATGCGAGCCCCTAGAATGGCCCATAGTACTGAAAATACCATTTGCAACACTCACAAACAGCTGGAAGAGGCTGGAAATGGCTGGAAACAACTTTCTGCACATCTGGCAGTTTCACACGGGCCACGTAAGGTTCAAGGGGGGCTTACGCCGGCCGCCTGAGATCCATAGTTCAGCAACAAGTTTCTATAATTGCAGTTTCAATCCCTGCAAGCTTCTAAGGCTCATTTTGACATGTTTAAGGCCCGTTAATCCAACTTTAAGGGCCTACAATGATGCCTAAACATAGGGGACATGAAACATGCTCAAAAATATGTCGGATGTCGGTTCGTTTGGTCGTACGGACGCGTTGTTTGCTTAATTACGACGAAATACGCACGAACGCGAAAAACGATCCAAATTACGCGACGAATGGATTTTTCTCATGCCAATCACTAAAATAAAATATTTTAATGATTACATAAATTTTTGGATGTCCAGATGTATTCAGAACGTAAGTTATGCGCGAAAATGCAAACTTGTGTGCTTTTTGACGCTTTTAGTCCCTGAATGACCAAAAAGTTTATTTTAGCATACCGAACCCATCAAAGCCTATTTCTAAGCTATGTAAAGGATTTTTATGGTGTGTTTAACTTATGTTCATGTTCCGTAATGTTTGTTACAGTACGAATCGGCATACTTTCGCAGTTTGTGGAAATTAGTCCCTGTAAGCGAATAAACTTGATTTTGCCATACCAAAGCCTTCGAAACTTATTTCTAAGTTATGTAAAGGTTATTTAAGGTATGTTGAGCATATGTTGATGTTCCAAAGTATTTTTCGCGTTAAACTGAATATGTTTACGCATCAGTTTGCGTATAACTCTCCAGAAAGTGATTCAGAGTTTGAAATTGAACGAAAACCAAAACATGCAAAATGTCAAACATAAACAAACAAAAATTGTGGTCAAATAACATTGTTTTATTGATAACTGAACTGTTTACAATGATTATAAGCACAGATGTCACAGTCTCCCCTACTTGTGGAAATTTCGTCCCGAAATTTATTTAGAGGAAACTCGTGAGAAAAGATGTGGGTATTTTGCCTTCATTTGGTCTTCATGTTCCCATGTAAATTCTGGTCCATGTTTAGATTCCCAGCGAACTTTGACCAATGGAATGCGCTTGCGTTTGAGCCATTTGACTATACGGTCCATGATTTCCACTGGTTTCTCGACAAAAGCATCGTGTCATCGACACGAATTTCATCAAGTGGTATGTGGAGGTTCTCATCAGCTAGATACTTCTTGAGATTGGACATGTGAAAGGTTGGATGAACATTTCCAAGTTCAGGAGGTAACTCAAGTCTGTAGGCTACCTTGCCGATTCTTTCGACGATCTTGAATGGTCCAACATATCTAGGTGTAAGTTTTCCTGTCTTTCCAAATCTGATCACACCTTTCCAAGGTGAAACCTTAAGTAATACACGATCACCGACTTGAAATTCCAAGGGCTTGCGTCGTTGGTCTGCGTAACTCTTTTGACGGCTTCTAGCTGTCTAAAGGATATCATGAACTTTCTTAACCTTATCTGTTGTCTCTAGAATGAGGTCAGGTCCAGTAAGCTGGGCCTCACCGATCTCATTCCAGCAGACTGGTGAACGACATTTTTGGCCATAGAGAGCTTCGAAATGAGCCATGTTGATACTGGAGTGATAACTGTTGTTGTAGGAGAATTCAATCAATGGAAGATACGAATCCCAACTACCACCAAAATCGATCACACAAGCTCTAAGCATATCCTCTAAAGTCTGGATTGTTCTTTCAGATTGACCATCCGTTTGCGGATGATAAGCTGTGCTCAGATTGAGTTGGGTCCCCATAGCAGATTGCATGGTTCTCTAAAAACGAGAAGAGAATCGAGCATCTCTGTCAGAAATAATGCTTAGAGGAACACCATGTCTAGATACAATTTCATCCACATAGATTTTAGCAAGCTTGTCAGCAGATAGATCCTCATGGATCGGCAAGAAATGCGCTGACTTTGTAAGACAATCAACAACTACCCAGATGGCGTCATGACCTCTCTTTGTGCATGGAAGTTTGGTAATAAGATCCATAGCAATGTTTTCCCATTTCCAAACTGGAATTTCTGGTTGCTCCAATAAACCAGAAGGATGATGATGTTCAACCTTAACCTTAAGACAAGTAAGGCATTTTGATACGTATAAGGCAATGTTTTTCTTCATACCAGGCCTCCAATACTGGGTACGAAGATCCTTTTACGTCTTGTCTGAAGCAGGATGAATAGAATAACGAGACTTATGAGCTTCATCCATAAGCAAGGTGCGAAGATTGTCTTGACTTGGGACCCACAGACGGTCCATGAAATAATATGATCCATTGTCCTTTAGTTCAAGATCAGGCTTAATGTGATAGGGTAATTCCTTACCCATCAAGTCTTGCGAGACACAAGTATGTTGAGCCTGCGAAATGCGGGTTTGAATATCAGATCGGGTTTGGATATCAGATTGAACACGAACACATTGAAGCTTGACACGTTCTTTATGACTCAAAGCATCTGCTCCGACATTCGCCTTACCAGGATGGTAGCGAATTTCGCAGTCATAGTCGTTTAAAAGTTCAACCCAATGTCATTGCCTCATGTTGAGTTCTTTCTGGTTGAAGATGTGCTGAAGACTCTTGTGGTCAGTGAAAACCACACATTTAGTACCGTACAAATAGTGTCTCGAGATTTTGAGAGCGAACACAACTGCACCTAACTCAAGATCATGAGTGGTGTAGTTCTTCTCATCTATCTTCAATTGCCTCGATGCATATGCTATGACTTTATTCCTTTGCATAAGAACGCAGCCAAGACCCAAATTTGATGTGTCACACCCCGACCGCGTAAAACAACAAATCGCGGCGGACACATCGGGGCGTGTCGTAACAGAATAAATTGTTTCATAACCATGGCATACAAAGTGATATTTTATTTATTAAACAAGAGTGTTACATTGTCTTAAACAGGAATTAAGGAGTTCAGAACATAATTAAACATAGTCTATCTTCTTTTAAAGTCTCTAAGGCACAGGTCCGCCCTAGTATCATGATCAACATCCTATGGAAAAGCACCTGAAAACACATGTGAAAATAGGTACGTCAGCATAAAAATGCCTGTGAGATACATAGGTTTTGTGAAAATAGGATTCATGACTTATGTTTAAGAAAAATGTTTAGTCATGAACCTTGTAATTTGCTTTGTCATGTAAATCATTTGAAAACAATAAGATCAGATGATATGTATAAGTAAATGTCAGGTTAAATAAATAACCATGTAAAAATGTGTTTGTATAAGATAAGTTGTTTGTAAATCAATGTCTTGTGAAAAGTATGTTATTTGTATAAAATGTTCTATGTCTCAATATTGAAATGATTCAAATAACGTTACGACATGTAATACCATACAAACACTTATATATAGGAAGTACCAGCGGCGTATCCACCATGCTTGTATCATATTACACACGCATCGTTACTTAATCACTTAATCAAACCAAACCAACCAATGTAAGAGGTCTATGTTTAAACCAATTGTCAAATGTATTAAATAATATGTCAAAGTATTCATGTCGAGATGTAAATCATGTAGTATGTAAAACCAATGTCAAAAGAGTTTGTGTCAAATGTAAATCATGTCAAAATGTCTATGTCAAATATCCATGTCAAATGTCTATGTCAAATATCCATGTCAAATGTCTATGTCAAATATCCATGTCAAATGTCTATGTCAAAATGTCATGTATGGCAAGTGAAATGTCTCAACTAAACCATATGCACAAAAACAAAGTATTGAAGTAAAACTTGGTTTAAATCAAAGCTATGTTTTGTGTAAATGCATGCAACTATTTAATATGAACATTTATGCGGTATTGTGAAAATGCATACATCCAAGCCTTGCGACTGTGGTGATAAACCCTTTAAACAAATTAAAGGTCTATCTGTCTTATATCATCGAATTCGGTCATTCCTTTCATCCCCTTTCCCTGGGACGTCCGGAACGGGAGTTGTCAATTCCTATGGTACCACTACCTACTAACGAACGGCGTAGCTAATGTTAATGAATGTATTGTCCCATGTAAACAAACCAAATGTCATACCAAAATGTAAACATGTGAAAACAATGCACTAAGTATGTAATCAAATGAACATACATAGCGTGAAATGTCATGTAAAACGATGTACTAAGTAATGCACACAATGGGCACACCTAGCAGGAAATGTCATGTAAAACGATGTACTAAGTAATGCACACAATGGGCACACCTAGCAGGAAATGTCATGTAAAACAATGTACTAAGTAATGCACACACCTAGCATAAGATGATATGAAATCATGTACTATAATGTACTAACGAACATAGCATGTATATGATGTGAAAACAGGAAAGCATGAAAGTAACAAGTAGGCACATGTGTTCCACCCCAAAACAGTTTGGAAAACAGTAAAAGAGGGGTCTATGTACTCACTTGTGATTGCTCAGATGTCTAAAGATAATCACCAAGTAATGCTAGAGATCTCGGAATCAAACGGCACCTAATATAGATAACTATGTTAATAAACCGGACCTATATCGGAAGACTGGGTAGCATTAGGGTTTGTAAACCAAATGAGTGTAGGAACTCATATGATATGGTTTAACAAAGCCTACATACTAATTGAAACCTAACATAATTGTTTACGACCCATTACGGCCCGTTTAGGTAGCTTATGCTACTTTAACGCGTCGTTCGCGTGAAACGCGTTTGGACCGCCTAACTAGCCCTATGACAAGTGTTATATGCCTAAACATGTTACATAATCAGTTATGTGGCAAAAGTTTAGGTTACATATGCTAAATTACCAATTATGCATGAAAAGGGTATTCTGGTAATTTACCTAAGGCATATAAACAACCTATCATACAACTACTCAAACGATGTGACCATAGGGTATAACCTCGGAAGGTTATTCCCTACCTACTATGGTCACCTAATGTATTTGGTCGGATCCTAATGATCGACCAAACTGGGTCGGGTTCGAAGGTATAGGCGATTTATTAGATCGCTTACCCTACGACCCTAGACAACGTGGTAATCAGTGGGCATAGTCCCAAAGGACTATAACCAACGTGATTACGATCACGTTGCGAAGTTCAAACGAACTTCGCATTGACCATTACTGGTCAACGCTGAAAGTCAAACAAAGTTTGACTTTCTGACTCGAAAAGCAGTAAAATAAAGAAAAGAACGAAAGAATACTTACGAAGGGTCCCCGAATGCTAAACTCGATTCGAAAATCTCAGGTATGAAACTAATGTTTCAACTTAGAGTTTCTCAAATCAAATTTCTAGTGATTATGAAGCATGGGGGGTGGGGTATTTATAGTTTTCGGGTAACCGTTAAGATCGTTTGTTGAATATCGTGCCTTAATCCAAACCGTACAAGTGTCGGAAACTCATGGTGGCTAAAAATGATGTTTATCAACAGATTAGGCAAGTGGGAAATGTGTGGGTGAGGTTGCAACAGATGGAAAATGCTGACTGTTAAGTCTGATCTGTTCAGGAGAACCCCTACGCATCGTAGGGCAAAAAGTGCTACGCATCGTAGCCATACAAGTTTGGCAGAATTACCATTTTAGTCCCTGCAGTGCAATCAGCCCATTTTCGACACGTTTAAGGCCCGTTAACCCCATTTCAAAGCTCTAAAATGAAGTTAAAGTATAGGGAGCTTAAAATGTGTTCAAAAATATCTCGGATGTCGGTTCGTTTGGCCGTACGGTCGCAATGTTTGCTTAATTACGACGGAATGCGCATAAGCGCGAAAAACGATCCAAATGACGCGACGAATGGATTTTTCTTATGGAGAACACTAAAATATAATGTAGTCATGCTTACATAAATTTTTGGATGTCCAGATGTATTCAGAACGTAAGTTATGCGCGAAAATGCAAACTTGTGCACTTTTTGACACTTTTAGTCCCTGAATGACCCAAAAGTTTATTTTAGCACATCGAACCCCTCAAAGCCGATTTCTAAGCTATGTAAAGGATATTTAAGGTGTGTTTAACTTATGGTCATGTTCCGGAATGTTCGTTACAGTTCAAATTGACATACTTTCGCAGTTTGTCATATTTAGTCCCTGTAAGCGAATTAACTTGTTTTTGCCATACCAAAGCCTTCAAAACTTATTTCTAAGTTATGTAAAGGTTATTTAAGGTATGTTGAGTATATGTTGATGTTCCGGAGTATTTCTCGCATTAAACTGAGTACGTTTACGCACTAGTTTGCGTATAACTCTCCAGAAAGCGATGTAGAGTTTGAAATTACATAAAAGTCAAAACATGAAAAATGTAAAACATAACAAAACAAACATTGGGATCAAATAACATTGTTTTATTGATAATAGAACTATTCATAGTGATTACAAGCACAGTTGTTACAGTCTCCCCTACTTGTGGAAATTTCGTCCCGAAATTTATTTAGAGGAAACTCGTGGAAAAAGATGTGGATATTTCGCCTTCATTTGATCTTCGCGTTCCCAAGTAAACTCAGGTCCACGTTTAGCTTCCCAGCGAACTTTGACCAAAGGAATGCGCTTGCGTTTAAGCCACTTGACTTCACGTTCCATGATTTCCACTGGTTTCTCAACAAATTTCAGTGTTTTGCCAACACGAATTTCGTCAAGCGGTATGGAGAAGTTCTCATCAGCTGAACACTTCTTGAGATTGGACACATGAAAAGTTGGATGAACATTTCCAAGTTCAGGAGGTAACTCAAGTCTGTAGGCTACCTTTCCGATTCTTTCGACAATCTTGAATGGTCCAACATATCTAGGTGCAAGTTTTCCTTTCTTTCCAAATCTGATCACACCTTTCCAAGGTGAGACCTTAAGTAATACTCGATCACCGACTTGAAATTCCAAGGCTTTGCGTTTTGGGTCCGCGTAAATCTTCTGACGGCTTCTAGCTGCCTGAAGGTTATCACGAACTTTCTTGACCTTGTCAGCTGTCTCTAAAATGAGGGCAGGTCCAGTAAGTTGAGCCTCGCCAATCTCATTCCAGCAGACTGGTGAACGACATTTTCGACCATAGAGAGCTTCGAAAGGAGCCATTTTGATGCTAGTGTGATAACTGTTGTTGTAGGAGAATTCAATCAATTTAAGATGTGAATCCCAGCTACCACCAAAATCGATCACACAAGCTCTTAGCATATCCTCCAGAGTCTGGATTGTTCTCTCAGATTGACCATCCGTTTGCGGATGATAAGCTGTGCTCAGATTAAGTTGGGTCCCCATGGCAGATTGCATGGTTCTCCAAAAATGAGAAGTGAAACGAGCATCTCTGTCAGAAATGATGTTCAAAGGAACACCATGTCGAGCCACAATTTCATCTACATAGATTTGAGCAAGTCTGTCAGTAGGAAAATCCTCGCGAATTGGCAAGAAATGTGCTGACTTTGTAAGACGATCAACGACTACCCAGATGGCATCATGACCTTTCTTTGTGCGCGGGAGTTTGGTAACGAGATCCATAGTAATGTTTTCCCATTTCCAAACTGGGATCTCTGGTTGCTCCAATAAACCCGAAGGACGCTGATGTTCAGCCTTAACCTTAAGACAAGTAAGGCATTTTGATACGTATAAGGCAATGTCTTTCTTCATACCAGGCCACCAATAGTGAGTACGAAGGTCCTTATACATTTTATCTGAGCCCGGATGAATAGAATAACGAGACTTATGGGCTTCATTCATAAGCAAGGTACGAAGATCATCCTGGCTTGGGACCCACAAACGGTCCATGAAATAATATGATCCATTGTCCTTCAGTTCAAGAGCAGGTGTTATGTGATAGGGAAATTCCTTATCCATCAAACCTTGTGAAACACAAGATTGTTGGGCCTGAGAAATGCGTGCTTGAATATCGGATCGAGCTTGAATAACAGATTGTACACGTACACAATGAAGCTTAGTACGTTCCTTACGACTCAATGCATCGGCCACGACATTCGCCTTACCAGGATGGTAGCGAATTTCACAGTCGTAGTCGTTTAAAAGCTCAACCCAACGTTGCTGTCTCATGTTGAGTTCTTTCTGGTTGAAGATATGCTGAAGACTTTTATGGTCAGTGAAAACCACACATTTTGTACCGTACAAATAGTGTCTCCAGATCTTTAGAGCAAAGACTACTGCACCCAACTCAAGATCATGAGTGGTGTAGTTCTTCTCATGTATCTTCAATTGCCTCGATGCATAGGCTATGACTTTGTTCCTTTGCATCAGAACACAGCCAAGACCCAATTTAGATGCATCACAATACACGACAAAATCATCATCACCCTCAGGTAATGATAGAACAGGCGCATCGCAAAGCTTCTGCTTCAGGTGTTGAAAAGCTTCCTCTTGTCTGAATCCCCAGTAAAAGGGCATTTTCTTCTGAGTTAGAGCAGTTAGAGGAACTGAAATCTTAGAGAAGTTTTCAATGAAGCGGCGATAATAACCCGCTAGACCAAGAAAAGAACGAACTTCAGTAGGAGTAGAAGGTGTATCCCAATCCTTAATCGCACTGATCTTGGAGGGATCTACATGAATACCCCGTTCGTTGATAACATGCCCCAAAAATTGAACTTCTTTAAGCCAAAATTCGCACTTGGAGAATTTGGCGAAAAGTTGCTCTTTCTTTAGGAGTTCAAGGGTAAGACGAAGATGTTGCTCGTGGTCAGCTTGCGTCTTAGAGTATATCAAGATGTCATCAATAAAAACAATGACGAACTGATCCAAATAAGGTTTGCAGACCCTATTCATTAAGTCCATGAAAACAGCAGGAGCATTAGTCAAACCGAATGGCATGACTGTGAATTCATAATGCCCATAACGAGTACGGAACGCTGTCTTCGGAATATCTTCTTCTTGCACCCGAAGTTGATGATATCCAGATCGCAGATCAATCTTCGAAAAATAAGAAGCACCCTGTAGCTGATCAAAGAGGTCGTCTATGCGAGGTAAGGGATATCGATTTTTGATGGTAAGCTTGTTAAGCTCACGATAATCGATACACATCCTAAAAGATCCATCCTTCTTTTTGACAAAAAGAATGGGAGCACCCCAAGGTGAAAAGCTAGGACGGATAAAACCTTTGTCAGAGAGCTCCTGAAGCTGCTTAGACAACTCTTGCATCTCGGACGGTGCAAGACGATATGGAGCTCTGGCAATGGGATTTGCACCAGGTATGAGATCAATGCGAAACTCGACTTGGCGTGCTGGAGGTAGACCAGGTAAATCTTCAGGGAACACTTCAGAATAATCCCGAACGACAGGAATATCTGAAATAGACTTACCCTTGCCTTTATCTTCTGTAACATGTGCTAAGAAAGCCACATAGTTCTTCCGCAGATACTTCCGAGCTTTAAAACAAGACATGAGTTTGAGACCACCGGTAGGCTTCTCACCTTGAACCTGCAGGATCTCGCCTGTCGAAAGCGGCACACGAACAATCTTCTTAGAACAAACTATCTCTGCGCGATGCTTGGATAACCAATCCATTCCAACAATAACGTCGAAGCTTCCAAGTTGCATAGGCGTAAGATCGATTGGAAAAAGATGATCGTTAAGGTTCAACTGGCAGTTGTGAAGAACAGAATCAAGAATAATGGGTTCACCACTAGCAACCTCTACTGTCAGAGATTCACTTAGTTTTGTTCTAGACACGCGAAGCATCGGCTCAAAAGACAAAGACACAAAACTCTTGTCGGCACCCGAATCAAAGAGAACAGATGCAGGCTGATTATTAATAAAGAACGTACCGTTCACCACATTATCGTCTGCCTGCGCCTCTTGGGCATTCATGTTAAAGACTCGGCCTCGAGCCGGAGCCGGATTCTGGTTCTGGTTCTGGTTGGCTAGCCTTGGGCACCGGTTTCTATAGTGGGTCAGATCCCCACAATTATAACAAGCACCAGGTGGGTATTGTGGACGTGCAGCTTGACCCTGTTGCTGAGCAAGAGGCTGAGCAACTTGTTGAGCCGGGTTCTGAACCGCGGGATTCTGAGCAGACCGACAAAAATTGGCAAGATGGCCTGACTTCCCACAGTTAGTACAGAAACGGCATGGAAGTTGCGGCTGGTGGTGACTGTTGCATCTATTGCACAAAGGTGCATTCCCTGAATAGGGTTTCTTCGCTGGAGGCTGTGCGGGTTGGTTGGGAGCTGCCTGGTTAGCTTGGGCAGTGACAGCATAGTTTTGGGAAGCCTTACGCTTCTTTGCCCTCTTCGATGAACCAGAAACCTTTCCATTCCCGTTTTGACCTTTCTTGCTATCTTCCTTCTCAGCCAACTGTTTCTTGCCCTTGTCACCCTTCCTGTGTAACTTTCCCTTTTCTAATCTGCGACTCAGTCAATGTCGCTGATAACTCGATCGCCTGACGGAGTGTGGCAGGTTCACTACCAGTAAGAATGTCTTGTACCGAGTCAGGTAGGCCGTCGATGTATCTTTCGATAGCCTTGTCAAGTGGGGTAACCATTGTCGGGCAAAGCAAACTCAACTCTTCAAACCGATCAGTATAAGCCCTGTGCTCACCACTATCTTGCTTCAAAACATCAAACTCCTTTTCCAACGCCCGCTGTTCATGGCGAGGACAGAATTCCCTCATCATAAGGGCTCTAAGTTCAGCCCATGTCTGTGCGAGAGCAACTTCTGCACCTCGGTCTCTCATTACCCCATTCCACCATGTAAGAGCCCTCTTCTGAAACACGCTCGAAGAAAACTCGACCTTGCGATTATCCGGGCACTGCACGTGGCGAAAAGTATTCTCAATGCTTTCGAACCACTGAAGAAGCCCAGTCGCTCCTTCAGAACCACTAAACTTGAGTGGTTTAGCCTGATTAAAATCCTTGTATTTGCATGGAACATTGTTGTTGTTGTTGGCTTGGTTCCATTGAGCAAAGAGGTTTGGGAACTGAGCAGCCATCTGCTGCGCAATATTTTCTGCCAGTTCGGCAGTTGCTATCTGGTTCTCGCGTCGAGGAGGCATTCTAAAAGAGGAAAAACATGAAAGGAAACGAGTGAGATGATTGGATGAAGAGAATGAGATGATAAAAACAAGAATTGCAAATAGCATAGATGGTGGTCATTCGTCCGTATCACAAAGCAAACAAACGACACACAGTGACTAATCAAAGTAAATGGATCAAAAAATAATGTATAATGAAGACATGCTCGCCTATAACTGAACACTCATCCCAAGAATTCCCAGGTAAGCACAACTGGTCTCACGTCTGATGAGATGTATACGAAGTGCTTGCCTAGACAGAAAACCCAGAATACAGGCATTCACCCTTCCAGTTTGCACGTGTTCACATTATTTATAACCCAAAACTTTGACGAGATTTTGAAAATTTGAAGGCACAAGGCCAAAAACCAAACTAAAAGGGTTCAAAACCATATAACAGAGGGTTCAAAACCTTACAATTGAGGGTTCAAAACCTTGTAAAAATTTATTCAAAAACAGATGATTGTTTTTCAAAAATCGTTTCGGAAAAATTTGGTTCTTGTTTTGATAATCACCTAAGGATAGGTGATGTGCATGTTTTAAGATCTAAACACAAGATAACTTGTGTTAGGGTCCTAGAAAAGTTATAGTCTAGGTCAAAGCATTACTAATAACCTAATTCCCTATAACCATTGGCTCTGATACCAACTCTTCTGTCACACCCCGACCGCGTAAAACAACAAATCGCGGCGGAAACATCGGGGCGTGTCGTAACAGAATAAATTGTTTCATAACCATGGCATACAAAGTGATATTTTATTTATTAAACAAGAGTGTTACATTGTCTTAAACAGGAATTAAGGAGTTCAGAACATAATTAAACATAGTCTATCTTCTTTTAAAGTCTCTAAGGCACAGGTCCGCCCTAGTATCATGATCAACATCCTATGGAAAAGCACCTGAAAACACATGTGAAAATAGGTACGTCAGCATAAAAATGCCTGTGAGATACATAGGTTTTGTGAAAATAGGATTCATGACTTATGTTTAAGAAAAATGTTTAGTCATGAACCTTGTAATTTGCTTTGTCATGTAAATCATTTGAAAACAATAAGATCAGATGATATGTATAAGTAAATGTCAGGTTAAATAAATAACCATGTAAAAATGTGTTTGTATAAGATAAGTTGTTTGTAAATCAATGTCTTGTGAAAAGTATGTTATTTGTATAAAATGTTCTATGTCTCAATATTGAAATGATTCAAATAACGTTACGACATGTAATACCATACAAACACTTATATATAGGAAGTACCAGCGGCGTATCCACCATGCTTGTATCATATTACACACGCATCGTTACTTAATCACTTAATCAAACCAAACCAACCAATGTAAGAGGTCTATGTTTAAACCAATTGTCAAATGTATTAAATAATATGTCAAAGTACTCATGTCGAGATGTAAATCATGTAGTATGTAAAACCAATGTCAAAAGTGTTTGTGTCAAATGTAAATCATGTCAAAATGTCTATGTCAAATATCCATGTCAAATGTCTATGTCAAATATCCATGTCAAATGTCTATGTCAAAATGTCATGTATGGCAAGTGAAATGTCTCAACTAAACCATATGCACAAAAACAAAGTATTGAAGTAAAACTTGGTTTAAATCAAAGCTATGTTTTGTGTAAATGCATGCAACTATTTAATATGAACATTTATGCGGTATTGTGAAAATGCATACATCCAAGCCTTGCGACTGTGGTGATAAACCCTTTAAACAAATTAAAGGTCTATCTGTCTTATATCATCGAATTCGGTCATTCCTTTCATCCCCTTTCCCTGGGACGTCCGAAACGGGAGTTGTCAATTCCTATGGTACCACTACCTACTAACGAACGGCGTAGCTAATGTTAATGAATGTATTGTCCCATGTAAACAAACCAAATGTCATACCAAAATGTAAACATGTGAAAACAATGCACTAAGTATGTAATCAAATGAACATACATAGCGTGAAATGTCATGTAAAACGATGTACTAAGTAATGCACACAATGGGCACACCTAGCAGGAAATGTCATGTAAAACGATGTACTAAGTAATGCACACAATGGGCACACCTAGCAGGAAATGTCATGTAAAACAATGTACTAAGTAATGCACACACCTAGCATAAGATGATATGAAATCATGTACTATAATGTACTAACGAACATAGCATGTATATGATGTGAAAACAGGAAAGCATGAAAGTAACAAGTAGGCACATGTGTTCCACCCCAAAACAGTTTGGAAAACAGTAAAAGAGGGGTCTATGTACTCACTTGTGATTGCTCAGATGTCTAAAGATAATCACCAAGTAATGCTAGAGATCTCGGAATCAAACGGCACCTAATATAGATAACTATGTTAATAAACCGGACCTATATCGGAAGACTGGGTAGCATTAGGGTTTGTAAACCAAATGAGTGTAGGAACTCATATGATATGGTTTAACAAAGCCTACATACTAATTGAAACCTAACATAATTGTTTACGACCCATTACGGCCCGTTTAGGTAGCTTATGCTACTTTAACGCGTCGTTCGCGTGAAACGCGTTTGGACCGCCTAACTAGCCCTATGACAAGTGTTATATGCCTAAACATGTTACATAATCAGTTATGTGGCAAAAGTTTAGGTTACATATGCTAAATTACCAATTATGCATGAAAAGGGTATTCTGGTAATTTACCTAAGGCATATAAACAACCTATCATACAACTACTCAAACGATGTGACCATAGGGTATAACCTCGGAAGGTTATTCCCTACCTACTATGGTCACCTAATGTATTTGGTCGGATCCTAATGATCGACCAAACTGGGTCGGGTTCGAAGGTATAGGCGATTTATTAGATCGCTTACCCTACGACCCTAGACAACGTGGTAATCAGTGGGCATAGTCCCAAAGGACTATAACCAACGTGATTACGATCACGTTGCGAAGTTCAAACGAACTTCGCATTGACCATTACTGGTCAACGCTGAAAGTCAAACAAAGTTTGACTTTCTGACTCGAAAAGCAGTAAAATAAAGAAAAGAACGAAAGAATACTTACGAAGGGTCCCCGAATGCTAAACTCGATTCGAAAATCTCAGGTATGAAACTAATGTTTCAACTTAGAGTTTCTCAAATCAAATTTCTAGTGATTATGAAGCATGGGGGTGGGGTATTTATAGTTTTCGGGTAACCGTTAAGATCGTTTGTTGAATATCGTGCCTTAATCCAAACCGTACAAGTGTCGGAAACTCATGGTGGCTAAAAATGATGTTTATCAACAGATTAGGCAAGTGGGAAATGTGTGGGTGAGGTTGCAACAGCTGGAAAATGCTGACTGTTAAGTCTGATCTGTTCAGGAGAACCCCTACGCATCGTAGGGCAAAAAGTGCTACGCAT
Source organism: Helianthus tuberosus (assembly GCA_030545235.1). NCBI lineage: Eukaryota > Viridiplantae > Streptophyta > Magnoliopsida > Asterales > Asteraceae > Helianthus > Helianthus tuberosus. The sequence goes on from CM060412.1 coordinate 144,418,147, forward strand.
CGTAGCCATACAAGTTTGGCAGAATTACCATTTTAGTCCCTGCAGTGCAATCAGCCCATTTTCGACACGTTTAAGGCCCGTTAACCCCATTTCAAAGCTCTAAAATGAAGTTAAAGTATAGGGAGCTTAAAATGTGTTCAAAAATATCTCGGATGTCGGTTCGTTTGGCCGTACGGTCGCGATGTTTGCTTAATTACGACGGAATGCGCATAAGCGCGAAAAACGATCCAAATGACGCGACGAATGGATTTTTCTTATGGCGAACACTAAAATATAATGTAGTCATGCTTACATAAATTTTTGGATGTCCAGATGTATTCAGAACGTAAGTTATGCGCGAAAATGCAAACTTGTGCACTTTTTGACACTTTTAGTCCCTGAATGACCCAAAAGTTTATTTTAGCACACCGAACCCCTCAAAGCCGATTTCTAAGCTATGTAAAGGATATTTAAGGTGTGTTTAACTTATGGTCATGTTCCGGAATGTTCGTTACAGTTCAAATTGACATACTTTCGCAGTTTGTCATATTTAGTCCCTGTAAGCGAATTAACTTGTTTTTGCCATACCAAAGCCTTCAAAACTTATTTCTAAGTTATGTAAAGGTTATTTAAGGTATGTTGAGTATATGTTGATGTTCCGGAGTATTTCTCGCATTAAACTGAGTACGTTTACGCACTAGTTTGCGTATAACTCTCCAGAAAGCGATGTAGAGTTTGAAATTACATAAAAGTCAAAACATGAAAAATGTAAAACATAACAAAACAAACATTGGGATCAAATAACATTGTTTTATTGATAATAGAACTATTCATAGTGATTACAAGCACAGTTGTTACAGTCTCCCCTACTTGTGGAAATTTCGTCCCGAAATTTATTTAGAGGAAACTCGTGGAAAAAGATGTGGATATTTCGCCTTCATTTGATCTTCGCATTCCCAAGTAAACTCAGGTCCACGTTTAGCTTCCCAGCGAACTTTGACCAAAGGAATGCGCTTGCGTTTAAGCCACTTGACTTCACGTTCCATGATTTCCACTGGTTTCTCAACAAATTTCAGTGTTTTGCCAACACGAATTTCGTCAAGCGGTATGGAGAAGTTCTCATCAGCTGAACACTTCTTGAGATTGGACACATGAAAAGTTGGATGAACATTTCCAAGTTCAGGAGGTAACTCAAGTCTGTAGGCTACCTTTCCGATTCTTTCGACAATCTTGAATGGTCCAACATATCTAGGTGCAAGTTTTCCTTTCTTTCCAAATCTGATCACACCTTTCCAAGGTGAGACCTTAAGTAATACTCGATCACCGACTTGAAATTCCAAGGCTTTGCGTTTTGGGTCCGCGTAAATCTTCTGACGGCTTCTAGCTGCCTGAAGGTTATCACGAACTTTCTTGACCTTGTCAGCTGTCTCTAAAATGAGGGCAGGTCCAGTAAGTTGAGCCTCGCCAATCTCATTCCAGCAGACTGGTGAACGACATTTTCGACCATAGAGAGCTTCGAAAGGAGCCATTTTGATGCTAGTGTGATAACTGTTGTTGTAGGAGAATTCAATCAATTTAAGATGTGAATCCCAGCTACCACCAAAATCGATCACACAAGCTCTTAGCATATCCTCCAGAGTCTGGATTGTTCTCTCAGATTGACCATCCGTTTGCGGATGATAAGCTGTGCTCAGATTAAGTTGGGTCCCCATGGCAGATTGCATGGTTCTCCAAAAATGAGAAGTGAAACGAGCATCTCTGTCAGAAATGATGTTCAAAGGAACACCATGTCGAGCCACAATTTCATCTACATAGATTTGAGCAAGTCTGTCAGTAGGAAAATCCTCGCGGATTGGCAAGAAATGTGCTGACTTTGTAAGACGATCAACGACTACCCAGATGGCATCATGACCTTTCTTTGTGCGCGGGAGTTTGGTAACGAGATCCATAGTAATGTTTTCCCATTTCCAAACTGGGATCTCTGGTTGCTCCAATAAACCCGAAGGACGCTGATGTTCAGCCTTAACCTTAAGACAAGTAAGGCATTTTGATACGTATAAGGCAATGTCTTTCTTCATACCAGGCCACCAATAGTGAGTACGAAGGTCCTTATACATTTTATCTGAGCCCGGATGAATAGAATAACGAGACTTATGGGCTTCATTCATAAGCAAGGTACGAAGATCATCCTGGCTTGGGACCCACAAACGGTCCATGAAATAATATGATCCATTGTCCTTCAGTTCAAGAGCAGGTGTTATGTGATAGGGAAATTCCTTATCCATCAAACCTTGTGAAACACAAGATTGTTGGGCCTGAGAAATGCGTGCTTGAATATCGGATCGAGCTTGAATAACAGATTGTACACGTACACAATGAAGCTTAGTACGTTCCTTACGACTCAATGCATCGGCCACGACATTCGCCTTACCAGGATGGTAGCGAATTTCACAGTCGTAGTCGTTTAAAAGCTCAACCCAACGTTGCTGTCTCATGTTGAGTTCTTTCTGGTTGAAGATATGCTGAAGACTTTTTTGGTCAGTGAAAACCACACATTTTGTACCGTACAAATAGTGTCTCCAGATCTTTAGAGCAAAGACTACTGCACCCAACTCAAGATCATGAGTGGTGTAGTTCTTCTCATGTATCTTCAATTGCCTCGATGCATAGGCTATGACTTTGTTCCTTTGCATCAGAACACAGCCAAGACCCAATTTAGATGCATCACAATACACGACAAAATCATCATCACCCTCAGGTAATGATAGAACAGGCGCATCGCAAAGCTTCTGCTTCAGGTGTTGAAAAGCTTCCTCTTGTCTGAATCCCCAGTAAAAGGGCATTTTCTTCTGAGTTAGAGCAGTTAGAGGAACTGCAATCTTAGAGAAGTTTTCAATGAAGCGGCGATAATAACCCGCTAGACCAAGAAAAGAACGAACTTCAGTAGGAGTAGAAGGTGTATCCCAATCCTTAATCGCACTGATCTTGGAGGGATCTACATGAATACCCCGTTCGTTGATAACATGCCCCAAAAATTGAACTTCTTTAAGCCAAAATTCGCACTTGGAGAATTTGGCGAAAAGTTGCTCTTTCTTTAGGAGTTCAAGGGTAAGACGAAGATGTTGCTCGTGGTCAGCTTGCGTCTTAGAGTATATCAAGATGTCATCAATAAAAACAATGACGAACTGATCCAAATAAGGTTTGCAGACCCTATTCATTAAGTCCATGAAAACAGCAGGAGCATTAGTCAAACCGAATGGCATGACTGTGAATTCATAATGCCCATAACGAGTACGGAACGCTGTCTTCGGAATATCTTCTTCTTGCACCCGAAGTTGATGATATCCAGATCGCAGATCAATCTTCGAAAAATAAGAAGCACCCTGTAGCTGATCAAAGAGGTCGTCTATGCGAGGTAAGGGATATCGATTTTTGATGGTAAGCTTGTTAAGCTCACGATAATCGATACACATCCTAAAAGATCCATCCTTCTTTTTGACAAAAAGAATGGGAGCACCCCAAGGTGAAAAGCTAGGACGGATAAAACCTTTGTCAGAGAGCTCCTGAAGCTGCTTAGACAACTCTTGCATCTCGGACGGTGCAAGACGATATGGAGCTCTGGCAATGGGATTTGCACCAGGTATGAGATCAATGCGAAACTCGACTTGGCGTGCTGGAGGTAGACCAGGTAAATCTTCAGGGAACACTTCAGAATAATCCCGAACGACAGGAATATCTGAAATAGACTTACCCTTGCCTTTATCTTCTGTAACATGTGCTAAGAAAGCCACATAGTTCTTCCGCAGATACTTCCGAGCTTTAAAACAAGACATGAGTTTGAGACCACCGGTAGGCTTCTCACCTTGAACCTGCAGGATCTCGCCTGTCGAAAGCGGCACACGAACAATCTTCTTAGAACAAACTATCTCTGCGCGATGCTTGGATAACCAATCCATTCCAACAATAACGTCGAAGCTTCCAAGTTGCATAGGCGTAAGATCGATTGGAAAAAGATGATCGTTAAGGTTCAACTGGCAGTTGTGAAGAACAGAATCAAGAATAATGGGTTCACCACTAGCAACCTCTACTGTCAGAGATTCACTTAGTTTTGTTCTAGACACGCGAAGCATCGGCTCAAAAGACAAAGACACAAAACTCTTGTCGGCACCCGAATCAAAGAGAACAGATGCAGGCTGATTATTAATAAAGAACGTACCGTTCACCACATTATCGTCTGCCTGCGCCTCTTGGGCATTCATGTTAAAGACTCGGCCTCGAGCCGGAGCCGGATTCTGGTTCTGGTTCTGGTTGGCTAGCCTTGGGCACCGGTTTCTATAGTGGGTCAGATCCCCACAATTATAACAAGCACCAGGTGGGTATTGTGGACGTGCAGCTTGACCCTGTTGCTGAGCAAGAGGCTGAGCAACTTGTTGAGCCGGGTTCTGAACCGCGGGATTCTGAGCAGACCGACAAAAATTGGCAAGATGGCCTGACTTCCCACAGTTAGTACAGAAACGGCATGGAAGTTGCGGCTGGTGGTGACTGTTGCATCTATTGCACAAAGGTGCATTCCCTGAATAGGGTTTCTTCGCTGGAGGCTGTGCGGGTTGGTTGGGAGCTGCCTGGTTAGCTTGGGCAGTGACAGCATAGTTTTGGGAAGCCTTACGCTTCTTTGCCCTCTTCGATGAACCAGAAACCTTTCCATTCCCGTTTTGACCTTTCTTGCTATCTTCCTTCTCAGCCAACTGTTTCTTGCCCTTGTCACCCTTCCTGTGTAACTTTCCCTTTTCTAATCTGCGACTCAGTCAATGTCGCTGATAACTCGATCGCCTGACGGAGTGTGGCAGGTTCACTACCAGTAAGAATGTCTTGTACCGAGTCAGGTAGGCCGTCGATGTATCTTTCGATAGCCTTGTCAAGTGGGGTAACCATTGTCGGGCAAAGCAAACTCAACTCTTCAAACCGATCAGTATAAGCCCTGTGCTCACCACTATCTTGCTTCAAAACATCAAACTCCTTTTCCAACGCCCGCTGTTCATGGCGAGGACAGAATTCCCTCATCATAAGGGCTCTAAGTTCAGCCCATGTCTGTGCGAGAGCAACTTCTGCACCTCGGTCTCTCATTACCCCATTCCACCATGTAAGAGCCCTCTTCTGAAACACGCTCGAAGAAAACTCGACCTTGCGATTATCCGGGCACTGCACGTGGCGAAAAGTATTCTCAATGCTTTCGAACCACTGAAGAAGCCCAGTCGCTCCTTCAGAACCACTAAACTTGAGTGGTTTAGCCTGATTAAAATCCTTGTATTTGCATGGAACATTGTTGTTGTTGTTGGCTTGGTTCCATTGAGCAAAGAGGTTTGGGAACTGAGCAGCCATCTGCTGCGCAATATTTTCTGCCAGTTCGGCAGTTGCTATCTGGTTCTCGCGTCGAGGAGGCATTCTAAAAGAGGAAAAACATGAAAGGAAACGAGTGAGATGATTGGATGAAGAGAATGAGATGATAAAAACAAGAATTGCAAATAGCATAGATGGTGGTCATTCGTCCGTATCACAAAGCAAACAAACGACACACAGTGACTAATCAAAGTAAATGGATCAAAAAATAATGTATAATGAAGACATGCTCGCCTATAACTGAACACTCATCCCAAGAATTCCCAGGTAAGCACAACTGGTCTCACGTCTGATGAGATGTATACGAAGTGCTTGCCTAGACAGAAAACCCAGAATACAGGCATTCACCCTTCCAGTTTGCACGTGTTCACATTATTTATAACCCAAAACTTTGACGAGATTTTGAAAATTTGAAGGCACAAGGCCAAAAACCAAACTAAAAGGGTTCAAAACCATATAACAGAGGGTTCAAAACCTTACAATTGAGGGTTCAAAACCTTGTAAAAATTTATTCAAAAACAGATGATTGTTTTTCAAAAATCGTTTCGGAAAAATTTGGTTCTTGTTTTGATAATCACCTAAGGATAGGTGATGTGCATGTTTTAAGATCTAAACACAAGATAACTTGTGTTAGGGTCCTAGAAAAGTTATAGTCTAGGTCAAAGCATTACTAATAACCTAATTCCCTATAACCATTGGCTCTGATACCAACTCTTCTGTCACACCCCGACCGCGTAAAACAACAAATCGCGGCGGAAACATCGGGGCGTGTCGTAACAGAATAAATTGTTTCATAACCATGGCATACAAAGTGATATTTTATTTATTAAACAAGAGTGTTACATTGTCTTAAACAGGAATTAAGGAGTTCAGAACATAATTAAACATAGTCTATCTTCTTTTAAAGTCTCTAAGGCACAGGTCCGCCCTAGTATCATGATCAACATCCTATGGAAAAGCACCTGAAAACACATGTGAAAATAGGTACGTCAGCATAAAAATGCCTGTGAGATACATAGGTTTTGTGAAAATAGGATTCATGACTTATGTTTAAGAAAAATGTTTAGTCATGAACCTTGTAATTTGCTTTGTCATGTAAATCATTTGAAAACAATAAGATCAGATGATATGTATAAGTAAATGTCAGGTTAAATAAATAACCATGTAAAAATGTGTTTGTATAAGATAAGTTGTTTGTAAATCAATGTCTTGTGAAAAGTATGTTATTTGTATAAAATGTTCTATGTCTCAATATTGAAATGATTCAAATAACGTTACGACATGTAATACCATACAAACACTTATATATAGGAAGTACCAGCGGCGTATCCACCATGCTTGTATCATATTACACACGCATCGTTACTTAATCACTTAATCAAACCAAACCAACCAATGTAAGAGGTCTATGTTTAAACCAATTGTCAAATGTATTAAATAATATGTCAAAGTACTCATGTCGAGATGTAAATCATGTAGTATGTAAAACCAATGTCAAAAGTGTTTGTGTCAAATGTAAATCATGTCAAAATGTCTATGTCAAATATCCATGTCAAATGTCTATGTCAAATATCCATGTCAAATGTCTATGTCAAAATGTCATGTATGGCAAGTGAAATGTCTCAACTAAACCATATGCACAAAAACAAAGTATTGAAGTAAAACTTGGTTTAAATCAAAGCTATGTTTTGTGTAAATGCATGCAACTATTTAATATGAACATTTATGCGGTATTGTGAAAATGCATACATCCAAGCCTTGCGACTGTGGTGATAAACCCTTTAAACAAATTAAAGGTCTATCTGTCTTATATCATCGAATTCGGTCATTCCTTTCATCCCCTTTCCCTGGGACGTCCGGAACGGGAGTTGTCAATTCCTATGGTACCACTACCTACTAACGAACGGCGTAGCTAATGTTAATGAATGTATTGTCCCATGTAAACAAACCAAATGTCATACCAAAATGTAAACATGTGAAAACAATGCACTAAGTATGTAATCAAATGAACATACATAGCGTGAAATGTCATGTAAAACGATGTACTAAGTAATGCACACAATGGGCACACCTAGCAGGAAATGTCATGTAAAACGATGTACTAAGTAATGCACACAATGGGCACACCTAGCAGGAAATGTCATGTAAAACAATGTACTAAGTAATGCACACACCTAGCATAAGATGATATGAAATCATGTACTATAATGTACTAACGAACATAGCATGTATATGATGTGAAAACAGGAAAGCATGAAAGTAACAAGTAGGCACATGTGTTCCACCCCAAAACAGTTTGGAAAACAGTAAAAGAGGGGTCTATGTACTCACTTGTGATTGCTCAGATGTCTAAAGATAATCACCAAGTAATGCTAGAGATCTCGGAATCAAACGGCACCTAATATAGATAACTATGTTAATAAACCGGACCTATATCGGAAGACTGGGTAGCATTAGGGTTTGTAAACCAAATGAGTGTAGGAACTCATATGATATGGTTTAACAAAGCCTACATACTAATTGAAACCTAACATAATTGTTTACGACCCATTACGGCCCGTTTAGGTAGCTTATGCTACTTTAACGCGTCGTTCGCGTGAAACGCGTTTGGACCGCCTAACTAGCCCTATGACAAGTGTTATATGCCTAAACATGTTACATAATCAGTTATGTGGCAAAAGTTTAGGTTACATATGCTAAATTACCAATTATGCATGAAAAGGGTATTCTGGTAATTTACCTAAGGCATATAAACAACCTATCATACAACTACTCAAACGATGTGACCATAGGGTATAACCTCGGAAGGTTATTCCCTACCTACTATGGTCACCTAATGTATTTGGTCGGATCCTAATGATCGACCAAACTGGGTCGGGTTCGAAGGTATAGGCGATTTATTAGATCGCTTACCCTACGACCCTAGACAACGTGGTAATCAGTGGGCATAGTCCCAAAGGACTATAACCAACGTGATTACGATCACGTTGCGAAGTTCAAACGAACTTCGCATTGACCATTACTGGTCAACACTGAAAGTCAAACAAAGTTTGACTTTCTGACTCGAAAAGCAGTAAAATAAAGAAAAGAACAAAAGAATACTTACGAAGGGTCCCCGAATGCTAAACTCGATTCGAAAATCTCAGGTATGAAACTAATGTTTCAACTTAGAGTTTCTCAAATCAAATTTCTAGTGATTATGAAGCATGGGGGGTGGGGTATTTATAGTTTTCGGGTAACCGTTAAGATCGTTTGTTGAATATCGTGCCTTAATCCAAACCGTACAAGTGTCGGAAACTCATGGTGGCTAAAAATGATGTTTATCAACAGATTAGGCAAGTGGGAAATGTGTGGGTGAGGTTGCAACAGCTGGAAAATGCTGACTGTTAAGTCTGATCTGTTCAGGAGAACCCCTACGCATCGTAGGGCAAAAAGTGCTACGCATCGTAGCCATACAAGTTTGGCAGAATTACCATTTTAGTCCCTGCAGTGCAATCAGCCCATTTTCGACACGTTTAAGGCCCGTTAACCCCATTTCAAAGCTCTAAAATGAAGTTAAAGTATAGGGAGCTTAAAATGTGTTCAAAAATATCTCGGATGTCGGTTCGTTTGGCCGTACGGTCGCGATGTTTGCTTAATTACGACGGAATGCGCATAAGCGCGAAAAACGATCCAAATGACGCGACGAATGGATTTTTCTTATGGCGAACACTAAAATATAATGTAGTCATGCTTACATAAATTTTTGGATGTCCAGATGTATTCAGAACGTAAGTTATGCGCGAAAATGCAAACTTGTGCACTTTTTGACACTTTTAGTCCCTGAATGACCCAAAAGTTTATTTTAGCACACCGAACCCCTCAAAGCCGATTTCTAAGCTATGTAAAGGATATTTAAGGTGTGTTTAACTTATGGTCATGTTCCGGAATGTTCGTTACAGTTCAAACTGACATACTTTCGCAGTTTGTCATATTTAGTCCCTGTAAGCGAATTAACTTGTTTTTGCCATACCAAAGCCTTCAAAACTTATTTCTAAGTTATGTAAAGGTTATTTAAGGTATGTTGAGTATATGTTGATGTTCCGGAGTATTTCTCGCATTAAACTGAGTACGTTTACGCACTAGTTTGCGTATAACTCTCCAGAAAGCGATGTAGAGTTTGAAATTACATAAAAGTCAAAACATGAAAAATGTAAAACATAACAAAACAAACATTGGGATCAAATAACATTGTTTTATTGATAATAGAACTGTTCATAGTGATTACAAGCACAGTTGTTACATGATGCATCACAATATACGACAAAATCATCATTTCCCTCAGGCAAAGATAGAATAGGCGCATCACAAAGCTTCTGCTTCAAAGTCTGAAACGCTTCTTCTTGTTTGGATCTCCAATCAAAGGGTTTGTTCTTTTGGGTTAGAGTAGTTAGAGGAACTGCAATCTTCGAAAAGTTTTCAAAGAAGCGGTGGTAATAACCCGCTAGACCAAGAAAAGAACGAACTTCAGTAGGAGTAGTAGGCGTATCCCAATCCTTAATCGCACTGATCTTGGAGGGATCTACATGAATACCTTGTTCGTTGACAATATGTCCCAAAAATTGAACTTCCTTAAGCCAAAATTCGCACTTGGAGAATTTGGCGAAAAGTTGTTCTTTCTTTAGGAGTTCCAGAGTAAGACGAAGATGTTGCTCATGATCAGCTTGCGTCTTAGAATAAATCAAGATGTCATCAATGAAAACAATAATGAACTTATCTAAATAAGGCTTGCAGACCCTATTCATTAAGTCTATGAAAACAGCAGGAGCATTAGTCAAACCGAATGGCATAATTGTGAACTCATAATACCCATAACGGGTGCGGAAAGCAGTCTTGGGAATATCTTCTTCACGTACGCGAAGTTGATGATACCCAGAACGAAGATCAATCTTTGAAAAATAAGAAGCACCTTGTAACTGATCAAAGAGATCATCAATGCGAGGTAGGGGATATCGATTCTTGATGGTAAGCTTGTTAAGCTCACGATAATCGATACACATCCTGAAAGATCCATCATTCTTCTTGACAAAAAGAACGGGAGCACCCCAAGGTGAAAAGCTAGGACGAATAAAACCTTTGTCAGAAAGCTCTTGAAGCTGCTTAGATAACTCTTGCATCTCGGACGGTGCAAGACGATATGGAGATCTGGCAATAGGATTTGCACCAGGTACAAGATCAATACGGAACTCGACTTGACATGCTGGGGATAAGCCAGGTAACTCTTCAGGAAACACTTCAGAATAATCCCGAACCACAGGGATATCTTGAATAGACTTACCTTTGCCTTTATCTGCTACAACATGTGCCAAGAAAGCCACATAATTCTTTCGCAGATACTTCCAAGCTTGAAAACAAGACATGAGCTTGAGACCACTAGAAGGTTTCTCACCATGAACCTCTAGGATCTTACCAGACGAAAGAGGCACATGAACAATATTCTCGAAACAAACTACCTCTGCGTGATGCTTGGCTAACAAATCCATACCCACTATAACGTCGAAACTCCCAAGTTGCATTGGTATGAGGTCGATAGGAAAAAGATGGTTGTTAAGGTTCAACTGGCTGTTACGAAGAACAGAATCAAGAACAACGGGTTCACCACTAGCTACTTCTACTCTCAAGGGCTTTCCTAGTTTCATTCTAGACATGCGAAGCAATGGCTCAAAAGATAATGACACAAAACTCTTATCAGCACCCGAATCAAAAAGAATAGAAGCAGGCTGATTATTAACAAAGAACGTATCGTTGACCACATCATTGTCTGCCCGCGCCTCTTGTGCATTCATGTTGAAGACTCGACCTCGAGCTTGAGCCTGATTCGGGTTTGCGTTGACCAGCCTTGGGCACTGGTTTCGGTAATGAGTCAGGTCCCCACAATTATAGCACGAACCAGGAGGAAAATGAGGTCGTGCAGCTTGTGCAGCTTGGTTACGTGCAGCTTGGTTTGGAGCAAAACGACAAGCATCGGTGAGATGACCAGATTTCCCACAATTACCACAAAAACGACACTGAACCTGCGGCTGGTGGTGGCTATTGCATCTGTTGCACAACGGTGCATTACCAGCATACTGTCTCTTTGCTGGCGGTTGTGCAGGTTGGTTGGGAGCCGCCTGATTGGCCTGGGCAGTAACAGCAAAATTTTGAGAAGCCTTGCACTTCTTAGTCACTCTTGTAGACCCAGTTTTCTCCCCTTTCTTGTTCTCACCCTTTACCGACAACTGTTTCTTATCCTTGTGACCCTTCCTGTGCAACTTACCCTTTCGGACTTGTGACTCGGTCAATGTCGCAGATAACTCGATTGCCTGACGAACTGTGGTGGGGTTACTACCAGTGACGATGTCTTGTACGGAGTCAGGTAAGCCATCAAAATACCTTTCGATAGCTTTCTCGAGTGGGGTAACCATGGTAGGGCATAGCAAACTCAGCTCTTCATATCTGCCAGTGTAAGCCCGGTGCTCACCACTATCCTGCTTCAAGTCATCAAACTCCTTTCCAAAGCCCTTAGTTCATGACGAGGACAAAACTCCATCATCATAAGAGCCCTAAGCTCGGCCCATGTTTGTGCTAAAGCAACCTTAGCACCATGGTCTCTCATAATCCCGTTCCACCATGTAAGAGCCCTCTTTTGAAAAACGCTAGAAGCAAACTCAACTTTCAAATTACCAGGACACTGGACATGACGAATGTCACGGCCCTTGGCCCCGGTTTGACCCGGTCCAGAGCCGCGAGGCAGGAAATCCGATGGTATCTAACTAAGTGACAGCGGAAGTCTTTTTAAACAGGATCGATTAATATTAAAACTGCTCGTTGATATATAATATAGGGATAAATCCCATAATTTACAATAAAGTGATTTCACTGAGAAATCTTTATTTCTTAAAACATTTTTCTTTATTTATTTACATTGAGCCACTTTTCTAAGCATGTAGTGCTCCACGGCACTTTTCCTGTGCTCACAATAGATCACCTGAAACATGTTTGAAAAAGGTTTTGTCAGCAGGGAAATACTGAGTAAATCATTCAGTTTTACTAAAACGACTCGTTTGTTATAATTTACAGTAATTAAGAGAGATTACAATGTTTCTGATATCAAACCAACTACCCACAGTATTTGTCACTCGACTCTTTTCGGTGACTGTGGTCATATCACCATTGGCTGCCCCAATAAATGACGAATATCACAAATTTTAGGTTCGCCCACCTAAAGTGATAAAACAGCAATACTGTGCACAATACCCCACATACCGGCTGTAATTTGGTGATTACATAAACTTAATCACTGTAATTATAACTTTGAAAATAAACATACTTTTTGTAAACAGATTTGATAAAAAGAGAATGACTCACATTGTAGATTTAACGAGCAGAATATAAGCCTACTGATTAGCCTTGATTAACCTAATTTAAATAACAATGCACACACAACAGGTTAGTAACTAATACAGCAGTTACGTCAATTCACGAGATTAAACCCTCACAACGATTTATTAGTGCAATACTTAACAATTCAGCGGATTCACAACGAATGACAGAGTATAGTCCGAATTCGAGCAGTACTCAAACATTCAAGTCGAAATCATGATGAATTAACAAAGTATAAACTCAATTTGAACGGCACTTAAACAATCGTTGGATAGTTATAATCGATCGGACGTTGAACCGTAATAGCGATCGAGTTATTACCCTGATTGCGGCAGCACTTCGTGATTAGTGTGTGTTAATTGTGGTAAACAGAATGTAAATCGGTGCATGAAACGAATTTCTTCGTCGAACATATGCCAAATTTGAAGTACCAATGTCTGCTATTTATAGTCAAAATTTTGCATTTCTTACGGACCGTAAGACTCAAATTGTTACGGTGCGTAAGGATGCTTACGGACCGTAAGACTTAAATTGTTATGGTGCGTAAGGGTTAAAAATAGGTTATAGGGTAGCCACAGTTGGGACTAGCTTTGCTGACTTGACATATTCAAATTTTCGAATTTTGACAGCAAGTAAATTCAGATAATCATTAACTAGGGTATACCCCCCTTGAGTCTTAGGGGCCCTGATCCTGATTCCGATTGTTATGAAAATTTTAGGGTTTGTTCAGAATCAATTGGGTTTCTCAATTAGGGTTTCCTATTGGTCAAATTAAAATAATAATTAGGACTTTTGATGAGAGTTGTTACATTCTCCCCACCTTAATAAAAATCTCGTCCTCGAGATTTACTGGAATAAATGAGGATACTTTCTCTTCATTTCTGATTCCAGCTCCCAAGTGTATTCAGCTCCTCTCTTTGAATCCCATCTAACTTTGACTAAAACTAGTCGTTTATGTTTGAGAAACTTGATCTTTCGATCCTCAATTTGAAGAGGTTTCTCAACAAATTTCAGTTTTTCGTTTACCTCTATATCTTGAAGAGGTACTACCAGTGATTCATCTGATAAGCATTTCTTGAGATTGGATACATGAAATACATCATGTACTCCTGCTAATTCTTCTGGTAGTTGTAAACGATAAGCAACTGGTCCTATACGTTGGATCACAGGAAACGGTCCTACGTACCTAGGCCTTAGCTTTCCTTTCTTACCGAATCGAACAACTCCTTTCCAAGGAGAAACTTTTAATAGTACTTTATCTCCGACTTGAAATTCTAACGGCTTGCGGCGATTATCTGCATAGCTCTTCTGACGATCTCGAGCTGTTTTCAGTCTTTCCTTGATTTGATTAATCTTATCAGTAGTTTCTTGCACAATTTCTGGACCTGATAATTGACTTTCCTCTATTTCTGCCCAACAAACTAGAGTTCTGCACTTACGTCCATATAGTGCTTCAAATGGAGCAGTTTAAATGCTTGAATGATAACTATTGTTATAGGAGAATTCAATTAATGGTAAATGATCATCCCAGTTTCCACCAAAATCTATTACACATGCTCGGAGCATGTCTTCTAGAGTTTGGATGGTTCTTTCACTTTGTCCGTCTGTTTGGGGATGATATGCAGTGCTCAAATTTAGTCGAGTTCCCATAGCTTGCTGGAAACTTTTCCAGAAATGAGAAGTAAAACGACTATCCCTATCCGAAACAATGGAGAGTGGAACTCCATGTAAGGATACAACTTCATCTACATATAATTTTGCCAACCTTTCCATGCTAAAGGTTTCCTTCATTGGTAGAAAATGAGCTGATTTGGTTAATCGATCCACAATTACCCAAATCGCATCATTACTTTTTCTTGTTTTAGGCAACTTAGTAACAAAATCCATTGTTATAAGTTCCCATTTCCATACAGGCATTTCCAATTGTTGTAGTAGTCCTGAAGGTTTCTGATGTTCGGCCTTTACTTGTGAACAAGTAAGACACTTAGAAACATATCTTGCTATATCTTTCTTCATTCCTATCCACCAGAAATTCTTTCTTAAATCTTGGTACATCTTATTATTTCCTGGGTGCATAGTATACCTAGATTTATGGGCTTCTTCTAAAATCTTATTTCTTAATTCTCCTTGCTTAGGTACCCAAATTCGTTTCTTGTGGAATCTCCAAATTCCATCATTTCCTTGCTCTAGTTCCTTGATATAACCTTTCATTCCTTCAGCATCTTCCTTGACTGTTGTTTTCTGAACCTTCTTTAATTGTTCCATTAAATCTACTTGTAGATTTAATCAAAGAGCACGAACTCGTCGTTGCTTTTCATGATACTTACGACTTAAGGCATCTGCAACTACATTTGCCTTTCCTTCGTGATATTGGATATCACAGTCGTAATCGCTTAAAACTTCCATCCATCTTCTTTGCCTCATATTTAACTCTTTCTGCCCAAATATATACCTTAAACTTTTATGATCTGTATAAACAGTAAACTTACTTCCATACAGATAATGTCTCCAGATTTTAAGGGCAAAAATTATGGCTCCTAATTCTAAATCATGAGTCGTATAATTTTCCTCGTGCTTTCTCAACTGCCGAGAGGCATACGCAATTACCTTCTTTCGTTGCATCAACACACATCCGAATCCTAATTTTGAAGCATCACAATATACTTCAAAATCTTCTGTTCCTTCGGGTAATGCTAAAATTCGAGCATTCGTCAATCGGTGCTTTAAAATCTTAAAAGCTTCTTCTTGCCTTTGTCCCCATTCAAACTTAGCGGCTTTACAGGTTAACTTAGTCAAAGGTACAGCTATCTTAGAGAAATCCTTAATAAATCGTCTGTAGTATCCAGCTAAGCCTAGAAAACTTCTAATTTCCATAGCTGTTTGTGGGACCTTCCATTTAGTGATTGCATCTATTTTAGCAGGATCTACGTGAATGCCTTCGTGATTCACCATATGTCCTAGGAATTGCACTTCTTTTAACCAAAATTCACACTTCGAGAATTTGGCATAAAGTTTTTCCTTTCTTAACAAAGTTAAGAGTGCATGCAAATGTTCGCAATGTTCTTCCTGGCTTTTGGAATAAATAAGTATATCGTCGATGAATACGATTACAAATTTATCCAAGTATGGTTTACAGATCTGATTCATCATGTCCATAAATGCTGCTGGGGCATTTGTTAGTCCAAAGGGCATGACTGTAAACTCATAATGGCCATACCTAGTTCTGAAAGCAGTTTTAGGTATGTCTTCTTCTTGTACTTTCAACTGGTGATATCCAGATCTTAAGTCTATCTTAGAAAAATACCTAGCACCTTGAAGTTGATCAAAAAGATCGTCAATCCTAGGTAATGGGTATCGATTCTTAATTGTAACTTTATTTAGTTCTCTATAATCGATACACATTCTCATTGATCCATCCTTCTTCTTTACAAACAACACTGGTGCTCCCCAAGGGGATGAACTAGGTTGTATGAATCCTTTACTTAGTAATTCATCTAATTGCTTTTTCAGTTCTAACATTTCTGTGGGTGCTAACCGATAAGGTGCCTTAGCTATCGGTATAGTTCCTGGAATTAGATGAATCCTAAATTCTACTTCCCTGTATGGAGGTAATCCTGGTAAATCTTTGGGGAATACATCAGGATACCCTGAGACTACAAGAATTTCCTTAAGTTCTTTACCCTTAGTACTTATGATTACTGAAATCATATATATTATTCCTTGTTTTCGTTCATAATTAGCAACTTTCATTACTGATATGAACTTCATGGGCTTACGTGGTTTATCTCCGATGATCCTAATCACTTCTCTGGTAGATGATTGAATTTCTATGGAATTCTTATCACAAAGGATTCGAGCATGGTTGGCTATCAACCAATCCATTCCTAACACTACATCGAATCCGGCTAACTTCATAGGTAACAGGTTTGCAGAAAACTTATGGCCTAACAGTTCTATTTTTCCTTTTTGCAAAACCTTATTTATGTTAACAGAATTTCCGTCTGCCGTTTTGACTGTAAAAATTTGCCTAAGAGTGGTTAAGGGTAAGTTAAGGGCTTGGCAAAATGAAGTATTGATAAAACTTTGGTTTGCACCAGAGTCAAATAATACTTTTGCATAAACGTCGTGGACCAAAAACGTACCAGCTATAACGTCGGGAATTAGTTCGGCTTCCTGAGTGGTTAGCTGAAATGCTCGGGCATTCTTCTTTGTTCCATCAGCTGGTTTGCCTTTATTGTCTGCAGGTTTAATTAATTTAGTACATTCTGTTTTGTAATGTCCGGTTTTTCCGCAGTTATAGCAGACTATTGTTTTCTTTTTGCAATTTTCTTCACGATGTCCTGCCATTTTGAAGAAGTTGCAGATTACATTGCATTTTCCAAAATGATTCTTTTTGCAATTTCTGCAAAAAGGCGGTTGTGCAGATTGTCTCCTTCCTCTTTTCTTGAACCTATTATTATCATTACCCATACGAAATCCTTGGGTAATCTTTTGAGCCAATTCCTTCTTTCGATCTTCTTCTCTTGTTCGCACTAGTTCATCAGTTAGGGTATTAGCTAGTTCCACAGCATCGTCAATAGTGCGAGGTCTCGCAGCTTTAACGATGTTACGAATTTCACTAATTAATCCCCAAATGTAACGGGAAATGAGTACCGGTTCTGGCGAAGCCAGTGTTGGTACTACTCTAGCATATTCAAAGAATGTCGAAGTATAACCGCGACACTCTACGCCTACCATACGATGGTTTAGGAACTTATTTGCCATTTGTTCCTTTTCATATTCAGGAGAATATTTTCTTTCTACAAGAATTTTAAATTCTTCCCATTTTAAAGCATAAGCCATCCTTCTTCCTTTTGCTTGTAATACGGTGTTCCACCATTCTAGTGCCCCTTCTTTGAAAAGGTTTGACGCGTACATGACCTGATCTTCTTCGGAACACTTACTTATTGCAATTAGTGCTTCGGTTTTCTCTAACCAACGCAGTACTGTAGTTCCTCCTTCGTTGCCTGCAAATTCAGTAGGTTTACAAGCAACAAATTCTTTGAAAGTGCAACCAGGTGTTGCGGCTTTCATTTTCTTAGGAGATGGATCCTGTCGTGGATTATTATCGTCATGATTGCCGCCTCCATTTACACTATGACTAAAATTATCTTCCTGAGTACGTTTACTAGGAATGGTTTGTTGTGGTTCAACAGGTTTCTGAGCAGCAGCTACGATTGCTGGAATAGCATTAGCTATCCCTTGAGTGACGATGTTCTCAATATCTTGTCTAGTCATATACTGGTTTTCCTGATTTTGTTCAGATTGATTCCCTTCATTAACTGGTTCATTACTAGCGTTTTCCATCTGATAATTATTATAATTATAACTATTAGTATCAAATGATTGTAAATAAAACAATTTCACAGAAGCACATAAAATCTTGCAATACAGATATATATACAAAATTGTCGATATTTTGACTTCTATTTTTCTTTATATATTATATAGGCATCCATACACACTATTTATCTTACAATGTTTTATTTCCCATTTTACAGAGTTATATTTAGCTATTATTATTATTATTATTATTATTATTATTATTATTATTATTATTATTATTATTATTATTATTATACAGACATTCTTCCCAACCCCACTATTCTCTGGTCAACTGGCAGTTTAGTAGCGACGCTCCCTTTCGTCGTATTTCCAGGAAATTTGTTCCCCCATTTCCCGGATCCTATTCCCTGTACCTATCAGTTCTTCACCGAACTGACGGAGTTTGGCTAGGTTTTCGTTGCTCATTGGAGGATTGGGGATAGGTTCTGGATCAAACTGTGGAAGGAAAGAATAAGGGCTGTTGATGATATTTTCGAATTGCTAGTCATTTGTCCACCATTCTTCCATTTGGCCTAAAGGTCGAGTGTGGATTAGTGGGTCTGGAATAGCTGGTTCCAGATTTACAGGAAGTTGGGTTTCTATGTAAGGATATAGATTATTATGGATAGGGCTAATGACATCACAATTTGCTAGTAGACGGTCTATTTCGTCTTGAAATGTGATTTCTTCAGTTTGTCTAGAACTCTCTCCAATTTCTATTCCTTTTTGTTTAGAATCTTTCCTGATTTCTATCTCTGCTGGATTAGAACTTTCTCCGATTTCTATTCCTTTTCCTTTGTCTATAGGGTTTTCTATTTTGGGGAGTTTCCTAGTAACTGGCTTTCTCCTGCGCACTTTCCTCCATCCTACATATCTTCTTTTCTTTTTAAGTTTTGCTTTTTCCAGCGGTGGAGCTTGGAATTCCAGAGGTTCCTCTATGTCAGCAATATAACCAGTAAAGTCGTGGGAGACTTCAATTGGTACTGGGTAGAGGTTGAGATTCTGAAATGCTTCCGATATCTCACTCATGCTGGATAGCATATATGCAAAATGCACAAAAAATGCTAAGTTAAAACTTTGGAACAAAGTTTTACAAATAAACATTAAAGTTTTATTGCATACTGATTGTACAAAAGACTACAGGAAAGTGAACACACTATAATTTATTTATTTACTGGATATTAATTTTCTACTAGACCAGGCTTATTGTTATTTTAAAGGTTTGCATTCTCTGCTACGGTAGCTAGCATATAAAGGTTTGCCCATTTTTCATCTAATGTGTCTTCCCAAGGTGACCTATTGCCTAATTCCTGGATTTCTGAATTAAACCTCACTTTCTTGACTTGGGGTTTCTTTATTTTCTCCTGTCCCTTTCTAAGAATCAAATTTCTTTTATCTTGGGTAAGAGGATTTTCATAATTTGCTTTACGGACAAAAATCCCTTCTTCCAGATCTGCTGGGTGTTTGGAGGAAAAGGTTCGTTTTTCTGTGGTTGTAGTATCTAATTTGTGGTAGATAGCAGAAATCTTTTGTTTACCCATACTGTAACTCAACAATTAATCAGTTAATAAAACATGTTTTCACAAAATAGCAATTAAATTTCTCAAATATTTTAATAGGCTAAAATCAATAGTAAGCTTAAATCAGTGGCTCTGATACCACCTTTTCCTGTCACGGCCCTTGGCCCCGGTTTGACCCGGTCCAGAGCCGCGAGGCAGGAAATCCGATGGTATCTAATTAAGTGACAGCGGAAGTCTTTTTAAACAGGATCGATTAATATTAAAACTGCTCGTTGATATATAATATAGGGATAAATCTCATAATTTACAATAAAGTGATTTCACTGAGAAATCTTTATTTCTTAAAACATTTTTCTTTATTTATTTACATTGAGCCACTTTTCTAAGCATGTAGTGCTCCACGGCACTTTTCCTGTGCTCACAACAGATCACCTGAAACATGTTTGAAAAAGGTTTTGTCAGCAGGGAAATACTGAGTGAATCATTCAGTTTTACTAAAACGACTCGTTTGTTATAATTTACAGTATTAAGAGAGATTACAATGTTTCTGATATCAAACCAACTACCCACAGTATTTGTCACTCGACTCTTTTCGGTGACTGTGGTCATATCACCATTGGCTGCCCCAATGAATGACGAATATCACAAATTTTAGGTTCGCCCACCTAAAGTGATAAAACAGCAATACTGTGCACAATACCCCACATACCGGCTGTAATTTGGTGATTACATAAACTTAATCACTGTAATTATAACTTTGAAAATAAACATACTTTTTGTAAACAGATTTGATAAAAAGAGAATGACTCACATTGTAGATTTAACGAGCAGAATATAAGCCTACTGATTAGCCTTGATTAACCTAATTTAAATAACAATGCACACACAACAGGTTAGTAACTAATACAGCAGTTACGTCAATTCACGAGATTAAACCCTCACAACGATTTATTAGTGCAATACTTAACAATTCAGCGGATTCACAACGAATGACAGAGTATAGTCCGAATTCGAGCAGTACTCAAACATTCAAGTCGAAATCACGATGAATTAACAAAGTATAAACTCAATTTGAGCGGCACTTAAACAATCGTTGGATAGTTATAATCGATCGGACATTGAACCGTAATAGCGATCGAGTTATTACCCTGATTGCGGCAGCACTTCGTGATTAGTGTGTGTTAATTGTGGTAAACAGAATGTAAATCGGTGCATGAAACGAATTTCTTCATCGAACATATGCCAAATTTCAAGTACCAATGTCTGCTATTTATAGTCAAAATTTTGCATTTCTTACGGACCGTAAGACTCAAATTGTTCGGTACGTAAGGATGCTTACGGACCGTAAGACTTAAATTGTTACGGTGCGTAAGGGTTAAAAATAGGTTATAGGGTAGCCACGGTTAGGACTAGCTTTGCTGACTTGACATATTCAAATTTTCGAATTTTGACAGCAAGTAAATTCAGATAATCATTAACTAGGGTATACCCCCCTTGAGTCTTAGGGGCCCTGATCCTGATTCCGATTGTTCTGAAAATTTTAGGGTTTGTTCAGAATCAATTGGGTTTCTCAATTAGGGTTTCCTATTGGTCAAATTAAAATAATAATTAGGACTTTTGATGAGAGTTGTTACAACGAAACGTACTCTCAATGCTTTCGGACCACTGTAGGAGCCCAGTTGCTCCTTCAGAACCACTAAACTTGAGTGGTTTAGCCGAATTGAAACTCTTGAATTGCATGGAGCATTATTGTTGTTGGCGGCTTGGTTAACTTGAGCAATAATGTCTGGGAGTCTAGCAGCCATTTGCTGCGCAATGATAGTTGCCATTTCGGCATTAGGTACCGGATTAGATGAAAAAGGAGATGATACAAAAATCGACAGAAAGCAAAGGTGGTGGTCATTCGTTTGTATCATAAAGCAAACAAACGATACACGTTGACTAATAAAAGTAAATGGGTCAAAAATAGTGTATCGCAAAGACATGCTCGCCTATAAGTGAACACTCACCCCAAGAGTTCCCAGGTAAGAGTGACTGGTCCGATTATGTGGATTTGTACGAACACTCTAGCCTTAGACAGAAAACTCAGGGTACAGGCATTCACTCTTCAAGTTTGCACGTGTTCACACTATTTAGAACCCAAAATTTTGATGAGATTTTGAAAACTTCAAAAGGCACAAAGCCAAAAATCAAACTGGAAGGGTTCAAAACCGTATAACAAATCATTTAAAAACAGATGATTAATTTTCAAAAAGCATTTTGGAAAATGGTGTTCTTGTTTTGGGTAATCACCTAAGGACAGGTGAAGTGCATGTTTTAAGATCTAAACACAAGATAACTCATGTTATAGCCCTAGAAAAGTTATAGTCTAGGTCAAAGCATTACTAATAACCTAATTCCCTATAACCATTGGCTCTGATACCAACTCTTCTGTCACACCCCGACCGTGTTAAAACAACAAACCGCAGCGGAAACGTCGAGGAGTGAGGCGACAGAATTAGTTGTTTCATAACCATGGTAAATAAAGTTTTGTTTTATTTATAAACAAAGAAGTTACATGTCTTAAAACAACGGAAACAAAGAGTACATAACATGATTAAACTAGTTCTAGCTTCATTTTATGTCACTAAGGCACAGGTCCGCCTAAGTGTGTCTTGCCCAATCCTATGCAACAGCTCTTGAAACACATGTGAAAATAGGTACGTCAGCATAAAAATGCCTGTGAGATACATAGGTTTTGTTAAAATAGGATTCATGACTTAAGTTTAAAGAAATGTTTAATAAAAGTTAGTCATGAATCTTGTTAAGTGTTTTCTTCTATAAATCATACGAAAATTTGATAAGAAATCAGATTATATAAAAGAAAAGTGTATGGTTAATTAAACAACCAAAGTAAAATGAGTTGTATAAAATAAACTGTTTTGTAAAGCAATGTCTTGTGAAAATATGTTATTTATGTAAAATGTAATATGTCTAAATTGAAATGATTTAAATAACACAACGATATGTAATATCATAAAAGCACTTATATATATAGGAAGTACCAGTGGCGTATCCACCATGCTTTTATCATATTACATTTCGCCTCGTTATGTAAATCACTCACCCAAACCACCCACCAAAATGTAATGTTCAAGCAATTGTAGAAATGTTTGTGTGTAAATAATGTCTATTGTCAAAATGTAAATCATGTAATGTATATACCAATGTTAAAATGTTCATGTGTCAAATGTAAATCATGTAATGTGTAACAAAATATTATGTATGGCAAGTGAAATATATCAACTAACCATAGGTAAAATGCACAAAACAAGGTATTGAAGTAAAACACAGTTTAAATCAACGTTATGTTTTGTGAAATAAATGCATGCTCTACTGATACGAACATCTATGCGGTATTGTAAAAATGCATACATTCAAGCCTTGCGACTGTGGCGATAAACCCTCAAACAAATTAAAGGTTTATCTGAGTTAATGTACGTCGAATTCGTTCATTCCTTCATCCAAACAAACCTAGGATTTTAGGAACGGGAGTTGTCAATTCCTATGGTACCACTAACTACTAACGAGAGGCGTGATCAATGTTAATGAATGTATTTTTGTTCCATTTAAACAAACCAAATGTCATACCAACGTAAACATGTGAAAACAATGCACTAAGTATGCACTAAATGGACATACATAGGGTGAAATGTGATGTAAAACAATGCACTAAGTATGCGCTAAATGGACATACATAGCGTGAAATGTAATGTAAAACAATGCACTAAGTATGCGCTAAATGGACATGCATAGCGTGAAATATAAAGTAAAACAATGCACTAAGTATGCACTAAATGACATACATAGCGTGAAATGTAACGAAATCATGTACTATATGTGTACTAATGAACATAACAAGTATATGATATGAAAACATGGAAAGCACAAAAGTAACAAGTAGGCACATGTGTTCCACCCCAAAATAGTTTGAAAACAGTAAAAGAGGGGTCAATGTACTCACTTGAGATTTCCTATAGGTCCTTGAGTAACAACCAAGCAATGCTAGAGATCACGAAAATCAAGCGGCACCTAATATAGGTAACTACGTTAATAAACCGGACCTAAATCGGAGGGTCGGATAAAATGAGGGTTCGTAAACCAAATGAGTATAGGAACTCATGTAATATGGTTTAACAAAGCCTACATACTAAAACAAAGCCTAACCTAAATGCTAACGACCCATTAGGACTCGTTTTGGTACCTTACGCTAATTTAATGCGTCGTTCGCGTAAAACCCGTTCGGACCGCCTAACTTGCCCTATGACAAGTAATATATGCCTTAACATGTCTAATATTGTTGCCTAATTAGTTTAGATGTCAAAATTTGGGTTACATATGCTTAAAATGAATTTATGGGCAAAAAGGGTATTTTGGTAATTTTCCTAAGGCATATAAACTACCTATCATACAACTAACTAAACGAAGTGACCATAAGGTATAACCTTGGAAGGTTATTCCCTATACAACTATGGTCACCTAATGTGTTTGGTCGGATCCTAATGATCGACCAAACGGGTCGGGTTCGAAAGTCTAAGCGGTTGTTTAGACCGCTTACCTTACGACCCTATACAAGCACTAAACTAAAAGTGACGAGCTAAGCATGTTAAAACATGCTTAACGTGGTTTGAAAACATGTTTGGTATCAAAACAAACGGTTTTGACACCTAAGAGTAGTTTGGTTGCAAAATACGCGCTAAAGCATATTTTGACCGAACCTACGACTCGTCACTAACCTAATCAACGTGGTAATCAGTAGGTATAGTCGCTAGGGGCTATAACCATCGTGATTACACTCACGTTTCGAAGTTCAACCGAACTTCGTGTTGACCATAAACTGGTCAAAGCTGAAAGTCAAACACTGTTTGACTTTCACGCTAAAAACACATAAAAGAACGAAAGAGGACTTACAAAAGGTCCAAGGAGGTTTGATCTAATTTTTTTCTCAGGTATGAAGTGCAAGCACATCAACTTAGAGAAAGAAATCTGATCAAATGTGAGCTGCAACAATGAAATGGCATGGGTATTTATATGTCACACCCTGATATTTCCACGTATTACAGGTGGGCCCGGTGGGGAGTATCGTGACATAGTCGATATCATCATAGTCAAACAACACAATTTAAAATGCACAGCGGAAGCAAAAGATAAATATATTACAACCCGATTCAAAAGTAACATCAATTATTACAAACGGATTGTAAGATGGATCCACAGGCGGATCTTAAAACATAAACATTGTTCAACAGACTTTAGACGCCTAGAACTTGCAAGATTCCTTATTAACGCCCTGAGCTTCCAGCCAATTACGTTCAGTACCTGTCACTTAACCTTTTTGGAAAATACGTCAGTTTACACTGGTAAATACAATTAACCGACTCATTTTAAAAAGAGTTTAAGAAAATTGATTTAGATGCACCAGGCACAAAATATCTTTTATAACTTGGGACAATTATATAAAAGTAATCTTGTATACAGATTTACATGTTCGTTATACGTTCAGGGCCCGATGTAGAAACCGAGTCAAGGTTAACAGACACGCCACAAGTATAGGCCCACAAGAGAGTGAGATACCGTTTCCCTTATGCAACTGTCAGGTGTATGCCTACACCCCGTGCTTAAGACGTGGCCATTTTATTATAATGATGCCAATGATATCCGGGACATGGTCATTAACCCATAAAGGCTTTTATTTCAAACAATACAGATTAAAACGGGTTACCTCAATAATTTAATCACAATACGATTAAACATTCAATACCCGACCAAGCGGTATTATTATAATACCGTATCCCAAGCCCGTATAGGGAAAATAAGTTAAGAGTATTTACCTGAGCTAGCAATGCAATTTATACTCAGCCGTATATTCTAATCAGCAAGCACAAGTACTTCTACTGGGGCTCTTAATCTGGAACGAAGGTTTTATTAACCTATTAGATTCCTAACGGGTCTTATTTAAGTCGTAACTTAGACCGGTTAGTTTTAAGGAAAGGTTTACGGTTCAAAACGCATGATTAAGCGAAGACCGAAATAGAATGTTATTTAGACCCGACAAGTATAGAGACTTGTATAATATGGGTAAACTAAACACATTCTGGATTTTGAGGCAAAAATGATAAGGTTTGACCCATTTTGGTCAATTTATGCAAACTAGTTACATAAACCGATCCGAACGCGAATTATGCGTAACGGGTAACCATAAGAGTCATATACATGTTTCCTAAGTTAATATGCTTTAAATATGTTGTGATATCAGTAGGATACCTTCCATTATGCCCAAAACGAATTTAATCTCAAATTAAGCCCCGTAGGGGTATTTTGGTCATTTTAAAGATTATAAAAGAGATTAAATATAACTCTGATGTTCGGGTATGAAATAATCAGTAAAATTACTTATTTTAATAAGTTATATCAGTTGGAGATAAGTCTTATATGATAAGAATGGTTTTAACCCATACTACGCGTTTAAAACGCGTAAAAGTCGTTTTAAGCGACGTCCGGGTTATAATAGGAATCTGAATTTCCGGATCAATTTATAAGTTCAAATTACTTCATTTATCATATAAAATCAGTAGCCAAAGGCTTGGTATCAAAATGTTATGTAAAACTCAATTTATAATCGAAAAGGATATAATCGGTAATTACCGAATCAAGGCAATAACCCTATGTTATGATCAGTTTAAAAATAATTAAAAATCTTCAAAAATCCCAAAATATTATATTACATCAGTGGGTAAAAGGTTTGGTGTCAAAAATTGGGTTTAGATAGGCTTTATGCTAATTGCGCTGTTTAAAAAGCTTTCTAATTACGCTATTGAGCATAACTCCTAATCTAGACCTCAAACTGATGTGAAATTTTAGGGACATGTTTATAAATCAGTAACAAAGATTATTGTCCTCTCACATTTCAAAAATTCTCGTTCTAAGGTCAAATGGGCATTATGGTCAACATTAAGCGATTAACGAAAACGTGTAAATGAATCGGACAATCAACGAGCCAATCACAGAGGGTTGTACTATCATATAACCCGGTCCTAATGAAGCTCTAAGGCACTTCTAAACCATGCTACTACGGGTCAGAACTGAAAGTCAAAGCATAAGTCAAATTATGCGACTTTCGGTTCCGAACCGGTCTAAAACTGAAAATTGTCGGGTCAGACATGCGTAGACATGTTCTTGCATTGATTACCAAGTTATATGAGTGGCAAAATATGTTACACGTCTTCTACATGGTTAATTGCGCGTTAATTTGAAAATTAAGGTTATGTTGACTTTTTCGGATTAAGTTTGACCCAACATTTGACCCTGTTAGAGCGGGAATCAGAGGGTGCCCTTTCAAGGGTTTATTGCCCACCTAATTACCAACTCATAACAAATTTCAATTTGACAAATCACTGGACCATTAGTGATTAATCGATAAGTCAAACCTTAATTACGACGGTTTGACTTTTAAGCTAATTAACTAATCAAAACTGAATTAGGGAAGGTTAAGAATACTTACCAAGGTCCTAAGCACGACTAATGATCACTAGGAAAGGTGCTTGAGCTCCAAGAAACTCTAGAAACCAAGTTGTGAAGTTTTCAAATGAATGTGATCAAATGTTGCAACAATGGTTTCTTATATAAGAGTTCTTGATGCCTTTAGATCATTACAAACAAGTCTACAAGTGTTATGGGAACATCTTCTAAATCATTAAACAAGTCCCTAGAATCAAGAAATGGCAAAATGAGGCGGTGTAACCGGCTGGAACAGACAGCTGTGAATTTTCTGATGCTGGTACATGCTTACGGACCGTAAGGTCCAGGGTATACGGTCCGTAAGGACCTGGTCAGCACATGCATACTTTCCCTTGTTGCCAGTTTTGGCCCCTGCATTTCCAAATGTCCTTTCTGACACATCTAAGGCCCATTAAATCATTTTTAAGGCTCTACAATGATGTCCAAACATAGGGAACATGAAACATGCTCAAAAACATGCCGGATGTCGGTTCGTTTGGTCGTACGGTCACGTTGTTCGGCTAATTACGACGAAACACGGACGGACGCGTAAAACGATCTAAATTACGCGACGGATGGAATTTTATCAAGCCAAACACTAAAATAAAATATTTTAGTGCTTACATAAATTTTTGGGTGCCCGGTTATATTCAGAATGTGAGATATGCGCGAAAGTGCAAACTTGTGCACTTTTTGACACTTTTAGTCCCTACATGACTTAAAAGTTTATTTTTGCGCACCAAACACATCTAAGCCTATATCTAAGCTATGTAAAGGATAATTAGGGTATGATTAACTCATGGTCATATTCCGGAAGGTCCGTTACCATACGAATCGGCATACTTTTGCAGATTGACGTAATTAGTCCTTCTAATGCGCAAACTTGCGCATATCATCGTTTAATAGCATTGAAGCCTTATTTAATCCATATTAAGCATTCTTGAAAGTATTATTAAACATAACGATGCTTCGGGTTTGCTAAAAGGTCATTCAGAGGTATAATTAAACATATTGACAATTTTAACCCCTTATATTTGCAAAGTTGCGCGTAACGTCACTTAAAGGTACAAAAGCCTTGGACGGCCAACGATTGGCATTCCCGAGAGTATAATCAAATATCATGAAGCTCTTGGTTTGTTAAAAGGTCACTCAGAGGTAAGATTTAACATGTTGACGCTTTTAACCCTTTATTGCGCAAACTTTCAATTAATTACGCAAACGGCTACACTTGATCAACAAGTGGCTCATTTGTGAATATAAAACCGTAAAAGGTTATTCAGAAGCTTATTTTTGGTATGTTAATACTTCCAGTTCTTTCATAATTAATGTTTTTCGATTTTTCAAAAAATTAGTCCCTTAAATTCAAGGTTTGACTTTATTAGGGTTTATTACACGTGTCAATACATTATTGGACGTGATTTTACGAGGTGTTACATTATAGGAAATGGACCACCGTTAGGATCGTTCATCATAAAACGAGCTTCGATCTAATCCGTACATGTGTGCCCATGGTTTTGTGAAACCATGGGAGCCCCTAAAATGGCCCATAGTACTGAAAATACGATTTGCAACACTCACAAACAGTTGGAACAGGCTGGAAATGGCTGGAAACAACTTTCTGCACATTTGGCAGTTTCACACGGGCCGCGTAAGGTTCAAGGCGGGCTTACGCCGGCCGCCTGAGATCAATAGTTCAGCAACAAGTTTCTATAATTGTAGTTTCAGTCCCTGCAAGCTTCTATGGCTCATTTTGACATGTTTAAGGCTCGTTAAGCCAACTTTAAGGGCCTACAATGATTCCTAAACATAGGGGACATGAAACATGCTCAAAAATATGTCGGATGTCGGTTCGTTTGGTCCTACGAACGCGAAAAACGATCCAAATTACGCGACGAATGGATTTTTCTCATGCCAATCACTAAAATAAAATATTTTAATGATTACATAAATTTTTGGATATCCAGATGTATTCAGAATGTAAGTTATGCGCGAAAATGCAAACTTGTGTGCTTTTTGACGCTTTTAGTCCCTGAATGACCAAAAAGTTTATTTTAGCATACCGAACCCATCAAAGCCTATTTCTAAGCTATGTAAAGGATATTTATGGTATGTTTAACTTATGGTCATGTTCCGAAATGTTTGTTACAGTACGAATCGGCATACTTTCGCAGTTTGTCGAAATTAGTCTCTGTAAGCGAATAAACTTGATTTTGCCATACCAAAGCCTTCAAAACTTATTTCTAAGTTATGTAAAGGTTATTTAAGGTATGTTGAGCATATGTTGATGTTCTAGAGTATTTTTCGCGTTAAACTGATTATTTTTACGCATCTGTTTGCGTATAACTCTCCAGAAAGTGATTCAGAGTTTGAAATTGAACGAAAACCAAAACATGCAAAATGTTAAACATAAACAAACAAACATTGGGGTCAAATAACATTGTTTTATTGATAACTGAACTGTTAACAATGATTACAAGCACAGATGTCACAGGGTATTTAGGGCATGTGTAGCTTTTGTCCTTGTAACATTTCCATTTTTTATATATATTAAAATAAAGTATATAAAACTTATATTATTAAACGGGTAGATCACGGGTAAGTTGACTGTTAGAAATATGAGGTATTTTGACGAACATATGAACCGTTTAATAATAATAATAATAAAAATATATTTAGGCTTTAGCTTTTAAGATTTAGAGTTTAACTTTTAGGGTTTAGCTTTAGAGTTTATGGCTTAGCTTTAGGGTTTTTTTATTTAACTTTAGGGTTTAGGGTTTAGGGGTTAGGGTTTCAAGTTAGGATTTGGCGAACCGGTTCTAATGCCGCTGGAATGAATTGAATTTGAGTTCGTTGGACCTGGTTTTCTATACGTTTCTTAGGTTACGACATAGTGTACCAGAACCAACCATATATATGTGTGTGTGTAGGACAGAGGTTATCTTGAGAGCACTAACTATTGTGAGAACCGTAAGAATGGATAAAAAAACACGAGAACTTGATAAAAAAATAATTCAAATTCATTTTTTTACACTTAATTATTATTCGAATACAATATTAGAAAGTAAATTTACACGTATTCGTAAATAAAGAAAATTTACACATATGTAAGTTTGCCATTTACGTATACATAAATTTATTATATTTACGTATGTGAAAAGATTTTATTAAAAGTAATTCTGAAAGAAGAGATGAATTTTTTAAAGTTAAGGGATATTTATATGTGACAATAAAACATACAAGTTGATTTATGAGTAAAATGCACTGATAGTCCCTGTGGTTTTGTAAACTAACACCTATAGTCCCCAACTTTTGGAAATTACATCGGTGCTCCCTGTGGTTTGACAGTTTGTTACTCGGATAGTCCCTAGAGTGGATGTCCGTTAGTTTTCTCTGTTAAATCTATGTAAAATGACAAATTTGCCCCTTGCTTCTATTAAAAATATAAAAAAAACTAATTAATCATTTAACAACCACAATCAGCTAAACCAAAATTCCTAAATGCTTCGACAAGATCCGATCTAGTTAAATCGCAAACAGAAATTGAAAACATATGCAGAGAAAAAGTTTTAGCATCAACGAATTAAACCCTAAATATGTTGTTGTTCATTAATGGAGCACAGAAGCAATTAAATATGCTATTATTAAACATACATTTAATCTGTATATGTGTGAATGAATGAATAAATATTATTTATTTAAGGTGGTTACCTCCGATGGAAAAATGGCAGCGAGGAGAGAGGCCGGGTGAACTTGTAACGGCGTGGCGGCGGCGGCAGTTGTTGTGGCGGCGTAGCGGAAAAAGCCGCTTTAGTAACCATACAGGACGCCGATGGTTGCAAACGGTTCTCCGGTTGATGGTTTGTTGTGGAAGACTTTATTAGAGCAATAATTCGCTAATTGTTTCTCTCTCTCTCTCTAATCGATCTCTCTCTCTCTAGTTGTTTCTCTCTCTAAATGTGGTGGATGAAGGGATCTGGGATACAGGAAGGAGTTCAGGTGACGAATATGGAGTTGTAGGTGGTGGTGGCTGGTGGTAAGTGGTGGAGGCATGTGGTGGTGAGTGTGTGTGAGAGAGTGTTGGAACCTGAAGGTTTATTCATGTAGGTTAGCATAGTTGAAGGGTTGTTTTTGTGTTTTGTTTAGTTAACATATGGGTCGAATTATGTATGGGTTGGGTTGTTTAGTTAGAAGTCGCATGGGCCTAGGTTTAAGTCCAAGTGTTTTGTATTTAAACAAACCTCAACCACTTGGTTGAGGTTGATCGTTGGTTGCGACTTAGAGAGGAGCCGAGAACTCCTTAGGGATCTTGTATCAGTCTTTGGTCTTCATTGAATGCAAGATTTCCGGTTTGTGTTTTGATTATATTATTGTTTCATTATATTGTTCTTGAATCGGCTTGTGATTGTTTTCCGCACCTTCACAAGTTAAGATCGATATCATTGAAGGATCCTAATCGGGTTTTACAATTGGTATCAGAGCCAAGAAACCATTCTTGGTTCGGTTTTGATATCAATCGGATTCAAGAACATCCTTTGCTACTAATCCAGTTTTTGGTGTTTGTTTTGCAGTGAACATTATTGAATCTTCAAACTGTTCTTGGTGAAATTATTGAAAGATATCACTGATTTTGGTTTGTGTGATTTCAGAAAACCTGTTAGCTGATTTCTCGGAAGTTGGTGATCAAAGAAAATTCAAAGATTACGATATCTTTGAATTTTTGAAAAGTGCTGAAAATCAGGGATTACGAGTCAACAGTTTTTATCTCATATCTGTTTTGCAAGTCTCGACTCGCAACCATCAGCAGTCTCGGCTTGTCCTGTTCCGGTCTCGACTCGCAACCATCAGCAGTCTCGGCTTGTCCTGTTCCGGTCTCGACTCGCAACCATCAACTGTCTCGACTTGTCTTGTTCCGGTCTCGACTCGCAACCATCGCTGTCTCGACTAGTGTGGATTTAGTCTCGACTCGCAACCAATTACTGTCTCGAGTTGTCTGCTTCTTGGTCTCGACTCGCAATTATAGTCTCGACTCGCAACGACTCCTGCAACGTTGTTTAGACTTTGGACTTTTAGACTCTTTGACTCTTGAACTTATATAATTAATTAATCAGCAAATTAATTAATTTATTGAGTAACCATGACTACAAATAATCAAAGTGTTGACCTGGCTGCTCTTAACAAACAACAAGAACTGGACTCAAAGCTTGGAACCACAACACGCATTCCAAGGTTGACTGATGCAAATGATTTCCCAGAGTGGAAATGGCGTTTTGAACAACACTTGAAGGTCAAAGATTATAAACTTTGGCGAAGTATTTTAAGGGGACCAAGGGAGATTATGACTGATAGTCCTACTGAACCAGGTTTAAAAGTAAAGAAAGCCAAAAGTGAATATACTGAAGATGATCTGCTTATAATTGAAGAAGATGAAAGAGCACTGTCCTACTTAACCATGGGGTTGGGTCCAGACATTGCTATTGGTTTTTGCACCTGTAAATCCGCCAAAGAACTGTGGGAATCTTTGATCGACGTCTACGAAAGGAATGAAGATATGAAGGAGAGTCGAAGAAATTTGCTGAGACAAAATTTCAACAACTTCAACCATATTTATGGTGAAACTGTTGACAATCAAATTCAGAGGTTCGTGAAGATAGTCACACAAATGCAAATGGAAGAAATTCATACATCAAATGCATCTACAAATACACAGCTTCTAAATGCATTGCCAAAAAGCTGGGATCATCATGTTGCTATGATCAAGAAAACTAAAGATCTTGCTAGGTGCAGCTTGTCAGAGATGATCTCTCATATTAAAGCCTGTGAATTAGATGATAAACAAAGAGAAACCAACTATAAAAACAGCATGCTAGCCGCAGGATTCTCTGTTGCTCCCACTTCATCAAATGAAAATAATACAGCTCTTTTGTCTCAAGATGGAGGTTTTCAAATGTTTAGCAATACTGCATCTACTAAGGCGGCTCCTAGTTCAGCAAACATTTATTACTCTGGGTCTCCTGCACAAGCTGCTCCATCATCTTCTACATCTTCTACTGATGGTTCCGCTTCTGCTGTGAAAACTTCCACTGCTGCTTCAGCCTCCACTGCGAAAAATGAGATGATAGCTTTCTTTACACAATAGTCAAAAGAAAATTTGGATATCGCAGCCTCCGTTATAAACTGTTTGAACGCCTTCATTGCAGGAAAAATGGATCCTCCAAAATGGAGTGGCGATGACTTACTTCAGATCCATCCTGATGACGTTGAAGAAATGGACATCACCTGGCAGATGGCAATGGCTGCTTTCAGGGCACAAAAGTTTGTTAAAAGAACAGGTAAAAACAGGTGGGGCACCTCTTGGAATGGAGCTGCTAAGGTGCCTTTTAACTTGCGCTGTTACAACTGTCATGAGGAAGGGCACTATGCTCGAAATTGCACAAAACCACTAATAAATAGAGAACAAACTCCTGCACAGCCCGTAACACCTAATCGAGAAAGAGCTCTTGTGACCACTGCTAGTATAACAGATGCTGCTGCTACTGGAAGTCCTCAACCGCAAGGATTAGCTCAAGCTGGTGGTTCAGCCCAGAAAATCAAGCTGCTTCAAATAATATTGCTTTTATGACCTCAAATGATCAAGTATCTGCACAAGAGGAGGAGTCTTCAGCTGAAAACTTTGCGTTCATGACTCAGATTCTTTCAGCTCCAGTTAAAGGTCTAACCAAAGAAGAGGTACTTTCTGCTTTCTGTACTCCTGAATGTAGAGAAAGAGTTGAAGTTTATAGAATGCACAACGCTGAGCTAATTCAAGATTATCAAGACATAAAAAATAAAAACTTTACTTTATCGAAAAACGAAAAACTTTACAAAGAAAAGATCGAAGCTCAGCGAAAAGACATCATCAAACTTAAGGATGATGTAAGTGTAAAATCATCTCAACTCTTATACATTCAGGAAAAACTGTGCGCTGTAACTAAGGAACTGGAAGATATCAGAGACAGATATCAAATTAATGAGCTTAATATTAAGAAATTTGATTCTTCCAGTAAATTAGTAAAAAATTTGTGTGATCAACAGCTTGCGTACAAAGAAAAGAAAGGGCGTGGTTTGGGTTATAATCAGACTCCTCCTCCATACAATGATAATTATACTTATCTGCCGATAACTGAGGAGGAGATGATGAATGAGAGTAAAATAACTTATGGTTCTAAAAACAACAAGTCGTCATCTAATGACAGACCAGTTGAGAAACAGAAGTCTCCTCCATTGCATTTCGTTTCCAAAGGCTCAATTGATCCTAACGTTTCGTCTTCATGTGCAGATGATTTTTCTGAAGTAAAATGTGAAGATGTTCATGGGAGTGAACCAGTCGTTATTTCAAATATTTCTGAACCTTATTTTGAACAAACTGAATCTGACATTGCTTTTGGTCGTTCTTTATTTGCGTCGTTTTCTGCTTATGTTTCATCTTGTCAGCCTGTTGTTTTGGGCAAAACTGATGATGTTTGTGTTAAGAATTTGAACAATAAGTGTGGTGATGATTGTTTTTCAGCTAATGTGTGTGATTGTGATGTTTCTAACGTTTCAGTTAATGACAGTGTTACAGGTGAGGTCCCCCAGGACGCATTCAGTGAAACCACTTAAATGACTTCTCAAGAAAATCAAGAGTATCCTGATTCTTCTTCTGAATCTGTCTCAGTGGGTGTCCCTAATGTTGAATCTAGTGGGACCCCATTGGAAACTGTAGTTGAAATTGAACCTGAATCAGTTTCACATGATAAATGTGTTGAGGAAATGCATATGGATGAAACTTCTGCATGTTCAAATAATGAACCTGAATTAGTTTCACATGATATATGCATTGAGAAAACACATATGGATGAATTAGTTAATGACAGTGTAACAGGTGAGGTCCCCCAGGACGCATTCAGTGAAACCACTGAAACGACTTCTCAAGAAAATCAAGAGTATCCTGATTCTTCTTCTGAATCTGTCTCAGTGGGTGTCCCTAATGTTGAATCTAGTGGGACCCCATTGGAAACTGTAGTTGAAATTGAACCTGAATTAGTTTCACATGATAAATGTGTTGAGGAAATGCATATGGATGAAACTTCTGCATGTTCAAATAATGAACCTGAATTAGTTTCAATTGATATATGCATTGAGAAAACACATATGGATGAAACTTCTGCATGTTCAAATAATGAACCTGAATTAGTCTCACGTGATAAATGCATTGAGAAAACGCATATTGATGAAACTTCTACATGTTCAAATACTGAATCGGAATTAAGTAATGAAGAAAAGAGAATTGAGAAAAGTGAGGAGTCATTAGAAGAAAAGCCACCAAAATGCTCAGAACACCCACAAACACAACATGTTCAGAAAACTAAAACGCCAAATCATTCAAGACCAAGCAAATCGTGTAAAAACTTTCAAAATACTCACAAATTGAAGCGTCAAACATGTTTTAACTGTGGCATCGCGGGTCACATCGCCAGAAATTGTGTTCAACTCCCAAGGGCATCGTACAAGAGAAAGTTCATGCAAGATCAGAAGGTCATGTCTAACCGATATCGTTGTTCAGAGTCAATGATGACTGAAAAGACTAAGACAATGAAAAACAACTATCGCACGACTAAACCTTCTGATCAGGATTGGAATGCAGCCAAATGCAAAAATCAAAATCACCAAAATGATTTTCAAAGATATCAACATAATGCTTTTGGTAATTACAATTCTAACTGGTCAAACAAGCATTGGAAACCTAAAGCTAAGGCCAAGCAATCCAATCCATCTCATACATGTCATCGAAACTCTGTCTTTCAAAATACTTCGAAGTTTTTAAATAAAGACAATTTAGTGTGGCAGAGAGTGACTTATATTGATGCACTAGGAAAACCCAGATCCACTATGGGCTGGGTTCCTAAATCTAACTAATCCCGCTAATCGTGCAGGAACAGCTGTGGAGGACTACCGTGCGCCTCTGGTACATGGATAGTGGCTGTTCCAGGCACATGACAGGAGACTTATCCCAACTGGTAAATGTCAAAGAATTTAATGGTGGATATGTCTCATTTGCGGGAGGAGATTCAGGCAGAATCACGTTGAAAGGAACAGTACGAAACGGCGTTTTAAGCTTCGAAAATGTTAATTATGTTCCAGAACTGAAACACAATCTGTTGAGTATTTCTCAGATTTGTGATTGAGGGAATTCAGTTCACTTTACAAAGAAAGGATGTCATGTTCTTAAACCTGGGATTGTCATTCCAGAAGACTGGTTTTTAATGTCAGCAGAGAGACGAGGAAACGCTTATGTGATTGATATGAACAAGAAACCGTGTGAAGAAATTACTTGCCTATTTTCGAAGATTTCAGAACATGATGGTCTACTGTGGCATCGTCGCCTTGGGCAAGTGAACATGAAGAATTTGAACCGACTGGCTAAAGGTCAATTAGTACGTGATCTTCCGATAAAAGATTTCATGTTGGTTGAAAAGTGTGTTGCTTGTGCAAAAGGAAAAGCTCATCGAAAACCTCATAAGGCTAAACCTGCACCCTCGACGAAAGCCGTGCTCGAATTACTTCACATGGATCTTTTTGGTCCAGTGAATGTATTGAGCATTGGCAGGAAAGCTTATTGTCTTGTAATCGTTGATGATTACTCTCGTTACACCTGGGTGTATTTTCTAAGTCACAAAAATGAAACTGCAGCCATAGTAAAACAATTCATCATTCTGACTGAAAATCAAGCGAGTACCAAAGTGAAGGTTATTCGATCTGACAATGGGACAGAATTCAAGAACGTTACTTTGGACACATTCTGCACTGAAAAGGGAATTGATCGTCAGTATAGTGCACCACGGACTCCTCAACAGAATGGAGTAGCTGAAAGAAGAAATCGTACACTTATCGAGGCTGCACGAACTATGCTGGCTGACTCGAAGCTTCCTAGTTTCTTTTGGGCCGAAGCTGTTAGCATGGCTTGTTACGTCCAGAATCATGCTTTAGTAAATAAACGTCATATGAAAACTCCTTATGAGATTCTGGAAGGACGTAAACCTTTGGTTTCACACTTTCGTATCTTTGGATGTCCATGTGTATTATTGCTTATGGACTCTAATGGAAAGTTTGAGGTCAAAGGGGACGAATGTTTCTTTGTTGGATATGCTAAAGGCTCTGCCTATAGGGTATACAACAAAGTAACTAAAAAGGTCGTCGAGTCGTGGAACATTGAGTGGCTTGAAGAAAACGCTACGGATGCTAGAGTCGGACCAGATTGGTTATACGATTATTCTGAATTGTTTAAGTCATTTAACATTTTGTCAAGTGATTTTTCAGATGCAGGTGTGTCTACTCCAAAACAACCGCTGTCTTTTGAGGACACTGAAGAAGAAGAACAGACAGAAGGAAGCGTCAGACATCATACCATTGATCCGCCAGGAATGGTGTTTACGCAGCATCCTACGTGTCAGCAAACGTCCCATCAATCCCCTGAAGGTGCTTCAACTAGTGGTTCTGCATCTAATGGTTCCGGATCTGCACTATTTCCTGAACCCATTCCTGAAGATTGCATTGCTACCACTCCATTCGTTCATAATAATGCAGCATCTAATGAGGGGGAGTCTAGCAACACCACCACTGAAGACGAGACCGTACCTGACCTGGCAATACCCACAAGTGTTCAACGAAATCATCCTATAGAGAATGTGATTGGTCCTATAAATGCAGGAGTTTTAACCAGGAGCCAATCGGGAACCATCAATACTTGCTTATATTCTTGCTACATTTCTCAAATCGAACCTAAAACTGTTGATATAGCTTTGCAGGAACCAGGCTGGGTAGATGCTATGCATGAAGAGCTGAACCAGTTTGAGAAGCTTGGAGTATGGAAACTTGTCCAGTTGCCAAAGGGAAAGCGCAAACTTGGAACTAGATGGGTATTTCGAAACAAGCAAGATTCTGCAGGGGTTATTGTTCGAAATAAAGCAAGACTGGTAGTTCAGGGATTTCGACAAATAGAAGGTCTGGATTATGATGAAGTATATGCTCCGGTTGCCCGACTTGAAGCCATCCGGATCTTCTTAGCTTGCGCGTCATATATGGGGTTCACTGTATATCAGATGGACGTCAAGACAGCGTTTCTATATGGAGATGTGAAGGAAGAAATCTTTGTTGAGCAGCCTCCAGGTTTCGTGCATCCAGATCATCCAGAATATGCCTACAAGCTAGATAAGGCATTGTATGGATTACACCAAGCACCACGAGCTTGGTATGCCACACTAACTGAATATCTTCTGGCTCATGGGTACACACGTGGCACGATAGACCAGACTCTGTTTATCAAGAAAGTGGGCAAGGATCAGATCTTAGTTCAAATCTATGTCGATGATATTATTTTCGGATCTACAAGTGAGGAACTTTGCAAGGAGTTTGAGAGAGTTATGAAGAAGAAATTTGAAATGAGTGCTCTTGGGGAAATGACACTGTTTTTGGGATTACAAGTCAAGCAAAATTCTCAAGGGATTCTTATCCATCAAGGGAAGTATGTGGATGACGTGCTAGCAAAATTCAACTTTTCAGACGCAAAACCAGCTGAAACACCAATGGCAGAGAGACCGTTATTGACTGAAGATGAAGAAGGTTCTTCTGTTGATCAACGTATGTATAGGTCTATGATCGGGTCGTCCAGATATCATGTTTGCTGTCTGCAATTGTGCAAGATATCAGGCTAATCCTAAAACTTCTCATCTTACTGCTGTTAAACGAATCTTTCGGTACCTTAAAGGCCAACCTCGGTTTGGTCTGTGGTATACGAGGGATTCCAATTTTGACTTGTTTGCTTTTTCTGATAGCAACTTTGGAGGTACTGATAGTGACAGGAAATCTACATCAGCTGGATGTCAATTTCTAGGTGACAGGCTCATTTCTTGGGAATGCAAGAAACAACAAACGGTGGCGATTTCTACAGCTGAAGCTGAGTATGTTGCCGCTTCTGCATCTTGCTCTCAAGTGGTGTGGATGCAACATCAATTGCAGGACTACGGTTTGACTTATCTCAACACTACTATTTACTGCGATAATGATGCTGCAATACAAATTGTTAGAAATCCTGTTTTTCACTCCAAAACCAAGCACATAGACATAAAAGTTCATTTTATTCGAGATTGCTTCGACAGAGGTCTTATTACACTTGAGCAAATCGACACAGATGCAAATGCTACTGATTTGTTCACCAAACCTGTCAGCAGCTCAAAATTCAAAGTGCTTGTGGATTTTCTGAAAATGATCCGCTTTATTGACTGAGCATGTTTTTATTTTGTCGTAGGTAAATTTGTTCATAAAGTTTTCTATTCTTAGGTAGTTTTTATTTATGCTCAAATTTAGGGGGAGAAAAATTGAAAAATACAAAAAGAGGTGTTGCATGTCTGGGAAATGAAATAAATTTTCACATTATGGTCGAGGGCTGACTCATGTAAGACCAGTATCGAAATAGTTTGACTCTAGTATGATATGTTGGTAGGCTCTATCCTTTAGGCTGGAAACATTGGCTGTTTCTGTTCAGAACTAAAATAGTACATGACCTCAGGAAAGAAAATCACTTGGAATTAGCTCATTTCTATTTGAATGTCTGTATGTTGTCCCGATACACACAATTTTGATCTGACTCTAAAATCTTCTCTGAAAAAGTCGTGTATCTCCTTTGCTGCATCCAGATATATGCTGACCTGGAGGTGCTAGGCAACGTCAGCTTCTGCTGCATCCAGATACATGCTGACCTAGCTGTACATTGTCGCTCTGTAGATCAATTAAACACCCAAAAGAGGCCCTCTAGTGCCCAAAAGAAACCCTAGAAACCTATATCAAATTGAGAAAAACTCATTTGATCTTGTATATTATACCATCTCTGCTTAAGATCTATTCTGTTTTCTTCTCAATCTATTCCCAGTTAAGATTTCAGAGATCTGGATTGGACTTGTGAAATATGTGGTAGGGAAGCTACTTACATGATAGGGTGTGCTGTCTGTAATTCCGAGATTTGATTAGTATTTGTTTGGGTGTTCATTGTTAAGAAATTAAAACATGATAAAATTTGTTACAAGGCAGTTATATGGAAAAGGTCTAAGGAGATGAGTTTAGGTGGACAAATATATTGGCAATCGTCTGGATCATTCGGTAGTAGATCAGTGTTAATAAGTGATGTCAAGCCCGAAACCTTGTGATTTGATCCCTGAGCAATTTTATAAATTTCCTATTTTATTTTGTAAATAATAGTTTCTATTATTTATTTTTGTTTTAGGTTTTTGTTTTTATAAATTATGCTCAGAAGGTATAAGTGGATTATTAGAATTAAAACTGATTTATTAAAGGGATTTTATTATTAATTAATTGATCAAACGAAATCCTTTAAGTCGGTTTAATTTAAAAGTTGGTCATGGCCCAAGAGTCAAAGGTCCGGCCCAGTTCATTTAGGTTTGGAGTATAAAGCACAGGTCTCGAGTCGAGACCTCACTTCTCACTCGAGACCCTCTGATATTTTCTCAAAGTTCCGGCGTGATTCTCTGATCTTGTGTTTCCGATTTGATTCCAACGTGATTCTCTGGTTTTTGAGTCATCATATTCTGTGTTTCTAGTCTCGATTCACTGTTTATTAAGGTATGATGATGTTTTGTTTGAAGTTTTGCAGATAATATGAAGATTTAATGATGATCTGATGAAGTTTTGAAGATGATCAAGAACCCTAATTTTTATATATTTTGGTCTTCAAATGAATCATAAGATGTTTTTGGGATTTTGATCTAAAATTTGAAAAAATAAAGTTGTTTGTAGGGGTCTCGACTCAGATAACATAAGGACTCGAGACCGGTGATTACGAGTCGAAATGTCAAGATCTCGATTCATGGTCTCGACTCGAGATCTCATGGTCTCGACTCGAGACCTTATAGTCTTGACTCATGGTCTCGACTCAACAACTTATGGTCTCGACTCGAGAACTCATGGTCTCGACTCGAGAACTCATGGTCTCGACTCAAGAACTCATGGTCTCGACTCATGGTCTCGAGTCAACAGTGATAGTTTTGAATTGAATTGTTGTTATCTGAGTCATGATACTGTTGTTTGATTTTGCCTGCTGAATTTAAAGTTTGAAGTTTCTAATAAATTTGTGTTTTGTGCAGATATGGATTTGAAATTTATCTCAACACATAATCAAGCGGGATATTTAGCACCTCCTCCGGAGAAACACAAGAAGTTGTACACTTCATTAATGAAAGGTCTCAACAGCTGTCGTATTGTTCACGCACTACGAGAAAATCCAGTTATTTATGAAGATCTCATTCAAGAGTTTTGGAAAAATGCGAAAATTGAAGTTGCTGAAGGAAAGGGAGTTATTGTTTCTGAAGTTCAAAAGAAGGTTGTTACTGTGACAGAACAGATGATTCGAGAAGTTTTACAGTTCAATGATCAAGAAACAGATTCAATTGAACTTCCTGCTGGTACAGTTGAAGCAATATTGCCAAGATTGAGTTATGAAGGGAAGTATCCACCTCTGGTTAAGAAGTTTGTGCATCCATATTGGCGTCTTTTGTTGCACATATTTGTTTTGTGTATGACAAAGAACAGAGGAGGCACAGATCAGTTGAACATTACTCAGTCTGCTGCTCTTGTATGTGTGATAACAAATGAGCCTTTCAATTATTCAAAGTATATTTTGGAAGCGATGAAGAGGAATGTGTTTGGAGTTAGAAAGGACAAGTTTCTCATGTATCCAAGGTTTTTGCAAATGATTTTTAATGCTCGTTATCCAGAGTTGGAGAGATCTGGTAACACATTGGAGTTGAAGCGTATGGGTCCAACTTGTTTTGGTGCTCTCACTCCGAAGAAAGGTACTGAAAAGAAATTTGAAGGATTAATTGAGTTAGAGAAATTTGGTCAATTTGCAGAGACTGAAGATGTTGTTGCTAATCCAGTCATTGTGCAACCTGTTCCAGTGAATAATGCGCCTGCAAATGCAATAGTTGCTGAAGAACATGATATTCAAATGGGTATTGAAAATGAGCCTGAGACAGAGATTTTAACGATTGACTCTGACGATGAAGGTATTGAGATTATGTGTGATTCTGGGGAAGATGAAGAGCTTCCTCCTGAGGCTGGAGTTGATACTGTTGCTTCTGTTGTTCCACCTGTGATTACCGCTGAAAGTTTGGCTTTGCTATTAAAATCTGTGACTGATAAGATGGGAAATCCTCCTTCTGATCTTTCAGTATCAAGTGAAAAGCCTAGTGAAGACCCAAAGGATTCTGATTCCATGCCATTGAAGCGGAAAAGGAGGGATCCTCGACTCGGAATGTATGTTGAGCAAAACAAAGATCAATCCATGACTATTGCTGAAGATGATGACGGTTTATATGATTTTGATTTTGAGAGAAGTGTTGCTGATACCACCACCACTACTGAAGATATCTTTGATGTCAACACTGATACTCAAGGAAATGTTTTGGAGACCACTGCTGCTGATATTCAGGTTACAAATGTTGATACAGATCCCATTGTTGATACTATGCCACTTGGTATTTCTGAATCTGCAGGTCCTTCTAGAATTGTTCTTGATGTACCTAGTAGTTCGAGTGGTAAAAGACCTGAAGAGCCATTTAGAATGTCGTTTGATAATGATTCTAGTGATGAAGATGAGTTTATCAGCATGAGAGATATGAAGAAACGAATGGTTGTACTTGAGCAAGATTCAATTCATAAAGATGCGAAGATTATCCAACTTGAAGATACTATTGTGAAGAAAGATCAACAGATTGAGCAGCTTCAAGGAGATGTTAGTTTGTTGTTCAATATGGTTTATGATTTACGTGGAAAGTTGGAGAAGAAATTTGGACAAGAGTTCTCTGATCCAACTGATGTTGAAAACAGAAGAAAAGCCTTTGAAAAGGATGATGCTGAAAGAAGTGCTGCTATGGAACAATACTTTAAAAGAGTTATTGATCCTGTTACAGACAAAGAGAAGGCTGAAAGAATTAAGAAGAAAAGAGAGTTTGTAATTATGAAAAATCGGAATCTAAATCCAGATGATGATGATGCTCATGCAACTCATCATTTAATGGATGTTGGTGAAACTCTCTATGATAAGGTTGGAAATCGTTCTGGTGTAGTTAGCTGGGGTTATGATCATGATCGCAAAAGATGGTGGATAAAAA
The DNA here is from genome assembly GCA_030545235.1 of Helianthus tuberosus. NCBI lineage: Eukaryota > Viridiplantae > Streptophyta > Magnoliopsida > Asterales > Asteraceae > Helianthus > Helianthus tuberosus. The sequence goes on from CM060412.1 coordinate 144,461,543, forward strand.
GAAAAGTTGGTCCTGTTGAGTGGTACAAACATCCAGGCCAGTTTCAGTCTTTTACTAAGGTGGATTTGACAAACTTGTCTAAAGCACCTTATGTAGATGATAAGCCTGGAGGTGCTGGATATATGTTTTTCGAGAGATTGAAGAGGGAGGTTCTTAAGGGTTTTCCTTCAATGCGTACGGAAGAGTCCACTGTTAAACCAGCTAAAGGCATTAGAGAACCATACACGAACAAGTGGATGAAGATTGTGCACTGGCCTGTAACTGATAAAGAAAAGGTGATTCCATTGGTGAAAAAGATTCCAAAAGGTGCTCTGAAGTCCTTGCATTTTTGGTCTTATGATGAGCGTCTAGGGCAGGCAGTGATTGTTTGTGATGATGATGTGTGTTTTCGCTTGGTGGATCAAATTGATTTGCTGAATGTTGCTCATGAAGATTTGGAAGTGTTAGCTCGTCATCAAATTAGAGCTACTGAAAAATACGAAGAAATTGCAAAAGCATGGACTGTTGCTGTGGTTTCAGCCATTCATATTCGCACAAAAGGTTTTGGTGGTCTCAAGGATCGGTTGCAAGGTGATCGTGAAAATTGAAGTTTCAAGAACATACATGCATAAACCTAGGGGGAGATTGTTGGAACCTGAAGGTTTATTCATGTAGGTTAGCATAGTTGAAGGGTTGTTTTTGTGTTTTGTTTAGTTAACATATGGGTCGAATTATGTATGGGTTGGGTTGTTTAGTTAGAAGTCGCATGGGCCTAGGTTTAAGTCCAAGTGTTTTGTATTTAAACAAACCTCAACCACTTGGTTGAGCTTGATCGTTGGTTGCGACTTAGAGAGGAGCCGAGAACTCCTTAGGGATCTTGTATCAGTCTTTGGTCTTCATTGAATGCAAGATTTCCGGTTTGTGTTTTGATTATATTATTGTTTCATTATATTGTTCTTGAATCGGCTTGTGATTGTTTTCCGCACCTTCACAAGTTAAGATCGATATCATTGAAGGATCCTAATCGGGGAGAGACATCGGGGCTTTGTGAAGAAGAAGGTTAGTGGGTCCCACTTTTAATTTTAATATATTTATTTTAGTGTTTTAATTTAATACTAAGGGCATGTTGGTCATTTTACATGAAGTTAACGGAGAAAACTAACGGACATCCACTCTAGGGACTATCTGAGTAACAAACTGTCAAACCACAGGGAGCACCGGTATAATTTACAAAAGTTGGGGACTATTGGTATTATTTTACAATACCACCGGGAATATCCGTGCATTTTACTCTTGATTTATTTATTTGGATATCTTCCTAACCTAAAAGGTTTAAGAACTTCAAAATCTGCAAACAACCATTCATTTTGTTTATTTATTATATGATTTTAATATTATTTGAGGTTACTTTTGTTTTTTTATGTCATTTTGTAATTATATATATATAGTAGAAGGATCATTTAGGAATCATCCTTTATTGCGATAACCACCAGAACCAATGTGAACACAACAAAAAATACTTAAAAAAATCTAAAAAACAGACACGTTTTTTTTTTAATATTTTTTATCAAAAAATCGCTACTTTTAGTAGAAAAATCTAAAAATAAAAATAAATTTTTTTGGCTACTAAACGTAGCGTTTTTTTTGATAAAAATATTAAAAAAATTTTGTGTGTTTTTTAGATTTTTTTAGGTTCTTTTGGGGGGGTTTAATTTTTAGCATTTAGCTTGGGTGGGGGGTTTAGGGGTTTTTTTTTTTGGGGGGGGGGGGGGGGGGGATTGTTTTTTTCCGGTTTTTTGAGGGGTTTAGTTTTTAGCATTTAGCTTTTTGGGGGTGGGGATTAGTTTTTTTTAGGTATAGTGGGTTTATTTTGTTGTGTTCACATTGGTTCTTACGTTTCTCGCAATAAAGGTGTTACTCGTATGAACCCTACCCTATATATATATATATATATATGAGGGTTATCTTAGGAATGCTAAATATTACGATAACCGTAATAGCAAACGCAAAATTAGTTTTTTAATGCAAACCTCGTTATAATAAAAGTACGACATAAAAAACCAAATTACATGTATGTGTACTAATCGATTTACATATGTGTAAATATATATCTAATCATAAGTTTACATATATTAATGAGTAAATTACACATATTGTCCTTTAATTATACTTCAAATTTCACTCCATGGCCTTTGTCTTTAATTTATGCGCTGCATTTCATTTAAATAACAAATTTGCACACACATTGTCCTTTGCTCTAAACCCTATCCACCTACCCAGTTAAATACATCCATGTGCCCCTCACGTGAGGGGCAAAAGTGTCAATACAGTCCCGCCTTCGCCAATATCACAAACCTCCGCCCACGACCCCAATCCGGTGTTGCATTCATTGCCTCCTGCACTGTCGTGTACTTACATGCGCCTCAATTACACACCATCACATCACTCTACAACTCCGCCCGAACCCCCAACTCTTTCCCCTTACCCCCGTCCCCACCACTCTCCCAAAACCCGTCTCTCTTCGTCTTCATTACCCCCACAACGCCGTTTTGTCCCCTTACATGTCGTACGCCTTAATCATGCTCAAAGCGTTACTGGTGTAACCCACAAGATTGTTTATAAACGACATCATATCAATGACTATTTTGGTGTCGTTCACGTAACTTAATACGGACCAGCAATCGTACTTCGAGGTTAATGTGGCGCTTGTCCATGCACGACAGTGATTGATCTGCTTACGTGGCAATGCAATGGCTATTGAGTTTAGACGATACTCTGAGTTTCAGAGGTGTTAGCGGCTGAAGTGCGATTGGGACTGCTTGGGGATGATTTGAGGATTGATTGGATTCTGGATTGAGCGGTATGTAGGTTTTTGGAGGTTATTGATACTGTAGAAGGTGTTCCCATGTGCTGAACACAAGTTTTTAAATGGTAGGAAGAAGGGTATTGACAATTTTGTCTCTCGCATGAGGGGCACATGGGTGCATTTAACTGGGTAGGTGGATATGATTTAGTGCAAAGGATAGAATGTGTGCAAATTTATTATTTGAAGGACATGCAGTACACAGATTAAAGACAAGAATCAGTGAGTAAAATTTGATGTATAATTAAAGATCAATCTTTATGATTTACTCTATATTAAATGTTAATTGTCTTAAAATAATATTTAATTATACAAAGTAAATAAAAGAAATAATTGACTATTAAAAGTTATTAAAGTTCTTCTCAAAATATTTTTTTCCTTGTAATTACATAAACTCATTTACCATGCAGTTAATAATCATGTACAAAATATATGTATAAGTTCTTACATCATATCTAAATTCAAATTCATGACATTTAAATAAATAATTAAATAAATAATGTTTACTAAGATATTTATTGCCATCAAACCTTTTCTTTTTTTTTAACCCTACATAATTTATAATTTATCATGTAGGAACATGCATGAAAGGCTATAATACCCCCTTCTCGAATCCACCATGGGTTGCATGGATTAAACCATGGCAATCATGGTTCTCCTTTCATTTTCAAGTAATCATTTCATTTTTCTTTATACAAAGATAAATTAAAATAAATAAATAGATAGTGGTTTGGGTTATCACCACACTCTTAAAGTTAGGGATGTAAATGAACCGAACGTTCAGCGAACAGTTCATGAACCGTTCGGCGGGAAGTTCGTTTATGTTCGTTCGTTTAACAAATGAACGAACACGAACAAGGAATTTCGTTCGATTAGTTAAATGAACGAACATGAACAAAAGTCTCGTTCGTTCAATTGTGTTCGTGAATGTTCGGTAAGGTGTTCGTGAATATTCGTTCATTTGTGTTACTTTATGTTTGCATGTTTGTGTTTTAACTTTTAATGAAAGATTTTTGTACTTTTATATATTTTATCTATACTTTTTATATAATTAAACTTATATTTATTTTATTACCCTAAGAATTAAACTAGAAAACCCTATTTCACCTTGTTTATACACCATTTCCCTTTCATTTTTTATTATTTATATTGACGAATACGATCGACCCTCGTTCCATAATAAGGAATCCAAGTTCTAGTGCTACTCTCTGGGCCATCCACCTTTATCCTTCGTCGCATTCGCCAAATTTATTTGTGTTCTTGAACCGTTCGTGAACACGCTCATTTCCTTAATGAACGAACACGAACATAAAATCTCGTTCGGTAAGTGTTCATGAACCGTTCGTGAACACATTTATTTCCTTAACGAACGAACACGAACAAGGTCTTGTTCGTGTTCGTTCGGTTCGTTTAAAGCCCTACTTAAAGTAGTGGTTTTGGATTGTGGATTAGAGTTGAGTGTCATGACATTAACGTAGAGTGTCATGATAGTCATAAGAATCATAATCATGACCATATCCTATAGCCTAACGGTACTTTTCTATTCCAACAGTCCACTAGTATTTTTAGAAGTGAACATGAAAACAAAACTTTAGTCTCGTTCATAATGAATTATGTCCGTTTGTGTGGAATATGCAAAATAGAAAATGAATAATTTTAAATTATAACTTTACACATGTATTATTTAATTCCCCTAACCAGCCAAGTTCGGCACTATATATATGGTTGGATCCCGATACACAAACTCCATAAACTGAACGTCATGGCATTAAATCTCCTACTTCTTGGTCTACTCATAAACATCTTCGTTTTCACTGCAGGTGCTCTATCCTATCCATATCTATATTCCCATCCTTCTCTCTACATATATGTCATGTATATGTATACGTGTGTATGCGAATATATTTTGTGTACCTACGTATCTGTATATCCGTCTAGAAAACAGATGTTTCTGTAGGTTGTACAATTATATCATTTTTATTATACAACATCGTGTAATACAATAGTCAATAACCTAGTACAAATATATTTGCTACTTCCTATCTCTTTTGTATATGAGATTTGGTTTTTGGTTCCTGTAACACGTTAGACAATTCTCATATCGTTTTGCTTTGTGTTATCCACACGAGAGATGTTGGATCATAAGGAATGTCTCGACTCAAATACCATTAATGTGTTTTAAGCGAATTGGTTGTGAATAAGGGAACTTCCCTGTTAAGCTTGCTTGAGTAAGAATAATTCATAGAAGGGTGGCCGGTGGCAACCTTGGAATTTTCCACTCAGGCAACCAAACACAATTCCTATAGCTCCTACAGGGCAAAGTGAATAATATTGTTGGTATGCGAGGCCAAACAAACACAATTCCCAGAGCTCCTACTGGGCAAAGTGAATAATATTGTTGGTATGCCTGGCAAAATGTTACATGTTATAATAAGACATGCAAGTTCGGCATTGTATATTCTCAAACCAGACAGATTAAATTGTACCTTAATATGCATTAAAAGTGATCATCTTATTTTTTTATGTTTGTAGATCGTATATATGAAGATGTTAACTACTTTGAAAATGTTTTATCATGTTTAATGATTTTAATCTTTGTGCAAAACAGATGCACAATCAGTAGGTGTATGCTATGGAACAAAGGCTAAAATTTTGCCTTCGCCACAACAAGTTGTAAGCCTTTACATGAGGAACCGCATAACCAGGATGCGAATCTATCGTCCGGATCCAGACATTCTTAAAGCCCTCAGGGGAACCAATATCGAACTCATTGTTGACGTTCCTAACGGTGATCTTGAGTCCCTCACAAATCCAAATGCTGCAACTGAGTGGGTTAGAAACAACATATTAAATTACCCTAATGTTAGATTCCAATACATCTCTGTCGGAAACGAAGTTGATCCAAATAATGGTGACACTCGTCGGTTTGTTGGTTTCGTGCTTCCGGCAATGAGAAATGTCCAAAATGCCCTTAGAGCCGCAGGCAGAGCTAACCAGATCAAGGTCTCAACCACAACCTACACCGGACTATTAAACAATTCATATCCACCGAGTACTGGTGTATTTCATGTCAATGTGGCGGATTTTATCCGACCAATAATCACATTTCTAGTCCAAAATGGTTCACCAATGCTTGCTAATATCTACCCTTACTTTGCTTTTGTTGGTCCCCCTATGTTGCCTGATCTCTCATTTGCATTATTTACCAGAACCACACCGGCTTATAGTGATGGCAATCGACCGTACTTTAACCTTTTTGATGCCATGTATGATGCTCATTATGCAGCCCAATCGCGTCTTGGTGGAGCCGGTGTTCAAATCGTTGTCTCGGAGAGTGGATGGCCATCGGCCGGAGACACCTTTGCAACACTTGGATACGCTGGAACATACTATAGAAACTTGATTTCACATGTGAAAAGTTCAAGAGGGACTCCTGCAAGGCCTGGAAGATCCATAGAGACATATTTGTTTGCAATGTTTAATGAAAACCTGAAACCAGGAAAAGAGACTGAGAAGCATTTTGGAGTTTTCTTTCTTGATCAAAAACCTAAATATCAACTAAGCTTCTAGTTACAAAAACTTGTAATATTTTCCTTCAATGATAAATAAGACAATGGAATAAGACTTTTACTTTATTAGAGAAAAAAAGGGAGAAACTCGTGTTTACCAATTATGTCAACTCGTACGTCATATCATAATACTAGAATGAAACGAATGTGTGGTTTAATTTCAGTTATGGATATTATGTCTCTTATTAATTAATACTGTGAGTGTGGTAACAGTGTTACCGGATGCAATGTGACGGGTTTGGGACAGATATTGGCATGTTTTGGTCCTATATCACTACTAGAAAACTGGGTATTTGCGACTGCATTTACAATCTCAAAACGGTCGCAATTGCCTACTTTTCTAGTAGTGTATCTGGTTGTAAAATTGTCTTATATCAAGACTAATACTCGTCAGGTAACTACCCGTCACGAATCGGGCACACCAGCGGGTAACATGTATACTCATTAATTTCTTCAAAAAAAAATATGTTGTGATATCGAAGTTCATTGAATGATCTAAAATATGTAAATGCATGACCATATAGATCTCAAAAGATAAGTTACTATATCATATCATAAAAAAAAATATTATCAAAAGCATATACTCAAAAAGCAAAGAGAAATCATTTTTCACATGACCAAACAATTTGTTTAAATCATTACTAGACCATGGTTGATAAAAAAAAATCATGCATATTCTTCGAGTAAACAAATATATGTTTTTAGGTAATAGGAGCGGATATCACCTAATCTCATACCTACAAATATTTTAGAAAAAATCTTATACCCAAATACATATCCCAGATATTTCAGATTTCAAATTTATGGATGAAGTTCAGATTTAATTACCATCCCTACCTTTCACATATTCTGCTAACAAAATACTTTATTTTTTTGAACGACAATATTTTATTAACCACAAACAGACTAGCGAGAAGCTAGGCCAAACACAACATCATAAAACAACAAGAACAATCAATTTGATCAATCCATCGAGATCTTCTTTGCTCTATTTGTGATCTAGAGAAAGCTTGTACATTTGATATCAGCCATTAGTCTTGAGATGTCTACCCGACTGCTTGAGAAGACCACATCATTCCTTAGTTTCCACACACACACACCATGTGGTGAGAATGTTTGCATTAACCATTATTTTTTTTTCTTTTGCATCCGAACCGCTCGAAAGCTTGTGGACCTGCAGCAAATCTGAGATAGAGAAGGTGTATATGGGGGACATCGAGAGCCATCGGGATACCATATGCCAAACAACCAAGCACACATAGCATGAGGTGAAAAGGTGTTCTACGCTTTCTTCGTATTCTCCACAAAGGGGGCAGAGGTTTGAAGATAAAAAGATTTCTACTTTGCAACGTTGTTTAGGTTGGTAAACGATCCAGATGCATCCTCCCCCCAAAAATGTTAACTTTACAAGGTACCCATTTGTTCCAAAGGTAGTATGTGTCACCTGTTTGCATGGACGGTCCGTTGAGAAGGCTTTTGACGGATTTGACCGAAAAAACTCCGAATGGGTCAGAAGCCCACTGCCATGCATCGCGTGTACCCGAGAACGGCACCCCCGACAGGATCTGAACCAATAACCCATATTCTGTAAGTTCAAGAACAAAATTGGGCTCACGAAGCCAATCCCATGTCACATTCGAGGGCCTGTTGTTGTCAATAATCACTCGATCTCGAACCATGCATCCTTTTTTCCTTTCAAGGTGATGGATATTTGGAAACAAGACCTGAAAAGGTTTGTCCGCAATCCATGAATCTGTCCAGAACTGTGTGTCTGCGCCATTACCCGCCTTACATTTAATAAGGTGGCTGAGGTTAATATTGTTTTTTTCTAAGATCAATCTCTTTCTTGATTATGTTGTTCCACACGCATTTTAAACCCTTTTTTGTTGGAAGAAAATTGCCATGTTTTGGGCTGAAATGAATACTTGTGATAACCGCTCTCCAAAGTCTTGTTGATTTCGTTTTATACCTCCAAGCCCATTTCATTAAGAGGCTACAATTCATATCCCGAAGAGACCCCATTTGTTACGGGTTTCAATACTTTTTCCCATTTCACCAAATGCATTCTACTTCTCGTATTCGTGTCTCCCCAAAGAAAATTCCTTCTAATACGTTCAATGTCACACCCCGATTTCCACGTGTCACCGGTGGGCCCGGTGGGGGAGTATCGTGACGTGGTTGGCAACGTAATAGTCAAACAACACAATATAATAATGCACAGCGGAAGCAAATTTAAATAAGATACAACCGAATTTATTTATTGTAAACAAAGTCACAAATTATCCGGTGTTTATCCACAGTAGGATCGAATTAAAAAAAACATTGTTTATAGTTCAACAGACTTCGGCATCTTAAGTTTGCGAGACTTCTAATGATGCTTAGGAGAATCCCAGCCTATTTCGCCTAGTACCTGCATTTAATCTTTTTGGGAAAATACGTCAGTTTACACTGGTAAATACATTCAACTGACTCATTTTATAAATGATTGAAAATTGGTTTGGATGCACATGGCATAAACATTTTTATTAACTTGGGAGAATTATTTAATATTATAATCTTGTGAACGATTTACATGTTACTTATGCGTTCAGTAGCCCGGAACGTATTCCGGGTTAAAGATCAATAGACACACCACTGTAAGTGAGTTATACACGGGAGTACGCCTACACCCCGTGCTCAGGTCGTGGCAATCTCGTAAGATAATGCCGAGGATATCCGGGACATGGTCATTAACCCCCCAAAGGCTGTAAAGTAAACACATCTGTTTAAAACGAGCCGATCAAATTATTCAATTAACCACTAAGCGTGGAAGATTTGATGCTCGATCAAGCGGTACGCTATGTACCGTAACCCAAGCCCGTATAGGGAAAATAAGTTAAAAGTATTTACCTTGATGCAAAGTATAGTCACAATAATCAAATAGCAGGTAGCTTTTACTGTTTCTCCTAATCTGGAACGAAGGTTAAATATAACCTATTAGAATCCTAGCGGGTCTTTAATTATGCTTAAGCTTAGACCGGCTAGTTTCAAAGATACGGTTCTTACGCACTATTAAGCGAAAACCGGATAGAATGTGATTCAGACCCGACAAGTTTGAAGACTTGTTTAATATGGGTCTATTATTCACATTCTGGATTTTTAGATAAAACCGATAAGGTTTGACCCGTTTCGGCTATTTTATGTAAACTTGTTACATAGACCGAGCCGAACGCGTAATATGCGTAACGGGTATCCGTAAAAGCCATATACAGGTTTCCTAAGTTAATATGCTTCAAATATGTTATAACATCAGTAGGATGTCTTTCGTTATGCCCCGAACTAATTTACACACAAACTATGCCCCGTAGGGGTAGTTTGGTCATTTTAAAGTTTGTAAAAGAGTTTAATTGTTTAACTGAGTTACAGGTCTGATGTAAACAGCAAACATACTCATTTTGATGGGTTATAACAGTAGGCTAAGGCTTATATGTGAAATTTATCATATTTAACCAAACTATGCCCCGTAGGGGTATTTTGGTAATTTCACATAAGCCGAAAAGCTCAAAAACGAAGTCTGAGTTTATCAACCTTTGCTTACTGTTGAATTATCATAATTTGCCTCTTATATCAGTAGGTATCGACCCGGGTATGTCCAATATGATTCTAAGACATACTATGCGCTAATAACGCTAATTATGGCGACTAAAGGCCATTACCGGGTTCGATACTTAATTCTGATATTTTTATATTTCCAGAAGGCTTAACATAATTTATTTATCATAACTAATCAGTAGCAAAAGGTTTGGAATCGTTTAGATGTGTAAAACTCATTTTATGGCCCGTAAGGGCAAAACCGACAATTACCGGATTAAGCCTACGACTACTAGTTATGCTCGATCTAAAATTAATTAAAAATCTTTAAAAATCCCAAAATAACATATAACATCAGTGGGTAAAAGATTTGATATCAAAAAGTATGTTTAACTAGGCTTTACGCTAATTACGCCATGTTGTTAACATAAAGCCTTAATTTTTAGCGACAATGAGCATAACTCTTAATCTACAAGTCAAACTGATGTCAAATTTTGCATACAAGTCTATATATCAGTAATTAAGGATTCTACACTTTTACATTTTCATAAATTATGATTTAAGGCAATAAGGGCATAACGGTCCACGTATGAGCATTTAACGGAAACTTGCATATTAATTGGATAACTAGTGAACCAAGGTGTATGATCACAGAGGGTTGTTCTAACATGTATCCTAATCCAATTTAAGCTCTGAGGCATTTCTAAAATATGCCCAAACGGGTCAGAACTGAAAGTCAACCGAAAAGTCAAACTATGTGACTTTCGGTTCCGAACCGGGTCTAAACAGGAAATAGTCGGGTTGAACATGTTGGGACATGTTCTTACACTTATTTCTAAGTTATAACAATATTCAAACAGGTTATATATGATCTAGATAGCTAATTATGCATAAATGACGATTTAAGCAAAATGTTGACTTTTAAGTAAAGCTTTGACCCGACATTTGACCTGTTTAGGATGGTGATCAGGGGAAACCCTTTTGGGGTTTTATTACCCACATAAATACCATTCTAAAACTACTTTTAATTCGAGATAAGACTGAGTCATTAGTGACTAATCTCGAAGTCAAACCGTAATTACGACGGTTTGACTTTTAGCTAATTAACTAAGCCAAAAGCAACCAAATAAGAACTAGAAGACTTACAATAGTCCAATGCACGAATTTTGATCAGAAGGGAGAGTTCCTATGCTCCAGGAATGCTCCAAAGATCAGTTGCAAGTGTAAGAATGAATGTTGCAACATGTTGGCTTTATATAGCACTTGGATCCACCACAACTAAGTGACATCTAACTCTAGGACCATCCACAACCATTCAACACTTGTCCTAGTGCTCTAGGATAGTTTAGGGGTCGTTTATAACTGATAAAAACCGATACAAACGGTCACAATCGCGTAAAACAGCCAACAGCAGGTTTCTGGTCGCTGGGCACCATCTAGCGCACCGTTACGCTACATATGTAGCGGTGCGCTAGCCCGCAATGAAGGGCCGGTTGACTTAATGGGGTAGCGCACCGTTACGCTACACATGTAGCGGTGCGCTACCTCTTCTCAGAGGCTGATTCCTTGTTGTTTGTTGAAGTTACGTAAAGGTAATCAATTATTTCGATCTTGGGTCCTATACCAACACTCCTGGACCTCCCAAAACGGTTTTGCACAGTATCAAACCCCACCATAATGATATGTTTGATTTAGATGCAATAGCAAGACCCGTACATCTCGGTTTATCATTCAATTCACTTTGTGGGATCACATCATGCTTTTTGATTTCTATTATTGTAACCCAAAGTTCTGAATTGAAGGTATAAAGATGCGTATAAAATTTAATCGGGTCTTGGGATTTATAAATGAGGTCGTTCAGAGGTAACAATTTAACATGACGCCACTTTAATCCTACCGAAACATCTTTATTAAATCCGGGTTTTTCAACGCGTTTTGTCTTACATGACACGTGTCATTTTATTATTAAACCCGAAATTTTCGAGGTGTTACATCCTCACCCCCTTAAAATAAATCTCGACCCGAGATTTACTGAAACAAGTAAGGGTACTTTTCTTTCATCGTGGATTCTACTTCCCACGTGAAATCGGGACCTCTACGGGCATCCCATTTGACCTTGACAAAAGGTATATGCTTTCTCCGAAGCTTTCTTACCTGTCGATCTTCAATCGATACAGGTTTTTCCACGAATTTCAAGCTCTCGTCAATATGCACATCTGTATGCGGCATGACATGTGTTTCGTCAGCGGAACACTTCTTTAGATTGCAGATGTGGAACACGTTGTGAATTCCACTGAGCTCTTCGGGTAAGTTCAACTTATAGGCAACTGACCCGACACGTTCGATAACCTCGAAAGGTCCTATGTATCTCGGGCTTAGTTTGCCTTTCTTACCAAACCGCATCACTCCTTTCCAGGGTGACACTTTAAGTAGGACTTTTTCACCCACTTCGAAGTGAAAATCCTTACGACTTGGATCCGCGTAACTCTTCTGCCTATCCCTGGCAGCTTGGAGATTTTTACGAATCTGGACAATCTTGTCCGTCGTTTCGAATACGATCTCCGGTCCTGATAACTGGACTTCTCCAACTTCCGCCCAACAAACTGGCGATCTACACTTTCTACCGTATAATGCCTCGAAAGGCGCAGCCTTTATGCTGGTATGGTAGCTATTGTTGTAGGAGAATTCGATCAATGGTAGGTTCTTATCCCAGCTACCTTCCAATTCGATCGCACATGCACGTAGCATGTCTTCTAACGTTTGAATTGTACGCTCACTCTGACCGTCAGTCTGAGGATGGTAAGCCGTACTGAAGTTCAAACGTGTGCCCAAAGATTGTTGGAAACTCTTCCAAAAGTGTGACGTGTACCTAGTATCCCGGTCAGAGATAATAGCTACAGGTATGCCGTGTAAGGCTACAATCTTATCAACATATAACTGGGCTAACATATCGGAGCTATAAGTCTCCTTGATGGGTAAGAAATGAGCTGACTTAGTCAGTCGGTCAACTATAACCCATATCGTATCATTTCCTTTCCTTGTCTTGGGTAACTTGGTAATAAAATCCATAGTTACCATTTCCCACTTCCACGTAGGAAGTTCAGGCTGTTGTAGCAAACCTGACGGTTTCTGATGCTCGGCTTTGACTTGCGCACATGTCAAGCATTTTGCTACATGGGCGGCTACAGACTTTTTCAAGCCTATCCACCAATAATTTGCCTTTAAATCCTGGTACATCTTATCAGCTCCAGGATGAACGGAGTATTTGGAACTATGGGCTTCTTGGAGGATGACATCACGAAGTCCTCCAAAAATTGGAACCCATATTCGTCCGTTTAACCGTAAGATTCCGTCCTTGCTAAGAGTCAACTGCTCCTCAGTTACTCCTAACTTTTCATTAGGATAGTTAGCTTCCAACACAGCTTCCTTCTGTGCAGCTAACACCCTTTCTATCAAACTGTTCTTTATCTCCATACGCCTGGCGTTAATTCGAATGGGTTTAACCTTTTCCTTTCTGCTCAAGGCGTCAGCGACTACATTCGCTTTGCCGGGATGGTATTTGATTTCACAATCATAATCATTTAAGGTTTCCATCCAACGGCGTTGCCTCATGTTTAATTCTTTCTGGTTAAACAGATGCTGGAGGCTCTTGTGATCAGAAAAGATCACAAACTTGATTCCATAAAGATAATGCCTCCACAGTTTTAGTGCGAACACAACGGCACCTAATTCCAAGTCATGGGTGGTGTAATTCTTTTCGTGCACCTTTAACTGTCGTGATGCATAGGCAATCACCTTGCCTTTCTGCATAAGCACACACCCCATGCCAGTGTGTGATGCATCACAATAAACTACAAATTCTTCAGTTCCTTCTGGCAATGTCAGTACTGGGGCGTTGCTCAGCTTTTGCTTCAGAATATCAAAGGATTCTTGCTGCTTAGGGCCCCAAACAAACTTAACTTTCTTCTTAGTTAAGGAGGTTAGGGGTGCAGCAATCCTTGAAAAATTTTCAATGAAACGCCGGTAATATCCTGCTAATCCCAGGAAGCTACGAATTTCTGTTGGCGTCTTTGGCTCTTGCCAGTTCATTACTGCTTCAACCTTAGCGGGATCCACCTGAATACCACGCTCACTGACCACATGTCCTAGAAATTGGACTTCCCTAAGCCAAAATTCACACTTGGAGAATTTGGCATAGAGCTTCTCCTTATGCAGAAGTTTGAGAATACATCGAAGATGTTTCTCGTGGTCAGCTTTGTTCTTAGAATAAATGAGAATGTCGTCGATGAAAACGATGACGAATTTATCTAAGTGCGGCTTGCAAACGCGATTCATGAGATCCATGAACGCAGCCGGTGCATTGGTGAGCCCAAAAGGCATCACTAGGAACTCGTAGTGACCGTAACGAGTCCTAAATGCAGTCTTGTCTACGTCTTCATCTTTGACCTTCAGCTGATGGTAGCCTGACCTCAAATCTATCTTTGAGAAGTAACTTGCCCCTTGCAATTGATCGAACAGATCGTCGATTCTGGGCAGAGGATATCTATTCTTGATCGTGACTTTATTAAGCTCACGATAGTCGATGCACAGACGCATCGACCCATCCTTCTTCTTGACAAATAAGATTGGCGCTCCCCAAGGAGATGAACTAGGTCTAATGAAACCCTTAGCCAGCAATTCATCTAGCTGCGTCCGCAACTCCTTCATTTCCGTGGGTGCCAATCGGTATGGAGCTCTAGCAATTGGTGCCGCTCCGGGGATGATATCGATCCTGAATTCGACTTGTCTATCTGGTGGTAGTCCAGGTAGATCTTCAGGAAATACTTCTGGGTATTCAGAGATGACAGGGATGTCATCTAACTTAGGTTTGGGCTCATCAATGATTACTTGCGCCATGTAGATGACACACCCTTTCTTCAAACACTTGGAAGCCTTGAGCATAGTCACCTGTTCAGGCAGTCCGTACTGGGTATCTCCCCGAATGGTAAGTGACTCACCAGACGAAGTCTTTATTACCACCTGTTTCTGGTTACAGACGATTTGGGCCTGGTTATGAGATAACCAGTCCATACCCAGAACTATGTCAAAACCAGCTAATTTAAACGGAAGTAGAGACAGAGGAAAAGAATGGTTCTTAATGGATATAACACATCCATCTAACACATTAGAGACGGTTTCTATGGTACCATCTGCTAACTCTACCTCATAGTTCACTTTTAGGGTTTTGACAGGTAAATTTAACAATTTACAAAATTTATGATCTACGAAGGACTTATCTGCGCCTGAATCAAAAAGTACTCTTGCAAAAACATCATTGACAAGGAAAGTACCTGTTATGACGTTATCATCCTGCACAGCCTCCTTCGCATCCATCCTGAAGACTC
This sequence comes from Helianthus tuberosus, assembly GCA_030545235.1. Lineage (NCBI taxonomy): Eukaryota > Viridiplantae > Streptophyta > Magnoliopsida > Asterales > Asteraceae > Helianthus > Helianthus tuberosus. The sequence continues at coordinate 144,476,908 of CM060412.1, forward strand.
TGGCATTAGTCTTCTTAGCCTCCTCAGGCTTCTTGTTGTACTTTGGGCAGTTAGTCTTTATGTGGCCCTTCTCATTGCAACGGTAGCACGTTGCATCTCTCATCTTCTTGCAATCCAAGGTTTTGTGTTCCTTGGATTTGCACAAACCACAAGCAAAAGACCTTGACTCGTTATTCGAGTTTGATTCGAGTCTGCACTTTCCGAAGTGCTGTTTCTTGCAAGTTTTGCATGTGGGCTTCTCTCCAGAACGATGCCCATCTTTCTTCGAATCTGATCCCTTCTTGTGATCACCGTTCCCACGGTGCTTCTTGTTCGACCTACGCGAACCGTCATCATCATGCTTCCTCTTCTCGGCCGCCTTATTCCTCTGCGATCTCTGCCGGACCGCATCCAGTGTGAGGGATAAGGAAAGGTCAGTTACAGACCTGAAGGTAACTGGCCGAGAAGCTTTTACACTGGCCTTGATCTCGGGCTCTAATCCACCAATAAAACGAGCGATCCTTTTAGGCTCCGGGGTTACCAGATAGGGAACCAACCTGGACAGTGTATTGAAGCTTGTCAGGTAAGCTTGGCAGTCGAGGTTCTTCATCACCAATGACAAAAAGTCATATTCTATCTTTTCCACCTCGTGTTGAGGGCAGAAATTTTCTTTGATCAGGGCAATAAATTGATCCCACGTCATGCTATACAACGGGATCTTTCCTGAGGCCTCCATCAGAGATCTCCACCAAGCTAACGCCTCACCTTTGAAGGACTGTGAGACAAATTTAACCACATCACCCTCAGCGCATCCGCTGATGTCCACGACCGTGTCCATTTCATCCAGCCACGTCATGCAGTCTACCGCTCCTTTCTCCCCCGTAAAATCCCTGGGTTTACAAGACACAAAGTACTTATATGTGCAACCCTTGTTACGGTGTCCCTGATGCAGTACTAACTGCTGAGATGGATTACTTTGGTGGTTGGTGGACTGGCGATCATCACCGTTTTTCTTTGGTTCATCCTTTTTGGGAGGAGGCTTGTTATGAGCCTCAGAATGTGTCCTTGGCTTTGAATGTGACACAGAGTGGGTCCTACTCCGGGTACTACTGTATTCTTCGTACTGTCTATCCAAAGCTTGAGTGATGGCGCCGTCTATGATTGCTTTTAGTTCAGCACCCGTTAATGTAATCTGGGCGTTCTCATTCGGCTCCACCGGATGACTATTGACTTCATTAGAGTTAGCCATTTGTATTGAACTGTTGCAGAAAACAAGAACAATATTTTATTTTGGGATTTTATTATGGAATTACCTCTTAGGGTAATTCGTTAACCATGGTAAACAGAGACCATATTTGGTTAACTTATTAATCGTATTGATTTAGGATTTCGATTAAAATTCATCCTAAACATAAACAATAACAATATATATTAGCACGTAAGGCTTGGTCACATGGACAATTTAACTTATAAGCTATGATTTCAGAGAATCAAGACTTTTGAGGTTTGAACCTAGTTCATTACCTTTATTAGACAGGGAGTTATAGCTACCACTGTCTTTTGGCTCATGTAGAAATGAGCAAGGCCCGTAGGCACTATATTACCACGTATGGTTAAATATGATCATCTTAATTGATGATGTAAATCCAGGATTCAGAGATCATTAAACTGGATTAGGAATCTTCTAAAGAATCCTTATTCATTTAAGAATGACATGTGATTTTTAACGAATCACTTCTGCCAGGAGTGTTAACATGTTTTAAGATGTTAACAGGGATTTGAATCTTTTAAACCGGTCTTACCATTTTGGCCCGGTCTTATATTTGACACGAGGCTAGGTTTCACACTTAAAGATTCTTAATTAAATAATTACTAGGCAGATTAAAAGGAATGATTTTAATTTATTTATTTCATTTATAATTTATTTATGCACAAATGGCACGCATGAAATTTATAAAAACAACATTCCATTAAATTATACAATATTACATATTGCCCTAAACGGGTCTTCACACATGAAATTTGCCCACGTAGGAGCTACAACATACTAACATGCCCACGCAGGGGTCTTATAGAAGACATGCCCACGTAGGGGTCTTACAGAAAGACATAAGTCCTCGTAGGGACTAACACACTAACAATTGTCCACGTAGGGACTTAAACAAACATAAGTCCACGTAGGGACTAAACATACAACATACCCTCGTAGGGGTTTATGGAAAGATAGACCCGCGTAGGGGTCAATACACACAACAACAAACACACCCACGTAGGGGCTTAACAACCAAATACAAGAGAAAATAACTGTGGAAGAATTCAACGACTCTTCTTGTTCTTTCCCTTGATCAAACCAACCAATCCTTGTAAGAAACTCTCCGTCTTCTGGCGGTCGCGGCGAGACTCCTGCTCAACTTGATTCAATCTATGTAGAATTTCCTCCCGTTCTGGGGGAGAAAATCGTGGCGGCTGAGACTGAGCTCGAATGATAGGCCTGGGAGGTATTGGATAACCCTGATTCGGGTAGCTTACCCCCCATGGATCTCTGTAGGGTCCTTGGGCATTGAAGGAGTTATAATTTGCTGCTTCCATATAAGGATCTGCCTCAGCGTATCCGTAGTTGTTGTAAGTTGGTTGCTCAAACGGGTTGTAATTATTTGGACCCGTGTACGCTGGTATTGGGTTTTCAAAACCCATGGGCGGTGGCTGTTGATAAGCTGGCTGCGAAGGCCCACCCATTTGTGGGTCCTCCCAATGAGGCGGGTAGTGACTTGCACTTGACTGCCTTGGGGAGCTAATATGAAAGTCCCCTGGTCGCACCGACATACGTGCACCGGTTCTTCTACGCCTTGGCGGTTGAGGAGGTGGCGGTTGAACTGGTGGCGGTGGAGGTGGTGGCGTAACTGCCACAAATCTATGATCCTCTGATGAATCTTGATGATGCGGCTGTGGCTGTGGCTCCTGGTGCTGCTGAGAATGCTGCTGCTGATGCTGCCCATGCGACGACGAGTGGTGTGATGGTGTATAATACCATGGGTGTTGATTAAAGAAAGCTTGGAAACTGTCGGGACCACCATAGGGTGATCCGTGAAACGAAGATCCGTCCGAGATCTCTATTGGGTGGTTCGGAGTGCCACTCGCAGGCATGACGGGGTCCGTGTCCTCGTCCATGTCGTCAGGACCCAGTGGGTTGAAACCCACGGGTTCTTGTAAGTAATCAGCCGGATTAAACTGGCCTCTAAAGATCGGTGTGGGGTCCCCGCAGGAATGATGGGACAAAGACCTCTGAAGTGGTATGTATGAGGGCAGAGGGTTATTAGGCTCGCCTTCCGATTGAGGTCCATATGAATTGCGGACCGGAGGGGTAGAACTATGCGAAACAGATCGTCTCGCTGGTTCGAACAGGTCTCTCCTGTTCCGTCTTGGATTCTCGCTTTCTGCCGCAGTTGGGGCTCGTGTATTAGACGGCCCTGCTTCATGGTCGTTGGGGGCGGTAACTGGCCCCTTTCCACGTCCTCTCGTGCGAAAGAATCTCGGAGGCATCTTGTTATTCCTGTCAATAAAGCATGAGATAACAATAACAAAATATAAAATTTTAAAGGACAAAACAAAAACCCGAAGAAGGTAGAATTTGTCCTATGTTATAAGTCTAGACTCAAAAGTTTAGATATGTGCAATTGTGTAACTGAGATTAAACACAAAAGGCTAGTGTTTAATTCACTCAGTGTTGGCTCTGATACCAACCTGTCACACCCCGATTTCCACGTGTCACCGGTGGGCCCGGTGGGGGAGTATCGTGACGTGGTTGGCAACGTAATAGTCAAACAACACAATATAATAATGCACAGCGGAAGCAAATTTAAATAAGATACAACCGAATTTATTTATTGTAAACAAAGTCACAAATTATCCGGTGTTTATCCATAGTAGGATCGAATTAAAAAAAACATTGTTTATAGTTCAACAGACTTCGGCATCTTAAGTTTGCGAGACTTCTAATGATGCTTAGGAGAATCCCAGCCTATTTCGCCTAGTACCTGCATTTAATCTTTTTGGGAAAATACGTCAGTTTACACTGGTAAATACATTCAACTGACTCATTTTATAAATGATTGAAAATTGGTTTGGATGCACATGGCATAAACATTTTTATTAACTTGGGAGAATTATTTAATATTATAATCTTGTGAACGATTTACATGTTACTTATGCGTTCAGTAGCCCGGAACGTATTCCGGGTTAAAGATCAATAGACACACCACTGTAAGTGAGTTATACACGGGAGTACGCCTACACCCCGTGCTCAGGTCGTGGCAATCTCGTAAGATAATGCCGAGGATATCCGGGACATGGTCATTAACCCCCCAAAGGCTGTAAAGTAAACACATCTGTTTAAAACGAGCCGATCAAATTATTCAATTAACCACTAAGCGTGGAAGATTTGATGCTCGATCAAGCGGTACGCTATGTACCGTAACCCAAGCCCGTATAGGGAAAATAAGTTAAAAGTATTTACCTTGATGCAAAGTATAGTCACAATAATCAAATAGCAGGTAGCTTTTACTGTTTCTCCTAATCTGGAACGAAGGTTAAATATAACCTATTAGAATCCTAGCGGGTCTTTAATTATGCTTAAGCTTAGACCGGCTAGTTTCAAAGATACGGTTCTTACGCACTATTAAGCGAAAACCGGATAGAATGTGATTCAGACCCGACAAGTTTGAAGACTTGTTTAATATGGGTCTATTATTCACATTCTGGATTTTTAGATAAAACCGATAAGGTTTGACCCGTTTCGGCTATTTTATGTAAACTTGTTACATAGACCGAGCCGAACGCGTAATATGCGTAACGGGTATCCGTAAAAGCCATATACAGGTTTCCTAAGTTAATATGCTTCAAATATGTTATAACATCAGTAGGATGTCTTTCGTTATGCCCCGAACTAATTTACACACAAACTATGCCCCGTAGGGGTAGTTTGGTCATTTTAAAGTTTGTAAAAGAGTTTAATTGTTTAACTGAGTTACAGGTCTGATGTAAACAGCAAACATACTCATTTTGATGGGTTATAACAGTAGGCTAAGGATTATATGTGAAATTTATCATATTTAACCAAACTATGCCCCGTAGGGGTATTTTGGTAATTTCACATAAGCCGAAAAGCTCAAAAACGAAGTCTGAGTTTATCAACCTTTGCTTACTGTTGAATTATCATAATTTGCCTCTTATATCAGTAGGTATCGACCCGGGTATGTCCAATATGATTCTAAGACATACTATGCGCTAATAACGCTAATTATGGCGACTAAAGGCCATTACCGGGTTCGATACTTAATTCTGATATTTTTATATTTCCAGAAGGCTTAACATAATTTATTTATCATAACTAATCAGTAGCAAAAGGTTTGGAATCGTTTAGATGTGTAAAACTCATTTTATGGCCCGTAAGGGCAAAACCGACAATTACCGGATTAAGCCTACGACTACTAGTTATGCTCGATCTAAAATTAATTAAAAATCTTTAAAAATCCCAAAATAACATATAACATCAGTGGGTAAAAGATTTGATATCAAAAAGTATGTTTAACTAGGCTTTACGCTAATTACGCCATGTTGTTAACATAAAGCCTTAATTTTTAGCGACAATGAGCATAACTCTTAATCTACAAGTCAAACTGATGTCAAATTTTGCATACAAGTCTATATATCAGTAATTAAGGATTCTACACTTTTACATTTTCATAAATTATGATTTAAGGCAATAAGGGCATAACGGTTCACGTATGAGCATTTAACGGAAACTTGCATATTAATTGGATAACTAGTGAACCAAGGTGTATGATCACAGAGGGTTGTTCTAACATGTATCCTAATCCAATTTAAGCTCTGAGGCATTTCTAAAATATGCCCAAACGGGTCAGAACTGAAAGTCAACCGAAAAGTCAAACTATGTGACTTTCGGTTCCGAACCGGGTCTAAACAGGAAATAGTCGGGTTGAACATGTTGGGACATGTTCTTACACTTATTTCTAAGTTATAACAATATTCAAACAGGTTATATATGATCTAGATAGCTAATTATGCATAAATGACGATTTAAGCAAAATGTTGACTTTTAAGTAAAGCTTTGACCCGACATTTGACCTGTTTAGGATGGTGATCAGGGGAAACCCTTTTGGGGTTTTATTACCCACATAAATACCATTCTAAAACTACTTTTAATTCGAGATAAGACTGAGTCATTAGTGACTAATCTCGAAGTCAAACCGTAATTACGACGGTTTGACTTTTAGCTAATTAACTAAGCCAAAAGCAACCAAATAAGAACTAGAAGACTTACAATAGTCCAATGCACGAATTTTGATCAGAAGGGAGAGTTCCTATGCTCCAGGAATGCTCCAAAGATCAGTTGCAAGTGTAAGAATGAATGTTGCAACATGTTGGCTTTATATAGCACTTGGATCCACCACAACTAAGTGACATCTAACTCTAGGACCATCCACAACCATTCAACACTTGTCCTAGTGCTCTAGGATAGTTTAGGGGTCGTTTATAACTGATAAAAACCGATACAAACGGTCACAATCGCGTAAAACAGCCAACAGCAGGTTTCTGGTCGCTGGGCACCATCTAGCGCACCGTTACGCTACATATGTAGCGGTGCGCTAGCCCGCAATGAAGGGCCGGTTGACTTAATGGGGTAGCGCACCGTTACGCTACACATGTAGCGGTGCGCTACCTCTTCTCAGAGGCTGATTCCTTGTTGTTTGTTGAAGTTACGTAAAGGTAATCAATTATTTCGATCTTGGGTCCTATACCAACACTCCTGGACCTCCCAAAACGGTTTTGCACAGTATCAAACCCCACCATAATGATATGTTTGATTTAGATGCAATAGCAAGACCCGTACATCTCGGTTTATCATTCAATTCACTTTGTGGGATCACATCATGCTTTTTGATTTCTATTATTGTAACCCAAAGTTCTGAATTAAAGGTATAAAGATGCGTATAAAATTTAATCGGGTCTTGGGATTTATAAATGAGGTCGTTCAGAGGTAACAATTTAACATGACGCCACTTTAATCCTACCGAAACATCTTTATTAAATCCGGGTTTTTCAACGCGTTTTGTCTTACATGACACGTGTCATTTTATTATTAAACCCGAAATTTTCGAGGTGTTACATTCAATCTTATTGATCACATTACAAGGTGCAAGATACAATGAAAAGTAGTATAATGGTAGAGAATAGAGTACCGATTTAATTAGGTTCATCCTCCCACCATTGGATAAAGTAGAAGCCTTCCATAGCGAGAGACGAGATTCGAAAGAATCAATGACCAATGCCCAATTGTTGTAGCAATTCATATTACCCCCAACTTTGAGACCAAGATAAATGAATGGTAGTGTCCTGGACTTGCACTCCAAGAGATTAGCCATATTGTCGATATCTTCGAATGAGACCTCCCGCCATAGAGACATGGCTTATTGAGATTGATTTTTACACCCAAGACAGGGTAAAAGCATCTCATAAGTCGTCTAATATTGATGATATTATGTTCCGTCCAAGCCCCCAATATCATTACGTCATCCGCAAATACAAGATGCAATACAAAAGGACCCCCGTTGGGCAAAGAGATACCTTGAATCAAGCCGACGGTAGTGGCACTAACCATGAAGCTAGAGAGAGCCTCCATAGCTAATATGAAAATAAAAGGTGATAATGGATCACCTTTCCGGACTCCCCTAAAGCATTGGAATTCATTTTTCGGTGAACCGTTAACCAATACCGAGGAGCGAGAAGAGGGAAAGATACCCTTAACCCATAGCATCCACTTGTCGGGAAAATTCATATGATGAAAGACCAAGTCCACAAAATTCCAGTTGTTGCTATCGAAAGCTTTTTCAAAGTCAACCTTGAAGAGAAACTCCTTGGACTTAGAACGCTTAGCCCAAGAAATGATTTCATTAGTAATAAGAGGACCGTCCATAATGTTTCTATCCGAAAGGTATGTTGATTGTTTACGAGACAATTACTATATATGTATGTGCAAGTCTATACATCACAAGAGTGAAAAGGCTGAAAAGCATATTAAATTAAGTATTATATTAATAAATTAATAAAAAAAAAAAAGAGAACCAATTTCTGTGTGCCAGCTCTATTGTTTCCACTGACCCACTTCTATATCTTAGACCATGCGTAGTGGGCGTGTTTTTTTCAAAAAAAAAACTTAAATCACGCCTGATCACGCCCACATGCCACCCACTGGGCGTTATTGGCCTCTTTTTTTTTTTTTTTGGCATGCTTTAAATCACGCTGCTTGGGCAATTTGTTGGCCAATGACTATGCACCTGTTCTTTGTTTGGCCAATAACAATTTTTCATGGTTTTTTTATTTAAATTCTAATACACCTCTTTTAACATAATGCCCCACGTCCCCACTACACCCATTTTAGAAAACGCCCCATAATGCCCCATTGCTGACTGGGTTGCCACATGGCGCAAAACGCCCAAGGGTGGGGTGTTAACCACTACACATGGTCTTATCTTCATTAGACCATGGGTAGTGGACGTGGTTTTTTTTTCAAAAAATGCCCTAAATCACGCCCGATCACGCCCACATGCCACCCCCTGGGCGTTATTAGCCTTTTTTTTTTTTTTGGCTTGCTTTAAATCGCGCTGCTTGGGCAATTTGTTGGCCAATGACTGTGCACCTGTTCTTTGTTTGGTCAATAACAATTTTTCATAATTTTTTTTTATTTAAATTCTAATACACCTCTTTTAACAGAATGCCCCTCGTCCCCACTACACCCATTTTAGAAAACGACTCATAATGCCCCATTGCTGACTGGGCTGCCACATGGCGTAAAACGCCCAAGGGTGGGGTGTTAACCACTACACATGGTCTTACCAACTGTGTTTTTCCATTACCACTCTTCAACCCTCTCTCAACTCTCACACACAGAAATTGTGAAGAATCAAAAACTAAACGATGATATTAATTTTTGTTGATGATTTGTTCAAAGAAATTTGAGAATCGATTTTGTGACTTTTATGCCTATCTCTCGAGAATTAGAGGCAAGAAACGAAGGTGGTGGATGGCGGCGGCGGATGACGGCGACGGACGACGGACAAGGCGGTAGTTGAAGGAGGCTTATTGTACACGGGTTATAGCATGTTTTACTCTTCAGTTTTCAGCCTTCAATATGAATAACAAGAACCCGTACACGTTCTGACCCGTTGGTCACCTGCCTCAACCCATTGTGACCCGATCTTCCAGATTAAGAATTTGTTAGAAGTCCACTTTGACCTGTCCTCTACATTTGCTATACCCAAAGGAACCCGCAGATGGAAAAAAAATTACCCAAACCTACCGGTAAATGGCATTCAGGTTGTTATTGCCAGCTCTAATTATATCCTTATACCATGTTTGTTTATGTTTCAAAGAACGGTTTGATTAAATGGAATGTATTTCTTTTTGGTGGTGTTACAAATAGCGTCTATATGAATAATGAGCACTAATTAGGCTCCTTTTTGGTTAACCCAAAGGAGAGATGTGACTGAAGTAGTGTTTGCTACATCTCAATACAATGGGGTTAGTAGCTTACATATTTCTAATGTAAATCATTTGGTGCATATGTACAATGTACTTTGTGCGTGACGATCTAGAAATAGCGGATCACCTATTTACTGATAGTTTTGTGGCTATGGCGATTTGGCAATTCAACTTTATTCAGCTAAAATATAGTGTTTCTATATTGTATGCAATGAAGACTGTTGTTATGTTTTTGGTGCATATGATCGCCCTCCTGAAGAACCAAATGTTGTACTCCTCAGGGAGATGCTTTATAGAAGGTTCTTTATCCAGACATCAATATTATAATTGATGGTTATATAATTGGTTAACTTGATTAAATGATGACCATGACAGGCGTACACGAGGATGTTTGCTGGTTTGTTCTAAACTCAACATCCGAAGACTCAGATAAGCAAGGTTAGTAGCATTTAACCATCTAAGAAAGGGGGACATCGGAGATCCTAGAATATGACTTATTGTAAATTTTAAACTGTAATAAGAATTAATGATTTTCCATTTAACAGAACAGGAGGGATGCTGACCAAACGTCATCTTTGTTTATGCCTTTGTATGATAAACTAAATTGTAATCAAGTTACTTACATTTCTGCAGGGATTTTGAATCTAATCGTAATCAAATTAGTTAAGCTTTTACGCCGCCGCAACGCGCAACGGGTAAAAAATCAATATAAGTATTAAGTTAAATTAAAAAAGTATTTACGTAAAAGTAAATTTAAATAAGTGACAATAATAAATTAATATTTTTATAGTAAATTGCCATTTTAGTCCCTGAGGTTTGTCCAAATTTGCCATTTTAGTCCAAATAGTTTTTTTTCTCCTCTGGATCCCTGACTTTTCCTTTTTGTTGCCATTTTGATCACATACCCTAACTCCGTCCAAAAACATCATTTTTAACTAGGGGTATTTTGGGGATTAACTTTATAAATCTTTTGATTTGCCATTTTGATCCATTCTTTTATTACAGTATATAAACACATTTTAACCTTTTTAAAACCCCATTTCACCATAATCATCCATCTTCTTTCATCTTATCCTCCAAAATCATCAAGTAATCCAACTTTATGTTGTTTTGAAGGAGCAGTGGTAGTGATGAAGTCCAGTGGTGGTGTGCACGGTAAAGGTTTTGAGGGTGTGGTGGTGTGGGGTCCGGTGTGGTGGAGTTTTGTGGTGAAAGACCCCGAGTTGCAGGTTGTTTGAAGGAGTTGCGGCGGTGATGAAGGCCGGTGGTGGTGTTTATGCTGAAGGTAATGTTTCAAGAAAAACCCCCTCCCTTAAGTTCTTGGCTCCCGATGATGATGATGCCCGATGGTGGTGTTCACACTGTTGCGGTGGTGATGAAGTCCGGTAGTGGGTTTGTCGGAAAACCTGTCACACCCGTGTCAGAGGTGGAAGGACGTAGTGTGACTTGATCGGTTTCCATAGCATACGATGTAAGTAAACAAACTATATGATATAAAACATTCACGATGTTCATCCACTCCATAATATAAAGATACAAGTCATGAGTTGTTTTGTTGCAAAAGACAACATAGGTTTATAAGTTTTACAAACAAGACTTGTTCACAATAAAGTTTTTAAAATAAAAAGGTTTTGTATCCTATGTCCCGTTCCAAGATTTGTTTTATACCGATGTGAAGCTTTTTCAGGACCAGACGCAATCCGACGCCGTTTTGGATGACGTGTCGTGTATTTTGGGGTGCACTCGGTCGTCATTGAATGTTGTTGCTGCTGAAAAAAGAGTGGTTGTTGGGAGACTCATGTGTTTAGTGATAATGATGATATGATTGATTGCACAAAAATGGGGATCAGAGGTAATAATATTGTAATTTGTGTATTACTAATTTGTGTAATTTGTGTATATTGGGTAAGTCGGTTCGGAATGCTTATATGTAAACGATTTGCCTGTTGTTGTGATTATTTATTCATCATAGAAATATCTATACATAAACTGTTTCTTGCATAGTGATTTGATTTTGTAGTGATGATTTGATTTGTGACATCCAACAGGTAAAGCGATTCCTCCAAACATCGATAGAGTAGGTGATATGAGTTGAATATGGTTGAAAAGATGTCTGGGTTTGTTGATCCATTTGGTGAAGATAATGATATGATTTTTAAATTAAATGATGATGATAATAATAATAATAACTAGTGATATTTCCACGCGCTTCGCGGCGGGGATTAAGTCGGTATCAATTTGGTTCGTTACAGTACCTGCACTCGATATAGCAATTGAAAGAGAAAACACTACATCGATCTAAAACAAAAAACACACATATTGATATGATACCTATATATGTTGTTCAGTTGATATTTGTTCGGTTCGCTTACATTGTATGTTTATTTTATTTCAACATTAGGATATTGTTTTTGATAACGGATATTCAGCCACTATCGTACCAAGCCCAATCGAAACCAATTGAACAACATTTGTATCCGTACCAATATTTTTTTATTTTTAGTTTTTTTTGCTTTCAATATACTGATAATGTATCGCTACCATATTGTACTGAACATCATCGGTGGTATACATTTCGTTTTATTGTTTCCTGTTTGATAACGAGTACTTTGATCGCATCTTAAAAGTTATATGAGAGAACAAAATATACTTAAATCAATTAAAGTAATAAACCAATAAAATAATAAAACCTTATAAAAACAATATTGAAAAAAATAAAAACAATTGTTCCTCTCTTTCTATTTCAACATTACGATGTATATTTTTTAAACGGATATTGTGTCGCTATCATACCAAATTTAATCAAAACCGATTTAATAACATTTGTATACGTATCAATATTTATTTTTAGTGTTTTTTGCTTTTGATGAATTAAGATCGCATCACTACCATACCGTACTGAACAACATCAGTACTAGTATACATTATTTTTTTGATTTCTTGTTTGATAACTAGTACTTTGATCGTATCTTAAAAGTTATATAAAAATATATGTTTAAATTAATTAAACTAATAAAAACCTAGAAAAAAAAAACAATATTAAAAAAATCAAGAAACACTATTGATGACCACTTTGAATTAATATGTATAATAATAATAACAATTATATATTCTTTTTTCTTTTTTAGTCCCTGTGTTTTATAGGGGTAATTTGGTCATTTAACAAAACTTAACAACAAAATTCTAACTGAGTTAGAAATTTGGACTCAAATGGTTAAAGAAAATGCGTATGAGGACTTAGATCGTTAAACTTTTTGCTTTTGTACTCAACTAGTTAAAACCCATAAAACACAGGGACTAAAAAAGTAATTTACCCTAGTTTTTAAGAAACATTATTTTGATTAAAAAAAATTCCACCAACACTAGTTTAGGAAAAAAAAAACTCATGATTTTAGTATAATTAATTCCACTTTAGTTTAGCTAGATTCACTTTAGATTAAAAATAAATGTGAACTAGGATTAAGATCCGCCCGCGTTGCGGCGCGGGTACATCGTAAACATTGAATGGATTGGTCCAAACGTTATATGATGCATTAACTATATGAAAACATATTTTCGACGTATCCAGTTGAACTCAATGTAACCTGTATAAGCATTGTGCTTGGATGAAACGTAAAGTAAATCAAATTTATATCGAACAATCATAACGTATTATATGTGACCCAACTCATACATAGAAAACGTAACGGGTATGAAGGAAAATCTGCACATGTAATCGAAAGAGATTAATTAGAGCTTTCGAAAAAAAAAGAGAAAAAAAATCATAATTTGACCCCACTCGATTCGAAACAAACTTTACGAAACATACATAAAATAAACACAAAAAATATTATATTTGACTTAAATCATTTCCCAAAAAAGTTTACGTCGAAACGTAGAACAACTTGAATTTATACCAAAGCGTACATAAAAATATACACGTAAAAATGGTTTCTTTAAACGAAAACGTATTATTTGACCTGACTCGTCTATAAAAAAAGTTTACGTCGGAATGTAGAACAAATCATATTTATACATACCCGTACGTAAAATATGCACGTAAAAATAGTTTTTAAGTAAAGGAAGTATAGGGGCAAACCGAAACAAAATATTAGTAAAAAATTTAATAGGTTAAAAACGTTCGTAAACCGTGCCAAGTAGCACCAATGCCACAACGACATCGACTCTCAACATCGTAAAAATAAAATAGATAAAATGGGAAAAATTACACTGAACGAAAAGCAGATTTAAAATCGTTGAATCACGCACACCCGTTACAGTGTATTAATGCGAAGAAATTAACCAGAAACGTAAAACGTAGAAAATAATAACTTAGTCGATCTAGGACCCGCTCGTTGCGGCGAACTTGTCAAAAGGGAAAAAATGGACACGTTGCGACGGGTCTGTCAAATATTTTTTCCTCACATGCACACTACGACGTATTAACTCGCAAAATTTAGAACGAAACGTAAAACTTGCGAAAGATAAAAAGTATGGGGGACCAAAGTTGTAAATAATTAAGTGTTGTGTTAAATTATAAAAGATGAAAAACTTTGGGTTAAAAGTAAAAGTTAAAAGAGGCTAAAATACAAAATATGCAAATATTTGAGTCAAAAATGAAAAATCAATTTTTTTTTTTTTAAATACTCCCCAAGCTTGGGGTACAAACCACAATGCAAGAAAGACTTGCTAATTTATAATATGGGAATAACCATTGTTATAATTTAGAAGGTGTGGAATACATACTGGTACAAAGCTACTCTCATTTCTGAAGCCTTCGAGCCTGGTAGTTCAACAAAACTACTCTCATTTCTGACACCTTCGAGCCCGGTGGTTCAACAAAACTACTCTCATTTCTAACACCTTTGAACCCTGTGGTTCAATAGTGTGGGCATCCCCATAACGGGTCCAAGAGCAGAACCCCTAGCAAGAGCTAGCATTCACCACCACCACCACCACCACCATTATCATTATTATGTTACTAGTGATCATCAATGGTGATTGGGATTAATAGCAACTTAGTCTGTCAATAACAACGTAATCAACAATAACTACTTGTGATAAGGAGTAAGGTGGTGTTTGTTTTTTGGAAGAAGAGCTTCCTGGCCTCTTCTGTCTGCACCGTGCAGACGCGGGAAGAGGTTTAGCCTCAAAAGAGTGTTTTTTTTTTTTTCGAGAAGTGCTTTTTACCTCTCCCCAACCTCTTCTTGGGGAAGAGATGAGAGGTAAGCTTCTCCAAGCAGAGGTTTACCTCTTCTTGGCACCACCTCCACCTCCACCCCTGCTCCGCCACCACCACCCCTGCTCCGCCACCATCTCCACCACCACCATCTCCACCTCCGCCACCATCTCCACCACCACCTCCGCTGCTCCAGCCCCAAATCGACATCATAAACAAAACCCCCAAATCTGCTCCACCTTCACTCCGCCACCACCTCCGACATCATCATCAACATCACAAACAAAACCCTCAAATCGACAACCCTCATCATCATCAACATCGATCTGTGGAAAAACCCTAAATCGAAAACCCTCATCATCATCATCATCGACATCTGGAACGAAGAGAGAGAGAGATCGTAGAGAGAGAAGGGTGGCGGTGGTGAAGTGGTGGTGGTGGTGAAGTGGTGGTCCAGATTGTAGAGAGAGAGAAGAGAGAGAGTAGAGAGATCAGTGTGACTTGTGTGTTGTGTAACCTAGAAGAGGTTTTATAAAAAAATAAAAAAAATAAAAAAAACCCTCTTCTCCTTGCAGACCGAAGACATTTGGTCCACCTCTTCTCCTGCAGATGCCTGCAGATGTGGCCTGCAACAGAAGAGGTTTTCGTGCAGAAAAAACAAACAGCACCTAAGTGTCATTAGTGGTAATCAAACATTAGCAACAACTTGGGCAAGGCAAACATAACTATTGATGTAATCAACTGGTTATCAACGGTTTTAACCACCAACTAATATACTAGTTCACAAAGAGCAGAGCTGGCCCGTTAGTGTAATTGGGCTAGGCAACGACTTAGGGCCTCCGAAAAAATAGGGGCTCCAAAATAAAAAAAAAATCTATATTTATTAAAAAAGAATAGAGTAAACTGCCATTTTGGTCCCTGTGGTTTGGGCATTTTTGCCATTTTAGTCCAAATTTCAAACTTTTTAAATCTGGGTCTCTGTGGTTTCATCTTTATTGCCATTTTAGTCCAAAATTCAAAATCCCCCTTTTTTGACTGTTCCAAAAAGTTTGAGATTTGGACTAAAATGGCTATAAAAGTGAAACCACAGGGACCAAAATGGTAATTTACTCTTAATTTTGGACTAAAATGGCAATAAAAGTGAAACTACAGGGACCCAGATTTAAAAAGTTTGAGATTTGGACTAAAATGGCAAAAGTGCCAAAACCACAGGGACCAAAATGGCAGTTTACTCAAAAGAATATTATATTTACGGTGATATTTATTAACATTAATACAAGTGTAGTCTGGTGGTAAGAACAAAATTTGGTTTTTGTAGAGGGTTGGTTTTGAATCCCACCTGTTAGCCATTTTCAAAATTATTAATCAACTCACCCACTTTTTTAATAAAGGGTTATAAATTCATCTTTTTTAATCACCTCCGTCAACTTAATAAGCTAAAATATTTTGTCCACACAATATTTAACATGATACGTCCATATAAAATTTTATTTAAAAAATCGTTTCTAACTAATAACACTAGTATACTTAAAATTCGTAGCATGTTTTAATTCCTTTCACACATAATATACGTAGTTATTTGTTAGGTTAAACTCTTTTGAACTTAGATTTGATTTATGTATTACATCTCAATATTATTTGATTAGGGAAATCATCTAGTTTACATAATGGTTAAGTGCTTTATAAGTTTATTCCTAATATATTTCATGTCAGATACAAACCGAAATTACGAGCCTAAAAAAATTAAAAAAGGACATCAAATTCTTAATTCGCTTTGTGCCTCCAAAATTCTAGGAACGGCCATGACAAAGAGTTATGTCCTTTCAACTTAAAGGTTGTGATGGCTCCCCAATTATAAAAGTAAAGTCTTTATGATATTTTTGATATGTTTTTCAAAACAGATAATCACATACTGGTTCTTGTTTCTTTTTTGAATTAAGGAATGAATTTTCGAGATATTATCAAAATATATAAATCTGACGCCTTACGAATACAATACCTTTCTGCCCTTTCATTGGTCTAGTGGACTCGTTATATTAATCAAATTAGTTTTTTTATTTATTTTTTAATTATAGGGGTAATTAAGAAAACTGCAAGTTGCATATACAAAACATTTACAAAGGCAAGAATAGTTGTTACGTGTAAAATTTGCTATAGTTTTTTAGTTTTATATAGAACTTTTATATAAACCTAAAAACAATAGCAAAAATTACTTTGCCGTTCAAAAAAAAAAGATTTAAAAAAAAATCCCTCTCTCGGATGAATACGATTAGTCATATATTTAAAAGTCATTTTACAGTAATCTGAACAATAATTATTTTAGAGTTAATTACATAGTTAGTCCATGTGGTTTGCACAAAGTAACATACTTAGGTACTAATAGTTTAAATTAACATTCTAGGGTATTAACTTTTCATTTTGTAACGTTTGGGGGTATTAAGCTTATTTGTAGGCTTAAAATCACATTCTGTTAGTACCTAAGTATGTTATTTTGTGCAAACCACAGGGACTACCTATGTTACTACCTTAGAAGTTAATACCTCCAAACGTTACAAAATGAAAAGTTAATACCCTAGAATGTGATTTTAAACTATTAGTACCTAAGTATGTTATTTTGTACAAACCACAGGGACTAACTATGTAATTAACTCATTATTTTATTTAAATGCATTACAAAATGGTTCTATTACAAAAATTATTTTATTTAAATAAAATAATTATTGTTCAGATTACTGTAAAATGACTTTTAAATATATGACTAATCGTGCTCATCCGAGTGAGGGAATTTTTTTAAATCTTTTTTGTTTTTTTTGAATGACAAAGGAATTTTTTTAATCTTATATATTAATAATTTGACAAGGTAATTAAGAAGATGCGTCACTAAGAATGTAAAAGTTTTGCCCGTTGTTGTTTTCAAACATATAAATTTGCACAATGATAATTAGTTGAGCGACTTGTCGAATTTTATACGCACAACAAAAAAAAAAGTATGTTCAATACAAGCGTGTGAACAACGAGTTTAGACTAAATCAATGGGTTAAAAAATATGATGACCTATTTGAAAATATTATAACTTGAATGTTTAGTTCTGCCTTTTTTTTTTTTTTTTTTTGAATTCGCATTAAAAAACTAACGACCTTAAGCACTTGCATGTTTACTATTTTTAATCAGAATTTGATTACGTTATGCTAATATCAATAAGTTAAAACGTCTTGTTTAGACAAGTGTTGAAAATAAAAACACCCATCTATACTATTTATATATTTGTAAAACAATTAAGGCAAGTAAAGCATTTATACTTAAGCTTAATACTTATCATATCAAAGAATGTGGTTTAGAAAAGAAAAAAAAAGGAGGATAAGGAATAGGAGGAGGGGGCCGGCAGAAAGGCTAAGGGGCTGTTTGTTTACCTCTTAATAGGGCTCTTAATGGTTCAGACCTCCTATTGGTTCAACACTTAATGATTCAGACTGTTTGTTTTGCGAGCAAATTTCTGAATGGTTTAGACATTTGCCTTTGAATGGTTAATCATTATACAGAGTCCGAATGGTTAATATCTCTAATCTGAATTGGTCAGACATTGCCTCTGAACAGTTAAGCATTATACTGGCTCTTAATGGTTCAGACATCTTATTGGTTCAGCACTTAAAGATTTAGAGCTCTACCGGTTCAGCACTTAACCATTAAGAAGGTTGTCAAACAACCCCTAAATCTTACACACAAAACCTAAATAATTTATATATTTTTTAAACAAAATTATATACCTTTGATTGAAGAAAGTTAATAAGAATTATATAACTAATTTAAAGGTTAATTGAATTAGGATGTTCTTTTACTGTTATTAAGAACATATATAAGGTATTTTATTAGAGGTAAAATACATTGCAAAGATTATATTTTTTAAGTTTTACAAAACGAATTGAAAAAAAAAAAAAAATCCTAACCTAGTAGTAAAACTTCTATAAACTAGTAGTAAAATCTTCTATCGACGAAAATGTAAACAGTACCTCCATTAAAAAAAAAAACTAAATATATACCGTAATTAAAGAAATCTAGCTAGCTAGTTTAGTTGTGATAATTAGAGTTAAATGTTTGGTTGGTCTCTGTGATTTGCAAAAATTTTATATTTGTTCCTAGTGGTTTACTAATTACACGCGTGGTCCTAAAAGTTGTCAAAAATAAACTCGGTTGGTCCACTGATCTAACCTCTGTTAAATTTCTTAGTTAACTATATATGAAATGACTATATTACCCTTGAACAATTAAAAGAAATAATATATATATATATATATATATATAGGATAGGAGTTGGCCAGAAAGTCTAAATTTCCTAAAAAGTGTAAAAAGTCATAAAACACCATAAAGTCAACCATAAAACACACCAAAAACCCACAAATAATATGATGAAGATTACTAAAACATCATATATGTGGGTTTTGTGTTGTGTTTTAGATGTTAAGGCTCTGATTGTGGAATGACAAATATTATTGTGTTTTATGTTGTTTAGCATTGTGTGTTTTATATTCATAGTTCTACAATGGTGTGTTTGAAGTTTTTATGGACTATTAGAGTTTGAATATGGTGTTTTAGTAATATTCATTCTATTATTTGTGAGTTTTAGGTGTGTTTTATGCCTGAAATTATTGTGTTTTATGACTTTTTACACTTTTTATGAAAAACACACTTTCCGTAGGATCCCCACTCTATATATATATATATATATATATATATATATATATATATATATATATAAAGAAGATGGTCCACTACTCATCTTCTTCAACCTCTCTCTCTCCAAAAAAAAAAAAACCTCTAACAGCAACAAATAATCATCCAACCTTACCATCATCCTCCCCAGCCCTTCTCCTCCGGCAACCCTTTCTATCTCCAGCCATCTCCCCCGATAATTAGAGTTAAATGTTTGGTTGGTCCCTGTGGTTTGCAAAAAAATTATACTTGGTCCTAGTGGTTTACTAATTACACGCGTGGTCCTAAAAGTTGTCAAAAATAAACTCGGTTGGTCCATTGATCTAACCTCTGTTAAATTTCTTAGTTAACTATATGTGAAATGACTATATTACCCTTGAACAATTAAAAGAAATAAAAAATATATATATATAAAGAATATGGCCCACTACTCATCTTCTTCAACCTCTCTCTCTCTCAAAAAACAAAAAAAAAAAAAAAAAAAAAAAAAACCTCTAACAGCAACAAATAGTCATCCAACCTTACCATCATCCTCCCCAACCCTTCTCCTCCGGCAACCCTTTCTATCTCCATCCATCTCCCCCAACCTCCATCCATCTCCGAACCCCTACTCGCAAATTCAACAATAACTACAGATCTATAACCACACAATTCAAATTCACAAAAAAAAAAAAAAAAAAATTCTAGATAAATTACAGAAAAAATAAATATACCAGTTCCGGCCAAGGACTTCATCGGCGCAATAACCGGTGACGGATTCGAACACCTTATTAACATAATTACCGGAAAATCTGGTTCCATAGCATCCGAATCCACAATTGAATTCGGAATCATTGGATTAAAAAAATCGCCTAATCTCAAACCTGAACTGCCGTCGTCTACATCGGCGTAATCACCGTCATCGTCGCCGTCGTATTTGAGGCGCTTGAGATCATGTGAATCGTCGTCTGTGTGCATCCCCATGGTTGTTATTGTGAGCTGAATTAGATACTACAGAGGTGAATCCACAGCCACAGGAAGGGAGATGGATGGAGGTAGCCATGGTTGACGGATCTGGTGGTAGTGGTCGGGTATTGGTGTTCGGAGGTGGTGGTTACTGGTGTTTGACAGAGATATGGAGGGAGGGGGTTGTTGAAGAAGATGATGAGGGTGGGCTGAAAAAGAGGAGGAAGAAGAATACAGTGGTGGTGGAGGTAGTTGCAGGTTGTCGTGAGTTGTGAAGGTGGAGGTGGCAGTGGTGTTAGAGATTGAAGAAGATGAGTCTTCTTTATATATTTGTTTATTTCGAGTAAATTGCCATTTTGGTCCCTGTGGTTTGGGCAGTTTTGCCATTTTAGTCCAAATCTCAAACTTTTTAAATCTGGGTCCCTGTGGTTTGTATTTTGTTGCCATTTTAGTCCAAATTTCAAAAACCCCCTATTTTGACTGTTGCAACCAGCCTATTTTGTCCTTTTGTGCAGGGGTATTTTGGTCATTTTTATGACTTATTATAACAAACCCAGATCAGATCAAGAACCCAGAACTTCATCTTCAACATCCAGAACTTCATATTCATATTCCCACCACCACAACCATCCCGACGGCTTCAACCTCCACCCCCGCACCACCACCACTGCACTACCATCATCCCCACCTCATCTTCTTCCCCTCTCTCTCTCTCTCTTTCTCAAATCCAGACAAATATATATACCTTAGATAATAGGGAAATTGGTCGAAGGTGGTTGCAGATCCGGTGGAGGGTTAGGGTTTTGACATTTTTGAGAGGTTGTTGACGGTGGAAGCTAAACCCTCTGTTAGATCTCTCTCTCTATCTCTCTCTCTCTCTCTCTCTCTAAGCAACATGTTTTTTTGGTTGTTGACGGAGGGGAAACTAAACCATCTACTCCATAACCTCAGATCATCTTCACCGGCCAGATTCCGATCAACATCTCCGGCACCGGCAACACGTAACAAAAACATGCTCACAAGGTCACACATCCTCTCTAATCCTCCAAACCCTAGAAGGCGGATCCATTTGCTTAATCTGCCTATCAAATCTCATCTCAAACCCTAATTCTCCAACCGTTCACATTTCTTACGCACTCTCTCAGCTCTCTCAGGCCATATCTCAACCTAATTTTCTCCACAATCTTCTCACATATCATCCACATTTTCTCGTTTCTCCTCTAGTTACTGCAATATCTTTGTTCGAAGATGAACCAGTTGCGAAACAGACGATTGATTTGGTTTTGGAGTTGTGTAGATCCGCTAGCTGTGAGATTTATGGTGAGTTTGTTGCTAGGTTTTCGGATCGGTTATCGTCTGGTGAGTTAGCTTGGAGCAGACGTCAGGTTTATATGGTAACCTTATGATGCATATTTGTGATATCTGTGCCTCCACGACCATCGAACAAATACCAAATCAATGAAATGTTGTGTTTCATATTTGGGATTTGTATAAATATGTGTATCATTTGCACATATCAACTCTTGTTCGATTTCGGGCTCTAAATCGCTTCTGGAAGGTTCTACGCGCACTGATGCGTAAATATAACCAGTTTAATGCAACAAACACTCCGGGACAGTGACATAGGCTTAACATACCTTAAATAACCTTTACATAACTTAGAAATAAGTTTTGGAGGGTTTGGTGTGGCGAAATCAAGTTTATTCGCTTACAGGGACTAATTTCGACAAACTGCGAAAGTATGCCGATTTGTACTATAACGAACATTCCGGAACATAACCATAAGTTAAACATACCCTAAATATCTTGTACATAGCTTAGAAATAGGCTTTGAGGGGTTCGGTGTGCTAAAATAAACTTTTTGCTCATTCAGGGACTAAAAGCGTCAAAAGTGCATAAGTTTGCATTTTCGCGCATATCTTACGTTCTGAATACATCCGGACATCCAAAAATTTATGTAATCATTAAAATATTTTATTTTAGTGATTGGCATGATAAAATTCCATTCGTCACGTAATTTGGATCGTTTTTTGCGTTCGTTACGACTTCCGCCGTAATTAACCGAACAACGCAACCGTACGACCAAACGAACCGACATCCGAGATATTTTTGAGCATCTTTTGAGTTCCCTATACTTTAACTTCATTTTAGATCCTTGAAATGAGGTTAACGGGGCTTAAACGTGTCAAAAGTGAGCCGAAATGCAAGATTCTGAAGTTCAGGGACCAAAATTGTCATTCTGCCATAGTTATCTTAGGAAGGGAACAAAATAAAAAATCTAAATTCCAGCTTATTCCAGCTCTTCCCCTCATTTGCACATGGTTTTAATGAAACTATGGGCTCCCATGGTTTCACAAAACCATGGGCACATGTGTACGGATGAGATCGAAGCTCGTTTTACGATGAACGATCCTAACGGTTCTAGTTTTTCTATAAATAGCTATCCCTTTTCACTTGAAAAACCCACATTGATCTGATTTTGGCTCTCTAAGTTGAAGTTTATGCTTCATACCTGAGAGTAAATCGGATCAAAGCTTGCGGGGACCTTTTGTAAGTATTCTTTCGTTCTTTTATCGCTTTTCGAGTCTGAAAGTCAAACTGCGTTTGACTTTCTGCATTGACCAGTTTATGGTCAATGCGAAGTTCATTTGAACTTCATAACGTGAGCGTAATCACGATGGTTATAGTCCCTATTGACTATACCTACTGATTACCACGTTATCTAGGTGTAGTGACGAGTCGTAGTTTCGGCCAAAATGCGCATTCTTGCGTATTTTGTAACCAAACAACTTATAGGTATCAAAATCGTTTGTTTTGATACCAAATCTATTTTCTAAATTCGTTAAACATGTTTTAACTTGTTTAACTCGTCACTTTTTAGATTAGTGCTTGTGTAGAGTCGTAAGTCAAGCGGACTAAACACCCGCTTAGACTTTCGAACACGACCCGTTTGGTCGATCATTAGGATCCGACCAAACATGTTTAGTGACCATAGTTGCATAGGGAATAACCTTCCGAGGTTATACCTTATGGTCACTTAGGTTTAATTAGTTGTATAATAGGTAGTTTATATGCCTTAGGTAAATGACCAAAATGCCTTTTCATGCATAATTGGTAATTAAGCATATGTAACACAAACTTTTGTCACTTAATTGATTATGCAACATATTTAATCATGTTTAGGCATATAATACTTGTCATAGGACTAGTTAGACGTCTCGAACGCGCTTTTGCGCGAACGACACGCTAAAGTAGCTTAAGCTACCTTAATGGGTCACGATGGGTCGAAAGCACTTAGGTTAGGGTTCAATTTAGAATGTAGACTTTGTTAAACCATGTCATATGAGTTCCAATACTCATTTGGTTTACAAAACCTCATCCTATCCGATCTTCCGACTTAGGTCCGGTTTATTTATATAGTTATTAGATTGCCGATTGATTCCGTGCTCCCTCTAGCTTTGATTGGTTGTTGTTCAAAACCTCTAAGCATTCTCAGGTGAGTACATAGTTCCCCTATTTTACTGTTTTCAATTGTTTTGGGGTGATTCATATGTGCTAAATGTTTTCGAGGTTTTTACGATGGTTTTCAAAACGATTTTCGATATTATAACAATGGTTTCAAAAACGATTAAAATGGTTTATATTAAATTAATAACAATTTCGATATAGTAAACAAACTTGTTGGTTGTATTTACATAACGAATAATATCCATTAGTTTTGGCCGAACCGACCAGTATTAGGTTATGGTACCATAGGATCTGACAAATCTCGTTATCAGACCGCACCCATGGTTATGTGTGGGTTAGGTGGGTAACGACTGAATCTGTGATTGTTAATTTACCCTTTGGTGGTTTATTAATGCGAGAAGCGATAGGCGAGTTGCGACGGTTTGGATGTTATTATCGAGACAATCAAAAGTAGTTTTCACGATTTAAAACGAGAATGATTTAAACGACTAAAACGATTTTTAACGAATTAAACGATTTGGGTAAACGATTGGTTTTTGGTTAGTGTTTAGATAACGGGACGGGTGTAATGTGATGAAAACATGGTGGATACGCCGCTGGTACTTCCTATATATATATGTTGTCATCGTATTACATACCGTGGCGTTATTTAGTTCACTTGGGTAAACGATTTGAAACGACGTCACACAAACGAGGTTTTCGAAATGATATAAACCATACGAGTTTTATTAACGAGATTTATTAACGAGTTTTATTAACGAGATTTATTAACGAGTTTTATTAACGAGAATTATTAACGAGAATTTTATTAAATAAATGTTTTTTGGGTTAAGAATCATGGCTACGAAATTTTATAAATTATAACCAACTTGATTTGAGTTGGTTAATTATGTCGCAATACTATACTTTTCAAAACAAGTCTTTGTTTTAAATTAAGTATTGCAATATGTAAACTAGCCATGAATCCGACACTCTCAAAAAACCTATGTACTCGCCAGCAGTTCTTTGCTGACTTTATTTTCACATATGTTTCAGGTGCAAACTGGAAGGGTGAATGCCTGTACTCTGAGTTTTCTGTCTAAGGCTAGAGTGTTCGTACAAATCCGCAGTATCGGACCAGTCACTCTTACATGGGAACTCTTGGGGTGAGTGTTCACTTATAGGTGAGCATGTCTTCAGTGATACATTAATATGACCCGTTTACTTTGATTAATCACCGTCTCATTTGTTTGCCTTAGGTAACAAACAAATGATCGCAATTTCTATGCGTTGTCGTTCTGTTTTAATTATCCGATAACATTTCACTTTTTTTCTCCTATGTCTTTCATTTTCTCTAGAATGTCTCTTCATCGCAACGATACTCAAATGTCCGAGCAAACTGCCAAATTTTCCCAGCGAATAGGCGAAGTAATCCTGAAGACTGTGGACTTAGGTGTCGCCATGTCTCGTCTCAATAATGAAGCCACCCAAGAAGCATCAAAAGAAGCAGAAGCCGAGCCTTCAAAAAAGTCAAAGAAGTGTAAAGCTCCAAAGGATCCCGTAGCCGTTACACCAAATCAAGCAAAACCTAGCCAGGTGGTAGCACCACCAGCCAAGAAGCCGTACTTAGGAACTGCTCCTTTGTGCAATCAGTGTAACCTCCACCACTATGCCAGTCTCAAATGTCGGAAATGTTTCTACTGTGGACTCATTGGTCATTTGGCACGAGACTGTCGTTCAGTCACTGTGCTAAACCAAGCTTTTCAGAACCCCGTTCAATTTCAAGCAGATCCAGCACAGGCTCATTTTCCTCCTGGTATTTGCTACACCTATGGCGAGACGGGTTATGTCAGAGACAAATACCCAAAGATTTTCAATGCAAATCCGACCCCCGGATGAGCATTTGGCCGATTAGAAGAAGCTGCTGCTTTGAATAATCCGAATCTTATGTTTATGTTTCTAGTGTTTTCCTTTGAACTCAGAAACAATCGATTTTGTTTATAAATAAATCTTTATTTGCAATTCTGATGTACAAATATAGTTGCATGTGTGTATGGCATACCCCTACGATACCTACACCAAAGAACCGTATTTGTAGTTCTCTCGTTCATATGATCGCTCATGATTTCCTCGAAAATTCTAAGTGCTCGTTTCATTCTAAGAAACGAAGTGGCAATTTGAGTAATTATCTTTTTCCTTTTGACCTCACACCGATGCAACTTGGGATTGGTTAACCAAACATCATGCTGAGGTGATTTGTTTCGATAAGATTGTTCGCATTCCTCTTTCGTCTGGCGATGTTCTGGAAGTTCGTGGCGAGAAACCTTCTGGTGGATTGAAGCTCATGTCGTGTACGAAGGCCCAAAGTTATTTACGAAAAGGATATGTTGCTTTTCTGGCACATGTCACCGAGGAGAAAGGCAAGAGCAAGAGTATTTAGGATATTCCGATTGTTCGGGATTATCCAGAGGTGTTTCCTGATGAACTGCCTGGTTTGCCTCCATTTCGTCAAGTCAAGTTTCATTTTGACCTTGTCCCTAATGCTAACCCAATTGCGAAAGCACCTTATCGTCTTGCACCGCCTGAGATGCAAGAATTATCGAAACAGCTTCAAGAGTTGTCTGATAAAGGATTCATCCATCCGAGCTTTTCACCCTGGGAAGCTCCTGTCCTCTTTGTGAAGAAGAAAGATGAGTCTTTTTAAATGTGTATCGATTATCGTGAGCTTAATAAGCTTACCATCAATAATAGATATCCCCTACCTCGAATCGATGATCTATTTGATCAACTGCAAGGTGCTACCTGTTTTTCCAAGATTGATCTGCGTTCTAGGTATCATCAGCTTCGTGTATTCGAAGAAGATATTCCCAAGACTGCTTTCCGCACAAGATAAGGGCATTACGAGTTCACTGACATGCCTTTTGGTTTGACGAATGCCCCAGCTATCTTCATGGACTTAATGAATAGGGTCTGTAAACCTTATTTAGATAAGTTCATTATTGTGTTCATCGACGATATCCTTGTTTATTCGAAGTCTCGAGCTGACCACGAGCAACACCTTCTTTTGACACTGGAACTCCTAAAGAAGGAACAAACTTTTCGCTAAATTCTCCAAGTGTGAATTTTAGCTTAAAGAAGTTCAGTTTTTGGCTCATGTAGTCAACAAGCAGGGTATTCGTGTGGATCCATCCAAATTGCTGCAATTAAGGATTGGAATACACCAACGACACCTACAGAAATTCGTTCTTTTCTTGGTCTCGTTGGTTATTATCGTCGTTTTATTTCAAACTTCTCGAAGATCACGGTGCCACTCACTGCTTTGACTCAGAAGAATAAGCCTTTGGAGTGGGGATATAAGCAAGAAGAAACGTTCCAAACGCTGAAACGGAAGCTATGTGATGCTCTTGTTTTGTCCTTGCCCAATGGAAATGATGATTTCGTTGTCTTTTATAACGCGTCAAATCTAGGCCTTGGTTATGTTCTTATGCAATGAGGTAAAGTCATAGCATATACGTCAAGACAGTTGAAAGTTCAAGAAAAGAACTACACAACTCATGATCTTGAGTTAGGTGTTGTGGTATTTGCTCTCAAAATCTGGAGATACTACCTCTATAGAACGAAGTGTGTGGTTTTCACAAGACCACAAAAGTCTCCAGCACATTCTTAATCAGAAGGAGCTGAACATGAGGCAGCGACAATGGGTTGAGCTCTCGAACGATTATGATTTCGAGATTCGCTACCTTCCTGGTAAGGCGAATGCCGTAGCCGATGCGCTTGGTCGAAAGGAGCGAGTCAAGCTTCATTCTATTCAAACTGTAACAACTGTGCTTGTAATCACTATGAACAGTTCTATTATCAATAAAACAATGTTATTTGATCCCAATGTTTGTTTGATTGTGTTTTACTTTTTTCATGTTTTGACTTTTGTTCAATTCCAAACTCTACATCACTTTCTGGAGAGTTATACGCAAACTAGTGCGTAAACGTACTCAGTTTAATGCGAGAAATACTCCGGAACATCAACATATACTCAACATACCTTAAATAACCTTTACATAACTTAGAAATAAGTTTTGAAGGCTTTGGTATGGCAAAAACAAGTAAATTCGTTTACAGGGACTAAACTTGACAAACTGCGAAAGTATGTCAATTTGAACTGTGACGAACATTCCGGAACATGACCATAAGTTAAACACACCTTAAATATCCTTTACATAGCTTAGAAATAGGCTTTGAGGGGTTCGGTGTGCTAAAATAAACTTTTGGGTCATTCAGGGACTAAAAGTGTCAAAAAGTGCACAAGTTTGCATTTTCGCGCATAACTTACGTTCTGAATACATCCGGACATCCAAAAAATTTATGTGAACATGACTATATTATATTTTAGTGTTCGCCATAAGAAAAATCCATTCGTCGCGTCATTTGGATCGTTTTTCGCACTTATGCGTATTCCGTCGTAATTAACCGAACATCGCAACCGTACGGCTAAACGAACCGACATCCGAGATATTTTTTGAGCATGTTTTAAGTTCCCTATACTTTAACTTCATTTTAGAGCTTTGAAATGGGGTTAACGGGCCTTAAACGTGTCAAAAATGGGCTGATTGCACTGCAGGGACCAAAACTGTAAATCTGCCAAAGTTGTTACCATACGGACCTCAACATTGGCAGCTTTGAGGTCCGTAAGGCAACCTGTAGAACAGATCAGACTAAACAGTCAGCAGATTATCAGCTGATTAAACCACAACCACAAGTTCTAAACTTGCCCTTTCAGCTCTTAATAGGCCATTTTCAGTAACCATAACATTTTGACAAATGTACGCATGAGAATCGAGCACGGTTTTCATGAAACGATCTTAACGGTTACCCGAAATCTATAAATACCCATCACATTTGCACACATTTCTCACAAGAATCTGATCATTTGTGCTCTAAGTTGAAACCTTTGTTTCATACCTGAGCTATTTTGATCTTGATTAGCATTCGGGGACCCTTCGTAAGTATTCTTTCGTTCTTTTATTGCTTTTCGAGTCCGAAAGTCAAACTTTGTTTGACTTTCTGCATTGACCAGTTTATGGTCGATGCGAAGTTCGTTTGAACTTCATAACGTGAGCGTGATCACGATGGTTATAGTCCTTAGTGACTATACCTACTGATTACCATGTTATCTAGGCTCCGTGACGAGCCGTAGTTTCGGTCAGAATACGTATTCTTGCGTATTTTGTAACCAAACTACTTATGGGTATCAAAACCGTTTGTTTTGATACCAAACCTGTTTTCTAAACTTAGTTAAGCATGTTTTAGCATGCTTAGCTCGTCACTTTTAGTTTAGTGCTTATATAGGGTCGTAAGGTAAGCGATCTAAACAATCGCTTATACTTTCGAACCCGACCCGTTTGGTCGATCATTAGGATCCGACCAAACACATTAGGTGACCATAGTATATAGGGAATAACCTTATGAGGTTATACCTTATGGTCGCTTCGTTTAAGTAGTTGTATGATAGGTAGTTTATATGCCTTAGGTAAATTACCAAAATACCCCTATGATGCCAAAATTCATTTTAAACATATGTAACATAACTTTTGACATCTAAACTGATTTGACAATCATATTAGACATGTTAAGGCATATATTACTTGTCATAGGACTAGTTAGGCGGTCCGAACGCGTTTCACGCGAACGGCGCGTTAAAGTAGCATAAGCTACCTAAACGGGTCGTAATGGGTCACAAGCACTTAGGTTAAGTTTCATTTAGTATGTAGGCTTTGTTAAACCATACTACATGAGTTCCCATACTCATTTGGTTTACGAACCCTCATTCTATCCGATCTTCCGATTTAGGTCCGGTTTATTAACATAGTTACCTATATTAGGTGCCGTTTGATTCCGTGATCTATATCATTGCTTGGTGGTTATCTTTAGACATCTGAGCAATCTCAAGTGAGTACATAGACCCCTCTTTTACTGTTTTCTAAACTGTTTTGGGGTGAAACACATGTGCCTACTTGTTACTTTCATGCTTTCATGTTTTCACATCATATACATGCTATGTTCGTTAGTACATTATAGTACATGATTTCATTACATCTTATGCTAGGTGTGCCCATTGTGTGCATTACTTAGTACATTGTTTTACATTACATTTCATGCTAGGTGTGCCCATTGTGTGCATTACTTAGTACATTGTTTTACGTTACATTTCATGCTAGGTGTGCCCATTGTGCGCATTACTTAGTACATTGTTTTACATCACATTTCATGCTAGGTGTGCCCATTGTGTGCATTACTTAGTACATCGTTTTACATTACATTTCACGCTATGTATGTTCATTTGAGTACATACTTAGTGCATTGTTTTCACATGCTTACATTTTGTTATGACATTTGGTTTGTTTAACATGGAACAATACATTCATTAACATTAATTACGCCGTTCGTTAGTAGGTAGTGGTACCATAGGAATTGACAACTCCCGTTCCGGACATCCCAGGGAAAGGGGATGAAAGGAAAGACCGAATTTGATATACATAACTTAGATAAACCTTTAATTTGTTTAAGGGTTTATCGCCACAGTCTCAAGGCTTGGATGTATGCATTTTAACAATACCGCATAAATGTTTGTATCAGTATGGCATGCATTTGTTACACACAACGTGACTTTGATTTAAACTATGTTTTACTTCAATACCTTGTTGTTGTGCATTTTACATATGGTTTAGTTGATACATTTCACTTACCATACATGACATTTTGGTTACACATTACATGATCTACATTGAACATAAACATTTTGACATTAATATACACATTTGGTGGTTTACATTGGGCATTGACATTTTGATATGGTTTACACAATAACACTTGACAATTGGTTTGTACATGAACAAGTTACATTGGTGGTTGCTTGGGTAAGTGATTTGAGTAACGATACGTGTGTAATATGATACAAACATGGTGGATACGCCGCTGGTACTTCCTATATATAAGTGTTTGTATAATACTACATAGCGTAAAGTTATTTAAATCATTTCAGTATAGACATATTACATTTTTATACAAATTACATATTTTCACACGACATTGATTTACAAAACAATTTATCTTATACAACTCATTTTACATGGTTATTCATTTAACCTTACATTTACTTATACATATCAACTGATCTTATCGTTTTTCAAATGATTTACAAGACAAAGCAAATTACAAGGTTCATGACTAAACATTTTCTCAAATACAAGTCATGAATCCTATTTTCACAAACCTATGTATCTCACAGGCATTTTTATGCTGACGTACCTATTTTCACATGTGTTTTCAGGTGCTTTTCCGTAGGATGATGATCATGACACTAGGGCGGACCTGTGCCTTAGAGACTTAAAATGATGCTAGACTATGTTTAATTATGTTATAAACTCTTTTGTTTACTGTTCAAGACAATGTAACACCCTTG
This sequence comes from Helianthus tuberosus, assembly GCA_030545235.1. NCBI lineage: Eukaryota > Viridiplantae > Streptophyta > Magnoliopsida > Asterales > Asteraceae > Helianthus > Helianthus tuberosus. Next base: position 144,508,158 of record CM060412.1, read on the forward strand.
TTTAATAAATAAAATACAACTTTGTATACCATGGTTATGAAACAATTTATTCTGTTACGACACGCCCCGATGTTTCCGCCGCGATTTGTTGTTTTACGCGGTCGGAGCTGACAGAAGAGTTGGTATCAGAGCCAATGGTTATAGGGAATTAGGTTATTAGTAATGCTTTGACCTAGACTATAACTTTTCTAGGACCCTAACACAAATTATTTGTGTTTAGATCTTAAAACATGCACATCACCTATCCTTAGGTGATTATCAGAACAAAAGCCAAAATTTTTCCGAAACGATTTTTGAAAAACAATCATCTGTTTTTGAATGATTTATTACAAGGTTTTGAACCCTCTGTTATATGGTTTTGAACCCTTTTCAGTTTGATTAAATTTTTAGCCTTGTGCCTTCAAATTTTCAAAATCTCGTCAAGGTTTTGGGTCTTAAATAATGTGAATACGTGCAAACTGGAAGGGTGAATGCCTGTATTCTGGGTTTTCTGTCTAGGCAAGCACTTCGTATACATCTCAACCAGACGCGAGACCAGTTGTGCTTACCTGGGAATTCTTGGGATGAGTGTTCACTTATAGGCGAGCATGACTTCATTATACATTATTTTTGATCCATTTACTTTGATTAGTCACTGTGTGTCGTTTGTTTACTTTGTGATACGGACGAATGACCACCATCTAGGTTGTTTGCAATTCTTGTTTTTATCATCTCATTCTTTTCATCCAATCATCTCACTCGTTTCCTTTCATGTTTACCTCTTTTAGAATGCCTCCTCGACGCGACAATCTGATAGCAACTGCCGAGCTGGCAGAAATTATTGCGCAACAGATGGCTGCTCAATTTCCAAATCTCTTTGCTCAATGGAACCAAGCCATCAATAACAACAACAACAATGTTCCATGCAAATACAAGGATTTTAATCAGGCTAAAGCACTCAAGTTTAGTGGTTCTGAAGGAGCGACTGGGCTTCTTCAGTGGTTCGAAAGCATTGAGAATACTTTTCGCCACGTGCAGTGCCCGGATAATCGCAAGGTCGAGTTCTCCTCGAGCGTGTTTCAGAAGAGGGCTCTTACATGGTGGAATGGGGTAATGAGAGACCGGGGTGCAGAAGTTGCTCTCGCACAAACATGGGCTGAACTTAGAGCCCTTATGATGAGGGAATTCTGTCCTCGCCATGAACAGCGGGCGTTGGAGAAGGAGTTTGATGTTTTGAAGCAAGATAGTGGTGAGCACAGGGCTTATACTGATCGGTTTGAAGAATTGAGCTTGCTTTGCCCGACAATGGTTACCCCACTCGACAAGGCTATCGAAAGATACATCGACGGCCTACCTGACTCGGTACAAGATATTCTTACTGGTAGTAACCCTGCCACACTCCGTCAGGCAATCGAGTTATCAGCGACGCTGACTGAGTCGCAGATCCGGAAGAACAAGTTACACAGGAAGGGTGACAAGGGCAAGAAACAGTCGGCTGACAAGGGGGATAGCAAGAAGGGTCAAAACAAGAATGGAAAGGACTCTGGTTCTTCGAAGAGGTCAAGGAAGCGTAAGGCTTCCCAAAATTTTGCTATCACTGCCCAAGCTAATCAGGCAGCTCCCAACCAACCCGCACAGCTTCCAGCAAAGAAACCCTATGCAGGGAATGCACCTTTGTGCAATAGATGCAACAGTCACCATCAGCCGCAACATCAGTGTCGTTTCTGTACTAGCTGTGGGAAGTCAGGTCATCTTGCCGATGTTTGTCGGTTTGCTCAGAATCGCGCAGTTCAAAACCCGGCTCAACAAGTTGCACAGCCTCCTGCTCAGCAACAGGGTCAAGCTGCACGACTACAATACCCACCAGGTGCTTGTTACAATTGTGGGGATCTGACCCACTAAAGAAACCGGTGCCCAAGGCTAGCCAGCCAGAACCAGAACCAGAACCAGAATCAGGCTCCGGCTCGAGGCCGAGTCTTTAACATGAATGCCCAAGAGGCGCAGGCGGATGATAATGTGGTGAACGGTACGTTCTTTATTAATAATCAGCCTGCATCTGTTCTTTTCGATTCTGGTGCCGATAAGAGTTTCGTGTCATTATCTTTTGAGCAAATGCTTCGCGTGTCTAGAACGAAACTAGGAAAACCTTTGACAGTAGAAGTTGCTAGTGGTGAACCCATTATTCTTGATTCTGTTCTTCGCAACTGCCAGTTGAACCTTAACGACCATCTTTTTCCTATTGACCTCGCGCCTATGCAACTTGGAAGCTTTGACGTTATTGTGGGAATGGATTGGTTATCCAAGCATCACGCAGAGATAGTTTGTTCTGAGAAGATTGTTCGTGTGCCGCTTTCGACAGGCGAGATTCTGCAGGTTCAAGGTGAGAAGCCTACCGGTGGTCTCAAACTCATGTCTTGTTTTAAAGCTCGGAAGTATCTGCAGAAGAACTATGTGGCTTTCTTAGCACATGTTACAGAAGATAAAGGCAAGGGTAAGTCTATTTCAGATATTCCTGTCGTTTGGGATTATTCTGAAGTGTTCCCTGAAGATTTACCTGGTCTACCTCCAGCACGCCAAGTCGAGTTCCGCATTGATCTCGTACTTGGTGCAAATCCCATTGCCAGAGCTCCATATCGTCTTGCACCATCTGAGATGCAAGATTTGTCTAAACAGCTTCAGGAGCTCTCTGACAAAGGTTTTATACGTCCTAGTTTTTCACCTTGGAGTGCTCCCGTTCTCTTTGTCAAGAAGAAGGATGGATCCTTTAGGATGTGTATCGATTATCGTGAGCTTAACAAGCTTACCATCAAGAATCGATATCCCTTACCTCGCATAGACGACCTCTTTGATCAGTTACAGGGCGCTTCTTATTTCTCGAAGATTGATCTGCGATCTGGATATCATCAACTTCGCGTGCAAGAAAAAGATATTCCCAAGACAGCGTTCCGTACTCGATATGGGCATTATGAGTTCATAGTCATGCCATTCGGTGTGACTAATGCTCCTGCTGTTTTCATGGACTTAATGAATAGGGTCTGTAAACCTTATTTGGATCAGTTCGTCATTGTTTTTATTGACGACATCTTGATTTATTCTAAGACGCAAGCTGATCACGAGCAACATCTTCGTCTCACCCTTGAACTCCTAAAGAAAGAGCAACTTTTCGCCAAATTCTCCAAGTGCGAATTTTGGCTTAAAGAAGTTCAATTTTTGGGGCATGTTATCAACGAACAAGGTATCCATGTAGATCCCTCCAAAATCAGTGCGATTAAGGATTAGGATACGCCTACTACTCCTACTGAAGTTCATTCTTTTCTTGGTCTAGCGGGTTATTATCGCCGCTTCATAGAAAACTTCTCGAAGATTGCAGTTCCTCTAACTGCTCTAACTCAGAAGAAAATGCCCTTTTATTGGGGATACAAACAAGAGGAAGCTTTTCAACACTTGAAGCAGAAGCTTTGCGATGCGCCTGTTCTATCATTGCCTGAGGGTGATGATGATTTTGTCGTGTATTGTGATGCATCGAAATTGGGTCTTGGTTGTGTTCTTATGCAAAGGAACAAAGTCATAGCATATGCATCAAGGCAATTGAAGATACATGAGAAGAACTACACCACTCATGATCTTGAGTTGGGTGCAGTTGTCTTTGCTCTCAAGATCTGGAGACACTATTTGTACGGTACAAAATGTGTGGTTTTCACTGACCACAAAAGTCTTCAGCATATCTTCAACCAGAAGGAACTCAACATGAGACAGCGACGTTGGGTGGAGCTTTTAAACGACTATGACTGCGAAATTCGCTACCATCCTGGTAAGGCGAATGTCGTAGCTGATGCATTGAGTCGTAAGGAACGTACTAAGCTTCATTGTGTACGTGTTCAATCTCTTATTCAAGCTCGATCCGATATCCAAGCACGCATTTCTCAAGCTCAACAATCTTGTGTTTCACAAGGTCTATTGGATAAGGAATTTCCCTATCACATAACACCTGCTCTGGAACTGAAGGACAATGGATCATATTACTTCATGGACCGTTTGTGGGTCCCAAGCCAGGATGATCTTCGTACCTTGCTTATGGATGAAGCCCATAAGTCTCGCTATTCTATTCATCCGGGCTCAGATAAGATGTACAAGGATCTTCGTATTCATTATTGGTGGCCTGGTATGAAGAAAGACATTGCCTTATACGTATCCAAATGCCTTACTTGTCTTAAGGTTAAGGCTGAACATCAGCGTCCTTCAGGTTTATTGGAGCAACCAGAGATTCCAGTTTGGAAATGGGAAAACATTACTATGGATCTCGTTACCAAACTTCCACGCACTAAGAAAGGTCATGATGCCATCTGGGTAGTCGTTGATCGTCTTACAAAGTCAGCACATTTCTTGCCAATCCGTGAGGATTTTCCTGCTGACAGACTTGCTCAAATCTATGTGGATGAAATTGTAGCTCGACATGGTGTTCCTTTGAACATCATTTCTGACAGAGATGCTCGTTTCACTTCTCATTTTTGGAGAACCATGCAATCTGCTATGGGGACCCAACTTAATCTGAGCACAGCTTATCATCCGCAAACGGATGGTCAATCTGAGAGAACAATCCAGACTCTGGAGGATATGCTTAGAGCTTGTGTGATCGATTTTGGTGGTAGTTGGGATTCACATCTTAAGTTGATTGAATTCTCCTACAACAACAGTTATCACACTAGCATCAAAATGGCTCCTTTCGAGGCTCTCTATGGTCGAAAATGTCGTTCACCAGTCTGCTGGAATGAGATTGGCGAGGCTCAACTTACTGGACCTGCCCTCATTTTAGAGACAACTGACAAGGTCAAGAAAGTTCGTGATAACCTTCAGGCAGCTAAAAGCCGTCAGAAGATTTACGCGGACCCAAAACGCAAAGCCTTGGAATTTCAAGTCGGTGATCGAGTATTACTTAAGGTCTCACCTTGGAAAGGTGTGATCAGATTTGGAAAGAAAGGAAAACTTGCACCTAGATACGTTGGACCATTCAAGATCGTCGAAAGAATCGGAAAGGTAGCCTACAGACTTGAGTTACCTCCTGAACTTGGAAATGTTCATCCAACTTTTCACGTGTCCAATCTCAAGAGGTGTTCAGCTGATGAGAACTTCTCCATACCGCTTGACGAAATTCGTGTTGGCAAAACACTGAAATTTGTTGAGAAACCAGTGGAAATCATGGAACGTGAAGTCAAGTGGCTTAAGCGCAAGCGCATTCCTTTGGTCAAAGTTCGCTGGGAAGCTAAACGTGGACCTGAGTTTACTTGGGAACGCGAAGATCAAATGAAGGCGAAATATCCACATCTTTTTCCACGAGTTTCCTCTAAATAAATTTCGGGACGAAATTTCCACAAGTAGGGGAGACTGTAACAACTCTGCTTGTAATCACTATAAACAGTTCTATTATCAATAAAACAATGTTATTTGATCCCAATGTTTGTTTGATTGTGTTTTACTTTTTTCATGTTTTGACTTTTGTTCAATTCCAAACTCTACATCACTTTCTGGAGAGTTATACGCAAACTAGTGCGTAAACGTACTCAGTTTAATGCGAGAAATACTCCGGAACATCAACATATACTCAACATACCTTAAATAACCTTTACATAACTTAGAAATAAGTTTTGAAGGCTTTGGTATGGCAAAAACAAGTAAATTCGTTTACAGGGACTAAACTTGACAAACTGCGAAAGTATGTCAATTTGAACTGTGACGAACATTCCGGAACATGACCATAAGTTAAACACACCTTAAATATCCTTTACATAGCTTAGAAATAGGCTTTGAGGGGTTCGGTGTGCTAAAATAAACTTTTGGGTCATTCAGGGACTAAAAGTGTCAAAAAGTGCACAAGTTTGCATTTTCGCGCATAACTTACGTTCTGAATACATCCGGACATCCAAAAAATTTATGTGAACATGACTATATTATATTTTAGTGTTCGCCATAAGAAAAATCCATTCGTCGCGTCATTTGGATCGTTTTTCGCACTTATGCGTATTCCGTCGTAATTAACCGAACATCGCAACCGTACGGCTAAACGAACCGACATCCGAGATATTTTTTGAGCATGTTTTAAGTTCCCTATACTTTAACTTCATTTTAGAGCTTTGAAATGGGGTTAACGGGCCTTAAACGTGTCAAAAATGGGCTGATTGCACTGCAGGGACCAAAACTGTAAATCTGCCAAAGTTGTTACCATACGGACCTCAACATTGGCAGCTTTGAGGTCCGTAAGGCAACCTGCAGAACAGATCAGACTAAACAGTCAGCAGATTATCAGCTGATTAAACCACAACCACAAGTTCTAAATTTGCCCTTTCAGCTCTTAATAGGCCATTTTCAGTAACCATAACATTTTGACAAATGTACGCATGAGATTCGAGCACGGTTTTCATGAAACGATCTTAACGGTTACCCGAAATCTATAAATACCCATCACATTTGCACACATTTCTCACAAGAATCTGATCATTTGTGCTCTAAGTTGAAACCTTTGTTTCATACCTGAGCTATTTTGATCTTGATTAGCATTCGGGGACCCTTCGTAAGTATTCTTTCGTTCTTTTATTGCTTTTCGAGTCCGAAAGTCAAACTTTGTTTGACTTTCTGCATTGACCAGTTTATGGTCGATGCGAAGTTCGTTTGAACTTCATAACGTGAGCGTGATCACGATGGTTATAGTCCTTAGTGACTATACCTACTGATTACCACGTTATCTAGGCTCCGTGACGAGCCGTAGTTTCGGTCAGAATACGTATTCTTGCGTATTTTGTAACCAAACTACTTATGGGTATCAAAACCGTTTGTTTTGATACCAAACCTGTTTTCTAAACTTAGTTAAGCATGTTTTAGCATGCTTAGCTCGTCACTTTTAGTTTAGTGCTTATATAGGGTCGTAAGGTAAGCGATCTAAACAATCGCTTATACTTTCGAACCCGACCCGTTTGGTCGATCATTAGGATCCGACCAAACACATTAGGTGACCATAGTATATAGGGAATAACCTTATGAGGTTATACCTTATGGTCGCTTCGTTTAAGTAGTTGTATGATAGGTAGTTTATATGCCTTAGGTAAATTACCAAAATACCCCTATGATGCCAAAATTCATTTTAAACATATGTAACATAACTTTTGACATCTAAACTGATTTGACAATCATATTAGACATGTTAAGGCATATATTACTTGTCATAGGACTAGTTAGGCGGTCTGAACGCGTTTCACGCGAACGACGCGTTAAAGTAGCATAAGCTACCTAAACGGGTCGTAATGGGTCACAAGCACTTAGGTTAAGTTTCATTTAGTATGTAGGCTTTGTTAAACCATACTACATGAGTTCCCATACTCATTTGGTTTACGAACCCTCATTCTATCCGATCTTCCGATTTAGGTCCGGTTTATTAACATAGTTACCTATATTAGGTGCCGTTTGATTCCGTGATCTATATCATTGCTTGGTGGTTATCTTTAGACATCTGAGCAATCTCAAGTGAGTACATAGACCCCTCTTTTACTGTTTTCTAAACTGTTTTGGGGTGAAACACATGTGCCTACTTGTTACTTTCATGCTTTCATGTTTTCACATCATATACATGCTATGTTCGTTAGTACATTATAGTACATGATTTCATTACATCTTATGCTAGGTGTGCCCATTGTGTGCATTACTTAGTACATTGTTTTACATTACATTTCATGCTAGGTGTGCCCATTGTGTGCATTACTTAGTACATTGTTTTACGTTACATTTCATGCTAGGTGTGCCCATTGTGCGCATTACTTAGTACATTGTTTTACATCACATTTCATGCTAGGTGTGCCCATTGTGTGCATTACTTAGTACATCGTTTTACATTACATTTCACGCTATGTATGTTCATTTGAGTACATACTTAGTGCATTGTTTTCACATGCTTACATTTTGTTATGACATTTGGTTTGTTTAACATGGAACAATACATTCATTAACATTAATTACGCCGTTCGTTAGTAGGTAGTGGTACCATAGGAATTGACAACTCCCGTTCCGGACATCCCAGGGAAAGGGGATGAAAGGAATGACCGAATTCGATATACATAACTTAGATAAACCTTTAATTTGTTTATGGGTTTATCGCCACAGTCTCAAGGCTTGGATGTATGCATTTTAACAATACCGCATAAATGTTTGTATCAGTATGGCATGCATTTGTTACACACAACGTGACTTTGATTTAAACTATGTTTTACTTCAATACCTTGTTGTTGTGCATTTTACATATGGTTTAGTTGATACATTTCACTTACCATACATGACATTTTGGTTACACATTACATGATCTACATTGAACATAAACATTTTGACATTAATATACACATTTGGTGGTTTACATTGGGCATTGACATTTTGATATGGTTTACACAATAACACTTGACAATTGGTTTGTACATGAACAAGTTACATTGGTGGTTGCTTGGGTAAGTGATTTGAGTAACGATACGTGTGTAATATGATACAAACATGGTGGATACGCCGCTGGTACTTCCTATATATAAGTGTTTGTATAATACTACATAGCGTAACGTTATTTAAATCATTTCAGTACAGACATATTACATTTTTATACAAATTACATATTTTCACACGACATTTATTTACAAAACAATTTATCTTATACAACTCATTTTACATGGTTATTCATTTAACCTTACATTTACTTATGCATATCAACTGATCTTATCGTTTTTCAAATGATTTACAAGACAAAGCAAATTACAAGGTTCATGACTAAACATTTTCTCAAATACAAGTCATGAATCCTATTTTCACAAACCTATGTATCTCACAGGCATTTTTATGCTGACGTACCTATTTTCACATGTGTTTTCAGGTGCTTTTCCGTAGGATGATGATCATGACACTAGGGCGGACCTGTGCCTTAGAGACTTAAAATGATGCTAGACTATGTTTAATTATGTTATAAACTTTTTTGTTTACTGTTCAAGACAATGTAACACCCTTGTTTAACAAATAAAATACAACTTTGTATACCATGGTTATGAAACAATTTATTCTGTTACGACACGCCCCGATGTTTCCGCCGCGATTTGTTGTTTTACGCGGTCGGGGTGTGACACAAACTCTATCTGATATTCAATCTCGTGTCCTTCAAGCACAACGATCTTGTGTAAACGAAGGCTTATTGAAATATGAGCTACCACTTCAACTCGAGCTTAAAACGAAAGGGCGATGGGTTGCTCTATTTTAAGAATCCTTGTGGATGATTATCGCCCAAATCGGAGCCCTGATTGGATTCCTTGTACACCTTAATATGTACATTACAACTCAATAAGGACAAACCGAATTCCTATTGAGATCTTCCTATCTTCATAGTTAGATTCTTGAAAATATTTAAAGTGCCAAATGAAATCCACGGATTGGATTCCTGGTATGCTTTAAATACCTGTGTCCAAAGATAACAAATTAAAGCTCAAATTAAACAATTATGCGATTACGTGATTATGTGTTTATGTGTTCTCCTCTATGTTTTTGTGTGATCCGATTTTCGTTATCCAAATGCTCATAGAATCTTCCATATCTTCATATAAGGGATTCATAGTAGGATATTCAAAAGATACTACCTTAAATCCTTAATGGGCTTCTACGTGGTAGTTAAGACCCTTGGGTTATATAGTACCATTCCATGATTCGAAAAGAGACCCTTGAGTGGTCTAGTTAAAGATTGATTCAGAATCTGGTTAAGAGTGGCATGTGATGATACAGCTGAAAGGACCCTATGGTGGTCCAGTCACACGCATCACAGGTTCATTCATTTGGTTTTCCCCTACACATTATCAAATGCACTGTGTGGACTATGCAAGGAATTACGTAATTATGGACGCGTACATAATTATAAAAATTCAGTGCATGGAAACTACAGTAAGATTTATCATGTGTAAGAACCAATAGTGACAACAATAACGAAACGTGAACAATGTAATGGAGGTACAGTGGACGCACCAATGGCGCTTCATATACTTGTATATAAGTGTCCCTCTTACATTGCAAGCATAATGTTATTTAAAGTTACTTGAAGTTCGGAACCCTAACCAGTGTTGTTTTATCTTTTCGACTTCATGTTTCGAGCTCTCACAAGTTTCCTCTAATTAAATTTCTTGAAGTAGGGTAGACTGTGACATCTGTGCCTCCACGGCCATCGAACAAATACCAAATCAATGAAATTTTGTGTTTCATAATTGGGATTTGTATAAATATGTGTATCATTTGCACATATCAACTCTTGTTCGATTTCGGGCTCTAAATCGCTTTCTAGAAGGTTATACGCGCACTGATGCGTAAATATAACCAGTTTAATGCAACAAACACTCCAGGACAGTGACACAGGCTTAACATACCTTAAATAACCTTTACATAACTTAGAAATAAGTTTTGGAGGGTTTGGTGTGGCGAAATCAAGTTTATTTGCTTACAGTGACTAATTTCGACAAACTGCGAAAGTATGCCGATACGTACTGTAACGAACATTCCGGAACATAACCATAAGTTAAACATACCCTAAATATCCTTTACATAGCTTAGAAATAGGCTTTGAGGGGTTCAATGTGCTAAAATAAACTTTTGAGTCATTCAGGGACTAAAAGCGTCAAAAGTGCATAAGTTTGCATTTTCGCGCATATCTTATGTTCTGAATACATCCGGACATCCAAAACTTTATGTAATAATTAAAATATTTTATTTTAGTGATTGGCATGATAAAATTTCATTCGTCACGTAATTTGGATCGTTTTTGCGTTCGTTACGACTTCCGCCGTAATTAACCGAACAACGCAACCGTATGACCAAGCGAACCGACATCCGAGATATTTTTGAGCATGTTTTGAGTTCCCTATAATTTAACTTCATTTTAGAGCCTTGAAATGAGGTTAACGGGGCTCAAACGTGTCAAAAATGAGCCGAAATGCAAGATTCTGAAGTTCAGGGACCAAAATTGTCATTCTGCCATTGTTATCTTAGGAAAGGACCAAAATGAAAAATCTAAATTCCAGCTTGTTCTAGCTGTTCCCCTCATTTGCACATGGTTTTAATGAAACTATGGGCTCCCATGGTTTCACAAAACCATGGGCACATGTGTACGGATGAGATCGAAGCTCGTTTTACGATGAACGATCCTAACGGTTCTAGTTTTCCTATAAATAGCTATCCCCTTTCACTTGCAAAACCCACATTGATCTGATTTTGGCTCTCTAAGTTGAAGTTTATGCTTCATACCTGAGAGTAAATCGGATCAAAGCTTGCGGGGACCTTTTGTAAGTATTCTTTCGTTCTTTTATCGCTTTTCGAGTCTGAAAGTCAAACTGCGTTTGACTTTCTGCATTGACCAGTTTATGGTCAATGCGAAGTTCATTTGAACTTCATAACGTGAGCATAATCACGATGGTTATAGTCCCTAGTGACTATACCTACTGATTACCGCGTTATCTAGGTGTAGTGACGAGTCGCAGTTTCGGCCAAAATGCGCATTCTTGCGTATTTTGTAACCAAACTACTTATAGGTATCAAAACCGTTTGTTTTGATACCAAATCTATTTTCTAAATTCGTTAAACATGTTTTAACATGTTTAACTCGTCACTTTTTAGATTAGTGCTTGTGTAGAGTCGTAAGTCAAGTGGACTAAACACCCGCTTAGACTTTCGAACACGACCCGTTTGGTCGATCATTAGGATCCGACCAAACATGTTTAGTGACCATAGTTGCATAGGGAATAACCTTCCGAGGTTATACCTTATCTTCACTTAGGTTTAATTAGTTGTATGATAGGTAGTTTATATGCCTTAGGTAAATGACCAAAATGCCCTTTTCATGCATAATTGGTAATTAAGCATATGTAACACAAACTTTTGTCACTTAATTGATTATGCAACATTTTTAATCATGTTTAGGCATATAATACTTGTCATAGGACTAGTTAGACGTCTCGAACGCGCTTTTGCGCGAACGACACGCTAAAGTAGCTTAAGCTACCTTAATGGGTCACGATGGGTTGAAAGCACTTAGGTTAGGGTTCAATTTAGAATGTAGACTTTGTTAAACCATGTCATATGAGTTCCAATACTCATTTGGTTTACAAAACCTCATCCTATCCGATCTTCCGACTTATGTCCGGTTTATTTATATAGTTATTAGATTGCCGATTGATTCCGTGCTCCCTCTAGCTTTGCTTGGTTGTTGTTCAAAACCTCTAAGCATTCTCAGGTGAGTACATAGTTCCCCTATTTTACTGTTTTCAATTGTTTTGGGGTGATTCATATGTTCTAAATGTTTTCGAGGTTTTAACAATGGTTTTCAAAACGATTTTCAAAATTATAACAATGGTTTCAAAAACGATTAAAATGGTTTATATTAAATTAATAACGATTTCGATATAGTAAACAAACTTGTTGGTTGTATTTACATAACGAATAATATCCATTAGTTTTGGCCGAACTGACCAGTATTAGGTTATGGTACCATAGGATCTGACAAATCCCGTTATCAGACTGCACCCATGGTTATGTGTGGGTTAGGTGGGTAACGACTGAATCTGTGATTGTTAATTTACCCTTTGGTGGTTTGTTAATGCGAGAAGCGATAGGCGAGTTGCGAAGGTTTGGGTGTTATTAGCGAGACAATCAAAAGTAGTTTTCACGATTTAAAACGAGAATGATTTAAACGACTAAAGCGATTTTTAACGAATTAAACGATTTGGGTAAACGATTGATTTTTGGTTAGTGTTTAGATAACGGGACAGGTGTAATGTGATGAAAGCATGTTGGATACGCCGCTGGTACTTCCTATATATATATATATGTTTTCATCGTATTACATACCGTGGCATTATTTAGTTCACTTGGGTAAACGATTTGAAACGATGTCACACAAACGAGGTTTTCGAAATGATATAAACCATACGAGTTTTATTAACGAGAATTTTATTAAATAAATGTTTTTGGGTTAAGAATCATGGCTACGAAATTTTATAAATTATAACCAACTTGATTTGAGTTGGTTAATTATGTCGCAATACTATACTTTTCAAAACAAGTCTTTTTTTTAAATTAAGTATTGCAATATGTAAACTAGCCATGAATCCGACACTCTCAAAAAACCTATGTACTCGCCAGCAGTTCTTTGCTGACTTTATTTTCACATATGTTTTAGGTGTTGTTGAATGATGTTGATTGCTAGGATGCATGCTCACATAGGATTGGACGAGACCTTAGTGACTTAATAACAATGATAGACTATGTTTAACTTGTTTATTTAGATTTCCAGACGATGTAAATATTTAATGTTTAATAAAACGAAACTTCAAATTTCCGTGTGTTTTGAAACAATGATTCTGTTACAACACTCCCCGACGATTCCACCGCGATTTGTTGTTTTACGCGGTCGGGGTGTGACAATATTAGTTTTCAAAGTATTTGAATGTATTGTAGAATGGGGGTGGTTGTGCTCTGAAGAGGTGGTGCTTGTGGGTGGGTGTTGATGGTGGCGGTGGCGGTGGTGAAAAGGGGGAGGAGGTGGCGGTGGTGGTGGTGCTATAGAGAGAGAGAGGAGAGAGAGAGTTGATCTGGGTTTGTTGATCTGCTTTGAGAGAGATCTGGGTTTGATGATCTGCTTTTGATGATCTGGGTTTTTTAATGTTTGTAAGTTATCAGATTATTTTGTTATATATTTTTTATAGTAAGTCATAAAAATGACCAAAATACCCCTGCACAAAATGACAAAATAGGCTGGTTGCAACAGTCAAAATAGGGGGTTTTTGAAATTTGGACTAAAATGACAACAAAATACAAACCACAGGGACACAGATTTAAAAAAGTTTGAGATTTGGACTAAAATGGCAAAACTGCCCAAACCACAGGGACCAAAATGGCATTTTACTCTTTTATTTCCTTTAATTGTTCAGTCGTAATATATATTCATTTCACAAACTGAGAAATTTAACAGAGGTTAGGTCACGGGAGCAACCGAGTTCATTTTTGACAACTTTTGGGATCACGCGTATAATTAGTAAACCATTAGGACCGAATATGAAATTTTTGCAAACCATAGGGAACAACCAAGCATTTAACTCTGATTGATAATTATAGGTGAAATGAAAAGGTTTAAAAATTTGTTGAAACGAAAATGAAGTAATTATTAATTAAGCCTAACAAAATGAAACATAGAACATGGCATAGACTAACAATACAAAAACCTATACGAGCAACATAATATAAACAAACAACAAGAAAAATGATATCATATATATAGTAAACCAGGTGTTCTGAATGTGCGATAGGGTTTGCCATAGATGATTTTTCATCAATATTAACACACACACTCTCACACACACATATATATATATATATATATATATATATATACACATTCAATGACCATAACACCACTGATAGCGTCACACCACATTTACACAATGACGTGTATGTGAAGCCCCCTCCCCCCCAAATTCACGTTCATGATCAAGTATTGAGTAAATAATGTTATAACAAATACATAATACAACGTCCTCGGCTAGGCGTTTAAACATATAATACTACTAGAAAAGTGGTCATTTTGCTACGGAATTTTCCTACGCAAAAAAAATGTGTCACAAATTCTAACACATTTACTACGCATTTCCTACAGAAAGAAAGCCTTGATTTTTTTGGCCAATTTGTGACGCAATAGCGACAAAAATACTAATTCTAAGTATTACGTCGGAAATGCGTAGTAACTTCCTACGCACTTACGACAGATGAATTATATTTGTATTTGATTTATATTTAAACGTTTAGTTATTATCGTTATTAACTATTGCGTCGGAAATGCGTAGTAACTTGTTACGCATTTCCGACGGAACTATTATTTATTTGTTGGAATTATATTTATATGTTGAATTCATTTAAATATTAATTGTTGCGTCAAAAATGCATAGCAACTTGTTACGCATTTTTGACAAAACGTTTATTATTATATTCGGATCATATTTAAATGTTTAACTAATACTATTATTAATTATTGCGTCTGAAATGTGTAGCAACTTGCTACGCATTTGTGACGAAACATTTATTATTATACTTAATGTTTAATCAGTTATATTATTAATTATTGCGTAGGAAATGCGTAGCAACTTGCTACGCATTTGTGACGGAAAATTTATTACTATATTTAAATATTTAATTAATATTATTATTTATAATTGTGTCGGAAATGCTTAGCA
Source organism: Helianthus tuberosus (assembly GCA_030545235.1). Lineage (NCBI taxonomy): Eukaryota > Viridiplantae > Streptophyta > Magnoliopsida > Asterales > Asteraceae > Helianthus > Helianthus tuberosus. Next base: position 144,523,406 of record CM060412.1, read on the forward strand.
ACTTGCTATGCATTTTCAACGTAATAGTTATAATATTTCAATGTTTAATTATATATGTGTATATGTATGTATCTATGTCTATATATATGTATATGTATGTGTGTCTATATATGTGCACATGTATGTATTGTGTCGGAAATGCTTAGCAACTTGCTATGCATTTGCAACGTAATAGTTATAATATTTCAATATTTAATTATATATGTGTATATGTATGTATACATGTATGTGTATGTGTAATTATTTTCGGTGTCGGTACCCATATTAGCGATTTTCAGTAACGGTACATTCGGGACTGAGCCCATCTGTAATCATATATTTGTTAATGGATCATATCGGGTCTTAATGGATCACAATGGCCAATAGTAGATCATATATGTGTTAATGAACCATATATTGGGCCATAATGGATCACAACGACGACCAATAATGGATCATACATGTCTTAATGTACTATCATATTGAGCTTTAATGGGTCATAACGGTCTTTAGATTTCCAAGTTTCAAAAACATTGAGCCACCCTTGCATATTTAACAAACCACCTTGCTACCATATTTAACAAATCACTTTTGATCCAAAGATGTTTTGATCCATCAACCAACTTGTCCATTGTGTTAGTCATGGCTTGTAGCTATCTTTGTAGTGAATGGTATTTATGCTTGTTTGTTTGTTTTTTTTCCTGCTTCAGAAGTCAAAATCTTAATAGGAGCCTACATTTAATCTTAATCGGAGCCTATATTTTTTTTCTATTCCGAGGAGTGATGACCCATTTAATATAACAGGTTGCATCGATTATAGGGAGTTCTACAACATATTCAACAGAAATGTTGGGTAAGCTGGCTACTAAATTATTCAAACAACTTTTTTTGTTACTTTTAAGAGCTTGTACAACTATCTCATACTCATTTGTCTACTAGATCTCTTTGTTCAACAGAGGTGGAACCAACAACAAAACGTCTGAATCATAAATCACGATATAAATCAATTAACCAAAGTTCGTGCTCTATTGATGCATTTATTACATAATGTTGATGCCTTGATGTGTCAAATAAATTAGATTATCTGGAATCCGTGAAGACCGTCAAAGGCTTTGATGCACTGGCTGACTTTACAATCCATGATGGCAAGGCAACAACCAGACAACCTTGCCATAAATCTGGCTGCACTTGTATTAGGTATTAGTTTTGTAGTTTGAACATTTTAGAACTTGCTTTGTAATGTTTAATTTCTATATTTATGTTATTGTATTTGAGGTTAATGTTGTAAAATACGTTTTCTAAGTTATTATAGATTTTTTTCTGTAATTTTAGCCGGAAAATTTGGATTTTAATTTTGTTTTATTATTTTTTTTTTTGTTTAAAAAAATTAGTTCGTCGAAAATGTATCACAGAAATAACAGAGTTTATTTCTATTTTTCTGTCGAAAATATATCAAAAAATTATATTTTTTTTTATATTTTTTTTGTGTTTGTCAGAAATGCATCACAAACAAATACATGTTTTTTATGTTTTTTCTTAGGAAATGTGTCACACAAAAAAGTTAGATTTTTATATTTTATTTTTTTATTCGCCGGAAATGTGTCGCTAATAAAAAAATTATAAAAAATATTTATTATTGTATTATCATTATAAATAATATAAATATAAATGATAATTAAGAAAAGTGGTAGAAAATGCGTAGCAATTTCCGACGCCCATTTTCTGTCAGAAATGTGTAGAAAAATGCGTAGGAAATGCGTAAGAAACCAGTTTCCTACGAGAGGTTTTCCTACATATGTAATTTGTAGTAAATTTGTCAGAAATCGCATTTTGTGATGCATTTCCTACGAAAAATGGTGTCAGAGATGTTGAATTTTCTAGTAAAATGACCATGCATATAATATAACTAGTCTAAGATCCCGCGATTTTCGCGAGTGGCTTAACACAAACATATAATATCTACTGACATTGAAGCCCATGTAGATCATCATTTTTGTTCTAGGCCTTTCCAAACTTAGGCTTCAAGTCTAAGGGTTGAAACAGGTCCCAAACAGACAGTACACGACACTAACCTGAACAAACCCAAAACCGAACTGAGTGATCACTTCCCTCTCCAAAAACATGTTGCATACCAGCGAACCTTTAATAGATCAACGAAAGGTCATGGTTTTCATCTTTTGATTGACATCAAGTTTATATAAACTTCAATATCTAAATTCTTATTTAAATTCATATTAGTTCATATAAAACTTAACTTACATATGTGTAAACCCAAACATGTCTTTAAGAAACAAATTAGAGCAATTTTTAATGTAGCAGTAAACAACACAAATAGTACAATGATTTCTAAGTTCAACTCTTACCAGCAAGAAATAGCTTCATCCGATCACTTGTTCGACACGGAAGTAACGTGTATCTTGTATATATTTATACGGGTGCTCCTACAATTAAAATAATGAAAGCATAAATTAACATAAAAGCATTATATATGCAAATTTAGCATGATATTAAAATTACCGATATCCCACCTCGATAACCGATAACTCAAATATCGGTCCTTAACTGATATCCGATATTTTACCGCATTAACTACTCAGACGATCACACCCTGCACCAAATACCCTTCCATATAATGTATAAATGACCCTGGTCAATCGAGCTAAGGTGACCCGAGCCTAACCGAGTTGGCTTGGTTTGTAAGGGAGCCTACCCCAAGCTTAAATGTTCAGCCACGTTCAGAACTTGTTTTAGGGCTAAATTCAAGAGCAAATGTTTAATGGTTAAATTTGAAAGCAAATGTATAAATAAATCTGAGCCATCTCGGTTAAAGTCGAGCCTGGTTCAGAAATATAGCCATGCTGAACGCTGAGCCATCTCGTGTTAAATTCGAGTCGAGCTCAAGCTGACTGATGTGTTGAAAAAAACGTCATTTACCCGTGTATTATGTATACTATTTTAATAGTTTAGAGTCATTTTTATAATATTTAGACATATATTATATTATTTATTATTATTACAGGTCACGGTATGAAAAATGATTAAATATGAGTTTAAACGATCAATAAACTTGAAAGTGAAAAATTCATCATGACAAATATTGAAATTTGAGGGACCATAATTAGCCATTGCTTGAAATTTAATTAATTCCTTCACAAAAGTCATGGCAAGAGAATTCTATGTGATATGCGGGTCCCACTGATGCATAGTTTGAAGAATTGTTGACCATCCAATTATCTGTTGACCGAGTAATGTGTTGAATAAAAAAAATAAAAAGAGTAACATGATCTGCCCAAGTAGGATTTTGTGATTGGCCCATTTGACTTTATGGTTAATGTGTGGCCAGGGCCTATTCGCTTGTGGAGGCATTAGACGAAAAACTATACAACATCAAGAGGAGACGGCAGACAAAACTCAGAAGGCATAAGAAGAGAGGCAGACATCAATTTGAGGAACGCACAGGGATCAAGAGCGCGGTTTTAAGAGGAGGAAGGATTGATTCAAGAACGAAGCCGGGTTCAAAGGGTTAAAGATTTGACACATCGTTAGTCTTTATTTTTCGATTCTTTTTCGTTTAATCTTGTTTCATTCATGATAGTTGCTACCAAATATTATTGTTTTGATTATTCGAACATGTTTCTTGGCTAGTTTCTTTCATTCCACCTAGGTTGAGATGAACTTGGAATTTTTGTTTTGACTTTTATTTGACGTTTATCGACTACGACGCGTTCTGATTTAAAATAATTTTTATTTGTTGCTGGATATGATTATGTGTGCTAGTTCTTGGTTGTGATTATTGTTTGGTTATTGATTTTTGATGTGTTTAGAAAGAAAAAATTCACCCTAGACATATTCTAGTCACTTATAGGTCGTTTATTCCGCGTTCTCGGTCTAGAGTTTGGTTTTAGAAATAATCCAAGGTAACCAAGTTAATGAGATCAGCTAGGTTAAGGTGTGCATCCAATCTTGATGATTAGAAATATGATTTGGGATTGCTAGGTCTGTTCTAGGCGTTGTTTGATAGTTTGAACACTCGATAGCTCGGGGTTCGTCTATTTATTCACGTTTAGTTGTTCCTAGATATACGGTGTATCAAATTGAGGTTAGCTTCACATCTAAAAGATTATTAGGGTGGTTCTCTTCTAATTCTAGTAGTTGTGGGATTCGGTGTCGATAGGTCGAGTCGGTCCATCTTAGCACTTCATTACGTGTTCTGATTGTTCTTCATAGTCGGTTTCTAGGAACTGGAGAGTGGGGGTCCCGCTCTGAGCTGACTAGTTACTATAGGACTTAATTATCCTTAGCGGGAAGTTGGTCGGATTAGATATCAGATCTTTAGTCGATTGTCAAAGTCATAAGTCATTACATGTTCTAAGGAATTCATTGCCTAGGTGGTTTCTTCTTCTGATTGATTTCAAACTCGTGTTCCCAATCGTTTGGTTATCTTAGTTCGTCTTAGTTAGTTTAATTTAGATATTAGTTAATTGAAAACCCCCAAACAACAAAACAGTTAAGTACAGTTAGGTTAGAGTCAGTCTAGTCAGAGTCTAGTAAACGTAGTCAGTAGAGTCTCGTGGGTTCGACACTCGGACTTACTTAGGCTATACTATATTGACCGGTACACTTGACGGTTGTGTGGTCTAGGTTTAGAGAGTCTTAGTTATAAATTTAAAACTTAGAGAGTCTAGCTTAGGGTTTAATTTAGTTAATTTATTTAGACCACTTTTAGCACATCAAGTTTTTGGCGCCGTCGCCGGGGACTCTTGGCGATTGCGTTTATTAGCTTTGATTAGACTTAATTGAAAAATTTGTGCTACTTGTATAGTTGTGTAAAATTTTTAGTTAGTTTTCTTTTATTCTCTCTACCTTGTGCTGCTCTTTCTACTCTCTTAATGGCAGGTAATCCTATTGACCTAGATATCTCTGATGATGAGTCTTATCCCACCGAACCAATATGGGATTTGTCAGATGAAGAGGATGAGGAAAGTGAAGATGAACTATTTTGGGAGAGAGAATTTGCGGATGAGTTAGAGGGTTTGCCGGTAGATGAAGAAGTGGGTACGTTTGATCCGGAGGGTGACCTTGCATCCTTGGAAGCTTTACTTGCAGGAAACCCAATGACGGACATCAAACAAGAAGAAGTGGTGGTGGAAGAGGAAGAACACCACAGCTCTCCCGTGGTACTGATAACGAATACGAGTAAAAGTTCAAAACCATGGGAGAAGGCAATGAGAAGAACACCTGGGATCGTGATTCGGTGGCTCCTGCCAGGTAAGTTCAAATTTTGGTGTTCTAACCCGTTAAAAATTTTAAAATCATTTTATAATTCCACCACAATTTTTTTAAATGTTTATGAGGACCGGGTGGAATTGAATGGGTTAGACTGGGTTCAAGTCAAAGAGAAACCTCCTAATTAAGTTCAAGTGTGGGGAGGTTTTGTAGAGTTTGTATTTTAACTTTAGTTTTTGTACTTTGAGTCTAAGTAATAGTTTTTTAGAGACGATACTGCTTTGGGTTTTGTTTTGTTATGTTTATACATGTTTGAATTGTACCACCCGTACTCAATCTCCATTCGGGTGATTTCGGAGCGGCCATATTGATACAACCCAAGCAGACAAGGCAACGATCGTGAAAGAAATGCTATACGATCGTTCGTTGGATTCAATACTTGTACAATTGGCACTGACTTTTGTCCTAACCAGCTAAGTCTTTTCCAACTCTCTCTGTATTTTTATTTTTATTTCTTATTTTATTTTTAGTTTCCGTCTCTGCATTGGGGACAATGCAAATCTCAAGTGTGGGGATGGGTAACTGCTTTTTCGGTTAGTTTGAGTCATTAAATTTGAAAAATACAAAAAAAAAATTAAATTAAAAAAGTATAAATTAAAAATCCAAAAAAAATTGAAAAATAGAAAATGTCTCTTGATTTAGATGTTTGCAAATAAAAACGAAAAATGAAAGAAAAATCAGGTTTGTTCGGGTTTCAAATAATAATACGAGAATAAAAAACTTTGAGCTTGTGTCTAACTTGGGATATGTGATGTGATAACTGGCACAAAACCGGTAATTTTCGTACAATTTAATTAATACTTGATAACTGCAATTGTGTGCTTAAATGTCAACACTGTCTGATTACATACTATACAAGTGAATTCATGCACATTTTATACTACAAAATATTGCTTTATGCATTAATGAATAGCGTTGCGTCAGAAATACTAGTATACTCACCGGTAAGACACACTGTGTCAACAGATCTGCAGAAAGCAGTCAGACAATAGAATTGAGGCCTAGGTGTAGGTCCAACGTCAAGAATACATTAAAACCCAAGAGTACATACAAGGGTTAACATATAGACTTTCCGGAAGCTAAAATACGCACTAAAAAGCACCCGAAACACACTTTAAATGCTGAATTTTTACATATTTCAGCAAAATTCAGCATTGTAACAAGATTATACCATATAAAAATATGACTAATTGATCCAGAATACTTTCCTAAGTGTCGGGAATTGAAAGTGTCACAAAAGGATACTTAAAAGACACTAAACGATGCAATTTAGCACTTTAACGAACCGGTATTTAACCAAACAACCGGACATTACCTGGAACACCAAAATATTGTTAGAAGCATTGTTTTATTATTTTTGAACTAGTTATGGTCCCCGAACACCCTAACATACTACATAATGCAAGACACACATTAAACACTAGACATTACACTTAACCTCCACTAATTATCTAGTTTACCATCAAATTTACACATGGACCCCCTCCCCCCCCCCTTGATATTTACGGCCCCAAGTATGGCCCCACACCCAAGATCACCTCAAATCTTCACTAAATCTTACCTTGATCTTGATTAAATCATGGAAGATATTGTTTGTACTTGGAGGGACATGATAACCAATGGACAAAAGAAACTAGAGATTATATAATGGCTCATAACCATCACCATCTTCACCACTTCTCTTCCTCCCTTCTCCTCTATTCTCGGCCGAAAGTAGTCCCCCAAACACCACCATTTTTCATTCGAGCTTCATCCATTCCAAGGCTATCTCTAGGTGTCCAAGGGTGATATAGGAAGTGTGGAACTCACGGATCTTCAAGGACCTTCTTCGTTTGCTTTTATCCATTCGATTTTCACCATTGTTCTTCCCTAGCTTGAAGCTAGTAGTAAGATTATTATTACCCTTGTTACTTCATATTTTTAGTGGTTAAAAGATGTAGTATGATGAAAATAACAAGAACACTAAAAGACATAAACTTGAATCTTGAACATAAAGCTTTCATATGATGAAATCTTGTTAAAATGGTGTTGTTTAGTATCTGTATGATGATTGCTTGTTGATTCCTAGAGATATTGATGTTAATCACTACATGGAGCTTGCTAGATTGTGATTAAACACATGATCTAGCAAGTTAGAGGATGATTATGTGTTAACACAAGAAGATCATCCTCATACATAGACATGAACTTGAAAACAAAATGATTTCTTGAAAAGTAATAAACAAAGTGAGCTAGTAAACTTATAGATCTAAGACTTATGAATGGTTTCCTAAAAAGAACCAAGTCCAAAAAAATGACTTCTAGAAGATCTTGGTTTTTACTTAAACTTACACTATTTTTGGTGATAAAAGAAGTGTAGAGACACTAGTGAAACAAGAAGATGTTACAAACAAACATTTTTGTAAAATATGTTTACAAGTTGTAAAAATCTAAAACCTTCAAGAATGAAGTTTACCAAGTAGTAAATATATTTTGGAAGATAACTAAGGCTACTAAACACTTTACCAAGTTACTACGCGTTTTTGTGAAAAAATCAAGTTCATGTTATATTGTAAAGTGTATAATTTTTGCACTTGGTAAGTGCAAGATGTTTAGGGTTTGAATGAGTTGATGATTGTTTAATGATGATTTAAAAGAAAATAAACACATGTTTTGAAAACATGGGAAACCTCCATTTTTAGGGGAAACTATGTCAAAATTTATATAAATTTTGACACTTAGAAAAATATAAGTTTTTGAGAAACTTATTTCCTAGAAATTCACCTAAAAATATTTACCAAGGTTTCCCTAATTTTTGTGCAAACTTTAAGTTAAGAAATGATGATTTCTTCAAGATAAAATTGATATTAAGTATGTATATTTGTGAGAAAAATATATATATTTATTGATCACCAAATTTTGTGCTAAGTGTATGTAGTATGTATTACATGTAATAGTGTATTAGGACTTGAAAATACACTAAATACTCCTAAGGAGTAAAAATACAAAAATACACATACAACATGTATAGAAAAATACAAGAGAATATATTTATGAAAATATATTTCTTAAAAGATTACGTAACTTGGACAAGTTATAAACCTAAAAGGTGTTTTTGGACAAAATACATAACTCGGGTGAAAAATACAAGATACTTATATTTATTTTTGAGAAAATAATATAAGTAAGATACATAGTTAAACATATAAATTATTTTTAACACACAAAGAATACATACATAAAAGATGGTGACTTGTATTTGTGCGATACAAGTCTAGTGAGTAACGTTAATAAAACATGTTTAGGTCACGACGCTATATAAGCGAAACCCGGTGAAGTTTACGGCGCAAGGAACGCAAAGTTGTGAGTTCATGCTCCCCCTTTTCTTTTAACTGTTTTCAGTTTTATAACTTCGGGGGTGAAGTACATGTTACTAAATGTTTACAGAAAAGTGAGTTCATGTCCCCACTTTTAAACTTTTACATACTTTTAAACTTGGGGAAAATACATGTGTTACGGTATGTTGGATACAAGAACTAAGGAATTATACTTGAAATCGTGTCACGAATAGGGTACCAGAAGCACCATTAATCGTGTACATACTAAGACCGCAGAACAAAAGGTTAGATCTAATGGGTTTTCGGGTAGCCACACTCTTGGTGAAAACTAGTACCAAGTAGTGCTTTTGTGTCTCAGTCGTGAATCGACAACTAGAAAAATGCCTATGGTTTGGATGCTTCCTATGTCGTGTCACATGTTAATGGCCTTGCAACCCATTAACAACCTAGATACATACAGAAATACTTGATTTATACAAGATACATACCATGTTTTCATACAAAGTATACAAACATTCAATACACGAATTGCATGAATTCACACCAACATTATGTTGACGTTTTTCTAAAAACTCACATGTATTTCAGGTAACTAAAGTGGATGTGCGCGCGGTCATACTCTTGCTCTTGGATGTTGATTATGATTTACCTTTGAATAAAGTTGTAAACTTTTCAGACAATATGCCGTCTTGTGTAAAACTATGATTTCAGTTATGTAATATTTGGCATTTGAAGTTATTTTTATGAGCATGTAGTATGTTTACCAATCGTATGCAATGAAAACCTTTCATGATCACACCTCGTGCTTCCGCCTTAGAAAGGGGTGTGACATGTGAGTAGGCCTGGCCCGGTTTTAGGTTCCTTTGAGCTAAATATACCTAATTGTTAGTTTGCTAGTGGGTTCTCATCTAGGAAAAGTGGGGAAATTGAAACCGCCAATAAGAGTATAAAGAATGCCGTTATAAGTCAAAATCGTTAAAATTTTTTATCATGAAAAAAAAGGAAAAAAAAAGTAGAAAAAAAAATGAGCTAGAAACTAAAGGAAAGTAACGCAGGCCTATGTAATCTTAGTTGGGATAGTGACTTTACAACCGGAATGCCTCTAGGATGTGTGAAATCGAACTTGCAAATAAAAAGTACCGAAGCCTAAGTAATCCGAGTTGGGGATAGTGACTCTACAGCCAGAATGCCTCTGGGTTAGGGAAAGCAACGTCTACGCTCATTAAAAGAAAAAAAAGATTGAAAAGAAAGAAAAAATGCTGAAAAAAAAGGAAAAGAAAAAAAGTTTGATTTTAAATTCTCTTGTTTTTTATATAAGACGGTTGAGAATTGGTCCAGTGATCGTTCCTTTTGTTCTATAAGCTTGAGGCGGGATTAGGTGGACCGTAGATTCTAGCGTGAGACCCTAGTTAAATTAACCAAACTCGAACTTAAATTACATAATAAGGGCTTGGAACCGGGTTTGGGTTTAAGTGGACACGTATACTTTCAATCGCGGTTAACATGAGTTTTAATTTTAATAAGTAATCTATATTTTTGAACATGAATATTTTCTTATTATGATTCCGTTTGCATAAGTCTTTTTCGGGGACGAAAAAAAGTTTAAGTGTGGGGATATTTGATGTGTTGAAAAACATCATTTACCTGTGTATTACGTATACTATTTTAATAGTTTAGAGTCATTTTTATAATATTTAGACATATATTATATTATTTATTATTATTACATGTCACGGTATGATAAATGATTAAATATGAGTTTAAACGATGAATAAACTTGAAAGTGTAAAATTCATCATGACAAATATTGAAATTTAAGGGACCATAATTAGCCATTGCTTGAAATTTAATTAATTCCTTCACAAAAGTCATGGCAAGAGAATTCTATGTGATATGCGGGTCCCACTGATGACATAGTTTGAAGAATTGTTGACCATCCAATTATCTGTTGACAGAGCAATGTGTTTTTTTTTTTTTTTTGTTCAAATAAGATATTTTATATATAAAAAAAAAATAAAAAAAATAAAAAGAGTAACATGATCTGCCCAAGTAGGATTTTGTGATTGGCCCATTTGACTTTATGGTTAACGTGTGGCCAGGGTCCATTCGCTTGTGGAGGCATTAGACGAAAAACTATACAACATCAAGAGGAGACGGCAGACAAAACTCAGAAGGCATAAGAAGAGAGGCAGACATCAATTTGAGGAACGCACAGGGATCAAGAGCGCGGTTTTAAGAGGAGGAAGGATTGATTCAAGAACGAAGCCGGGTTCAAAGGGTTAAAGATTTGACACATCGTTAGTCTTTATTTTTCGATTCTTTTTCGTTTAATCTTGTTTCATTCATGATAGTTGCTACCAAATATTATTGTTTTGATTATTCGAACATGTTTCTTGGCTAGTTTCTTTCATTCCACCTAGGTTGAGATGAACTTGGAATTTTTGTTTTGACTTTTATTTGACGTTTATCGACTACGACGCATTCTGATTTAAAATAATTTTTATTTGTTGCTGGATATGATTATGTGTGCTAGTTCTTGGCTGTGATTATTGTTTGGTTATTGATTTTTGATGTGTTTAGAAAGAAAAAATTCACCCTAGACATATTCAGATATTCTAGTCACTTATAGGTCGTTTATTCCGGGTTCTCGATCTAGAGTTTGGTTTTAGAAATAATCCAAGGTAACCAAGTTAATGAGATCAGCTAGGTTAAGGTGTGCATCCAATCTTGATGATTAGAAATATGATTTGGGATTGCTAGGTCTGTTCTAGGCGTTGTTTGATAGTTTGAACATTCGATAGCTCGGGGTTCGTCTATTTATTCACGTTTAGTTGTTCCTAGATATTCGGTGTATCAAATTGAGGTTAGCTTCACATCTAAAAGATTATTAGGGTGGTTCTCTTCTAATTCTAGTAGTTGTGGGATTCTGTGTCGATAGGTCGAGTCGGTCCGTCTTAGCACTTCATTACGTGTTCTGATTGTTCTTCATAGTCGGTTTCTAGGAACTGGAGAGTGGGGGTCCCGCTCTGAGCTGACTAGTTACTATAGGACTTAATTATCCTTAGCGAGAAGTTGGTTGGATTAGATATCAGATCTTTAGTCGATTGTCAAAGTCATAAGTCATTACATGTTCTAAGGGATTCATTGCCTAGGTGGTTTCTTCTTCTGATTGATTTCAAACTCGTGTTCCCAATCGTTTGGTTATCTTAGTTCGTCTTAGTTAGTTTAATTTAGATATTAGTTAATTGAAAACCCTCAAACAACAAAACAGTTAAGTACATTTAGGTTAGAGTCAGTCTAGTCAGAGTCTAGTAAACGTATTCAGTATAGTCTTGTGGGTTCGACACTCGGACTTACTTAGCCTATACTACATTGACCGGTACACTTGCCGGTTGTGTGGTCTAGGTTTAGAGAGTCTTAGTTATAAATTTAAAACTTAGAGAGTCTAGCTTAGGGTTTAATTTAGTTAATTTATTTATACCACTTTTAGCACATCATTGACCATGGGGCAAGCAAATGATTGATGGCTGGCCTTCAAAGAATATGTATAAATATATCTGAGCAATTGAGCTAAAGCGAGCAGAGCCAACTTGACTCGGTTTGTAAAGAAGCTGAGCCGTATCCATATGCTGTCTGCTGCTATGGAATCTAGAAATCATGAGCATTAGGTTGAAGACACACGTTATACATACATATATTGAAAATATAAAATAGTAAAATCCGGAAATATATATATTTAGTTGACAAACCTGATAAAAAATGTGCTCGTATGAGCCATAAACGCCAACGGGTGCAGGGTATAAGGCCGCTGATGTTAGTGGAGATATTTTTATTTTTTGTAGTAATTTTTATTTTTATATATATTAAAATGATTTGTTTAAAGATAGGAAGCCAATTGTTCTTCAAGTAATCTATCCAGATTACTTTATAAATTTACCATTATCCCACCGCGATAACCTATATGTTAAATATCGGTCAAGGATCGATATCCGAATTTTTGCCGCATTAACTTCATCGGTTAAAGAAACACTTAAAAATGCTATATTGGTTATGAAAGATTAAATTTTCATATTCGAAGCCTATCAAAAGCATTAAGCTGTCAAGTTAGTATAACAACCATCAAGAGGCCACAACTTATATCTTTCTTGCTACCTTTTACATCTAAACTGGAGAATTATGCAAAAGCATCATGCGTGTGTTTCAATTTTACATAAAAAGGATTTTCATGACACTAAACCTTACAAAAAAAAAAAAAAAAAAAAAAAAGATACCAAAACCAAATTGTAGTTGAGAATGACAAATATGTATACCTGACCAGACTCTAGTGCGTTTTGCTGTTGCAATTGCGGTCTCATCTGCCCCTAATTCATCCTTTGTTGGTTAAATGCAAGAGACCCGTTTGACCGAATTTGATTATCTATCTACTATAATAAAAGAAACCAATAAATGACACGTGTCATTCATTGAAGTCGTCTACATTTGTAATTTCCTACATTTTCATACTTATCTTATATCAATTAATTAAATAATAATTGTCAATTAATATTAAATCTTATCTTACTTTGAATATCGGATAGAATCATTCTATTTTTTCTAATAATATATTATCTTCAAATTTAAGTTATAAATTAAAGATATTTTTTTAAATAATAACACAAAACAATAATCTTAAACTTAAAAAAAAAACAATAATACGCTCATATAAAAATTGAAAGTACAAACAAAATATACAAAATAACTTATTAGACATTAGATCAAACTTAAAAAAAAAACACTAATTAGGAAAAGAAGCTAATAATATAATTCTGTTTTTTATTTTTCAAAATTGGGTTCTAATCAATTCGAATTAAACTTTACCAAGCTTTTGATTTGATTCGAATTAAACCGAACCAAATTTATGATATTTTAAACGAATCCAATAGCATATTATTTACTATAAAAAATACATTTATTTAACCCGTGTAATACATGGTGTTTTTAAAGATATAACTTTTTTTATTATTTAGTATATATTCGCCCCGCTTGCGGTATACAAGGTCACAAAATTACATGCATTTAACCCGTGTAATACACAGTGTTTTTAAAGATATATTTTTTTTATTATTTAGTATATATAATTAGATTTATTCAACCTGTACAATGCACGGATTTTTATTATTTGGTATATAAAATTACATTTATTCAGTACAAATACATGGGGTTCTTAGAGATATAATTTTTTTATTATTTAATATATAAAATTACATTTGTTCAACTCGTGTAATAAATGAGATTTTTAAAGAATAACTGTTTTAATTTAATATATAAAATTACATTTATTCAACCCGTGTAATACACGGGGTTCTAACCTAGTTTATAATGTAGGAATTCATCATGTTCATCCCCATCTGCATTCCTTGCAATTGCCTACCTGCATTTCCAGGAATGGAATAAGGTAAGTAATCAGCCATTTTAAAAAAGGAACATCATGGTTTGTTTCACTTTGCTAGTTATGATGGAACAGTTTCGTACGTTTCTAAATACTGGACTGCACATCATCGGTTTCCTGGAATGAAGAAGGATATCGCCACTTTCGTTGAGAAATGTCTCACTTGTTCGAAGGTTAAAGCTGAACACCAACGTCCATCTGGCTTACTCGAACAACCAGAGATTCCTGTCTGGAAATGGGAGAGAATTGCTATAGATTTTATCACCAAACTCCCTCGTACGTCTGCTGGTCATGACAGTATTTGGGTGATCGTTAATCGATTGACCAAATCAGCTCATTTTCTTCCCATTCGTGAAGATTTGAAAGTCGAGAAATTGGCTAGAATCTACACTGACGAGATCATTTGTCGTCATGGTATTCCCATTGACATCATTTCCGATCGTGATGGTTGCTTTACGTCCCGTATTTCACAAACCTTTCAATATCCTATGGGTACTCTTTTAAACCTTAGCACCGCTTTCCATCCTCAGTCAGACGGTCAAACCGAGTGTACTATCCAAACCTTAGAGGATATGCTTCGTTCATGCATAATAGATTTTGGTGGCAACTGGGATTCATACTTACCTTTGATCGAATTCTCATACAACAATAGTTATCACACGAGTATTCAAATGGCACCTTTCAAAGCATTGTATGGTCCCGAGATCGGTGAAACTAAAATCTCTGGTCCCGAGCTCATACAAGAGACAACGAACAAGATTTTACAGGTTCGAGACAACTTACTGAAAGCCAGGAGCCGACAAAAGAGTTACCCCGACAAGCATCGCAAGATCTTGGAATTCGAGATAGGTGACTTTGTACTTCTCAAGGTGTCCCCTTGGAAGGGTGTGGTTCGATTTGGTAAGAAAGGAAAACTCGCACCCAGCTACGTTGGCCTTTCAAGATTCTCGAAAGGATTGACAAGGTTGCATATCGACTGGACCTACCTGAAGAACTCAACAATGTTCATCCCGTCTTCCACGTTTCAAACTTAAAGAAGTGTCTAGCTGATGAAGGACTTCAAGTTCCACTGGAAGATTTTCAAATCAATGAGACTTTACATTTCGTGGAAAAACCCGTCGAAATCATGGACCGAGGAGTCAAGAGATTGAGGCGCAGTCAAATTCCTATCGTCAAGGTTCGATGGGAAGGAAAACGTGGCACTGAATTCACTTGGAAACTCGAGAGTGATATGAAGACTAAGTATCTGCAACTTTTCGTTAGTTCTTCCTAAATTTCGGGACGAAATTTCCTAAAGGAGGGGAGACTGTAACACCCTGCTTCTTCGTACCTTCCTTAATTAGAAAGCATCACTTGTATTTCTATTTTTGGTAATCTTGTGTTCTTGTAATCGTCCTTTCGTTGTAAACGTTGTATAATCCGAGACTTGGATCATAAATAAAATTCGTATTTCTTTAAATTCATGTTATACATACTTCATACTTGTCCGTACGTTTGAATTCGTGAAACAACTGATACAATATTCATAATTCTTGGAAACTATGTGTTAAACTTGCAATTACGTGAAACATATGAATCATACGTTATTTGGATATATATGATACTTATTTACATTCATACGCTAAATTATACTTCATCATACTTGGTTTATGTTAATCATACTTGTTTTACCCTTATACTATGTCTTTCTATCATAAATTACCCTTGTTACACCTTTAAACTTGCAAAACAAACTTAAGGGACTATAAATGACAACTTTGGAAACTTATAACCAGCCCCACCCCCGGCTCGCGCCCGGTGACCCGGCCACCAAAGTGGCTCGCTGTCGGTGAGAGACCCGGATCCGTGACCAGCTCTAAAACAACTCGATAATTTGTCACTTTTTGTTGGTTTTGTTGAGTTCTAAGTGTGTTTTCTTGCATTTAAAGCTCACCAAACCCAACCCTAATCATCCCCTATAAATCCCAATACTTCTCCAAGCTTTTTCCACTTTGCAAACACTCTATAATCACTCTCAAACACACTAAAACGTAGCTATGAACAAAAGCAAGACAGATTCATATCAACTCACAAAAGTGAGCATAACTTCCTTATTTCTTCATCTTTTTCCATGATTCTTCTTCCTAAATGCTTGGAACAACCTTAGGTATGTGTCCAACAGGTTTTCCAGGGAAAACCAAGGCTGGAACATCACCAAATAAGGCTCCAAACATTCTGTTTTGATTGAACATTTACTAAACTCACTTAACTTGAGGTTTCTCATACACATTCCTATGTCCTTATGCTCGTAATCAAAGTCTATGATTAGTTGGGCTTAAAAACAAGGCTTGACATGTAAATCCAGAGGTTTAATCCTCATAAACATTCTGTTTTGTTAGGGTTTTTACCCACAAGTGATGAACAAGCTTAGAACTTGAAGTTGAGTGATTATTTGGATAGCTTGGGCTATCCTACCTTCAATCCACACATCACTTGATGTTTTCTTAGTTAGATGTTATGTACTTCCATTTCCTTATTTTATGTATATCTATGACCATCCTTGTTGTCTTATGACAACTTGTGTATTGGTGACAATTAAAGAGGTGCCTAAATGGAAGATTCATCTTCCTACCTCCTATATGACTTCTATGACATCTTTGTGATAATCTTGGACTAATAACCTATAATATAAACTATATAAGATATATATAATACCTATAATAACCCAACTTTTAATGATAACCTAATGGTTACTTATAGTAGGTTACACCACCTAAGAACATAATACTCGTCACGATTCTAATCGGCATTTTGACCCATTAAAACATTTAAACTCTTTGAGTTTCATAGTGTCAAGAACGAGTATTGCATGACTAGATGATTATTTTCTCATATGTTACTTTCCATATTCTTTTATTCCGAATCCGTAATCTTCCGTTATCCTCCGATACTCATACACCTTCGTTTCTTCGTGTAGAGGGACTTGGTGTTCCAACCTCCAACAACAACTCCCTCGTGGATTAACTAGTGGAAAGCTTGCAAAACCGTGAGTATACTCGAACCCCTTTTTTCGTTTACCACTTTTGGGGTGTAACATGTTAAATTATAAACTTACACACAACTTTATTCTTTGTGCATGCACAAAACAATCCTCATACATGAAATTACTTGTTATGCTTGATACGTAAACTTGGGTGATTCTTATGTGATACCATAGTCATTAACTTCGTACGAGCCTCCCTTTAATATGTATAGCACTATAGGAGTAACGCACCGCCCATAGACTTGTGGTCATGTTAAAACTTAATCTTTATTGCGTAAACAGAGGGTTGACTAGAAGTATTGTATGCCATGTTATGTTTATCTTGAATAACTTAAGTTATCATGTGGATTCGTTTTAAACTTTCATACTTATACATATATTGAAAACTTGTATACTCGACTTTGCTTTTGTATTGAACTTTATTTTAAACATGTTACAGGTTGAGGATGACGATGCTATGAAAATGAAATAGCAATGATGCTTAGATACACATATAGACGCCTTAGGTTTTAATATGTTGTATCAATTTTGTTCTTGTTGTTATGTTATTGTCTTGTAATGTTGTTATTTTAACTTCCATGTAATGTTTGACAATTTGAATTATGAAATGAAAACGATTTTGATTTAAATATTGTCACCAATAGTGTTATGAAGTCTTTTGCAATCTCGTTTTCGTCCCACTCCGATGATTCCGCCATTGGTTGGGGTGTGACAAACTTGACTCCTCCTTTGGTCGGAGGAAATGGGCCAACAATGTCCATTCCCCACTTGTGGAATGGCCAAGCAGATCAGATGGGAACCAAGTCATGCTTTGGGCTTTTTGGCATTGGGGTGTGTATTTGACAGGCTTCACACTTTTTCAGTTGTTCAGTCGCATCTCGATGCATGGTGGGCCAAAAATATCCGAGGTTCATCAATTTTGAAACCACTGACTTGGGCCATAATGAGCTCCGCAAAATCCCTTATGAACTTGATCAGGTACTGGCTTTGCTCTGGGCCAACACACCGAAGCAACGGTGCAAGGTATCCCTTTTTGTAGAGGATATATCCTTGCAACACGTATTGTCTTGATTTGATCTGAAACTTTTCAGCTTCTACCTGATCACTTGGTAGCTCACCATTTATGAGGAATTTGACCAAAGGGGTCATCCAACTTGGGTCTTCTTCGGTAATAACATCTTGTACTTCGAGTTCCAGAATATATGATTTCTTCAACACTTCAACCAATACTTTTTTGGTGAGATGAGCAAAAGTAAGTGATGCAAGCTTTCTTAGTGCATCAGCTGTCTTGTTTTGCGAAGTTGGGGTTTGATGGTACATGATTCAAATGTACCTATAAGCTCCTTTTCTTTTTCACAATACTTCTTCATATTTGGCTCTTTAGCTATGTAGCTGTCATTTACTTGGTTTGAAACAAGTAAAGAGTCTGTGAAGACTTGAAGCCTTTTGACATCAATCTTTTTGGCAAGCTTGAGTCCTGCAATCAGTGCTTCATATTCGACTTCATTGTTGGTAGTCTGAAATTCAAGCCGAAGAGCATACGTGAATTCCAATTCATTAGGATTGATCAGGACTAACCCTGCTCCAGACCCTTTGAAGCTGGAAGCTCCATCGGTAAAAAGCTTCCAGGTATTAGGGTCAGAAGGTTCAGTGGAGGCTGTGTTAACTTCCGTTATTATTTCCTTGGGTATTTCCAAAATGAAGTCAGCCAAAATTTGGGCTTTTACAGCTTTTCTTGGAACGTAGGTGATGTTGTGTTCACCTATATCCACAGCCCATTTGGCTAAACATCTAGAGGTTTTAGGTTTTTCAAGCACATTCTTGGTTGGTTGGTCAGTGACCACTTGTATAGGATGTGCTTGAAAGTACCTTCAAAGCCTTCTGGCTGTTTTTACTAGTGCAAGAGCAAGTTTTTCCAACGGGGGATACTTGGTCTCTGCCAACTTTAAAGTTTTACTGAAGAAGTAAATAGGTACCTAAGCCTTTTTTTCTTTCGATGGTCAGGACTGCACTAATTGCTTCCTCAACAACTGATAGGTAGACAGAGATTAGTTCCCCAGTTTCAGGAGCGGCGATGTCTGGTAATGAAGCCTGGTGCTGCTTCCTTTGGTTAAAGGCTTCTTCCGCTTGCTCGGTCCACCTGAAGTCCTTCTTGTTTATGCACCCTTGAAGGGTTTTGAAAAAAGGAAGGGACTTTTCTACCATCTTGGAGGTAAAATGCTTCAAGGCTGCCAGCTTACCATTCAAGCTTTCGACCTCCTTCTTGCTTTGTGGGGATCTTGTATCCAGGAAAGCTTTAACCTTGTTGGGGTTGGCTTTTATGTTTTGCTTGCCTACAATGTGCCCCAAGAACTTTCCTTCTTCAAAACCAAATGAACACTTCACAGGATTGAGCTTCATGTTTATCTTCCTGAGGTTCCGGAATGTTTCTTGTGTATCATCAAGCATTTGACCCTCAGACTTGCTCTTGATTACCAAGTCATCCACATAAGCTTCCATATTTTTACCTATTTGTTCAGCAAATGCTTTGTCCACCAGCCGTTGATAGGTTGCCCCTGTATTCTTCAGGCCAAAAGGCATTTTTTTGATAACAAAAAACACCTTTGTCAGTATGGAAGGCCGTTTTTTCCTCATCCTCTTTCTTCATTGGAATTTGGTGGTAGCCTTTATAAGCATCGAGGAAGCATTTGAAAGGGTAGCCCGTGAGCGAGTCTACTTTTAGATCAATTTCGGGTAAAGGATAACAATCCTTTGGACAGGCTTTGTTCAAGTCTTTGAAATCGATGCACATTCTCCATGACTGTAACACCTCGAAAAATCACGTCCAATGAAGTATTGACACGTGTAATAAACCCTAATGAAGTCAAACGTTGAATTTAAGGGACTAATTTTTCGATGAATCGAAAACTTTGATTATGAAAGAACTGGAAGTATTATCATACCTAAAATGAGTTTCTAAATAACCTTTTACGGTTTTATATTCACAAATGAGCCACTTGATAATCAAGTGTAGCCGTTTATGTAATTAGTTGAAAGTTTGCGCAGAAAAGGGTTAAAAGCATCAACATGTTAATTCTTACCTCTGAGTGACCTTTTAACAAACCGAGAGCCTCATGATATTTGAATATACTCTCGAGATTGCCAATCATTGGCCACCCAAGGCTTTTATGCCCAAAAGTGAAGTTACGCGCAACTTTGTAAGTATAAGGGACTAAAAGTGTCAATATGTTTAATTATACCTCTGAATAACCTTTTATTGAGCCCGAAGAATTATGATGTTTATTAATACTTTCAAGAATGCCTAATATGAATTATATGAGGCTTCAATGCTATTAAATGATGAGTTACGCAAGTTTGCGCATTAGAAGGACCTAAAGCGTTAAACTGCTAAAGTATACCGATTCGTATGTTATCGGACCTTCCGGAATATGACCATGAGATAAACATACCCTATTTATCCTTAATATAGCTTAGATTTAGGCTTAGAGGTGTTTGGTGCGCAAAAATAAGCTTTTAAGTCATGCAGGGACTAAAAGTGTTAAAAAGCGCACAACTTTGCGTTTACGTGCATATCTTACATTCTGAATATCCCCGGACACCCAAAAATTTATGTAAGCACTAAAATATTTTATTTTAGTGTTTGGCTTGATAAAATTCCATTCGTCGTGTTGTTTGGAACGTTTTTCGCGTCCGTCCGTGTTTCGTAGTAATTAAACGAACAACGTGACCGTACGACCAAACGAACCGACATCCGGCATATTTTTTAGCATGTTTCATGTTCTCTATGCTTAGGCATCATTGTAGAGCCTTAAAAATGGTTTAACGGGCCTTAGAGGTGTCGGAAATGGCATTTGGAAGTGTAGGGACTAAAACTGTCAACTTTCGAAAAATTCTGTTGTGCTGGCTTGGTCCTTGCGCACCGTAAGGCTGGGACCCTTACGGTGCGCAAGCATGTCCCAGATGCAGAAACTCGGAAAAATTGCCTGTTCAGCCTTTCAAATGACATGTATTGCCCTTTTTCACTTCCATGCGCGACCCCTACTAATTTTAGGGCTTAGGGACATGTGTTAATGATCAGGGATCACTCCTAGCATGATTTGTCATCATCATAATGGATCAAGAACACTATAAATATCCCCATTGTTGCAAGACTTGATCACTCATTCATTCCTTCATCTTCTGATCATATCTGGAGCTCAAGACCTTCTTCTAAGTTTCCCTAATCGTGCATAGGACCTTGGTAAGTCTACTTAACCTTCCCTAATCAAGTTTTGCTTAGTAATTAGCTTAAAAGTCAAACCGTCGTAATTAATGGTTGACTTCGCGATTAATCATTAATGGTCCAGTGATTAATCGAATTGAAGGTAGTTATAAGTTGGTACTTATGTGGGTAATAAACCCTTAAAAGGGCACCCTCAGATTCCCACTCTAACTAGATCAAATGTCAGGTCAAAGTTGTTTAGAAAAGAGTAAATTGCCATTTTAGTCCCTGAGTTTTGTCCAAATTTGCCATTTTGATCCAAATAGTTTTTTTTTTGCATCTGGGTCCCTGACTTTTCACTTTATTGCCATTTTAGTCCCTGAGTTTTGTCCAAATTGCCATTTTAGTCCCTGAGTTTTGTCCAAATTTGCCATTTTGATCCAAACATTTTTAGTGGTTTGGATCAAAATGGCAATAAAAGTGAAAAGTCAGGGACCCAGATGCAAAAAAAAAAACTATTTGGATCAAAATGGCAAATTTGGACAAAACTCAGGGACTAAAATGGCAATTTACTCTTTAGAAAAAGTCAACAGAAGCTTAATTTGCAAATTAACATGTAATTAGCAATGTAGAAGACATGTAACCTATTTTATCACTCTAATAACTTGGTAATAAGTATAATAACTAGTCTAAGCTTGTTTGATCTGACAATTTTCTGTTTAGACCCGGTTCGGAACCGAAAGTCGCAAGACTTTGACTTTTGCTTTGACTTCAGTTCTGACCCGATTTAGATGGGTTTGGAAATTCCTTAGAGCTTCCTTAGGACCAGGTTACATGATAGTATAACCCTCTGTGGTTGGATCGTTGATTGTCCGATTCGTTTACTCGTTTCCGTTAAATGCCTAATGTTGACCAACATGCCATTTTGACCATAAAACGAGAATTTGGAATATGTGAAAGGACAATAATCTTTGGTACTGATTTATAAACATGTCCCTAAAATTTCACATCAATTGGAGGTCTAGATTAGGAGTTATGCTCATTAGCGTAATTATAACGCCTTTTAGTAATTAAACGGCGCAATTAGCATAAAGCCTATCTAAACCCAATTTTTGACACCAAACCTTTTACCCATTGATATAATATAATACTTTGAGATTTTTAAAGATTTTTAATTGTTTTTAAACTGATCATAACCTAAGGCTATCGCCTTGATTCGGTAAATACCGATTATACCCTTTTCAGTCATAAAATGAGTTCTACATAATATTTTGACACCAATCCAATTGCTAATTATTTTATATGATAAATAAAGTATTTTGAACTTTATAACCTGACCAGAAAACTCAGATTTCCTGTATAACCCAGAAATCTCTTAAAATGGCTTTTTAAGCGTATTAAACGCATAGTTTGGGTTTAAAACCATTTTTGCCACATAAGACCTATTACCAACTGATATGACCTATTCAAATAAGTTATTTTACTGATGTATTTGGACCCGAATCTCAGAACTTCATTTAATCTCTTTTATAATCTTTAAAATGACCAAAATACCCCTACGGGGCTTATTTTGAGATTAAACTCGTTTTGGGCATAATGGAAGATATCCTACTGATATCACAACATGTTTAAGGAATATTAACCTAGGAAACCTGTATAGGACCCATATGGTTACCCGTTACGCTTCTTACGCGTTCGGTTCGGTTTATGTAACTTGTTTGCATAAGTTAGCCGAAACGGGTCAAACCTTATCATTTTTATCTCAAAATCCAGAAGGTGTTTAGATTACCCATATTATACAAGTCTTCAAACTTGTCGGGTCTAAAACACATTCTATTCCGGTCTTCGCTTAATCGTGCGTTGGAACCGTATATTTCCTTAAAACTAATTGGTCTAAGTTAGGCTTAATTAAAGACCCGTTAGTATTCTAATTGGTTATTTATACCATCATTCCAGACTAGAGCCTTCCGGTAAATTGTACCTACGCTTACTTAAGTGAATACGGCTGAGTTATTAAATTCTTGCTATTTAAGACAGGAGCTAGCTCAGGTAAATACTTTTAACTTATTTTCCCTTATACGGGCTTGGGATACGGTATTATAAAAATACCGCTTGGTCGGGTGTAGAAACCTTTTAATAAGAGATGATTAAATTGCATAATCCCGTTTTAATCTGTATTGATTGATAACAAATAACATTAGGGGTTAATGACCGTGTCCTGGATATCCTTGGCTCATTTAAAAAGTGAATGGCCATAACTTAAGCACAAGGTGTAGGCATAACACCTCCTGTTGCGTATGTAAAAGATATACTCACTCGTAAGGTGTCTTCTTGTGAGTTATATTTATGGTGTGTCGATTAATCTTGACCAGCTTGTATTGTATAATCACCGGCCGTAAATGTTGGACAACCATGTAAATCGGATACAAGATTTTATTAATAAGATTTTCCCAAGTTATAAAAGATTAATTTTGCCTTGTGCATTTTAATCAAAGTGTTAAAATGTTTGTGCCTTGTGCATTCGAATCAATTTTCAAACTCTTTTCAAAATGAGTCAGTTAAATTGTATTTACCAGTGTAAACTGACATATTTTCCAAAAGGTTAAGTGGCAGGTACTATGCGTAATTGGCTGGGAGCTCAGGGCGTCAATAGGAAATCTTGCAAGTTCTATATGCCTAAAATCTGCTGAACAACGTTTCATTTTATTTTCGATCCGTATGTGGATCCTTTACTTTCCGTTGTAATACTGGATATTACTTTATATTCGGATTTTAATATATTTATCTTTTGCTTCCGCTGTGCATTTATATATTGTGTTGTTTGACTATGATGATATCAACTACGTCACGATACTCCCCTACCGGGCCCACCGGTCAAACGTGGAAATATCGGGGTGTGACAGGTTGGTATCAGAGCCAACATTGAGTGAATAAAACACTAGTCTTCGTGTTTAATCTCAATGACACAGTAGCACATTCCTTGACCTTCTAAGTCTAGACTTAACATTGGAATACTCTCAATCCTAATCTGGAAATTTTGCTTCCAATTTTTATATATTGGATACGTCGCCAAGCGAAGAAGCCGTAATAGGAGTTCTCCACACCCGGAGCCTTAAATTGCTGACCTTCGTACAACGGCTAGGTTGAAACGTGTAACCAAGGAGAAAGCATTCAGAAATAAAATGAAGAAGAAACTCCTTTTGCTGAAGATCGTTTCCTTAAAAGTCCTTATAACGATATTTATCTTTTAGTCCCTTCGAGGACAACTTTATTCCTTTCAAGTCCCGTTTAGGGCAACCTTGAACTTTTTAATTTTATAGTGGAATGACTAAATATTCATCCTAATCAGGAAATATGAAATAAATGAAAAATAACATTCCTTTTATAAGATCTACCATTATAATAAAATGGAAAAATCTAAAAAGGGACAAGACCTAGCCTTGTGTCATTATTAAGACCCGGCCAAGATGGCAGTTCCTCAATTTAGGTTCAGATCCTTATTAACATCCCGAGTTAGGATTGTTCTGCGTTAATTATTAAAAAGGAATCTTAAAGGTAAACCTAGCCTATATGACGAGGCCAAGATGGTAGGACCTATTCAAGAGATTCAAATCCTTGTTAACACCTAAGAACGTGTTGGTGCACTGAATGTCTGCTGACTACGTCTTATCGAGTCTTATGTCTAGATAGGTTAAATGAGAGAACAACAGTGATTGAGTTAGGGTTTAATCATGTTTTAAATGGCCTGACCGTTTGAACATGGCCTGATCGTTTGAAGATGGTCTAGTTTGAAGATGGTCTAGTTTGAAGAGGGTCTAGTTTGAAGAGGGTCTAGTTTGAGGAGTGTCCCGTTTGAAGAAGGCGGTGTCACCTTCAAACGGGAGGGCCACTACTATAAATAGGAGAGTGATATGTTCATTTCAAACGGACAAGGTCATAGTGTGAGAGACGAGGTGCTGCCAAAATTTCATCAGAAATCATTGTAAAGTCTCGGAAAAGCATTAATAGAAAGAAATTGAAAGGAAACAAGCTGTTGTAACTTTGTTTACTCTGATTCCGCCTTTGTAAACGAAGATGAACTGCCTTAACTGACTTTTAGGGTCACGACAACGATCCAACAAGTGGTATCAGAGCTCAGGACAAGGAGTTCATACCAAATTCAGCTTGATTCTACCGAATTTTCTAACTTCTACTCACTTTCTTTCATATTTTTATGATTCGGACATATTTCACGTTTAATATGGTCTAAAACGTTCACATAACAGGCGAAACACATAGATAACAAATCCTTGAAAGTTTTGAACCATAATTCGACTTAAAACTGATCGAAATCAACCTGACCGTTTGAAACTGTTCGCGAAATTCTGACGTCATCTAGTTTGAACTGAACCATCCCGTTTGAAACTGACTTCAAGTTTGAAACTGACTTCAAGTTTGAAACTGACTTCAAGTTTGAAACTGACTTCAAGTTTGAAAGTGGTCGTTTGAAAGTGGTTTTGTTTGAAACTTGATTATTGTTGTCTCAAACGAAATAACTCATTTCGTTTGAAAAAGATCATTTTGTTTGAGAAAAGTCATTTCCGTTTTGAACAATTCCACTTGAACAGATTTCGTTTGAATCTGTCATCTTTCAAATTCAAGAATATTTCTAAGTGTTTGTTGAATATTTCAGGTTATTCAAGAATTTCACATTATGGCTAATGTTGATCCTGATAGACGGTGGAAAATAGATTATGCGAGATGGGAAATTGAAAAATACAGAGAACCATTTAAAGAAGCCCAGAGAGCCAAAAGATGGAATGACGAATTAGAATGTTACATGGATCCACGGGGTAATCCAGTTGTTGACCCATCAAAGGTGGATTTTGAAGCTGTAACAAAATTGCTTCCAAGCCAGGCTACTTTCAACACAAGAAGGTTATCTGAAAAAGAATATTGGCCAGATTTGGTGAACAAAATCAAAGAAGTTTGCGAAGCGAGTCTACCAAAGGTGGTAGAAATGAAGAAGAGAAAAGAAGAAGAGGTGAAAAAGATGGTTGCAGATTTGAAAAAGAAAGCTTTAGAGGAAGTCAAAGCTGAAGCAGTAAAAACTAAGAAAGAGAAAGAAGCTGTCACTGAAAAACAACAGATTTTTGAGGAAGTAATTTCAAAGAAAGAAGAATCTGAAAAGCCTGTATCTGTGAAACCTGAACCAGTGATTAAGAAAGAGGTTGAAGAAGATACACCAGTCTTTGAGATTGTCAGAAGGAGAAGAAACAGGATGAAGATATTCAAACTTTGAAAGCTGAAAAGAAAGCTGATGATGAACAGATTTTGGAGTTGCGCTTGAACTGCGAAAAACTAAAATCTGAAAATGACAAACTTTTGAAGAATATTGAGAGTTTGTCATTAGAAAACGAAAATTTTAAAAAATTAGAAAAAAAATTTCAAAGTCAAATGAAGGTTTTAGAAGATGAAAAATCTGTTATTTTTAAAAATAATCTTGAAAAATAGATTGAGATAAATTCTCATCTTCATAAAATCATTCGGCTTGAAAATGAAGCTGAAATTGCTCTAAATAAAATTAATGAGCTTGAGATTAAATTGAAAGGTTTTGTGAATTCTACATCACATGTTTGTCCAAAACCGATCAATTCTGTTCCAATAAGTGACAATGTCACAAATTTTGACAAAGTCAAAATTGAAGATTGTGATGAAAGATCTGATGATGAAAAAGAAAAAGAAAAGAAAAGAAAAATATTTTTAGATTTACAAGAAAAATTTCAAAATACTGTTTTGCAATCTACTGAAATAGGTGAATGCTCAAAGCAAAAACCTGTTAAGAAGAGTGTAGAACAGAAACAAAAAGTTAAAAATTCGAAAAATTTTAAAAATGAAAATAAAAGCTCATCAGTTCAGTCATCCAATCATTATAAAAAATCACAAAAATTTGTAAATGAAAACTCACAAAATGTTGGTAATAAGTGGTGCAGGTTTGACCACAGTGCTCAAAAGACAAATCCAGCATTGAAGAGGAGAAATGATTATCACCAAGCCAAACAATGTTATGATATGAAGGTTTGGACTAACAGAAGTGGATGGTACGTTAACAGAGTGTGCTATACCTGTGGTGTTAGAGGACACATTGCTGTTAACTGCCAGAATTGGAATTTTGAAACACGAAGATGCTATAATTTCCATATCAGAGGACATATTGCCAGAGATTGCCCAAGGAGATCGATGGGAAGATCAAGGGTTGAATCTCAGAGAACGATAAAGAAACCAGTCAATGTCAAGCCCAAAGAACAGAAGGTTCTAGAACAGAAAGTGAAGCTTTCGCAGGGGCAAAAAGACAGACTGAGGAAAAAGAGGAAGAAGGCGAGAGAGTATTTGGAGAAGATTTTGTCTTCGGGTTCACCGGTTGGTTCGAATAAAAGTTCTGACGAATCGATTCACTCGACGGCAAAGTCAAGCAAATCGAATTCTTCAGATGCAAATCTGAGGACAAACAAGAAGAAAAAGAAAGTTATTGGCGATGAATCTGGCTCATCCAAGTCAGACAAGCCAAGTTCGGA
This sequence comes from Helianthus tuberosus, assembly GCA_030545235.1. Lineage (NCBI taxonomy): Eukaryota > Viridiplantae > Streptophyta > Magnoliopsida > Asterales > Asteraceae > Helianthus > Helianthus tuberosus. The sequence continues at coordinate 144,551,193 of CM060412.1, forward strand.
CAATGAATCTGATTTCACAAAATCAGATGAGCCACAAGTTGAGGTAAAAAAGGAAGAAACAGTTCCTTTAATGAATGATGAGAAATTTCCACCATTACGAGCTACAAACCTAAAATCAAAAGGTGTTGATGCTGAAAAAATGTTTAATAGCAATGTTAAACATATTTTTAGTAAGATGGCTGATGGTAAGGAAAAAGGAGTAAAAGAATTTTATGAAGAAAAGAGAAAAGCTCAAAATACACCCAAGGACAGTCAGGCTTGGGTGAAACTTTTCAAATAGAAAAATCTGACTAGCTGGAGCTTCCAGGTTGGTAAGTGTGAAGCAGGTATCGGCATCATTTTTGAGAAATTCACAGGATGGTAACTGTGATATTTCGTTTTACAAGTGGTTAATCAAGGACATTAAGTTGTACTTGATTTTCTACAAGTGATAGTGGTGTTTGACCTAATAATGTTAAATTTTCAAAATGGTTAAAAGAGATCAAGGTGATGTGATGACCCCGAACCTACAAGTGATGGGTAAACAAACTAATTTTTCCGGAAAAACCATTCTGATTAAAACAAACTTAAGTGTTTTGAAATCATTATGGGAAAATAGTTTGTTGTAAGGGGGAGTGTTGCTTGAATATGCCGAAACCCTCACGGCTGAACAAACATGATTAATTTCACAAGATTGAAAAACGGTTTTCAAACTGTCGAAAATCAATGGGTTGTAAATCATGGGGGTACATTAGATTTTCTGCAAATCAGAGCACTTTTAGCAGAAAATGGATGGCGAGACAAAGCTATCAGTATTGGTTGTCAAATTTTCTTTATATGTTTTTGCATTTTAGGGGGAGATATATTGTTGTCAGAAAATACAAAAACATTTGAAAATTTTGAAAAAGTCAAAAACATGATAAAATTCAAAAATTGAGTTTTTGCGTAAAAAGAGGAAATGATAGTACATTAGTAGACAGTTACAGTATGCTAAAGAAATGTAATGATTAAATAGTGTTAAACAGTCTCACTGATGATGTGCCGATAGGTTTTTACACATTTAGTAGGTTTGTTCGGGATATAAATCTAAATCTTTACTTACTTATTTCGTGGCGAACACTACTTGGATATATAGGTAACCCCTGAAATCTTGTTTGAAAGATTCCTTTTTCTGATATACTAGGTCTTTATACTCAGTGATATCTGGGGTATTATTCCGGGACTTCTGCTGAATGGAAGTTCTGACCTAGTCCTCGAATAATACTTTCCGCCAATGCTTGAAACATAGCATCACCCTCAGCATATATGATAAGACAATAAAATTGCTTAGCAATGCTGTTGTAAAAAAGATCCTCTAAAGGGGACACACCCAAAAGTTGAATCATGATCTCTTTGCTGAACGGTAGTTCTGACCTGAGCTCTCATGGTTCTTCATAATTTATTAACCCCTTACAGATATTATATGAGGTATACTCACCTGTAAGACTGAATATTAGGATCTGGATACGGGAGTATATTCAAGAGGTAGGACACATGTATAAGTTTAAGTCTCTAAAACACTTAATATGTATCCTGAACATATTGAAAATTGTGTGAAAATTTAAGTGGACCAGTATATCGACAATCTAAGTGAATTGTTTAATTCTTAATGTGTAACTAAGCTCAACGGTACTTGTGACTTGTCAAAAGCTGATATGATCCTCTGACGCATACTCAAACAAAAATAGTGTCTGTAAATATGTTTGTACATATTTTGTTATTGCTTTATATTTTCAGAAAATACAAAAAGATTTTTGATTCTGCTTTATTTTCGACAACCGATGTCTGAGTGCTGAGTTTCAAAATCTAAGCAAGCTGATTGTGTTTCTGAAAATAAAACAAGTTCATTAATTTGAAACTTGAAACCTTTTATAAAAAAAATCAAAAACAGTTTGTGATATCTCCAAGGTCATTAGTTTGGACTTGGATGATTAACTGTGGGGGATTTGGATGCTTATATTGTTATAGAGCTAGTTTTCGATCCGATTCGATGAAACTGCTAAATTCATGAGAAGTGATTTAGAGAAGATTAAATTGCCAGGTTACTATTCTTGGTAGTCTAAAATGTTGTTACTTATGAATGTATGAGTGATTACAGGTAAAAATCCAGACTACGATCCCAGAAGCTGAGTCTAAGGGGGAGTCTGAAGACAAGCTCAAAGCAAGGGAGAGTTTGTAAACCGAAGAGCAAGGTGACGATCCCTAAAGCATGGAAGCTTGACGAAAGGGGGAGCCTGAAGAAAGAGAGAGCCAGAGATAGATCCTGGTATAACATTTGAAGATAGAAGCTGATCAAAGAAGATAAAGATTGATAGGATGCTTGCATTGTTAGACAAATTTGGAAAGAGACAAAGACTAAAGACTCAAAGCCAAAGACTTCGTCAAGATCCAAGGGGGAGTCTGTTGGTGCACTGAATGTCTGCTGACTACGTCTTATCGAGTCTTATGTCTAGATAGGTTAAATGAGTGAACAACAGTGATTGAGTTAGGGTTTAATCATGTTTTAAATGGCCTGACCGTTTGAACATGGCCTGACCGTTTGAAGATGGTCTAGTTTGAAGATGGTCTAGTTTGAAGAGGGTCTAGTTTGAAGAGGGTCTAGTTTGAGGAGTGTCCCGTTTTAAGAAGGCTGTGTCACCTTCAAACGGGAGGGTCACTACTATAAATAGGAGAGTGATATGTTCATTTCAAACGGACAAGGTCATAGTGTGAGAGACGAGGTGCTGCCAAAATTTCATCAGAAATCATTGTAAAGTCTCGGAAAAGCATTAATAGAAAGAAATTGAAAGGAAACAAGCTGTTGTAACTTTGTTTACTCTGATTCCGCCTTTGTAAACGAAGATGAACTACCTTAACTGACTTTTAGGGTCACGACAACGATCCAACAGAACGTGTTAGCACTCTTGACATATGTGATTCGAGAAAATCACAACAGTCATTCTTATATTGGATTCTTCCAATTTTCTTATCTAGTCTATTGATTTAGAAATCATGGCTTATATCATCCTATAAGATGATCATATTATAAACATCCCTTAGAAGGGAAACGCCTACGGGCTATAGTTAATGTCCTCTGAGACTAAAGATAGTGGTAGCCTACAACTCCCAGTCAAGAAAAAGAAATGAACTTTGATTCACACCTAAATGCCTCGATCCCAAACGATCATGGCTTATAAATTAAACTTGTCCACGTGACTAGGCCTTTTGTGCTATTACTAACTTATAAATGCCTCGATCCCAAACGATCATGGCTTATAAATTCAAATATGTCCTCGTGACAAGGCCGTTGTGCCACTTTAATATCCTTAATGTCTTATATACTAGGATAAATTATAATGAAAATACTAATAAAATTAACAAATTAACCCATATGGTTTATATTACCATGGTTAATAAATCATCAAAAATGATAATTTCATAATAACCTTTGAGTAAATCGTTGTCAATATTTATGTAGCAATCAAGCTACATGGCTGGATCAGATGAAGTTAACTGCCACTTGAAGGTGAACAATGATACTACCAGGATTAATATAACTGGAGCGGAACTGCAGGCATTAATAGATGATGCTGTTACTCGCGCTCTTGACAGACAGTATAATGAATCATATGATACCCGCTCTAAGACTCTATCTGTGGCTCGTAGTAAGCCCCTTTCTAAATCACATGAGTCAAAGGAAGACGATATTCATAACTCGTCAAATCAGAGGAGTGTTCCGTCTAGACAGGTTGTGCTTAACGAAGAGCCACATGTTAAAACCTGTTCATATAAATATTTTGTCTCCTGCAAGCCGAGAGACTTTACAGGAGAGGAAGGGGCCATCGACTGCATGACATGGCTCGATGAGATGGACACTGTTGTTGACATCAGTGGTTATGCGGAGCAAGATGTTGTGAAATTTGTTTCACAATCATTCAAAGGAGAAGCGTTGGCATGGTGGAGATCATTGCTCCAAGGCACGGGAAAGGTCCTTCTCTACAACTTATCTTGGGATCAATTTGCTGCATTAGTCAAGGAAAACTATTGCCCTCAGCATGAGGTAGAAAGGATAGAATCAGACTTCTTGACTCTGGTCATGAAGAATTTGGATTGTCAGGCATATGTGACAAGTTTCAACACAATGTCCCGCCTAGTTCCTTATTTAGTCACCCCTGAACCTAAACGCATAGCGCGTTTCATTGGAGGCCTAGCACCAGAGATAAAGGGAAATGTTAAAGCATCTAGGCCTACCACATATAGGTCCGCGGTGGACTTATCCTTATCTCTCACTTTAGATGCTATCATGAATAAGTCTGTTAAAACTTCTGGCGAGGGAAAAAGGAAAGAAGACGAGGAAAACTCGCATCAATCTAACAAGAAGAAGAAGGGAAGCTCTGAGCACGAGAAAGATTTCGAGTTTAGGAAAAGCTCGAGTCAGTTCAATAACAAGCCCAAATGCAGTAACTGTAGAAAACAACATTCTGGAAAATGTACGATTGACCCAAGTGCTAAATTGTGTGGAATTTGCAAGACCAAGGTTCACAAAACTTTAGATTGCAAAGAATTGAAGAACGCGACATGTTACAATTGTAACGAGGAAGGGTACATCAAAACCAACTGCCCAAAACTTATAAGGAAGCCTAGAGAGGCCAAGGGAACAAATGCATGAGACTTCCAGAGGAACAACCAGGAGATGATGCAGAATGATGACGATATAGCAGGTACCTTCCTTTATCAAGAAGTTTATGCATAAATTTATTTGATGCTGGCACATATGATTCTATAATGAATGATAAATGTTGAGAACTGTTGTCTCCGCCTGATTGGGACTCCGGTCATTTAAATGCGAGATAGAAATTGGCCGATGATACTTTAGAGAATGCTCCAATAAACCTTAGATCGATGTTTTATATCTATTAGGAATCACTCTTTTCTGATATCCTTATGGCAAGCTTTCAAGCTATCCAAATTCATCAATATAATAAAGACAGATGTGACATTTTGATCCCCTGTCAAGAAGATGATGGATTAGGTCAAAACCTCAAATGCCATTGATGGTCTTTTGTGGCCTAGGCTAAGTATAATTGTTATATATTAAATAACATTCATTAAGAATGTTAGTACTATACTAGCCTGTATGGTCGATTGATGCCATGGTTAGTATATGTTAAGGCCATCAGGATGAAGAATAGCAGTTATTGGATTGCAACTAAGAAATTGTTTTATTGGTGTTAGGAACCAAAATCGAGTATAACAAACTCTCAAAGTCTTCCATAAGAACCCTATATATATTAAGTGTAAGGTAAAACTTACAGGTAGAAAATTCACAGGAACTATTTCTTCTATTCCTGTCAGGAATCTTAAATCATAAAGTCCTAATGTACCCTCTCTCCAGATAAAGTACATCATCATATGAAATAGATATCTCTTTAATCTCTATCGATTGTGAATACCAGATGGTACGATAAAAGCACCGTGTGAGGATTTGTGTATCTTAATATGTCTCATACATTGCTTCCATGCCTGATCAATATGGAGGTTTAATGCATGGAACCACAAAGATACCCCGATGGTCATATGGTACTAAAGTCAACTAATGGTATTCAAAGAAGATATCCAGGATGGAATTGTCCAAGTAAATGTTTCCGGTTAAGGAAACTCGTGGAATTGTAACATACAGGTGTCACTTATTTGACACAAGCAATGATGGATGAACGGAACCTGAGATTTGGAAATCTCTGTTGAGATTTGGAAATCTCTGTAGCCTCCTTGTATTTTGATTATCTCCTCCTAAGATTACACTGCTTACCTCCTGAGAGGCAAGTAGAGTTAAGATTTATATCCCATTTAGGACTGTATTATTATGAAATCTCCAAAACGGCTAGTACCATCATTGGAGGAATCAAAACCCTGATTAAGTAAGTTTAAAATAGAGGATTCATATAGCCTAACCCAATATTCTGAGAGTTTGATATTGTTAAATAAGGAAGACGGTTCATTTGCTTGTGCATTGATTACAGCAACCCTATTTAGGCAATAATTAAGAATCGCCATTAGCTGCCCAGGATCTTCGATCTGTTCGACTAGCTGTGAGGATTAGCTATTCCTTAAGATTAGTTTTAAGCAATGGTTGGGATAACCATCCCACCTCAAGATAAGCTTTTCTATAATAATTGATATGTAAGTATAAAGGCCGCTCCTTTGGAGACCTTGTATAGATGGAATGTTAAACATCTATTGTTAGATAGAGAATTGGTAAGTCCAATTATCGGGATCTGAAAGTTGCCTAGGAAACAACAAATAAGATCATACAAATCCATAATCGATTGTAAGTTGCCCGTATACGGCAGGAAATCAAGGATTTATGAAAATAGCAACCCTCCTAAGTTCTGGTTGAAAGATAAGGTTCAACAAAAGATAACACCCTAGAAGGGTGTGCCGAGTTGTAATTTTCAGGTTAGCTAAGCTCGGAATATATAAAGTCATTCGAAGGATTCGAATGTATCAAGACTAAATAGCTTACGAACTAAGACCTAATTTAGGAGCTTGGTGGAACGCGCAATGTGACCCACACTAATGATTTAGCGACGTGTCACCATTAAGTCGAAAAGCACTATCACATAATGATATGCAGATCTATGATAGTAAGAGCAACCTATGTCGATTGAGAATCGACAGGTTAAGGAGCTCCAAAAGAAAGTATGCACCTATTGTATATGTCAACTAGAATACCCTTGGAGGCCCAAATGTACTATGGAAGTTAAATCCATGATACGACAGAAAGTACTTCCTTTACTTTAAGCAAATCTAGAGGTCGAGATTTATTTTAAGGGGGGTGAGGATGTAACACCTCAAAAAATCACGTCCAATGAAGTATTGACACGTGTAATAAACCCTAATGAAGTCAAACGTTGAATTTAAGGGACTAATTTTTCGATGAATCGAAAAATTTGATTATGAAAGAACTGGAAGTATTATCATACCTAAAATGAGTTTCTAAATAACCTTTTACGGTTTTATATTCACAAATGAGCCACTTGATAATCAAGTGTAGCCGTTTATGTAATTAGTTGAAAGTTTGCGCAGAAAAGGGTTAAAAGGGTCAACATGTTAATTCTTACCTCTGAGTGACCTTTTAACAAACCGAGAGCCTCATGATATTTGATTATACTCTCGATATTGCCAATCATTGGCCACCCAAGGCTTTTATGCCCAAAAGTGAAGTTACGCGCAACTTTGTAAGTATAAGGGACTAAAAGTGTCAATATGTTTAATTATAACTCTGAATGACCTTTTATGGAGCCCGAAGCATTATGATGTTTATTAATACTTTCAAGAATGCCTAATATGAATTATATGAGGCTTCAATGCTATTAAATGATGAGTTACGCAAGTTTGCGCATTAGAAGGACCTAAAGCGTCAAACTGCTAAAGTATACCGATTCGTATGTTATCGGACCTTATGGAATATGACCATGAGATAAACATACCCTATTTATCCTTAATATAGCTTAGATTTAGGCTTAGAGGTGTTTGGTGCGCAAAAATAAGCTTTTAAGTCATGCAGGGACTAAAAGTGTTAAAAAGCGCACAAGTTTGCGTTTACGTGCATATCTTACATTCTGAATATCCCCGGACACCCAAAAATTTATGTAAGCACTAAAATATTTTATTTTAGTGTTTGGCTTGATAAAATTCCATTCGTCGTGTTGTTTGGATCGTTTTTCGCGTCCGTCCGTGTTTCGTCGTAATTAACCGAACAACGTGACCGTATAACCAAAGGAACAGACATCCGGCATATTTTTGAGCATGTTTCATGTTCTCTATGCTTAGGCATCATTGTAGAGCCTTAAAAATGGTTTAACGGGCCTTAGAGGTGTCGGAAATGGCATTTGGAAGTGCAGGGACTAAAACTGTCAACTTTCGAAAAAATCTATTGTGCTGGCTTGGTCCTTGCGCATCGTAAGGCTGGGACCCTTACGGTGCGCAAGCATGTCCCAGATGCAGAAACTCAGAAAAATTGCCTGTTCAGCCTTTCAAACGACATGTATTGCCCTTTTTCACTTCCATGCGCGACCCCTACTAATTTTAGGGCTTAGGGACATGTGTTAATGATCAGGGATCACTCCTAGCATGATTTGTCATCATCATAATGGATCAAGAACACTATAAATATCTCCTTTGTTGCAAGACTTGATCACTCATTCATTCCTTCACCTTCTGATCATTTCTGGAGCTTAAGACCTTCTTCTAAGTTTCCCTAATCGTGCATAGGACCTTGGTAAGTCTACTTAACCTTCCCTAATCAAGTTTTGCTTAGTAATTAGCTTAAAAGTCAAACCGTCGTAATTAACGGTTGACTTCGCGATTAATCATTAATGGTCCAGTGATTAATCGAATTGAAGGTAGTTATAAGTTGGTACTTATGTGGGTAATAAACCCTTAAAAGGGCACTCTCAGATTCCCACTCTAACTAGATCAAATGTCAGGTCAAAGTTGTTTAGAAAAAGTCAATAGAAGCTTAATTTGCAAATTAACATGTAATTAGCAATGTAGAAGACATGTAACCTATTTTATCACTCTAATAACTTGGTAATAAGTATTATAACTAGTCTAAGCTTGTTTGATCCGACAATTTTATGTTTAGACCCGGTTCGGAACCGAAAGTCGCAAGACTTTGACTTTTGCTTTGACTTCAGTTCTGACCCGATTTAGATGGGTTTGGAAATGCCTTAGAGCTTCCTTAGGACCAAGTTACATGATAGTATAACCCTCTGTGGTTGGATCGTTGATTGTCCGATTCGTTTACTCGTTTCCGTTAAATGCCTAATGTTGACCAATATGCCATTTTGACCATAAAATGAGAATTTGGAATATGTGAAAGGACAACAATCTTTGCTACTGATTTATAAACATGTCCCTAAAATTTCACATCAGTTGGAGGTCTAGATTAGGAGTTATGCTCATTAGCGTAATTATAACGCCTTTTAGTAATTAAACGGCGCAATTAGCATAAAGCCTATCTAAACCCAATTTTTGACACCAAACCTTTTACCCACTGATATAATATAATACTTTGAGATTTTTAAATATTTTTAATTGTTTTTAAACTGATCATAACCTAAGGCTATCGCCTTGATTCGGTAAATACCGATTATACCCTTTTCGGTCATAAAATGAGTTCTACATAATATTTTGACACCAATCCAATTGCTACTGATTTTATATGATAAATAAAGTATTTTGAACTTTATAACCTAACCAGAAAACTCAGATTTCCTGTATAACCCGGAAATCGCTTAAAATAGCTTTTTAAGCGTATTAAACGCATAGTTTGGGTTTAAAACCATTTTTGCCACATAAGACCTATTACCAACTGATATGACCTATTCAAATAAGTTATTTTACTGATGTATTCGGACCCAAATCTCAGAACTTCATTTAATCTCTTTTATAATCTTTAAAATGACCAAAATACCCCTACGGGGCTTATTTTGAGATTAAACTCGTTTTGGGCATAATGGAAGATATCCTACTGATATCACAACATGTTTAAGGTACATTAACTTAGGAAACCTTAATAGGACCCATATGGTTACCCGTTACGCTTCTTACGCGTTCGGTTCGGTTTATGTAACTTGTTTGCAAAAGTTAGCCGAAACGGGTCAAACCTTATCATTTTTATCTCAAAATCCAGAAGGTGTTTAGATTACCCATATTATACAAGTATTCAAACTTGTCGGGTCTAAAACACATTCTATTTCGGTCTTCGCTTAATCATGCGTTGGAACCGTATATTTCCTTAAAACTAACCGGTCTAAGTTAGGCTTAATTAAAGACCCGTTAGTATTCTAATTGGTTATTTATACCATCATTCCAGACTAGAGCCTTCCGGTAAATTGTACCTACGCTTACTTAAGTGAATACGACTGAGTTATTAAATTCTTGCTATTTAAGACAGGAGCTAGCTCAGGTAAATACTTTTAACTTATTTTCCCTTATACGGGCTTGGGATACGGTATTATAAAAATACCGCTTGGTCGGGTGTAGAAACCTTTTAATCAGAGATGATTAAATTGCATAATCCCTTTTTAATCTGTATTGATTGATAACAAATAACATTAGGGGTTAATGACCGTGTCCTGGATATCCTTGGCTCATTTAAAAAGTGAATGACCATAACTTAAGCACAAGGTGTAGGCATAACACCTCCTGTTGTGTATGTAAAAGATATACTCACTCGTAAGGTGTCTTCTTGTGAGTTATATTTATGGTGTGTCGATTATTCTTGACCGGCTTGTATTGTATAATCACCGGCCCTAAATGTTGGACAACCATGTAAATCGGATACAAGATTTTATTAATAAGATTTTCCCAAGTTATAAAAGATTAATTTTGCCTTGTGCATTTTAATCAAAGTGTTAAAATGTTTGTGCCTTGTGCATTCGAATCAATTTTCAAACTCTTTTCAAAATGAGTCAGTTAAATTGTATTTACCAGTGTAAACTGACGTATTTTCCAAAAGGTTAAGTGGCAGGTACTATGCGTAATTGGCTGGGAGCTCAGGGCATCAATAGGAAATCTTGCAAGTTCTAGATGCCTAAAGTTTGTTGAACAACGTTTCATTTTATTTTCGATCCGCCTGTGGATCCTTTACTTTCCGTTGTAATACTGGATATTACTTTATATTCGGATTTTAATATATTTATCTTTTGCTTCCGCTGTGCATTTATATATTGTGTTGTTTGACTATGATGATATCAACTACGTCACGATACTCCCCTACCGGGCCCACCGGTCAAACGTGGAAATATCGGGGTGTGACAATGACCCATCGGGCTTCTTGACCATTACGCAGTTGGCTATCCAAGAGTGATACTTAACCTCTTGGAGTATGCCAGCTTGTACCATCCCTTCAACCTCTTTGTATGCTGTTAGGCTTCGATCTGGGGCTAAGATCCTTTTCTGCTGAACGATAGGTTTCACATTTGGTGGGATCTTGAGCTCGTGTTTGGCAATGTCACGAAGGATGCCAGTCATGTCATCAGGGCACCATGCAAAGATGTCCATGTTGTGTGTCAGCAACTTCTCTAGGTACGAGAGAGTGTCTTTGGTGAGGTTGGTGTTTACCCTTATCCTTTGTTGGGGATACTTAGGGTTAATGGCCCAACCATGTTCTTCATCTTCATTTTTTCCTGAGTTTCCCCTTCAACCAGGAAGGCTTCCTGGGTAGGTTGAAGGGTTTTAATTCCTCTTTTGGTGGGAAACTTGACAACACCTTGGCCAACAGAAACAACCGTACTAAACTCGCTTTGCCCCGGCCTTCCTATGATAACGTCATAGCTAGAAGGCATGTTGATTACGATAAAGGTGAGTGGTTTGGTTCTCTCCATTTCACCTTCTTTGAAGCAAACATCTATTGTTAGCTGGACCAAAGGCTTGATAGGATGTCAACAATACCTTTAATAGATGACTCAGCTGGTTGAATCCTTGAACGCTCATCGTTGCTGAGTTGGTTAAAACACTTCTCGAACATTATCTCCGTTGCTGCCCCCGTATCGATGTAAGCTTTGCTTGTTTTCAGGGTTCTCACAATGGCTTCTACTACCAAAGGGTTTAAGTGAAGCCCTTTTTTTGGTGCTAAGAAGCACAAGCATTGAAGCTCCCAAGCCTCCAACCGTTGTCACTTGTTGGAGGTTTCTTCATCAACGTTCACCATGTTTACTTCTTTGCTTTTTCCATCACCCATTTTTTCTTTCACCCCTTTAACCAGATGGGCAAGTTCTCCAAATTTGACGGCTTTCTCAATTCTTTTCTTGAGTTGGAAACAGTCATTGTTGTGATGGTCTTTTTCTTCATGGAACTCACAAAACCGAGTAGAATTTTCATTCCTTTTGCTCTTGGGCAAGGGTCTAGGCAGTCGGAAGCTATGCTTAACCTCTTCAGTAGCAAGGATTTCCTGTGGAGTTTTGGTCAAGGCTGTGAAGTTCACAGCCTTCTCCCTGCTTGAAGGGTTCCTTCCTTCAGACCTTCGAGGGTCTGAGTTCCTGGAACGTTTATCGTAAGAACGGTAGTTGCTTCTTTTTATGTTGGGGCTGTTACTTCTCCAGCTAGGACCCCATTTCTTTGTTCCTTGATATCAACAGCTTCCTCCCACCGGATGTGAGCTTCAACTCTTTCAAGGGCACTTGTTGATGTCCCTGGTAAGATACTTGGAGGTGATTGCATTCATGAAGCCTGCAACCCTCATATTTTCGTCGGCTCCCACGTATGTCAACCCTTCTTTTTTGTACCTCTTAATGAAATCCCTGAGGCTTTGATCATCCCTTTGTTTGATTTGGAAGATCACAGTTGCATCTTTGACATACCTCCTTTGTTGTGAAAAATTAGCCAAGAAGCCTTTGCTTAGATCATCGAAGGTTCGAATGCTTCTGGCCAGTAGGTCATTGAACCAGATTCGAGCAGACCCTTCAAGGGTTTACATAAACATAAGGTAATACTTAGCATTGGACCACTTTTCGATTCTTGCAGCCCCGGTGAAGATTTGGAGGTGATCTTCTGGATCTTCCGTTCCATCATACGTTCTTATATGAGATGGCATTTTGATCCTGGTTTGGAAATCATAGTCAGCAATTTGTTGAGAAAAACAGGACAAACTGCTTGGCTTGTATGGTTTGGCCAGATCTTCTTCTGCTCTTGTGCCCGGGTTATTGCTAGCGTTCCCTTGGGTGGCTAGCACTTGGTTAATGAAATGTTGCCAAGGGAAGCTTGCCATCATTTGGGCCATCATTTGTGGCATGAGATTGAAGCCTTGAAGGCTTTCTGGTGCAGTGACATGGTTCATTCCCATAGGAGCACTCATGACAGCACTTCGTGATAAGGGAAGAACGGAAAAGGCTTGCACCCATGTGGCTGTCACAGGAGGTGGAAGGCTTGCAACGGGAGACTGTAGTAACTGATCCAAGGTTAGCTTGTGTCCCAATGGCGCACCGGTTGCCACTGGCTGAGAAGAAAATAAAGGAAAGGATGTTGGATCTGGCCTTGCAAACGTGTACGGACTTGGATTTGGAGAAGGATGGCTAGGACCAGCTTCATTTCTTGATACAACAGGCTGTGAGCTTGTAAAAGGAAGAACAGGTGGTCCATGTGACAATGAGGATTCTGGCTCATCATAATCCAGGCTGATTCTCACCCCCTTGTCTCTTTCTCTGTTCACGTATTGGTTAAAGAGAGATCTTAACTGTAAAAAATGTTTGCAACCCCCTCTGGTGTTAGGTCGATGCGTGTAGGAGTACCTGTTGCGCCGACATGAGGGGATGGAACCCCTGAACGGTATGGGGTTGGTGTATGAAAGAAAAGGAACTCGGGGTATGTGACTCCTGTTGGAGTGCTTCCTGGAGTTGAAAACGAGGTAGGCATAGCCGATGGAGTTTGGCTAGTGCTGGAGTAGAGGTACGTGGTACTTGGTTTACCTTTCCCGGGGATTCTCCTTAAGACATGATGATTTTTTCGAAGTCGGAGCTACACTACTAGTCTTCAACGATTAATTTAGTGGCGTAGCCCCAAGGTGGGCGCCAACTTGTTGCTACAACAAATATGAGACCAAGTATGGTGAAGAGGCTGGTTAGGCAAAAGGTTTCAAGAGTCTTGTTTTACCTAACGCAGGTTACGAGCCCCCCTACATATGCGATACGTAGAGTTGGATCACTTCTATTATCAATTGCTTGGAATTCAAGGCCGAGGATGTCTCAACCCAAATTCTATGCATGCAATGTGATAGTTGTATTGAATGTGAAGAATAGAATATGCAAAGTGATAGTTGTATTGAATGTGAAGAATAGAATATGCAAAGTGCATATCCTATAGAGAGAGTCAGAGATTTCGGAATGTTTTGTCAAATGACCAGGTGTGGTCATTTATAGAGAATGGTAATTCTTAAATGGGAAACCTTTGACTAAGTGATCCAAGTATGCAGAGAGGGGGTTGCCCGTTTTGGAGGGTTGAAGGCTTTAACCTGCGGATAAAAGAGTGTTTCTTTTCACATGTGTGCTTTTGCGGCTGAGTGAAGGAGTCACACGTAAAGTATGATGTGACACATCACTGTCCTATGCTTTTCGCTGTTCACCACAGTTGTCCTTTCTCCTGAACCCTTTAATCCTTCAACCCTTTAAGCTATATTTGCATTTATAGCCGATTTATTAAGCTTGAGCTACCCATGTGATCATTATATTAATCAAATTAAGAAAACTGCAAGTTGCATACACAAAACATTTACAAAGGCAAGAATAGTTGTTACGTGTAAAATTTGCTTTAGTTTTTGAGTTTTATATATAACCATTTTGTAATACATTTAAATAAAATAATTATTGTTCAGATTAATGTAAGATGACTCTTACATATATGACTAATTAGGGTTAGGGCTGTAAATGAACCGAACGAACAAGAACAAGGCATTGTTCGTGTTCGTTCGTTAAGGAAATAAATTTGTTCACGAACGGTTCATGAACACTTACCGAACGAGATTTTATGTTCGTGTTCGTCCATTAATGAAATGACCGTGTTCATGAACGGTTCACAAACACAAATGAACTTGGCAGACGCGACGAAGGATAAAGGTGGATGGCCCATAGAGTAGCACTGAATCTTGAATCCTTTATTGTGGAACAGAGGTCGATCGTATTGGTCGATGTAAATAATGAGAAAGGAAAGTGAAATGGTGCATAAACAATGTGAAATAGGGTTTCCTAGTTTGATTGTTAGGGTAATAAAATAAATAAAAGTTTAATAATATAAAAAGTATAGATAAAATATATGAAAGTACAAAAATATTTAATTAAAACACAAACATACGAACATAAACGAACACAAATGAATGAATGCTCACGAATACGTTCACGAACAATTTACTGAACGTTCACGAACACAGTTGAACAAACGAGACATCTGTTCATGTTCATTCATTTAACTAATGGAACAAAATCTCTTGTTCATGTTCATTCGTTTATTAAACGAACGAACATAAACGAACTTCCCGCCGAACGGTTCACGAACGGTTCGCTGAATGTTCGATTCGTTTACAGAAGATGCGTCACTTAGAATGTAAAGTTTTGCCCGTTGTTGTTTTAAAACATATAAATTTGCACAATGATAATTAGTTGAGTGACTTTTCGAATTTTATATGCACAACAAAAAAAAGTCTGTTCAATGCAAGCGTGTGAACGACGAGTTTAGACTAAATAAATGGGTTAAAAAATATTGCCGTTTGGTTGATTTGATAACTTCTTATTTGATGACCTATTTCAAAATATTATAACTTGAATGTTAAGTTCTGCCTTTTTTTTAATTCGCATTAAAAAACTAACGACCTTAAGCACTTGCATGTTTACTATTATTAATCAGAATTTGATTACGTTATGCTAATATAAATAAGTTAAAACGTCTTGTTTAGACAAGTGTTGAAAATAAAAACACACATCTATACTATTTATATATTTGTAAAACAATCAAGGCAAGTAAAGCATTTATACTTAAGCTTAATACTTATCATATCAAAGAATGTGGTTTAGAAAAGAAAAAAAAAAAAAAAAAAAGAGGATAAGGAAGAGGAGGGGGGCGGCGGAAAGGCTAAATCTTATACACAAAACCTATATTATTTATATATTTTTAACAAAATTATATAGTTTTGATTGAAGAAAGTTATAAGAATTATATAACTAATTTAAAGGTTAATTGAATTAGGATGTTCTTTTACTTATTAAGAACATATATAACATATTTTATTAGGTAAAATTAGGGCTGTAAACGAACCGAACGTTCAGCGAACAGTTCATGAATCGTTCGGGGGGAAGTTCGTTTATGTTCGTTCGTTTAATAAACGAACGAACATGAACAAGAAATTTCGTTCGATTAGTTAAATGAACGAACATGAACAGAGGTCTCGTTCGTTCGATTGTGTTCGTAAACGTTCGGTAAGGTGTTCGTGAACGTGTTTGTGAACATTCGTTGATTTGCGTTCGTTTATGTTCGTATGTTTGTGTTTTAATTGAAGATCTTTGTACTTTCTTATATTTTACTTGATTAGAACCCCGTGTATTACACGGGTTTACTAAATATAATTTTATATACTAAATAACAAAAAATAATATATCCTTAAAGAAACTCGTGTATTGTATGGATTTAACAAATGTAATTTATATACCAAATAATAAAAAAAAATTATATCTTTAAAACTCTTGTGTAATACATGGGTTAAATAAATGTAATTTTGTATAGTACATAATAAAGAAAGTTATTTTTTTTAAACCACATGTATTACACGGGTTGAATAAACCTAATTTTATGTATCAAATACGAAAAAATAAAGTTATATCGTAAAAAAATAATGATAATATATTAATACAAAGTTTTGTTTTCGTGATAATAAGAAAAAGTTATAGCATAAAAAAAACAAACGATTTCGTTACAGGGAAGCATTCTGTTCCAAATTCAAAGTAAGCTAAGATTTAATACTAATTTATTATTTTCTTAATTAATATTTTAATAAAAAATATAAGCATTTTGTGAATAACATGTGTCACACATGAATTGATAGATAGATATAGATTAATGATATTAACATGTTATTAAAATTTTATGCATATATGTCATTCAGTGGAGTTATCTATTTTCATGTTTCTATTTCTCTCATCTCCTTAATTATCTCCTACTTAACTATAAATACTTATTTTTATTAAATATTTTAATAAATGATAAAGACTAAATGATTATTTCAATCATCTTTTGACTTTTTAAACTCAAATATTTGTGAATGTTTTGAAGTGAATCTCTTACGTTTTTATGATGGATTTATTCACATTACCTAGTTTCATTTGCATCTATTTCACTAATTTTTTTTTTCACAATAATTACTTCAAAATGGTGATGGATAATATGAATTATATGGAAAATCACACGTGTAACATATGATTCATTATAGTTCAAAAAAAAAAAAAAAAACATATGATACACAATTGTTATACCCACTTAACTCTTTAGGCTGGTTTCCTACTTAATTATAAATACTTATATTATAACTAATATATTCATTATATATAGATATTAACAAATGATAAGACTATAACAAAAATCAAATTTAAATTCGGAGTGAATTTCAAGGATTGTCCTTTATCTTTATACCCATTTCAGGCGCTGTCTTTTATGTTCAAAATTGACGAGTTTTGTCATTTATGTTTTCATATCATACACGTTTTGTCCTTTAGGCCTAACCCAGTTAGTTTTTTCAGTTAAATCTGGTTATGTGCTTTGCATATGAGGGCATTTTTGTCAATTTAAATGTAAGTTAAACGACAGATTTACAGCTCAAAGCTTTTGCAACCTCTGAAATGACAAAAATGCATATTTTGATGGTGTCTTCAATCTATGTAAGTTTTTGTTTCTAATTTTTTCTTTATTTTGCAATTTGTAATCTGTAATCCTAATCATTCATCTCTTTAATGCTTAGGGTTTTTTCCCTCTTCTAATTGTTACAAAATATATATATAAAAACACACGATAATTGTTTTGATTAGTTGGCTTGAGGTGTCATTAATTGTATCATATGATTTGTTCTGGATATCAAGTGTTTATAAGTCTTCATTGGATGGTGATGCATAGTATACATTTTTTTTAATATTTTTTAGCTTTATTGATGTTGTGGAAAAACGTTATAATCTAGAGATTTATTAATATATTTGAAATCTTGAAATTTGAAAAATAAGATTTAAATAAATAGGATATATATTTATCAAATTAATTATCATATATTTATCAAAACAATTATCCTTATATTAATATTAATTAATAATATAATATTTTAAGCGGAAAATCTCATGAAGATTACTTCATAGAATGACATGTGTCCCTTATATGGTTTCTTTTATTATATAGTATAGATTTGTACTTTTTATATTATTAAACTTGTATTTATTTTATTTCCCTAACAATTAATCTAGGAAACCCACTTTCACCTTGTTTATGCATCATATCACTTTCATTTCTCATTATTTACATCCACGAATACGATCAAACTCCGTTCCACAATAAGGGATTCAAGTTCGAGTGCTACTCTCTGGGCCATCTATCTTTATCTTTCGTCGCGTTCGCCAAATTTATTTGTGTTCGTTTGTGTTCGTGAACCGTTCGCGAACACGCTCATTTCCTTAATGAACGAACACAAACATAAAATCTCGTTCGATAAGTGTTCATGAACCGTTCGTGAACACATTTATTTCTTTAACGAACGAACACGAACAAAGCCTTGTTCGTGTTCGTTCGGTTCGTTTACAGCCCTAGGTAAAATACATTGCAAAGATTATATTTTTTAAGTTTCACAAAACGAATTGAAAAAAAAAATAATAATCCTAACTTTGTAGTAAAACTTCTATAAACTAGTAGTAAAATCTTCTATCAACGAAAATGTGAACAGTACCTCCATTCAAGAAAACTAAATTTATACCGTAATTAAAGAAATGGTTATTGGATTTTATCACCCCAACTATCGGCCATTGGCCGTTGCCACCCGCAACTAACACTTTGACACCCAACACCCCCAACTTGACTTTTTGTTTGCACTGCCATCACTCAGTTAAATCTGCTCTAACTTAGTTAGTCTTTTGTCCGACGTGGCACCATTTCGCTGATGTGTACATGATTATGTGGTGATGATGTGTTATATCTCATTTTCTTGTCATTTTTCTTGCTTTCACTCCATATCTTGAAAACCCTAGATCATCTTTTTGATGCATCTGTTCAACAATTTCGAAAAAAAGATTCAATCTTTGAAGTGGGTTTAGGTTCTTGAATCATAAAGTTGGTTTCTTTATTTAAAAAAATAGTGAAGTGAAATTTCATGATTTTTGGGGATTTTCTTGATAACAGGCACGGCGACGACGGCGGTGGTTCCGGTGCCAGAATCGTCGCCGATATTCCCTATAACATGTTCTCCAAATCTATGTTCTCTTCCCCCGGTCTTTCACTTGTTCTGGTGAGGTTGGAAGAATGCCGGAAAGTTACGAGACCGGCGGTGGTGGCGGCGGTAGACGGAGATGTGAAGAGGAGCATGAGAATAAATCCGGTAGTGATAACATGGACGGTGGTGGCTCCGGTGACGATCCTGACGGTGATGAGGGAAAACCACCGAGAAAAGCAACAGTTGGAGCTTAGCAGAAGATTATGTTTAGAGACAAGATGGTCAAGTTTTGGTTCCAAAATCGTCGTACCCAGATGAAAGTAAGAAGAAAAAATGAATCTTTTTGATGTTTTTAATGATAATATTGTGAAAAGATTGAATTTTTATGTTGAAAATTTGGGTTTTGTTAGACATAATTAGAGCGGCATGAGAACTCGATTTTCCGGCAAGAAAACGACAAGCTAAAACTCATCCTGATGATAATCAACGGTTGACTGATTATGTAGGTAGAAAAAGATGATCTAGGGATGAATAGAAGAAATGGAAGAGATTAGGGTTTTTTGGGGTGTTTGTGTTATAAACGAGAGAATGGAAGTGAGAAATAACACATCATCAGCCACATCATCATGTACACATCAGCGAAATGGTGCCACGTCAGACAAAAGACTAACCAAGTTAGAGCAGATTTAACTGAGTGGTGCCAGAACAAACAAAAAGTCAAGTTGAGGGTGCCGGGTGTCAAAGTGTTAGTTGCGGGTGGCAATGGCCAAAGGCCGATAGTTGAGGGTGATAAAATCCAATAACGCTTAAAGAAATATAGCTAGCTAGTTTAGTTGTGATAATTATAGGTGAAATGAAAAGGTTTAAAAATTTGTTGAAACCAAAATGAAGTAATTATTAAGGGTAAATTACTTTTTAAGTTTCTGTTTATGGGTTTTAACTAGTTGAGTTCAAAAGCAAAAAAATTTAACGAACTGAGTCCCTATAAGCATTTTCTTTAACTATTTGAGTCCAAATTTCTAACTCTATCTACCAAGTTTGTTAACTACAAGGGTAATTTGGTCATTTACACACAAAGTACAAGTCTTATATGCACAAGAGTATAAGGAACAACTCTTTAATGCTTAAATATTTTAATATTATATATAAAATAAATTATATATATTGTTATACCCACACCTGCACAGACATTTGATACGTTATCGACGCTAAAAGAAGCCCAGTTTCTTCAGCCGCCATCGCATATCCTCAACTCCATAGCGCCTCCATCTGGTTCAGTTCGAATTCGGGATCAAATCCTTTCAATTGATGATGATGCTGGCCTTACAAAGTCTGCTCCAGGTGTGAATCAGACCTCTGTAATTGCCCCAACGTTAAACCATCAGGAGGATGGTGCTCATCCTATCGAGTCTTCTAAGCGTGATTTGGGATTCCCTGGTATGGAAAGTCAGAACCAAATAGACGATTATGAAGACCAGTCGGCTATAAAATCCCCTGGTTTGGAGATAAATCAGTGTCATATGTTGTTTCGTGGAATGATGTTAGATGGGCATGTACCAGATTATGAACCAGGCTTTATCTAGGGAAGGAGAACAGGGGATGCACCCTTTTAATTGGGTTTATCGACACCCTTGGTGTTAGATACAAGCCACACATCATCCAAAATTGTTCTCCTTAGCACACACCATCACCAACGATGCTACTCGCACTCTGATTTCCACCCAAGTCAGAAGTACAATATGTTGATTCAAGCAAATTGATTCCCAAAATTGAGGGTTCAGCAACCAATTGGGGGTAAATAGGGTTAGACGAGGGAGGATGGGGAATTGGTAGGCGTAATGGTGGTGGTGACGGTGGAGATACAGCGGTGGTGGGTGTTATGGTGGTGACGGTGTAGTGGTGATGGTGGTGACGGTGGCGGTGGTGGTGGTGGGTGTTGTGGAGGTGCAGCGGCGGTGGTGACGGTGTAGTGGTGGTGGTGACGGTGGAGGTGCAGTGGCGACGGTGGTGTTGATGGTGTGGCAACGGTGGTGTTGATGATGGATGTGTGGTGGTTGGATGGAGATGGTTTAGGTAGAGAGAGAGAGAAAGTTCTGGAGGTGTGGTGGTGGGATGGAGATGGTTTATGATCTAGAAATGATCTAGATAACATATATATATATATATATATATATATATATATATATATATATATATATATATAGGACAAGGATCCGTTAGGAACCACCCTTTATTGCCAGAACCGCGAGAACCAATGCGAACACAACCAAAAATACCTAAAAAACACACAAAATTTTTTCTTTTTTTAATATTTTTTATAAAAAAATCGCTACTTTTAGTAGCAAAAAAAAAAATTTTAAAATTTTTTTATTAAAAAAAAACTTTTTTTTGCTACTCAAAGTAGCAATTTTAACTTAAAAAATATTAAAAAAAAATTTGTGTGTTTTTTTTTATTTTTTTTTAGCATTTTAGCTTGGGGGTGGGTGGTGGGTTTAGGTTTTTGAGGGGTGGGGGAGGGGGGTTTAGTTTTTTTTTTTAGGTTTTTTGGGGGTTTTAGTTTTTAGCATTTAGCTTGGGGGGGGGGGGTTAGGTTTTTTTTTTAATAGGTTTTTTAGCTATTATAGGTTGTGTTCACATTGGTTCTCGCAATAAAGGTGGTTCTCGCATGAACCTTATCATATATATATATATATATATATATATATAGGGGGCCGCTAGAATGAGAACCACCACAAGTTATGAGAACCGCGAGAACCAAGTGCCACGGAGGGCCGTTGACCACGAATTTTTTTTTACACCTAGATCCGTATTCTTTAAGGCCGGGTGTAAATTTTGGGTTCAAACGGCGCGCCCGAGGGGGTAGTTTTTTACGCCAAAAGTTTGGGTTTTTTTAATTTTTCTTTTTTTTTAACCAAACTTTGGGCGTAAAAAACTACCCCCTCGGGCGCGCCGTTTGAACCCAAAATTTACACCCGGTCTTAAAATATACGGATCTAGGTGTAAAAAAAATTTCGTGGTCAACGGCCCTCCGTGGCACTTGGTTCTCGCAGTTCTCATAACTCTTGGTGGTTCTCATTCTTGCGGCTCCCTATATATATATATATATAGGGTGGGAGTTGGCTACAAAGTCCATTTTTCCTACAAAGTGTAAAAAGTCATAAAACACCACAATGTCAACCATAAAACACATTCAAACCCACAAATAACAAAGTGAAAATTACTAAAGCACCATATTTGTGGGTTTTGTGTTGTGTTTTGGATGTTAAGGCTTTGATTATCAAATGACTATCATTAGTGTGTTTTATGTTGATTATCATGTTGTGTTTTATATTCATAGTTCTACGATGGTATGTTTGAAGTTTTTATAGACTGTTAGGGTTTGGATATTGTGTTTTAGTGATCTTCACTTGGTTATTTGTGGGTTTTGAGTGTGTTTTATGACTGAAATTGTGGTGTTTTATGACTTTGTACACTTTGTAGGAAAAATAGACTTTGTAGCGGAACCCCACCCTATATATATATATATATATATATATACGGAGAGGATCATGAGAAAACTAGATATAAATGAGAAAACTAGAAAACTAACTAAAAACCACTAAAAAGGGGGAAGACTTTTAATAAAGGAGGGGGGGGGGACTTTTAATGAAGGAGGGGTAAAATTGGAAAAAAAAATATATATAACTTTTCAAACATTTCCCATTTCTCCATACGTTATCATTTTAAAACAAAAATGGCACCATAAGATCACAAATTTTTGTATCTTTCATTCAAGTATATTCGAGCATATTTTTTATGATATAAAAAAAGATTTATGGTGTGGTCTTGTTTTCAATACTATTATTATAGTAGTGCACATGTGCAATATAACATGTACTACAATTGCATTACATGCTTAAAATTAGCCTTTTTAGTCTAGTTTAGCTTTTAGGGTTAGTTTTTTTGGAGGTTTAGGATTAGGATTAGGTTTTTGGGTGTGGGGGGAGGGGGTTTAGGTTTTTGGGGGGTGGGGGTCGGGGGGTTTAGGTTTTTTCGGGTTTATGTTTAGGGTTTAGTTTTAGGTTTTCGGGAGGGTGGGGGGTGGGGGGGGGGGGGGTTAGGCTTTTGGTGGGAGGGTGAATTTAGATTTTTGGGGGGTGGGGGGTTTAGGTTTTTTTTGGGGGGGGGGGGGGTGGGTTAAGTGGTTTAAGCTTTATGTATTAGTGCACATGTGCAGTACAACCAAAAAAAAAAATTTTTTTTTTGAAATTTTTTTTCCATACATAAAAAGTAGCGATTTTTCTATAAAAAATTGTAAAAAAAAAAAAAAAAATTTTGGTATGTTTTTAGGGTTTTTTTAGGCTTTTTTGGTTAGTTTTTTTGTTTTCTCATTTAAACTAGTTTTCTCATGATCCATCCCCTATATATATATATATATATTTAAACTTACAGAGAATGATGATATGCACAACGGATGATGATGGATGAGAGTATGCACAGCGGAGTAGAAAGTTGCAGAAGAAAAGAGTTTTTTTTTTTTTTTTTTTTTATGTGTGTGTTGGAATATAATATGAAGAACTGGAGAAAATTTGGGATGTTAAGGGAGTTGAGCTAAAAAGATGTGGAGAGAGTTTTGTGTGCCATTGAAGTAATAATATTATTGCTGGTAATGGTTGTTCGTACTTACAACGATTTACAAATGCCTCTATATATAGGCATATAAGGAAAGAATCAAAACACAAAAGTCAAAAAGCCTAATCTAAAAAGAAAAGTAGACGAATAATTACAAAGATAAATTCCAAAATAAGTGTTGAAAATTATTGCCCTCTGTCGACCACTTTTTGTATATAATTGAACTTGTAAAACGTCATGGCTTACGTCATGATTTTTGTCTTCTGTCTTCTGTCTTCTGTCTTCTGTCGTCATTTCTTACGTCATCTTCTAGAAGTCTCTGTGTGTGCTGTCTATCGACTGTGGACTCGAACAGTCTTCGTGTTCACAATCTTCGTCTTCTAGGTTGATGATGTGCTGTAGCTGCAAAGTGTCTCCTTCCCCTGCAAAGGGTAGAAGCATTCGCCAATTTGTTTTTGTATAGACTTGTATGTAGTGTCCTTCGCCTACTAATTGATAGTTTCTCCATGGAAAATAGTCAGGAAGTTCTGGAGTTTCCTGATGTTTTTTAATAAACTGTGTAAAACTATCTGAGATCTCTTTTGTTGCATGATCTGTATGACTCAACCAAGGTAAAGTTGCAAACTCTATATTGGTTTTTGTCATTGCTGTTTGTAGGTACTTGTTTGTATTTTTATGTTCAATGAAAATTCTTTTTCTAGCAGGTCTGTATGTATATGCATCTGTGTGAGGAAATGAGGAAAATATTTTGCAAACAATAATCGATGTTGTCGATCTTATTGCAATATTTCCTGCTACTAGAATAATCTTTTCTCCAAGCTGATTGAGGAGATCTTCCGTTTTTCTGTTTAACTTGATTTCCAAATAATCAATCATACCATGATGATAAAATTGAATTATTTGTTCATCTGTCAATTTTGTAGGATGGTGTACTTGAAGCAACAGAAGACCAATTCCATCTCCTGATTCATTTGTTCTTTCCACCACTGTGAATCCTTGTTGTTCACTGTCAAATCTAAATGCCATGTCTACCAGCTGTTGTTGCAAATTATACAGAATTAGAGGAAATTCTGCACATACTTTCTGTGAAACAAGATTCTCGAATTCTGGGAATCTTTCTGTAACTGGTCTTAGACAAGGCCACCAAGGTGTATCAAGAATCCTTGTCCTAAAACACTCAAAAGTCCTGTGTACATCTGTTTTTTCTTTATTTTCTTTTTCTCGAGCCTCTGTAATAACCGTGTATTTTTTGCTTCGAACAAACTCATTTTTTGTTTTAACAGGCTATTTTCAATTTTCAATTGTATATCTTGTGCATTTTTTGTTTTTTCTTCGAGCTGTGTTTTTAATGTAGAAATAATTTCTTGTTGAGCTTTTATATAATGTTCTGGATTTGTTTTAGCCATGTCAGAAAAGCTTTTGACCTCTTCAGGTTCTATGTAAAAATTTTGTAGACCAAAATTGTCTCTTGCTGCTTTAAGGGCTTCAGCAAAGCTTGTATAACCCTTCCAAAATGATCCTCCTGTACAAGTTATGTGTTGTGTAACTGTTTCCCATTTGTTAAAAATACCAATCTTTGTACCCCTAAATATTACATAATGTGTAAAATTTGGTTTTATTTTAAACTGTTTTTCAGGTGTTTTTGAACTTTGTTCCTGAAAGTAAATGCTTAGAGCATTTAAAGCCTGTACTTTAAACGTTGAAGCTTGTGGCATGGTTTGAATATGCCATAAGTTGTCTAATGAACATTGCTGTTTATCTGTGAGTTTCATTCCCATAATAGGACGAAACTTTTTATCAACTTCATTGCATATCTGTAAAGCATATGTTCCAAATTCAATCACCGGTTTGGGTGAGAAATTTGTATACAAAGGTCGCTTGCCAGCTGCCTTTGATTGTTGTTGTGTATAGAACTGTCCCATCATTATCTGTGGTAATGAGGTGTGAGGAGAACTGTATATCCTTTCTGTTGACTGTAAATATGACTGTTGAATTTTTTCTTCATCTGAGGAATAATTCTCCTGCTTTTGCTTTGGATGTATAAGCTTTAATTTCTCCTTATCTTTTTTCCTGTCCATCTGAAACAAACCATTTATTTATATTTCGAGACAACATATCCGCTATCCCATTATTTTTTCCTTTAATATGTTCAAAGTTTATAAAATACCCATTTCCTTGTATAATGTTTTGTAAGTTAACCCATCTAGTTCTATTTACTTTTTTACTTTGGTCATTTTTTACGAACTTAACTATTGCTTCACAGTCAGTTCTTACTGTAAACTCTTTATTAAGAAAGATTTTAAATTTTTCTAATGCATAAATTAATGCCTGTATTTCAAAATCAATTGTAGTCCAATTTGTTTTGTTTTGAAAATTACCGCTTGCATAAGAGCAAATTTTCTCTTCTTCCTTGAGACTGTATTTGTTTGGTTTACATAGAAGGACTGCTCCCCATCCTTCTTTGCATCCATCTGTTTCAATAATTATATAATCTGTAACTAATGGTAACTCTAATGGTTTAATATTTTTTACTGCTTTTTTAATTTTTAACCAGTTTAATGTCTTCTTGATTAAAGTACCTTTGACCATTTTTAGTAGTTTTACCATACAAAGGTCCAACCAATTTTGACAAATTTGGAATAAATTTTCTAGCATAATTTACTAAACCCAAAAAGGCTTGTATTTGTTTTAAGTTTTTAAATTTTTCTGGAAACTTTAGAATTTTTGTAGAAATATGTGGTTGTAATTCTATTTTTCCATTTCCAATTTCTAATCCTAAGAAAGAAAATTTTCTTTTAAAAAGTTCCATTTTTCTTTTTGAAACAACTATACCATTTTTCTTTATTTCTTCAAAAACATGTTGTAGATGTTTTTCATGTTCCTGCACTGTATTACTTGCAACTAAAATGTCATCAATTTATACCAAGCAAAAATCAAATTTTAAAAATATACTATCCATAAATCTTTGAAAAATTGAAGGTGCATTTTTTAGTCCAAAACTAAGGACATTCCATTCATATTGCCCTTCAGAACATGTAAAAGATGTCCATGGTTTAAAACTTTCTTCTAATTTTAACTGGTTATATCCTGATTTTAGATCAAATTTTGAAAATACTTTTTTGTTTTGTATAAGATTTAGCAAACTATCTTTATTAGGAATATTGTACCCATCATCTATTGTATTATCATTTAATCTTTTATAATTCTGAACTATCCTAGCTTTTCCTCTTTTTATCTCACTGTGATTTCTTACTAAGAAAACTGTAGATCTATTAGGACTTTCTGATTTTCTAATTAATCCTAGATTTACCATTTCAGGGATTTGTTTTTTGAATTCTTCTTTGTCTAATGGGCTGTATTCTATATTAGCTGTTCTAATTACTATGTCTGGATTTTTTAATTTGAATTTACAAACATATCTTACCTTTGATTTTGTTATATCTTCTCCAATATACCCCATTTTTTTCCAAATTCATTTTCTATAAACTTTTTTCTATTCTGTGTTTTTAAGAAATCTAAAATTCCTTGTAATTGTTACTGCACCATTTAATCCTAATATAAAATTTAATCCTATTACAAAATCCTTTGATTTTATATTTGGTGGATTGATATTTATTTGTGGCATTTCATATTTTATACTATAATTATTTGCAAAGTCTAAGAATTGTATTCCTACTGGTTCTAAACAATGTGTAATAGGTATTAATCTATCTTCTACTGTTCTTGTACTTAATTCATATGTTAGTTTTTTATGGTATTAGAGACACTTTTCAGCTACAGCACATCATCAACCTAGAAGACGAAGATTGTGAACACGAAGACTGTTCGAGTCCACAGTCGATAGACAACACACAGAGAGACTTCTAGAAGATGTCGTAAGAAATGACGACAGAAGACAGAAGACAAAAATCATGACGTAAGCCATGACGTTTTACAAGTTCAATTATATACAAAAGTGGTCGACAGAGGGCAATAATTTTCAACACTTATTTTGGAATTTAGCTTTATAATTATTCATCTACTTTTCTTTTTAGATTAGTATTTTTGACTTTTGTGTTTTGATTCTTTCCTTATATGCCTCTATATAGAGGCATTTGTAAATCGTTGTAAGTACGAACAACCATTACCAGCAATAATATTATTACTTCAATGGCACACTAAACTCTCTCCACATCTCTTTAGCTCAACTCTCTTAACATCCCAAATTTTCTCCAGTTCTTCATATTATATTCCAACACACACATAAAAAAAAGCCTCTTTTCTTCTGCAACTTTCTACTCCGCTGTGCATACTCTCATCCATCATCATCCGCTGTGCATATCATCATTCTCATATATGTATGTATGTATGGGGTTGAGTTATAATACAAAGTTTTTAAAAATAAGAAGGGTAAGAAGCCACCAGAGAGTGACAAGTGTCCTAGGAGGAATTAAATGGAAAAGGGTAATTTTGTCTACAAGAGGAAAGAGAATATGCACATGCAAGTCATATGTTATTTCCCTTCCAATTTTTAAACGTCCGTAACTTTTTTATACATCATTTGTTTTTAAAAAAAACTATACCATAAAATCGAGCGTTTTTTTATCTTTAATATGAGTACCATATTGTTATATTTTTCAAAAAAAATTCAAAAACCCAGTTGCATATTACACAATGGACATGATGTAAAACACAATGTAAAGTAGATCAAAAACACAATCAATAACAACAGATAAAGACACAATGGACAACATACTAAAACATAATGACCATAACGTATAACACAATGGCGATAACATATAACACAATAAGTATCAGACTAAATAAAAACACAATTGATGACAACAGATAAAAGACACAATTAATTACAACAGATAAAAGACACAATGGAGAGCAGATGAAGACACAATGGAAAACAAACTAAAAACACAATACACAACAAACTAAAACACAATGAAAAAAGATAATGAAAAAAATTGAACAAATTATTAAAACACAATGAATAACATATTAAAACACAATGAATAACATATTAAACACAATGACCTGAACTAATAACACAATTTATTGAAAACCCAGATATAACACCATCTTCATTGTGTCATATATTGTGTTATAGGTTCTTATAAAAACGCAATTGATAGAACCCAAATTAACATTGTGTTATAGGTTTTGATAATAACACAATGTAAAGTAGATCAAAAACACAATCAATGACAACAGATAAAGACACAATAGACAACATACTAAAACACAATGAGCATAACGTATAACACAATGGCGATAACATATAACACAATAAGTATCAGACTAAATAAAAACACAATTGATAACAACAGATAAAAGACACAATTAATGACAGCAGATAAAAGACACAATGGAGAGCAGATGAAGACACAATGAAAAACAAACTAAAAACACAATACACAACAAACTAAAACACAATGAACAAAGATAATGAAAAAAATTGAACAAATTATTAAAACACAATGGACAACATATTAAAACACAATGAATAACATATTAAACACAATGACCTGAACTAATAACACAATTTATAGAAAACCCAGATATAACACCATCTTCATTGTGTCATATATTGTGTTATAGGTTCTTATAAAAACACAATGGATAGCACCCAAATTAACATTGTGTTATAGGTTTTGATAATAACACAATGTATAGAAACTCTACTGACCAAAACCTAGTTAAAAGACACAATGACCTGAACCTTTAACACAATGCAATAAAAAAAAACCCAGTAAAAATGAAATTTTTAATTTTATTTTTATATGATAATATGGTACTCATATTAAAGATAAAAAAACACTCGTTATTATGGTGAATTTAAAAAAAAATGTCGTATGAAAAAGTTATGGACGTTTTAAATCGATGGGGGAATTGGCATGTGCCTTGCATGTGGAGAGAGAAAATCCATAAATATAGGATTCCCTTTATGCCCTTCTATTATCTTCTTTTCCCTACAATTAATCTCAACCCTCCAAATCTAAGATCAATGGACTAGAATTCTTCTTACCCTTCTTATTTATTTTATCCTTTGTATTTGATCCTAACCCTGTATGTATGTATGTATGTTTAATAATAAAATGGTTTTTTTAATTAAAAGTGTAATTTGGTCATTTAACAAAAGTTAACAGAATAATTTTAACAGTTTTAGAAATTTGGACTCAAATGGTTAAAGAAAATGCTTATAGGGACTCAGGTCGTTAAACTTTTTGCTTTTGGACTCAACTAGTTAAAACACATAAAACATAGAGACTCAAAAAGTAATTTACCCAATTATTAATTAAGCCTAACAAAATGAAACATAGAATATGGCAAAGACTAACAATACAAAAACCTATACGAGCAACATAATATAAGCAAGCAACAAGGAAATGAGTGACGGATCTATGCTTTGGTCATTGGTTGCCCGGGATACCCCTCAAGTCTCTTGGCTAAGTGTAATTTTTCTTCTTTTTTTCTCCATTTTAGGTTTTTTTTACTTGTTTTTGGGTTTTTTTTTCTTTTAAGTTCATTTATGTAACAACTATGTAAAAAGTTAGGTTCTCATATTTTTGTCATATTATTATATACTACCTCCGTCCCACAAAAAGTGTCCTCCTTTGAATTTTCAAAGTCTTTGTTTATAAACTTTGACATTAACTAATTTTGTTTGTGTTAGATAATACTTGATGAAAGTTATATGATTTGAGTGTGTTTTACAAGTGTTTTTATTGGGTTAATTTTCATCACGTTTTATATAACACAAAAAATATATAATTAAAGTCAAAGTTTATAAATAAAGACTTTGAAAATTCAAAATAAGACACGTTTAGTGAGACGGAGGGAGTACCTGCTAATTTAATGGTTATTACTTTATTTATTTTTCACTTTGTAATTTTTTTTTAATTGGTTTGAACACTTATTTGATTATCTAAATTAGCCAAAATAAAATTCTAATTTTTTTAAATGTGTTCTTTTACCACAAGATCTTATCAAATCAAAATATTCCTCTTAACCGACTATAGTCACAAAAAGAAAAATAATTCAAAATGTCAAACCCCCAAATTCCACATGCGGAGTATCACCGCAGGAGGCGTGACTGACCAGGATCCAGCCACCAATCATATTGAACGATATAAATTAAGTAAATAAAAGTCCAAATAAAACAATATAATTGGTGTCAAAGCATTGCAACAAAGTTTAAGTCTTCAGCGGAAGCATAAAGTTCAAATCCCAAAACATAGATTAAAAGTTCATAAGTTTAACATGGAACTCGACAGTCCATGTCCCACAACGACCTCGTCCTCCTGTGCAAGGTCCATCTAAACACCTAACGACCCGCAAGGCATATAGTAACGAATCAACAACAAAGTTGAGCGAGTTCACAGTTAGGTGTTCTTTTAAGTTGTTTCAAAAACAATAGTTTCTTTTAGCTGGCTTACATGCCGTGGGGGTTACCCCATAGTTTAAAACATAGTTATTCCTTTCCTTTTACTCTGGCTCCCAGCCGTGGGGGCTACCCCATGAATATCTCACTAGACCCGTTACCATATCGACTACTGACTGAAGTAAGTTGGGTGTCCTAAGTCAATGTCTATCATCATTGACGCGCCCAGATCCATTAGTCCATGCCCGTCCTCTGCGGCACGGTGTGAGGCTTGTCAAACCTAATAGCGCTATTTAACTAATGACCCGTTCGCCATTGGCCCTGCGATTAAGTCGATATAAAAATGAGGTACTTAATGATAGAGTTTTGTCTAGTGTCAGTGTTGTCACCCTTCAGTTAAGAGGGTGGAGGTACGTGTCCCATACAAGAAGATCACGCAGGTTCCAATGTTGTCACCCTTCAATTAAGAGGGTGGAGGTACGTATTTTACCCAAGAAGAATGCGCAGGTTTCCTTTCAATCAATTACCCATTCCCAACCACCGGGAATCCCATACCTTGTAGAAACTGTGAACTCACCTTAGGTTAGCTCGGCAGATAAACAAAAGGTCAATCGAGCTATTTGTGGTTAACCACGTCCTAACATGGTTACCATACAAGTCAGGTCTAGGTTCATGTAGTGCACGTAAGTTTACACATACGCTAACAAGTTAAGAACACATAACGATCATGGCAAACACGTAGAACACGTTAACAGTGGCAGTCAAGTACACATAAGGCCCAAACTTGTGTGATTCAGATGATTAAGCCCAAAGGATGACCTGCCCAACCTGTTGTGCGATCAGCACAAACTTGTGCGATCCGCAACGGGTTGTGCGATCCAAACATGCCCCGACCCATTAACATGCAACCCAACATCTTGTGCGGCCCAACAAACGTTAACAGTTTATTATCTTGTGCGGCCCAACATGTTGTGCGATCAGCACTATCTTGTGCGATCCACAACCTGTTGTGAGCTTATGCTTAAAAGAGTTGTACAGTGTGCTTAAATAGTTGTACCCTATAACTTGTGCTACTTGCCTTGTGCGATCAGTTACAAAATCCCGTAATTTTGGAAAATCGGTTATATCATTTATTTTACCAAATCAATACTAACAGTTTCAAATCATGCCTTTATTCGATCAAATTAAACATTCATCATTGAATCCATATGAACCCTAAACAATAATCTATTCATAACAAATCATAACTTTCAATTTCATTAATCAAATCAGTGATCTTGAACACTAACATGTAACCCTAATCATCATAGGAATCATGACTAACAATCTTATTATAGGATCATTACACAGTCATCGTTTAAATCATCAAACCGGTTCATATGAACATCATCACTTAAACCCTAATTCTAAACCAACACTAATCTCATGATCATCATGTGGGTTTGGTTCAATCATGTAGAAACATCAACCAAATATACATCACTTATTCATTTGTTCATACTTTATCACCACATCAAGAATCAATCATCATACATATGAACAACACTAGCTATCACATATAATCATAGCAACAATAATATCATCTATCAAATAAATAATCCTGAGACACTAACCGTGATGATTGAACGAGTTGGTTAGATCGATGGGAAGAGCTTCGAGTGGGGCTGCCGTCGGTCTTCGAAGGAGAGAAAGAGAGGGTAGGGTTTTGTGTGTGTTGAGTATTCTGTAAATTATGAGAAGAATACACACTCCCCATAGAGTTATGCGTATAAGAAAGTGGGCCGAACCCCTTCATGGGCTGCCCTTTGATCTCGAGTACAAGGAGTGTGGGCCGAGTATGGTGTGACAAAAGATAAAGCGTAGGCCCATAAGCTTGTGCGATCGGACATGTTTTGTGCGACTAGTCATACATATACACATTACACTTCTTAACACATAACATAGTAAAACATAACATTCCATTGAAAACACATATCAACCAATCACATAATGTTCATACAAGTTACATCAAGCACAAAGATAGGTTTTGAAATACGAGTTGTCACATCATCCCCAAGTTGAAAGAAATTTCGTCCAGAAATTTAACACGTAGTCACTGAGGAAGCTAGTTAGGTTGCGTGGTTTCCTGGTTTTCCTGGGAAGCTTGTGTGATCGGACATGTTTTGTGCGACTAGTCATACATATACACATTACACTTCTTAACACATAACATAATAAAACATAACATTCCATTGAAAATACATATCAACCAATCACATAATGTTCATACAAGTTACATCAAGCACAAAGATAGGTTCTGAAATACGACTTGTCACATCATCCCCAAGTTGAAAGAAATTTCGTCCCGAAATTTAGCACGTAGTCACTGAGGAAGCTAGTTAGGTTGCGTGGTTTCCTGGTTTTCCTGGGGTGTCACATCATCCCCCCCGTTGATTTGGAATTTCATCCCGAAATTCCGCAGTAGCTTCAGCCTCAGTAGTGGTCTCACATTTCTCGAACAACTGGGGATACTTGTGTTTCATTTGATCTTCTCGTTCCCAGGTAAACTCCGGGCCACGACGGGAGTTCCAACGAACTCGGACAATGGGTATCCTGGTGCGTTTGAGAACCTTAACTTCTCGGTCCGTAATTTCTACTGGTTCCTCGATGAATCGTAACTGATCGTCGATAGTGAGTTCCTTGAAAGGAACTATGAGGGTCTCATCTGACAGACACTTCTTCAGATTTGACACATGGAATATGTTGTGAACTCCACTGAGTTCTTCGGGTAGATTTAATCTATACGCCACTTTGCCAACTTTCTTAGTGATTTCGAAAGGTCCAACATAACATGGATTTAGCTTGCCTCGTTTACCAAAACGGACCACACCTTTCCAAGGTGAGACTTTAAGTAGCACTCGATCCCCAACCTGGAACTCGAGCGGTTTCCTGCGCTTATCAGCGTAGCTTTTCTGACGGTCACGAGCTGCCGCCATTCGTTGTCGTATTTGGGCAATCTTTTCTGTCGTGTCGACGATGAGTTCTGGGCCCGTAATTTGGCTGTCACCAACTTCTGCCCAGCATAAGGGTGATCGGCATTTCCATCCATACAAAGCCTCGAACGGAGCAGCCTGGATGCTAGTGTGGTAACTATTGTTATACGAAAACTCCACCAATGGTAGGTGCTTTTCCCAGCCGTTACCAAAGTCTATTACACATGCTCGAAGCATGTCTTCAAGTGTTTGGATGGTGTGTTCAGTCTGCCCATCCGTCTGTGGATGATATGCTGTGCTTATGTCTAGACGCGAGCCAAAGGATTTGTACATCGCCTGCCACAAATCAGATGTAAAACGTGGATCTCGATCAGTAATGATGGAAGTTGGCACCCCGTGCCTCGAGACTACTTCCTTCAGGTAGATGTCTGCTAGAGTAGAGAACTTATCCGTTTCCTTGATAGCCAGGAAGTGTGCAGACTTGGTTAGTCGATCCACTATCACCCAAATGGTATCATTTCCTCGTTGAGATCTAGGCAAGCCAGTAACAAAGTCCATGGAAATTTGCTCCCATTTCCATGTCGGGATCTCTGGTTGTTGAAGTAGGCCTGATGGCTTCTGGTATTCAACTTTGACCCTAGCACAGGTCAAACATTTAATAACATAGGTTGCTATGTTAGCCTTCATGTTGGGCCACCAATACGTAGTTTTGAGGTCATGGTACATCTTATCAGAGCCAGGATGTACCGAGTAACGAGACTTGTGTGCTTCATCCATCACAAGCTCACGTAGATTACCATAAAATGGGACCCAGATGCGCCCCGCTAAGTAGTAAGCACCGTCTTCCTTTAGTTCTAATCGTTTCTCCAATCCTCGCAGGGACTTAGCCTTGATGTTCTCTTCTTTCAATGCTTCGACCCGAGCATCACGAATTTGGGCAGGAAGACTTGAGTGAATAGTAAGCTGTAACGCATGTACATGCTTAGGTTTAGTTTCCTTTCGACTGAGGGCGTCAGCCACCACATTGGCTTTGCCTGTATGGTACATGATTGCACATTCATAGTCGTTAATAAGTTCGACCCATCGACGCTGTCGCATGTTTAACTCCTTCTGATCGAAGATATGCTGGAGACTCTTGTGATCGGTGTAAATGGTGCACTTGGTACCGTACAAGTAATGTCTCCATATCTTAAGCGCAAACACCACTGCTCCCAACTCCAAGTCGTGAGTAGTGTAGTTCTTTTCGTGAAATTTAAGTTGGCGTGATGCGTAAGCAATGACTTTCTCACGTTGTATCAACACACAACCAAGTCCTTGGATTGACGCGTAACAATAAACCACAAAATCGTCTGTGTCTTCAGGTAGCAAGAGAATAGGTGCGCTACAAAGCATCGACTTTAGCTGCTGAAACGCGGATTCCTAAGCATCACCCCAACGGTAGGTGACACCCTTCTGAGTAAGAATAGTAAGAGGCTGTGCAATCTTTGAGAAATCCTTAATAAACCTTTTGTAGTAACCCGCCAGACCCAAGAATTGACGGATTTCAATTGGAGTTCGAGGTGCAGGCCAATTCTTGATTGAGTCAACCTTGGATGGATCAACGTGAATCCCATCCTTATTAACCACGTGACCTAGGAAATGGACTTCACGAAGCCAGAAGTCACATTTCGAAAACTTAGCATAAAGCTGTTCTGCTCGAAGAAGTTCCAGAATGAGTCGCATATGACGCTCGAGTTCCTCCTGGCTCTTGGAATAGATCAGGATGTCGTCGATGAATACAATAACAAACTTGTCCAAGTAAGGTTTGCACACTCGGTTCATAAGATCCATGAAAACCGCAGGTGCGTTTGTCAACCCGAAAGGCATGACCAGGAACTCGTAGTGTCCGTAATGAGTCCTGAATGTTGTCTTAGAGATGTCCTCATCTCGGACTCTTAGCTGATGATAGCCCGATCTCAGATCAATCTTTGAGTAGAAGCTCGACCCTTGCAACTGGTCAAACAGGTCGTCTATACGCGGGAGAGGATAATGATTTTTCCCGGTCACCTTGTTGAGTTCGCGATAGTCTATGCACATTCGAAAGGTACCATCTTTCTTCTTCACAAACAAAACTGGTGCTCCCCAGGGCGAAGAGCTAGGACGAATGAAACCCTAGTCTAAAAGCTCTTGTAGTTGTGCGGACAGTTCGTCTAATTCAGATGGAGCTAAACGATAAGGTGCACGGGCTATAGGCGTTACTCCAGGAGCTAGCTCGATTTGAAACCCGACTTGACGATGAGGCGGAAGACCAGGTAATTCCTCAGGGAATACCTCAGGGAAGTCGCGTACGATCGGGATGCCTTCTATCTTATTTTCCTTCGTTGAGGTGTCAGTAACGAGCTAGAATAGCAGTGTGGCCCTTTCGCAAACACTTCTGGGCCTTAAGGAAAGAGATGATGCCCACAACAGCACCACTCTTGTCGCCACGAATGACGAGAGGTTTACCGCTTGCACGAGGGATGTGGACAATTTTCTCCTTGCAGAGTATTTCTGTTTGATGTTGGGATAACCAGTCCATCCCAATGACAACGTCGAAGCTACCGAGAACGATGGGGATAAGATCGGTAGAGAAGGTCTGACCAGCGAGTGTGAGACTACAATCCTTCACTATGTGTGTGGCCTCAAGATTTTTACCGTTTGCTAGTCTACAACGTGCTTAGAATCCAGAGGGATTAGGGTACGCTTAAGCATATGACTAACTTTTAAGGACACATAACTAATATCGGCACCCGAATCGAATAAAACAGAAACAAAGAAATCATCCAGTAGGAACTTACCCGTCACGACGTTGGGATCATTCCTCGCATCACCCTGACTAATCACAAAAGCACGTCCCCTGGCACCATTGCCATCATTGTTATCCCTGTTGTTGTTTCCATTACCCTGATTGTTGTTGTTATTCTGATTCTGGTTCAGCTGGGGGCAGTCTCTTTTGAAGTGGCCCTCAGCACCACACTGGAAACACCCTTTATTGTTACCCCTCTGCTGTTGCTGTTGGGGCTGGTTCTGCGGAGTCTGCTGCTGTTGCTGTCGCCTCTGATTCGCAGGATAAAGACTCCTGTAATCCTTTGCTGCATGACCTGGTTTGTTACATCTCTGACAGTTTCCCTTGCTACATTGCCCGCTGTGGTGCAAGTTACATCGATTGCACTTAGGGTGGCTTCCCTTGTACCCACCATGACCTTGATTACCAGAAGGTTGTTGACTAGGGCTCTTGTAGTCGTCAGTCCTTCGCTGCTGAGACTGAGACTGAATAGAAGTTGAACCCTTTCTTGAATTTCCATCCCATTTGCGCTTGTTGTCGCTAGGAGCATCAGAAGTAATGGTAGCACTAATACGCTTTGGCAGCCTGTTCTGCTCAATTGCCTGATCAGTGAGACAGTGGGATAGTCGTATAACCCGCTGAATGGTAGGGAGGTTAGCTGAGGTCACCATGCTCTGAATCTCTGGCACTAAACCCTTGATGTATAGCTTGATACGTTTATAGGGAGGATCTTCCATGGTAGGACACAAAGCAACTAGTTCATTTGATCTCTTGGTATACGCTTCGATCTCAGACCCCGTCGTCTTCAAATTATAAAACTCCACCTCTAACTTGTGAATGTCATCATGATGACAATACTCTTCTTTGATCAGATCCTTAAAGTCATTCCATGGGGTGGTGTTAGCGGCGGCCAACCCTAGCATTTGCACTTGTGCGTTCCACCAAGTGAGCGCACCACCTTCAAGAGTTCTAGTTGCAAACTTCACCATGCTAGCCATAGGGCATTCACACATCTCGAAAACAGATTCAATCTTCTCGAACCAGTGGAGGAGACCCACGGCTCCTTCAGTGCCATCAAAGGTACTTGGTCGACAGTCCATGAAGGTCTTGAACTTACA
The DNA here is from genome assembly GCA_030545235.1 of Helianthus tuberosus. Lineage (NCBI taxonomy): Eukaryota > Viridiplantae > Streptophyta > Magnoliopsida > Asterales > Asteraceae > Helianthus > Helianthus tuberosus. The sequence continues at coordinate 144,589,012 of CM060412.1, forward strand.
CACTCGAGGCTGAGCATTCTGACCTGTTGCGCGAGAAAGAAAGGACAAGGTTAAGCATGAGAGTTGGTTCATGAGAGTAGGATCTAAACATCCTAGGATAGGTCAAAATAGCAGGCTATACCTCCTGCTTGAGCTGCTACGAGAGCCTCAGCAACTCGTTCGTTGATTAAACCCGTTAGCTGGGCTTGAGTCAAGTTGAGACGTCCACTCATGATCTTCACATCGAAAGAAACTCAAGTAAGAATGGTGACGTAAAGGTGTGGAAGATATGAGATGACAGAAGAGAGTAAGCACACAAGGTTTCAATCAACAGTTGTTACGTTGACTAAGCATACCATGAATAATGTACTATTTAAACTAACAGGCACGTAATATAAACATAAACCATATCACCTATAGTGTTGAGTCTTGCACGTGGAGCGAAGCGTCGTTGTGGATCGTTGAGCACTGTACATGTTATAGTCTGGTTTTTATCAAAAGCTTTTCCCTTTTTAAAACCAAGTTCACTATAACCAATGGCTCTGATAACAATCTGTCACACCCCCAAATTCTACAAGTGGAGTATCACCACAGGAGGCGTGAGTGACCAGGATCCAACCACCAATCATATTGAACGATATAAATTAAGTAAATAAAAGTCCAAACCAAACAATATAACTGGTGTCAAAACATTGCAACAAAGTTTAAGTATTCAGTGGAAGCATAAAGTTCAAAACCCAAAACATAGATTAAAAGTTCATAAGTTTAACATGGAACTCAACAGTCCATGTCCCACAACGACCTCGTCCTCCTGTGCAAGCTCCATCTAAACACCTAACGACCTTCAAGGCATATAGTAACGAATCAACAACAAAGTTGAGCGAGTTCACAGTTGGGTGTTCGTTTTAAGTTGTTTCAAAAACAATAGTTTCTTTTAGCTGGCTTACATGCCGTGGGGGTTACCCCATAGTTTAAAACATAGTTATTCCTTTCCTTTTACTATGGCTCCCAGCTGTGGGGGCTACCCCATGAATATCCCACTAGACCCGTTACCATATCGACTACGGACTGAAGTAAGTTAGGTTCCCTAAGTCAATGTCTATCATAATTGACGTGCCCAGATCCATTAGTCCACGCCCGTCCTCTGCGGCACCGTGTGAGGCTTGTCAAACCTAATAGCGCTATTTAACTAATGACCCATTCGCCATTGGCCCGACGATTAATTCGATATAAAAATGAGGGATTTAATGATAGAGTTTTGTCTAGTGTCAATGTTGTCACCCTTCAGTTAAGATGGTGGAGGTACGTGTCCCATACAAGAAGATCACGCAGGTTCCAATGTTGTCACCCTTCAATTAAGAGGGTGGAGGTACGTATTCTACCCAAGAAGAATACGCAGGTTTCCTTTCAATCAATTACCCATTCCCAACCACCGGCAATCCTATGCCTTCTAGAAAGTGTGAACTCACCTTAGGTTAGCTCGACAGATAAACAAAAGGTCAATCGAGCTGTTTGTGGTCAACCATGTCCTAACATGGTTACCATACAAGTTAGGTCTAGGTTCATGTAGTGCACGTAAGTTTACACACACGCTTACAAGTTAAGAACACATAACGATCATGGCAAACACGTAGAACACGTTAATAGTGGCAGTCAAGTACACATAAGGCCCAAACTTGTGCGATTCAGATGATAAAGCCCAAAGGATGACCGGCCCAACCTGTTGTGCGACCAGCACAAACTTGTGCGATCCGCAACGGGTTGTGCGATCCAAACATGCCCCGGCCCATTAACATGCAACCCAACATCTTGTGCGGCCCAACAAACATTAACTGTTTATTATCTTGTGCGGCCCAACATGTTATGCGATCATCACTATCTTGTGCGATCCACAACCTGTTGTGCGCTTATGCTTAAAAGAGTTGTACAATGTGCTTAAACAGTTGTACCTTTTGACTTGTGTGACTGGCCTTGTGTGATCAGTTACAAAATCCCGTAATTTTGGCAAATCGGTTATATCATTTATTTTACCAAATCAATACTAACAGTTTCCAATCATGCCTTTATTCGATCAAATTAAAGATTCATCATTGAATCCATATGAAACCTAAACAATCATCTATTCATAACAAATCATAACCTTCAATTTCATTAATCAAATCAGTGATCTTGAACACTAACATGTAACCCTAATCATCATAGGAATCATGACTAACAATCTTATTATAGGATCATTACACAGTCATTGTTTAAATCATTAAACCAGTTCATATGAACATCATCACATAAACCCTAATTCTAAACCAACACTAATCTCATGATCATCATGTGGGTTTGGTTCAATCATGTAGAAACATCAACCAAATATACATCACTTATTCATTTGTTCATACTTTATCACCACATCAAGAATCAATCATCATACATATGAACAATCCTAGCTATCACATATAATCATAGCAACAATAATATCATCTATCAAACAAATAATCGTGAGACACTAACCGTGATGATTGAACAAGTTGGTTAGATCGATGGGAAGAGCTTCTAGTGGGGCTGCCGTCGGTCTTCGAAGGAGAGAAATAGAGGGTAGGGTTTTGTGTGTATTGAGTATTCTGTAAATTATGAGAAGTATACACACTCCCCATAGAGTTATACGTATAAGAAAGTGGGCCGAACCCCTTCATGGGCTGCCCTTTGATCTCGAGTACAAGGAGTGTGGGCCGAGTATGTTGTGACAAAAGATAAAGCGTAGGCCCATAAGCTTGTGCGATCGGACACGTTTTGTGCGACTAGTCATACATATACACATTACACTTCTTAACACATAACATAATAAAACATAACATTCCATTGAAAACACATATCAACCAATCACATAATGTTCATACAAGTTACATCAAGCACATAGATAGGTTCTGAAATACGAGTTGTCACACAAAAAGTGGGTTGCTGTGGGCTGGCCCAGTGACTTTATTTCAAGTGGATCAAATGGAGTGAAAAGGGGGAAACGAGCCAGGACTAAAGATCCGTTTGGGCTTAATGACTTGTTGGGTATTGATGATGAGTCTCACTCCATTATGTCTGACCAAGTCAGTGAAAGAGATGGGGAGAAAAAAACTTTTCAGATACTGAGGGGCTTCACAGCTCAGCGGTTAATGGAGATGGTCCTTTGGATTTGAATAATCAACCGATTGAAGAACATGGAGTATCGCAGGTGGCAAATAATACAACTGATGGTCTGGCTATTGGGGAGAGGCCGAGATCTTGCTGAACGGGGTGACCGTGGGTTCCGACGGTGATCCAGAGGTAACAACTACGATCGTGATAGGAGAAAAATTGGGTGCCAGGGTGTCTTCATTTGATAATTTGGTGAAGGATTCTATTGTCCAAGAAGGCGTACAACTAGGTAAGCTATGAATCTGTTATGTGTTAACATTCGTGGGATTGGGGTTACTAGTAAACCGGGTTGAATTAAAAGGTTAAAGATGGAATTTGGGGTGTCTTTTTGGCTATGCAAGAGACTATGTGCGTTGATACGCAAGTTGCTTCTTTATGTAATTTTTGGGTGGTTTAGGCTTCGAATCAGACTGGGTAAATTCGAACAGCAGATCAGGTGGTATTGTTAATCTTTGGGATCCTAAAGTGTTCCGCAAAGATAGTTCTCTTGTGAATGATAATTTTCTGGTTACTTCTGGTTGTAAGGTTAATGGGAATACTCGGATTAATGTGGTTAATGTATACGCGCCTTAAAACAATGTTGAAAAAAGAATTTATGGCAGGAGATTATTGAAGTTATTTGGGCAGGTCAGGGGTGGTGGATTGTTTTGGGGGATTTCAATGTAGTGCGATATGCACAGTAGAGGAAGAATTCTTTGTTTTTTACCCAGTTTATGCTAGAGATTTTAACAAATTTATTGATGAGGCTGAGCTTAAAGAATACAATATGAGGGGTATGAAATATACATTTTTGGCCAACAGAGGAGACGTGCGTAAATTCAGTAAAATCGATAGGGTTTTTGTTTGTTCTAATGTTTTGAACAGGTGGCCTAACACTTGCTTAAGAGCTCTTAGTAGAGAGCTTTCTGATCATTCTCCTTTGGTATTGTCTCTGACAGATAATAATTTTGCCCCGAAACCGTTTAGATGGTTTAATTCCTTGCTGGATAGGGATGATTGTGAGGAGATGGTTGGGAAGGTGTTGGAGGAGGGTGGTTTATCTGCGTCTCCTGATCTTCTTATGTTGACAAAACTCAAGAGACTTAGAGAAAAATTGAAGATGTGGATTAAAGAGTGTACGACCAGGGAAGGAGAAGATTTGGATAAACTTAAAGCAGAAAAAGAGGAGTTTGAATTACTTATGGAGGAGAGGGATCTAGAGGAAGAGGAAATGTGGGTGTGGGCGGAATGTAGGAAGAATATAGTGGAGATAGAGCTCATGAAATCTAAAGACATCAAACAAACGTCTCGGGTTAAATGGGCTTCTTTTTGCGATGATAATACGGCATTTTTCCTTAGGAAATGATACAATATATATAGTACACCAAGTGTTCTGAATGTGTGATAGGGTGTACCACGCATGATTTTTCATCAATATTAACACACACACACACACATATATATATACACATTCACGTTCATGATCAAGTATTGAGTACATAATGTTATAACAAATACATAATACAACGTCCTAAGCTAGGCATTTATACATATAAATGACCATGCATATATTATAATAACATGCATGTTGTAATAAGTACAAGATGATCATTTCCTAAAGGCAAGCATAATGTTGTGTATGGATTTTAACACAACTGATGTAACGCCCTGCTTCCTCGTACTTTCCAGAATTAGAAAGTCTTGTTTGTATTTCTATTTTGGGAAGTCTTGTGTTCTTGTAATCGTTCTTTCATTGTAATCGTTGTAAAATCCGAGACTTGGATCATAAATAAAACTTATACTTCATTAAATTGGTGTTATACCTACTTCATACGTGCTCATACATTTGATTTTGTGAAATAATTGATACATATTCTTATTTCTTGGAAACTTTGTGCTAAACATGCAAATACGTGAGACATGCTAAATATACAACTTTTGAATGCATACGATACTAAAATACGACATTCATACACTTATTCATACTTCATTATGTTTATTTTATGTTAATTATACTTGTTATACCCTAAAACAATGCTTACTTGTCATAAAAACACTTAAAAACCCGAAATATAAACTTTAGGGCCAAAATGTCAAAGTCTAAAACTTAAATTCGAACCAGACTTGGTCTGGCGAGCCGCGACCCGCCCCCTTGTCCATCTTCGTGGGCCGTGACCCATCGTGATCCGGAAACAGCCCAACCAGCTTTGCTGATTGGCGGGATTTGTTGGTTTTGTTGAGTTTTCAAGTGTGTTTTTCACCTTTAATGCTCACCTAACCCAACCACAACCTTCCCCTATAAAACCCAAGTGTTATCCAAGTATTTTTCACTTTGTTAATCACTCACAACTCTCTCAAATCACTCCAAATCGCAGCTGATTCCTGATGTTCGAGCAGATTGATACCTTGTTACAAAAGTGATCATAACTCACTCATTTCTTATCCTTCACTTGATTCTTTTTCCTACTTGCTTGGATTAACCTTATGAACATTTCCGTTGGTTTTCCATGGAAAACTAGGCCCTGGAACATCACCAAAAAGGCTCCAAAGTTGACTGATCTTTCTGTTTTAATTCAATCTTTGCTAAACTTGATTCAACTTGAGTCTATCTCATCTCAAACCTATGTCCTTATGCTTATAACCACTTCTATGGTTAGTTAGGCTTAAAATCAAGGTCGAGACATGTAAAATCAGAGGTGTAAACCTCACAAACTTTCTGTTTTGTTCAAGGGTTTAACCCACAAGTGATGTTCAAGCCTAAAGCTTGATGAATGTGTGATTTAGGATTAGTTTGGGCTATCCTACTTGGATATCCACACATTGCTTGATGTTTTCTCATAGATTAGTTGTTCATATTCTATTATTTGTAAGTTCATGACCCTCCTTAAATGATTAAAACATCAAGAGTAGTGGTGAACATCTAGAGGTACCTAAATGGAAGACTTGTTCTTCCTACCTCCTACATGATTTCTATGATATACAAGAGGTTCCTAAATGGAGGATTCATCCTCCTACCTCATGCTTGATCTATTTGACATATTAACATAATACATAACCTATATATATTATCTAAGTAACGAACCTTTGATGATGAGTTAATGGTCACTTGTCAAGATGTTTGGTTACATCATCTAAAACACTATGTGTAAGATGATTACTTTCATATGATTATGTTCCTATGTTTTAAATTCCGAATCTTAAATCTACCGTTGTACTCCAATACTCATACGCCTTGTTTTCTTCGTGTAGAAGGACTTGGTGTTCCAACCTCCTAATCAACAAACAACTCTCGCGGATTTATCAAATGGAAGCTTGCAAAAACCGTGAGTATACTTGACCCATTTTCCTTTAAAAACACTTTGGGTTGTAACATGTTATAATACAAACTTCACTTTCACAAACTTAAACATACTTTATGATCTCAACCCGTTATACATGCTACTTGTTTACTTAGGTTCATGCTAGATTATACATGCTTTATGTCATTAACTTTGCTAAGCCCTCAACTTAACATATATAGCGCTATAGGAGTAGCACACCACCCGTCGGGGTCTTGTTAAGTCTTTATTCTAAATGGTCTCATCACTTTTGTGGCGAGGGATGCCAAATACTAGTGGACACTTGGGTTTGACGTATTGCTATGCATGTTAGTTACCTTGTTTACAAATTGCCATGTGGATTCTAGAAAATACTTTTATACTTATGCTATAGTTATTCAAACTTTGTGTACTCGCCTTTGCTTTGCATTGAACTTTATTTTAAACATGTTACAGGTTGAGGATGATGATGTTATGAAATGAAATGAAGTAGTGATGATGCCTAGACACACATTTAGACATCTTAGGTTTAAAGTGTTGTATCAATTTTGTTTTGTTATGTTATGAACATGTTGTTATTTGAAAATTTCTATGTAATGTTGACAACTGGATTTATGAAATGAAAGTAGTTGATTTAATTATTGTCACAAATAGGGTTATGAAGTCTCTTGCAATCTATTTCGTCTCATCCCGATGATTCTGCCATCGGTTGGGGTGTGACTGATTGGTATCAGAGCCATAACTATAGGGAATTAGGTAGAATTGCCATGTTCGACCTAGTCTATAGTAGGAACCATATTTTTGAGCATTCTTGTTTCTTGCTTAAAATGTTATTCTTCCTACTTTGCTTCTTTCTCTTCTCTTTGGTCTTAATATTTACATAATGTCTTTCCTAAGACATTTTACACAATACACTTAAAGACTTAAAGACGCTCTTTATACAAAAGAGACGAGTTTACCAAAATAGGCGTGAAACCCACAATTTGGGGAACTACTCTCATTCCGCTTATTCTTATTTTTCACGAAATTTCGCCATTAAGCTAGGAGTGAAATCCACATCTTAATGTTAAATTTCCAATTCAAACTCTAGTGGACCCTCATCAAAGTGTCGAAATTTTATTTTGACCCGACGAGTACCAACCATATTGGGGTACGAAATCGTCAAGTTAGGGGTGAAACCCGCATCTTGTCGATTAAGTCCCATTCCTCGATTTTCAATCTCGCCAAAGTTTTGATTGCCTCAATCGATTAGAGATGTGTAGTAACTGGAAGGGTAAGATACCGTTAATTGCTTCTCGACGAGAGTATCTTACCTATAGGCCAAAGCACGTTTCTCTAATTTGAAATGACTTTCTATTCACTTTGGAATAGTCAACGTTTCTTTACCCGAAACAATCCAATGTTTTATGAGCCTCTCTTTTATGTGATTCAATTTATATGTGATTTTATACTTGCTACCTCGTTGATTTCAAACTGCTACAAAATTCGCACGCCCCGCGCAATCAGAACAATAATAATTCTCGTAAACAAACTAAATTTATACTCTTTTTACGCATTCATGCGTGTTTATGCTTTGTAAATGCTTGTTAAATTCATGCTAAATATGTGAACCATACGTGATACTTCATGCTTACATGCTTATACATGCAAAATTATTTTGAATTTATGATCAACTCTCATTCGTTCCTTCTTTTTCGATTCTTAGATGTCGTCCAATACCGTGTCGAAGAAATTGACAAAGAAGAGCAAGACGGAATCCACCTCCGACTCCAAATCGAAGAAAGATTCGACCTCCAATGCTAAATCCGACTCCATGTCATAAAGGGATTGTATGAAAATCATGGCCAAGCAAATGACTAAGATCATACCCGACATTGTTAGCAGGATTCAGCCAAACACCGACTCTCCACATGGTTCTGTTGATTCAAAAGTGGAAACCCCCAAACCAACGTTCCAATTCAAACAATTCATGGCTTGTAAACCCGTGGAGTTTACTGGCAAAGATGGCGCTACCACCATGATGAATTGGTTTGACGCAATTGAACTCACATTCCTGCAAAGTGGGTGTCTTGATGACCTACGAACCTTGAATGCCACTGGAGTTTTCCGTTCGAGGGCACTCGAATGGTGGACCACCGAACGCAACAATAGGGGAAACGATGCTGCACATGCCTTACCTTGGGACGAGATTAAGCAACTTATGAAGGACCAATTTTGTCCTCCCCACGAGCTCCAAAAGTTGGAGAACGAGTTTTGGAACCTAACACAGAAGGGGGGCGACATCGATGGTCTGATTACCCGTTTTAAGCAACTTAGTGTCCTCTACCATGGACAGGTCGACACCGTTCCCAGGTCTGTAACCAAATTCATCCGTTGTCTTTCACCTTCCTTAATGAACCATGTTGCTCCGCTTGTCCCAAAACCACTAAAGATGCTTTTCGTATCGCTACTGAACTTAACAACAACTGCGTTCTTCATGGAACCTATGACAAGGTTTCAACGAAGAGTGCACACCAAGCAACCACCGATACCACCACCACTATTTAACGTTCACCCTCCCAACCACCCAAAAAGAACAAAGGCAAGAAGTGGAAGGCTTCAAGCTAAAACTATGCGGTCGTCACTCTGCCATACCCTCAACCCATCCAATCAGTAGCTGCCGTTGTTCCCACAACCCTCAAACCTCCAAGAAGAAACTATACTGGGACATGGCCCAAGTGTAACCAATGTTCTTACCATCACCCTACTGGCACCCCATGTCGTAAATGCGCAACCTGTAACAGGCTTGGGCATTTCAGCGATCGCTGTCGTTTTAACCAAAAGCCTGTTCAAGATCAAGCCATTGTTGTCAACCCTGCTCCTAACCAGGTTCAACCCCAAGCTGCTCTTACGTGAGCATGTTTCAACTGTGGTTATCTTAACCATCTAGCAAACGTCTGTGCTCAAAGGAACCAGCCTCAGCAGCAACAACCACAACAGCAACAGGGTCAACAACCTGCTAGAGGTCGAGTTTTTCTCCTTACCACCGCACAAGCTCAAAATGCAAACGACGTCATTACTGGTACGTTCCTTGTGAACCATGTTTATGCTTTGTGTTTATTTGATACTTGCGCCGATAAAAGTTTTGTGTCATTAGAATTCGAACCTTTGCTTAAGTGTAAACGCTCTAGGTTGCCAAGATCTTTCGCTTTCGAAGTCGCTGATGGTAAATCCATCGCCGTCGATTCCGTTCTTTCCAAGTGTTCATTGATTCTAAACGATCATACATTCTCAATCGATCTCATACCTATGTAAACGGGTAGCTTTGACATCATAGTAGGCATGGATTGGCTTAGGCGAGTTCGTGCTGAAGTTGTTTGTTCTGAAAAGTTTATCCGCCTTCACCTTCCAAACGGTGATTCTCTACATGTGTATGGTGAGAAACCTTCTCAAGGTCTCAAGCGTATGTCGTGTATTTAAGCGAACAAGTGCTTGCGCAAGGGTACCTTTGCCTTTCTTGCCCACATTGTGGAAAAGAATGACAAAGGCCCAAGCATAATCGATGTTCCCGTTGTACGTGATTTTCCCGATGTGTTTCCCGATGATCTTCCTGGTCTGCCTCCTACTCGTTTTGTCGACTTTCGCATCGATTTAGTGCCCGACGCTTGTCACACCCCGACTGCGTAAAACAACAAACCGCAACGGAAACGTCGGGGAGTCGAGTGACAGAATTATTGTTTCACAACCATGGTACTTAAAGATTTGATTTTATTAGAATTAATGTTTGCATTTTCTTGACATTAACGAAAACATAACATAATTAAACTATCTTTTAGTCCTGAAACACATGTGAAAATAGGTACGTCAGTATAAAAATGCCTGTGAGATACATAGGTTTTGTTGATGAAGGGTTCCTGACTTGTAGTTAAAAGAAGTGTTTAACAAAAAGGGTAGTCATGAACCTTTAAAAGTGTTTTCTTTTGTAAATCATATGAAAATCAATGATTTAAAAGAATAATGCGTGGTTATATAAATAACCAAGTAAAAATGAATTGGTGTAAAACATGTCATTTGTAAAACATCGTCTTGTGAAAATAGGTCATTTGTATAAAATGTATCATGTCTTTGTCGAAGTAGTTTAGATAACGCTACATTATGTAATATCATAAAAGCACTTATATATAGGAAGTACCAGCGGCGTATCCACCATGCTTTTATCATATTACACATCGCCTCGTTATGTAAATTACTTATCAATAACCACCCAAAGTGTCTTGTTTAAACCAATGTCAAAATGTTTATGTATAAACAATGTTCAACTGTCAAATGTAAACCATGTCATGTATAATCAAATGTTATGTATGGCGAGTAAAAATATCTACTCAAACCATATGTATAATGTCAAAGCGTAACCAAATGTCATGTACGGTGAATAAAAAGTATTTACTCAACCCCGCATGTAAAATGTACAAAACAAAGTCTTTGAGTAAACCCATGTTTAAATCAAAGGTTATGTTTTGTAGAAAACAATGCTTTATGATTACCAACATTTATACAGTAATGTTTATCGCATACATTCAAGCCTTGCGACTGTCGGATAAACCGTTAAACGAATCAAAGGTTTATCAATTATGTATATCGGATTCTGTCATTCCCTACTTCCAAACAAACCTAGGAAGCCGGGAACGGGATTTGTCAAGTCCTATGGTACCATTACATACTACCGAGCGGCGTGATCAGTGTTAATGAATGTATTATTGTCCCGTTAAACATACCAAATGTCATAACCAATGTAAGCATGCTATGTGAAAACCATGTACTATGTATGCTAAGTAAACATACATAGTAGAGATGTTCATGAAATCAATTGTGCTAGCATGCTCAACAAACATACATAGCAGAAAATGTGATGTAAATCAATGTGTCCATATGCTGAGTAAACATATGCAACAAAAGTGTCTTATGAAATCAATGTGCTAGCATGCTTAATCAAACATACATAGCAAAACATAATTGAAATCATGTACTATATGTGTACTAGGTGAACATAGCATGTTTAAGTCATAAAAGCATGAAAAGCGTGAAAGTAACAATGTAGGCACATGTGTATCACCCCAAAATATTTGAAAGCGGTAAAAGAGGGGCCTATGTACTCACTTGGGATTGCTTATTAGTCTTGGGATTAAGACCAAATTAAGCTTCAAGGATCACGGAATCAACACGGAACCTAATATAGGTAACTACGTTAATAAACGGATCCAAAATCGGGAGATAGGATAGAATGTAGGTCTATAAATCAAATGAGTATTGGAACTCACATGGCATGATTTAATAGACCTAACATTCTGATTAGAAACTTAACCTTAGTGCTTTTGACCTGTTATGGTAGTTTAAGCCACTTTAACGTGTCGTTGGCGTAAATCTAAGGTCGGATGGTTATCTATGTCCTATGTTAAGTCTTACATGCCCAATTATGTTTAAAAATATTACTAAATCAGTTTAGATGTCAAAAACTTGATCGCATATGCTAAATATGAATTCATGCTCAAAAAGGGCATTTTGGTCATTTTTAATGGGCATATAAGCGACTTAGCGAATAACTAACCAACCTAAGTGATCATAAGGTATAACCTCAGTAGGTTATTTCGTATGCAACTATGATCACTAAATAAGTTTGGTCGGATCCTAATGATCGACCAAACGAGTCGGGTTCGAAAGTCTAAGCGGTTGTTAAGACCGCTTAACTTACGACCCTAGGCAAGCACTAAACTAGTAGTGATGAGTTAAACATGTTAAAACATGTCTAACTAAGTTTGAAAACTGATTTGGTATCAAAACAAAGGGTTTTGATACCCGAAAATAGTTTCGTCGCAAAATGCGCATAAGTACGCATTTTGACCGAAACTTTGACTCGTCACTACGCCTAGTCAACGTGGTAATCAGTAGGTATAATCGCTAAGGATTATAACCATCGTGATTACAATCACGTTGCAAAGTTCAATTGAACTTTGATTTGACCAATTGATGGTCAAAACCGAAAGTCAAACTGTCGGTCAAACTATTTGACTTTCAGCTCTAAATGGCTGAACATAAGAACTAAGCCATGAAAGAACACTCACAATGCTCTATGGCTGAATGATTAGACTAAGAGAACTCAGGTAGGTGGCTTCCAATGGTGGTTACCTCCACTTAGAGTCCAAAGATGGAAATGAGCAATGAAAAAATGAAATGAAGGGGGGTATTTATAGTTGTGGAGATGTTGTAGGATCATTCCAAGTGTTTATGTAGCCTCCAAGCAATAAATCAGGGCCCTACAAGTGTTAAGGACATCTATTTTTGCTTGGAGAAGTGTTAACTTGGTGCCCACACCAAGAAAATTGCATGAAAGGCCCTCAAAAATCAAACAGCAGCTGAAATGAACATTCTGTCGCTGCCACTCTGTCATGCCCCGTGTAGGATATAGGTCCAGCCTTCGCGGCCCGCAACCTAATGTCGATAAGTTTCAGTTTTGTTTAGTTTTGGCCCTGCATGTAAATAACTTGATTTTTGACACGTTTAAGCCCCGTTAACCCATTTTCAAGGCTCTAAAATGAAGTTAAAGTATATGGGACTCAAAATATGGCTGGAAACATCACAGATGTCGGTTCCTTTGGTCGTACGATCGCGATATGCGGTTAATTACGACGAAACTCGAACGGACGCGAAAACGATCCAAATTAAGCGACGAATGGTATTTTTGCATTCCGATCACTAAAATAAATTATTTTAGTGACTATAAAAATTTTTGGATGTCCGGATGTGGTCAAAACGTAAGATACGAGCGTAAATGCAAACTTACGCCATTTTTGACGCTTTTAGTCCCTGTGATCAAATAAGCGCATTTTCGCATACCGAACCACTCAAAGCTTATTTCTAAGCTATGTTAAGGTTATTTATGGTATGTTTAGCTTATTATCATGTTACAGAATGTACGTTGCCATACGAAACGGCAGACTTTTGAAGTTTGACGCAAATAGTCCCTGTGAGCGAATAAACTTGTTTTTGCCACACCAAAGCCTTTAAAACTTATTTCTAAGTTACATAAAGGTTATTTAAGGCATGTTAATCTTATGTTGCAGTTCTGTAGTGTCTGTCGCATTAAAATGATCACGTTTATGCACCAGTTTGCGTATAACTCTCTCCAGAAAGCGATATAGAGTTTAAAATCGAACAAAAATCAAAACGTGGAAAATTTCAAACATAAATAAATAATTATTAGGATCAAAACACATTGTTTTATTGATATTTGAATTGTTTGGTGTTTGTACAATGATTACACAAGCACAGATGTCACAGTCTCCCCTACTTTAGGAAATTTCGTCCCGAAATTTATTCATAGGAAACTTGTGAGAATAGATGTGGATATTTCACTTTCATTTGATCTTCACATTCCCAAGTAAATTCTGGGCCATGTTTAGATTCCCAGCGAACTTTGACTATAGGTATGCGCTTGTGTTTAAGCCTCTTGACTTTAGGGTCCATGATTTCCACAAGTTTCTCAAAAAATGCATCGTGTCATCAACACGAATTTCATCAAGTGGTATGTGGAGGTTCTCATTAGCTAAACACTTTTTGAGATTGGACACGTGGAAAGTTGGATGAACATTTCCAAGATCAGGAGGTAGCTCTAGCCTGTAGGTTACTTTTCCGATTCTTTCAACGATCTTGGATGGTCCAACATGTCGTGGTGCAAGTTTTCCTTTCTTTCCAAATCTAATCACACCTTTCCAAGGGGAAACCTTGAGTAGGACATGATCACCGACCTGAATTTCAAAGGGCCTGCGTCGTTGATCCGCGTAACTCTTTTGACGGCTTCTAGCTGTCTGTAGATTATCGCGAATCTTCTTGACCTTATCTGTAGTCTCTAGAATGAGTTCAAGTCCAGTAAGTTGAGCTTCACCTATCTCATTCCAGCAGACCGGTGAACGACATTTTCGACCGTATAAAGCCTCGAAAGGAGCCATGTTGATGCTAGAGTGATAACTATTGTTGTAGGAGAATTCGATCAACGGTAGATGCGAATCCCAACTACCACCAAAATCGATCATACAAGCTCTAAGTATATCCTCCAGTGTCTGGATTGTTCTCTCAGATTGACCATCCGTTTGCTGATTATAAGCTGTGCTTAAATTAAGTTGGGTTCCCATGGCAGATTGCATGGTTCTCCAAAAATGAGACGAGAATCGAGCATCTCTGTCAGATATGATGTTCAAAGGAACGCCATGTCGAGATACAATCTCATCTACGTATATCTTGGCAAGTTTGTTAGCAGATAGATCCTCACGGATAGGCAAGAAATGTGCTGACTTTGTAAGACGATCAACAACAACCCAAATGGCATCATGAACTCTTTTAGTGCGTGGCAGCTTGGTAATGAGATCCATTGCAATATTTTCCCATTTCCAAACCGGTATCTCTGGTTGCTCCAATAATCCAGAGGGATGTTGGTGTTCTGCCTTAACCTTAAGACATGTAAGGCATTTGGAAACATATAGGGCAATGTCTTTCTTCATACCCGTCCACCAATACTAGGTTCGAAGATCCTTATACATTTTATCTGCACTAGGATGAATAGAATAACGAGACTTATGAGCTTCATCCATTAGCAAGGTGCGAAGATTGTCTTGACTTGGGACCCACAAACGGCCCATGAAATAATATAACCCAAAGTCTTTCAGTTCAAGCTCAGGTTTAAGATGATATGGTAATTCCTTACCCATCAAGTCTTGTGTAACACAAGTATGTTGAGCTTGAGAAATGCGGGTTTGAATATCAGATCGAACTTGGACATGGTGAAGCTTGACATGTTCTTTATGACTCAATGCGTCAGCCACGACATTCGCCTTACCAGGATGGTAGCGAATTTCACAATCGTAGTCGTTTAGGAGTTCAACCCAACGTCGTTGCCTCATGTTTTGTTCTTTCTGATTGAAAATGCGCTGGAGACTTTTGTGATCAGTGAACACTACACATTTCGTACCATACAGGTAGTGTCTCCAGATTTTGAGAGCAAAAACTACAACGCTTAACTCAAGATCATGAGTCGTGTAGTTTTTCTCATGCACCGTTAATTGTCTTGATGCGTAGGTTATGACTTTGTTTCTTTGCATGAGAACGCAGCCAAGGCCTAAATTGGATGCATCACAGTATACGACAAAGTCGTTGTTGCCCTCAGGTAATGTAAAGATATGTGCATCACAGAGTTTCTGTTTCAAGGTCTGGAAAGCCTCTTCCTATTTGGGTCCCCACTCAAAAGGTTTATTCTTTTGAGTTAAAGCAGTGAGAGGAACCACAATTTTGGAGAAGTTTTCAATGAAACGGCGGTAATAACCTGTGAGACCAAGAAATGAACGAACCTCAGTAGGAGTAGTAGGTGTATCCAAATCCTTAATCGCACTGATTTTGGCGGGATCTACATGTATACCTTGTTCGTTAACGATGTGTCCCAAAAATTGAACTTCCTTAAGCCAGAATTCGCACTTGGAGAATTTGGCGAAAAGCTGTTCTTTCTTTAGGAGTTCCATTGTAAGATGGAGATGTTGTTCATGATCGGCTCATGTCTTAGAATAGATCAAAATGTCATTAATGAAAAGAATGATGAACTTGTCCAAATAAGGCTTACAAACCCTATTCATCAAGTCCATGAAAACAACAGGAGCATTAGTTAAACCGAAAGGCATAACAGTAAACTCATAATGACCCTATCTTGTACGAAAAGCGGTTTTGGGAATATCTTCTTCAAGCACTCGAAGTTGATGATACCCAGAACATAGATCAGTCTTTGAAAAGCAAGTAGCACCCTGTAACTGATCAAAGAGATCATCAATACGAGGTAGGGGTTATCGATTCTTCATGGTAAGCTTATTGAGCTCACGATAAAAGATACACATCCTAAAAGATCCATCTTTGTTTTTCACGAATAGAACGAGAGCGCCCCAAGGTGAAAAGCTCGGACGAATGAATCCTTTGTCAGAAAGCTCCTGAAGCTGTTTAGATAACTCTTGCTTCTCAGACGGTGCAAGACGGTAAGGTGATTTAGCAATTGGATTTGCACCAGGTACAAGATCAATACGAAATTCAACTTGGCGTACAGGGGGTAAACCAGGTAATTCTTCAGGAAATACCTCAGGATAATCCCGAACAACAAGGATATCTTGGATAGTCTTACCTTTGCCTTTCTCCTCTACGACATGCGCCAAGAAGGCCACATATTTCTTTCGTAGGTATTTGTGGGCTTGGGTACAAGACATAAGCTTAATACTACTAACGGGTTTCTCCCCACGAACTTCAAAGTTCTCACCAGTCGAGAGCGGTATACGAACAATCTTCTCAAAACAAACCACCTCAGCGTCGTATTTGGCTAACCAATCCATTCCTACTATTACATCGAAGCTCCCAAGTTGCATTGGTGTGAGGTCAACAGGGAAAAGATGGTTGTTAAGGTTCAACTGGCAATTTCGAAGAACAAAATCAATTATAACAGGTTCACCACTAGCTACTTCTACTATCAAGGGCTTTCCTAGTTTTGTTCTAGTCATCGAAAGTAAAGGCTCAAAAGCTAAGGACACAAAACTCTTATCAGCACCCGAATCAAATATAACAGAAGCAAGTTGGTTGTTAACAAAGAACGTACCGTTCACCACTTCGTTATCTGTGCGTGCCTCGTTTGCATTCAGATTAAAAGCTCGACCACGAGCCTGTGTCTGATTTGCATTTGCCAACTTCGGGCAATTATTCCTGTAGTGGGTCAGATCCCCACAATTGTAACGTGAACCGGGCGGGTAGTGAGGTCGTGCAGGATTGTGGGCAGGGTTTTGTGCTGCCTGATTTTGGTTAGGAGCGAAGCGGCAGGTGTTTGCAAGATGACCAGACTTGCCACAGTTTGTGCAGATGCGGCATTGCACCTATGGTTGGTGGTGGCTGTTACACTTGTTGCACAGAGGTGCATTGCCAGCATACTGCCTCTTGGTGGCAGGTTGTGCAGGCTGATTCTGTGCTGCCTGGTTTGTCTGGGCAGTGACGGTGAAATTATTGGAAGCCTTACGCTTCCTTGATTTCTTTGAGGACTCAGCCTTTTTACCCTTTTACTCCTTTGTCTTGTCGGACTGTTTCTTATCCCCTTTTCTGTGGAGTTTACCCTTTTTGACTTGAGAGTCTGTTAGGGTAGCAGCGAGCTCGATGGCCTGTCAGACGGTAGTAGGGTTGCTGCCAGTGACGATATCCTGAACAGGATTTGGCAAACCGTCTATGTATTTCTCAATCGCCTTATCCAAAGGTGTGACCATTGTAGGACAGAGCAAGCTTAACTCCTTATATCTATCAGTATACGCACGGTGTTCACCACTGTCTTGCTTCAGATCATGGAACTCATTTTCTAAAGCCCTCTGCTCGTGACGAGGGCAGAAATCTCTCATCATAAGAGCCCTGAGTTCCTCCCATGTCTGACCCAAAGCAACATCAGCACCTCGATCTCTCATTACCCCATTCCACCACGTGAAAGCCCTCTTTTGGAATACACTCGAAGCAAACTCGACCTTACAGTTATCAGGACACTGAACATGGTGAAACGTGCTCTCAAGACTCTCAAACCACTGTAGGAGCCCAGTTACTCCTTCAGAACCACTAAACTTGAGCGGTTTAGCCGAGTTAAAACTTTTAAAATTGCACGAAGCAGGTGCATTATTGTTATTGTTGGCTTGGTTTATTTGAGTGATGAGATTTGGTAGCTTAGCAGCCATCTGCTGTGCGATAATAGTTGCCAGTTCGGCATCAGGTTGATGAACGTTACGTCGAGGAGGCATTCTAAAAGAGGAAACGTGAGAGAAAACGAGTGAGATGATATGGTGAAAAATGAGATGTTATAAATACCGACAAAATGTATGGATGGTGGTCATTTGTTCATTACATCTTAACAAACAGACGACACACAGTGACAAATCAAAGTAAGTGGGTCATAATAATGTATCACGAAGACATGCTTTAGCCTATAAGTGGATACTCACCCCAAGAGTTCCCAGGTAAGAGTGACTGGTCCGATACTGCGAATTTGTACGAACACTCTAGCCTTAGACAGAAAACTCAGGGTACAGGCATCCACCCTTCCAGATTGCACGTGTTCACATTATTTAGACCCAAACTTGACGAGATTTTGAAAATTTGGATGGCACAAGGCCAAAAGAAATCATCCAAGGATAGATGATTGATTTCAAAATCATTTTGGAAATTTGTGTTCATGTTTTGGTAATCACCTAAGGATAGGTGATGTGTATTATTTTAAGATCTAAACAGAAGAAAACTTATGTTAGGGTCATAGAAAGGTTATATTCTAGGTCAAAGCATTACTAATAACCTAATTCCCTCGAACCATGAGCTCTGATACCAACTCTTCTGTCACACCCCGACCGCGTAAAACAACAAACCGCGGCGGAAACGTCGGGGAGTGGAGCGACAGAATTATTGTTTCACAACCATGGTATTTAAAGATTTGATTTTATTAGAATTAATGTTTGCATTGTCTTTACATTAACGAAAACATAACATAATTAAACTGTCTTTTAGTCACTAAGGCCCGAGTCCGCCTAAGTGTAGCATAATCAACATCAAGCATTAGCTCCTGAAACACATGTGAACATAGGTACGTCAGCATAAAAATGCCTGTGAGATACATAGGTTTTGTTGATGAAGGATTCATGACTTGTAGTTAAAAGAAGTGTTTAACAAAAAGGGTAGTCATGAACCTTTAAAAGTGTTTTCTTTTGTAAATCATATGAAAATCGATATGAGAATCAATGATTTAAAAAAATAATGCGTGGTTATATAAATAACCAAGTAAAATGAATTGGTGTAAAACATGTCATTTGTAAAACATCGTCTTGTGAAAATATGTCATTTGTATAAAATGTATCATGTCTTTGTCGAAGTAGTTTAGATAAC
Organism: Helianthus tuberosus; assembly: GCA_030545235.1. Lineage (NCBI taxonomy): Eukaryota > Viridiplantae > Streptophyta > Magnoliopsida > Asterales > Asteraceae > Helianthus > Helianthus tuberosus. The sequence continues at coordinate 144,608,418 of CM060412.1, forward strand.
GCTACGTTATGTAATATCATAAAAGCACTTATATATAGGAAGTACCAGCGGCGTATCCACCATGCTTTTATCATATTACACAACGCCTCATTATGTAAATTACCTATCAATAACCACCCAAAGTGTCTTGTTTAAACCAATGTCAAAATGTTTATGTATAAACAGTGTTCAAATGTCAAATGTAAACCGTGTCATGTATAATCAAATGTTATGTATGGCGAGTAAAAATATCTACTCAAACCATATGTATAATGTCAAAGCGTAACCAAATGTCATGTACGGTAAATAAAAAGTATTTACTCAACCCCGTATGTTAAATGTACAAAACAAAGTCTTTGAGTAAACCTAAGTTTAAATCAAAGGTTATATTTTGTAGAAAACAATGCTTTATGATTACAAACATTTATGAAGTAATGTTTATCGTATACATTTAAGCCTTGCGACTGTCGGATAAACCCTTAAACGAATCAAAGGTTTATCAATTTTGTATATCGGATTCTATCATTCCCTACTTCCAAACAAACCTAGGAAGCCGGGAACGGGATTTGTCAAGTCCTATGGTACCATTACATACTACCGAGCGGCGTGATCAGTGTTAATGAATGTATTATTGTCCCGTTAAACATACCAAATATCATAACCAATGTATGCATGCTATGTGAAAACCATGTACTATGTATGCTAAGTAAATATACATAGTATAAATGTTCATGAAATCAATTGTGCTAGCATGCTCAGTAAACATACATAGCAGAAAATGTGATGTAAATCAATGTGTCCATATGCTGAGTAAACATATGCAAGAAAAGTGTCTTATGAAATCAATGTGCTAGCATGCTCAGTCAAACATACATAGCAAAACATAATTGAAATCATGTACTATATGTGTACTAGGTGAACATAGCATGTTTATGTCATAAAAGCATGAAAAGCGTGAAAGTAACAATGTAGGCACATGTGTATCACCCCAAAATATTTGAAAGCGGTAAAAGAGGGGACTATATACTCACTTGGGATTGCTTATTAGTCTTGGGATTAAGACCAAATAAAGCTTCAAGGATCACGAAATCAAAACGGCACATAATATAGGTAACTACGTTAATAAACGGATCCTAAATCGAGAGATAGGATAGAATGTAGTTCTATAAATCAAATGAGTATTAGAACTTTTATGGCATGATTTAATAGACCTAACATTCTGATTAGAAACGTAACCTAAGTGTTTTTGACCCATTTCGACCCGTTAAGTTTGTTTAAGCGACTTTAACGTGTCGTTGGCGTAAATCTAAGGTCAGATGGTTATCTATGTCCTATGTTAAGTCTTACATGCCCAAATATGTTTAAATATGTTACTAAATCTATTTAGATGTCAAAAACTTGATTCCATATGCTAAATATGAATTCATGCTCAAAAAGGGCATTTTGGTCATTTTTAATGGGCATATAAGCGACTTAGCGAATAACTAACCAACCTAAGTGATCATAAGGTATAACCTCAGTAGGTTATTCCCTATGCAACTATGATCACTAAGTAAATTTGGTCGGATCCTAATGATCGACCAAACGGGTAGGGTTCGAAAGTCTAAGCGATTGTTAATACCATTTAACTTACGACCCTAGACAAGCACTAAACTAGTAGTGACGAGTTAAACATGTTAAAACTTGTCTAACTAATTTTGAAAACTGATTTGGTATCAAAACAAAGGGTTTTGATACCCAAAAATAGTTCCATCGCAAAATGCGCATAAATACGCATTTTGACCGAAACGTTGACTCGTCACTACGACTTGTCAACGTGGTTGTGACAACCCGTGTTTTGCTGTTATTTTATGCCTTGCTTTTCTGTTTAGTTTATGCGTATGATGTGTGAATCTTTAAGTTCAATGATAATACAGTGGTTTATTAAAAAGGTTTAAGACTTTATAAATTTATGATTAACAAGGTTTACTGGCTTTACTAATTTGGTCTAACAAGCCTTCGACTTGCACACCTACATTTTGGCCACACACTCTCACACTTTTGGGTTTTCTTTGGGCTCATGGTCCGATTACTCTCAGCCCAAATCAAACCCAGCCCATCACCTCTCTTTCCTTGTATACGAGAATGCATGGGAGGAGTACACAACTTCTTTTAAAACAAATACAAAACCCTAAACCTATCTAACCTCGACGGCAGCCCTCAAGAGATCGAAGTCTTCTTCTTCCTAGTCTAACACGCTACTCCTTCCCTTGTAACTCGGTTAGTATGTTTACCATGTATTTATCCGAGTTCTATTGGTTGTTTGTGATTGCTCATAATCCTCATATGGTTTCTTCATGTGCATGAATAATAAACATGCTTATATAGGATTATGTGTATAGTATGGTGCCTTGATTGTTAGTATAGAGTAAGGTTATGACCCTAATTGTATGCGTTGTATGAATGACGTAGTGTTTAGTGAGGTATGATAGTGTTATTGAACCTGTCGTGATAATCGAATTAAAGAATAGGGTTCTTGTTAACCGATGAAGTAAGCTTCGAAAACTCCGTAGGATGCAGACATATTTCACTATCCTAAGACTATGATAGCACAAATGTTTAAAAGGGTTGTGTGTTAACAAGTATGATGATTGTTCTTGTGCGATTAATTACTCAACCAGATGATTGTGATTATTATCAAAGTTAATATTGATATTGTGTGGTTATTCGATGAACTATTATTTTGTTTTGAAAACTCTCGTGTTGTTTAATCCTAACCGAGTATTGTTTTGTTGATGTTTGTTGCTTACGACAATTCAAAAAATAATGGATATGATGCTGTAACTGATTGGGCCGAGGGTTAACATTGGGCCGTACCCAACTATAAGTTTCACACATCCATTCGATCGCATACTCTCGGTGTTGGGCCATGTATGGGTCGCACACCCGAATCGTGATAGTATACTTCAATAGAGTCGCACAAGTTCCCTGGACTTGACTTTATTTGGGCCGGTACCCAACTGGGCCGCACACTGTTGAGAAAACAATTATGGATTGTTAAGTAGTGTAGGCATGGTATGTTGTGTATGTGTTGTACGTGACCCAACAGCTAGTGAAGAACTTTTATGTAATGAAATTATGACATGCTATGTTAGGCTATGATTGATTCAGTATGTGTGCTAAATGCCTAAGGTGTGTCATGAGATCATATGCATGCTCTGCAAGATGTTAATTATGTAATTATGTAATGTAAGTGGTTGTGAACTAATTGTAAATGTAACCGTATTAGGACTTGGTTGACTCACCTGAACACGTAACTAATCTTACCGAGCAAACCGAAGGTGAGTTCATTTCTCTTGAGCATGTGTCCCGGTGGGTGGGACAATTAAATGGGTATTCCTGAGAGGAATACATCTTCTTGGGTTAAATCTGGGATGTTAGATAATACACTCATTCCTATCACATTAAGTCCCATCTTATACCGAATTAGTTACCTGAGAGGTAGCGGGGTATTAGTTCATAGCGCTATTAGGCTTGGCAACCTCACACCGTACCTGAGAGGACGGGCATGAACTAATGACCTTAATCATGACCAATGCTTAGATAGGGGCATTGGGGACGGGAAAAACAATCTGGTAGCCATCTTGTACGGTACACGAGTTATTATCAACATTATTATCAATGAACTGAACTAAACACTTGGTAACTAACGTTTTCGTAAAACTATGAACTCACCAGCGTTGTCTGACATACGTGTTGCATGCTTGCAGGTCGTTAGATTTCTTGGATATGGAACTTGCTGTCTGGAATGGCTGGAGTGGTCATGGGTCGAACTGATTGGATACACGTGACAGGCGTATTGATTTTCATACATCTGGTTTTGAAACATTTAAACAATGGTTTACTTATTGCTTCAGCAGAACTTGTTAGATTTTATTAAACTTATTGTTTGATATATTTTTTTTATTTATAATTGACAACTCCATTTGAAATCTTGTTATGAGTTCAATATGATTAGTGGCTAGATCCTGGTATGTCACACGCCTAGCGGGGTTTCCGCATGTGGTATTTTGGGGGTGTGACAGTTTGGTATTAGAGCCACTGGTTATAGTGAACTAGGTTTTAAAATGTTTTTATAAAACCAGACTATAACCGAACAATTCAAAAATCGACCATGACACTCAGCTCCAGATTGCAAGGTTCGTCTCTCGTTTACTTATTGCATAGCATATCTAGTGTACGCTTACGTATGATGTTGCATGCGATTGCACACTTAGCACTACAGACTGAATTCATGTGTTACTTGCCTATGTTATGTGGATGATAGAGTCACACTGCGACATTTCTCTAGACTTTCATGGCCCATGTTTTGTGATGTCTTTTGTTTCGTTACTTAAATTTGAGGAACCTTTTAGCATGAGTTAGGAGGAGCTCAGATGAACATGCAAATTGCATTATCATTATGGGTGCACACATAATAATAATGTGGGGTGCATGCGAGTCCCAGTGATGTTTAACGAGTGTGAAAGGGGTTCCGCTCAGTTGTCTGATGTAAACTTGGTAGTCTATAGAAGTCATCGTGATGTTTGACTTCTACTCAAGTCTGACCCTTAACCTTTTCCCCTTCTTTTATATAGAATCATGAGTGGATGTAATGGTGGACGTGGTGGTGGCTGCGGCGGTGGATGTGGCAACATTGCTATGACTCAGGCCGATTTAACCGACCTGATCAACACTCGAGTGGCTGAAGCCCTAGTGGCTTATCAGGTTGGTACGATATGTGCCAATTATTCCTTATCCCTGTGTTGCGTACCCAAATTTTAACCGTGTGTTGTGCTCTCTTTCGTTTTTAGGTCAACCTGCGAATCAAAACAATCCGCCAGTTTGCACGTTTAAGAAGTTTATGGATTGTAAGCCACAGACATTCAGTGGGACTGAAGGAGCCGTGGGGCTACTACGTTGGTTTGAGAAAGCTGAGTCAGTCTTTGCTATGTGTAACTATCCCGTGGGGGACCGGGTGAAGTATGCTACAAGCACATTGGAGGATGGTGCCTTAACTTGGTGGAATGCCCAGGTGCAAATGTTGGGTATCGAAATGGCTAATGCACCTACTTGGGATGATTTCAAGGAGTTGATGAGAGAGGAGTACTGTCCTCGTGACGAAATTTAGAAGCTTGAGAAAGAGTACTACAATTTGAAGATGGAAGGGTCTGAAATTGAAGCGTACACAAAAAGGGTACATAAGCTCGCGAATATGTGTCCTAACTTATCACGACCACCACCCCGAAGAATCGAATTGTACATCAAAGGTTTAGCACCGTCAGTCAACAGTTTGGTCACTGCTGCAAATCTTGACAACCTGCCTCGAATCATACGTCTAGCTCACAAGATAGCTATGTGTAACTATCCCGTGGGGGACCGGGTGAAGTATGCTACAAGCACATTGGAGGATGGTGCCTTAACTTGGTGGAATGCCCAGGTGCAAATGTTGGGTATCGAAATAGCTAATGCACCTACTTGGGATGATTTCAAGGAGTTGATGAGAGAGGAGTACTGTCCTCGTGACGAAATTTAGAAGCTTGAGAAAGAGTACTACAATTTGAAGATGGAAGGGTCTGAAATTGAAGCGTACACAAAAAGGGTACATAAGCTCGCGAATATGTGTCCTAACTTATCACGACCACCACCCCGAAGAATCGAATTGTACATCAAAGGTTTAGCACCGTCAGTCAACAGTTTGGTCACTGCTGCAAATCTTGACAACCTGCCTCGAATCATACGTCTAGCTCACAAGATTAAAAATCATGAGGTGGAGCATGGCTCGCTACCACCACGTGTTTCTGTTACTACTGCTGCAGCTACTACTCCTGCTACCGATAGCAAGCGCAAATGGAATGATGTGGACAAGGGGTTCAATTTGGTACAGTCACCGAAGAAGCCAGACACCGGTAGCAACCGCAGCTTTAGTCAGTCATCTTCTGTTAATCAGAACCAGAGCAACAATTCGAATCAGGGTTCTTACGCAGGGAAGCACCCAAAGTGTAACAAGTGCCACTTTCATCATCGTGGGCCGTGCACCCGGGTCTGTCACAGGTGCAACAAGGTGGGCCATATGGCTAGAGATTGCAGGGCTCCACTCCCAAGACAGCAACAACAGCAACCCCCGTAGCAACAACAGCCACAACAACATGATAGGCAACAACCTCAGCAGAATCAGGGTAATCGCAAGGGTTGCTTTCAGTGTGGAGACGAGGGTCATTTTAGACGGGATTGCCCTCAACTGAATCAGAATGCCGGTAACAACAACAACAACACTAGGAATAACAACAATGGGAACAATGGTGGGAACGGTGCACGTGGGAGAGTGTTTACCATTGGTGCTGGGGAGGCTAGGAATGATGGCAACGTGGTGACCGGTACGTTTTCAGTAAACAAACTATTTGCTTCTGTTTTATTCGACTCTGGTGCCGATTGGAGTTATGTATCTTTGAGGTTCAGTCGTCAGTTAGAGTTGAATCCTACACCCCTCGTAACCAAACATATAGTAGAACTAGCTGATGGAAAAACAATTGAAGCTTCACATGTTCTTTTTGGGTGTAAAATCGATCTTATGGGTCAAGTGTTTGACATTGATCTACTCCCTGTTACTCTTGTAAGTTTTGATCTGGTCGTTGGCATGGATTGGTTGTCTAAGCACCAAGCCGAAATTCTTTGTTTGGAGAAAATCGTGCGTATCCCTCTTCCCAGTGGGGAATTCCTGTCGGTTCAGGGTCATCGTAGTGGCGCAATGGTCGGCATCATCTCAGCCATGAAAGCCCAGAAGTGTCTACGAAAGGGCTACCTTGCTATTGTAGCTCTTGTTACTAATTCTCAACCTGAGGAGAGAAGGATCGAAGACCTTCCAGTTGTTCGTGAGTTTTCTGATGTGTTTCCTGAAGAGCATCCTGGTTTACCTCCACACCCTCAGGTGGAATTTCAGATTGACCTCACACCAGGAGCAGCTCCGATTACTCGTGCTCCTTATCATCTTGCACCAGGTGAGTTGCAGGAGCTGTCAAATCAACTCCAAGAACTGTTGGATAGAGGTTTTATCCGACCCAGTTCTTCGCCTTGGGGAGCCCCAATTCTGTTTGTGAAGAAGAAAGAGGGGTCTTTTCGAATGTGTATAGATTACCGTGAACTTAACAAGGTGTTCGTCAAGAACTGTTACCCTTTACCACGTATCGACGATCTGTTTGACCAGCTGCAAGGGTCAAGTTTCTACTCAAAGATCAACTTAAGATCGGGCTATCATCAGGTGCGAGTCTGAGAGAGGGATGTTCCAAGAACGGCTTTTCGAACGCAATATGGCCACTATGAGTTTTTGGTCATGCCATTTGGGTTGACTAATGCACCAGCGGTTTTCATGGATCTCATGAACCGCGTATGCAAACCGTATCTCGACGATTTTGTCATTGTGTTCATCGATGAAATCTTGATCTAGTCCAAGAGCAAGGAAGACAACGAGCGACACTTACGCCTTATCTTGGAGCTTTTGAGGAAGGAGCAACTCTACGCGAAGTTTTCTAAGTGTGACTTCTGGATACGAGAAGTGCACTTTCTTTGCCACATACTTAACGAAATAGGGATACATGTGGATCCTGCTAAGATTGATGCTATCAGAAATTGGGCGGCACCAAAGAATCCTTTGGAGGTGCGATAATTTCTCGGTGTTGCTGGGTACTATCGCAGATTTATTAAGGATTTCTCAAAGATCGCTCAACCTGTTACCTCGTTGACACAGAAAGGCGTTATATATTCTGGGGGAATGAAGCAGGAGGATGCTTTTCAACTCTTGAAACAGAAACTCTGCGGTGCACCGATCTTGTCTCTACCAGAAGGTACCGAGGATTTTGTGGTATATTGTGATGCTTCTATTCAGGGTCTTGGGTGCGTACTAATGCAACGCGAGAAGGTAATAGCCTACGCTTCTCGGTAGTTGAAGGTTCATGAGAAGAACTACACGACTTGGAGTTGGGGGCCATATTTTTCGTACTAAAGATTTGGAGGCATTACCTGTACGGTACCAAATGTACGATCTATACCGATCACAGGAGCCTCCAGCATATTTTCGACTAGAAGGAATTGAATATGCGACAGCGTCGCTGGGTAGAACTATTGAACGACTACGATTGTGCTATCAAATATCATCCAGGCAAAGCAAACGTTGTAGCTGATGCCCTTAGTCGAAAGTAAATGAAACCCAAGTGTGTCCGCGCTCTGCAGCTCACTATTCACTCAAACCTCCCTGACCAGATCCGTTCTGCTCAAACTGAAGCGTTGAAGGAAGGAAACTATAAAGCTGAGTATTTGCGGGGCATGGAAAAATGACTTGTAGAGAGAGCTGATGGCATTCTCTACTTCATGGAGCGAATATGGGTTCCTTTTTATGGGAATCTTAGAGAACTCGTAATGGACAAAGCGCACAAGTCTCGGTATTCTGTTCACCCGGGTTCGGATAAGATGTATCAGGATCTGAAAGTCATGTATTGGTGGCCAAAGATGAAAGCTCACATAGCGACATATGTGAGTAAGTGTTTGACGTGTGCTAAAGTCAAAGTGGAGTACCAGAAACCCTCAGGCCTGCTGCAACAACCAAAAATACCCGTGTGGAAATGGGAGCAAATCGCTATGGATTTCATCACAGGTTTGCCAAGAACTCAAAGCGGAAACGATACCATTTGGGTGATCGTGGACCGTCACACGAAGTCAGCGCACTTTCTAGCGATCAAAGAAATGGATAAGTTCTCACAATTAGCCGCTGTTTATCTAAAGGAAGTGGTTTCTAGGCACGGAGTGCCAACCTATATTATCTCTGATCGTGATCCACGTTTCATATCCGATTTATGGTAGTCGATGCATAAATCATTTGGCTCACGTCTCGACATGAGCACTGCTTACCACCCACAGACGGATGATCAAAGCGAACAAACCATCTAGACACTTGAAGATATGCTGCGGGCATGTGTGATCGATTTCGGAAAGGGGTGGGAGAAACATTTGCCGCTGATAGATTTTTCTTACAACAACAGCTACCATACCAGTATTCAGGCAGCTCCGTTCGAAGCATTGTATGGGCGAAAATGTCGCTCTCCCCTCTGTTGGGCTGAGGTAGGTGACAGTCAGATCACAGGTCCAGAACTTGTACTCGAAACTTCAGAGAAGATTGTCCAGATCAGAAACCGTATGGTGGCAGTGCGCGACCATCAGAAAAGCTACACTGACAAGCGTAGGAAACCTTTGGAGTTTGCTGTGGGCGATCGTGTGCTGTTGAAAGCCTCGCCGTGGAAGGGTTTAATACGCTTTGGGAAGCGCGACAAGCTTAATCCGCGTTATGTTGGGCCATTTAAAATTCTGGAGCGAATCGGTAAGGTGCCTTACATGCTCGAGTTACCTGCTGAGTTGGGTAATGTTCATGATGTATTCCACGTGTCGCAATTAAAGAAGTGTTTGTCCGATGAAGCACTTGTAGTACCACTCCAGGATTTAAAGATCGTCGAAAAATTGCAGTTTATCGAAGAACCCATCGAAATTATGGACCGAGAAGTTAAGGTTTGTAAGCACAGTCGAATTCCAATCGTGACAGTTTGTTGGAACTCAAGACGTGGACAAGAGTTCACGTGGTAACGCGAAGATCAGATGAAGCTCAAGTATCCTCAATTGTTCCCAACTGAACAACTTAATCATGTAGCAACTGGTGAATTTCGGGACGAAATTCCCTTTCAAGTTGGGGATGATGTGGCACCCGAGGAAAACCCGCAGTCATCCCGAACAACCACTTCTTCTCTCCGAGGTTACTTAGTAAGTAAATATTCTTCTCTTTCTTTTTCCTTTCTTTCGTAGCAATAAAACTCATGCATATCCAATTTCGGGACGAAATTTCCTTCAAGTTGGGGATGATGTGACACCCCGTGTTTTGCTGTTCTTTTATGCCTTGCTTTACTGTTTAGTTTATGTGTACGATGTGTGAATCTTTAAGTTCAATGATAATACAGTGGTTTATTAAAAAGGTTTAAGTCTTTATAAATTTATGATTAACAAGGTTTACTTGCTTTACTAATTTGGTCTAACAAGCCTTCGACTCGCACACCTACACTTCGACCACACACACTCACACTTTTGGGTTTTCTTTGGGCTCATGGTCCGATTACTCTCAGCCGAAATCAAACCCATCCCATCTCCTATCTTTCCTTGTATACGAGAATGCATGGGAGAAGTACACAACTTCTTTTAAAACAAATACAAAACCCAAACCTATCTAACCTCGACGGCAGCCCTCAAGAGATCGAAGTCTTCTTCTTCCTAGTCTAACACGCTACTCCTTCCCTCGTAACTCGGTTAGTATGTTTACCATGTATTTATCCGAGTTCTATTGGCTGTTTGTGATTGCTCATAATCCTCATAAAGTTTCTTCATGTTCATGAATAATAAACATGGTTATATAGGATTTTGTGTATAGTATGGTGCCTTGATTGTTAGTATAGAGTAAGGTTCTGACCCTAATTATATGCGTTGTATGAATGACGAAGTGTTTAGAGAGGTATGATAGTGTTATTGAACCTGTCGTGATAGTCGAATTAAAGAATAGGGTTCTTGTTAACCGATGAAGTAAGCTTCAAAAACTCCGTAGGATACAGACAGATTTCACTATCCCAAGACTATGATAGCACAAATGTTTAAAAGGGTTGTGTGTTAACAAGTATGATGATTGTTCTTGTGCGATTAATTACTCAACCAGATGATTGTGATTATTATCGAAGTTAATATTGATATTATGTGGTTATTCGATGAACTATTATTTTGTTTGAAAAGTCTCGTGTTGATTAATCCGAACCGAGTATTGTTTTGTTGATGTTTGTTGCTTGCGGCAATTCAAAAAATAATGGATATGATGGTGTAACTGATTGGGCCGAGGGTTAACATTGGTCCGTACCCAACTGTAAGTTGCACACATCTATCCGATCGCATACTCTCAGTGTTGGGCCATGTATGGGTCGCACACCCGAATCGTGATCATATACTTCAATAGAGTCGCACAAGTTCCTTGGACTTGACTTTATTTGGGTCTGTACCCAACTGGGCCGCACACGTGACATGCGTATTGATTTTCATACATGTGGTTTTGAAACATTTAAACAATGGTCTACTTATTGCTTCCGCTGAACTTGTTGGATTTTATTAAACTTATTGTTTGATACATTTTTTTTATTTATAATTGACAACTCCATTTGAAATCTTGTTATGAGTTCAATATGATTAGTGGCTAGATCCTGGTATGTCACACGCCTAGCGGGGTTTCCGCAAGTGGTATTTTGGGGGTGTGACAGTGGTAATCAGTAGGTTACAATCACGTTGCAAAGTTCAATTGAACTTTGATTTAACCGATTGATGGTCAAAACTAAAAGTCTAACTGTTGGTCAATCTATTTGACTTTCAGCTCTAAATGGCTTAAAATAAGAACTAAGCCATGAAAGAACACTCATAATGCTCTATGGCTGAAGGATTTGACTAAGAGAACTCAGGTAGGTGGCTTCCAATGGTGGTTGCCTCCACTTAGAGTCCAAAGATGGAAATGAGCAATGAACAAATGAAATGAAGGGGGTATTTATAGTTGTGGAGATGTTGTAGGATCATTCCAAGTGTTTATGTAGCCACCAAGCAATAAATCATGGCCCTACAAGTGTTAAGGACAGCTATCTTTGCTTGGAGAAGTGTTAATTTGGTGCCCACACCAAGAAAATTGCATGAAAGGCCCTCAAAATTCAAATAGTAGCTGAAATGAACATTCTGTTGCTGGCACTCTGTCGCGCCCCGCGTAGGATAAAGGTCCAGCCTTTGCGGCCCACGACCTAATGTCCATAAGTTTTAGTTTTGTTCAGTTTTGGCCCCTGCATGCAAATAACTTGATTTTTGACATGTTTAAGCCCTGTTAACCCATTTTCAAGGCTCTAAAATGAATTTAAAGTATAGGTGACTCAAAATATGCCTGGAAACATCACGGATGTCGGTTCGTTTGGTCGTACGGACGCGATATGCGGTTAATTACGACGAAACTCGAACGGATGCGAAAACGATCCAAATTAAGCGACGAATGGTATTTTTGCATTCCGATCATTAAAATAAAATATTTTAGTGACTATAAAAATTTTTGGATGTCCGGATGTGGTCAGAACGTAAGATACGCGTGTAAATGCAAACTTACGCTGTTTTTTGGCGCTTTTAGTCCCTGTGATCAAATAAGCGCATTTTCGCATACCGAACCACTCAAAGCTTATTTCTAAGCTATGTTATGGTTATTTATGGTATGTTTAGCTTATGATCATGTTCCGAAATGAACGTTGCCATACGAAACGACAGACTTTTGAAGTTTGACGCAAATAGTCAATGTGAGCGAATAAACTTGTTTTTGCCACATCAAAGCCTTTAAAACTATTTCTAAGTTATGTAAAGGTTATTTAAGGCATGTTAAGCTTATGTTGTTGTTCCGGAGTGTCTGTCGCGTTAAACTGATCATGTTTACGCACCAGTTTGTGTATAACTCTCCAGAAAGCGATATAGAGTTTAAAATCGAACAAAAATCAAAACGTGCAAAATGTCAAAAATAAATAAACAATTATTAGGATCAAAACACATTGTTTTATTAATATTTGAATTGTTCAGAGTTTGTACAATGATTACACAAGCACAGATGTCACAGCGCTACGCCTGTCGCTAAGTCTCCATGCCTTTTAGCACTATCTGAGATGCAAGAGCTCTCCAGCCAACTTCAAGAGCTTCTTGATAAAGGCTTTATACGCCCTAGTACATCTCCTTGGGGTGCTCCTGTTTTGTTCATCAAAAAGAAAGATGGGTCATTCCGTATGTGTATTGACTATCGTGAGCTCAACAAGCTTACTGTCAAGAACCGATACCCTCTTCCTCGTATTGGCGATCTCTTCAATCAATTGTAAGGTGCGACCTGCTTCTCAAAGATCGATATTCATTCTTGGTATCATCAACTTCGAGTCCTCGAAGAAGATATACCTAAGACCGCTTTTCGTTCACGATATGGTCACTACGAGTTCGTGGTCATGCCTTTTGGTTTGACCAATGAACCTGTTGTCTTCATAGATTTGAGGAACCGCGTGTGCAAGTTGTACTTGGACCGCTTCGTGATTTTCTTCATCGAAGATATCCTTATCTACGCCAAATTCTCCAAGTGCGAATTTTGGTTAAAAGAGGTTCAATTCCTTGGTCATACTGTCAACGAACTTGGTATTCACGTTGACCCCGCTAAAATCAAAGTTGTGAAGAATTGGATTGCACCAATGTCTCCGTCCGAAATTCGTTCTTTCTTAGGTCTTGCTGGTTATTATCATCATTTTAACTCCAACTTTTCGAAAATCGCAGTTCCTTTGACCTCCTTGACTCAAAAAGAGAAACCTTTTTTGCGCTCCCGAATAAGAGAAATCTTTTCAAACTCTCAAGGACATGCTTTGTAATGCTCCTATCCTAGCACTTCCTGATGGAAACGACGAGTTCGTCGTGTATTGTGATGCTTCGAACCTTGGGCTTGGTTGTGTCCTTATGCAACGCGACAAGGTTATCGCTTACGCATCGAGGCAACTCAAGATACATGAGAGAAACTACACTACTCATGACCTTGAACTTGGCGCAGTTGTTTTTGCCATGAAGATTTGGCGACACTACCTATATGGTACTAAGTGTGTGGTCTTCACCGATCATAAGAGCCTTCAACATATCTTCAACGAAAAAGAACTGAACATGCGGCAACGCCGTTGGGTGGAGTTATTAAACGACTACGACTGCGAAATTCGCTACCATCCACGTAAAGCGAATGTAGTAGCCAACGCTCTTAGTCATAAAACTCATGCGAAGAGTGTTCGTTGTCTCCAACTCGTGCACGATCTTCAAAGCCGCATTCACAAAGCCCAATATGCCTCTATTAACGAAGGCAGACTCTCTATCGAGATACGAGGCGCTTTTGAAAAAGATCTCGCGTCTAAATTCGATGGTATTTTGTACTATTGCAATCATATCTGGATTCCCAATCGTGAAAACCTTCGCGGCTTTCTAATGAAAGAGGCACACAAATCGAGATATTATCTTCACCCTAGTGCTGATAAGATGTACCACGATATGCGCACGTCCTATTGGTGGCCTGGAATGAAGAAGGATATCGCCTCTTATGTTGCGAATTGTCTTACGTCTTCAAAGGTTAAAGCTGAACACCAACGTCCCTCTGGCCTATTCGAACAGCCAAAGATCCCTGTCTAGAAATGGGAGAGCATTGATATGGATTTTATCACTAAGCTCCCTCGTACTTTTTCTGGTTATGATAGTATTTGGGTGATCGTCGATCGATTGACCAAATCAGCTCATTTTCTTCCCGTTGGTGAAGATTTGAAGGCCGAGAGATTGGCTAGAATCTACACTGATGAGATCATCTGTCATCATGGTATCCCAATCGACATTATTTCCGATCGTGATGCACGTTTTACGTCTCGTCAAACTTTTCAATCTACTATGGGTACTGTCCTTAACCTTAGCATCGCTTTTCACCCTCAATCAGACGGTCAAACCGAGCGTACTATCCAAACCTTAGAGGATATGCTTCGTTCATGCATAATAGATTTTGGTGGCAACAGAGATTCACACTTGCCTTTGATCGAATTTTCCTACAACAACAGTTATCATGCGAGTATTCAGATGGCAACTTTCGAAGCATTGTATGGTCGCAAGTGCCGTTCGCCTATTTGTTGGTACGAGATTGGTGAATCTCAATTCACTGGTCCAGAGCTCATACAAGAAGCAACAAACAAGATTTTACAAGTTTGAGACAACTTACTGAAAGCCAGAAGCCTACAAAAGAGTTACGCTGACAAGCGTCGCAAACCCTTGGAATTCGAGACAGGTGACTTCGTACTTGTCAAGGTATCCCCTTGGAAGGGCATGGTTCAATTTGGTAAGAAAGGAAAACTCGCACCTCGTTACATTGGTCCTTTCAAGATCCTCGAAAGGATTGGCAAGGTTGCGTATAGACTGGACCTGCCTGAAGAACACAACAATGTACATCTTGTTTTCCACGTATCCAACATAAAGAAGTGTCTAGCTGACGAAGGACTTCAAGTCCCACTCGAAGATCTCCAAGTCAACGAGACCTTGCACTTTATGGAAAAAACCCAACGAAATTATGGATCAAGGAGTCAAGATAGTGAGGCACAACAAAATTCCTATCATTAAGGTTCGATGGGAAGGAAAACGTGGCACTGAATTCACTTGGGAACTCAAGAGTGACATGAAGATGAAGTATCCACATGTAACACCCTGCTTTCTCGTACTTTCCATAATTAGAAAGTCTTGTTTGTATTTCTATTTTTGGAAGTCTTGTGTTCTTGTAATCGTTCTTTCATTGTAGTCGTTGTAAACTCCGAGACTTAGATCATAAATAAAACTTATACTTCGTTAAATTGGTGTTATACCTACTTCATACATGCTCATACGTTTGATTTTGTGAAACAATTGATACATATTCTTAGTTCTTGGAAATTTTGTGCTAAACATGCAAATACATGAGACATGCTAAATATACGACTTTTGAATGCATACGATACTAAAATACGACATTCATACACTTATTCATACTTCATTATGTTTATTTTATGTTAATTATGCTTGTTAGACCCTAAAACAATGCTTACTTGTCATAAAAACACCTAAAAACCCAAAATATAAACTTTAGGGGCCAAAATGTCAAAGTTTAAAACTTAAATTCGAACCAGACTTGGTTTGGCGGGCCACGACCCACCCCCTTGTCCATCTTCGTGGGTCGCGAGCCATCGTGATCTGGAAACAGCCCAACCAGCTTCGCTGATTGGCGGGATTTGTTGGTTTTGTTGAGTTTTCAAGTGTGTTTTTCACCTTTAATGCTCACCTAACCCAACCACAACCTTCCCCTATAAAACCCAAGTGCTATCCAAGCAATTTTCACTTTGCTAATCACTCACAACTCTCTCAAATCACTCCAAATCGCAGCTAATTCCTGAAGTTCCAGCAGATTGATACCTTCTTACAAAAGTGAGCATAACTCACTCATTTCTTATCCTTCACTTGATTCTTTTTCCTACTTGCTTGGATTAACCTTAGGAACATTTCCATTGGTTTTCCATGGAAAACCAGGTTCTGGAACAACAACAAAAAGGCTCCAAAGTTGACTGATCTTTCTGTTTTAATTCAATCTTTGCTAAACTTGATTCAACTTGAGTCTATCTCATCTCAAACCTATGTCCTTTTGCTTATTACCACTTCTATGGTTAGTTAGGCTTAAAAACAAGGTTGAGACATGTAAAATCAGAGGTGTAAACCTAACAAACTTTCTATTTAGTTCATGGGTTTAACCCATAAGTGATGTTCAAGCCTAAAGCTTGATGAATGTGTGATTTAGGATTAGCTTTGTGACAACCGGTAGTTTACGCCCTTAATTACGTAATTTACAGGTGATTAACGCAATAATGAATAGTGTTTGAGACGCATATTAACTCATTTAGGCCCTTGGAGTGCATAGGAATGTTTATTCGACTGTACAGTACGTGTATGAAGATTCGCGTGGAATCTGCGGAACATCAAACGACAACGAACTGATACCGTACAAAATACTGACAACGTCGACAAATATTAAATTTTTACGATATATTCTAGCTTCATAATTAAATTTTAGTAACTGTGTTCAAAACCGGATTGGAAAACGGAGTAAAGCGGTGAACGACACATTTTCCGCGATTTAGTGCAACCGATGGTCAAACGCGACTACGACGGATACTGACATTGTTTTTTTTACACGTTTTTAACTCTGAAATATTATTTTACTAGGCTACGGTGATTTCGGTTTTAAAAACGTGTCTCGGGCCACTTACACATGAGATGGGCTTGTGGGCCCTGGGCCCAAGCCCAAAACCCACAAGCCTAAACCTGCACACAATATACTAGATCTATTCCTTGAAGATCTATACAAAATCTCACTAAATCTCTACAAAATCCTACCAAAATCTCTACAAGAGATTTTTGTCTCTAAATTTGAAACACACAAGATCTATGCAAGATCTCAAACTCCCTATAAAGGCCCATACCCCTCTCCTTTCTTTCTACACACACACAAACCACAAAACCTTTGCCTGCCTTCCCCTTCTCTCTCGATATGAACATCAGGCACACACCAACACCCTTTTGTATCTCTCACACAACCCACTTGTTTTACCCCCTGTTAACCGGCCAACCACCACCATCTTCAGGTGGTGGCGAACTACAGCAGCAACACCACCACCACCACAGGCGGCGGCGGTGTGGTGGGTGGTGCTGGTCGATGCTTCAAGCGAGAGAAACGAGGAGATGAGAGAGAGAGAGAGAGAGAGAGCAGTGGAGATAAGGCGCGGCGGTGGTTCTAGCGATGTCCGACGAGTTCACGGTAACCCCCCCCCCTGTTAATTTCTTTTCTTTTAAACATTGATGGCTGATGATGATGATGATCGGCGGACCGACGGTGCGGTGGCTCGGTTCTGTTTCAAACAGGTGGTTTAGGCTTGAGTTCAAGTGACTTGGTTCAGGTTTGGTTCAAAATGGTTCATCTCTGGTTCGGGTTTTCTGTTCGGGCATCGGGTCAAGATAAGTCTACGGGTTCGGTTCAAGATTCAAGTTCTACTCGGGTCAGTGTGGTTCGGGTCGCGGTTCAGTATCATGTTCGGGTCTCTCGGGTTCGGGTCGCGCATCGGGTTCGGGTCAAACCTGGTCAATCCGGTCAAACCTGGTCAACTCAGGGAGTCGACTCGATCAACTCAGTTGACTCGGTCAACCTTTTCAGCGCTTCGACACGAGAGTTTTGGTAATGGTTTAAAGATGCGATTTTGTTATGTTACTTTAAAATAGTTTTATATATTTTCATGAACGAGCTCGAACCGAAATAAAATGACGAATCGATAGTTAAAGTATACGTTGATTTATTATTTCGTTTATATAAATTGATTATACGTAAATGTTGTTCGAATCTTGATTGAATTTTGATAAAATAACGACAACTTGTGTTGTGGGCATCCAAAAACAGAGGAAACTCTGCCCGTTTTTCAAGAAAATCCGTAAAACAAAACACGTGTTAATATAAGAACATAACCGATCGACTACAAATGACTTTTATAGAATTAAGTACAAGTGTAGTATATTTTCGATAACACAGATTCTTTTTATAAAAATAAATATGGTTTATATATTTATTTCGGATATCAAACAATACGAATTCTTTTCTATAAAAATAAATGTAGTTTGTAAATTTATTTCGAATATCAAATAATACGAACTCTTTTATAAAAATGCATATAGTTTATATATTTAATTCAATATATCAAGCAACCCGACTTCTTTTTTTTATAAAAATAAATACAGTTATATATTTATTTTCAAACACAACAACTCGAAGATTCTTTTATAGAAATAAATATAACTATTGCATTTATTTCAAACGGCCTCAACACGAAAACACGATTGAATAAATATAACGTAACGCAATGATAACGATATATTTATATATTTTTATATAAATATTTATACACTCTAAATCTCTCGGGAACTAAGTCTTTCTAAGGCTTATTAGTTATTACTGACAATAAACAAACTAAACAAAGTTTAACTTAGTCATTTTCGTTAATCTAACAACTTACCGTCGAATCGTTCGGCTAACGATTCGGTAGAGCTCGGTGACACATAGTTAGTTACCACTTATATTTAGAAACTTATAAGATATTCCGTGTTAGGAATATTGTAGAATGCACACTAGCGAGTCACGCCTTGGAAACGACATCACAAAGTCGTATTTAGCTAACTTTGCACATGGAAATCCAGGTTGGTTCATAACCACACCTTTTTACAGTATTACAATTTTTCTAAATGTTTTCGGGGTGGAAAGACATGCACATTTTGCAAAAGCATACAAGGTTTTCAATAAACATGAATTACATATTTCTAAACCATCTTACAAACAAGTTTTAACTGACATAAATGGTTTACGAAAAGCTTATGTTCTATACCGGTTTTTCAAGCAAGAGTATTTTTCGAAATGTACATACACACAAATTCTAGTTTTCTAAACTACGGAAAAATACAAGTACAAAGAAGTACATCAAACTAAGGAATGATACATAGATCACGTGACGAATAGGGTACCATAAGCACCATTAGTCAACGTATACATTTAGACCGCGGAACAGAAGGGTTAGATCTAATGGGTTTCTGGCAACCCCACTCTTGGCCTACTTCTACCAATGAGTGCTTTTGTGTCTCAGTCGAACTCGACAAAAATGCCTTGGTTTGGTGGCTTCCTATGTCGTTACATATGTTAGTGGCCTCGCGAACCATTAGCGATCTCGTATTCCTTACATATACAGAACTTAGTTTCAATACATCTTTACAAATTACATACCATGTTTTATACAAATTCAAAGCATAGGATTATGCATGCATGTTGTCAATGTCAGGGTGGACATTGACGGTTACACAGATTTTACAAATACAAGAGTTTACAAATACATGGTTTAACGAATATAATGCGTTACAAATATAAAGTTTCCATATAACTTGACAAGAAAATGATTTTTAAATTCGTTTTCTCAATAATATTTCACAAACCGGTTATCAAAAGATTTGTTTTAAATCTTTTCCAAAACAAACTATGAACTTGCTCAACTTTATGTTGATTTTTCGCATGTTTCTTTCTCAGGTTGCATCTCAAAATTATGGCACGGTTGGAATAGGAGAATCCATTGGAGATTCGAGTACTTAGTGGGCGTTCGATTTTCTAGAAGTCTTAGCTTATTTGCTTCCACTGTGCAATGAAGATACCAGTCCAGTCACGCCAGCTCTGATAATTTCGGGGTGTGACAGATTGGTATCAGAGCTATAGGTTACAACGAATAGGGTTTTCTGTAGGAATACCTAGGCTCTAACCTCATTTTTCTGGGGACTTAGATTATTAAGACTTTGAAAACATACAGAACGCCTAAGACTCGAATATGGTCTCCAACCGTTGCTGAAAAACAAACAGTCAAAATTTTGTTTTCAAGCATATGCTATTGTGGTGTTATACACATGGTACACAAAAACAATTACATACAGTACATAAAACTCTGAGAGTTTAGGAAACATGCATTTAAGACCTTCGAAAACTCATGTTGAAGTTCATTAAAGGTCATCACGTAGGTACCACATCCATTAACTCGGACAAACGCCATTATTATGTCGTCCATGCTATTTAAATTAACCGAGCAGGTAACCTAAGCAAAACGAAGCACGGGCGTGCAAACTTCACGAAACGCAACTGTACATCAACTGAGGTTGAAGTACGTTACATACGACTTACGAGGCACGGTCTTTGAGAAGACAAGATGGAGCATTTCAGCGACGATACAAATTCTATCAGTTTGAAAACTACCGATCAGGATGTGACGATTTGTCACGCGGTCCTGCAAAGACACGAATCGCGCCAAGGAGAAGACGTATGTCTCCGCATTCCCCCTATCTAATTACGACGAGTACGCCATGTTCAACATTCCATGGTAATGTCACCTAACAACCGGTTATCACATGCAACCCCAGGTAAAGTCCTTAAATTTCTTTTATAGAAATTCTGACTTTTGCATCTAGTGAGTAGATTTTCACATCTCTACTCCTCTTAATGGTCATTGTGTCACGATCCTTTCTTTCATTATAGCGAATATTCATTTGCTTCATTTCTTGAAAATTCATATGTTACGCATGCATCGTTTGTTACGCATGTGGTTTCGTTTCGAAATAAGCGTTTCATTAAAGTTCAAATATTACTTCGCTAAATCTAATTATTGATTTGTTATTCGAATGACCTGCATTATTGTAATTGTTGGCTTCTTTGTTATCAAGTCAACACCTTTTCTTGAAATTTCTTTTCTTTTCAAGTTACATACATGGTTTTTTGTTGTGACCATGCCGAAAGATTTCTTGTCGATACAAGTATTTATTGTCGGCTTGCGCCGAAACCCAGTTCAATTGTTTGAACTTGTTCATTACACATATTCAATTCAAAACACCATATGATGTATTGAAGACATCATATTCAAATTCGTTTTAATAAGCGCTTCATTAGTCGTAGTAGACTTGCTTGGTCTACGAATCCAATAAGTTATTTATCGATTTGCTTTAAATCCGCTTTGTTTTATCATGTCACAGCAGTCTTAACACAATCGTGTGATAAGACAATGGTACACAACATTCAGTTCATATTCCGGTGTACCTCCTAACGGTTCTTTCATTATCGATCGAATGCCTTGCGAAATTTATTGCCTTTTCATCATCGATCAAAAACAGTGTTTCTTTGATATTCCATATTCAATTGAAAATCCTATGATGTCGTTTGAGACAAAATTTCAGATTTACTTCATTGCGCGATCATTTCATGCAAAACACAGGTGATACTTGTTCGATCACCGCTATATTTGAATTGTTTCATTCACTACGACACCTTGTGGCGTCGGTAGAACTTGCAGCTTGGGCTGATCATGAATGAGCGTTTCATGCAAAACCATTTCGTTTGGGCTTGTTGATTCTAAGCTTCTCCTAGTGAATGTTATTGTTTCTAACATTCATTTGCATATTGTAAACGTCCATTTGGAATTCTATTGGTCGAAATTCCTCTTTTATTGGACCCCTGTTAACTTGGTCACACTGGTGACGGTGTCAGTATGTCTCGTTTCCTTTGACATTATTCGTATTTACCTACGCATAACGTAACTCTAAGGAGTTGACGTAGTCTAAATTTCGAGGACGAAATTTAATTAACAGGGGGAGAATGTGACAACCGGTAGTTTACGCCCTTAATTATGTAATTTACAGGTGATTAACATAATAATGAATAGTGTTTGAGACACAGATTAACTCATTTAGGCCCTTGGAGTGCACATGAATGTTTATTCGACTATACAGTACGTGTATGAAGATTCACGTGGAATCTGCGGAACATCAAACGACAACGAACTGATACCGTATAAAATACTGACAACGCCGACAAATATTAAATTTTTACGATATATTCTAGCTTCGTAATTAAATTTTAGTAACTGTGTTCGAAACCGGATCGAAAAACGGAGTAAAGCGGTGAAGGACGCATTTTCCGCGATTTAGTGCAACCGACGGTCAAACGCGACTACGACAGATACCGACATTATTTTTTTACACGTTTTTAACTCTGAAATATTATTTTACTAGGCTACGGTGATTTCGGTTTTAAAAATATGTCTCGGGCCACTTACACATGAGATGGGCTTGTGGGCCCTGGGCCCAAGCCCAAAACCCACAAGCCTAAACCTGCACACAATATACTAGATCTATTCCTTGAAGATCTATACAAAATCTCACTAAATCTCTACAAAATCCTACCAAAATATCTACAAGAGATTTTTGTCTCTAAATTTGAAACACACAAGATCTATGCAAGATCTCAAACTCCCTATAAAGGCCCATACCCCCCCCTCCTTTCTTTCTACACACACACAAACCACAAAACCTTTGCCTACCTTCCCCTTCTCTCTCGAGATGAACATCAGGCACACACCAACACCCTTTTGTATCTCTCACACAACCCACTTGTTTTACCCCCTGTTAACTGGCCAACCACCACCATCTTCAGGTGGTGGCGGTCTACAGCAGCAGCAGCACCACCACCACAGGCGGCGGCGCTGTGGTGGGTGGTGCCGGTCGATGCTTCAAGCGAGAGAAATAAGGAGATGAGAGAGAGAGTGGTGGAGATAAGGAGCGGCGTCGCCGCTCATGGCGGCGGCAGTGGCGTCGCTGTGGTGGTTCTCGCGACGTCCGACGAGTTCACGGTAACCCCCACCCTCTGTTAATTTCTTTTCTTTTAAACATTGATGGCTGGTGATGATGAAGATCGGCGGACCGACGGTGCGGTGGCTCGGTTCTGTTTCAAACAGGTGGTTTAGGCTCGAGTTCAAGTGACTTGGTTCAGGTTTGGTTCAAAATGGTTCATCTCTGGTTCGGGTTTTATGTTCGGGCATCGGGTCAAGACAAGTCTACGGGTTCGGTTCAAGGTTCAAGTTCTACTCGGGTCAGTGTGGTTCGGGTCTCGGTTCAGTATCAAACCCGGTCAACCCGGTCAAACCTGGTCAACTCAGTGAGTCGACTCGGTCAACCTTTTCAGCGCTTCGACACGAGAGTTTTGGTAATGGTTTAAAGATGCGATTTCGTTATGTTACTTTAAAATAGTTTTATATATTTTCGTGAACGAGCTCGAACCGAAATAAAATGACGAATCGATAGTTAAAGTATACATTGATTTATTATTTCGTTTATATAAATTGATTATACGTAAATGTTGTTCGAATCTTCATTGAATTTTGATAAAATAACGACAACTTGTGTTGTCGGGGGCATCCAAAAACAGAGTAAACTCTGCCCGTTTTTCGAGAAAATCCGTAAAACAAAACACGTGTTAATATAAGAACATAACCGATCGACTACAAATGACTTTTATAGAATTAAGTACAAGTGTAGTATATTTTCGATAACACGGATTCTTTTTATAAAAATAAATATGGTTTATATTGTAGGATCGTTTTCAGACCCGAACGAGTCGATCAGAAGAGTTTTACTCAATATGAAAGGCGGAAACAGACATATCGAGGTCAATTCAGCTAGAATATCACTTTAACTGTCGATATTATTGATATAATGATGTTTTACAGCGATATGACACTTCGGCAGCACTTCGTTGCACCGACCGGAAATAATTTCATCTGATCTCGCTTGAACCTCTATATATAATGATCTGATT
Organism: Helianthus tuberosus; assembly: GCA_030545235.1. NCBI lineage: Eukaryota > Viridiplantae > Streptophyta > Magnoliopsida > Asterales > Asteraceae > Helianthus > Helianthus tuberosus. Next base: position 144,632,272 of record CM060412.1, read on the forward strand.
TCGCTTGAATAGGTTCCAAGCGGAATAAGATTCCAAGCGGAATCTGATTTCGCTCGAACTTACATGATGCACTTTCAAGCGGAATCACCATGTTCAAGCGGAATTACTTGTTTTCTCGAACTACGTGCCTTGATTTAACATTCTAAGTACAAGACTCGATACAAGACGAAGTCGACAGACGCATGCACCAACAGACTCCCCCTCGAATGTTGACGAGTCTTAAAGTGTCGAGTCTTCGCATCTTCAGTCTTTATCAGTCCTCTCAAACTCTTTGAAGTATCTTGACACTGTAAAACATCCTCAAATCTTCTCTCTTTTCTTTTCATCAGCACCAACACACTCCTTCCTTTAGATGTCTTCAGACTCCCCCTTTCGATATGCTGGGATCGCAGCCTGGCTTGTTAAAATCACAGAGTCCTCAGGTATCGGAACCTGGCTCTCTATCACTAAAATATCCTGCACATTCTCTACCCAAAAGTAAATTTTATGATGACCGCTTGTAAAAACAATTTCACCATCTAATGAACACTTGTGGATAAGATATTCAGACAATGATTTTACAATGTTAGTCTCTGATGAATCACTTGCAAGAAAAACGTTTTTATTTCAAAAACTTTTCTCATTTCATTTCAAAACATCTCAAACAATTTCACCCAAACCATTCGTTCATCATGTCTAGCACTTGGAATTTTGAAAATCAGCTCTCCAACATCAGTTGTCGAAAATCTTTTTGTATTTTTCAAAATTTTTACTAAAACACACTGAAAAATCGTTTTGGATTTTTGAATGTAACAGAAATGAAATGCAATAAAGAAATATTTACATACAATATTTTTGTGAGTTTGTGTAAGAGGATCATATCAGTTTTTGACACGTCACAATTACCGTTGAGCTTAATTACACATTAAGAATTAAAATTTCACTTAGATTGCCGATATACTGATCCACTTAAATTTTCACACAAATTTCAACTGATTCAAGATTTGAATTAGGTGTATTAAGAACTTAAACTCATTCATGTGTCCCAACTCTTGAATATACTCCCGCATATCCCAATATTCAGTCTTACAGGTGAGTATACCACATATGATATTTGTAAGGGGTTAATTGCGAAACCGTGAGAGCTCAGGTCAGAACTTCCGTTCAGCAGAGAGATGATGGCTCGAATTTTGGTGGGTCCCCTTTAGAGGCCATTGCTTCCGCAAAATCAGAAGTCCCGGGATAATACCCCAGATCTCACTGAGCATAAAGACCTAGTATCTCAGAAAGAGGGACCTTTCAAACGAGATTTCAGGGGTTACCTATATATCCAAGTAGTGTTCCCCATGAAATAAGCAAGTTTGAATTTAAGTTTATATCCCGAAAAAGCTTACTAAATGTGTAAAAACCTATCGACATATCATCAGTGAGACCGTTTAACGCTATTTAATCATTACATTTCTTTAGCATACTGTAACTGTCTACTGATGTACTATCATTTCCTCTTCTTTGACACCAAAACTAATTTTTGCATTTTATCATGTTTTTGTCTTTTTCAAAATTTCAAATGTTTTTGGATTTTCTGAAATTCTTACTCCCCCTAAAATGCAAACACATTTTAAAAAAAAATTGAAAACAAACTGTACAAGTAAATTGACAACCAATATTGAATCGCTTTAATTCGCCATCCACTTGGCATAAACAATCAGAACTCCCCCTTACAACAAACTATTTTCCCATTGTGATTTCAAAACACTTAAGTTTGTTTTAAACAAATGGTTTTTCTGGAAAATAAGTTTTGTTGATTGATATTACCATATGTAGGTTAGGGATTTGGTTCATCACATTGTCTTTCAACCACTTGTAAGAATGTTCAATCAAGTTCAACCTAATGACCTTGATTAACCATTTGTAATACAAATTCATTTTCAACCACATGCCTTACCAACTAATACCACATGTAGGTCGAATTCTCAAGATGCCGATACCTACTCCTCACTTACCAACCTGGGAGTTCCGGCAAGTCATACCTTTCTAAAAACAATTATTTTAATAATGATGCCGATTCATGCTCCGCGATTACCAACTTGGGAGCTCCGGTAAGTCCAGAATTTTACTGTTCGTAATAGGTACCATCCAAGTCACAAACCAGGGATGATACTTTACCTTGTTTCCTTGTTTTCTTCTTGTAAAATTCCTTAACTCCCTTGACCTTCTTGTCAACCATTTTTCCAAAAATATGTTTAACTTTGGAATTAAAGGCTTTTTCAATATCAAAATCTTTCTTTTCTGAGAAAAATTGACTTGAAATCTCAATTTTACCAACTTTTTGTTTAAAGTTTTCAGCCTTCAATGGTGGAAAATTGTCATCATCCATTGGAGGAACTGAACTTTCACATTTAACTCCAACTTGTGGCTCCTCTGACTTTGTGGAATCAGATTCATCGCCAGAAGATAGCTCCTCTGATTTTGATGAATCAGAATCATTGCTAGAACTATCAACAGACTTCTTAACAACCCATTTCTGGTTATCAAGATTTGCCCTTTTATTGTAAAATCTATTTGAACATTCACCAATCTCAAATGTTGAATTTTTGAAAAGTTTAGTTCTATCAATTGGTGGTTCAAACACAATCTCTTTATCTTTAATTTTACGAGAAACTCCCTGTTTCGATTTTATTGCGTTGGAACAATTCTTGGCAATATGACCAACAGTGTTGCATTGGAAACAAGTTCTCGTTTCTTTCATCTGATCATCATTCTTCATCTCTTCTTGCTTCTTCGCAAGGAATTCTTTGTTTGACTGATTTCTTAACAGAATTTCTTTCTCTTTTTCAGATGATGTACCTGAAACAAATATCATTTTTTATTTAAAATCTCGAACATATTTTTCATTTTTATGATTTTCAGGTGGAATAAAACCCAGACCTTTCTTTTTGAAATTACCGTTATGGTTAGGTTTCTTTCGATAACCTTCACCAGAACTGTAACCCTTTTTCTTGTTTAAACGTTGTCTAACTCTTGAGGTGTAAGGATTAGGTTTTTCAGAAAGATTTTCATCTTTTATTTCAGAAATATTAATTTCTATTAGTTTGAAAACCTTTTTTATCATTTCTGGATTAACACCTCTTATTGGAAATTCCTCATCAAAATATAATTTGTCAGAATCATTCAAAGTATATGCAACTTTAAACGTTTCGTCATTCAAATTAGATTTTGATAGAAGAAATTCTTTATTGTAAACTCTTTTGCCCTGTTTGTGTGATTGACTCGGAATGCTGAACTCAGACTTTGACTTTGACTCTGACATAGACTCCGACTTTGACTCCTCGGATTCATCTTTATCCAACACCTGATCGACCACTTTCTTTATTAACTCGGACTCATGATCAGTGTCAGATTGTTGGTGCATCCGTCTGTCGTCTACGTCTTATATCGAGTCTCAGTCTCGTTGCGGATTTGAAAGGGGATGATGTCATCATCTTGGATGATGACATCATACTAGTGATGTCATCATGACATCATCTCACATAAGACAAAAAGTTTAGAATACAGAAGTTTGAATTCGGTCAAGAACATAGGGTCCGTTTATTTGTCAAATGTGATAGATCCGCTTATTTGGTATGTATGAGGTCCGCTTTTATGTACCATACTAGGTCCGCTTATTTGTCATGTCCTTATAAGCGAACCTAGTCACCTATATATAGTCTCATAAGCGGATCTCAGATATAGTGAGAGGTGTATTCTTCCGGTGAGCCACGAAGTGCTGCCGAAGTGTTGACTTGATTGTAAACGTTATCAGTATCAATAGAATCAACAGTTTAAAGGTGAATACTTGCTGAATTGTACTCGGTTTGTCTGTTTCCGCCGTTCAAACTGAGATAAACTCTTCTACGCGACTTGTTTAGGTCCGAATTCGATCCTACAATTGGTATCAGAGCCAGTGAAGAAGAGTTCTATACGATTTCAGTCGAAAATTTCTGTTTTTCTACACTTTCTTCAAATTTTTAAAATTTTTTTACGGTAAAACCAGCTCAATTTCACACAGTGCACTCGGAATCTAGTATTAATAAACCCTTGAAAGTTTCATAACTAAAATCGACCTAAAACCTTGGATTTTTGATGTTTCGCTCATACGAACTCGTGATATTGATGATGTCATCAGCTGGTTCGCTTTTGAGGTCCGTTTATTAGGACATGTTTGTCGACAGATCCGCTCATAGAGGTCCGCTCATCTGGTCCGCTTATCCGGACATCATCTGATCCGCTCATCTGATCCGCTCATCTGGTCCACTTATCTGATCCGCTCATCTGGTCCGCTCATTTGAACATACAGGGTTCGCTTTTGTGTCAAATATAGTCTCGTTCTTGTCACACTCAGTCATCGAACAGGGTCATCACGTGTTTTGTTGTCAGTAATTGGAAAAGAAAATCACGAGTTAGTGTGTCAGTTGATAACGTGTGAATTCAGATTAAGTGGTCCAATAATATTGAATTGAGAACTATTATTGTCGGTCCATGTTTTGGATAAAAACTGAAAAGTTGCGACCCAATCATAAAAATTGATAAAAATCATATGTTTTGTCAGTTTAGTGTATATATCAGCTTTTGTCAGTGACTTGCATGTGATTTTCGATAAAAAACAACAGAAATTGTCTGCCACATATAAAGGTCCAATCAGATTGCTTTTATGTTTGTCGATTAAAGTTGTTTGAGTTTGTTAGTATATGTAATCAGCGGCCCAATCACAGTGAAGTATCTGTTCTATAAATAATGTTGGTTTAAATGGATTTGAGGCCCAATCTGTATTGATTTTGATAATTGGATTTGAGTTGTTGAAGGCCCAACTGTTACACGAGATCCTCTTTGTAAAAATAAAAATAGTTTGTTTGCATGTTCATGTGATTGATCCTTAACTGCGGCCTAATTAACATTTTTGTTCTTCAAGTTGCACATTGTCAGCTTGTTTGAATCTACAGGTCGTGTGAGTTGTCAGGTCATTCGGAGTAAATCAGGTCACACGGATTGACATAACTTCAGTTCGTACGAGTACAGTTGTCCATATCGTGTTTTTTTTTGTGAATCAGTTCGTTTGGAATTACACTCAGTTCGTATGTAGAGAGTCAAGTCGTCTGATTTTGATTCAGGTCATAGCAGTCCGTACTGTTGGTCAACATTCAGTTCGTCAACCTTCAGTCACACAGAATAATCATAAGTTTGGATACCAGTCTTCTTCAATTAATTGATAAGCGTTTGAACTAATTGTGTTTTTTGTTTGTGTTTCGACAGGAATTTTTACAAAGTGATAAAGCTCATTTGAAAAAAATGGACGAGGAATTCTACAACGCATTCGCTACTCCTGTTACTCCAATCACTGTTGCACAGAATACGATGTTGGAAAACGAAACGGGAACAATGCAAAAACCGCCCAAACTAATGAACATCGAAGAATATAAGGGTTGGGAAGGCCGTTTTGAGAATTGGGTACAAGCTAACTACTTGGATGCGTGGGAATGTGTCGAGACAAAATACATTCGACCGATGAATGATGATGAAGAAGTGGTTCCGATTAAAGATCTAAGCGCCGATGCTAGAAAGAAATACAAAGATGAGAAAATGATGCTGAGTCTTCTACAACAAGCTGTGAAAGAAGACATCTTAGTGTTATTACAACATAATGGAACTTCATACTCGATTTGGAAAGCGTTAAGGTCAAAGTTTCGTGGTAGTGAAGAAATGGCCAAAAGCAAGAAATCGCTTCTAAAGAAAGAATTTGATCTGTTTCGCGGATTAAAGAATGAAGGTACAAGAGAGATTATCGAAAGATACTGCAATTTGCTTGCTAACATGAAGAGATTGAGTATTGAGAAAAACAATGAAGAGTTGATCGAAAAACTTGCTGATGCTTTGCCATACGAGACTTGGGGAACATATCTCATGATGCTTAGAAACAAGAAAGGTTTTAGCAGTTTGACACTAAGCAAGTTCATTGAGAAGTTGGAAGCTCAAGAGATGGAGCAACGAAAGATTATTCGAATGAAAGATTTCGATGGTGAACAGGATATTGGGCTGTATTATAAAGCAGGAGTGAATGAAAAGTCTTCAAATCTATCTCCGAAAATAGAAACTGCTTACAATGCCAAGAATTCTCCTGGAAGTTCATCATCAGGATCAAACAGCAAAACAAGTTTTACATCATTTTCATCATTTGATCCAAATGTGTCAACAACAAGAAATGGCAAAAAGATTCAATGCAACATTGTGTTGAACATTGAAAATGATCAGGAATTTTCTGAAGAGTTAGCAAAAAGCCATATGTCTTTATTGGGAACTGTTCTTGAATCTTATGATAGTTTTGTTGCAGGTCGAATCGGGAATCCAATGTTGACAAAGGAAGATTACGACCAGATCGATGCTGAAGAGATGGAACTGATGGACATAAAATGGTGCTTAGCCAGCGTGTTGAGGAGAGCTGAGAAATTCAAGCATATCACTGGAAGAGATGATCTACGTGAAGCTAATGTTTCTACTTTAGGTTTTGACAAATCTAAAGTCACTTGTTTTCGTTGCAGGGAGAAAGGTCACTTCAAGAGGGAGTGCACCAATCGCAAAGCAAGTGGAGCTCAGAATCCTTTCAACAACAACAATGATTATTATCGAAAAGCCATCTATCATCAAGTTGCTCAACAACCATCTCAACAACATCAACATCAAAATCAAGCACAAACTGCACATGGAATGCACATTATTGAAGACTCTGGAAAGAGAGCTTGTGCAGTGAATCAAGATTCTTTAAAGAGACTAAATGGTAGTGCCTTGATAATAGATCAAGATGACGAAAAGTTAGCTGAGGGTTTTAGCTGGGAGAATTTTACATGGATAACTATATTCCTGATCAAGCTAAAGCTCACACAGCTTTTGTAGCTCGAGTTGAAGAGGACAGTGATGATGATACTGAATATTGGAAGAGAAAATTCGAAGCTGATATGAAACTGATTGCTGAAAGTGACAGTGAAGATGAAAAGGTTAAAAAGAAGAAGAAGAAGAAGGTCAAGACTCCAGTGAGCAGTGATGACGAAGAAATTCCAGTGATCAAAAGGAAAGTAAAGGTTGAAGTTTCAAAGTTCAAAGTTGATCAAGAAGTTGATGCAAAGAAGATTCCAGTGAAGTGTGAAAACTGTGAAGTTGTAAAGAAGCAGAACAGTACACTGATCTATAACTTGAATAGTTTGAAGGAATCTTACGATGTACTGAACAAAGCAATGAACCAGTATAATCAAACAAGTGAAGAACAAGCTACAGCGATGAAAACACTTCAAGGAGCTTTTATGACAAAGCAAAAAGTGGTGAACAACTATATTGAGAAGTGTGCTGTGCTAGAACAAAAGTTGGAATTGCAAAGAATTGAGACTGAAAGAGTAAATCGTTTGTTGAAAAGTTACTCATGTACTTCTTATGTCATTGACAGGATTTATCCAACTGTTGAAGGCATGAAGGCATTTGAAGAGGATGAAGTAACTGAAGAAAAGAATGATGATGGAAAAGTGACTGAAGAAAAGACTCCAGAAAAGAAGAACAAGAAGAAGAGTGACTCAAAGAAAAAGACTGATAAAAAGGATTCTGGTAAGAAACAAAATGTTGGTTACAACAAGTGTCCACCCCCGTTAGAAAATGGATATTTGCCCAGAAATCCAAATCAGGAAAGAGTCGAAAAAGCAACAAATTTACAATGGGAGTCGGAGTCCTCTGTCAATTTGCCAGAAAATATTGATGTTGTGTTTACATCGTCTGACACTGATCATGAGTCCGAGTTAATAAAGAAAGTCGTCGATCAGGTGTTGGATAAAGATGAAACTGAGGAGTCAAAGTTGGAGTCAAACTCAGAGTCAAAGTCAGTGTCAGAGTAAAAGGCTGGTTTTGAAAGTTCGAGTTCGACAGTCAACAATAAAAAATATTTAGTGAAAAGGGTTTATAATAAAGAATTCCTGTTATCAAAATCTAATTTGAATGATGAAACGTTTAAAGTTGCATATACTTTGAATGATTCTGACAAATTATATTCTGATGAGGAATTTCCAATAAGAGGTGTCAAAACTGAATTGATCAAAAAGGTTTTCAAACTAACAGAAATTAATATTTGTGAAATAAAAGATTTAAATCTTAATGGCAAACCTAAAATTTACACCTCAAGAGTACAACAAAGATTAAACAAGAAAAAAAGTTACAGTTCTGGTTCTGGTTTTCACAAGAAACCAAACCCTAACCGTAATTTCAAAAAGAAAGGTCTTGGATTTATTCCAACAGAAAAACAGAAAAATGAAAAATATGTTCGTGATTTTAAAGCAAAGATGATATTTGTTTCAGGTACTTCATCAGAAGAGGAAGAAAAGAAAGAATTCTGGAGACAATCGAACAAAGAATTCCTTGCAAAGAAGCAAGAAGAGATGAAAGATACGAGAACCTGTTTCAAATGCAACACTGTTGGACATATTGCCAGAGATTGTTCTAAGGCAATACCATCAAAACAGGGAGTTTCTCGTAAACTGAAAGAGAAAGTGATTGAGTTTGAATCGCCAATTGACCGAACCAAACTTTTCAAAAATTCTACATTTGAAATTGGTGAATGTTCAAACAAGTTTTACAAGAAAAGAGCTAAAAATGACAAACAAAAATGGGTTGTTAAGAAGTCTGTTGATAGTTCTAGCGATGATTCTGATAGGTCAAAATCAGAGGAGCTATCTTATGGCGATGAATCTGATTCCACAAAATCAGACGAGCCACAGGTTGAGTTAAAATTGAAAACTTCAGTTCCTCCAATGGATGATGTTCATTTTCCACCATTGAAGGCTGAAAATTTTAAAAAGAAAATTGGTAAGGTTGAAATTTCAAACCAATTTTATGATGACAAGAAGGAATTTAATGTCGAAAAGGCCTTTAACCCCACTGTGAAACACATTTTTTGTAAAATCATTGATCGAAAAGTCAAAGGGGTTAAAGAGTTCTATGAGAAGAAGACGAAGAAAGATAAAGTTGAACCATCCCTGGTTTGTGACTGGGATGGTTCATACTATGAACAGTAAGTCTGTGGACTTGCCGGAGATCCCAAGTTGGTAATCGTGGATCAGGAATCGGCATCATTCTTTGTATTTGATTGTGTTTTTTTTTTGTACAAGTGGTAAATCAGGGACATTAATTTGTACTTGATTTTCTACAAGTGGTTGAAGACAAAATGATGAACCACATCCCCAACTTTACAAGTGGTAAAAACAAACTTATTTTCCGGAAAAATCATTTTGATTAAAACAAACTTAAGTGTTTTGAAATCTTAATGAGAAAATGGTTTGTTGTGAGGGGGAGTTCTGATTGTTTATGCCAAGTGAATGGAGAATTGAGGTGATTCGATATTGGTTGTCATTTTATTGTACAGTTTATTTTCAAATTTCCTAAAATGTGTTTGCATTTTAGGGGGAGTACAAAATTATTTCAGAAATTCCAAAAACATTTGAAAATTTGAAAAATACAAAAACATGATAAAATGAAAAATGAGTTTTGTTGTATAAAAGAGGAAATGATAGTACATCAGTGGACGATCACAACATGCTAAAGAATTGGAAAGTTAAAAGTGATAAACGGTCTCACTGATGATGTGCCAGTAGGTTTTTGCACATTTAGTAGATTGTGACGAGATATAAACCTAAATTTCTAACTTGCTTATATCGTGGGGAAACATCTCTCGGATATATGGGTAACCCCCGAAATCTCGTTTGAAAGGTTTCATATTCTGATATACTAGGTCTTTATACTCAATGATGTATGGGGTATTATTCCGGGACTTCTGCTGAACGATGGTTCTGACCTAGTCCTTGGATAATACTTTTCGCAAATGCTTGAAACATAGCATAAACCCTCAGCATGCAGATGAAACAATAAAATTGATAGTCACTGCTGTTGTAGCTAAAAGATCCTCTAAAGGGGACATTCCTTAAAGTCGAAGCTGATATCTCTCTGCGTATACGGAAGTATCGACCTGAGATCCCTCGGCCCTCGCATTACCTAATTTATGTACAGATATCATTTGTGTCATAATTACCTGTAAGACTGAATATTGGGATCTGGATACGGGAGTATATTCTGAGGTGGGACACGCGATTGAGTTTAAGTGCTTAAAACATTAATCTCGTATCTCGAAGCAATTGAACTTTGTGTGAGAATTTAAGTGGATCAGTATACTGACAATCTAAGTGAATCGTTTAGAACTTAAAATAATTAAAGATTAACGGTGTTGGTGATTTGTCTCAGAAACTGATATAATCCTCTTACACAAACTCACAAAAATATTGTTTGTAAATATTTCTTTACTGCATTTCATTCTATTCAAAAATTCCAAAAAGATTTTCAGTGTGTTTTAGCATAAAATTTTGAAAACTTCAAAAAGATTTTCGACAACTGATGTTGGAGAGCTATTTTTCAAAATTCCAAGTGCTAGACATGATGAACAGATGGTTTGGGAGAGTGTATTGTTTTGAAAATAGAAATGATATTTCTGCAAGTGGTTCATCAGAGATTATAAATGTTGAATCATTTTAAAATTTGCTCTACAAGTGGTCATCAGAAAATTTATTTTTGGGTAGAGAATGTGCAGGTTATTTGAATGACAGAGAGTCAGGTTCCGATACCTGAGGTTTTTGTGAGTCTATCAAGCCAGGCTAAGATCCCAGCAGATTGAGAGGGGGAGTCTGAAGTCAAAGCTGAAGAAGCAGTTAGAGCCAGTGCTGATTCTGAAACTATATTTGAGAAATAGAAGAATGAAAGAGAAGATAGAGATTGAGGATACTCACAGTGTCAGACACTTCAAAGAGTTCGAGAGGACTGATAAAGACTGAAGATGCAAAGACTCGACACTGAAGACTCTGTCAACATCCGAGGGGGAGTTTGTTGGTGCATCCGTCTGTCGTCTACGTCTTATATCGAGTCTCAGTCTCGTTGCGGATTTGAAAGGGGATGATGTCATCATCTTGGATGATGACATCATACTAGTGATGTCATCATGACATCATCTCACATAAGACAAAAATTTTAGAATACAGAAGTTTGAATTCGGTCAAGAACATAGGGTCCGTTTATTTGTCAAATGTGATAGATCCGCTTATTTGGTATGTATGAGGTCCGCTTTTATGTACCATACTAGGTCCGCTTATTTGTCATGTCCTTATAAGCGAACCTAGTCACCTATATATAGTCTCATAAGTGGATCTCAGATATAGTGAGAGGTGTATTCTTCCGGTGAGCCACGAAGTGCTGCCGAAGTGTTGACTTGATTGTAAACGTTATCAGTATCAATAGAATCAACAGTTTAAAGGTGAATACTTGCTGAATTGTACTCGGTTTGTCTGTTTCCGCCGTTCAAACTGAGATAAACTCTTCTACGCGACTCGTTTAGGTCCGAATTCGATCCTACACAGATGATGTAAACGTGACATCAATATTTTCTGGCAAGTTAACTGAAGACTCCGACTCCCACTGTAAATTTGTTGCCTTTTCGACTCTTTCTGAATTTGGATTTCTTGGAGAATATCCATTTTCAAGCGGGGGTGGACACTTGTTGTAACTAGCACCTTGTTTCTTACCAGATGTCTTTGATTTAGTATCCTTCTTCTTTTCTTTCGTCTTTTCAGAAGTCTTTTCTTCAGAAGCCTTCTGTTCTTCAGTTACTTCATCATCTTCAAAAGCCTTCATTCCCTCAACAGTTGGATAAATCCTGTCAATGACATAAGAAGTACATGAATAATTTTTTAACAAACGATTGACTCTTTCAGTTTCAATCCTTTGTGTTTCAAGTTTTTGTTCAAGTACAACACACTTCTCAATGTAATTGTTCACAACTTTCTGCTTTATCATGAAAGCTCCTTGAAGTGTCTTCATTGCTGTTGCTTGTTCTTCACTTGATTGATTATACTTATTCATGGCCTTGTTCAGAACATCATAAGATTCATTCAACCTATTCATGTTGTTCATCAATGTGCTGTTCTGCTTCTTTATAGCTTCACAATTTTCACAAATCACTGGACTCTTCTTTGTGTCAACTTCTTCATCAACTTTGAATTTTGGAACTTCCTTTACCTTTTTCTTGATCACTGGAACTTCCTCATCATCACTGCTCACTGGTGTTTTGACCTTTTTCTTTTTCTGTTTAGCTTTATCGTCATCACTGTCACTCTCTTCTACCAGTTTAAAATGAGCTGCCAATCTTCTTGCATGATACTCACGATCATCATCACTATCCTCTTCAACTCGAGCAACATACGCTTTGTGATTTGAATCTTTGTTTGGATAATAATCATCCTAATTGAAATTTGTCTAGCTAAAACCTTCAGGCAATTTTTCATCATCTTGGTTAATCAGGCATGCTTTGTTGTCAGCTGAGATATATTTGTCCCAGCTGAAACCTTCTGTTTGCTCTTTGTCATCCTAATTCACCATACAAGCTCTCTTTGAAGATTCTTCAATCACTTTTCTTCCATGTGCCACTTGTGGTTCTTGTTGTTGTTGTGCAACTTGATGATAAATGGCCTTCCGGTAATAATCATTGTTGTTGTTGAACGGATTTTGAGCTCCACTTGCTTCGCGGTTTTTGCACTCCCTCTTGAAGTGTCCTTTTTCCCTGCAACGAAAACAAGTGACTTTAGATTTATCAAAACCTAAAGTAGAAACATTAGCTTCACGTAAATCATCTCTTCCTGTGATCTGCTTAAATTTCTCAGCTCGTCTTAACACACTTGCCAAACACCACTTTATGTCCATCAATTCCATCTCTTCAGCATCTATTTGATCGTAATCCTCTTTAGTAAGCATTGGATTCCCGATCCGACCTGCAACAAAACTACCATAGGATTCCAGCACAGTTCCCAACAAAGACATGTGACTCTTAGCAATTTTTGCTGAATAATCCTCATCATTCTCAAGATTCAAAACAATGTTGCATTGTAGCTTCTTGCCAATCTTGGTGGTTGAAATGTTCGGATCAAATGATGGATATGATGAAAAACTTGTATTGCTGCTTGACCCTTTTGATGAACCTTCCGATGAATTCTTTGCATTGAATGCAGTTTGAATCTTTGGTGACATGTTGGTGGTTTTATCACTGACCCCACCTTTGTAATAAAGTCCGATGTCTTGTTCACCATCAAAATCTTTCATTCTTAAAACTTTTCTCTGTTCCATTTCCTGAGCCTCAATCGTTTCAATAAACTTGCTCAGTGTCAGATTGCTAAAACCTTTCTTGTTTCTCAACATCATGAGATATGTACCCCAAGTCCCATAAGGCAATGCATCAGCTAATTTTTCTATCAATTCTTCATTATCTTTCTCGATGCTCAATCTACTCATGTTGGCTAACAAATTGCAATATCTTTCAATAATTTGCTTTGTGCTTTCATTTTTCAACCCATGAAACAGATCGAATTCTTTCTTTAAAAGTGACTTCTTGTTCTTGACCATCTCTTGGCTTCCCTGAAACTTCGATTTTAATGCTTTCCAGATTGAATACGAAGTTCCATTGTGTTGCAATAGAACCAAGATATCTTCTTTCACTGCTTGTTGTAGTAGGCTTAGCATCATTTTCTCATCTTTGTATTTCTTTCTATTATCAGCACTTAGATATTTAATCGCAATAATCTCCTCATCATCATTCATCGGTCGAACATATTTCGTCTCAACACATTCCCAAGCATCTAAGTAGTTTTCTTGTACCCAGTTCTCAAACCGTCCTTCCCAACCTTTATACTCCTTGATGTTCAAGAGTTTAGGCGGTTTTTGCATCGTTCAGGTTTCATTTTCCAACATTGTATTCTGTGCAAGGGTAATCGGGGTAACCGGAGTAGCGAATGCGTTGTAAAATTCCTTGTCCATGTTTCGGATTTCAAGAAATTGTCAAACAGTGTATTCAAGCGGAATAACACAAATTCAATTGAAATAAGCTCTGTCAAGCGAAATCCCTGTTCAAGCGAAATCACTCATTTCAAACGAAATACCTTATTTCTCTTGAACAGTTTAAGCGGAATAACCCAATAGAAACGGAATAAGTGATTCAAGCGGAATCAACACTATTTCTCAAGCGAAATACCGTTTCAAGCGGAATCAACCAGGATTTTCAAGCGAAATCAGACACAAAGTGTGATTTCAAGTGAAATCAACATGTCAGTTCAAGCGGAATACTGCTGATGTCATATTCTCAAGCTGTTTTTCAAGCGGAATAATGAAATTTACTAGTTTTAGATCAATTTTAGGCCTGAAACTTTCAAGGCTTTGTTAAAACACTAATGCACACATTCTGTGAAAATTTTAGCCGATTTTAACCGTGAAAAATTGTTTATCTTGAAAAAGAAGGTGTAGAAATCAGAATTTTCAGCTGAATTGGTATGAACTCTTCCTCCTGTGCTCTGATTCCACTTGAAGGATCGTTTTCAGACCCGAACGAGTCGATCAGAAGAGTTTTACTCAATTTGAAAGGCGGAAACAGACATTTCGAGGTCAATTCAGCTAGAATTTCACTTTAACTGTCGATATTATTGATATAATGACGTTTTACAGCGAGACGACACTTCGACAGCACTTCGTTGCATCGACCGGAAAGAATTTCATCTGATCTCGCTTCAACCTCTATATATAATGATCTGATTTCGCTTGAATAGGTTCCAAGCGGAATCTGATTTCACTCGAACTTACATGATGCACTTTCAAGCGGAATCACCATGTTCAAGCGGAATTACTTGTTTTCTCGAACTACGTGCCCTGATTTAACATTCTAAGTACAACACTCGATACAAGACGAAGTCGACAGACGCATGCACCAACATATATATTTATTTCGGATATCAAACAATACGAATTCTTTTTATAAAAATAAATGTATTTTGTAAATTTATTTCGAATATCAAACAATACGAACTCTTTTATAAAAATACATATAGTTTATGTATTTAATTCAATATATCAAGCAACCCGACTTCTTTTTTTTATAAAAATAAATACAGTTATATATTTGTTTTCAAACACAACAACTCGACGATTCTTTTATAGAAATAAATATAACTATTGCATTTATTTCAAACGGCCTCAACACGAAAACACGATTGAATAAATATAACCTAACGCAATGATAACGATATATTTATATATTTTTATATAAATATTTATACACTTTAAATCTCTCGGGAACCAAGTCTTTCTAAGGCTTATTAGTTATTACTGACAATAAACAAACTAAACAAAGTTTAACTTAGTCATTTTTTGTTAAGCTAACAACTAACCGTCGAATCGTTCGGCTAGAGCTCATTGACACGTAGTTAGTTACCACTTATATTTATAAACTTATAAGATATTCCGTGTTAGGAATATTGTAGAATGCACGCTAGCGAGTCACGCCTTGGAAACGACATCACAAAGTCGTATTTAGCTAACTTTGCACATGGAAATCCAGGTGAGTTCATAACCCCACCTTTTTACAGTATTACAATTTTTCTAAATGTTTTCGGGGTGGAAAGACATGCACATTTTGCAAAAGCATACAAGGTTTTCAATAAACATGAATTACATATTTCTAAACCATCTTACAAACAAGTTTTAACTGACATAAATGGTTTACGAAAAGCTTATGTTCTATACCGGTTTTTCAAGCAAGAGTATTTTTCGAAATGTACATACACACGAATTCTAGTTTTCTAAACTACGAAAAAACACAAGTACAAAGAGGTACATCAAACTAAGGAATGATACATAGATCACGTGACGAATAGGGTACCATAAGCACCATTAGTTAACGTATACATTTAGACCGCGGAACAGAAGGGTTAGATCTAATGGGTCTCAGGCAACCCCACTCTTGGCCTACATCTAACAATGAGTGCTTTTGTGTCTCAGTCGAACTCGACAAAAATGCCTAGGTTTGGTGGCTTCCTATGTCGTTACATATGTTAGTGGCCTCACGAACCATTAGCGATCTCGTATTCCTTACATATACAGAACTCAGTTTCAATACGTCTTTACAAATTACATACCATGTTTTATACAAATTCAAAGCATAGGATTATGCATGCATGTTGTCAATGTCAGGGTGGACATTGACGGTTACACAGATTTTACAAATACAAGAGTTTACAAATACATGGTTTTATGAATATAATGCGTTACAAATATAAAGTTTCCATATAACTTGACAAGAAAATGATTTTTAAATTCGTTTTCTCGATAATATTTCACAAACCGGTTATCAAAAGATTTGTTTTAAATCTTTTCCAAAACAAACTATGAACTCGCTCAACTTTATGTTGATTTTTCGCATGTTTCTTTCTCATGTTGCATCTCAAAATTATGGCATGGTTGGAATAGGAGAATCCATTGGAGATTCGAGTACTTAGTGGGCGTTCGATTTTCTAGAAGTCTTAGCTTATTTGCTTCCGCTGTGCAATGAAGATACAAGTCCAGTCACGCCAGCTCTGATAATTTCGGGGTGTGACAAGCTTGGGCTATCGTACTTGGATATCCACACATTGCTTGATGTTTTCTCATAGATTAGTTGTTCATATTCTATTATTTGTAAGTTCATGGCCCTCCTTGAATGTTCATAACATCAAGAGTAGTGGTGAACATCTAGAGGTACCTTAATGGAAGACTTGTTCTTCCTATCTCCTACATGATTTCTATGATATACAAGAGGTTCCTAAATGGAGGATTCATCCTCCTACCTCATGCTTTATCTATTTGACATATTAACATAATACATAACCTATATATATTACCTAAGTAATCAACCTTTGGTGATGATTTAATGCTCACTTGTCAAGGTTTTTGGTTACATCATCTAAAACACTATGTGTAAGATGATTACTTTCATATGATTATGTTCCTATGTTTTAAATTCCGAATCTTAAATCTACCGTTATACTCCAATACTCACACGCCTTGTTTTCTTCGTGTAGAAGGACTTGGTGTTCCAACCTCCTAATCAACAAACAACTCTCGCAGATTTATCAAGTGGAAGCTTGCAAAAACCGTGAGTACACTTGACCCATTTACCTTTAAAAAGACTTTGGGTTGTAACATGTTATTATACAAACTTCACTTTCACACACTTAAAGATACTTTATGATCTCAATCCGTTATACATGCTACTTGTTTACATAGGTTCATGCTAGATTATATATGCTTTATGTCATTAACTTTGCTAAGCCCTCAACTTAACATATATAGCACTATAGGAGTAGCACACCACCCATCGGGGTCTTGTTAAGTCTTTATTCTAAACAGTCTCGTCACTTTTGTGGCCAGGGATGCTAAATACTAGTGGACAGTTGGGTTTGACGTATTGCTATGCAGGTTAGTTACCTTGTTTACAAATTGCCATGTGGATTCGAGAAAATACTTTTATACTTATGCTATACTTATTTAAACCTTGTGTACCCGCCTTTACTTTGCATTGAACTTTATTTTAAACATATTACAGGTTGAGGATGATGAAGCTATGAAACGAAGTAGCGATGATGCCTATATAAATTTAGACGTCTTAAGTTTAAAGTGTTGTATCAGTTTTGTTTTGTTATGTTATGAACATGTTATTTGAAATTTTCTATGTAATGTTGACAAATGGATTTATGAAATGAAAGTGGTTGATTTAATTATTATCACAAATAGTGTTATGAAGTCTCTTGCAATCTATTTCGTCTCATCCCGATGATCCGCCATCGGTTGGGGTGTGACAACTGAGCTCTACGCGAAAAAGTAAAATAATGATTCGATTTCTATGGAATTAAAGTATGAATTACAGTACAAAAAGCTGAAATCAATACTGAACAAATCAAAATGATAGAAATAGATGGGTATGAGATCCGAATAGAATTGAGATGGGAAGAGAACAATCCTTTTGCTTTAACATTCATCCTCCTCTTTCCTTCTTCCCTTTTGATTATATTCTGTAGCATTCTGTTGTGTGCCCCTGATTCCATTATTAATAAATTTTTCACCGCAAAGAAACCGTCGGTCAACTAGGCCATAACCCTCTTTTTAGAATATCCTGACCGTAATAATTCAGACGGTTATCTTCAAGATTGAATCTCATCCGTTGAAACCCAAAAAAAATTGGCAGTTTTTTTTCAATGCCAGTTAAGGTTTCCTGTGTTTTCTGCATTTTTCTAGCTACGTGGGTACGCTCCCTCAACCTTGTCAGAGATATTCGATAACTTCTTCGTGGAAGTTAGCATACAAGATGTATATATATGTCCGTGTATGCTTTGTATTACATCGTTTTCAATAAAGGATATCAATGTAAGGTCGTTACATATTTTATGTGTTTATGATGTTTGTTATGTTTCGAAAATAGTTTCTTATTTAGTTTGGTTGTTTTGCTTTAGTTATGATCGATGGATAAAGATGTGTATGATGAGGATTCAATTACGGGGAAAAATGTAAGTTGTTAATTTATATGGCATCGTGTTTATTTAACCATGTTTGTTCATTTGAATAATGATGCTTTGTTTTTCAGTTTGCTGGGTTGGACATCGTTGTGGATATGAAGCAGGCATTAGTTATGAAGACTTCTAATATAGTTGGAAATGTATAATATCATTTTGTTTTGTCAAGTATTGGGATTTACATACCATTGTGTTTTTTACAATCGTTTTGTGTTTGTAGCAATCCTTTGTGTTTTTATAGTAAAACAATCATTGACATGTTTTTTTTTTTTTGTCAGGTTGTAGCTTACGAGTTTGTGGATGGTCATTTGCATAAATTTACTCTTTGCTCTAATGAGATTGTACATTTATAAAAGCAATCTTATGATGAAGTTTCTATTATTATTTATCATATTGTGTGTTATTTAAAATCATTGTGTTTTTTACAGATATTGTGTTTTTTGTTTTTTTTTGTAATCTACTATGACAACAGTGATTGACAGTTGTTTTTTTTTCTTTTCCAGGTTGTGGCTGACAACATGTTTGTGGATGATCATTTTTAAAAGTTGAGTCAGATATTTGATGAAACTAGAAATGTGCGTAATAATTCTTGTAAAATATTTATCATATTGTGTATTATTTAAAATCATTGTGTTTTTTTACAGATACTGTGTTTTTTGGTTTATTTTTGTAATATACTATGACAACAGTGATTAACAGTTGTTTTTTTTTCTTTTCCAGGTTGTGGCTGACAACAATTTTGTGGATGATCATTTTCAAAAGTTGAGTAAGATATCTGATGAAACTAGAAACGTACGTAATAATTCTTTTAAAATTGTAAGATAACATTGTTTTAGTACAACATGGTAGTTTATTTTATTAATGAGTATATTGTTTTTCAGTTTGAAGAATTGTTTGGAGTACTTTCTGACTTGACTATGTCTTCAATCGGATTTGCAAAGGTAAATCGTTTATGTTAAAGTATGTAAATTATTTTGTTAGTGATATTTGGTGATGTTTATGTTGAATCTTATTATGTTTCTTTATATTTTGTTTTGTAAATTTCAGAACATATCTAAAGGCTTTGACTTGGAGTTTGCTGCGTTGGTTGGATGTCCTGACAAATCTATGAAGCATGAGGTCAACAAGGTTGGTTCCATAACTATACGTTTAGCTGTGTTTAGTTAATATTCTAGATAAATGACTGACATATTATTCTCTACCCTCGTAACTTCATAAGAATTAATGAAAGGGTAAAGGCGCTGAATAATTGGAAGTGGGATGAGGTGATTGAAATCGACAGTTTTGGGGACGATTAGTTATGTTGTTGTTTTTTATGTATGATGATGGTTAGATGGTGAAATGGTTTGTAATCATTTCGTATTTTTTTGTCGTTGTATTTTTATTTTAATGGATTCTTATGTTTGTTATCAAAAGTTTGTTACGATTTTGAATTTCAATATGTTTTTTGTGTAAATTTTGTAATACATTATATTTTGGTAATGATACTATGTTGAGTTGGAGTTTTTTATGTGTGTATTTTCCCTTCACTTAAACATTCATGTTTTTCTTTGATTGTAATATATTCGTTATAATTTAAAGGGTAATTAATATTTTCGTTGATTCATGCATAGTAAGCCGTGTACCAGTTTAAGTTTCCCGTGTTTAATTAATGGTTTGTGTGTTTATAGTAATAACTGTATGTAAGTGTGTGTCTCTTCAGTTATTTGTATCGTTTCCCAGAGCAGTTTTTACATCATGTAACCGTTGTTGCCATTAATAGTTTCGCGTTAGTGACCATAAGCCCTTGATATATATATATATACAGACATTTCATGTATGATGTATCTCAAGTTATTTAAGTTTTACCGATATCTTATTAAAAAGTAAACTTTTTCCAATGGTTTCATCAAGTAATCAAGGAGAGGATTTGAAGGAACTCTTTTATAAAGCAATGATGGAAGAATTTGAAGCTGAGATAGAGATTGCCAGAGATCTAAGGAAATGCTTTGATGCTATGAAGAATGGAGTTGGCTCTCGTGATGTTGTATCTGAGACCTTGCGTTTATTGCCTCCAACTGCTGTTCGTGACCTGGCACTTTTGAATAACAGTGAGAATGGGACGAAAGATGTTCAGTTAATGTCACAAATGTTAGTTTTAATTAAACAAGTTAACGATTCAATGAAGTTGAAGCGTATGTTTTTACTTTCATATTAGTAGTTTTGTTAAGTTTAATCGTAGTTTTGGTTATAGTGAAGTGGTTTGTAATCAATTAAGACTTATTGGTCGTATTTTTATTTTAATGGAATGTTTTGTTTTGTTTCTCAAAAAGTTAGTCTGCATGAATTGTGTTTTTTACAATGGTCGTATTTTTATTGTAATGGAATGTTATGTTAATTTGTTTTACTATAGATGTAGGTGAAGTTGTCCTACAAACCTGATAACATGAATTGTGTTTTTTACAATGGTTTGTGTTTTACCAACGTAATTGTATATTATAGTATACATTGTGTTTTTTTGGCTTTTTTGTAATATCCTTGTGAGATCTTGATAACATCAAGTGCTTTTTTTTGTATATGTAGCCTGCATGTTTATTATTTATTACAAGTCATGAATGTGTGTTAAAAAGCAGTTGTAGAAAAGTGAAAACTGCTAACATCAACAGTTGTTTTTATTCTAATTGAATCTTATGTTTTGTTTCTCAAAAGTTAGTCTGGTATGATATTGAATTTCAAATAGTTTTTTGTGTATTATTTTGAATACATTACATTGTGGTTATTTAATCATATATTATTTAAAACATTTAATATCTTCAGTTTAATTTGTTTTACTATAGATGTAAGTGAAGTTGTCCTACAAGCCTGATAACATGAATTGTGTTTTTTACAATGGTTTGTGTTTTATCAACGAAATTGTATATTATAGTATACATTGTGTTTTTTTGGCTTTTGTGAAATATCCTTGTGAGATCTTGATAACATCAATTGCTTTTTTTTTTGTATATATAACCTACAGGTTTATCATTTATTACAACTCATGAATGTGTGTTAAAAAGCAGTTGTAGAAAAGTGAAAACTGCTAACATCAACAGTTGTTTTTTATTCTAATTGAATCTTATGTTTTGTTTCTCAAAAGTTAGTCTGGTATGATATTGAATTTCAAATAGTTTTTTTGTGTAGTATTTTGAATACATTACATTGTGGTTATTTAATCATATATTATTCCAAATAGTTAATATCTTCAGTTTAATTTGTTTTAGTATAGATGTTGGTGAAGTTGTCCTACAAACCTGATAACATGAATTGTGTTTTTTACAATGGTTTGTGTTTTACCAACGAAATTGTGTATTATAGTATACATTGTGTTTTTTTTGGCTTTTGTGTAATATCCTTGGGAGATCCTGATAACATCAATTGCTTTTTTTTGTATATGTAGCCTGCATGTTTATCGTTTATTACAACTCATGAATGTGTGTT
Source organism: Helianthus tuberosus (assembly GCA_030545235.1). NCBI lineage: Eukaryota > Viridiplantae > Streptophyta > Magnoliopsida > Asterales > Asteraceae > Helianthus > Helianthus tuberosus. The sequence continues at coordinate 144,654,171 of CM060412.1, forward strand.
AAAAAGCAGTTGTAGAAAAGTGAAAACTGCTAACATCAACAGTTGTTTTTTATTCTAATGGAATCTTATGTTTTGTTTCTCAAAAGTTAGTCTGGTATGATATTGAATTTCAAATAGTTTTTTGTGTAGAATTTTGAATACATTACATTGTGGTTATTTAATCATATATTATTTCAAACATTTAATATATTCAGTTTAAATTGTTTACTATAGATGTAGGTGAAGTTGTCCTACAAACCTGTTAACATGAATTGTGTTTTTTACAATAGTTTGTGTTTTACCAACGAAATTATATATTATAGTATACATTGTGTTTTTTTGGCTTTTGTGTAATATCCTTGGGAGATCCTGATAACATCAATTGTTTTTTTATATATGTATCCTGCATGTTTATGATTTACTACATTGTGGTTATTTAATCATTTATTATTTCAAACATTTAATATCTTCAGTTTAATTTGTTTTACTATAGATGTAGGATAAGTTGTCCTACAAACCTAGAACATAAATTGTGTTTTTTACAGTGGGTTGTGTTTTACCTACGAAATTGTATATTATAGTATACATTGTGTTTTTTTGGCTTTGGTGTAATATCCTTGGAAGATCCTGATAACATTAATTGCTTTTTTTTTTGTATATGTATCCTGCATGTTTATCATTTATTACAACTCATTAATGTGTCTTAAAAAACAGTTGTAAAAAAGTGAAAACTGCTAACATCAACAGTTGTTTTTTTTTCCGAATGAAATCTTGTGTTTTGTTTCTCAAAAGTTAGTCTGGTGTGATATTGAATTTCAAATAGTTTTTTCTGTAGATTTTTTAATGCATTACATTGTGGTAATTTAGTCATATATTATTTAATATCTTCAGTTTAAATTATTTTACTATAGATGTAGGTGATGTTGTCCTACAAACCTTATAACATGAATTGTGTTTTTTACAATTGTTTTTGTTTTACCAACGAAATTGTATATTATAGTATACATTGTGTTACAAAATGTTTGTAGAAATGTCAATACTTGCTAACATCAGCAGTTGTTTAAGATTGTGTTAATACAATGTTAAACTGCTTTCATTAACAGTTTTTTATATAAGTTACGTGGATGGTTAGTCTTATTTTATCACATGGTCGTGTATGAAAAGCGGTTGTGTACATTGTGTTTATATATAAACATTTACATATCAAACTTTCTCAATTGTATTTCATTTGTTATATTTTATATTGTAGCCCCATAGATCATAAAGTGGAAAAGCTTGGGTTTGCAATGATCGTCGATGAAATATTCACAAGGCTCCCTGCCAAAGCTATTGGTTGTTTGAAATGTGTTTGCAAAGATTTCTGTAATGATCTGTCAACTCATTTGTTTGAGATGATGCATTCTTGCCGAATTGGAAATTCACTACATAAGAAATTTCTCTCCTTGCAAGATATGTCAATTGTCGTTGACGACGTAATAGGTGGGAATTTGGATGTGGTTACAAGTAAACCCATCACTTTTCCTGACAATGTTCACCCTTGATTCTTACGTATTCTAGCGTCGTTTAATGGGCTGTTGTTAGTGTGCAATGAACAGACTTGCTGTGAGCTGATCCTTTGGAATCCAACAACCAGGTTCTATAAGTTGTTGTCCGACGACTACTTTCGTCAATGGTATGGTCGAAACTGTGATACAAGTGGAATGTATTTTGATGAAACAAATGATCTTAAAGTGCTTCACGTCAAATATTTCTTGGATGTCGTTATTGCTCGTGTTTATTCACGACGTCGTGAGACGTGGAGACAAATAGATTTCTTGGTGGGAGCTAATTTCGGTGATCAGGGTTATTCATGGTCTCCTGGAATTTATTCTGTCAAAACCATATATTTCATGTGTTCAAAAAAGTGGTTTCCACCTTTGGAGAGGTATATAGTTGCTTTCGATGTTATTTCCGACACTTTTAGAATCCTTCGTTTTCCTGAAAGTATGGAAGTTACTCCTTGGCAAGGACATTTTCTGAGCATTGCAAAGAAGCTGCATTTTATTGTCGTTGAAATGTCTCCCAAGTTAACTGCTGATTTGCACAAAGTTGAAGATGAGGCCTTCATCAAGGTGTTTTCTATCAATAATCTTTATATAATTGATTACGAAGAAAGACTCGAATGGTCCAATATATTTCAAAACAACAAGGCAGGGGATTGGGTTCATGGAAGAATTGCACAATGCCACATGTTTGAACACAGACATGGACTCAAAAATGGCGTTGATGCAGGACATGTTCAAATGGAGGTTTCAGAATCTTTAATAACAAGAAGCTGATGAAAGTGAAGGTGATGACATGGATGAAAGTCCAGATGAAGACTCCGACGAAGAAGACGACGAAAGTGATGGATACTTCTCGGACAAAGTACTGTCTGACGTGGAGTTTTAATTTTTTTTCTTTTGTGTACTTTTTTTAAGATAATAAAATGCTATATTTCTCTCTTGAGTTTCAAAACGCCAAAAAAGCCCCTTCCCCCTTCACTATATCGCGTGCCATGTGTTGGGCCAGGATATGTTCTCACCATTCTCACACTTTAGGGCATTTTCTTTTGATCTTGTACCTTATATATGAAATACAATTATGTAAGAAATCAATTTATAATTAAAAAAAATCTGGTAAAATGACAGAATAGAGTTATTAAGTAAAATTGTTATAAGTCAATGTCAAATACATGACCGATGTAAAAAATAAAAGTAAACATGAAGTCTCTGTGTTGTGTGTAAACATATATGTTATACAATTGTGTTTTTTGTCATTGTGTTTTTTGTCACACCCCGACCACGTGTAACATACAAAACGTGGCGGAAACGTCGGGGAGTGTTGTAACAGAATTAATGTTTCATAACCATGGATACCAAAAAGTGTTTCGTTTTATTAAACATTGAATAATCACATCGTCTGGAAATCTAAATACACAATTTAAACATAGTCTATCATTGTTATTGAGTCACTAAGGCCTTGTCCAGTCCTATGTGAGCATGCATCCTATCAATCGATATCTTTCAACAATACCTGAAACACATGTGAAAACGAGGTCAGCAAAGAAATGCTGGCGAGTACATAGGTTTTGTGAAAATAAGATTCATGACTTCTGTTTAAGAAAATGTTTAGTCATGAACCTTGTAATTTGCTTTGTCTTTGTAAATCATTTTAAAAAAATAATAATAAGTTCAGATGATATGTATAAATAAGAGAATAATGCATGATTAAATGAATAACCATGTAAAATGAGTTTGTATAAGATAAGTTGTTTGTAAAAAAGATGTCTTGTGAAAAGTATATTATTTGTATAAAATGTTATATATCTTAAATTGAAATGATTCAAATAACGCTACGATATGTAATACCATACAAACATTTATATATAGGAAGTACCAGCGGCGTATCCACCATGCTTGTATCATATTACACACGCACCGTTACTCAAATCACTTACCCAAACAAACCACCAATGTAAGATGTCTATGTTTAAACAAATTGTCAAACGTATTGAAATAATATGTCAAAATGTACATGTCAAGTTGTAAATCATGTTATGTATAACCAATGTCAAAAGTGTTTGTGTCAAATGTAAACCATGTAATGTGTAACCAAAATGATATGTATGGCTAGTGAAATGCATCAACTAAATCATAGGTGAAACGCACAAAACAAAGTATTGAAGTAAAACTTGGTTTAAATCAATACTATGTTTCGTGGAAATGCATGATCAAATGTAAATCATGTCCAAATGTTTACCAAATCGTTAAAACATTTTGTGAAATCGTTCAAATCGTTCTTGTTGTTTTAATCGTTCAAATCGTTCTTGTTTTAATTGTGAAACTACTTTATGGTCGATTTTCTAATAACATTCAAACCTTCTTGACTCGTTCATCGTTCCAACTCGTTCTCATTCTTAACAAACCCTGACCAAAGGGTAAATTAATAATTACAGATTCAGTCGTCACCCAAAATACCCACACATAACCATGGGTATAGAGAATAACGGGATTTGTCAGATCCTATGGTACCATAACCTAATGCTGGTCGGCTTGATCATTGCTAATGAATGTCATTGGTTATGTAACTACAACCAACAAGTTTGTTCACTTTATTGAAATTGTTCTTGAAACCATTGTAATTGTTTTTGAAACCATTGTAATCGTTCTTGAAATCATTGTTATCGTTCTTGAAATCATTGATAACACATTTAGCACATATGAGTCACCCCAAAACAGTTGAAAACAATAAAAGAGGGGAATAATGTACTCGCCTGAGAATGCTTAGAGGTCTTGAACAACAACCAAACAAAGCTTGAGGGAGCACGGAATCAGTCGGCAATCTAAAACTATATAAATAAACCGGACTTAAATCGGGAGATCGGATAGGATGAGGCTTGGTAAACCAAATGAGTATTGGAACTCATATGATATGGTTTAACAAGGCCTAGATACTACATGAAACCTAACCTAAGTGCTTTCGACCCATCGCGACCCATTAAGGTAGCTTATGCTACTTTAACGCGTCGTGCGCGTGAAACGCGTTCGGACCATCTAACTAGTCCTATGACAAGTTTTATATGCTTAAACATGTTACATAATCAGTTATGTGACAAAAGTTTAGGTTACATATGCTTAATTACCAATTATACATGAAAAGGGTATTCTGGTAATTTACCTAAGGCATATAAACTACCTATCATACAACTACTTAAACGAAGCGACCATAGGGTATAACCTCGGAAGGTTATTCCCTACCTACTATGGTCACCTAATGTATTTGGTCGGATCCTAATGATCGACCAAATGGGTCGGGTTCGAAGGTATAAGCGATTTATTAGATCGCTTACCCTACGACCCTAGACAACGTGGTAATCAGTAGGTATAGTCCCAAGGGACTATAACCAACGTGATTACACTCACGTTGCGAAGTTCAAACGAACTTCGCATTGACCATAAACTGGTCAACGCCGAAAGTCAAACAAAGTTTGACTTTCAGACTCGAAAAGACTCGAAATGCAATAAAAGAACGAAAGAATACTTACGAAGGGTCCCCGAATGCTAATCTAGATCCAAATAACTCAGGTTTGAAACAATGGTTCCAACTTAGAGTCTTTTGGATCAGATTCTTGTGAGTTTAGAAGTGAAGTGGGTTGGGTATTTATAGTATTCGGAGAACCGTTAAGATCATTTCTTGGAAAAGGGGGCACGATCAAAGCCGTACACTTGTCGGAACCTTATGGTAGCTCATTTGCCACTCACCATAGGAAATTGACACTTGGAATTGGGATTGGGGGTGCAAAACAGCTGCAAACAGGCTGTTAAACATTGAATCTGGTCTGCAGAGGCTGAGGCGGCCCGCTTCAGGATACACCAAAACTAATGCGGGCCGCATGGGGGTTCTGATCAGAAAATAAGTTTCAAAAATGACAGTTTTGGTCCCTGTTGTGTATTTAAGACATTTCCGACACTTCTAAGGCCCGTAAAGCCAACTTTAAGGCCCTAAAATGATGCCTAAACATTGTGGACATGAAACATGCTCAAAAATATGCCGGGTGTTGGTTCGTTTGGTCGTACGAACGCGATGTTCGCTTAATTACAACGGAATGCGCATAAGCGTGAAAAACGATCCAAATGACGCAACGAATGGATTTTTGGCAAGCCAAACACTAAAGAATAATATAGTCATGCTTACATAAATTTTTGGATGTCCGGATGTATTCAGAACGTGAGTTATGCGCAAAAGTGCAAACTTGTGCACTTTTTGACACTTTTAGTCCCTGAATGAACCAAAAGTTTATTTTAGCATACCGAACCCCTCAAAGCCTATTTCTAAGCTATGTAAAAGATATTTATGGTATGTTTAACTTATGGTCATGTTCCGGAATGTCTGTTACAGTTCAAATTGGCATACTTTCGCCGTTTGTCAAGTTTAGTCCATGTAGGCGAATTAACTTGTTTTTGCCATACCAAAGCCTTCAAAACTTATTTCTAAGTTATGTAAAGGTTATTTAAGGTATGTTAAGCATATGTTGATGTTCTGGAGTATTTTTCGCATTAAACTGATTATATTTACGCATTAGTGCGCGTATAACCTTCCAGAAAGCGATTTAGAGTTTGGAATCGAATAAGAATTTGATATGTGCAAATGATACACATATTTATACAAATCCCAAGTATGAAATACAATATTTCATTGGTTTGGTATTTGTTTGATGGTCGCAGTGACCCAGGTGTCACAGTCTCCCCTACTTTAGGAAATTTCGTCCCGAAATTTAATCAGAGGAAACTTGTGAGAGCTTGAAAACATTAAGTTGAAAAGACAAAACAACACTGGTTAGGGTTCTAAACTTCTAGTAACTTTAAATAACATTATGCTTTCAATGCAAGAGGGACACTTATATACAAGTATATGAAGCGTCATTGGTGCGTCCACCGTACCTCCATTACATCGTTCTCATTTTGTTATTGTTGTCACTATCGGTTCTTACACATAATAAATCCTACTGGGTTTCTGTGCACTAAATTTCATAATTATGTACGCGTCCATAATTAGACAATTCCTTGCACAGTTCACACAGTCTATTTTATAACGTGTAGGTAAAACCAAATGAGCAATCCTGTGATGAGTGTGACTGGACCACCATAGGGTCCTTTCACCTGTATCATCACATGCCATTCTTAACCAGATCTTGAATCAATCTTTAACTAGACCACTCAAGGGTCTCTTATCGAATCATGGAATGGTACTATATAACCAAAGGGTCTTAACTATCACGTAGAAGCCCATAAGGATTTAAGGTAGTACCTTTTGAATATCCTACTATGAATCCCTCATATGAAGATATGAAAGATTCTATGAGGATTTGAAAATCGTATCACACAAAAACATAGAGGAGAACACATAAACACATATCACATAATCGCATAATTGTTTAATTTGACCTTTAAATTTGTTATCTTTGGACACGGGTATTTAAAGCATACTAGGAATCAAATCCTTAATTGCAGCAATTTGGATGGATCCACAAGAATACCCTGCTTGTTGACTACATGACCCAAAAACTGAACTTCTTTAAGCCAACATTTCCTCTTGGAGGATTTAGCGAAAAGTTTGTTCCTTCTTTAGGGGTTCCAATGTCAATGAAGGTGTTGATCGTGATCGGCTCGGGATATGAATAGATCAAGGTGTCATTAACAACAATGACGAACTGATCCAAATAAGGCTTGCAGACTCTATTTATTAAGTCTTTGAAGATGGCTGGAGCATTTGTCAACCCAAAAGGCATGACTGTAAACTCGTAATGGCCATACTTCGTGCAGAAAACCGTTTTGGGAATATCTTCTTCGAGAATACAAAGTTGATGATACCCAAAACGCAAATCGATCTTGGAAAAGCATGAAACGCTATGCAGTTGATCGGAGAAATCGTTGATTTAAGGTAGGGGATATCGATTCTTGATGGTAAGCTTACTAGGCTTACGTTAATCGATATACATTCGAAAAGACCCATTTTTCTTTTCACAAAGAGGACAGGAGTTTCTCCAAGGTGAAAAGTTCGGACGGATGAATCCTTTATCAGACAACTCTTGAAGCTGTTTTGATAATTCTTGCATCTCGAACGGTGCAAGACGATAAGATACTTTAGATTTAAAAGAAACAAGTGTTTGAGGTTCTTAGGGAGATCACAAGTGATCATAAAAATGACAGAACCACACGAGTAGTTTTTTCTTTGTGTTGACATCATAAGGTTGGATCAAACATTCATACAATTGCATTAGTTAAAAAATAAAACCATAAATTTTTATTTATATAACAACCGCATTGTCTTTAAATGTTACAAGATAACAACCAGAGGAAATACAAAATGCTAATTGTTCACTCCTTCATCATTGAGTGCCTCATTGATGTTAAGCACTCGACCACGTGCTGGATTCACATTGACATTGACGTTCGCATTTGGGTTTGCGTTAGCATTTGCATTCACCAGTCTTGGGCAGTTGTGGCGGAAGTGACCAATCTCTCCGCAGTTGAAACATGACCCCAGTGGGAATCTCGCAGCATTCCCTTGAACCGGAGCTTGAACCTGAGCAACCTGATTTTGTCCCAAACGACAAACATTGGCCAAATGCCCAAGTTTCCCACACGTCGTGCATTGCCAGCAAGCTTGTTGTACCGCGTGATGACCGTTGCAGCGTGCACAATGAGGTGCGGTACCGGCATATGCTTTCTTTGCAGGTGGCTGAGCTGGTGGGTTCCGCGGGTTCTTAGCAATCTGTGCTGTAACAGCAAAGTTCTGACCACCCTTTCGCTTTCTTGATTTCTTTGACGTCTCACCTTCCTTACCCTTCTTGTTTTGACCTTTCTTGCTATCCTCCTTGTCAGACCCCTGCTTCTTACCATTGTTACCCTTTCTGTGTAACTTATTCTTCCGAATCTGCGACTCAGTCAATGTCGCAGCTAACTCGATCGCCTGACGGAGTGTGGTAGGGCTACTACCAGTAAGGATGTCTTGTACCGAGTCAGGTAGGCCGTCGATGTACCTTTCGATAGCCTTGTCGAGTGGGGTAACCATTGTCGGGCAAAGCAGACTCAACTCCTCAAACCTATCACTATACGCCCTGTGCTCACCACTATCTTGCTTCAACTCATCAAATTCCTTCTCCAAAGTTGGCTGCTCATGACGAGGACAGAATTCCCTCATCATAAGAGCCCTAAGTTCAGCCCATGTCTGTGCTAGAGCAACTTCTGCACCACGATCCCTCATAACCCCGTTCCACCATGTGAGAGCCCTCTTCTGAAACACACTCGAAGAAAACTCGACCTTGCGATTGTCAGGACACTGCACGTGGCGGAAAGTATTCTCAATGCTCTCGAACCATTGAAGAAGCCCAGTCGCTCCTTCAGAACCACCAAACTTGAGTGGTTTAGCCTGGTTAAAATCCTTGTATTTGCATGGAACATTGTTGTTGTTGTTGGCTTGGTTCCATTGAGCAAAGAGGTTTGGGAATTGAGCAGCCATTTGCTGCGCAATGATTTCTGCCAATTCGGCAGTCGCTATCTGGCTTTCGCGTCGAGGAGGCATTCTAAAAGAGGAAACATGAAAGGAACCGAGAGAGAGAATTAGACGAAAAGAATGAGATGAAACAAATCTGATGAAAGCAAGGATAGTGGTCATTTGTTTGTTACTACAAAGCAACAAACGACACACGGTGACTAATCAAAGTAAATGGGTCAAAAATAATGTATCGCGAAGACATGCTCGCCTATAAGTGAACACTCATCCCAAGAATTCCCAGGTAAGCACAACTGGTCTCGCGTCTGATGAGATGTATACGAAGTGCTTGCCTAGACAGAAAACCCAGAATACAGGCATTCACCCTTCCAGTTTGCACGTGTTCACATTATTTAAAACCCAAAATCTTGACGAGATTTTGAAAACTCAAAGGGGTTCAAAACCATATAACAGAGGGTTCAAAACCTTACAATAGAGGGTTCAAAACCTAGTAATCAATCATCCTAGAACAGATGATTAGTTTTCAAAGTGGTTTTGAAATTTATGTTCTTGTTGTGGTCGTCGCCTAAGGATAGGTGACGGTATTGTTTTATGACTAAACGCAAGTAAACTCGCGTTAGGGTCCTAAGAAGGTTATAGACTAGGTCAAAGCATTACTAATAACCTAATTCCCTATAACCATTGGCTCTGATACCATCTTTTCTGTCACACCCCGACCACGTGTAACATACAAAACGTGGCGGAAACGTCGGGGAGTGTTGTAACAGAATTAATGTTTCATAACCATGGATACCAAAAAGTGTTTCGTTTTATTAAACATTGAATAATTACATCGTCAGGAAATCTAAATACACAATTTAAACATAGTCTATCATTGTTATTGAGTCACTAAGGCCTTGTCCAGTCCTATGTGAGCATGCATCCTATCAATCGATATCTTTCAACAATACCTGAAACACATGTGAAAACGAGGTCAGCAAAGAAATGCTGGCGAGTACATAGGTTTTGTGAAAATAAGATTCATGACTTCTGTTTAAGAAAATGTTTAGTCATGAACCTTGTAATTTGCTTTGTCTTTGTAAATCATTTAAAAAAAAAATAATAAGTTCAGATGATATGTATAAATAAGAGAATAATGCATGATTAAATGAATAACCATGTAAAATGAGTTTGTATAAGATAAGTTGTTTGTAAAAAAGATGTCTTGTGAAAAGTATGTTATTTGTATAAAATGTTATATATCTTAAATTGAAATGATTCAAATAACGCTACGATATGTAATACCATACAAACATTTATATATAGGAAGTACCAGCGGCGTATCCACCATGCTTGTATCATATTACACACGCACCGTTACTCAAATCACTTACCCAAACAAACCACCAATGTAAGATGTCTATGTTTAAACAAATTGTCAAACGTATTGAAATAATATGTCAAAATGTTCATGTCAAGTTGTAAATTATGTTATGGATAACCAATGTCAAAAGTGTTTGTGTCAAATGTAAACCATGTAATGTGTAACCAAAATGATATGTATGGCTAGTGAAATGCATCAACTAAACCATAGGTGAAACGCACAAAACAAAGTATTGAAGTAAAACTTGGTTTAAATCAATACTATGTTTCGTGGAAATGCATGATCAAATGTAAATCATGTCCAAATGTTTACCAAATCGTTAAAACATTTTGTGAAATCGTTCAAATCGTTCTTTTTGTTTTAATCGTTAAAATCGTTCTTGTTTTAATTGTGAAACTACTTTATGGTCGATTTTCTAATAACATTCAAACCTTCTTGACTCGTTCATCGTTCCAACTCGTTCTCGTTCTTAACCAACCCTTACCAAAGGGTAAATTAATAATTACAGATTCAGTCGTCACCCAAAATACCCACACATAACCATGGGTATAGAGAATAACGGGATTTGTCAGATCCTATGGTACCATAACCTAATACTGGTCGGCTTGATCATTGCTAATGAATGTCATTGGTTATGTAACTACAACCAACAAGTTTGTTCACTTTATTGAAATTGTTCTTGAAATCATTGATAAGACATTTAGCACATATGAGTCACCCCAAAACAGTTGAAAACAATAAAAGAGGGGAATAATGTACTCGCCTGAGAATGCTTAGAGGTCTTGAACAACAACCAAACAAAGCTTGAGGGAGCACGGAATCAGTCGGCAATCTAAAACTATATAAATAAACCGGACTTAAATCGGGAGATCGGATAGGATGAGGCTTGGTAAACCAAATGAGTATTGGAACTCATATGATATGGTTTAACAAGGCCTACATACTACATGAAACCTAACCTAAGTGCTTTCGACCCATCGCGACCCATTAAGGTAGCTTATGCTACGTTAACGCGTCATGCGCGTGAAACGCGTTCGGACTGTCTAACTAGTCCTATGACAAGTTTTATATGCCTAAACATGTTACATAATCAGTTATGTGACAAAAGTTTAGGTTACATATGCTTAATTACCAATTATACATGAAAAGGGTATTCTAGTAATTTACCTAAGGCATATAAACTACCTATCATACAACTACTTAAACGAAGCGACCATAGGGTATAACCTCGGAAGGTTATTCCCTACCTACTATGGTCACCTAATGTATTTGGTCGGATCCTAATGATCAACCAAATGGGTCGGGTTCGAAGGTATAAGCGATTTATTAGATCGCTTACCCTACGACCCTAGACAACGTGGTAATCAGTAGGCATAGTCCCAAGGGACTATAACCAACGTGATTACACTCACGTTGCGAAGTTCAAACGAACTTCGCATTGACCATAAACTGGTCAACGCAGAAAGTCAAACAAAGTTTGACTTTCAGACTCGAAAAGCAATAAAAGAAAGAAAGAATACTTACGAAGGGTCCCCGAATGCTAATCTAGATCCAAATAACTCAGGTATGAAACAATGGTTCCAACTTAGAGTCTTTTGGATCAGATTCTTGTGAGTTTAGAAGTGAAGTGGGTTGGGTATTTATAGTATTCGGAGAACCGTTAAGATCGTTTCTTGGAAAAGGGGGCACGATCAAAGCCGTACACTTGTCGGAACCTTATGGTAGCTCATTTGCCACTCACCATAGGAAATTGACACTTGGAATTGGGATTGGGGTGCAAAACAGCTGCAAACAGGCTGTTAAACATTGAATCTGGTCTGCAGAGGCTGAGGCGGCCCGCTTCAGGATACACCAAAACTAATGCGGGCCGCATGGGGGTTCTGATCAGAAAATAAGTTTCAAAAATGACAGTTTTGGTCCCTGTTGTGTATTTAAGCCATTTCCGACACTTCTAAGGCCCGTAAAGCCAACTTTAAGGCCCTAAAATGATTCCTAAACATTGTGGACATGAAACATGCTCAAAAATATGCCGGGTGTTGGTTCGTTTGGTCGTACGAACGCGATGTTCGCTTAATTATGACGGAATGCGCATAAGCGCGAAAAACGATCCAAATGACGCAACGAATGGATTTTTGGCAAGCCAAACACTAAAGCATAATATAGTCATGCTTACATAAATTTTTGGATGTCCGGATGTATTCAGAACGTGAGTTATGCGCAAAAGTGCAAACTTGTGCACTTTTTGACACTTTTAGTCCCTGAATGACCCAAAAGTTTATTTTAGCATACCGAACCCCTCAAAGCCTATTTCTAAGCTATTTAAAAGATATTTATGGTATGTTTAACTTATGGTCATGTTCCGGAATGTCTGTTACAGTTCAAATTGGCATACTTTCGCAGTTTGTCAAGTTTAGTCCCTGTAGGCGAATTAACTTGTTTTTGCCATACCAAAGCCTTCAAAACTTATTTCTAAGTTATGTAAAGGTTATTTAAGGTATGTTAAGCATATGTTGATGTTCCGGAGTATTTGTCGCATTTAACTGATTATATTTACGCATTAGTGCGCGTATAACCTTCCAGAAAGCGATTTAGAGTTTGGAATCGAATAAGAATTTGATATGTGCAAATGATACACATATTTATACAAATACCAAGTATGAAATACAATATTTCATTGGTTTGGTATTTGTTTGATGGTCGCAGTGACCCAGGTGTCACATTTTTTATGTTTTTACTTTTTAAGTAATTTTTATGTTATGTATACCATTCTTTTTATAATATTCATAGTAGTTTATAAAAAATAATTGACTGTTTGGCTTGAATATTTTAAGAACAACTCCTCTCTCTATATCTCTCTCTATCTCACTCTCTCTCTCTCTATATCCCTGTTTCTCTTACTCTTTCTCTTTTGTCGTTATATATATATATATATATATATATATATATAGATGTATAAACTGCCAGTCTTAGAAACGGTTTTGCTATTTATATGGTTATCTATTTAATAACTACCTAGTACTCATAATTGTAGGAGCTCTAATATACATGTGTTAACTATTGGTTGTGATAATATTTGTTGGACTTTCATCTTCTTAGGAATCACTTTTCATATTTGTTTTATAGATCGTCAAAGTGTATGTTATTTAACCTACATTGACAATGAATGTGAAGTTTCTTCCGTCTCTGCTGATACTGACAAAGATAATGCCAAGACTTCCATCAAAAGTTGTTACACAATGCAAGGTTGTGTGTAAAGATTGGTTAGTCTATCTTTCAACACCTGAGTTTGCTATGAATCATTGTCGTTTCATGCGCAGATTAGGTGATCATAAGATAATTTCCGTTAACCGATTATTGTGTGATATTCGTTATGTGGATAATGAATCTCCTAAATGTTTCTTAGGTAATAATGTTCACATTCCCTTCAACGCTCGTCCGTGCAATATTTTATTTCTAGCAAGTTTGGATGGGATGGTATGTGTTTGCCTAATCAATACTGGTGAATTGGTAGTTTGGAATCCATTAACTCGTGTGTTCAAGATCCTATCAAATTCTAATTCACAGGGTTTTTTTTTAGCCCGGATGAGGATAGTCTTGGGTTTTGTGTCAACTCTTCTGGTGATTACAGTATTGTACATATTAAATGGACACATATGATGTTGGCTGTTAACATTTATTCTCTCAGTGAAGGGCCATGGTCAACTCCAATGTTCTCAAACTACAGTCCGTATAATGTTGACATCTATAGTTGGTCCGTAGGCACGTTTTGGGCAAATTGTTTGTATTTCGTATTGACCAGGTTCTGGTGTGTGGGTAACGCATGTGTACTTCGTTTTGATGTTGATATCAGGGTAATTTCTGATGTAGGATTCCTAGATATAATGGATGTCGAAGCTACAGGTCAATTGGTTAGTATACGAGATCAACTCCATATGTTGGTTAGTATCGGATTCTATAGTGTGAATATGGAATTATGGAAACTTGAAAATGCAAAGTGGTCGAAAGTATTTTTTTTCCACCTGCTATTTCTATGCCATTGATGATTGGGTCATCTGTGCACTATAATAAAGAGAAATAAGAATTTCATTATAGTACAAGAATGGGGTGATATTACTGATGTAAATGTGGAGGCAGAGGAAATGCATGGTTTTTTGCCTATCATCTTTACTCAAGGCGTGAATGGATCTGTTTATTTTGAAACTACAATTTCACCAAATGTTTAGCTATGCTATTTTATGTTGTTCTTTTATTGTTCTTCATTGTTTTGATCAGTTAGTAATTGATGTTTGTGGTTGTTTTTATGTGTGGTATAGTTTGTCACAATGAGATTGAATCTTTATGAATTAATGTGCTTATATTATCATTTTAAATATTCATTGAGAGTGTATGATTTTAATATTTCCTTTGTACGCATTTAATTATGATTAAATATGATTGTGTTTTAAAAACAAAAAGGTGTACCAAGAAAACACAATGGGCCCTTGGAGACCAAGCCCTTAGAGCAGCTTGGAAGCCCTTACCATTGGAGCTCATCCGTCTTTAGAGGCCCTTAGGTGAGATGCACTTGCACAAGGGCATGTGTTTGTCTTGGTTTATGTGATGAGGTGGGCCCAAAGTAAAAAAAATAAAAGTTCTATTGAAATATTGTGTGTAATGTTTAGTTTATAATTTTAAACACATGTTAAATATTAATTGAGAGTGTATGATTTTAATATTTCCTTTGTACGTATTTAATTATGATTACATGTGATTATGTTTTAAAAACAAATGGTGTACCAAAAAAACACAATGTTTGTTAATGATGACTTTCTTACAAAAAAACACAATTCTAATGAGACAATTTAATATTTAAAAGGATGTTAAATTCTTCAAATCACAATGTTACACGAAACCATAAACAAATTTATAATAAAAAATCACATCTTTTGGTGAAAAGAAAAATCATGTAAAAAGGACAATAACGGCCAGTTAGTGTATATATTTACCTAAATACCAGGTGGAGATACTAAACAATCTTTTTAATTGCCTTTTTGCCTTTAATAAAGTCTTTACATAATGTGATAAGTATTACATTTCTATATGACAAATTAAGACATTAAGAAGACTTATACACTTGCATAGATAAATACTATATTAATCTGTCAGATGAGTAAGCATAATTTTATAACTCCATATGTAAAACAAAATATTAGTAAGTTAAAGCATGATAAACATTCATGAAATATGTTTATATTTTCAACAAAGGATCAAACAAAGATAATAGGCCACCACATATTTAGGGCGTTTTACCCTTGTAATTTGGTTATTAAATAAAGTATTCAATTTGTTAGTTTTTTAGATTAAATATTGGTTACCTATTGTGGAGTTATGTAGAATTAGAAACTTTCCACGTTGTAATAGGTGCAGTTAATGACTAGTTTTTAGTTGAATTATTTTTTTAGTATAGTCATTATGTTTTTTGAGTATCATTATGTCATTATTTTTCTGTTTTTTATATATTTGATTTCTTTTGTAGTTGTCTATATTTAAACATAACATTGTGTAATTAACTTCCTACTTTTTGCTGTCTTTCTCATTCTTTTTCAATAGTGGTTACATATTGTGCCGTTAAGGACAATTAGAAACTTCCCACTTTGTAATATGTCCAGTTAAGGAATAGTTCTTACTGGATTGTTTTTTTTTTTTTTTTTTTGGAATATTGTCATTTTATGTTTTGTTTATCATTGTGTTATTGGTATTATGTTTTCTATATATTTGATTTTTTGTAGGTGTCTATTTTTATATATTGTATTGTGTAATTAACTTCCTATTTTTTTGTTGTGGTTCTCATTATTTTTCAATAATCCAATTAGCATAAAAACAATATTTTTATAAAAAGGACAAAATAATATATAAAACACAATGCCACAAAAAATCTACGATGTAATTATTTTCACAATTGTAATAACACAATGTTTGACAACTAACACAGTAATTTATAAAAATACGATTGATTAATAAATAGTATATACGTGTATGTGATTGATTAAAAAGTATCTCCATGTATGTGTGTCACGACCCCCGACCCACCCTGGACGGAATCGGAAGCCGTGAATAGTCCAGCGGTACCGGTGATTATTTTAAAAACGTTGCAGCGGAAATTTCATCAGGACCGTAAGTTAGGAAAAATATCAGAGTTTAGAAACACCGGATTTTGTTTAAAGAGATGGGATAAACCCATATTTTATAAAGATAGCTTTAATAAGATAAATTTGTTTACATAAAACAATATTTCTTATTTTGATTTAATTAATAAAATAAGCCACTTCTTGAAGCCTTTCAGTGTCATATCCATCTCTTATTCCAATTACCTGAAAAATGTTTTAAAAAGGTTTTTTCAGCGATAATACTGAGTGAATTCATCCCATTTTTATACCGTACAGTATTAAGGTTTTTATATTTGTTTATATTTACCCAACTTCAATCAGTATTTGTCAAATGCTGACAGTTCCAATGTGACAGTAATCATAGCAATTATTAGCTCACTTTAGTCCAATAGTGAATTTATCAAATAATTCTATTTTACTATTATTCAATTTATCTGTCACTAGGCGATTCCTGTGACTATAATCATATCAATATTGATTATTCTTTCAATTAATGATTCTGGTCATATCACTGTTGATCATTCTTTCAACTAGTGATTTTATAACACTGTGGATCATTCTCTCAACTAGTGCTTTCGGTCATGTCACTGTTGATCATTCTTTCAACTAGTAACTCAGATTATATTACTGTTGATCATTCTTTCAACTAGTAATTTCTATTCATAACACTGTTGATCATTCTCTCAACTAGTGTCTTTGGACATAATTGTGTCCCGTGACATTTCTTTGTCAAATATATTACTTTTGGCATAAAACCATTTAATCCAGAAAATGACATATATCAATTTATGTCAAATTACTATAACTTATAACATGTTAAATTGTAATATCATTATTTAATATTTTAACGTGACTAAGACTAAAAATATAATCTTAGTAAAATGCATAATTTCCACTGTTATTGTAATCATGATAATATTCACTAACTTTCTGGCAAATAATGAGAATCAAATAATATATAAAATCTTTCATACCAGCAATTTAATATAAAAACTTAATTACTGTAAGTATAACTGGTAATCATTTAGAATTCTGTAAAATCTTTGTAAATATAATTGTTTCACAAAAAGGTGATAAAACTGTGAGAAAATAGAGTGGACTCACAAACTGTGAGAAAAGAGAAATGAACTCACATTGCAGATTTCTACGGCCAAAGCTTAGTCTACAGATAATCCTCGATATATATTGCAGATTTAATTTGAGCAGAGCTTAGCCTATTTCTTTAGCCGGGTAACCTAGTGCACACGAACTAGGTAATAACTAATACAACATTTACGATAACTCACGAGATCAAATTCTTACAACGAACGACAAAGTGCAATACTTGCAGGTAGGTTAATAAAAATTAAGATCATTCAGTATGCTAACAACAAGGACACTATTCAAGATGCAAATAAAAAAATAGCGTCAATACATATGTGCAAAATGGGAACATAAAAGTAGTTACCATATGGACTAGAACCTTTAACATCTAACAATATAATAAATATATTATCATAGACAATCTATAACAATCATTTTGGTTTTAAAAAGCACATAGTATTTGATCCCAAAAGCCGATGCTTGATGCATAATGTGTGAAGGGTGAGAATCACGTGTCGAGGGGTTCGTTATTAGAAAAAATACTATAAAGTTATCTACAAATAATATTTTAACTTGTTAACTTTTAAACACTAAAATATAAGATATTTTCATCATCTACAGTCAAATTTGTTCAATCAGTGGTCTGATTTGTTCCAATACTCAAACCCATTGCTCAATTGATGGTTAGATAATAGACCCATGGTTTAAAAAAACGGCCGAGGCGGTCGAACTGAGGCGCGCCTCAGTTCGAAACGGAGGAAAAACGCATATGAGGCGGCGCCTCAGGTTCAGAAATTATACGGACGCCTCAGTTGAGTGAGGCGTAAGTTTCAGATCTGATGCGGTACGAAAATGGCGAGGCGTGAGTATATTTTTTTAGGCGGGATTTTAATGATGGATTAGGGTTTTTAGGCGCCAAAACCATATTTATGGCAATAAAAACTAGCAGCGCCATTATTTTTTTTTGTTTCTTTAAATAGACATCCAAAAAACAAATGCATCTGGCATTATTCTTCAATCGTGATTCTTCACTACTACAGCAGCTATTTCTTTGAATCTTCTTTCAATCTTCAATACAATTATTTCATTCAATCTTATTCAATCTTCAATACAGGTAAGTTCTCTTCACTGCTTTCTTGATTTTTATTGATTGTGTTAATTGGTCTTGTTATGACTTATGGCTGCTTTTTATTGATTCTTGCTATGGCTGCATCTTTCAATTCGTTTTTATTGTTCAAGATACTTGCTTTCAATTGATCTTGTTATGACTTATGGCTGTAGCTTGATAATAATGTTTGTTATGCTATTAGAGTTAATTAGAAACTATTTGTGTTTTTTTATGTTAAGTATTTGATGAACTTTCAATCTTTTTTATGTTTTTAAATGTTGATTTGATGAGAAAAGTCATTTTTTGATGTTAAGTATTTATTATTTTATGATATATATAATTTTAATATTTATTTATTAATACCGCCTCAACCTTACGCCTCGTTCCGCCTCAATACTTACGCCTCGTGAGGCGAAGGGAAAACGCCTCGATACTCGTTTCCGTTTTTTTAAACCTTGAATAGACCACATCATGTGATGCACACATCATGAAGTCGCATCACACAATGCGATCTCCCCACTATATGATGTGATGTGTGCATTATGCGCTCCTGATGCGAAAGGTATAATATAACAAACCTTTTAAGATTTAGAAGGCAAATTAGCGTAAAACTATGGATGCCTTAGTCTGCTCTGCAGATTTCTTGTAACCACCCTTAACCAGGATTTGTTTTTGGAAACTTAGTAATATTGCTATTTATTTGTTCTAGTAGCAGTCAAACCCTTGCTTCTAAATCCATGGTTTGTATGGTTCCTATGTGAGGGTATTTATTACTAGCAATAAAACTTTCATATCTCCAAAAATAATCCAAACCATCTGAGCAAGAAGCTGAGGTTGGCAAAAAATGTAAAGGTACACCATAACCACCTAAAGCACCAAAGTGAAACTTAACAACTTTGACCATAATAGCCTCCATACCAACAACATCTACCCTAACCACATTAAAAATAGTCAGCATAGTTACCTCAGATCTCATAATTCCTTTGAACCAGCATGTCCCAATTTACTATGACATTTAGACCGGTTCCATTGTCTAATATACTCCATGATGCAAAGCCCCTGCTATGCCAAAAGGGGAATGATGGCATTCCTTATCGGTATGGTATCTAACCCAAGCCGAGAAAAAAATAAAAAAGATTGTGGCGATTGTCACTATACATTTAACATGAACCACAAGAACACCCATTGATACTTTATCAATCATTTGTATAAAAAATAAGCATGAAACCAGCCTATTAAAAACATAAAAGTCGATATTAATACTATTAACTCAATTAGAATAAACTTCCTCCACCGCAGTTACTTTTGCATTTGATTGGGGTTTTCTTCGTCATATACATATTAGTATTTTACAGACGCGTATCCTTATAAAAGACTGAATACCTAGTCTCTTCCATGCCAATATAATGCATATTCAATTCAAACCAGAAAAAAGTAAACAGAACCACAGAGTATGTCACATTGTTTCACATAAACACAGAATCACAGATTTATTATCAATTGAACATATTCATCATCTTTTTTACTGACCTATGATTTGCATCCGGCGATTGAAACACTTCTGAGGACGGGCTAAAGATTCCTTCTGGTGATAGATCAAAGATAATCACTGAAAGAATAGGTAATTGCTGCTAATGGTTGAATTGAGTTATGCGGTTTGAGAGTAGAGAGGGAAACAAAAAAAAAATTAAGATAATTGACGCTAATCTTAGGTCTGATATCGATTTGAGAGGGAAACTAAAAATTTAAGTTGAAAAATTGCCGCTTTGTTGATCGATCAAAGTAAAACCTAATTTTAACTCAAATAAATCAAAAGGATAAAGGTTTATGAAGGTGGTAGGGGAATTAAAAAAAATACAACAGAACGAGATCTTAAAAATCTCTAATTCTTATATTATGACTAATTTATTTATTTAAAGTTACAGTATACCATATATTAAAATTTCTTTATATATTATATATCATAATCATAATTAAAATTATTGGAATAAAATATAAAACCTTAAATAAAAAAATAAAATAAAAACCATTGAAAGCTTCTATTAACACGTCTAACCATATTTTTCTAAATGTATCAAAGGGTTGACTGGTGGTGAGTGATAACCAAGTTGTAAACATGCTATTCGAGTTGGTGACTGGTAAAAAATGAAATAATCGGGTTATAAACTTGTTAGTAGGTCGACATGTTTAACTAAACGGGTTAGCGGGTCTACCTAATTAACTAAACGGGTTGACATGTTTTTCTAAACGGATTAGCTATAAAGATGAGCATGGTACCGGTACCGAAAATCGTTGGGGAGATTTGATATTTTTACCAGTATTGTATCTAACCGGTATCGAAAATGTCAAAACTGAGTACTAGTACCAAAAAATTTCGGTGCGGAAATTACCTAGTACCAAATGCTCATCCTTAGCAGTCGACAAGTTTTACTAAATGGATTAGTAGGTTTTTTTTATTTGACAAATATGGTATTTGGTAAGTTATAATGCGTATAGAAATTTTTTATGGCATAAAATTAGTTGGGGATGGAAAATTCACAGTGAGAAAGATTTTGGGAGAACTTTTTGTGGCACTAATTTATTAGCTATGTAATTTGATGTAGGATTTAATGTGTAAAAAAATTAGAGGCATACATAAAGTGTCACTAAAAGTATATTTTAGTGACATAAAAACTAATTGCCACTAGAAGCGTGTGCTAAGCAACAATGGCATACACAAAGTGCCATTAAAAACTAAATTAGTGACATAAAATGTATATGCCATTAAAAGTGTGTGCCACTAGATGGCATTTTTTTTGTAGTGGATGATCCGTCAAATTAATGACGAACGACAAAGTACAATACTTTATCCATCGAATTAACGATGATCCGTCAAATTAATGACGAACGACAAAGTATAACCCTAATGTGGGCGGCACTTAAACATCCATTGAGTACATCGATCGATCGGACAATGAATCGTAATAGCGATTGAGTTAATACCCTGTATCGTAGCAGCACCCCCTACTAATTAGTGATTTGTGTGTGTTTTGAGAGTAATTGGACAATAATTCAGCGTATATTTGGAGTTTCTTCGTCGTTTTTGCGCCCAGAATCAAGTCCCAACATCCTCTATTTATAGTCGAATTTTGACCCTTAGGCGGCCCGCGTGAGTTTTAAGCTAACTTGAGGCGGCCCGCGAGAGAACTTATTTTATGTATAGGGTTGCCACGTGTGGGACTAGGCTAGCTGAGTCGACGAAATCATTAAATTCAACTTCGTCCGCAAGTTATTAGGATAATCGTCAAGTAGGGAATACCCCCCCTGAGTTTTAGGGGCCCTAATCCTGATTCTGAAAATTCTGAAAATTCTAGGGTTTGTACAGAATTACTTGGGTGTCTTAATTAGGGTTTCCTAGTGAATAAAATAAATATGACTTTTAATGAGGGTTGTTACATTCTCCCCACCTTAATAAAAATCTCGTCCTCGAGATTTACTGAATAAGTAGGAATACGTTTTCTTCATCTCAGGTTCCAGCTTCCAAGTGTATTTGGGTTATGATATTTCTTTTAGACTTATGTCATATTCCAGTCAATAAAAACAATATTAAGGTAGATGACACAGAATTGAAATATCAAATTTTGTGAATATTAGTTGTATCATAAGTAGAATTCAAAGATTCAACTGAATTAATTCAAGAAATCGATGTCAAACGAATGAGATGAAATGATATAATTTCCAATGTGACTATTTTCAAGCCAAAAGATATATGATCAAATAGATTTTTAAAATGAATATGAAGAACTTTTAGAATCAAATAAAAATTCTTTTGTCAAAAGAAAGCTTACTTTGATTGGCAACTGAAGAAGACTCAGAATCAACAATCTCAAAATGAAATAAAAGCATGAAAATGATTGTCAATGATCGAATCATAACAAGAGAAAAATCACTGTTGACATTTATTAAATTGCAAGGATACACCGAAATACAATAGAGTTTAGTGTATCATTGTCTTAATACATAATTGCATCAAGACTATTTTTCAATGATGAGTCAAACGAAATACATACGTGAATTTAAATGATTCGTATGCTTATGATTTAGCCCAAGCTATAAGTTTATAACGACGCCGCAAGGTGTCGTAAGGATTGAAATAATTCAATAATTACGGTGACTGAACAATTTCACCGTGTAATCAACTGAAAGCTCTAATGAAGTAATTTTGGATATTCAGTTCGAATAGGATTTTCAAATGATAAGACCAAATGAAATTTTTAGAATTTTCGATAAATGATGAAAGAAACGTTAAGAGGTACACCGGAATATGATATGAATTTGTGTACACTTATCTTAACACATAATTGTATTAAGACTGTTTAAGATGATGAACCAACAGAAATTAAAATTCGTTCATCAGGAGTGAAAATGAGATTATCTCAAGATTCAAATTAAAGAAAATGCCACCACAAGGTGTCATAGTAATTGAAAATAGTAGCGGTGAATGAAACGAGTTTCACCATGCTTTAAATCAAATGAAGTAAATCCGAATGTTTCAAATAAATCTAGTAGGATTGAAATCAAAATACTTGAATAATGTTTTTCGATCAAAGATGATAAAACAATAAGGATTACGAAACGCTCGATTGTTGATATAAAAATTCTTTAAGAGATACACTGAAATATGAAATGAAATTGTGTATCATTATCTTAGCACATGATTGTGTTAAGATTGATTTTATAGAATAAACCAACAAAACGGATTCAATATAAATAAATAATTAAACCCGTATATGAGATTAGCACAAGCTTCAAATTTTGTGAAAACGTCACCACAAGGTGATCGTGACCAAATAAATGATTTAGTGAAAGTGAAGACCAAACAATTCTGTTATGGTTTTGAATAGATGAAATACTTGACAAAATGGATTTATTTATAAACTTTTATTTGTACTAGGGTCAAATAATAACTTAACTTAGATATTACATATCAGCGACTACGTCTGGAATCATTTTTGCTTCTTGCGTAGTAAGTACGAATGCTCGCGCGTTCTTCTTAGTTCCGTCTGTTGTTCTGGCCTTGTTGTCGGTTGCTTTGGTTAGTTTCGGGCAATATGGTTTAATGTGTCCTGTTTCTCCGCAATTGAAACAAACAGTAGTTTTCCTTCTACACTCTTCCTCTATATGCCCGGTCATCTTGCAGAAGTTACAGTAGGATGTTTTCCTAAAACGGCATTTTCCTGAATGCTTTTTGTTACAGCTTCTGTAGATAGGTTGCTCCAGTGACGGTTCAGTTCCTGTCTTTTTGTAGAATTCTTGGGAAATTTTCTGGGCTAACTCTGTCTTCTTATTTTCTTCTCTTGTGCGGATTAGTCCATCTGTCAGCATGTTAGCTAGCTCGACTGCTTCTTCAATAGTCTGTGGTCTAGTGGCCTTAACTATGTCTCGGATTTCACTAACTAATCCCCAAATATAACGAGAAATTAGTACAGGTTCTGGCGAAGCCAGAGTTGGTACCATTCTTGCATATTCGAAGAACGTAGTCGTATATTCACGACAATTCACATCTATCATTTTATGATTTAGGAACTTGTTAGTTATTCGTTCCTTTTCATAAGGAGGACAAAATTTCCTTTCTGTCATTTCCTTGAATTTTTCCCAGTTTATGGCATAAGCCATGCCACTTCCTTTTGCCTGAAGAATTGTATTCCACCATTCTAAGGCTTCTTCCTTGAAGAGATTAGATGCATACATCACCTTATCTTCTTCGGCACATTTGCTGATTGTAAGAACAGCTTCCGTCTTTTCCAACCATCGCAGAGCAGCTGTGGCTCCTTCACTGCCGGCGAACTCAGTTGGTTTACAGGCTAAAAATTCTTTGTAGGTACACCCGACAGTCATCGCCTTCTTTTTCTTGGGAAATGGGGTTTTGATAATATCATCATTACCTCCATTGACACTATGGCTAAAACCATCGTCACGAGTATGCTTGCTACTCACAACTTTGGTAGGTTCTACGGTATTTTTAACAGCTTTAATTATTGAAGGTAAAGCATTAGCTATTCCTTGAGCTATTAAATTTTCTATAGCATTTTTATCCAAAGGATTTTCATTATTAACATGAACTTCTGGATTATGTGGTACTTCATTCGACATCTGAATTGCAAACATTTTCACATATTAACATCACAGAATAGTTAAAACAAAACAATACTTCCAGGATATTATATGTGCATATTGACATATATATATTCATATGTAACACATATGTTAATTTGTATTAGTTTCCTAACTTTATTGTTTAAGTTTAGGTATTAAAAAGAACACCTAATTAGCTTAAACAAGTGGCTCTTTGAGTTGGCTCTGATACCACCTTCTGTCACGACCCCCGACCCACCCTAGAAGGAATCGGAAGCCGTGAACAGTCCAGCGGTACCGGTGATTATTTTAAAAACGTTGCAGCGGAAATTTCATCAGGACCGTAAGTTAGGAAAAATATCAGAGTTTAGAAACACCGGATTTTATTTAAAGAGATGGGATAAACCCATATTTTATAAAGATAGCTTTAATAAGATAAATTTGTTTACATAAAACAATATTTCTTATTTTGATTTAATTAATAAAATAAGCCACTTCTTGAAGCCTTTCAGTGTCATATCCATCTCTTATTCCAATTACCTGAAAAATGTTTTAAAAAGGTTTTGTCAGCGATAATACTGAGTGAATTCATTCCATTTTTATACCGTACAGTATTAAGGTTTTTATATTTGTTTATATTTACCCAACTTCAATCAGTATTTGTCAAATGCTGACAGTTCCAATGTGACAGTAATCATATCAATTATTAGCTCACTTTAGTCCAATAGTGAATTTATCAAATAATTCTATTTTACTATTATTCAATTTATCTGTCACTAGGCGATTCCTGTGACTATAATCATATCAATATTGATTATTCTTTCAATTAATGATTCTGGTCATATCACTGTTGATCATTCTTTCAACTAGTGATTTTATAACACTGTGGATCATTCTCTCAACTAGTGCTTTCGGTCATGTCACTGTTGATCATTCTTTCAACTAGTAACTCAGATTATATTACTGTTGATCATTCTTTCAACTAGTAATTTCTATTCATAACACTGTTGATCATTCTCTCAACTAGTGTCTTTGGACATAATTGTGTCCCGTGACATTTCTTTGTCAAATATATTACTTTTGGCATAAAACCATTTAATCCAGAAAATGACATATATCAATTTATGTCAAATTACTATAACTTATAACATGTTAAATTGTAAATATCATTATTTAATATTTTAACGTGACTAAGACTAAAAATATAATCTTAGTAAAATGCATAATTTCCACTGTTATTGTAATCATGATAATATTCACTAACTTTCTGGCAAATAATGAGAATCAAATAATATATAAAATCTTTCATACCAGCAATTTAATATAAAAACTTAATTACTGTAAGTATAACTGGTAATCATTTAGAATTCTGTAAAATCTTTGTAAATATAATTGTTTCACAAAAAGGTGATAAAACTGTGAGAAAATAGAGTGGACTCACAAACTGTGAGAAAAGAGAAATGAACTCACATTGCAGATTTCTACGGCCAAAGCTTAGTCTATAGATAATCCTCGATATATATTGCAGATTTATTTGAGCAGAGCTTAGCCTATTTCTTTAGCCTGGTAACCTAGTGCACACGAACTAGGTAATAACTAATACAACATTTACGATAACTCACGAGATCAAATTCTTACAACGAACGACAAAGTGCAATACCTCATCCATCGAATTAACGATGATCCGTCAAATTAATGACGAACGACAAAGTACAATACTTTATCCATCGAATTAACGATGATCCGTCAAATTAATGACGAACGACAAAGTATAACCCTAATGTGGGCGGCACTTAAACATCCATTGAGTACATCGATCGATCGGACAATGAATCGTAATAGCGATTGAGTTAATACCCTGTATCGTAGCAGCACCCCCTACTAATTAGTGATTTGTGTGTGTTTTGAGAGTAATTGGACAATAATTCAGCGTATATTTGGAGTTTCTTCGTCGTTTTTGCGCCCAGAATCAAGTCCCAACATCCTCTATTTATAGTCGAATTTTGACCCTTAGGCGGCCCGCGTGAGTTTTAAGCTAACTTGAGGCGGCCCGCGAGAGAACTTATTTTATGTATAGGGTTGCCACGTGTGGGACTAGGCTAGCTGAGTCGACGAAATCATTAAATTCAACTTCGTCCGCAAGTTATTAGGATAATCGTCAAGTAGGGAATACCCCCCCTGAGTTTTAGGGGCCCTAATCCTGATTCTGAAAATTCTGAAAATTCTAGGGTTTGTACAGAATTACTTGGGTGTCTTAATTAGGGTTTCCTAGTGAATAAAATAATAAAATAAATAGGACTTTTAATGAGGGTTGTTACAATGTGTATATGTTTACCTGTAAATTAGAAACGGTTTCTAATATATGTTGTTATTTAATTTTATTTACCCCCTATCGCCCATGGTATGTAAAAACCGTTTACCACCACTACTCGTAGTTTTAGGAGTTTTTACTCACCTGTGTCAACTGTTAATTGGGGTAGTTTTTATGTAGGTATTCGTTTTTCAAAGGAATCGCTTTTCGTATATGTTTTCTTCCTCTTTGTATCAACTTCAGTAATTCTAATTAAAGTATAATCGTAAGTGAATGTGAAGGATCTTCCATCTCTGTTAATATTGATGAAGATTATTCCAAGACTTCCGACAAAGGAGATTATACAGTGCAAGGCCGTGTCTAAAGAGTGGTTAGCCTATCTTTCAAATTCTGAGTTTGCTAAGAATAATTGTCGTTTCTTGCGAGTATTAAGTGACCAGAAAATAATTGCTCTTGAGAAATCATCGTGTGTGATTTGTTATGTTGATGTTGCATCTCCTATATGTGTTTTAGGCACTAATCTTCACATTCCCTTAGATTGTCATCCATGTAATGTGATCTTTCTAGCAAGTTTGGATGGCATGGTATGTGCTTGCCTATGTAATACTGGTGAATTGGTTGTTTGGAATCCACTAACTCGTGTGTTCAAGATGCTGAGAAATTCTAATTATCAGGGATTTTACAATATGGATGATGATAGTCTTGGGTATTGTGTTGACTCTGCTGGTGGTTACAAAATTGTGCACATTAAACGCACTCATTTCGGGTTGACTGTTAACATTTATTCTTTTAGTGAAGGTTCATGGTAAACTCCAAGGTTCTTAATTTATAGTCTATATGATATTGATGTTTATAGTTGGTCCGCTGGGACGTTTTGTAGGAATAGTTTGAATTTTGTATTGACCAAATTCTGGTGTATGGGTAACACAGCATGTCGCAACCCCCGATCCCACATCCCAGGGAACGGGCGGCATCGAGCCAGTTTCGGTGGTATCGCGTATTGTCTAATTTGGCAGCGGAATATTTCATCAGGACCGTAGTTAGGAAATATTTGATCAGAGTAAAATACCACATTTCCATAATATTAAACATATGGGATATACCCAAGTTCGTAGTACACACGTTTTCATAAGAATAAATCCTATTTTATTTCATAAAAACATCTATTTTATTTTTAGGTAACTTTATTGCCACTTTTCCAAGCCTTCAGTGCTGTCCAGCTGGCTTCTATTTGGCTTTCACAATTTGTTACCTGAAACGCGTTTTAATAACATTTGTCAGTGGGAAATACTGGTGAGTGAATCCCAGTTTAATCAAGTTTAAATAAAAACCCAGTGTACAGTATTGAGGGCGATCTCGCAATTATATTTGTTTCCAAGATATAACAATTAACATCCATGGTACTGTCAGACCAACTTGTGGAAATGTTACTCCTTGACCAGGTGGTAACAAATTTTGTATACAAAACCCCAACATACTCATGATAATTGTATTCTTACAAATACTCAATAACTGCTTAATATTCATTTAATTGTATGAGGTTTTGTAAAAATAGTTAACAAAAGGTTCACAAAAAATGGATCAACTCACATTGTTGTCTTAGATTTTCCGTAAGGGTTTCCTGGTGATAATCTATAATTTACACAAATGCACACGCGTTAGTATAATAACCCATTTTAACATTAGTAATACCCTCCCCGAGACGGCATTCCAACGACTACGTTGGGCAGAACCACGACAGTCGTTACGGAACCCTACATCAATCGGGCAACGTATCTAATACGTATCCAGAGGTTATAATACTTACAACGGAGCAGAAATTCGCTATTTAGGGGGTATTAGACCCGAGTATAATGCCTACTATGAGAGAATCACGTTTAGAAAGAAAGAAATGAACGAACAGACTGAAGATCCGATGGCCTGCTTATATAGTGCTCATTTCTCACTTTCTCGCGGCCCGCGTCAAACTTGGTCAACAGCGTAGCTTGGCTGGGTCATCAGGTAGGCTCGTCGGGTGTTGGGCCACATGGCGGCCCAGGGTCGCGCTAGGTTTTAAGTTATCGCGGCCCGCGTAGATGTAAACTAAGGTTTATGCGCGCCCCCTTAACTCAAAAAATCAGGTTTTACCTTTTACCTTTAAACGGCCCGCGTAAGTGTTGGGGTGGGGTTTACGCGGCCCGCCTCAACTTAAGTTTTCTTGTTTTTTTATTTATTTTTAATCCTATATTGTATTTCGGGCTCGGTTTTCACGTACGGGGTGTATTTAAAGACATATAGAGATATTTTCAAATATTTTAGGGTGTCGGAAAATATTCGAGGGTGTCGGTTTTCTTGAGGATTGTTACATCCTCCCCACCTTGTTTTAGAGCTCGTCCTTGAGATCTACTGGAACAAGTGTGGATATTTCCTTTGCATTTCAGATTCAAGTTCCCATGTGTACTCAGGTCCTCTTTTGGAGTCCCACTTCACTTTGACCAGAACTAGTCTCTTATGCTTGAGATTCTTGACTTTCCTGTCCTCAATCTATAGAGGCCTCTCTACAAACTTAAGTTGTTCATTTACCTCTATATCCTTAAGAGGTACTATCAGTGATTCATCGGCTAAGCATTTCTTGAGATTAGATACATGAAATACATCATGTATTCCTGCCATTTCCTCTGGCAGTTGTAGCTGATAGGCTACAGGTCCTATTCTTCTAATAATTTAAAAGGTCCAACATACCTGGGACTTAGCTTTCCCCGTTTGATGAATCTTACTATTCCTTTCCAAGGAGAGACCTTTAACAATATTTTATCTTTTACTTGAAATTCCAATGGTTTGCGTCGATTGTTAGCATAGCTCTTCTGTCGATCACGTGTTGTTTTCAGTCGTTCCTTGACTTGAATAATCTTGTCAGTTGTTTCTTGCACTATCTCAGGTCCAGATAGTTGCTTTTCCCCAATTTTTGCCCAACAGACTGGGGTTCGGCACTTTCGTCCATAAAGTGCTTCGAATGGTGCAGCATTGATACTCGTGCAATAACTATTATTATAAGAAAATTCTATTAAAGGTAAGTGATCGTCCCAATTACCTCCGAAATCAATTACACAAGCTCTAAGCATATCTTCCATTGTCTGAATCGTCCTTTCGCTTTGTCTGTCTATTTGAGGATGATAAGTTGTGCTTAGATTTAACTTGGTTCCCATTGCCTTTTGGAAACTTGACAAAAAAATGAGAGGTAAAATGACTATCCCTATCAGAAATAATTGATAAAGGTATTCCATGTAATGAAACTATTTCATTTACATATAATTTAGCTAACTGTTCCATGCTGAAAGTTTCTTTCATTGGTAGGAAATGAACTGACTTGGTTAGCCTATCTACAATCACCCAGATTATATCATTACCTTTCCTTGTTTTGGGTAATTTAGTAACAAAATCCATTGTTATCAATTCCCATTTCCACACTGGCATTTCTAACTGTTGCAACAATCCTGAGGGTTTCTGATGTTCAGCTTTAACTTGAGAACAAGTTAAACATTTAGAAACATAGGTTGCTATGTCCTTTTTCATTCCTATCCACTAGAAATTATTTCTTAAATCCTGGTACATTTTGTCACTTCCTGGGTGCATCGTATACTTAGACTTATGGGCTTCTTCTAATATACGATGACGTAGGTTTCCTAATTTAGGTATCCACTTTCTCTTTTTATGGAATTTCCAAATTCCATCTGTTCCTTGTTCTAATTCCTTTAGCATACCTTTTAATTTTTCAGTATCATCCTCGATTACTGATTCTTGTGCTTCTCTTATCTGATCATTTAAATCTACTTGCAGATTTAATTTAAGAGAACGTACCCTTTTGGGCTCTTCATGATACTTTCGGCTTAAAGCATCTGCCACTACATTTGCTTTTCCTTCACGATACTGGATATCACAATCGTAATCACTAAGCATCTCCAGCCAACGTCTTTGTCTCATATTCAACTCTTTTTTCCCGAAAACATACCTTAAACTTTTATGATCAGTGAATATGGTAAACTTACTACCATAAAGATAATGTCTCCAAATTTTAAGGGCAAAAATTATAGCTCCTAATTCTAAATCATGGGTTGAATAATTCTCTTCATGATTCTTAAGTTGTCTAGAAGCATATGCTATAACCTTTTGGCGTTGCATCAACACACATCCATAACCTAACTTAGAAGCGTCACAATAGACTACAAAGTCTTCAATTCCTTCTGGTAACGCTAATATGGGTGCATGGGTTAATTTATGCTTAAGAATTCTAAATGCTTCTTCTTGCTTTGGTCCCTATTCAAACTTAATGGATTTACAGGTTAACTTAGTTAAAGGAATGGCAATTCTAGAAAAATCTTGAATAAATCTTCTATAATAACCGGCCAATCCTAAGAAACTTCTAACTTCGGTTGGTGACTCAGGGTGTTTTCCATTTGGTAATCGCCTCGATCTTTGTGGGATCCACATGAATTCCTTCATGATCAACTAAGTGTCCAAGAAACTCTACTTGCTCTAACGAAAACTCGCACTTTGAAAACTTAGCGTAAAGCTTCTCCTTTCTTAATAGACTTAAAAGTGCGTGCAAATGCTTTGCATGTTCCTCTTTACTTTTAGAGTAAATTAGAATATCATCTATAAAGACAATTATGAATTTATCCAAATATGGCTTACATATTCGGTTCATCATGTCCATAAATGCTGCTGGGGCATTGGTAAAACCAAATGGCATAACGGTAAATTCATAATGGCCATACCTTGTTCTAAATGCGGTTTTAGGAATGTCCTCTTCCTGTACCTTTAATTGATGATATCTTGACCTTAAATCAATTTTAGAGAAAAATCGAGCTCCTTGCAATTGATCAAACAGATCATCGATTCTCGGTAATGGGTACCGATTCTTAATCGTGACCTTGTTTAATTCACGGTAGTCAATGCACATACGCATTGATCCGTCCTTCTTTTTAACGAACAGTATCAGCGCTCCCCATGGTGATGAGCTTGGCTGTATAAATCCTTTCTCCAACAATTCGTCTAATTGTTTCTTCAGTTCTTGCATTTCGGCTGGTGCCAAACGGTAAGGTGCTTTGGCAATTGGTGCTGTTCCTGGCAATAGGTGGATTCTGAATTCGACTTCTCTGTCTGGCGATAGCCCTGGTAATTCTTCCGGTAATACATCTGAAAACTGAGACACTACTGGAATGTCCTTTAGTTCTTTTCCTTTAGTGTTAGTGATTATATAAATCAAATATACTATAGATACTTTTCTAATATAGCTTGCAGTTTTCATCACAGAGATGAATTTCGTGGATTTAGATGGTTTATCTCCTTTAATTGTGATCTTTTCACCTTTTGGTGAATTTACTTTAATTGACTTTTGATCGCATAAAATACTGGCTTTATTGGCTATTAACCAATCCATTCCTAAAAAAACATCATATCCTGCCAGATTCATGGGATACATGTTTGCCATAAACTTTTGGTTTAGAAATTCTATACTTGCTCCCTGCAAGATTTCAGAAATCCTAACCGTTTCTCCATTCGCTGTCTCTACTAGACACTCTTGTGGTAGTTTAGTTAATGACTGATTGAGAAGTTTGCAAAATGAAGTATTAATAAAACTTTGGTTTGCACCAGAGTCAAATAATACCTTAGCAAAAACATCATTAACTAAAAACGTACCGGCTATCACGTCTGGAATCATCTTGGCTTCATCTGCAGTCAGAACGAATGCTCTAGCATTTTTAGTGTTCTTGTTGTTCACAGTTGGAGTCAATTTCGGACAATTCGGCTTGATATGACCTTTTTCTCCACAGTTGAAGCACAGTCCATTACTGGTTTTTCTCCTGCAATCTTCTTCCTTGTGTCCTGGCATCTTACAGAAATTGCAAAGAATGCAGCATTTTCCCGAATGCTTTTTCTTGCAGACCTTGCAGAATGGTGCAGAGGTAGAACCTATATTCCTACGGTTATAATTCCCAGAACGGAATTCTTGGGTAAACCTTTGAGCTAGGTTTCTCCTCTGGTCTTTTTTTCTAGTACGGATTAGCTCATCTGTCAAGGTATTTGCTAGTTCTACAGCTTCTTCTATGGTTTGGGGTCTAGCTGCCTTGATTACATGTCTAATCTCTCCAATTAATCCCCAGATATAACGGGAGATTAATACTGGTTCAGGTGATGCAAGGGTTGGTACGATTCTAGCATATTCAAAGAATCTAGTAGTATAACCCTTACTATCTACCCCGGTCATTCTAAGGTTCAGGAACTTATTTGCTATCTTTTCCTTTTCATTGGGAGGGCAGAATTTCCTTTCTACCATATTCTTAAATTCCTCCCATTCCATGTTGTATACCCCATCACTTCCTCTTGACTGGAGGATAGTGTTCCTCTATTCTAAGGCTGAGTTCTTAAACAGATTAGAAGCAAACATTATCTTGTCTTCTTCCGCACATTTACTTATTTTTAAAACAGCCTCAGTCTTTTCTATCCAGCGTAGGGCTGCAATGGGTCCTTCATTGCCCGAGAATTCTATTGGTTTGCAGGACCAGAATTCTTTATAAGAAAAACCATAAGGCATGGTTCTTCTTCTTTTGGGAATGGGCGCTTGAAGTATGGGTCCATTGTTTACGCTGTTTTCTGGTTCAGTTGGTCGCTTACTGCTGTGTTTACTTTTATTATCAGCATCCTTAACAGTTTGAAGAATAAATGGCATTGCATGTATAATTCCTTGTGCTACTATGTGTTGGATAGCACTATTATCCATTTGGTTTCCATTGTTATTGATGCTCGGATTCTCATTAACCAAGTTAATGTTACTCTGGTTATCATTATTCAGATTTCCTTTATTTCCTTCGTCGGCCATCTGAATTTTAAACATTTACCACATATTAATATCACAAAATAATATTTAATATAGTCAATCACATGACACGCAATTTAGCCAAAAGCGTCGATCATTGCGACTTACTCTATTCATATACTATCTATTACACACCAGTACTGAAATAAAAAAAATTACAATACCAACTGAAATAAATAATAGTACGCATCCGTACACACATATTTTATTTTATTTTATTATTATTATTACTATTACCGTCTCCACCATCACATTTACGGATATGGATTCATCCAGAAATCCATATTGCGCTCGTCAAACTTCCAGACGAGTCGCTCTCCCACCTGTCTCATTCGTTCACTACTTTCTAAAATTTCCTCATCAAAAGTCCTAAGTTCTTGTACGTTTTCTACACTTATTGGGGGTGCAGGTTCTAGGACTGGGTTCGGAATCTGGGGTGCGGGTTCCTGATATGGGGGTGTAGGTGCCTGGAATCAGTAAGGATCTTCTAAAATTTCCCTAATGTATTCATCGTGGTAATAGGGATCTAAAGGGTCCAAACATGGGTAGGCTCCTATGTTCTGCATGGGTGTATCCTCATGTATCGGGTAGCGTTGCACATAGTCCCTAACTTCATCCCACCAGGGGTCGTAATTTGGGTCTAGGGGGTTTGGTACTGGTACCCTATGTATTTCCTCCGGATTGAAATCATGCATCTCTACTTGATTTTCAGGGTTTTCTATCTCCATAGGTTGGTCAGGGATTGATGGTTGTGGTTGGGGTGCTATTATTTGCTCCAGATTAGGGTCAGCTGCAGTGGTTGCTAAGATGTGAATATTGGCTATACCCCTATTTATCATATCCTGGCCAGAGGCATCTGTCTCTCTTTTGGCTGCTGCCAGTGCTCTCTGGTCTTGTAACTTTTTCATACGTTTTCTACGCTCATGTGCCCCTCTACTGAATCATCCCCACTTTTTCTGAGGAAATGGCTCTTCTGACTGAGCCTTAAACACAAAGATTCCTTCTTCCGTATCAACAGAGTACCCTGAGAGGGAAGGCTGAGAAGAGGAGGTGCCTTCTGTAAACTAACAAATAGTCAAATAACACATAGCAATAAAATACATTTATGCACGTATACCCGTAATTTATTTCCTAACAGATTGAATTTTGATGTCAGCAGAACACTTATGTGGCTGAATCAGTGGCTTAGCTCTGATACCACCTTCTGTCGCAACCCCCGATCCCACATCCCAGGGAACGGGCAGCCGCGAGCCAGTTTCGGTGGTATCGCGTATTGTCTAATTTGGCAGCGGAATATTTCATCAGGACCGTAGTTAGGAAATATTTGATTAGAGTAAAATACCACATTTCCATAATATTAAACATATGGGATATACCCAAGTTCGTAGTACACACGTTTTCATAGGAATAAATCATATTTTATTTCATAAAAACATCTATTTTATTTTTAGGTAACTTTATTGCCGCTTTTCAAAGCCTTCAGTGCTGTCCAGCTGGCTTCTATTTGGCTTTCACAATTTGTTACCTGAAACGCGATTTAAAAACATTTGTCAGTGGAAATACTGGTGAGTGAATCCCAGTTTAATCAAGTTTATATAAAAACCCAGTGTACAGTATTGAGGGCGATCTTGCAATTATATTTGTTTCCAAGATATAACAATTAACATCCATGGTACTGTCAGACCCGACTTGTGGAAATGTTACTCCTTGACCAGGTGGTAACAAATTTTGTATACAAAACCCCAACATACTCATGATAATTGTATTCTTACAAATACTCAATAACTGCTTAATATTCATTTAATTGTATGAGGTTTTGTAAAAAAAGGATCAACACACATTGCTGTCTTAGATTTTCCGTAAGGGTTTCCTGGTGATAATCTATAATTTACACAAATGCACACGCGTTAGTATAATAACCCATTTTAACATTAGTAATACCCTCCCCGAGACGGCATTCCAACGACTACGTCGGGCAGAACCACGACAGCCGTTACGGAACCCTAGATCAATCGGGCAGCGTATCTAATACGTATCCAGGGGTTATAATTCTTAAAACGGAGCAGAACTTCGCTATTTAGGGGGTATTAGACCGGAGTATAATGTCTACTATGATAGAATCACGTTTAGAAAGAAAGAAATGAACGAACAGACTGAAGATCCGATGGCCTGCATATATAGTGCTGATTTCTCACTTTCTCGCAGCCCGCGTAAGAGTAGCCTAAGGGCTACGCGGCCCGCGTCAAACTCGGTCAACAGCGTAGCTTGGCTGGGTCATCAGGTAGGCTCGCCGGGTGTTGGACCACGTGGCGGCCCAGGGTTGCGCTAGGTTTTAAGTTGTCACGGCCAGCGTAGATGTTAACTAAGGTTTACGCGGCCCGCCTTAACTCAAAAAATCAGGTTTTACCTTTTACCTTTAAACGGCCCGCGTAAGTGTTGGGGTGGGGTTTACGCGGCCCGCCTAAACTTAAGTTTTCTTGTTTTTTATTTACTTTTAATGCTATATTGTATTTCGGGCTCGGTTTTCACATACGGGGTGTATTTAAAGACATATAGAGATATTTTAAAATATTTTGGGGTGTCGAAAAAATAATCGAGGGTGTCGGTTTTCTTGAGGATTGTTACACAGCAGTTCTTCGTTTGGATGTTGAGTCGAAGGTAATAGAAAATGTAGGATACCCAGTTACATTGAGTGTGGAATCTATAGGTCAGTTGGTGACTATACGAGATGAACTTCATATGTTGGTTAGTATTGGAATGTATAGTGTAGATGTTCAATTGTGGCGTCTGCAAAATAATACTTGGTCAAAAGTGGTGTCTTTTGTACCCCGTGTGTTTATGCCATTAATGATAGGGTCATCTGTGCACTACATTGATGGAAATAATAAATTAATTATAGTACACGAATGGGGTAATGTTGCTCAGATAAACGTAAGGGCAAAGAAGATGCATGGTTTTTTTCCTATCATCTTTACACAAGGCATTGTAGGTGCAAGCTATATTGAAACTGTAGTTTCACCACATGTTTAGTTATGGTTTTGTATTTAGTTGTTTGTTGTTATCATTGTGTTATATACATACTATTATGTTTGTGGTTGTTTTTATGGTTGGTATATTTTTGTATATGGAGAATCAATATTCGAAATTAATGTGTTATTTTAATTGTTCTATTATGTTTATAATATGTTTGGTGTGTAATATTTTATGCCAATAAATATAATCAACGTTTGACTGTCATTGGTAGTTTTTTTAACACTTTGGTAAACATCTAACTTTCTTAGATCTTATCTAAGTTCATTTTATGGTGTTATTAATTTCTACGTTAATCAATTTACAAATAATTAATTCATTTTAAATTGTGAGAATTAGATGTAAGATTTTAATTTAGTATGTATGACAATACAAGAATAGTTGTAGTTACTAATCGCAATCGCATAAAAAGTCATCATTATCTTAAATATGGAGACACTTATTTATGGAGACACTTATTGATGTTCTTAATTGTTAGGTAAGAAGTCATTGTGATATTAAAATATGCAGTGCATTTGGATGATGGAAATATTACCAATAAGATTTCTAATGTGGTATACAGGAAAAAATAACTAAATTTATAACTAAATATGAACTTCGACTACCGTTTACAAATTATAATTCTAAACAAAATATGTCATCCATGCCATAATATACTAATAATTGTCATCGAGGTTAGACTGCCAACCAACCAAAAAAACACAATAAACTGTACCAACATGTCCAACCAAAAACCATCTAACGATGACGACAAAAGACATTAGTTTATATACGCAGACATCTGCATCATTAGCAGATAACGTTAACAGCTAAGCTTGGTTGACTGCATCCACATGCGTCAACATGAGGAGGTTTCCTGATTCAACATAAGTCAAATGCATAATGTCACTCGTGCTAATATCATTTTCTTTCATGAAACTTGGCCACCCTTCAATCGCATACCTAAATCCATTTCCATCCTTCTGTTGCTTAACTCTCTTCACAACTATTTTCCCATTCATGTTTCTGACATTCATCTGATGCACCTTCTTTGTTAGCCTTGCCCTGTCTACAACTTCTATAGGTAATCACAGCATTGATGTAAGAGTTAACAAGTATATTAGCCGTGTTGGAATATAATTATCAGCAGCAACAAATATCAATTGTTAATTTACGAATAAACATAATTTAGTATGTATTATCAATTATAGTTATTTTATGAAGGCTATAAGTGAAGTTGTACTTTATTGTTTAAAAAAAATCTGTTTTACGGTTTTTTGTTGCAAACCAAGTTGAATTGTTATGTGTTTAACTGGTAATTCTGTACGTATAAATAGCCCCATGAATGGTGTTGTAAATTGTTCTCATTAAATAACAGAAATGACATACCATTCGATAATTTCCTTTCCTGTTGAATCGATAGGCATCACTTTCTTGAACATCATTTTGACGTGCAACACGTTTTTTCTACATTGCTTACCTTCAACGCCATCCCACTTCTATTCCCGTTTTTGTTAACCTTATCATTACAAACATGCATTACCTTTTAAAATATATATATATATATATATATGTATATATATATATATGTATATATATATATAGGGGAATGCTAAAATGAGAACCACCTCGAGTTGTAAGAACCGTGAGAACTACACCGTAGGGGGCGCGGTGGACCAAATTTTTTTTTTCATAAACGTAGATGCATGTATTATAACAACATTTGTAAAAAATAATTCAAAAAAAAGAAAATCGTGTGTGTAGTTTTGAGCACCACAAGTTTGTGTTTACGGGTACCGTAAATTTAACCAAAAAATTTACGGTACCCGTAAACACAAACTTGTGGTGCTCAAAACTACACACACGACATTTTTTTTTTTGAATTTTTTTTACAAATGTTGTTATAATACATGCATCTACGTTTATGAAAAAAAAATTTGGTCCACCTCGCCCCGGATCAAGTAGTTCTCACGGTTCTTACAACTCGAGGTGGTTCTCATTTTAGCGGACACTTATATATATGTGTGTGTGTGTGTGTGTGTGTGTGTGTGTGTGTGTGTGTTAATGCATAAGAAATATTTATTGGAATATTTTCTTAACTTATGCTTAACTTACCAAACGATCACGTGTTTGTCATCCAGTTGCTGACACGGTAGAATGATCATAAGTTGTACATCATATCAGTTGTTTAGGTTCGTCAGATGTTGAATCGGATGCAATCTGTTTACCTTTCTTTTTAACCTGTTATTACAGTCGTAACATTAAAGCAAATTAAACTACAATCGTCAACTAAGTATGTATAATAATATGAACAAATAACTTATTCGTTATTATAATTTAAAGACTTACATCTTCTTTTGTTTGGTTTTTATTTCCTTCACTTACAAAACTCTTTCTTTCAAACTTCAACTTTTCTTTTCGAACACTTTTCTTATTCACTTCATGTTTCTCATTAGTTTCATTCATCTGCATCCAAGATTTTTAAAATTCATTAACATCTGAGGATATATATTGTATTGTAAAAATATATAAACTTATTACCTCAATAAACAATTGGTCGATTGAGACTTCTTGATCAGTGAAGATCTGTTATACGATAACATCCGTAAATAAGTCATATTTACTAGCAAACCATTTTAACTTACTTTAAAATACTTACAGAGTTGAAGTGTTCATAGTATGTGTGTTTAGGTATTTCAACAACTGAGTTGTCTTTAGTTGTCTCCTTCTTACTAAAAATAACCTCAACACCGCTACGATAAAGTGTCAAGTCAAACGATTCGCTGTCTGTTTTCATCAACATCGGTATATCATCGTCTTCTATGTCAAGATCTTCAAATAACTCCGGACACCCTTTAGCAAAAACGTAGCATGCATTATTTTTTCGATCTCAACTTTCCAACACTGACCTACTGCGTGTATGTTATAAGAATCTTTCACTGGGTAGTAATAGTAAAATTTGTTCACATAAGCTTCTGGAATGACCTGAAAAGTCGTGTAATATTTTATAAACATATATTCATTTATATCATTTACTAACAAGTATAACATAAAACAAATTCCTACTAACATATAACTATACTTACTATGATCTTTAAATCTCCGTAACGGTTGACTGTCAAGAACGATTTATCACAAACGTTTTCTATGAAACAATGTATTTGCAGACATTTTTCTTTGATTATCCTCAAAACCAATAAGGTGTTCTTTGTCAATTTAAGACCTTTTACGATACTTACCCAGTCGTCAGTGGCAACACTTTCACCACTTACACTTGTCTGCCATGCTGAACAGCTTATTCCACTTTCATGATTTATCGTTACCTTTGTCTGGTTCCAATAATCTCATCCTACAAGCTTAACAAACTCAATTGGTAATGACTATAGTTATATTTACTAATTTCAGTTTACCTAATAAAGTTTACATCTACTTATTGTAGGCATTACAGCATACCAGTTTCAACAATGTAGGGTCTTCTAATAGAGCCAGGCAGGACGTAATCATTTTTGTATACCTGTGATTTATAACATTTAATATTAATTGTTAGTATTAATGTGACAAGCCTCATAATTACATGTATCCGTACGATTATTTAATGATAATTAAAGTGCTTAGTGACTGTGTTGAATTAATTAACTGTTTCCTGATTACTGTGTCATACTTACATGTGTTTGTTAACACACTAGTCTTGTACAGAAAATTGACTAAATGGTCCTGAATATTCTCCTATGTGTTAGGAATAAAAAGTGTTACAAAAATATATATAATAGACACTTTACGGAATAATTAAACACTTTAACGAAACGGTGTTTAACCGAACAACCGGACATTACCATTCATAAATTACAATTACCCCCCCCCCCCCATGAGAATTCACGGTCACATGGACCCACCAAATCACCATCATATTTGCAAGATCTTTATTCCATATTTTATGAAGATATTACTTGTTGTAGTGAACATGATATTTGAAAAATAATGATTATAAGTATGGTAAAGATCTAACAAGATCACTTCATCTTTCATTCACAAAGTTCACCACTCTCATCCTCACTCTCTCTCCCTTCTTTCGGCTCACCTTAAACCGCCACCATCACCACCATAAATCCACCACCATCTTCCATTTTACAAGCTTCATTCAATTATATAAGGTGATTCATAGAGGTTGCAACTTGTGGAGCTTCAAAAGGACTTGTTCTTGTTTGTTCATCATCATTCTCATCATCTTTTCACTATAGATTCTCCCCTAGCCTTGTGCTAGTTGTAAGTCTTGATCTACCTTAGTTTACTTACATTTTGAGTAGATTAAAAAGTGTAATATGTTGTATCTTACTAGAACACTAAAAAGATGAACATAAAATTTACATGAAGATTTACATCATGAAATGTTGTAGTGGGATGTTGTAATGAACATGTTGTTGATTACTTGATGATTTACTTGCTAATATTGATGTTAAAGGTCGTTGTTGTTCACTAAACATGTTAATGGAATCAAGCAAGCATGCGTTAGAAAGTAGGGAACTGAAAACAGAAAGTTGTTTAGTGATTTCAGCCAACTTCAGTTGGCTGTAACCGGACCTTAATAAAACGAAAAATGCATTTTCTGAAGTCTAGATTTATGTATTATGAAACACGGTTCTAATGGCACTGGAATCATAATTTTTGGACTTCGTTTACTATTTTTAAAGACCCGTTTTCTAACAGCAGCAAAAGCTGCATTTTTGCTGCTGAAAATACGTGTTATATTCTTCATCATAACTTGAAACCTGAATAGAACTAGGTCTTGAAATTTGTACTGTAGATGACCACTAATGTATTTTTAATAAATTATTCCGTGGACTGCAATCAGAAAAGGATGAATCTGGTTTCAGTCCGGAAAATGATTTTTTATAAAATATTGGTGATGAATTGGATCCCGAGATTTTTACACAATAATATTTGGATCGTTTAAGACTGTCTGTAAAAAGTTGGGAATTTTTGGAATAAGTTAACTATTTTATTTAAATCCCCGAAAACAGCCCAGTTTAGAAGATTAAAGCTGAAACGACATAAGTAGTAAATTGTGTGTCAAAATGTCGGGTAGGTTATCTGAGAATAATCTAACATGTTATATGACAATAAAAGTGTTATGTTCAATGTCGTATGTTTGCTTATGAACGGGAATATATGGGAAGTTTATATGGGCATGAACCGTTAAAGTGACGCATGTTATGTGATAGATGCGTGTAGGAACTTTGTGCTTTATTTGAAACCACTAAATGACTAACTGGTAATCATATTAGGACGTGATTGACCGACCTTGACTGTTAGCTATTTTTGAGAGTCAAACCGAGCAACCAAAGGTGAGTTCACACGCTTACTAAGGCATGGGATTCCCGGTGGTTGGGAATGAGATTAAATAGCTGAGACGGAACTTGTACTTTCACCACTACTAGATTATGTACCTCCGTCCTCGGATTGGGAAGGACGCCAACGCTAAACCTACGTACTCACTACGTACCACTGTCCTCGGATTGGGAAAGGCACCAGTGCTAAACCTACGTACTCACTACGTACCACTGTCCTTGGATTGGGAAGGGCACCAGCGCTAAACCTACGTACTCACTACGTACCACTGTCCTTGGATTGGGAAGGACACCAGCGCTAAACCTACATATTTAATATGTACCTCTATCCTCGGATTGGGAAGGACACATATAAATACATCTAGTCTAGTGGTTTACAACATGGGGTAGCCCCCACCGTTTATGGTTTGGGAAAAATAAGGAAAGTTTTTTTAACCTGCAATTGCAAACAAACTCATAGTTCTTGAAAAACTACTTCATAACGAACACCTACTGTTAACTCGCTCAACTTTGTTGTTGATTTGTTGTTACATGCCTTGCAGGTCGTTAGGTACTTATGGAGCTTGTGCGAGGAGGAGGTCGTTGTGGGATATGGACTATTATGTCCCGTGCTTAATAAACTTTATGAACTTATGTGCTTAATAAATAAACTTTATGAACTTATGGAACTATGTTTTGGTCGTCAAACTTATGAACTATGAACTTATGTTTAGACTTACGTCTTATGCTTCCGCTGTTAACTTAAAGTTAG
Source organism: Helianthus tuberosus (assembly GCA_030545235.1). Taxonomy (NCBI): domain Eukaryota; kingdom Viridiplantae; phylum Streptophyta; class Magnoliopsida; order Asterales; family Asteraceae; genus Helianthus; species Helianthus tuberosus. The sequence continues at coordinate 144,697,272 of CM060412.1, forward strand.
TTACTGTATTTTGGTCACCAATTGTATTGTGGTTGGTTTATTTACTTAATTACGTTGTTCAATATGATTGGTGGCTCGATCCTGGTCATGTCACGCCTCCAAGCGGTGATACTCTGCATGGTGGATTTTGGGGGTGTGACAGATTGGTATCAGAGCCATTGGTTATAGTGAACTTTTTTTTTAAAAAGGGGAAAAGCTTTTTGATAAAACCAAACTATAACCTGTACAATGCTCAACTATCCACAACGACGCTTCACTCCACGTGCAAGACTCAACACAATAGGTGGTATGATTTATGGTTATATTGTCTGTTTAATAGTTCACATAGTGTATTAGTTAACGTGATAACTGCTATTTGAGCCTTGTGTGCTTACTTCCTTCTGTCGTCCCACACTTACGCACTTTCTCGACACCACTTCTTACTTGTGTTTCCTTCGATGTGAAGATCATGAGTGGATGCCTGAACTTGACTCAAGCCTAGCTGACGGCTCTAATCAACGAACGAGTGGCTGAGGCACTCGCAGTTGTCCCTGCAGGAGGTATAACCTGCTATTTTGACCTATCCTAGGATGTTTAGATCCTACTCTCGCGAACCAACTCTCGTGCTTAACCTTGTCTTTTATTCTCGCACAACAGGTCAACAAGCTCAGCCTCCTATATGCACGTTCAAAACATTCATGGATTGCCGACCTAGTACTTTCAGCGGCACAGAAGGAGCTGTAGGCCTTCTTCACTGGTTCGAGAAGCTCGAATCTGTCTTCGAAATGTGTGAATGCCCTGAAGATCGTAGGGTGAAATTTGCTACTGGAACACTCGAAGGTGCTGCACTAACCTGGTGGAAAGCACAGGTTCAACTGCTAGGGCTAGCGGTTGCTAATGCCACCCCATGGAACGATTTCAAAGATTTGATCAAAGAAGAGTACTGTAGTCGTGATGACATCCACAAGCTAGAGGTGGAATTTTTCAATCTGAAGATGACGAGGTCTGAGATTGAGGCGTATACGAAGAGGTCAAACGAGCTGGCCATCTTGTGTCCTACTATGGTGGACCCTCCCATCAAACGTATTGAGCTGTACCTCAAGGGTCTTGTACCAGAGATTCAGAGTCACGTGACTTCAGCTAACCTGGGTACCGTTCAGCAAATCATCAAGTTGGCTCATCGTCTCACTGACTAGGCAGTTGAGCAGAACAAGCTGCCCAAGCGTATTAGCGCTACTACTACTGATGCTCCCAGTGATAACAAGCGCAAGTGGGACGGAAATTCGGGAAAGGATCTATTTCAGTTCAGTCTCAACAGCGAAAGACTGATGAGTACAGGAGCCCCAGTCAGCATTCTTCTGGGAATCAAGGTCAGGGTGGATACAGGAAATCACCCTAAGTGCAATAGATGTAATTTGCACCATAGCGGGACGTGCAGTAAGGGTCGTTGTCAGAGATGTAATAAGCCGGGACATGAAGCCAAAGATTGCAGGAGCTCAAGTCCTGCGAATCAGAATCGACAACAGCAGCTACAAGCTCCACAGAACCAATATCAACACCAGCAGGGTAATAAGGGATGCTTCCAGTGCGGTGCTGAGGGTCACTTTAAGAGGCACTGTCCACAGCTGAATCAGAATCAGAATCAGAACAACAACCAAGGAAACGGGAACAACAATGGAGGCAACAACGGGGGTAACAATAATGGCAATGGTGCCAGGGGACGTGTTTACGTGCTAGGTCAGGGCGACGCGAGGAACGATCCCAACGTTGCGATGGGTAAGTTTCTTCTGGATGATTTCTTTGTTACTGTTTTATTTGATTCGGGTGCCGATACTAGCTACGTGTCCTTAAAAGTTAGTCAGATGCTTAAGCGTACCCCAACACTTTTGAACACCAAGCACATCGTAGAGTTAGCAAATGGTAAAAGTTTAAAGGCTACTCATGTAGTTAAAGGTTGCAAGCTTGTACTTTCCGATCAGAGCTTTTCTATCGACCTCATTCCTATTGTTCTGGGTAGTTTTGACGTTGTCATTGGGATGGATTGGTTATCTCAACACCAAGCGGAGATTATTTGCAAGGAGAAAATCGTCCGTATCCCACGTTCTGGTAAAGAACCCCTCGTGATTCGTGGCGACAAGAGTGGTGCTGTTGTAGGCATCATCTCTTTCCTTAAGGCCCAGAAGTGTTTGCGAAAGGGCCACACCGCTATTCTAGCCCCCGTTTCTGATACATCCTCGGAGGAAAAGAAGATAGAAGACATACCTATCGTACGTAATTTTCCTTAGGTATTTCCTGAGGAATTACCTGGTCTTCCGCCTCATCGTCAAGTTGAATTTCAAATGGAGCTAGCTCCTGGAGCAGCACCAGTAGCTCGAGCACCATATCGTCTAGCCCCATCAGAACTCGAAGAACTGTCTACGCAACTACAAGAAATCCTGGAAAAGGGTTTCATACGTCCTAGCTCTTCGCCATGGGGAGCTCCAGTGTTATTCGTAAAGAAGAAAGACGGTACCTTCAGAATGTGTATTGACTACCGAGAACTCAACAAGGTGACCGTGAAGAATCGTTATCCTCTTCCACGTATTGACGACTTGTTCCACCAGTTACAAGGGTCGAGTTATTACTCTAATATTGATTTGAGATCGGGATACCATCAACTGAGAGTCCGAGAGGAGGACGTCTCCAAAACAGCGTTCAGAACTCGTTACGGCCATTACGAGTTTCTGGTTATGCCTTTCGGATTAACGAATGCACCTGCGGTCTTCATGGATCTCATGAACCGAGTGTGCAAGCCTTACCTGGATAAGTTCGTTATTGTGTTCATCGACGACATCCTGATCTATTCTAAGAGTCAGGAGGAACATGAGCAGCATCTACGACTTATGCTGGAACTTCTTCGAGCAGAGCAACTGTATGCCAAATTTTCGAAATGTGACTTCTGGCTTCGCGAAGTCCATTTTCTAGGCCATGTGGTAAACAAGGATAGGAATCATGTAGATCCATCCAAGGTTGACTCGATCAAGAACTGGCCTGCACCCCGCACACCAATAGAAATCCGCCAATTCTTGGGTTTGGCAGGGTATTACAGAAGGTTTATCAAGGATTTCCCAAGATTGCGCAACCTCTCACTTCGCTGACTCAGAAGGGTGTCACCTATCGTTGGGGTGATGCACAGGAGTCCGCATTTCAGCACTTGAAAGATAGACTTTGTAGCGCGTCTATCCTCTCATTGCCTGAAGGCACAGATGATTTTGTGGTTTATTGTGACGCTTCCATCCAAGGACTTGGTTGCGTGTTAATGCAACATGACAATGTCATTTCCTACGCATCGCGCCAACTTAAAGCTCACGAAAGGAACTACACTACACACGACTTGGAATTGGGAGCAGTTGTTTTCGCGCTTAAGATATGGAGACATTACCTGTAAGGTACCAAGTGCACCATTTACACCGATCACAGGAGTCTCGAGCATATCTTCAAGCAAAAGGAGTTAAACATGCGACAATGCCGATGGGTCGAGCTCTTGAATGATTATGAATGTGCGATCAAATACCATCCGGGCAAAGCCAATGTTGTGGCCGACGCCCTCAGTCGAAAGGATACTATACCTAAACGTGTGCGAGCGTTACAACTTACCATTCAATCTACTCTTCCTACTCCGATACAAGATGCTCAGGTCGAAGCATTGAAAGCAGAAAACATCAGGGCTGAGTCCTTACGAGGATCGAGGCAGCGGCTAGAACAAAAGGAAGACGGTGCTTACTACGTAACAGGGCGCATCTGGGTCCCACTCTACGGGAACTTACGCGAGCTTGTGATGGATGAAGCACACAAGTCTCGTTATTCGGTACATCCTGGTTCGGATAAGATGTACCACGATCTTAAGACGACATATTGGTGGCCTGGTATGAAAGCCCACATAGCAACCTACATCAGAAAATGTTTGACTTGTGCGATAGTCAAGACTGAATACCAGAAACCATCAGGCCTACTCCAACAACCAGAGATACCTAAACGGAAATGGGAGCAAATTTCCATGGATTTTGTTACTGGCCTGCCTAGATCTCAGCGCGGAAATGATACCATTTGGGTGATCGTGGATCGACTGACCAAGTCTGCACATTTTCTGGCTATCAAAGAAACGGATAAGTTTTCTACCCTAGCAGACATCTACATAAAGGAAGTAGTATCAAGGCACGGAGTGCCAACCTCCATCATTTCTGATCGAGACTAGCATTTTACTTCTGAACTGTGGCAAGCTATGCACAAGTCCTTTGGCTCTCGTTTAGATATGAGCACCGCTTATCATCCACAAACGGATGGGCAATTTGAACGCACCATCCAAACCCTTGAAGACATGCTCAGGGCATGTGTAATCGACTTTGGTAATGGCTGGGAAAAACACCTCCCGTTACTGGAGTTTTCATATAACAACAGTTACCACACCAGTATCCAGGCCGCTCTGTTCGAAGCATTGTACGGACGGAAGTGCTGATCGCCTCTTTGTTGGGCTGAAGTTGGTGACAGTCAAATCACAGGCCCAGAACTTGTGGTAGACACGACTGAGAGGATTGCTCAGATACGACAGCGAATGGCGGCAGCTCGTGACCGTCAGAAAAGCTATGCTGATAAGCGCAAGAAACCACTCGAGTTCCAGGTTGGGGACCGAGTGCTACTCAAAGTCTCACCTTGGAAAGGTGTAGTCCATTTTGGCAAACGAGGCAAACTCAATCCGCGTTATGTCGGACCGCTCGAAATCATTGAGAAATTGGCAAAGTCGCCTACAAGCTGAATCTACCGGCCGAACTCAGCGGAGTTCACAATGTATTCCATGTGTCGAATCTGAAGAAGTGTCTGTCAGATGAGACCCTCATAGTTCCCTTAAAGGAGCTCACTATCGACGACCAGCTGCGATTCGTCGAGGAACCAGTCGAAATCACAGACCGAGACGTTAAGATTCTCAAGCGTACCAGGATACCTCTTGTTCGAATTCGTTGGGATTCCCGTCGTGGCCCAGAGTATACCTGGGAACGAGAAGACCAAATGAAACTCAAGTATCCCCAGTTATTTAAGAAAAGTGCAACCACTACTGAGGCTGAAGCTACTGCAGAATTTCGGGACGAAATTCCAAATCAACGGGGGGATGATGTGACACCCCAGGAAAAGCCAGTAAACACCGCAACTTAACTAGCTTCCTCAGTAACCACGCACTAAATTTCGGGACGAAATTTTCTTAACAGGGGGAGAATGTGACAACCCTCATAATTACATGTATCCGTACGATTATTTAATGATAATTAAAGTGCTTAGTGACTGTTTTGAATTACTTAACTGTTTCCTGATTACTGTGTCATACTTACATGTGTTTGTTAACACACTAGTCTTGTATAGATAATTGACTAAATGGTCCTGAATATTCTCCTATGTGTTAGGAATTAAAAGTGTTACAAAAATATATATAATAGACACTTTACGGAATAATTAAACACTTTAACAAAACGGTATTTAACCGAACAACCGGACATTACCCAGGACACTAAATTTTTGTCAAGAACATTGTTTAATTATTTTTGAACTAGTCATGGTCCACGTACACCCTAACCCCCTATATATTGTACCCTACTTACAACACTAGACTTTTTGCTTAACTTTCAACTAGTATCCAAGTTACCATTCATAAATTACAATTACCCCCCCCCCCCCCATGAGAATTCACGGTCACATGGACCCACCAAATCACCATCATATTTGCAAGATCTTTATTCCATATTTTATGAAGATATTACTTTTTGTAGTGAACATGATATTTGAAAAATAATGATTATAAGTATGGTAAAGATCTAACAAGATCACTTCATCTTTCATTCACAAAGTTCAGCACTCTCATCCTCACTCTCTCTCCCTTCTTTAGGCTCACCTTAAACTGCCACCATCACCACCATAAATCCACCACCATCTTCCATTTTACAAGCTTCATTCAAGTATATAAGGTGATTCATAGAGGTTGCAACTTGTGGAGCTTCAAAAGGACTTGTTCTTGCTTGTTCATCATCATTCTCATCATCTTTTCACTATAGATTCTCCCCTAGCCTTGTGCTAGTTGTAAGTCTTGATCTACCTTAGTTTACTTACATTTTGAGTAGATTAAAAAGTGTAATATGTTGTATCTTACTAGAACACTAAAAAGATGAACATAAAAGTTACATGAAGATTTACATGATGAAATGTTGTAGTGGGATGTTGTAATGAACATGTTGTTGATTACTTGATGATTTACTTGCTAATATTGATGTTAAAGGTCGTTGTTGTTCACTAAACATGTTAACGGAATCAATCGAACATGCAGTAGAAAGTAGGGAACTGAAAACAGAAAGTTTTTTAGTGATTTCAGCCAACTTCAGTTGGCTGTAACTGGACCTTAATAAAACGAAAAATGCATTTTCTGAAGTCTAGATTTATGTATTATGAAATACGGTTCTAATGGCACTGGAATCATAATTTTTGGACTTCGTTTACTATTTTTAAAGACCCGTTTGTAACAGCAGCAAAAGCTTCATTTTTGCTGCTGAAAATACGTGTAATATTCTTCACCATAACTTGAAACCTGAATAGAACTAGGTCATGAAATTTGTACTGTAGATGACCACTGATATATTTGTAATCCTCCCACTGGAATTTCGTAAATCAAACTTACGATGAATTTTTAATAAATTATTCCGTGGACTTCAATCAGAAAAGGATGAATCTGATTTCAGTCTGGAAAATGAATTTTTATAAAATATTGGTGATGAATTGGATCCCGATATTTTTACACAATAGTATATGGAACATTTAAGACCTTCTGTGAGAAGTTGGGAATTTTTGGAATAAGTTTACTATTTTATTTAAATCCCCGAAAACAGCCCAGTTTAGAAGATTAAAGCTGAAACGACATAAGTAGTAAACTGTGCGTCTAAATGTCGGGTAGGTGATCTGAGAATAATCTAACATGTTATATGACAATAAAAGTGTTATGTGCAATGTCGTATGTTTGCTTATGAACAGGAATAGATGGGAAGTTTATATGGGCATGAACCGTTAAAGTGATGCATGTTATGTGATAGATGCGTGTAGGAACTTTGTGCTTTATTTGAAACCACTAAACTACTAACTGGTAATCATATTAGGACGTGATTGACCGACCTTGATTGTTAGCTATTTTTGAGAGTCAAACCGAGCAACCAAAGGTGAGTTCACACCCTTACTAAGGCATGGGATTCCCGGTGGTTGGGAATGAGATTAAATAGCTGAGACGAAACTTGTACTTTCACCACTACTAGACTATGTACCTCCGTCCTCGGATTGGGAAGGACGCCAGTGCTAAACCTACGTACTCACTACGTACCACTGTCCTCGGATTGGGAAGGGCACCAGCGCTAAACCTACGTACTTATTACGTACCACTGTCCTCGGATTGGGAAGGGCACCAGTGCTAAACCTACGTACTCACTTCGTACCACTGTCCTCGGATTGGGAAGGACACCAGCGCTAAACCTACATATTTAATATGTACCTCTGTCCTCGGATTGGGAAGGACACATATAAATACATCTAGTCTAGTGGTTTACAACATGGGGTAGCCCCCACCGTTTATGGTTTGGGAAAAATAAGGAAAGTTGATTTAACCTGCAATTGCAAACAAACTCATAGTTCTTGAAAAACTACTTCATAACGAACACCTACTGTGAACTCGCTCAACTTTGTTGTTGATTTGTTGTTACATGCCTTGCAGGTCGTTAGGTACTTATGGAGCTTGCGCGAGGAGGAGGTCGTTGTGGGATATGGACTATTATGTCCCGTGCTTAATAAATAAACTTTATGAACTTATGGAACTATGTTTTGGTCGTCAAACTTATGAACTATGAACGTATGTTTAGACTTACGTCTTATGCTTCCGCTGTTAACTTAAAGTCGGTTACTGTATTTTGGTCACCAATTGTATTGTGGTTGGTTTATTTACTTAATTACGTTGTTCAATATGATTGGTGGCTCGATCCTGGTCATGTCACGCCTCCAAGCGGTGATAATCCGCATGGTGGATTTTGGGGTGTGACAATTAAGGCTAATACACAATGTCTTAAAATGTAATATTATGCCATGAGAATATTATTTCCATTAGTGATATTCCTAATTCATAATGTGCAATAGATCTCTTCTATTTACCGTTTCAATAAATGAGTGTGTGTGTGTGTATATATATATATATATATTTCTAAAATAACTCTTATCGCGTAATCGTACATGGGTTAGGTTATTTTGGAGCAACTTATAACTTATTGACTTATAAAAGTTAATAAGTTATTTTTATAGTGTTTGGGTTACCTTATTTAAGTTATTTTTGTATGTTGAGAAGTTGTTTTTGATATGTTAGTATTTGTAACTTCTCACTTATGAATTATATAAGTTAATAAGTACTTTTTGAGAAGGAACCCCAAAAATAAAAAAAAATTATAACAGAATTATATGTTTTAATCCGTATTTATGTTTGATTACAACTTTTTCATATATTATCCTCATTATACTGTAAACATTAATTCGACAATGTCCATAACATGCAATACATAAGATATATATCAACTATACATAACATATGAGAGCTTGAAGATGATTGAACCCTAAAATCAGATTTGACGTCTACAAACAAGTTATTCACCGGAGAAACCAGCATATGTCACTGATTAAGTATCTAACAGATATTTAGAAAACTAATAGAACTTAAACCATTAAGATTTACAATCGGAAGTTATCTTTTTGTCGATCAAATCTTCGGCGGCGATGATCTTCAAGGGGATATGAAACGCCGGTGATGATGAAGTTGATTTGATTGTGAGAGATATGATGTTGATATCGTATCTTTTGTAATCTTTTATATTTTATTGTTTGTTTAATTAAATAATGAAATACTTGAATATTGGTGGTATGGATAGTGTTAATATTAGCCATGGTATTGCAAGTGATATATTGTGTTATTGCATCTGATTATTGCATTTTCCAACTATGTGGGTTTTCTATACATTAAGTTATATGTTCTGGTCATTGTGTTTAGTTTGTATCCAATGTGTTTTAATTTCTTTTTCATTGTGTTTTCATTTATTATCCATTGTGTTTAATTTGATGTCCACTGTGCTAGCTTCTTTGATGGGAGACTTTCATGTTAGGTTTGTAGCTTACTTTTTTTTTACTGTAGTTATATTTATTTAAGTTGATTATGAAGAAACAAGTATTGATCATTTTTATTAACACTCAAATTTAAGAATATGTGAATATGGATATTGATTTTTTTAAATTAAATATAAAGAAAGATTAAATACAGAAATATGCATAAAATATTACACGCTACAATTAACACTTCATAGGATTTCGACGACTCTCTCCTTCTTCCACGGGATTTCATTCTTTTTTTTTGTTTTGAAGATCGGCTAGGATGTCGCAGATTTTCTGATCCTGTTTCAACAGTTGTGTGATAAACTCTTATGCGTTGTTCTTGAAATCTGATGGAGGAGAGTGGAGGACTTCATCAAGCAATCCGATGCTACTCCAGGTTCGCTTGTAATTGTTATCACTGATGATGCCGACTTTTCTGATTAGTTCTTCATATGCTCTCTTTTCTTCGAGTGACCATCTAGAGAATTGTAATTGATTTAGTTTATGTTGATGTTAAATTGTGCCTGAATATAGAGTTGCAAACATGAAAAAAACACTATCTATACCATAAACATCTAACATTGATAGATCTCATGTATCTTCATTTAACGGTGTTAGCAATTGCTATGTTAATCAATTTAGAAATAGTTACTTAAATATTTTAAATTGTGTGAATCAGATGCAAGATTTTAAGTTAGTACGTATGACAATTCGATGTATGAGAATATAAGAACAGTTTCAGTTATTAATCGCAATTGAATAAAAAGTCATCATTATCTTAAATATAGACACGGTTATTGATGTTCTTAATAGTTGGATAAGAAGTTATTGTGATATTAAAATATGCAGTGCATTTGGTTGGTGTTAATCATATATACCCGGACCGCGGACGGGTAAACTACTAGTTTACTTTGATGGGCCGCATGAACTGGGCTAGTTAATTGGGCCTTTTATGGGCTTGGTTCATGACATTACTCTCCCGTTTCAAACACACCTTGTCCCCAAGGTGTAAGGTTAGAAAGGAGTGTAATAGCTGATACGGCTTGTCCAAGAATCCATCTTCTTTGCATTCAGTCCGCTTAGAACTAGTGGCATATTGTTGTGTGAGGAGAATGGCCATTATAGTTCGTTCCAATAGTTGGGATTCCAATTTGACACTAGCATGATAGTCATGGTTGGAACAAACTAACGCTGGTGGTGTATGACCATAAAGGGCATCGAAATTAATCACCAACTTAATATCAAAATTAACCACCAACCCCCAAGCAACATCGGTTGCAACAAAAATATGAGAATTTCCACTATAAATTTTCTGCCATGTCTTCATGATAGAGGACTGATAGGTATCACCATGAAAAAGTTTTAGAACATAGACTAGGTAGGGACAAGTACATGGCACATGTCTGATGCAAACAAGTGTTTCAGCTACACCCACAACCATGTATCTATAAAACCAAATGTAGAAATTTTCTTATTGTCTTGCAAAGTATCTTCAAGACTTCCTTGTGATAGAAAATCAAAAACTATAACGCGTTGGAAGTTTTATGTTGCTGGAAGAACTTGATAATTAAAGAATCATGCACCATGAGGAAACTCCGATGGAAAGCTTTTGGGCATCAATATGTGAAATCCCAACAACATGTAGCAGGCAATGATGAAGTCAGCATATGTGACATAAGCAGCAACCAAAAAAATGTTCAATGGGGAAGCCATAGTAGGGGCAGTAGATGCATCTTTTATTGTAGGAAGAAAATGTGATCGAATGCAATAGAATCCAATCATTGTGACAGCGAGATCATCAGGCTTAATCCCGACTGACAGAGATAACGACTTGATAATGTTCAAGAAAACACCACCATTATTGGGAAGTTGGTAACCAAAGTTGTCTTCTAGTTCCCTAACAACCCCCAAACTGTTGATTACTACAATTTGTGGATGGTTGACCAGAACAACGACAACACTAAGCCATGGGATCATCCAAATAACATAGTTATCCTACAAAAGAATAACATTTACCGCAGTTTGTGTGAAGAAAGCAAAATTGGAATCGGGCCCGTTAGTTCCCAACACCGGCTCTTCCATTGGTGGATTTTTATATAAATTGACCCATGTAAGAAAAACCTCTAAAACACAATAATAAGTGATGTTGGCATAAGTATATCTGTGGTGGCAGCTTTATATCCCATATGGTCATAGACAAACAGGTATGGGTAAAGCTGCTGAAAATTTAGCTCCACAACTGATCCAATAAAAGAATGGCTTGCTTAGGTAAAGCTAGAAAACATTTCACCTATAGCCAATAGATGCTTGACTAAATGACCCATAACACAATTTGCATAAACATCTGCTACCGTAGCTGCCATTAAAGACCTACTTGTTGCTGGACTAACCTGCATAGTTAACGAGTTTGGGAGTGTGTGAAGAAGATGAGTAGCGATTTTGTGAAGTTCGTCCACAACATTATCATGTTTTTGCAAATCAACTCCTTGCCCCAAAGTGTTAATGGATGCAATATAAAAGAACTAATCCTTTCCCAAATGTGTATTCCACCACAATCATAATAATGGTGGGTTCTAAAGTGTCACACCCCGATATGTACAGCTCAGCCCGGTGGGGAGTATCGTGACATAAGATTGGTATCGTCATGGTCAAACATACACAGAATAGTACAGCGGAAGTCTTAGAATATAAAATATTATTACAAACACAAATGTCTGAAAATATCAAAGTATTACGTACAGACAAGCTTGTAATAATCCACAGTGGGATCATTTAAAACAAAAGAAGTTTATCAGACTAATGGCTTATACAAAGGAGTTGCAAGTTCCTCGTCTAACAATCCCGAGCAGCATCCAGCCTATTTACGTATTTGTACCTGTCACTTAGACTTTTGAAAATACGTCAGTTTTCACTGGTAAATACAATTAACCGACTCTTTTGAAAGTGTTTATGAAAATTGATTTAAGTGCACAAGGCACAAATATTCTTTTATAACTTGGGACAATTATATTAAAAACAATCTTGTAGGATCGAAGTTTCGACCTAATGAGTCGATCAGAAGAGTTCTAATCCAAACCAGAGGCGGAATTCATTGATTTGGACATGTTTGCAGCTTGATTAACACTAAGAATCACTTTAACTGTCACCTGTATTGATTTCACAACGTTTACACGAGCTGGCGGAGCTTCGCTACCGGAATCAGAAGTTATAAATGAAGACCTAAGCTCACCTATATATAGGGATCACCAGATCGCATGAAACAAGACATGCCAGGTCGTGCGAACTGGCCTAGCCAGTTCGTGCGACCTGGACTGACATCATTAAACTCCTATTTTCTTAACTACCGAGCTCCAGTCTATCCTATCTAGTTACATGACTCGATACAAGACGAAGTCGACCGACATATGCACTAACAAACTCCCCCTTGGATGTTGACGAGACTTTAGTGTATTGAGTCTTCAGTCTTGATCGGTCTTCTTGCCCTTTCCAAAATGTCTTTCTGTGTAAGCATCCTTCAATCTCTCTCTTACTCTTCCAGAATCTGAGTCTGGCTCTTTCAATCTTCAAACTCCCCTTTGCTAACAGACTCCCCCTTAAGTTGTTCCGGGATCGCAATCTGACATATCACTTTCACAGGTTCAGGAACGATTCCTGGCTCTCCATAGCAACAGAATCAGAAATTGGCTCTAATTTGCATACATTTATGCGGAAAATCCTCGGGAGTCGAAACCTAGCTCTTACAAAGCCTTTTACCTGCACATACTCTACCCAAAAGTAAATTTTACAATTTTTAAAAATTTAACAAATTTAGAAACCTCTTGTAGATATCATTCATCATCAACAATAGTTATATCAAGTTCAAATTAATGACCTTGATTTACCACTTGTAGGATTATGGATATAACAAATCAATACAAACATTGATCATTTTTCATTTTTTTTTTCAAAAACAATCACCCAACTAGTTGTTGTTCATCATGTTCAGCACTTGGAATTTTGAAAATCAGATTTTCAACATCACTTGTCGAAAATAAAATGAAATAAAATCTTTTTGATTTTTCAAAATTTTATGCTAAAACACATTCTTTTTGGATTTTTCTTTAATGCAATTCAGTAAAGAAATATTTACATACAATATTTTTGTGAGTTGGTGTCAGAGGATCATATCAGTTTTTGACAAATCACTAGCACCATTGAGCTTTAAACACTTTAAGTTCTAAACGATTCACTTAGATTGTCAGTATACTGATCCACTTAAATTTTCACACAAAGTTCAAATGATTCGAGATACGAGAATTAGTTTTTTAAGCACTTAACTTATTTGCGTGTCCCACCTCAGAATATACTCTCGTATCCATACTCCTATATTCAGTCTTACAGGTGAATGTACACTAATGATATCTGTAAATGGGTAATGCGAGACCATGAGAGCTCAGGTTAGAACTTCCGTTCAGACAAAGAGATGACGGTTCGACTTTTAGGTGTGTCTCATTTGGGGAACTTTTCTTCAACAGCACATGATTAGCATTTTTCAATGTTTCATCATTTTTTATGCTGACGGTGGGCTTTATGATTAAAGCAATGTAGAGTATTATACGAGGTCTAGGCTATTGCTTCCGCAAAATAAGAAGTCCTGGTATAATACCGCAGATATCATCACGCACAAAGACCTGGTATGTCAGAAATAGAAAGCCCTTCAAACAAGATTTCAGGGGTTACCTATATATCCGAGAGATGTTCCCCACGAGATAAGTAAGTATTTGATATTTAGGTTTATATCTCGAAAACAATCTACTAAGCGTGTAAAAACCTACTGGCATATCATCCGTGAGACCGTTTATCACATTTTGACTTTCCAATTCTTTAGCGTACTGTGATAGTCTACTGATGTACTATCATTTCCTCTTTTTCACAACAAAACTCATTTTGATTTTTCGATGTTTTTGGTTTTTAGATTTTATCATGTTTTTGGATTTTTTTTCAAATTTTCAAAATTTCTAAATTTTTTACTCCCCCTAAAATCAAAAATATGTTTCAATTTTTTATTTTCAAGGAAATTTTGAAAATAAACGCAATAAACTATACAAATAAACTGACAAACTGATGTGAATTGCTTCAATTCGGGATCCACTTGGCTTAAACAATCAGAACTCCCCCTGACAACAAACTATTTTTCCCATAAAGATTTCAAAACACTTAAGTTTGTTTTAATCAAAATGGTTTTTCCGAAAATTAGTTTTGTATGTCATTTCACAAACATGGGGTTTCATCACATTGTTCTCAAAATACCACTTGTAAGTCGAAATATCACAGTTGTCAGCTTGAGAAATTCACAACAAACATTTTTCAAGAATGATGCCGATTCATGCTTCACGATTACCAACTTGGGACCTCCGGCAAGTCAGGATTTTACTTCTTAAAGAATCTCACCCATGCCTGATCAATCATGGGTGAACCATCCTCATTTGGTTTAATAATTTTTTATTCATAAAACTCTTTCACTCCCTTCACCTTCCCATCAGCCATCTTTCCAAAAATATGTAACACTTTTTTGTTAAAAGCTTTTTCAGCATCAAATTCTTCTTTATCAGAAAAGAATTGATCTGAAATCTCAATCTTATCAACTTTTGATTTCAAGTTTCCGTTTGACAATGGTGAGAAATTTTCATCATCCATTGTTGGAACGGAATTTTCATCTTTTTGCACAATAGGTGGCTCCTCTAACTTTGACGAGTCAGATTCATTGCCAGAACTAACTTCTGATTTCTTAACCACACATTTTTGGTTGTTAAGATTTGCTCTTATTTTGTAAAAATGTTTCGAACTTTCACCAACTTCGAAAGTCGAATTTTTAAACTCCTTAAATTTCTTTGTTGGTTGTTCCTTTTCATCAACACATTTCTCTTTCAATTTAGAGTTAGAAGAAACTCTCTGTTTTGTGTTGGTGGACTTTGGGCAATTCCAAGAAATATGTCCAACCTCTTGGCATTTGAAACATGTTCTTCTTTCAATTCTCTGTTCATATTTCTTCAACATATTCTTTTGCTTTTCGGCGAGAAACTCCTTGTTTGACTGTTTCCGGAAAGGTTTCTCTTTCTCCTATTCTGAACTAGCTCCTGAAACAAATTTAATTTTTGATTTATAAATTTTCTCATTTTTATGATTTTCATATGGAATAAAACCTAAACCTTTCTTTTTGAAATTACTGTTATGGTTTGGTTTCTTTCGATAACCCGAACCAGAACTGTATCCCTTTTTCTTGTTCAATCTTTGTTGAACTCTTGAAGTGTACTTTTTAGGTTTTTCAGTAAGATTTACATCTTTTATTTCAGAAATATTAATTTCTGTTAATTTGAAAACGTTGTTAATCATTTCAGTTTTAACACTTCTTATTGGGAATTCTTCATCAGAATATAATTTGTCGGAATCCTTCAAAGTATATGCTACTTTGAATGTTTCGTCATTCAAATTATTTTGTGACATGAGAAAATCTTTATTGTAAACCCTTTTGACCGGTGAACTCGAGCTTTTGTCTGATGAACTCGAGCTTTCAGATTTAGACTCTGACTTTGACTCTTCATCTTTATCCAACACCTGATCGACCACTTTTTTAATCAACTCGGACTCATGATCAGTGTCAGACGCTGTGAAGGTGACATCAATATCATCTAGTAATCCATTGATAGACTCGGATTTCAGATTCAGATTGAGTGCTTCAGTCACTTTTTCAAAGTCTCGGGGGGTATAGCCATCCCACATTGGATTTGGTACTCTATTATAACTCAAACCAATTTTCTTACCAAAATTTCCTTCATCATCTGCAAACTTATGAGCTGCAACGGCAGGATAAATGCGATCAATAACATACTCTGAACTTTGATAACTTCGAAGTAAATTGTTCACTCTTTCGGTTTCAATCTTCATTGCTGCCAATTCTTGTTTCAGCTCAGCATTCATCTCAATATATTCGTTGATTGTAGTTTGCTTTTGAAGAACTGTTGCTTTCAGAAGATTTTTCATCTGAATATCCTCATCACAAGCTCTTTTGTACAAATTTACTTTGCTGCTTAGGAGATCATATGATTCCTTTATGCTTCTCACATTATTCAATAAATTCTCTTTGAGCTTCTCCAATTCAGCAAGCTTTGTATCTTTTTCAGCACAATCGTTGCAAGGTTTTAAACACTTAGTACAAGGTTTTTCAACCTCTACAATCTTTTCCACTTCAACAATTTTTTCAACTTCAACTATTTTCTCCACCACCTTTTCAATCACAATCAGTTCTTTATCAAATTCTATCTTCACTTCATTCTCTTCAACCTCAACCTTCTCTGTTGGTTTTTCTTCAACTTTTGCCTTATCAGCTTCCATCTGAACTTTAGTCTGTTCTTCAGCTACCCTT
Organism: Helianthus tuberosus; assembly: GCA_030545235.1. Lineage (NCBI taxonomy): Eukaryota > Viridiplantae > Streptophyta > Magnoliopsida > Asterales > Asteraceae > Helianthus > Helianthus tuberosus. The sequence continues at coordinate 144,713,836 of CM060412.1, forward strand.
CTTGCTTCCATTTCTCTCTTCAGTCTAGCAGCCCTTTTCTCTTTCAACATCTCGATTTTATCTGCAAAAAATAAATTAAAACTATAAGAATCCAATTGTTTTCTAGCTTTATTAATATACTCTTCCTCATCATCAGTGTCTGCATCACTTCCTAATGACTTAAATATCGGTTGTCTTCTCGGACTGTTCTTAGATTTGACTGATTCTTCTTCAAACATTCGAGCAACAAATGCTTTAGAAAATGAAGGTCTAGAAGCATCATAATCATCCCAATTGAAATCTTTCGGAATCCTTTCATCTTCTTGATCTAACAGGCCACAACAAGCTGATTCTTCAATAGTACGTGAGTGTGAAGATTGTTGTTGATATGGTTGTTGAGCAACCTATGATAAATTGCTTTTCTATGATAATCGTTGTTTCCAAAAGGATCTTGTCTTCCAGTTGCTTCTTTGTTTCTGCACTCTCGATTAAAATGCCCTTTGCTTCACGAAGATCATCTCTTTCGGTGATCTGTTTGAATTTTTCTGCTCTTCTCAAAACACTAGCTAAACACCACTTGATATCCATCAACTCAAGTTCCTCAGAATCAATCTGGTCATAATCCTCTTTAGTGAGCATCGGATTGCCAATTCGTCCAGCAACCAAGCTTTCATACGACTCTAACATGGTAGCAAGTGATGCCATGTGTTGCTTCGCAATATCTGGAGAGAAATTTTGACCATTTTGAATATTCAATGTAACATTGTATTGCAAAACTTGACCATTAAAGTTTGTTGAACTTTGTTGTTGAGAACTTGGTGTTGAGAAATTTGGTTCAAAACTTGAATAACCACTGCTCTAATTTGTATTGTTTGTACTTGTTCCGGAAGTACCATCAGCACTGAACGCAGTCTGAATCTTCGGACTCGGAGTAGTCTCAACTTTGCTACCTCGATAGTATAGACTAATATCTTGTTGAGCGCCCGGACTTCTCATTGTAGCAGTTTTTCGCATTGCTAGCTCATGTTCTTCCAACTTCTGGATAAACTTACTCAAATTTATAACTTCAAATTGTCGGTTATGCTTTAAAATCAACAGATATGTTCCCCATTCATTTTGTGGTAACGCATCGGCTAGCTTATCAACCCATTCATCATCTTCTTTCTTGATGTCCAATCTTTTCATTTCCATGACAAGATGACAATATCTCTCAATAACCGTTCTTGTTGTTTCACCTTCAAAAGCTGTAAACATATGAAAAGATTTCTTTAGTAATGCACGTTTATTTTTTTATCATATCAGCACTACCCTTAAACTTTTTAATCAACGCTCTCCAAATTGATCTAGCAGTTCCCTCATGTTGAAGCAAAACGAAAATATCTTCTTTTACCGCTTGTTGGAGAATGCTAATCATCATCTTTTCACTGGTGTATCTTAATTTTTCGTCCAGTGTAAATTGACTTAATGGTTTTTCATTTTCAAGATCATCTTTCGGTAAAGTATAATCTTTCTCTAACGAAACCCATGCATCCAACTTGTTCGCTTGCACCCAGTTTTCAAAACGATCTTGCCATCCTTTAAAATCCTCAATGTACATAAGCTTTGGAGGCTTTTGGAAAGTTCCCGTTTCATTCTCAATACCGACAGTTTCGGCAACAGTAACTGGAGCGATCGGAGCAGTTAGGCCTGTAAACGAACCGAACGTTCATGAACTATTCATGAACTTGTTCGGCGGGAAGTTCGTTTATGTTCGTTTATTTAATAAACGAATGAACACAAACAAAAATTTTTGTTTGTTTAATTAAATGAACGAACATGAACACACCTTGTGTTCGTTCATTTATATTCGTGAGCATTCCTTTATGTTCGTTCATTTATGTTCGTTTATTTACGTTGGTTTAAATTTTAGTAAATATATAAATAGTTATATTTATATAAATATTAGGTTTTCTAACTACTTATATAAATATAACTAATTAGTAATTGAGTTTTCTTGTAATAAAAATGAAATTTAAAAATTTTTCTTTGATCATAACTGATCACTTACTTAATATTTATATAAAAAAATACTTAATTTTAGCATTTATGAACCCTAATTTAGATGTGTTTTTGGATGAACTGTAATATATTAGACTTGTTTGTTTGTGTTCACTAATGTTAAATTGTGTTTGTTTATATTTGTTAAGTTATGTTCATTTGTGTTCTTTTGTGTTTGTTCAATCATGTTAATTTATTTTTGTTTATGTTTATTCAAATATGTTCAGTTATATTTTTTTTGGTTGTGTTCGTTTATGTTCGTGAACTGCTCGTTTAGGCTTTAAACGAACGAACATAAACGAACACGAACATACCCGATTTCTTAATGAACAAACACGAACAAAAAAATGTGTTCGACTATATGTTCGTGTTGGTGTTCGGTTAAAGTTAATTGAACGAACATGAACATGCCTATGTTCGTGTTCGTTCGGTTCGTTTACAGGCCTAGGAGCAGTAGCAAAAGCGTTGTAAAACTCGTTATCCATGTTTTGGTAAAAAGGTATCCAAAATCACAATGTTCAAGCGAGTTGGATACTTTTCAAACGATTTGGGATCAAATTTCACACGTTCTGATGTTGTTTCACACGAACTGAACCACCTCGTGCGAACTGGAAGGTTTTTTCAAACGATTTGGACCTCACCCCGCGCGAACTGACTCAAATCTCAAACGATCTGGAACAAATCCACACGACCTGACAACTTCGTGCGAACTGAAAGCAACAAACTCAAATGACTTGGTCAATCCGTGCGATCTGATGATCAACTCGTGCGAACTGGAACTATTTTCACACGATTTGAAGATTTCTCGAACGATCTGACATGTTTTTCACGCGGTCTGGTCCATTTTACCAAGTTTTAGGTTGATTTAAGTTCTGATTTTTTCAAGGATTGATTAAAACTCAGTTTTACGAGTTATATGTGAAATTCAGATCATTTTGACTTTGAAAACGTTCTGATTTTGAAGAAAATATGTAGAAGAATGAGTAGAAATGAGAAGAAATCAGTTTTTATCACAAAATCAAGCTAGAATGGTAAGAACTCCTCCTCCTGTGCTCTGATACCACTTGTAGGATCGAAGTTTCGACCTAATGAGTAGATCAGAAGAGTTCTAATCCAAAGCAGAGGCGGAATTCAATGATTTGGACATGTTTGCAGCGTGATTAACACTAAGACTCACTTTAACTGTCACTTGTATTGATTTCACAACGTTTACACGAGCTGGCGACACTTCGGCAGAGCTTCACCACTGGAATCAGAAGTTACAAATGAAGACCTAAGCTCACCTATATATAGGGATCACCAGGTCGCATGAAACAAGACATGCCAGGTCGTGCGACCTGGTCAGTTCGTGCGAACTGGCCTAGCCAGTTCGTGCGACCTGGACTGACATCATTAAACTCCTATTTTCTTAACTACCGAGCTCCAGTCTATCCTATCTAGTTACATAACTCGATACAAGACGAAGTCAACAGACATATGCACTAACAAATCTTATATCACATTTACATGTTTGTCCAACATTTAGGGTTGGTATAAAAGCCGAACAAGATTAATCGACACACCACTAATATAATCCCATGGCGAGTCATCTTCAACAAATGGGTATATCTTTACATACGCAACTGTCAGGTGTATGCCTACACCCCGTGCTTAAGTCGTGGCCATTTACAATTCTTAATGTTATTTGTTATCAAGCAACACTGATTAAAAAACGGGATTATGCAATTTAACCATCTTCGATTAAAATGTTTCTACACCCAACCAAGCGGTAATATTTTACCGTATCCCAAGCTCGTATAAGGGAAAATAAGTTAAAAGTATTTACCTGAGCTAGCTCCTGTCTTAAATTGCAAGATTTATAATAGCTCAGCCGTATTCAATTAAGTAAGCGTAGGTACAATTTACCGGAAGGCTCTAGTCTGGAATGATGGTATAAATAACCAAATTTTGAATGCTAACGGGTCTTATTTAGGTCATAGACCTAGACCGGCTAACTTATAGTATTAGAAACGGTACGATACGCTAGATTAAGCGATGACCAGAATAAAATGTAATTTAGGCCCAACAAGTATGAATGCTTGTATAATATGGGTAAACTAAATACATTCAGGATTTTGAAGTAAAAATGATAAGGTTCGACCCGTTTCGGCTAATTTATGCAAACTAGTTACATAAACCGTACCGAACGCGTATATGTATAACGGGTAGCCGGATGAGTCATGTACAAGTTTCGTAAGTTATTATGCTTGAAATATGTTATGATATTAGTAGGATATCAACAATTATGCCCAAAAAGATTTTTATCCCAAATTAAGTCCCGTAAGGGCATTTTGGTCATTTTAAGATGTATAAAAGAGGTTTAAACATAAACTGATGTTCTGGTCTAAAACACTCTGTAAAAATATTTATTTTATAATGTTATAACAATAGGATATCATACATATGTGTGGTTTACCATTTATGGCCAAACTATGCACCGTAGGGGCATTTTGGTCATTTCACATATGTTTTTAAGGACAAAATTAGAAGTCTGAGTTCATGACTTATACCTACTGCAAAAGTATTAAAATTTATTTATAAATTCAGTAGGTAACAAGTCTTAGGTGTTAAATATGGTTTTAAACCATACTATGCACCTAATTAGCGTAAAAATTGATAATTGACGATATTTGCGATGTTTATGTGATTCTGAGATTTTGACCAGCCTTGATGGTTAAAATATTTTATTTTACATATTAAGTCACTAGGAAAAGGTACATGTTAATTATATGTAAATCACATTTTATTAACAAAAGGGGCATTATCGTCAATTATATAATTTATACGAGAACTCAATGATATGGTCAGTATCTAATCTGACCCAACATTTCAAAAATCCCTAAAAATAATATCATAACATTAGGTAATGAGTTTGGTGCCAAAATTTGGGTTTAAACATGATTTATGCACAAAAGTGTAATTTAATTAAAAAAAATTTAATTTTACGATATCTTGCATAACTTTAATTTGAGACCAGAAAATGATGTCAAAATAATTTAGACAAGTTTATATATCAGTAACTAAGTTATTTGCATGCTTACATATTCAAACATCTCATTTTTAGACCATAAGGCTAATATGGTCGAAGTTAAGCATAATAACGGAACATGCGCAAAAACTCGGATTTCTAGCATGATCGTGTAATATAACCTTATAGGGTTATGCTACATTATATTACGATCATAACGGAACCTAAAATTAGTAGCAAACTAATCTAATTCGGTTCATAATCGAAAGTCAACGAAGAAGTCAAACTTCGCGACTTTCGGTTGCGAACCGACCCTAAAACTGGAATTGACGATCCGAACATGTTTACACATATTCTAATAATTATTACCAAGTTGTTTAAGTGATAAAACATATTTTAGAATATTTCTAAACTCATATCGCAATTATTTCAAAAACTGACCCGTTGACTTTTTAAAACAATATTATTGACTTTTTAAAACAATATTACGTTGACTCGTCAATTGACCAAGCAAACGTGATTCTTAGGAGGTGCCCTTTTGAGGGTTCAACACCTACCTAATTACAATCATGTAGCCATGTTCGTTGCGAACAATGGCTTGACCGTTTACGGTCTAACTAAAAGTCAAAGCCCTTTTCGTAAACGCTTGACTATTCGGCTTTAAGAGCCAAATAAAATGAACTAGTCACGAAAGGACACTTACATATGGTCCTAGGGACTAAAAATAACTCAAAGGAGGTTCCAAAATGTTCAGGATCATCCATAATTGAGAGAGATAGCAGAAATGAGAAGTGATGCAAGTTGTTCAAGTGAATTCCATGGCCTATTTACAGATTTTGAGATTTGTTTGGATGATGCCATGTGTTTTTGTGATGGTTTAGGATGTTAACAGGTGTAATACCAGATATCTAAATCAGTTAGCACCCCAGGTATTATTCAAATGGTTTGCATTTAGGTGTGGGCCTCAAGTATTCAAAGAAAACCATCAAAGAAAACAATCTGCAGCTGTTGTTACCTTATTCACGGTCCGCGAAGACCAACGGACCAGCGGTCGTGGCCCACCAGTGAGTGGCCCAGATCTATAAGTTTGGCAGATTTACAGGTTTGGTCCCTGACTTCATTATTCAGCCTTTTTAACTTTCAAAAGTTACATTTTTGGCACAAAAGCATCTATTTTAGCTGATGTTTACTGTTTATTCTCTAACGGCACACGAAGGGCAGGCCCTGAGTGCTCGTGGCCTATGAAGCAGCCTTGTCCAGGCAAAAAATATGCTGGTTAACAATTCTAGTCCCTGTTTTTATGTTCAGCTTTTAAAACTTTTATAAATGACATATAAGGCACCTAACTTTCTAGTTTCATGTAAAATACTAGTATAACGTACAAAAACCTTTAACGGAAAATCTTAGGCATACTTAGGGGTTCGGCCGAGTGTTGCAGAGTCCCTGGTCTGATTAAAAGGCTTCAATAAGGCATAGTTTCGCTTGTTGTCGCTTTTTGTCCCTTGTCGCATAAATTTATGCGTGTTTTCGATCTATGGCATCTAAGCCTTAAACGGCTCATATTAGGCACATCCGGGGGTATGACTGAGCATAACGGAGTTTCCAGTTCTTTTAAAAGATCTCCCTAAAGCGTAGTTTCGCTCGTTGACGCTTTTAACCCCTTAATTGCGAACTTGCGCGCATTATCGCGAAATTGCATAAAAACCTTATATGGCCAGTATTAGACACAACCGAGGGAATGAACAAATATTACGGCGCTCCAGTTCGCTTAAATGATCATTCTAAGGTGTAGTTTTAGACGTTGACGCTTTTGGTCCCTCTAACGCGCAAATTTGTGCGCATTATCATTTTATTGCGTTAAAGACCTATGTTATCCATATTAGGCATTCTCGAGAGTATTATCAAGCATCACGATGCTTTAGGTTCGTTAAAAGGTCACTCAGAGGTAAGAATTAACATGTTGACACTTTTAACCCTTTTAACGCACAAACTAGTGTGTATAATCATTTATCGGCATTAAAGCCCTATATGGCCAATATTATGTATTCCCTAGAATACAATCAGATATTATAACGCTTCGTGTTTGTTAAAAGGCCACTCAGAGGTATATTTAAACATGTTGACGCTTTTAACCCTTCGTCGCGCAAACTTTTAATTAATTACGTAAACGGCTCTTCTCGACCAATAAGTGGCTCATTTGCGAATACGGATACCATGTAAGGTTATTCAGAGGCTTAGTTTAAGCATATTGGCACTTTCAGTCCTTTCGCATTCAAAGTTTTTGATTTTTTGCAAAATTAGTCCGTATAGTCCACGTTTGACTTCATTAGGATTTAATACACGTGTCAACTCATCATTGGTCGTGATTTTACGAGGTGTTACATCCTCACCCCCTTAAAAGAAATCTCGACCTCGATATTTGCTTTCTGTTGTATAATGGACTTAACCTCCACAACATATTTGGGGCCTCTACGGGTGTCATGGTTGACCTTTATAATAGGTACAGGTTTTCTTTCGGAGCTTCTAAATTTGTAGATCTTTAATCGATACTGATTTCTCAATAAACCATAAGATCTAATTAATCTGCATATCATTATGGGATAATGCTATTGACTTAACGGTTAGACGTATCCTGAAATCACAAGTGTGGGACACCTTTTAAATTCCACCAAGATCCTTAGGTAAGTTTTAGTTTATAGGCTTCCGATCTTGACATATTTGATTTTTCTCAAATTGTCTTATATATCTTGAGCTTACTTTGCCCATTACATCAAAAATGCAGCACACCTTTCTAGGGTGGTACTTTCTGTTGAATTTTGTTCCTATTGAGAACTTAAGAGGTTTGCGACTCTCGTCAGCATTGATTTTTTGCCAATTACTGGCAGCTTTCGGATGATCACGGATTCGTGTGATCTTATCCGTTGTCTCCAGGGTAATTTCAGGTTCTGATAATTAGTCTTACCAAACTTCTATCTGACAAACAGACATTTGACCTTCTTTCTATACAAGGCCTCCAAAGGAGCAGCCATGATACTTATATAACAATTATTAATCGTAGGAGAACTTAATTAGGGTGAGATATTCACTCTGATTATTACTTAAATCAATTTTAAAGAATAGCTACTCTCATAGTTTGTCGAACAAATCGACGATCCTGGGCAGCTGATAGAAACTCTTAATCGTTACCTAGTTAGGGTTGCGGTAATCAATGCATAAGCTCATTGAACCGTCTTTCTTAAATAATAATACCGGAGCTCTCAGAATGATGAGCTGGGTTTTATGAACCTTTATCTGAAAACTCATTTGATTAGGGTTGCAATCCTTCTGTTACTGTTGGTACTAACCGTTATGGGGCTTTTACAATAAATGCAGCCCTAAGCGGGATGTTAATCTTAACTCTACTTGCCTCTTAGGAGGTAAACATGGTAGTTCTACGGAGAAGACAATCGAGATACACAGAGATGACATAGATATTCTGAATCTCAGGCTTCAGTTCATTTATCGTTATTGGTGCCCATATAAATGACACATTTTCTTTATGAATGCATAGATGCCTTAACTAGTGACACTTATTTGGACATTTCTATACTGTATATCTTCTTTGAATACCATTAGCTGACTTTAGTAAAATATGACCATTGGGATATATCAGTGGTTCCATGCATTAAACATCCATACTGATCAGGCATGGAAGTAATCTATGGGACACACTAGGATACGCCAATCCCCATATGGTGCTTTTATCAAGCATAGTCTGGCATTCGCAGTTGATAGAAATCAATGAGATAACAAAATAAATTAATCATATATTGTCGTACTCTATCTGGAGATAGAGTACTCCAGATTTTATGAATGAAGATTTCCGACAAGAATAGAAGAAACGGTTCCTATGATTTTCGTCGTTAAGTTTTACCTTATACTTAATATCTGGAGTTCTTATGGGAAAAATTCTAAAAGTTTGCTAAGCTTATGATATATGGAAGACTTAGTAGTACCTGAATCAAAACAGAGTTCTTAACAACAATACCATTGATTCACGATAAGGGATGTACTTGGCGTCATTATTGATATGAACCGCCTCTGGCATTCATTAGGAGGGTTTAGGTGCCTCCATTCTTAATCTCTCTATACTTAGCTATACCTTCTTTGACAATTTTAGGGCAGTTAATTTTGATGTGGCCCTTAACGCCACAGCCAAAACAGACTGCATTCTTTATATTTCTACATTCATGGGACCGATGACCAGTCCTTTTTGCAGATGCCACATTGCTTAACCTTTGGTACATTCAATACTGTCCCTTGTGGCTTTTGCTGCAGGTCTTGCATACGAGCTTCTTATTAGATTTTTGTTGGTTCTTATTAAGCTCAAACTTACCCCTTTTTCTTAGATTTCTGGGAGTTATCCTCCTTTCTTTTCCTTTTTCCATTAATCTCATTTTTGACTGACTTACTTCTTAACCCATCTAATGTGAGTGGCTGAGATAGATCCATAGCAGATTTATAAGAAGCAGGCTTTGAAGCCTTAATATGCCCTCTTATTTCCGATGCTAAACCACCAATTTATAGTGCATTATGCTTAGATTCTAGGTTAACCGAATAGGGCACTATCTCAGACAAAGAATTAAAGTCTTTAACATTCTGTCGACAGTTTAGAACTTTTATGGTGAGAGACAGAAGATTCTGATTCCACCTTTTTCATTTCGTGTCGCGGACAATAGGTTTTTCTGATAAAGTCCATAAACTTGGACCATCCCATATTGTATAAGGATATCTTTCTTGTGGACTTTATAAATGTCCTTAACAACTAAGGGCATCGCCCCTGAATGACTGTGATACATACCTCCCAATGTCCTTCCCAGTATAACCGCTGATACACATAATGGTTTCTATTTCATCCAACAATTTCATGCAACCAATGGCCCCCTTTTTGCCATTGAAGTCTCTTGACTTGCAAGAGACAAAGTACTTTTAAGTACATCCTCTAGAGGAATGGGGCTCCTTGCTATATATCATCTTATTCGGTTTATTCTTCGCATTCGAAGTATGAATAAAACTCTTCTCATGAGCAGAAGAATCTGTTTTAGAGCAAGTAGAATTCGGCTCCTTGAACCTTTTCATGACCTTTCTCATAGCCTTTCTAACAGTTGCGTCAAACACAGCTTGGAGATTAACTCTATTAACATTGAGGTTTACATTTATTGCATTATTAATGTTTGTCGCATCATTAGTATCGCAACTGTTGTTTGTCTGATCCGAGTTTGCCATATTCGAAGCTTGATACTAAACATCAAATTAAACAATTGCTTAGTTGCATAACAATATCTAGTCATCATCCTGATGACCTAACATACATTAGCCATGGTATCATTAAACCATATAGGCTAATAGGGTACGAACATTCCTAATGAATGTTATTTGAATGTATATCGATTACATTTACCCTAGGTCACAAAAGGACCATTAATGGCATTTAAGGTTTGGACCGAGTCCATTACCTTTTTGACAGGGGATCAAAATGTCACAACTGTCTTTGTCATATTGACGATTTTGGATAGCTCGAAAGCTCGCCACAAGGGTTTTGCTATATATATATATATATATATATATGGTACATAGGCCCGTCACTAGGGGCATGTAATAATATGGCATAAAGCCTGGTCATGAAGGACATAAATAATCATATGGCACGATGGCCTTGTCGCAAAGGACATTTAGATATGGCACAAATGGCTTAGTCACAAGGACGTTATAAGATATGGCACCAAAGGCCTGTCTCGGAGGATATTATAAAATTTGGCACAAAAGGGCTTGTCACAAAGAATGTTAACGTTTAGTATGTTAACTCGTCACAAACGACAATTTATAGCACATTGGCTTGTCATGAATGACTTTTAAAAATATAACTCATTGGTTTGTCACAAAGGACATTAATTTATAAGCCGCAATCTTATTAGATCAGGGGCTTTAAGAATTGAATATAGTTCTTCACCTTTGGACAGGGAGTCATAGACTACAACTGTCATCGTCTTGAAAGACGATTCCTTTTGGCACAAAGGTAAATCAATTGACATCACTAATGGATGTTTATATATAATCATCGTATTTGATGATATTAGTCATGATCACATTGATCACATAGACTATTTAGGTTTGAGCATAGCTTACTACCTTGGACAGGGAATCATAAAAGATCACCACTGTCTTTGTTACAAGTGGATAATATAATATGGCCCGTAGGCGAAACATCACTAAAGGATGTTAAATAACGTGATCATCGTATTAGATGATATTAGTCATGATTGCATTGATCATATAGACTATTATGCTTGGACATAGTCCAATATCTTTACACAGGGGGTCGTAGACCACAACTGTCGTTGTCCTATAGGACAACAAGTTTAGCCCGTAGGCACTTCAACACTAACGGATGTTTATATTTCGATCATCACATTGATGATACTTGCCATGATCTTATTCGATCATATAGGCTGTAAGGCTTGGACATAGTCCAAATACCTTGACGACTGGTGTGGTTTCTCAAGTCACACTGCCAGGAGTGTTAACATGTTCTTAGATGTTAACAAGGATTAATTGTCTTAAGAGGGTTTTACCATCACAACATGTCTGTATTGACATATTAGCTAGGTTATACCATTAAGAAGATCTTTTGAAATTATTAAGCCGATCGATAAAGTTCGAATAAAATTGATACTATTGTTTGATAAGGGATGAAATGAATACCTATATAAAATTTTTAAAGCTTTCCATAAATCATTAGGAAATTTACAATAGTGCCTCTATCAGGACTTTTAGTATCTTATTTGTCCACAGAGGACTAAAAGGAAAAATATAAGTCCGTATAAGGGCTATAAAATATTATAAGTCCACATAGGGACTATATGATATGTCAACAAAAGATTATTAACAAAATGACATGTCCATGAAAAGACTATAATAGAGTATGATGTCCACGAAAGGACTATATGGAAACATAACATCCATGAAGGGACTATATTGCAATGTAATGCTCACGAAGAGACTATTTTGAAATATAATGTCCTCGAAGGGACTTTATTGAAATACAATGTCCACGAAGGGACTATATTGAAATATAATGTCCACGAAGGATTACAATAATCAAATGCCATACAGGGATTTAAAGGAAAATGAAATAAAATGGAAGAAGGGTATTCTAATGCCTTCCTTGCTTTATTCTGATTGTTTCTTCTTCTTTATTTATCATACGCAGTAGCGACTCTGGAGATCTTAGTGAATAACGTAAACATTTCTAATCAGAATCCGTTGCAGAAATAGAATCCAAGGATTCAATGGTTAAAGAAATGACATGGATCACGGATTGGGTTTTGACTGGTATAGTCCAAGTCTGGAATTCCAAAACTCATAGATAGGAAATAGGGATTAATAGCATCCACATGTGTCATCTTCAATATGGGAACCTCAGGGACCTTCTGGTATGGACTCCGAAGTCTGGTTAAGAGTTTAAACGGGTTTAATTTTGGGAATAGGTCCATAAAGGTCTTTCCTCCAACTGGTTGTACACTTATCCTAGCCGTGGTACGAAGCTTGGCATTTTTAGGCTTCGGATGTGGAGAATTTCCATCAACGGCTTCTTTGCCTGGTGATATATTCAAAACACATAAAATCGAAAACAATGTTTACTTAATAGGGATGAGAGAATTCCTGTGTTAAGTCTAGACTCGGAAGGTCTAAGGAATATGCTACTGTGTCATTTGAGATTAAACACTAAAGGCAAGTGTTTAATTCAATCAAATGTTGGCTCTGATACCAACCTGTCACACCCCGATATTTACAGCTCAGCCCGGTGGGGAGTATCGTAACGTAAGATTGGTATTGTCATGGTCAAACATACACAGAAAAGCACAGCGGAAGTCTTAGAATATAAAATATTATTACAAACACAAATGTCTAAAAATATCAAAGTATTACATACAGACAAGCTTGTAATAATCCACAGACGGATCATTTAAAACAAAAGAAGTTTATCAGACTAATGGCTTATACGAAGGAGTTGCAAGTTCCTCGTCTAACAATCCCGAGCAGCTTCTAGCCTATTTACGTATTTGTACCTGTCACTTAGACTTTTGAAAATACGTCAGTTTTCACTGGTAAATACAATTAACCGACTCTTTTGAAAGCATTTATGAAAATTGATTTAAATGCACAAGGCACAAATATTCTTTTATAACCTGGGACAATTATATTAAAAACAGTCTTGTATCAGATTTACATGTTTGTCCAACATTTAGGGTCGGTATAAAAGCCGAACAAGATTAATCGACACACCACTAATATAATCCCATGGTGAGTGATCCTCAACAAATGGGTATATCTTTACATACGCAACTGTTAGGTGTATGCCTACACCCTGTGCTTAAGTCGTGGCCATTTACAATTCTAAAATGAGCCAAGGACATCCAGGATACGGTCGTTAACCCCCAATGTTATTTGTTATCAAGCAACACTGATTAAAAACGGGATTATGCAATTTAACCATCTTCGATTAAAATGTTTCTACACCCGACCAAGCGGTAATATTTTACCGTATCCCAAGCCTGCATAAGGGAAAATAAGTTAAAAGTATTTACCTGAGCTAGCTCCTGTCTTAAATTGCAAGATTTATAATAGCTCAGCCGTATTCAATTAAGAAAGCGTAGGTACAATTTATCGGAAGGCTCTAGTCTGGAATGATGGTATAAATAACCAAATTTAGAATGCTAACGGGTCTTATTTAGGTCATAGACCTAGACCGGCTAACTTATAGTATTAGAAACGGTACGATACGCTAGATTAAGCGATGACTGGAATAAAATGTAATTTAGACCCAACAAGTATGAAGGCTTGTATAATATGGGTAAACTAAATACATTCTGGATTTTGAAGTAAAAATGATAAGGTTCGAACCGTTTCGGCTAATTTATGCAAACTAGTTACATAAATCGTACCGAACGCGTATATGCATAACGGCTAGACGGATGAGTCATGTACAAGTTTCGTAAGTTATTATGCTTTAAATATGTTATGATATCAGTAGGGTATCAACAATTATGCCCAAAAAGATTTTTATCCCAAATTAAGTCCCGTAAGTGCATTTTGGTCATTTTAAGATTTATAAAAGAGGTTTAAACATAAACCGACATTCTGGTCTAAAAAATTCTGTAAAAATATTTATTTTATAATGTTATAACAGTAGGATATCATACATATGTGTGGTTTACCATTTATGGCCAAACTACGCACCGTAGGGGCATTTTGGTCATTCCACATATGTTTTTATGGACAAAATTGGATGTCTGAGTTCATGACTTATACCTACTATAAAAAGTATTAAAATTTATTTATAAATTCAGTAGGTAACAAGTATTAGGTGTTAAATACGGTTTTAAACCATACTAAGCACCTAATTAGCGTAAATATCGATAATTAACGATATTTGCGATGTTTATGTGATTCTGAGATTTTGACCAGCCTTGAATGGTTAAAATATTTTATTTTACATATTAAGTCAAAAGGAAAAGGTTTGACATGTTAATTATATGCAAATCACATTTTATTAACAAAAGGGGCATTATCGTCAATTATATAATTTATACGAGAACTCAATGATATGGTCAGTATCTAATCTGACCCAACATTCCAAAAATCCCTAAAAATAATATCATAACATTAGGTATTGAGTTTGGTGTCAAAATTTGGGTTTAAATATGATTTATGCACAAAAGCGTAATTTAATTAAAAAAAATTAATTTTACGATATCTTGCATAACTTTAATTTGAGACCAGAAAATGATGTCAAAATAATTTAGACATGTTTATATATCTCTAACTAAGTTATTTGCATGCTTACATATTCAAAATCTCAGTTTTAGACCATAAGGGTAATATGGTCAAAGTTAAGCATAATAATGTAACATGCGCAAAAACTCGGATTTCTAGCATGATCGTGTAATATAACCTTATAGGGTTATGCTACATTGTATTACGATCATAACGGAACCTAAAATCAGTAGCAAACTAATCTAATTCGGTTCATAATCGAAAGTCAACGCATAAGTCAAACTTCGCAACTTTCGGTTGCGAACCGACCCTAAAACTAGAATTGACGAGCCGAACATGTTTACACATGCTCTAATAATTATTACGAAGTTGTTTAAGTGATAAAACGTATTTTAGAATATTTCTAAACTCATATCGCAATTATTTCAAAAACTGACCCGTTGACTTTTTAAAACAATATTACGTTGACTCGTCAATTGACCAAGCAAATGTGATTCTTAGGAGGTGCCCTTTTGAGGGTTCAACACCTACCTAATTATGATCACGTAGCCAAGTTTGTTGTGAGCAATGGCTTGACCGTTTACGGTCTAACTAAAAGTCAAAGCGCTTATCGTAAACGCTTGACTCTTCGGCTTTAAGAGCCAAATAAAATGAACTAGTCACGAAAGGACACTTACATATGGTCCTAGGGACTGAAAATAACTCAGAGGAGGTTCCAAAATGTTCAGGATCCTCCATAATTGAGAGAGATAGAAGAAATGAGAAGTGATGCAAGTTGTTCAAGTGAATTGCATGGTTCCAAAATGTTCAGGATCCTCCATAACGGAGTTTTCAGTTCTTTTAAAAGATCACCCTAAAGCTTAGTTTCGCGCGTTGACGCTTTTAACCCCTTAATTGCGAACTTGCGCGCATTATCGCGAAATGGCATAAAAACCTTATATGGCCAGTATTAGACACTCCTGAGGGTATGACCGAATATTACAGTGCTCCAGTTCGCTTAAATGATCATTCTAAGGTGTAGTTTTAGACGTTGACGCTTTTGGTCCCTCTACAGCGCAAATTTGCGCGCATTATCAGTTTATTGCGTCAATGCCCTATGTTATCCATATTAGGCATTCTCGAGAGTATTATCAAGCGTCACGATGCTTCGGGTTCGTTAAAAGGTCACTCAGAGGTAAGAATTAACGTGTTGACACTTTTAACCCTTTTAACGCACAAACTAGTGCGTATAATCATTTATCGGCATTAAAGCCCTATATGGCCAATATTATGTATTCCCTAGAATACATTCAGATATTATAACGCTCCGTGTTTGTTAAAAGGTCAGTCAGAGGTATATTTAAACATGTTGACGCTTTTAACCCTTCGTCGCGCAAACTTTTAATTAATTACGTAAACGGTTCCTCTCGACCAATAAGTGGCTCATTTGCGAATACGGATACCGTGTAAGGTTATTCAGCGGCTTAGATTAAGCATATTGACACTTCCAGTCCTTTCACATTCAAAGTTTTTGATTTTTCGCAAAATTAGTCCTTATAGTCCACGTTTGACTTCATTAGGATTTAGTACACGGGTCAACTCATCATTGGTCGTGATTTTACGAGGTGTTACATAAAGCATGCTCCTAGGATATTTTAGTTGCAACCCGGGATAAGAATTTACCCAACAGGGTGATTTTTTTCACATACCTGGCGGGTCAAGGTTATGACCAGTTACCATTACCTTGCGGTTCCACTTATTAACTAAGACAGCGTATGCCCTGCCCTTATGCTTAACTGTAGGTAATTCTATCGACAAGACAAGCATTAAAATATAAATATCACATGGTGTTACTTCACCATTTGACCCATTTAACTACTTTACCTACTCTAATAATACCCCTTTAGGCGTCCAAACCTTACAACTTAAGTTTGTCACCTAGAAACGATTCCGCATCATTTTACCCCTTTGGTTTACACATAGGGTCATATCTTATCAAATTGATCCTTCATCATATATATATGTAACTCCACATAACCTTATTTATTGACCCGTTTCATGGATTTCACCATTTAGTCACAACATAACACTTCGTTGCTTGTCATAAAAATTATGATTTGTTATAATTTTACTTGATTTGACCCATTACATGGATTTCACCATTTGGGTCCTATCTCATTCAATTTTTCATACACAGTCATATGTTCACACTATTGTGAATCTAACTCTAAGGAATGTAAGCTTTACTTACCTTGGTTGTCGTCCTAGTACTCTCGAACTTTATTAGCCCGTTTGACCTGTTTCCTACAAGCTTCCACCTAGCTTGTCACGATCAAAACTTGGCATAATACCAACAACATTTATTAGGATAGCCATTATAAAAAATGACCACAATATCTCATGGATTCACATAAACTAATTCATCAAAAATGGTATACATTCAAAGCTAGTCTTTTTTATTCCATAAGTATTTCCATTCACTAATCCGTTTTATTTCTTTACCATTCGTAAAAGACATCACATTATTTGTCACCGCAACCTCGATAACTAAACAAATTAGTTCCTCATTCAACTTTGCACTGTGAATAATAAGAACCTTCAAAATTTGTGTATCATGCTCGAACATAATCTACTTCTAACGTAATAGAAGTAATACTATCTAGTGCGCTGTTTTGACAGTTCTATAATGCATAAAAATGCGCTACTTTAACAACGATAAACTGCACAATTCTACACTATTTTAATAGCTCGATATGCATAAAAACTGCACTATTTTAACAGCAATAAACAACTCAATTCAGCACTAGTTTGACAGCTTAATTTGCATAAAAACTGCACTATGTTAACAGCAATTAAAAGCACAATTCTGCACTATTTTGACAGCTCGATATACATACAAACTGCACCAATATACTAACAAATTACTACACAGTTCTGCATTGTTTTCACATCTTTATATGCATAAAAACTACACTAATATAACAAGAATAAACTACATAAAATTGTAGTGTTTTTACGACTTCTCTTCTCAACACAAAATAAAATCTCACACGTTTATTCATTCTTAACTCATTTGACACGTACCAACTATTTGATGTCAAGTTTCCAACTTTTACTCGCTTACTAAATCCCCATTTTATCACAAGTATTTAAAGTGGACCACATAGTTTATCACTATTTCTTTGGTTCGAGGCACTTCAACAAAACCTTGTAGGCATAAGTTCTTTAGTTTGCATAAATACACGTTTAAAGAACTTCTAACCTTCTCCAGACAAGGGTTAACACAAGTTATGATTTAACTTATTTTGTAGCCTCATTTAGGTAGAAATTTCAAATTATAGAAAAAGGAAATGAAGAAAACCCAAAAACCCCAATTTCCATGCTCAAAGTAGGGTTTAGTTAAAACTTACTTACCAAGAGAACCTTCTTAGCTTGGTAATGATTCTTGGCTTCAAAATCAATCATCTTGGCACTTCAATATAGGATGGAACACAATCCAAAACTGTTCTTGCTTGATTGTCACCCAATTCTCTAACACACACTAGGATAGTGAGGGGTGTGTGTGCGTGTGTGAACGTGGTTTATGCTAGGAGTTTCAAAACCATTGAATCAAATTTCTCGAACATTCCATTAAACCCCTTCATGTTTTAACCATAATATTTCAAGTCCAAACTAACATTTTGCTTATTATACTTTAAATACATAAGTTAATTACCATTTCGAGTTATATAAAAATATAACCGTCCACATAAAATAATAATTATATTATTATTTCTACAAGTATTTCAGAAAGTATACTGTATACCTTTCCAACTAACAAAATAGATTTTTTTTATATTTGGGTTTTACATAATTGACACTATCTAAGGAAGGAACATTTATTCCCAGCCTATCCTTAGAAACTCTAACTCAAACAAAACCAAACCGATATGCTGAAGCATTATAATAATGTGAGTAGAATAAGGCGTGTGACGAAGATACGGACCGAGATCAAAACCAAAATTCATTCTATGAACTTTAGCATAAAAAGGCAAAAGAAGACAATCAATTACCATAGCATGTCTATTCAATGTCAATGTGGATGTACCATCAGCAGAAATAGTGGTGCTCCCAAATGATACATGAACAAATTTTGGATCCAAATTCAAAGTCGATACAATAGTGGTGTCCTTAGTCGTAACATAATGAATCGGAGCAGCCACAAACATGCTTGTTAATGGATCGAGCTCTAGATCAGAAGTAATCCATGTTGAGGTTGTTGAACCAAGCCCTCTTCAATCTTAAACGAATCAGTAGCAGTACTCACGGTAACTTCAGTAGAAACAACATCTGAATCAATGAGGAAAAACGTAGATGGAGTAGTGTTTAGCGTCTCAAAGCAATCAGTCTAATGTGGAATGTGATCCCCCATTTGGAGAAGAAGCGAGTCTTGTTTAGAGGGGATACCGACAACAGAAGCAACTAAAATTGTGAAAGCTATAGTCACGCTTGATGCAAGAGGTAATAAAAGTGAGTGTTCTAGTCCTTGAACGTTATGCTCAACCCAACCCGGTTTCCATGCAAAGGAGTGAATAACTTTTGAATCAACCACACCAACCATTGATTCAGTTTGGATTGCTAAAACCTCATCATCAATGGTGTAAACAACTTCACTGTTAATAGCATTTGCAATACTCTCAGGCATTTCATCAAACACCTGGAAGGCAGATAATGGTGGAGACAAATTAACAACGGTATCATTAGTAGGTTTTAAGGATGAAGAACTGAATCGATGAAGCATTGCAGCAGTGAAATCGTTCCATGTGAGATCATCGCTCCGAAACCAGGAATTGAACCAGTAGAATGGTCCATCATCAAATACTTCAATAACATATGAGAAACGTTCATCGCCATAGATTGAGTAAAATCAAAAGTATAACTCGGATTGAAAGATCCACGAGTTAGGATTAGAGTCAAATAATCAAACACAAGAACAAGAACGAATGGAATAACTCTCCAAGAACTTTTATTATAACCAAGAAAATATAACTCAAAAAACTTGATTACAAAAACTCATAAACCATAACTCGGTTTATCTTCTCTTGACTCTTATCTTAATAATGCCAAACCCTACCTTGGTTTATATAGACTTACCCTAACTTGGTGACCAAGACATTACCATATAACCCTAACTTGGTGACCAAGACATTACCAAATATAATTATAATGTAATTAGGAAACTTAACCAATTATGACCAACTTGTCAACATTGATCCCTCAAGTTCACCGACTTGTGACTTGAACTCCTTTGTCACCCTTTTCACATCACCGACTTGTGATGAGTCGGGAATTACCGCCAACAATCACCCCCTTAATTTCTGACTCGAAATAGGTAGGCTCTAACATGTCTTCTTTGTCTTGATTATCATAGAACTCATCTTGATCTCTAGCTGTGTTTTTCGGCTCCTTCCTAGCTCGAACATTCTTGCGACCTTGTACTCGACTAGTCCTTTTTCCACGACTCGTCCTTTGGTCATAAGAACTCGCACCACCATTGACTCGGCTGCGATCTTGATCAAACACCCGCTTTCTTGGATCATTAAATGTACCTCCTTGGGTTTGTATCGCTTGTTTAACCTTTTCTTTGAATTCTTGAACATTTTTCTTTGGACTTTGAATTTGGGCTTCTTTATTAAACATGGATCTTTGAGAAGATTCTGACTCGTACTTGCCGTATCATCTTTGAGTTCACCTCTTTATAGATCCCTACCCGCAAAATTCTTTATTCCAGTCATGTTATCTTGTGTACCGGAACTTGCTATCTTGAGGTTGATCCAGTCATGTTCTTGGTCCTTGTCACCTTCATCATAAGTTTTCCTGTATCATCATGAATGGTTAGCAAATCACGTTTCATGTGAATGTCGCATCCACCTTCCGTTGCTTGACCTAGACTTATGATATTGCTTTGCATACTCGGTATGTAGTAAACATTGGTTAACAGACGCTTCTCCCCCGTTTTCCCTTCAAGTAATACCGATCCCTTTTCCCGTATATCAATACAATATCCATCTCCAAATTTCACTTTTCCCGTGACTCGTTCATTAAGTTCAAAGAAATAAGCTCGATTGCCCGTCATGTGATTCGATGCTCCGTTGTCGAGATACCAAGTGTCTTTCTCCATTGGCTCGGTCTCGAAATGCTTTGGAATCACCCATTCTTCATTTAGAAAAACCGTCTCTTGATCATATCTCATCATGAATAATGGTGGATCAAAATCATCGTTTTTAGCTAAGTTAGCTTCATCTTGTTTCTTCATACGATCCGGACATCCTGACGCGAAGTGACCAAATTTATCACAACGGTAACACTGAATCTATGATCTATCTTTCCTTCTCGTTTGAAGATCATTGGTTCTTCTTTGGCCTGTTTGTTTTGACCCGTGATCTTGACCATCTCGGCTTTGACTTCCATCTTGGTCCTTATCATCCCGATCTTGATGTCTGCCTCGGTAAGTTGAACCGCCTCGCCGACGCCCCCGCGTATTTTCATAGGATTTGGATTTCGAGGATGACTCACCATTGGCAAACATTAGATTACCTTGATTTTCTGCTAAAGACTCGACACCCTTAATCCTGTCTTCGAACGTCTTCAATCTACCGATCGCTTCCTGAAACGTCATAGTCTTCAAATCTGCGAATTGTTCAATTGAAGCTACAATTGGAACATACTTTGCTGGAACAGAGCCTAATAACTTTCTGGTAAGCTTTTTTGTTTTCATAGGTGGTTCCCAAACTGGCTGCCTTGGTAACCAACTGACTTTTTATACCCGCGAAAGAATCAACTGTCTCTGTTTCTTTCATCTTCAAGGATTCAAACTCATTTTCAAGTTGCTCAAGCTTTGCCTCTCGAACCCGTTCAACCCCAACATACCGTGTCTTCAACACTTCCCAGATTTCCTTTGCAGTCTGAAACTGAGCTACTTGAAACACGAGCTCTTCGGGTATTGCCTGAAGTAGAAGTGCAACTACCATGTCATCCTTTTTAGCTTCTACCTCTTCTTCACCTGGTTCTAAAGCCTTCTGTATTCCATAAACCTTGAATATCGCTTTGATACGAATCGCCCAAATATTGTAATTAGTTTCTGTTAATATTGGACATTGTAAAGTTGTGGTACTCTGATCCTTAACCACAACAGGTGGTGGTCTGTTCCCGTCCGTTATTGATTTCTGAACAACTTTTCAGAATTAAACGCGTTTGCTCGCAGAAACCCAGTCACGAATACCTCTCGAAAACCGAATAACAATCAAACCTCAAATTGAACCACTTGTCCAACCCAAACAACGTTTAATGTTTAAACCCAAGCTTAGTTTAAAACCACAAAAAAAAATAAACCAAATTTTTATTATATATTTTATTGTTCAAACGTTGTTCCTAAAAGAACTATTCAACTTTTTTGTTTTTACTCTAATGCCTTTATATTATATTGTACCGTTACAAAAGCCCGTCGCAAAAAGATGATCAATACTTAATCAACTTTTCAAAACCAATTTCCGCCGGGCCTTGTTCCGATTAAAAATAATTAACTGATCTGCCTCTTCTTGATTTGCGAGCAAACAAAAATATCAGATAATCTTTTTTGACTTTCGTTCAATACAAAATAAAATAAACATGAATTTTATTCCTTAGAACTTTGAGGTACCACACTTCCGAAGCCCCTGAGCCAAAAAAAAACTGGATTCGGAAACCTCCTATGTCCGAGTTGCCGTCGCACGAACAACCTAATCATTGTCGGCTACCGTAACAGTACCACGACGCTGCTCCGACGAACCAGTACCGCCGACCTCGACCTTCTTGATCGCCGGCCCGTTAGACTTTTTAGCCGGCGATTAAGAACCCGAGTATCGTTTGATATCGACGATTCAACCTGGCCATGATACCAATTCAAGTCCCAATCGAATAATCAAACACAAGAACAAGAACGAATGGAATAACTCTCCAAGAACTTTTATTATAACCAAGAAAATATAACTTAAAAAACTTGATTACAATAACTCATAAACCATAACTCGGTTTATCTTCTCTTGACTCTTATCTTAATAATGCCTAACCCTACCTTGGTTTATATAGACTTACCCTAACTTGGTGACCAAGACATTACCATAAGACATTACCAAATATAATTATAATGTAATTAGGAAACTTAACCAATTATGACCAACTTGTCAACATTGATCCCTCAAGTTCATCGACCTGTGACTTGAACTCCTTTGTCACCCTTTTTACATCACCGACTTGTGATGAGTCGAGAATTACCGCCAACACCCGGTTCCATGAAAAGTAGTGAATAACTTTTGAATCAACCACACCAACCTTTGATTCAGTTTGGATTGCTAAAACCTCATCATCAATGGTTTCAACAACTTCACTGTTAATAGCATTTGCAATACTATCGGGCATTTCATCAAACACCTGGAGGGCAGATAATGGTGGAGACAAATTAACAATGGTATCAATAGTAGGTTTTAAGGATGAAGAACTGAATTGATGAAGCATTGCAGCAGTGAAATCGTTCCATGTGAGATCATCGCTCCGAAACCAGGAATTGAACCAGTAGAATGGTCCATCATCAAATACTTCAATAACATATGAGAAACGTTCATCACCATAGATTGAGTAAAATCGAAAGTATAACTCGGATTGAGAGATCCACGAGTTAGGATTAGAGCCCGTGAAACGAGGTAATTGTAGGTCGAGATCTTCCAAAGCCATCGATGCTAAGGATCAATGAAAGCACCAATGTTGTGTATGGATTTTAACACAAATGAGCTCTACGCGAAAAAGTAAAATAACGATTCGATTTCTATGGAATTAAAGTATGAATTATAGTAAGAAAAACTGAAATCAATACTGAACAAATCAAAATGATAGAAAGAGATGGGTATGAGATCCAAATAGAATTGAGATGGGAACAGAACAATCCTTTTGCTTTAACATTCATCCTACTCTTTCTTTCTTCCCTTTTAATTATATTCTGTAGCATTCTGTTATGTGCCCCTGATTCCATTTACTTTGATGGGCCGCATGAACTGGGCTAGTTAATTGGGCCTTTTATGGGCTTGGTTCATGACACATAACAAAATTAAAATCCAAAATCAGAGTTTTCAGATATGGTATTATAACGAAAAAATTTAGTTACTTAACATAAAAAGGTAGATAGACATATAATATTCATACCTTAAGATCCTATCTCTAAACGATCTTAAACTTTATAAACTTCCATGGATTTACATATAATTGTTATACTCCAAATTTGGAGAGTGATTAATTAATAGTGGAAGTCGGAGGAGTATATTGCTTTCCGTGTTTCGGATCTTTTACATGTTCACGAAATCTTGGGCGGGTCGAAAACTAGGAAAAGCGTGATTCAAGCCATTGTTTATACGCTTCTTTGGAGCATTTGGAGAGCTAGGAATACCATTTTCAACGCTAAATCTGCGTCAATCGAGAAGCACAAGCATGTCTTGGGAGAAATGGAAACGATTCAATAGAGATCGTATGGGTTCATGTTTCCTTGTTTGTTTTTTTCGGTCGTTTTCAGAAGTATGTGCTAGTTTCTTGCAAGATAGCGTTTTTTTTTCGGAATGATAGTTTTGCTTTCGTTGGCCGTTCAAAAGAAAAGTTATACTCCAACTTAAATATATATTTATGTTTCACTGCCATTAAAAAGCAAAGGTTTTAAATGATCTTGTTATTTATCCCGACATATCTGTAAATGACTCATAACATAACTTTTGGTGGTTTCTTTAATGTATGAATTTCTGTATTTCTAGCTCTATTTTATTTGTTATTTAACAACTATGATTGTCAAGATATACAAATTTTCTTTTAAGTAGCTTTACTATAACAAAAGGTCTAACTAGTTCTTTTTATATTCATTTTTATTGATCAATTGTATGCAAGTACTTTGCTTAAGAATTCATAACTTAAGAAAATTAATTTATATAAATTTCTCTAAACTTATACCCACATTTAAAATTCTACAAAGTACTAACTGTTAACCGATAATTGTGCTCCACAATTATTGGAATGTTATTTTGTAAATCAATGTATTTATTTGTATTATTTGTATTTCATTGTTTCCGTAATTATCTCATTTCCTTGTACCTATATATGTTTTGTAACACCCCAAAACTCGAATTATTAATACGTAGGTATGTTGCCATGTTAATTAAATGAAATACAATAACTAGGTTATTAAACTTAGTTAAAAGCCTAACAAAATAAGTAAAGGAATGAAACTTGTGGCAACTATGATGGTGTGATAAACTTGAGGGACTAGGATTGCCAAATTTGAAACTAAATTTAATTATAACAAAAATCTCACACACACAAGGTGTGTGTGTGCGTGAGATCGATCAGGAGAAGGGAGTGAGGGGTGTAAACCCTAACCCTCAAGAAAACATCAAATTGAAGAAGGATTTCAGCCTAAACTAATGCATGAACTCGTTTTCTTGATGATCTAGCCCTATTAAACATGTGGTAAGTTGTAATTTATGATTTGATGATTTTGCTATAAAGTGGGTTATGAACAATCCATGAATTTGTATGAAATTGATCATGTACATGTGTTAGAATCACCATATAGAACATGAACTATGCAAGATTCTAAGTAATTTGATGATTTTGGATGAAACCCACTTGTAGTAGTGAAGATGATGATATGGATAATCATACATGTTCAATTGTTGTGTAAAATTTATGTATGATGTTGTATGTAATGAGTAATTGTTAATTAATTTGGGTATAGTATGAGAATTATATGATTCTAGTGGAACTTGATGATCTTGATATGAACTTGTAATATTATGCATAAAATACTTGTACTATGTGCATAGGAGGTAGTATGCACTCCAAGTGTATGATGAAATGCCTAAGTGAAGTTAGGATGTGAGATTGTAGGAAATGGCTTGACATATATGAATGAAACATGATGATGATGAGATTAGAAGTGAATGTGTTCTAAAAGTAAAGCATATGAGCTTACTAGTAAGGAATCATGTTAGAATCGTGTTGTTTTAGCAAATCATGAATGATGTTGTTAAAGTTCATAATCATGAGAATACTAGAATGTAAGGAAGATACATATTAATGTTTATGAGTGTGAAGTATATGATATTGTGGCGATGCTCTAACATGTCAAGATGAATATGTATGCGTAGAATACTTGATGGTTGACTTCTGAAAAGTCAACGAGTGTGGAAAACTATAAAGTTAGGAAAATTAACACCAAAAAATATTAGGAAGATAATGGGAGATGTATTTAAACCTAATTATGAATTATGTATGACGATGAATAGGATTTCGTGAATGTTGAACAATGTGGTTGGCAATCCACGCCTGATGCATGTTAACGAATGATTGACTAATAAGAATCAACATAATTAAGAATTTGAGATGTATGTTGATATGTGTGAACATGCATACTAACAAGTTTGTGGACATTATGGTATGAAAGAATAGGAATTTCACTAGCATGGACTCGAGCATGGAAGGCTAACGGGTCAAAAGAAGATAAGAAAGCAAGCATGAGGGCGAACGCTTAAGGTAAGTGACTTCCGACTCACTTCTTAGTATACATAAGAACTTTCTTTTTTTATGAATGAAGGGAAATCATGTATGGTATGAAATGAATGAAGGTATTAAGATAAGTATTGATATAGATAGTCGAAGGTAGTTTATGGGACCAAACGGGTCGAATAAATAAGAATAAGTGAGGTAACGGTAATAAAATTTGTAATGAAAGGACACGGGGTAAGGATTCTTAGTCTAATATGTAAGGAATTGTTTTACGACTGTTTAGGAACAAGTTTCAAGTGAAACGGATGCAAAACGAACAAGTTATGCGAATTTTAGTGTTAAAGTGGGGAGCTGATCTGGGCATCACCGTAGCTTACGGTGCCCACCGTAAGCTACGGTGGGAGCTGGGACTTTCTTTTTAACTCCCTTTTTGCCGTAAGGCAGTTTAAAGTTGCCGTAAGGCTTTTGGGGCCACCATAAGCTACGGTAGCCACCGTAGCTTACGGTGGAGGTCAGATGCAAATGTAAAGTTTATGAAATTCTTTGTTTTTCCTTCGAATTCGGACCCCGTGAACCCATTCCAAGCCTCGTTAAGTCTTTATAATGTTCCTCAACCCTACTGAAAGGCTTGGTAAGTTACGGGTGAGTATGGAACTCATTCTTATGATCCGAAACATACCCGAAAGACATTTAAAAAGCGTTTATGATGTGTAAGTAAGATCGGGATGTGGGAGCGAGTATGCGGGGTAATGAACTACGTATATGGGCATGCATGTATAGATTTAACTTCATCCCAATACGCTTAAACTAGTAAGTAATCATGAATAGGAATGAGTATGTATATAAGTTTGTTCGTACATGTTTTATTATACGAAGGTTTGTAATTAAGATACGACAGTAATTCATGGAGAATTAGGTAAGTGGTATGTACGAGTTAGTATGTATGTATGAATGTACTTATGTAATTATGTAAATATATGTACGTATGAGCGAAGGTATGCACGTGTGTAGTTATGATTCGTTTTATGAATGCATGTAAGTATGTAGTTATGTATGTAGATCGGTATATATATGTAGGTATCGGTGTATGTATGAACGCAAGTAGCTATGTACGGGCGTAAGCATTATGTATTTAGCTAGGAAGGTACATAGGCGTATAGGTATGAATGTATATATGTGGATGCAAGTATGTATGTATGTATGTGAGTAGGTATGTTTGTATGTAGTTTGTATGTATGTATGTGAGTAGGTATTTTTGTATGTAGTTAAGTTTGTATGTATGTATGTATGTATGTATGTATGTATGTATGTATGTATGTATGTATGTATGTATGTATGTATGTATGTATGTATGTATGTATGTATGTATGTATGTATGTATGTATGTATGTATGTATGTATGTATGTATGTATGTATGTATGTATGTATGTATGTATGTATGTATGTATGTATGTATGTATGTATGTATGTATGTATGTATGTATGTATGTATGTATGTATGTATGTATGTATGTATGTATGTATGTATGCGAGTAGGTATGTATGTACTTAGTTATGTATGTATTGTATATGTGGTTTCAATACATGTAAGTATTGACCTTATTAACAGTGTGCCTCAAGAATGAAATGTAGTGCAGGTACTCTAATGAAGTTTCGCCAAGGATTAGACACCCGGATGGAATGACTAAATCTAGAAAGATAACGGGATGGAAAGTATATGTGGATAGAACGTAACGAGACTACATGATTAAGAATCTTGTTTGTATATAATGTATGCTAATGTTGCGAATGTATGTGGTGGGTGCAGGTTGTACGAATCACAGATTATCATCACGAGGAGTAGCGATCAAAGACCGAGTCACAAGATAGATTGTACGTGAATGCTTGAGTATGTAAATTGATAGACATAAGTTATGCTTTTATTTTGTAAATAAGTACGAAGGATGCATATATTGTAAAAGAGTTATTTTATAATGAACTTTCAAGTAAGTCAAAACGTTTATAAGGAAAGAAATTTTATGGTACGTATTTCCGCTGCGTCTTTTCAGTTAAAGCGTGTTAGGGCGTTACAAGTTGGTATCAGAGCCCTGGTTTGAGGGAAATCAAGTATGAGGAGATAAATACTTGAACTCAAACCCGTGTGCTCTTGTGATAAGGAACCCGTACAATCTGAGACTCGATCAAGATCCAAAGGCAGAAGTGAATGTAAGTATGCACTTATGTATGTGTATAAGGAAACTAACGGTTTTGTATGTGCAAGGTAGGCATAAGTGTTTGAAGAAGATGATCCATGAATGCAGAATAGGATGAATACTAAGGCATGCAAAGATGCAAATAGGCAAATGAACCCCAGGTACACACTATTAATATGTATGGGTACCGATGTTAAAAGAAACGGGAAGAAATCTCCTTGGGAGGGTAATTATTAAACGGAAGACAACGATATGGTCTTAGTGAAGTTTTAGAGATGTGCACGAAACTGAAACCCATTTCTCGGACATAAGGCGATGATTACGCGAAGGCACGAAACTAGTATGTGGATTGCGTACCTGGCCAGTACGCAAGAAGCATATGACGTTCGTGAGACCATGGTAGTTTTCGCAGGTATGTCCAGTAGAATTGGGTAACAGATGGGCGTGCGAGTGAAATAGGTAGTAAGACTCTCAGGAAATTGAGAGTATTACATAGGAATGAAAGGTATAAATGGAATGTTTGAATCCGCGAGACAAATTCAAAGAATGAAAGGTGTGAATGCAATGTTAGAATCCGCGAGACGGATTCGAACATGAAAGGAATGAAAGATATGAATGATATGTTAGAAACCGCGAGACGGATTCAAAACATAGAAGGTAATGAATGATAGAATAACAGAATAAAAAAAAGTTTGAAGTTCGTAAATAGGTACGAGTCAAATAAGTAAGAATGAATGACAAGAATGAAAGGTTCAAAATTATAAGTAAATACAGATCAAACGAGTAAATATTCCTTAAAAAGCGGATATTTTCCAAGTTATGTTTTGTATGCAAGAATGGTTGAAAGGATAAATGGGTCATACAGGTCAGATGGTGATCGCCATTTGAACTCGGTATTTAATGTTTTGATCTGTTAAATTTCATACGCATAGGTGAGCTTGATGAATGGGCACGCAATGCCACTAATTGGAAAGAAAGGACCATCGCAAGTTATGAATAACGAATCAATGGATTTTACTTGCATTAGGTATGTATAAATAGGGTTATACTTTTAATAGGAGCTTATGACTCGACTTTAGAGAGTCAAAGTGAATGACAGGTTATGACCCGGGTGGAAGGCTTAAGTTTTAATGGAAAGGACAAGTATACGTGAGAAGCACTAAAGCATGAAGTGATGAAATTGTATGCATGCTTGAATTGACAAGAAACACAAACGTGTACTTCGTTATATGTATTTATAATAAGAAAGAAGTGGCAGATTGACTTTGAAAAGTCAAACCGCAGAAGTTGACAAATAAACTAACCAATTGCGAAGGAACGGTTATGTATTGACCCGTCGTAAATGGGTTAAACAACTAAAATGATATGTTAAGAAATGGTCACGTATTGACCTGTTTTGAACAGGTTAAACGCACTAATGTCTTAAGAAGGAATTGAGAAAGTATTAATATATAAATAAAGTGATGTAATAAACATCACGTCTGAATGAAATCAAATGAAATGTGTAAACCCCTAATCTTATAATGAGAATGGCAGGAATCATGATGTGGTAAACCTATCAAGGACGGCGAAAGAATGCTCATGAGCGGAAGCTCATCTCACGGATGAATCAGGTCAATCGATTCACTTTTGCATGTTGAGGTACTGTGCCAAGATAGTAAGATTAGTGAATTGTTTAATATCCGAATGTGGATATATAGCTATGGTTTGAAAAAGTATTTTCGTATGAAATAATGTAGCGCAGAGCATGTTATGAAAAAGAAGGCTTGGCTTTTAGAAGTTGATTAAGAATGAATTTTGTTCAGGCTTATGTAGTAAGCAGATCGTGCATGAGTAAGAAGGTAGGAATGAAACTCTAGGTATAAATGAAACTAGTAGAACTAATACTAATGGTGAAATGTATTAGTAAGTTCATATAAACTTCAAATTGTCGTAATGTAAATAATGGTATTAGACTTTTAGGGTTGCTACTAGTTTGCACACACTAGTTTAAGTACGATAATGTGATCAGTTGAGAATTTAAGAAGAAATTGTTAAAGAATGGAAATGTAAAGTATATGTAATTGACCAGTTACGAACAGGTCAATATGATATAGAAAGCATAATAAAAAAATGGTATAAGTAGTGACTCGTTGTAATGGGTCGCAAGGGATGAAATTATGATAATAATGAAAAAAAAGGTTTGTATTGACCCGCTATGGATGGGTTAATTAAGACAAGCATGATGGGCTATGCTAATGGTCAAAACTTTGACCCGTTATGAATGGGTCGGATGGACTATATGTTTGATGTTATAGGGATGATACGTACAAAATCTGGGTACGCTGATTTCTTGGAAGAATGGAAAAAGGATTTCTAGAAATGATGTTCTTGAAGTTATGGCTTTACAAATAGATAAACCGATATGGATGAAATAGGTTTCGGGGACGAAACCCTCTTTAAGGGGGGTAGATTTGTAACACCCCAAAACTCGAATTATTAATACGTAGGTATGTTGCCATGTTAATTAAATGAAATACAATAACTAGGTTATTAAACTTAGTTAAAAGCCTAACAAAATAAGTAAAGGAATGAAACTTGTGGCAACTATGATGGTGTGATAAACTTGAGGGACTAGGATTGCCAAATTTGAAACTAAATTTAATTATAACAAAAATCTCACACACACAAGGTGTGCGTGAGATCGATCAGGAGAAGGGAGTGAGGGGTGTAAACCCTAACCCTCAAGAAAACATCAAATTGAAGAAGGATTTCAGCCTAAACTAATGCATGAACTCGTTTTCTTGATGATCTAGCCCTATTAAACATGTGGTAAGTTGTAATTTATGATTTGATGATTTTGCTATGAAGTGGGTTATGAACAATCCATGAATTTGTATGAAATTGATCATGTACATGTGTTAGAATCACTATATAGAACATGAACTATGCAAGATTCTAAGTAATTTGATGATTTTGGATGAAACCCACTTGTAGTAGTGAAGATGATGATATGGATAATCATACATGTTCAATTGTTGTGTAAAATTTATGTAGGATGTTGTATGTAATGAGTAATTGTTAATTAATTTGGGTATAGTATGAGAATTATATGATTCTAGTGGAACTTGATGATCTTGATATGAACTTGTAATATTATGAATAAAATACTTGTACTATGTGCATAGAAGGTAGTATGCACTCCAAGTGTATGATGAAATGCCTAAGTGAAGTTAGGATGTGAGATTGTAGGAAATGGCTTGACATATATGAATGAAACATGATGATGATGAGATTAGAAGTGAATGTGTTCTAAAAGTAAAGCATATGAGCTTACTAGTAAGGAATCATGTTAGAATCGTGTTGTTTTAGCAAATCATGAATGATGTTGTTAAAGTTCATAATCATGAGAATACTAGAATATGAGGAAGATACATATTAATGTTTATGAGTGTGAAGTATATGATATTGTGGCGATGCTCTAACATGTCAAGATGAATATGTATGCGTAGAACACTTGATGGTTGACTTCTGAAAAGTCAACGAGTGTGGAAAACTATAAAGTTAGGAAAATTAACACAAAACAATATTAGGAAGATAATGGGAGATGTATTTAAACCTAATTATGAATTATGTATGACGATGAATAGGATTTCATGAATGTTAAACAATGTGGTTGGCAATCCACGCCTGATGCATGTTAACGAATGATTGACTAATAAGAATCAACATAATTAAGAATTTGAAATGTATGTTGATATTTGTGAACATGCATACTAACAAGTTTGTGGACATTATGGTATGAAAGAATAGGAATTTCACTAGCATGGACTCGAGCATGGAAGGCTAACAGGTCAAAAGGAGATAAGAAAGCAAGCATGAGGGCGAACGCTTAAGGTAAGTGACTTCCGACTCACTTCTTAGTATATATAAGAACTTTCTTGTTTATGAATGAAGGGAAATCATGTATGGTATGAAATGAATGAAGGTATTAAGATAAGTATTGATTTAGATAGTCGAAGGTAGTTTATGGGACCAAACGGGTCGAATAAATAAGAATAACTGAGGTAACGGTAATAAAATTTGTAATGATTAAGGACCCGGGGTAAGGATTCTTAGTCTAATATGTAAGGAATTGTTTTACGAATATTTAGGAACAAGTTTCAAGTGAAACGGATGCAAAACGAACAAGTTATGCAAATTTTAGTGTTAAAGTGGGGAGCTGATCTGGGCATCACCGTAGCTTACGGTGCGCACCGTAAGCTACGGTGGGAGCTGGGACTTTCTTTCTGCCGTAAGGCAGTTTAAAGTTGCCGTAAGGCTTTTGGGGCCACCGTAAGCTACGGTAGCCACCGTAGCTTACGGTGGAGGTCAGATGCAAATGTAAAGTTTATGAAATTCTTTGTTTTTCCTTCGAATTCAGACCCCGTGAACCCATTCCAAGCCTCGTCAAGTCTTTATAATGTTCCTCAACCCTACTGAAAGGCTTGGTAAGTTACGGGTGTGTATGGAACTGATTCTTAAGATCCGAAACATACCCAAAAGACATTTAAAAATCGTTTATGATGTGTAAGTAAGATCGGGATATGGGAGCGAGTATGCGGGGTAATGAACTACGTGTGTGGGCATGCATGTGTAGATTTAACTTCATCCCAATACGCTTAAACTAATAAGTAATCATGAATAGGAGTGAGTATGTATATAAGTTTGTTCGTACATGTTTTATTATACGAAGGTTTGTATTTAAGATACGACAGTAACTCGTGGAGAATTAGGTAAGTGGTATGTACGAGTTAGTATGTATGTATGAATGTACTCATGTAATTATGTAAATATATGTACGTGTGAGCGAAGGTAGCACAGGTGTAGTTATGATTCGTTTTATGAATGCATGTAAGTATGTAGATCGGTATATATATATGTAGGTATCGGTGTATGTATGAACGCAAGTAGCTATGTATGGGCGTAAGCATTATGTATTTAGGTAGGAAGGTACATACGCGTATAGGTATGAATGTATATATGTGGATGCAAGTATGTATGTATGTATGTATGTGAGTAGGTATGTTTGTATGTAGTATGTATGTATGTATGTATGTATGTATGTATGTATGTATGTATGTATGTATGTATGTATGTATGTATGTATGTATGTATGTATGTATGTATGTATGTATGTATGTATGTATGTATGTATGTATGTATGTATGTATGTATGTATGTGAGTAGGTATGTATGTACGTAGTTATGTATGTATTGTATACGTGGTTTCAATACATTTAATTATTGACCTTATTAACAGTGTGCCTCGAGAATGAAATGTAGTGCAGGTACTCTATTGAAGTTTCGCCAAGGATTAGACACCGGATGGAATGACTAAATCTAGAAAGATAACTGGATGGAAAGTATATGTGGATAGAACGTAACGAGACTACATGATTAAGAATCTTGTTTGTATGTAATGTATGCTAATGTTGCGAATGTATGTGGTGGGTGCAGGTTGTACGAATCACGGATTATCATCACGAGGAGTAGCGATCAAAGACCGAGTCACAAGATAGATTGTACGGGAATGCTTGAGTATGTAAATTGATAGACATAAGTTATGCTTTTATTTTGTAAATAAGTACGAAGGATGCATATATTGTAAAAGAGTTATTTTATAATGAACTTTCAAGTAAGTCAAAATGTTTATAAGGAAAGAAATTT
The DNA here is from genome assembly GCA_030545235.1 of Helianthus tuberosus. Classification (NCBI taxonomy): domain Eukaryota; kingdom Viridiplantae; phylum Streptophyta; class Magnoliopsida; order Asterales; family Asteraceae; genus Helianthus; species Helianthus tuberosus. Next base: position 144,748,091 of record CM060412.1, read on the forward strand.
TATGGTTTTGAGCAGGCCCTTCCTTCTTGTTCTCTGTTTTTGTTTCTTTTCCTCTGTCATTATGGGCGATAAAACTGCTCCTGAAGTCGCCAGTATCAAACCTCTTCACCCGGTCTACACAGTTTCTAATATCCAAAACAAGGTTCGTACACTTGATGGTACCAAAGTCTCGTATGCTTTATGGGTGAAACTTTTTACCCTTCATGCTAAAGGGTACAATGTGCTTTGTCACCTCTTCACCCACGGCGTTTCGAAATTTTAATATAGATTATACATAAGAAACATGAATGAACCCATAAATATTATTGGAGATGAACTCATAAGCAAAAGCTATTCACAATTCAGCGGATAAGTCTGTTAATTACCATACAGAGGATCCCAAGTTCTAGTCCCAACCGTGTCTTTTTTGTGCAATGTTAATGGAATCTTGAATTACTTTTTTCTTTCTTATGTTCTGTCCTCTTTAGTTCTTTTCTTTCTTTCTGTTATCAGATTAATCAATTTAAGATTGTGTATTAGTTTCCTTTTTCTTATTTAATGGAATCATGAGTTAAGTAAACTTTCAATTTATTAATTTCCTATTAGGCTAGAAATCATGAATATAGTTATATGAACCCAGCTAATTTGCTAATGTTTAATTGAATGATTATGTGATTATGCATATATTGGATGACCTTACCCGACCCGTCCCGACTCGAACCAAACAGAACCGTGAACGGACCCAAAAATTTAGACGCCCGGTTACATAAAATTACATCTAAAAACAACGAACCCTATTGAGGCTATTTAGATGGGTAGAAAGGCCCTGTTGGCCATCATTTTCAAGGCGCGTTACACCAATTGTATAACAAGCTGCAAATAATGATATCTAGTTACACAACTCAAGTTGTTTTCACAGTGGATCCTTATATATTTAAAGTCAAACACATACAATCCAACACTAATAAAGTCAAACCCCCTTAAACCAAACCGAATTGATTTTAAAAACAAATTAACACATCAATCCAACCTCATGCAAAACAAATCATCTCAATAGTTAAAAGATAATTTGGTACTTACCAATTTCGTGACCCCAGTAACCGATTTTAAACCTATTGACCTTGTTCCTCAACCAATTTCTCCACCAATTTCCTGACGTGAGCTAGAAATCTGAATAAATTAAGCTTAGTAACAAGATTCCTCCACACACACGAACGAAAAGAAGATATACAAAAACTTACCAAGTCGATGAGTTGGACACCAGAGGTCGTTCTAGTTAGAGGGCATGTTCACTGGTTAATGGAGTGGAGAAGAAAGAGGGGTTCACCGGTCGACGGGGTGGAGATGAAAAATGGGTTCACCGGTAGAGGGGGTGGAGAAGAAAGAGGGGTCTGTGGGGTTCGCCGGTCGCCGGACATCTACATTCCCCGTAGGGTTTTGAGGCTCAATGGAGGGAATAAAGAAAACTCCATACGTTATTTTGTTGTTTGGCAGAATAAAACAAAGAAGGACAAAACTCTATTGAGGCTACTTTTAGTTGCAATAGATGTTGTTAAAAAAATATATTTAATTAAATAAAACATGTTGGGTCAACTGTTCGTCACCATAGTTAGAAACAAAAAAAATCTAATTTTCCTTTTTTATTTTTCTTACCATACAGATTAAAAAAAATGAAAAATAATTTTTTTTCTCTATCCAGACGACATTTAGTCGCTATTGAGTTTTCATAAAATTTTTACAAGTTTTCCAGGAGCGCCATAGTTCCCTCCATTCCACTAAAAACCTATAGTAACTAAATTTAGTCGGGATAGGATATGAAAAACAAAAGTTTTTGAAACACTTGTAGGGACTAAATTTAGTCGTAGTAGGTGGCCTGTTGCGACGAAAAATTTCTATATTCTTTGACTTGGTGTGTTGGTATTTTGTTCGTTTTCGAGCCGAGCGTCTCTCTGGAAGCAGTCTCTCTATCCCTATGGATAGAGGCAATGTCTATCTACATCCCACACTCCCCAAACCCTATAAATAGCTTAGCTATTGTGTGATTTACTGGGTATGGTTGTTGTATTAAGTACCAAACGTGTTATCAAATATCAACAGTGAAGATAATGGATGCTATAAAGAAGAGATCCGTGTAGTTGAACTTGAATGTATAATAATTAGAGAAAATAAACAATTTTAAATTATGATCTTACACTTGTATTATTTAAATCCCATAACCACCCAAGCTCGTCACTATATATATGGTTAGATCTTAATGCAAAAAAATCCAAAAATTAAACCTTATGGCATCAACTATCCTACTACTCGGTATACTCACAAGCTTTTTCGTTTCCACAGGTCTCCCTCTATTCTATCCATATACACCTCCCCTTCTATAAACTTATAAACGTATGTACGCGTATGCGTACGCGTACGCATATGCGTTAGTATATGATTATCTGATTTTTTTGTTTATGTTTGATTAGTAATGATTATGTTGTTGTTGAAAACAGATGCACAATCAGTTGGTGTGTGCTATGGGGAATTCGGCAATAACTTGCCCTCCGAACAAGATGTGGTGAACCTTTACACAACCAACGGCATAACTAGGATGCGAATCTATGCTCCGAATCCAGCCACCCTTCTCGCCCTAGGGGAAACCCATATAGAACTCATTCTCGACGTCCCAAATGGTTCTCTCGAGTCCCTTACCGATCCAAATGCCGCGACCACTTGGGTTATAGACAACGTCTTAAGTTACCCTGATGTCAACTTTCGATACATCGCTGTGGGGAATGAAGTCGATCCAAATAACGATAACACTCGTGGGTTCGCCAGTTTCGTGCTTCCGGCAATGAACAATGTCCAGAACGCCCTTCGAGCCGTGGGCCTCGACGAAGATATCAAGGTCTCGACCGCAACCTACACGGGCCTATTAAAAAAATCATATCCACCTAGTGAAGGTGTATTTGATGACAATGTGTTGAGTTTTATCCAACCAATAATCACATTTCTAGCCCAAAATGGTTCACCAATGCTTGCTAATATCTACCCTTACTTTGCTCATGTTGGTCCCCCTATGTTGCCTGATCTCTCATTTGCATTATTTACCAAATCAACACCCGCTTATAGCGATCAAGGTCGACCGTACTTTAACCTTTTTGACGCCAAGTATGATGCTCATTATGCAGCTCAATCACGTCTTGGTGGGGGCAATGTTGAGATCGTTGTGTCGGAGACTGGATGGCCATCAGCCGAAGGAGATGTAGCGACAACTGAAAACGCGGGAACTTACTATAGAAACTTGATTTCACATGTGAAAAGTTCGTCAGGGACGCCTGCGAGACCTGGAAGATCTATAGAGACGTATTTGTTTGCAATGTTTGATGAAAACCTGAGGAAAAGAGACTGAGAAGCATTTTGGAGTTTTCTTTCCTGATCAAACACCTAAATATCAACTAAGCTTTTGATTAAAAAAAATATGTAACCTTTTGCCTTCATTAATGATTGAATAGATTTAGAAATAAAACTCTTGATTGTATTGTATATGTTTCCTAATATGACATGTGATATCGAAACTTGTCATCAACTTTTTAACTGGGATGAGTTTTTACAACCTCAATGATTAATTTCTCATTCTCCCACGACAAGTTATTAAAAGTCCTTTGAGAAAATCAAAAGATGTGTCTAACTATTTAATAAGGCCGCACGGTATGGGGTTCGTCCCCTCACGTCCGGCGCCGCCGTCCCCCCATCCCCCCCCCCCCCCCAGCCGGCGTCCTGGACGTCGAGTTCCGGACGACGGAGCCGGTCCTCCCCTCTCTCACACACCTATACATACAACTTATATATATACATATTAGGTTCATCCCCCATTTTCTCACCTCCATCCTCTTTTCCCCATCCTCACACCAGATCTACGTGGCGCCTACGTGGCGGATCATCCTCCAAGGGAGGAACATCACCATACCGCATAGCCTAATGAAAATTGTAATAGATAGACATCAAAATATTAACTTAGTGATCTTACACGTTTGTATAAGTTGATCCTATGTTCGTCAAATAGGTGGATTTCACTAAGAAAAAGTTTTGAACATTCACACTAACCACAAGTGATCAAGAATATTTCTTAGTGTAAGTCACACCGGCCACCGTGTTCCCGAGTCTCATTTAACAGGGGAGAGGAAGGAAAATGAATCAAGAGTGAAAATGAAGGAAAATATGTGATTTTTTTCTTCTTCCCGAGTTTAATGAAAAGTAAAGGAAAAGAGAAGAAATCAAGCATTTTATGTGTTCCCGAGTTAGGAGGAAAAGAAAAGAACATTTTTACCATTATTCCCTTTAATGGTGTTTATAACAAGGATTAGATATGAGGGTAATTTAGTAATTGGTAAAATTTTCTCTCCTAATCTCTCCGATTTTAGAGGATAAATATACGTATAAATTTTCTTCCCTTTTCCCTCCTTTCCTCTCACCTTCTATCCTTAAAAATCTCGGGAACATGGTTTTTTCATATTTTCATATCTTTTATTTACCCTCCCCCTATTAAATGAGACTCGCGAAGAGAAGGGTCGACCCAAAATCGTTTCTATGTTTGTTACACTCGATAAGCTTGAGCTTCTCAAAGTGTAAGTCATATTAACCCTTTTGATCGTCATGATGAATGATGAATCTTCCTAGTGTATGTTACACTCACCACGTTTGACTATACCAAGTGATATCTTTGTTGGAAATTTTGTGAAAATAGCATTTTTCACAAATATAGGAAAATGATTTTTTCCTATTTTGGACTAGAAATAAATATAATAAAATGAGCGGGTTTTATATATTTATTTGTGGGTTTGTGTTCTATGTCGGAAGGGCTTCGCAACGAACTAAACCACGTCCAAAACGGAGCTAAGATGAATGAGATATCGATGCTCAAAGTTTGGTGTTTGAAACTTAAATGCTGAAAAAAGTGGGAAAGTGGCACCTTGTCCCACATCGGATGAGAGTTGGAACTTAAAGGGGTATTTAAGTGGGAACTCTCCATCCTTATTGTTTCATGGAAGCACACACTAGTGTCTTCGCGAAGGGTGCGGAGCACCCTAACTCGCACTCGCACACGCGCGCGTGGCGTGGGCGATGAGGCGCAATGTGGCGCTTTGATGGCGCACTTTGCAAGCCGCCTTTGTATTTTTGACCGCGTGCGCGTGGTGGAGCACAAGGGTTGCAAGGACCAAGTGGTAGGTGATGCGGCGCATGACGTGGCAGTCATGCGCATGCACGCGCGAGTACACATGGCACGGAGGCGCGCGGTTGCGCACATGGTGCATGGGTCCTACTGTGTCGTGCGCGGCGCACCAGAGTGAGCCAATACGGCGCGACTGTGTGACACGCTCGTATAGTCTCACAGGTGACGTGGCGCACGCGCGCATGGACTTGAGCCAAGAGGACGCACCGCGCATGGTGACGTGGCGCATGCGCGCATGGCAGTGAGCCAAGTGGACGCACCGCGCGCGAGGGATGCAGACCTGCGCGCGCACCAGTGTGTCTTGCGCGCGCGCGCGCTCAGAAGCTTCCAGCAGCAGTTACTGCAGTGCAGTTACATTCAGCACTCGAAACTGACGAAGTCAATGCTTTAACTGCGAATTTAATAACGAATTAAAGTGCATTAAAGACGTTTAATGCAGTTTAATTCTCCCATTAATTTCGTTTTTCAGTTTCTTCTAGACCTGGTGTATAAATAGGAGACTCCTTTCACCAGTTTGACACACTGAATTCACCAGCAATTCTACAATCTCCTCTCTGAAATTCTTCTCTTCTTCAAGCGTTCAAGGTACACCTTCGGGTTGAAGTCAAGACCGGCAGTGCAACTGCTTGCGGCTGTTGTATCCTGGAAACAAACGTGTTCTCCTGGGAGACACGAAATTTGTTTTAAGGGACCCGTGTCTAACACGATCCTCAGCCAAGAACAGTTTCGTCTGTTCGTGTTTTCTGTTCTTGTATTTATCATTTTTCAGTTGTAATTGTATTGTACTTCAATTTACATTCTGTAATTATTTCTGTTATTCAAGTTAATAAATTATTTTATTTAGTTTACACGAACGGATTCCTGCAATCTTAAAACAAATTTTAAAACACCGTTCGTGTAGAATCACAAACTTCTCTGCTGTGATTTCAAATTTTTTTTCTCACAACAGATTGTGTTTTAAAAGGTTTTTCTCTGTTTTGATTCAAAGTAGCGACTTTGTCAAAACAGAACTCTGTTTCTACTCCTTCTGTAGCTGAGTTCTAAAAACTTACTGTTGTAGTCTTCAAAGTTGGACTTAGAAGCTGCGCGGTGGTTTCAAAAACTCTTTATATTGGATAAATAATAAATTAGCACATTTATTATTTTATTAACTTGGTTTTGTGGAATTTTTCAGAATGTCGACTGAAAATACCAACGTCAACGTTGTTGTCGGTACCCCTGCCAACACTGTGGGAGCGACCACAGTGGCGAATCATGCTGAACGACCCGAGAAGTTCTCGGGTCTCCACTTCAAAAGGTGGCAACAGAAGATGTTCTTCTACTTGACCACCATGAACCTTGCGAGGTTCTTGACGGAGACCGTTCCCCAACCTGCGGAAGGGGAGACCGATGCTCAGGCTCTGAGCGCGGTAGAGGCGTGGAAGCACTCGGACTTTATATGTCGAGGCTACGTAATCAACGGTCTCTCGGATGCATTGTATAATGTGTACTATAATATCAAGACTTCCAAAGAATTATGGGATTCATTGGATAAAAAGTACAAAACGGAGGATGCGGGAACAAAGAAATTTGTTGTCGCCCGTTTCTTGGACTTCAAAATGGTTGATAACAAGACTGTTATGAACCAAGTCCAAGAGTTGCAAATTATACTAAATGACATCCATGCTGAGGGTATGGTACTCAGCGAAACGTTTCAAGTGGCAGCCATGATCGAAAAATTACCTCCTGCTTGGTTGGATTTTAAGAATTATCTTAAACACAAGCGAAAGGAAATGTCGGTCGAGGATCTTGTTCTTCGTCTTCGTATAGAAGAAGAAAACAGGGTGGCCCAAAAAGGCACCATTTTGCAAGCTTCGGCTAAAGCAAACATGGTGGAAGTTGGGGAGTCCTCAAAGGGCAAGAAGGGCAAGGGTAAAAAGGACAACAAAGGGAAAGCAAAGGTTAGCAACCTTGGACCTAAAAAGGGGGCTGTGAAAAAGAAGCCTGCGCCTTTCCAAGGTATTTGTTACAATTGTAACGAGACGGGGCACCGTGCTAATCAATGCAACAAACCTAAGCGTGAGCGTGCGCATATGGTTGATGAGGATGGTATGCCTCTAATCGCAATGATAACCGAGGAAGCGGCTATGATTGAAGAAGTCAACGCAATGGGGGAAAACCCAAAAGGATGGTTCGTTGACACGGGTGCAACCCGCCATGTTTGTGGAGACAAGGCTCTTTTCTCTACATTCAAGGAAGCATCGGGTGAAGAAAAGCTTTATATGGGGAATAAAGCTACCGCAAGCATCAAGGGGGAAGGCACGGTCGTTTTGAAGATGACTTCGGGCAAGGAGCTTACCTTGACCAATGTGCTTTATGTCCCAGAGATACGGAAGAATCTCGTGTCGGGATAGATGCTCAACAAGTTTGGTTTTCGTCTAATGTTTGAATCGGACAATTTTGTCTTGTCTAGACGTGGAATGTTTGTTGGAAAGGGCTATGCCCTTAATGGTATGTTCAAAATGAATGTAATGGTTGTTAACCAAAACAAGAAAATGAATGAAAATTCTACTTCTACTTACATGATTGAGTCTTCTAATGTTTGGCATGGTAGACTAGGACATGTAAATTTTAATTCATTACGACGTTTAATTAAATTAAACTTGATACCAACATTCCATATCGAGTCCAATCACAAATGCGAGACATGTGTTGAATCCAAACTTACGAGATCATCGTTTAAATCGGTTGAACGAATAACCGAACCCCTTGATTTAATTCATACCGATGTGTGAGATTTAAAAGCGGTTCCCACGCGTGGAGGAAATAAGTACTTCATCACGTTTATTGATGATTGTACGAAATATTGCTACGTGTATTTACTTAAGAGTAAAGACGAAGCTATAGAGAAGTTTATCTTGTACAAAAACGAAGTTGAGAATCAACTTAAAAAGAAGATAAAAGCTTTGAAAAAGCGATCGAGGAGGTGAATATGTTGCACCTTTTGCCGATTTATGCGCAAAAAGTGGCATTGTACATGAGTGTACACCACCTTATTCTCCACAATCAAATGGCGTTGCGGAACGTAAAAACCGCACATTGAAAGAAATGATGAACGCCATGTTGATAAGCTCGGGAGTGAACCGAGAAATGTGGGGGGACGCCATTCTCTCAGCAAACTATCTTTTGAACAAGATACCTTTGAAAAATAGGGACGAAACTCCATATGAGTTATGGAGAAAAAGGAAGCCTTCGTACAAATACTTGAAAGTGTGGGGGTGCCTAGCTAAGGTGATTGTACCACCTCCTAAGGCTCTTAGGATAGGACCCAAAACTGTTGATTGCATTTTCATTGGATATGCACATCAAAGTAGTGCGCATAGTTTTCTTGTGTCACACCCCGAATTTCCACGTGTTACCGGTGGGCCCGGTAGGGGAGTAACGTGACGTGGTTGGCAACATCATAGTCAAACAACACAATATATAAATGCACAGCGGAAGCAAAAGGATAAATATATTACAATCCGAATAGTGTAACATCAAAGTATTACAACGGAAGTAAAAGATCCACAGGCGGATCTTAAAACATAAACTTTATTCAACAGACTTTAGGCACCTAGAACTTTCAAGATTCCTTAGAAACGCCCTGAGCTTCCAGCCAATTACGTTCAGTACCTGTCACTTAACCCTTTTGGAAAATACGTCAGTTTTCACTGGTAAATACACTCAACCGACTCATTTTGTAAATGTTTATGAAAATTTGTTTAGGTGCACAAGACATGCAAATATTTCGACACTTGGATTAAAATGCATAGAGGCAAAATTAATCTTTTTAACTTGGGACAATTATATTTATAACCTTGTATACAGATTTACATGTTCGTTGTACGTTCAGGGCCCGATGTAGAAATCGAGTCAGATTAACAGACACGCCACAAGTATAGGCCCACAAGAGAGTGAGATACCGTTATCTCTTAAGCACTGTCAGGTGTATGCCTACACCCCGTGCTTAAGACGTGGCCATTTTATAATACAATGATGTCACTAGGATATCCGGGACATGGTCATTAACCCCTAAAGGTCTTTGTTTCAAACAATACAGATTAAACCGGGTTACCTCAATGATTTAACCATAATAAGATTAAAGATTCAATACCCGACCAAGCGGTATTATTATACCGTATCCCAAGCCCGTATAGGGAAAATAAGTTAAGAGTATTTACCTGAGCTAGCTCCTGTCTTAAATAGCAGAAATTAATAACTCAGCCGTGTTCACTTAAGTAAGCGTAGGTACAATTTACCGGAAATCTCTAGTCTGGAATGATGGTATAAAAACCAATTAGAATGCTAACGGGCCTTTAATTAAGCCTAGGCTTAGACCGGCTAGTCTTATAGAAAGATACGGTTCAAACGCACGATAAGGCGAAGACCGGAATAGAATGGGATTTAGACCCGACAAGTTTGAAGACTTGTATAATATGGGAAATCTAAACACCTTCTGGATTTTGAGATAAAACCGATAAGGTTTGACCCGTTTCGGCTAATATATGTAAACTAGTTACATAAACCGATCCGAACGCGTACTAAGCGTAACGGGTAACGATAAGAGTCCTAAACAGGTTTCCTAAGTTAACATGCCATAAATATGTTGCGATATCAGTAGGATACCTTCCATTATGCCCAAAACGATTTTAATCTCATATTAAGCCCCGTAGGGGTATTTTGGTCATTTTAAAGGTTGTAAAAGGGTTTAAGTGTTTAACTGAGTTACAAGTCTGATGTAATCAGTAAACATACTTAAATTTATGAGTTATAACAGTAAGATAAAGCATATATGTGAAATTTATCATTTTTAACCAAACTATGCCCCGTAGGGGTATTTTGGTAATTTCACATAAGCCGAAAAGCTCAAAAACGAAGTCTGAGTTAATCAACCTTTGCTTACTGTTAAAATATCATAATTTGCCTCATATATCAGTAGGTATCAACCCGGGTATGTCCAATATGATTTTAAGACATACTATGCGTTAAAAACGCTAATTATGGCGATTAAAGGCCACTTCCGGGTTCGATACTTAAATCTGATATTTTTATATTTCCAGAGGGCTTAAAATAATTTATTAATCATATGTGATCAGTAGCAAAAGGTTTGGAGTTGTTTAGATAAGTAAAACTCATTTTATGGCCCGTAAGGGCAAAACCGACATTTACCGAATTAAGCCTACGACTACTAGTTATGCTCAGCCTAATATTAATTAAAAATCTTTAAAAATCCCAAAATAATATATTACATCAGTGGGTAAAAGATTTGATATCAAAAAGTAGGCTTAACTAGGCCATACGCTAATTACGTCATTTTATTAACATAAAGCTTCTATTTTGCGCTAATGAGCATAACTCTCAATCCAGACCTCGAATTGGTGTCAAACTTTGGTTACAAGTTTATATATCAGTAATTTAAGTTTCTACTCTTTTACATTTCCAAAAATCACGTTTTAAGGCAATAGGGCATTATGGTCCATATTTAAGCGATTAACGGAAACATCGGACGATTAGGGATTCGAGTGGTATAAACGCAGAGGCTTATACACACATGTAACTAGGTCCTAATGGAACTTTAAGGCATGTCTAAACCTATATAAATCGGGTCAGAACTGAGGTCAAAGCAAAAGTCAAACTTTTGTGTCTCTCGGTTCCGAATCGGTTCAAAACATAAAGTTGTCGAATCAAACAAGCTTAGACATGTTAATATACTTATTTTCAAGTTATATGACTAATAAAACAGATTACACGCCTTCCGTATCATTAAATATGCGATTAACATTTCTGTTGACTTTTCGGAAGAAGTTTGACTCGACAAACGACATAGTTAGGATTGAAATCAGTGAGTGCCCTTTTAGAGGTTTATTAACCATATAAATACCAACTTATAACAACTTTCGATTCGACAAATCTCTGGACCGATTGTGATTTATCACAAAGTCAAACCGTAGTTACGACGGTTTGATTTCTAGGCTAGAAACTAAGTATAAATGAATTAGGAAGGGTTAAACATACTTACACACAACTAATGGATGATTTGGAAGGCTTGGTATCAGCTTGAAAGCTCCACAATTGATCAGAAGTGAATATGAGGTTGTATGTTGCAACTTAAGAATTTTACAAGAACTTTTGATCCTCCTAATTGATGCCAAATGAGTGAAGTAATGATCCAAGACCAGTACATGTACCCAATATAAGTTATAAACCACTTTAATCAGCCCATAGGATCGAAATACCATGTTTTAAGTCGGTTAAATGGGTGAAACAGCCATCTGTCATGAATCTGGTCGCTGGGGACTAGCTTACGGACCGTAAGGTCAACAAGGTTGAGGTCCTCAAGCTAGTTATCAGCACATGCACATTTTCAACTAATTGCAGTTTTGGTCCCCGCACTTCCAAACTTGATTTTTCCTTTATTTCTTGCACTTTGGGCCCTCTTAATTGAATTCTAAGGGCTTCAAGACTTAAACCAACTTTGTTAAGTCCTTGGTTAACTTTTGACTACCCGAAAAGTCATAGATTTCAACGTTGACGCTTTTAACCCCTCGTACACGAATTTTATCATAACTTTCTCATACGATAACGAAACCTTGTGAAATTTTTATCACTTATTCTCGTGAGTATATTTTATCATTACAAAGCTTCGGGTTTGCTAAAAGGTCACTCAGAGGTATACTTTAAACATGTTGACACATTTAACCCCTGTAGTTTGAACTTTCTCACTTTCTTCCACAATTAGCTTCGTATGATCCATGATTCACTCGTTTACGGGTATAAACATCGTGTAGGGTTATTGTGAAGTATATTTATTCATTGTTGACACTTTGAACCCTTGTATTTACATAGTTTCATTGTTTGTCAACTTTAGTCCTTCAAGAACATTCTTTCACACGTTCAAAGGTTATGACACGTGTCAAGACATTATAGGACGTAAATTTTCGGGGTGTTACATCCTCACCCCCTTAAAAGAAATCTCGACCTCGAGATTTGTTAAAATGCTGGAAGTACTCTTTGTCGCATAAGGGACTTAACTTTTATTGCATATCTGGAGTCTTTCCAAGCTCCCATAGTGGCTCTTATATTAGGCGTATGTATCCTTTTGGAGCTTCTTGACCTGTCGCTCCTCAATCGATACAGGATGCTCATCACATCATAATTCTGCATATCATTATGTGATAGTGCTTCTTGACTTATTGGCGGAACACATCCTCCAGTCACTATTGTGCAATGTATTGCGAGCTCCGTCAAACTCCTTAAGTAGGTTTTAGCTTACAAGCTACTTGATCTTGATACATTCAATTTCCTTCGAATGCTTTCCATATATTCAGAGATTAACTAGCCTGATAATTTCACAAATTTGGTACACCCTTCCTGGGTGATATCTTTTGTTAAACCATATTCCTTAACAAGAACTTAGGAAGTTTGCTATTTTCATAACTCCTCGATTTCTTGCCATATACTGGCAACCTACAATCGATTATGGATTTGTATAATCTTATTTGTTGTTCCCCAGGCAACTTTCAGATCTTGATCATTGGACTTACCAATTCTCTATCTATCACTAGATATTTAACATTCCATCTATACAAGGTCTCCAAAGGAGTAGCCTTAATACTTACATATCCATTATTATAGAAAGCTTTATTTTTAAGGTGAGATGGTTATTCCAACCACTGCTTAGCTAATGTGTAGGGAATAGCTAATCCTTACCGTTAGTCGAACAGATCGACGATCCTGGGCAGTTGATGGCAAATTCTTAATCGTTACCTAATTAGGGTTGCGGTAATGAATGCATAATCAAAATGAACCGTCTTTCTTATCAAACTCTCGGAATATCGAGTTAGGCTATATGAATCTCCTATCTTAAAGTTTACTTAATCAGGGTTTCGATTCTCCCAATGATGGTACTAGCCGTCTTGGAGATTTCATAATAACACAGCCTTAAACGAAATTTAACCCTTAACTCTACCTGCCTCTCTGGGGTAAATAGGGTAATAAAAAGAGAAGATAATCAAGGTACAAAGAGGTTACAGAGAATTTCCATATCTCAGGCTCTAGTCTAATTATCCTTGCTGGTGTCAAATGAGTGACACCTATATGCTATGAGTCCACAGCTTCCTTTACCAGGGAACATTTATTTGGACAATTCTTTTCTGGATATCTTCTTTGAATACTACTAGTCGACTTTGGTATAATATGACCATTGGGATATCTCAGCGGTTCCATGCATTAAACCTCCATACTGATCAGGCATGGAAGCAATCTATGGGACACACTAGGATACGCCAATCCTCATATGGCACTTTTATCAAACATAGTTTGGCATTCGCGGTCGATAGAAAACAATGAGAAAATAATAAAATAAAGTAATATATATTGTCGTACTCGATTCGAAGAAAGAGTACTCTCAGATTTTTCAGAAGGATCCCTTGCCGATACTCAGAAGAATCGGTTACTATGGTTTCCTTGGTAAGTTATACCTTGTGGATGATATAAAAGTTTGCTAAGCTTATGGTTTATGAAGATTTATTATTTCCTGTATTAAATCAGGACACTTAGCAGAAATTATCATTGGTAAATGATAAGGAAGGTACTTGATGACATCGCGAACTGCCTCTCCGCATTCATCAGGTGAGTTCAGGCGTTTCCTTTCTTAGCCTTTCCAGGCTTAGCTGCACCTTCTTTGGTAGCCTTATGGTATCTAGTTCTGAGGCGGCCTTACTCACCACAGTCGTGACAGACTGTATTCTTTATGTCCCTACATTCATGGGAAAATGATGACCCGTTCCTTTGCAGATGTCACACTGCTTTGGTCCTTCCAACTGCTGCGTCAACCACAGCTTGGAGATTAACTCCATTAATATTGAGGTTTACATTTGTAGCTTTATTAACTTTCGTCGCCTTAATAGTATTGCGACTGTCGTCTACCTCATCTCAGTTTTCCATACTTGAAACTTGGTACCAATCACCAAAATTTAACAATTATTAGTCATCATCCTGATGACCCGACTTAGATTAGCCACGACATTCATAAACTGTATGGGCTATTCTGTTCTGAACATTCCTAGTGAATGTTATTTGAATGTATATCCATTATATTTAGCCTAGGTCACAAAAGACCTTTAATGGCATTTAAAGTTTGGTCCGAATCCATCACCTTTTTGACAGGGGATCTAAATGTCACATCTGTCTTTATTATAGTGATGAATTTGGATAGCTTGAAAGCTTGCCATAAGGATATCAGAAAAGAGTGATTCCTAAAAACTATAAAATATCAATCTAGGATTTGTTGGAGCATTTTCTAAAGTATCAACCAATTTCTACCTTGCATTAAATGACCGGAGTCCAAATCAGGCAGAGGCAACAGTTCTCAACTTTTATCGTTCATTATAGAATCATATGTGTCAGCAACAAATAAATTGTTTGATAAGGAAATGTACCTGCTATGTAATTATCCTTCTGCACCAACTCTTGGGTGTTCATCATGCGTTTGTTTTCTTGGCCTCTTCGGGCTTCTTCTGATTCCTAGGGCAGTTGGTCTTGATATGCCCCTTCTCGTTGCAACCATAACAGGTTGCATCTTTTAACTTCTTGCAATCCAGGGTTTTATGTTCCTTAGATTTGCAAATTCCACACGGCCGAGGCCGAGATTCAAATCTGCATTTCCCGAGGTGGTATTTCCTACAGGTTTTGCACCTGATCTTCTCACCCGGCTGCTGGCTGTCTTTCTTAAACCCGGAACTCTTCTTATCCTCAGAGTTCCTCTTTGTCTCCCTATCAGAGCGATGAGAAATTTCATCCTCCCTTTTTCGCTTTCCTTCTTCAGAGACTTTGGCAGCCTTGTTTCTGACCACATCGAGTGTGAGAGATAGCGACAGATCGGCCGCTGACCTGAATGAAGTAGGTCTTGAAGCCTTAACACTGGCTTTGATTTCTGGGGCTAAACCCCCAATGAAGCGAGCAATTCGCTTTGGTTCCGGTGTGATCAAATAAGGAACCAATCGAGACTTGGTATTGAAATTTGTAAGGTATGCTTGACAATCTAAGTTTTCCATGACCAATGTCAAGAATTCAGTCTCAATTTTCTCAACTTCATGTTGAGGACAGTAATTTTCTTTGATAAGAGCAACGAACTGCTCCCAAGTCATGTTGTACAAAGGAATCTTCCCCGTAGCTTGGATCAGTGACCTCCACCAAGCTAGAGCTTCTCCTTTAAAAGATTGTGAAACAAATTTCACAACATCTTGCTCTGCACAACCGCTGATGTCAACAACAGCGTCCATCTCATCGAGCCACGTCATGCAATCGATGGCCCCTTTTTCTCCTGTAAAGTCTCTAGGCTTGCAGGAGACAAAATATTTATATGAACAGGTCTTAACTGGTGTCTCTTGATGGAACACAACCTGTCTAAACGGAATACTCCTTTGATTTGACAAGTCATGAACATCGTCTTCTCTTGACTCAAGTATTTTAGAAGGGGGCTTACTACGAGCCACAGATAGAGTCTTAGAATGGGTATCATTTGATTCATCATACTGTCTGTCAAGAGCTCGAGTAACAGCATAATCTATTATTGCCTGCAGTTCCGCTCCAGTTACATTGATTCTGGTAGCATCATTGTCCTCCTTCATGTGGCTGTTAACTTCATCTAATCCAGCCATGTAGCTTGATTGCTTCATAAACATTGACAATGATTTATCCAAAGGTCATTATGAAATTATCATTTTTGATAATTTATTAACCATGGTAATATAAACCATATGGGTTAATTTGTTAGTTATACTTAGTTAATATTTTTCATTATAACTTATCCTAGTTATAAAACATCAAGTATATTAAAGTGGCGTAAAAAGCCTGGTCCCAAGGACAGTTTTAAATTTTATAAGCCATGATTCCTATTGATCAATTACGTTAAATAAGGTATTTGGAAAAATTCCTAATATAAGAATGACAAGTGTGATTTTTATAGCATCACGGTTGTCGGGAGTGTTAACACATTTTCGGGTGTTAACAAGGATCTGAATCTCTTTTTGAACAGATTTTACCATCTTAGCTAGGTCTTCAACGACATTCAAGCTAGGTCAAACCATTTAAGATTCTCTTTTAATAATTATTCTGGCAGGAAAGGAATGATATTTATTTTTATTCAGGATTTTTATCATAATCCTAATTTATAAGTTAATAATAGCACAAATGGCCTAGTCGCGTAGACAAGTTTAATTTATACGCCATGATTTCAGAGAATCAAAGCATGAAGGTATACTAGCACAATAGGCCTAGTCACAAGGACGTTTATAATTTATAAGCTATGATTTCAGAGAATCAAAGCATGAAGGTTTGAACCTAGTTCATTACCTTTATATGACAGGGAGTCGTTGCTACTACTGTCTTTTGGTTCATATGGAAATGAACAGGGCCTGTAGGTGCTATATTACCACGTATGGTCAAAATGTGATCATCTCAAGTGATGATCTAAACCCATGATTCAGAGATCATTACATTGGGTTAGGAATCTTTTGAAGAATCCATCAATAAGAATGACGTGTGATTTTAATGAATCACGTCTGTCAGGAGTGTTAACATATTTACAGATGTTAACAGGGATTCGAATCTTTTAAACAGGTCTTACCATCATGGCCCGGCCTTAAAATGACCCGAAGGCTAGGTTTCACTCTTAAGATTCTTATTAATATTAACGCAGAACAATCCTAAATTGAGGTGTTAAATATGGATCTGAATCTAATTATGGAACTACCATCTTTGCCCTGCCTCAAAATAATGCGTGACTAGGTCTTGTCCTTTTTTAGATTTTGCCATTTTATATAAAGGTAGATCTTATAAAAGGAATGTCTGAAAGAAAATTTAAAGTTAATTATTCCACTATAAAATTAAACAATACAGATGTGCCCTAGACGGGACTTGAAAGGAATAATGTTGTCCTCGAAGGAACTGAAAGGTAATTATGTCCTTATAAGGACTATTAAGGAAACGATTTTTCGCAAAGGGAGTTTCTTCTTCATTTTATTTCTGAATGCCTTCTCCTTGTTTGCATGTTTCGTCCTAGCCGTTGTACGAAGGTCAGAAATTTAAGGCTCCTGGTGTGGAGAATTATTATTATGGCTTCTTCGCTCGTCGACGTATCCAATATATAAAAATTTTGGAAGCAGAATTTCCAGATAAGGATTGAGAATATTCCTATGTTAAGTCTAGACTCAGAAGAATTAGAAATGTGCAATTGTGTCATTGAGATTAAACACAAAAAGCTAGTGTTTAATTCACTCAATGTTGGCTCTGATACCAACCTGTCACACCCCGAATTTCCACGTGTTACCGGTGGGCCCGGTAGGGGAGTAACGTGACGTGGTTGGCAACATCATAGTCAAACAACACAATATATAAATGCACAGCGGAAGCAAAAGGATAAATATATTACAATCCGAATAGTGTAACATCAAAGTATTACAACGGAAGTAAAAGATCCACAGGCGGATCTTAAAACATAAACTTTATTCAACAGACTTTAGGCACCTAGAACTTTCAAGATTCCTTAGAAACGCCCTGAGCTTCCAGCCAATTACGTTCAGTACCTGTCACTTAACCCTTTTGGAAAATACGTCAGTTTTCACTGGTAAATACACTCAACCGACTCATTTTGTAAATGTTTATGAAAATTTGTTTAGGTGCACAAGACATGCAAATATTTCGACACTTGGATTAAAATGCATAGAGGCAAAATTAATCTTTTTAACTTGGGACAATTATATTTATAACCTTGTATACAGATTTACATGTTCGTTGTACGTTCAGGGCCCGATGTAGAAATCGAGTCAGATTAACAGACACGCCACAAGTATAGGCCCACAAGAGAGTGAGATACCATTATCTCTTAAGCACTGTCAGGTGTATGCCTACACCCCGTGCTTAAGACGTGGCCATTTTATAATACAATGATGTCACTAGGATATCCGGGACATGGTCATTAACCCCTAAAGGTCTTTGTTTCAAACAATACAGATTAAACCGGGTTACCTCAATGATTTAACCATAATAAGATTAAAGATTCAATACCCGACCAAGCGGTATTATTATACCGTATCCCAAGCCCGTATAGGGAAAATAAGTTAAGAGTATTTACCTGAGCTAGCTCCTGTCTTAAATAGCAGAAATTAATAACTCAGCCGTGTTCACTTAAGTAAGCGTAGGTACAATTTACCGGAAATCTCTAGTCTGGAATGATGGTATAAAAACCAATTAGAATGCTAACGGGCCTTTAATTAAGCCTAGGCTTAGACCGGCTAGTCTTATAGAAAGATACGGTTCAAACGCACGATAAGGCGAAGACCGGAATAGAATGGGATTTAGACCCGACAAGTTTGAAGACTTGTATAATATGGGAAATCTAAACACCTTCTGGATTTTGAGATAAAACCGATAAGGTTTGACCCGTTTCGGCTAATATATGTAAACTAGTTACATAAACCGATCCGAACGCGTACTAAGCGTAACGGGTAACGATAAGAGTCCTAAACAGGTTTCCTAAGTTAACATGCCATAAATATGTTGCGATATCAGTAGGATACCTTCCATTATGCCCAAAACGATTTTAATCTCATATTAAGCCCCGTAGGGGTATTTTGGTCATTTTAAAGGTTGTAAAAGGGTTTAAGTGTTTAACTAAGTTACAGGTCTGATGTAATCAGTAAACATACTCAAATTAATGAGTTATAACAGTAAGATAAAGCATATATGTGAAATTTATCATTTTTAACCAAACTATGCCCCGTAGGGGTATTTTGGTAATTTCACATAAGCCGAAAAGCTCAAAAACGAAGTCTGAGTTAATCAACCTTTGCTTACTGTTAAAATATCATAATTTGCCTCATATATCAGTAGGTATCAACCCGGGTATGTCCAATATGATTTTAAGACATACTATGCGTTAAAAACGCTAATTATGGCGATTAAAGGCCACTTCCGGGTTCGATACTTAAATCTGATATTTTTATATTTCCAGAGGGCTTAAAATAATTTATTAATCATATGTGATCAGTAGAAAAAGGTTTGGAGTTGTTTAGATAAGTAAAACTCATTTTATGGCCCGTAAGGGCAAAACCGACATTTACCGAATTAAGCCTACGACTACTAGTTATGCTCAGCCTAATATTAATTAAAAATCTTTAAAAATCCCAAAATAATATATTACATCAGTGGGTAAAAGATTTGATATCAAAAAGTAGGCTTAACTAGGCCATACGCTAATTACGTCATTTTATTAACATAAAGCTTCTATTTTGCGCTAATGAGCATAACTCTCAATCCAGACCTCGAATTGGTGTCAAACTTTGGTTACAAGTTTATATATCAGTAATTTAAGTTTCTACTCTTTTACATTTCCAAAAATCACGTTTTAAGGCAATAGGGCATTATGGTCCATATTTAAGCGATTAACGGAAACATCGGACGATTAGGGATTCGAGTGGTATAAACGCAGAGGCTTATACACACATGTAACTAGGTCCTAATGGAACTTTAAGGCATGTCTAAACCTATATAAATCGGGTCAGAACTGAGGTCAAAGCAAAAGTCAAACTTTTGTGTCTCTCGGTTCCGAATCGGTTCAAAACATAAAGTTGTCGAATCAAACAAGCTTAGACATGTTAATATACTTATTTTCAAGTTATATGACTAATAAAACAGATTACACGCCTTCCGTATCATTAAATATGCGATTAACATTTCTGTTGACTTTTCGGAAGAAGTTTGACTCGACAAACGACATAGTTAGGATTGAAATCAGTGAGTGCCCTTTTAGAGGTTTATTAACCATATAAATACCAACTTATAACAACTTTCGATTCGACAAATCTCTGGACCGATTGTGATTTATCACAAAGTCAAACCGTAGTTACGACGGTTTGATTTCTAGGCTAGAAACTAAGTATAAATGAATTAGGAAGGGTTAAACATACTTACACACAACTAATGGATGATTTGGAAGGCTTGGTATCAGCTTGAAAGCTCCACAATTGATCAGAAGTGAATATGAGGTTGTATGTTGCAACTTAAGAATTTTACAAGAACTTTTGATCCTCCTAATTGATGCCAAATGAGTGAAGTAATGATCCAAGACCAGTACATGTACCCAATATAAGTTATAAACCACTTTAATCAGCCCATAGGATCGAAATACCATGTTTTAAGTCGGTTAAATGGGTGAAACAGCCATCTGTCATGAATCTGGTCGCTGGGGACTAGCTTACGGACCGTAAGGTCAACAAGGTTGAGGTCCTCAAGCTAGTTATCAGCACATGCACATTTTCAACTAATTGCAGTTTTGGTCCCCGCACTTCCAAACTTGATTTTTCCTTTATTTCTTGCACTTTGGGCCCTCTTAATTGAATTCTAAGGGCTTCAAGACTTAAACCAACTTTGTTAAGTCCTTGGTTAACTTTTGACTACCCGAAAAGTCATAGATTTCAACGTTGACGCTTTTAACCCCTCGTACACGAATTTTATCATAACTTTCTCATACGATAACGAAACCTTGTGAAATTTTTATCACTTATTCTCGTGAGTATATTTTATCATTACAAAGCTTCGGGTTTGCTAAAAGGTCACTCAGAGGTATACTTTAAACATGTTGACACATTTAACCCCTGTAGTTTGAACTTTCTCACTTTCTTCCACAATTAGCTTCGTATGATCCATGATTCACTCGTTTAAGGGTATAAACATCGTGTAGGGTTATTGTGAAGTATATTTATTCATTGTTGACACTTTGAACCCTTGTATTTACATAGTTTCATTGTTTGTCAACTTTAGTCCTTCAAGAACATTCTTTCACACGTTCAAAGGTTATGACACGTGTCAAGACATTATAGGACGTAAATTTTCGGGGTGTTACATCTTGTATATGAATCCAAAAATCCCGATGTACACAAACACACTATCATGGAGGCAAATCCTAATATCGTTTCATATTTTGACAATGTGTTTCCTATGTTAGGACAAACACATGCGCCTTCATCAAGAGCGTTTGATGAAGCAGGTACAAGTTCATCTACATGGTTAGATGAAGCAGGACCAAGTTCATCTACACGATTAGATGAAAGTCATGAACGCCCCGAGGTCGAGGAGGGTGAGCTTAGAAGAAGTAAACGACAACGGGTTGAAAAATCTTTTGGTCCAGACTTCATGAGCTATATGGTTGAGGGTGAGCCCAATACCTACCGCGAAGCGGTTACCTCCGCGGAAGGACCTCAATGGCAAGAAGCAATTAAGAATGAAATTGATTCTATATTGCAAAATCATACTTGGGAGTTAGTAGATCTTCCACCTGGTTGTAAACCACTTGGATATCGTTGGATATTCAAAAGGAAGATGAAAGCTGACGGAAGTATTGATAAATACAAGGCAAGGTTAGTAATCAAAGGATTTAGACAAAAGGAGGGTCTAGACTACTTTGATACTTACTCGCCTGTAACGCGAATAACCTCTATACGATTGGTTCTTGCAATTGCGGCTCTAAGAAATTTGGAAGTTCACCAAATGGATGTAAAGACCGCATTTCTAAATGGCGATTTAGAAGAAGAAATTTACATGGAACAACCCGAGGGTTTTTCCGCCCCTGGAAACAAGGGCAAAGTATGTAAATTGGTCAAGTCTTTGTATGGCTTGAAGCAAGCTCCAAAACAATGGCACCAAAAGTTTGATCATGTCATGATTGACAATGGTTTCAAAATAAATGAGTGCGACAAGTGTGTTTATTTTAAAGACACACCAAGAGGTTATGTGATTCTATGTCTTTATGTAGATGATATGCTTATCATTGGGAGTGATGATAAGATGATCAACTCAACGAAAGACATGTTGAAAGCGAGGTTTGACATGAAAGACATGGGTCTCGCGGATGTGATTCTTGGAGTAAAAATCACTAGAACCCAAAATGGTCTTGTGTTAAGTCAATCTCACTACGTGGACAAGATCCTTGGGAAATTCAATTCGGACGATACGAGTATAGCTCGATCTCCAATTGATAATACCCAATGCCTAAGGAAGAATAGAGGCGAGAGTGTTTCTCAGTTAGAATACTCAAGGATCATTGGTAGTCTCATGTATCTAATGACATGTACTAGACCCGACTTAGCGTACGCTGTGAGCAGGCTAAGTAGATACACCAGTAATCCGAGCGAGGATCATTGGAAAGCTATCACGAGGGTGCTTAGATACATAAGATACACGAGAGACTATGGATTGCATTATACCCGTGATCCAGCAGTGATCGAAGGATTCACTGATGCGAACTGGATATCGGATATAAAAGATCATAGATCGACAAGTGGATATGTGTTTACACTTGCTGGCGCAGCTATAGCTTGGAAGTCTTCCAAGCAAACGGTTATAGCTAGATCTACGATGGAATCCGAATTCGTCGCTTTAGATAAAAGCGGGGAAGAAGCGGAGTGGCTACGTCAATTTGTGGAAGATATTCCAAGATGGCCAAAGCCGTTGACGGCGATCTGCATACATTGTGACAATCAGTCTGCTCTTGCTAGAGCACAAAACATGATGTACAATGGCAGTTCAAGGCACATTCGACGTAGACACAACACGGTACGACAACTTATCTCAACGGGTGTTATCTCAGTTGACTATGTGAGGTCAAATGATAACATTGCGGACCCGTTAACAAAAGGCTTAAGCACAGATAAGGTGTATAGGTTGTCAAGAGGAATGGGACTAAAGCCCATAGATGAAGGGAATATGAGGAAAACCTAACCTAGTTGACTGGAGATCCCAAGATCTAGGTTCAATAGGCAAACTTAATCATAAACCCAAAGGGAGTCACTGTGGGGGGTGCCCCAAAAATCAATAAAGGGAGTTGTATACTTCCTAGTCCATTCCAATCAGTGACATGAAGGAAAGGTTAAGCATGTTGAAGTTAAGGATTTTGAGGAAATCCAAATTAACCATGATGCTTTTAATGATTCAGAGGAATCACCTATGTTAGAGAGAAGTGGGGTCGCTTCAAATGGATTTGTGGGGAGGCGCAAATCCTAGAGCTCTCGCAGAACCAGGAACGTGTTCCATGACCATGAACGGACACAACCATGAGGTCTTAACTCGACTAGGGCGAGTATTGTGTGAATGTATATTGTCGCCTACATAAATGGGGGATTGTTCAAGGACACCGCGTCTACAAGACTCTAGGAGGCTAAGTATGCTTCACAAAAGGAGGTTCAAAGGTTACACCTACCTATCTTGCAATACTCAACTGTTGAACGTGTATCGTTGAAACTTGATAGATCGATTTCTATTCATGTGGGGGATTGTTGGAAATTTTGTGAAAATAGCATTTTTCACAAATATAGGAAAATGATTTTTTCCTATTTTGGACTAGAAATAAATATAATAAAATGAGCGGGTTTTATATATTTATTTGTGGGTTTGTGTTCTATGTCGGAAGGGCTTCGCAACGAACTAAACCACGTCCAAAACGGAGCTAAGATGAATGAGATATCGATGCTCAAAGTTTGGTGTTTGAAACTTAAATGCTGAAAAAAGTGGGAAAGTGGCACCTTGTCCCACATCGGATGAGAGTTGGAACTTAAAGGGGTATTTAAGTGGGAACTCTCCATCCTTATTGTTTCATGGAAGCACACACTAGTGTCCTCGCGAAGGGTGCGGAGCACCCTAACTCGCACTCGCACACGCTCGCGTGCGCGCGTGGTGTGGGCGATGAGGCGCAATGTGGCGCTTTGATGGCGCACTTTGCAAGCCGCCTTTGTATTTTTGACCGCGTGCGCGTGGTGGAGCACAAGGGTTGCAAGGACCAAGTGGTAGGTGATGCGGCGCATGACGTGGCAGTCATGCGCATGCGCGCGCGAGTACACATGGCACGGAGGCGCGCGGTTGCGCACATGGTGCATGGGTCCTACTGTGTCGTGCGCGGCGCACCAGAGTGAGCCAATACGGCGCGACTGTGTGACGCGCTCGTATAGTCTCACAGGTGACGTGGCGCACGCGCGCATGGACTTGAGCCAAGAGGACGCACCGCGCATGGTGACGTGGCGCATGCGCGCATGGCAGTGAGCCAAGTTGACGCACCGCGCGCGAGGGATGCAGACCTGCGCGCGCACCAGTGTGTCTTGCGCGCGCGCACGCTCAGAAGCTTCCAGCAGCAGTTACTGCAGTGCAGTTACATTCAGCACTCGAAACTGACGAAGTCAATGCTTTGACTGCGAATTTAATAACGAATTAAAGTGCATTAAAGACGTTTAATGCAGTTTAATTCTCCCATTAATTTCGTTTTTCAGTTTCTTCTAGACCTGGTGTATAAATAGGAGACTCCTTTCACCAGTTTGACACACTGAATTCACCAGCAATTCTACAATCTCCTCTCTGAAATTCTTCTCTTCTTCAAGCGTTCAAGGTACACCTTCGGGTTGAAGTCAAGACCGGCAGTGCAACTGCTTGCGGCTGTTGTATCCTGGAAACAAACGTGTTATCCTGGGAGACACGAAATTTGTTTTAAGGGACCCGTGTCTAACACGATCCTCAGCCAAGAACAGTTTCGTCTGTTCGTGTTTTCTGTTCTTGTATTTATAATTTTTCAGTTGTAATTGTATTGTACTTCAATTTACATTCTGTAATTATTTCTGTTATTCAAGTTAATAAATTATTTTATTTATTTTACACGAACGGATTCCTACAATCTTTTAAGTTGATTGCTACATACTTCAAGCAAGCACTTCAGTATTGATAGGATCTAAGCCTTGAAGTGGGTCAAGAATCCGGTTACTTGTTAACGAAGAAGGTCATGCATTTGGAAGATCTAACATATATTTTGCAAACCTTACAAGATTATATGAAGCCAACACACAAAGTGATCTTGTGGATCTCGAATATCGGTCAGAAAAAAAAAATCTCTAAAGATTTAAAAGGTTTCTACACACACTGTCTAGATTTTTATCGCCAATAGTTTAGAAGACTTATCAAAACTTAGTATAAATCAGGAAAACATACAATAAGATAACCAAAAAATTTTGTGTATAATTTATGATGTAATGATGTTCACTCGATCTTTCAGGTTTGTGTTCTTTAGGCTAATTTGTAGCAATTTTTAGTTTTATTAGTACTCGTGTATCTGTGTGCGTGCGGATAGTTCTAAATGCATTTATGCCTAAGAAAAAATTGATAAAACAAAAAATAGTTTCAAAAAAATTTATATACATGGTAGTATTAACTAAATATGCGATGGAATTCAGTCGCAATTTTATTTCTTTTTTTAAAATAGAATTTTATAGCAACCGCTGCTAACAATTTAGTCACACAAAGCATTCCAATATTGTGGGAACAAAGAACAAAGAACAAAGTCGAAATTCAAAGTGTAATTAAGTACTCATATTGTAAGAATCTCTCCCTTCACACTATACATATATAGTTACACAATACAATGGGAAACATTGTTTTATTTACAAGATTGTATCTTACTTAGTTACATATTTTCAGCTAAACTATCTTTTTGATCCATAGCCTATGGGAAACCCTAGTGACGGAACCAAAATATCTTTATCAGGAATTATAATAAGGCTATATTCTCTACTGGCTATAATTAAAGCGGCTAAATCATGTATTTTTCTAAAAGAAAATCTCTTATTTATATGTATAAAACTAATAAATTCTTAGGGTCATGGGGCCGGGTCAGCGAGTACATCTTGTCTCTTATTTATTTTTATTTTTTTTTGGTTTCGGGCCTGGATCGTCATGCGTAACAAAGGCCTTGTGACCTCTTCCGAGGGGATTAACATTCATTATTTGTTTACTTGCATGTTAGCGTCCTCTTATTATTATCAAATTAAAAAGAAAACCAGCAAAACCAAATCGTTAAACATAAATAATGCAAGAATAGTTCTAATTGCATCTACAAGTTGCTAATTCAATTTCTGTTTCATAAATTCATTTGAAATACATTAAAATAAAATAATTATGTTTGGATTATTGTAAGATGACTTCTAATATAAGACTAATTATTTCGGACCAGGTAATCTGTTGATACATGTTATGTGGACGCGACTCGGTTCGGCGCGACTCGGTTCGGTTCGACCCGGTTAGGTTCGGCTCAAGCCCGACGTCACGACATTCCTCCGTCGTGCGTCCCAGAGTTCGACACGCAAAGCACGGAGAGCCGAGAACATTTCCCGCTTGACACATCATCATGACATCATCATGATGATGTCATGATGATGTCATCTTTGACTAAACTTCACAAATATGAAATCAAGTTGGATCTGATCGTGCATGTGAAATCATTCTGGACCAATCAACTCCTTCACTGTTGGGCCTAAGCCCATTATGGCGAAACAGAAGGATGTCGACGAAACAACTCTTGTTTCGTCGACTTGATTCACTTTCGTCGAACATGGTTGTGATTCGCCGAGTTCTGTTTGTTTCGTGGTGTCTGTGGGTATAAATAGACAGTCTCTAGTCTGAAAATGTTAGACACAAGAACAGAGCATACACACACTGAGAGAGAGTTTGCAAAATACATTTGTAAACATTGAGCTTGTAACTGATCTTTTCATACGTATTAATACAGAGGTGTTAATCGTTGAGTCTTGTGTGTCGTTTATTTGCGTGTTCGATCTCGGTTTGCTATCTCGGTTGGATTCCGCACAACCGGGGTGGTTTGTACACAAGGATTAGGCGACTAGATCCTCCCCTAGCCGGACCTACATAATCCTGTGAAATTAGAGTCGTTTGGTGTTGGCTTGAAAACTTCTTATTTGGTGGCCAGTTTGAACACTTTTTAAAACTCAAAGGCTTAGTTATGTTATTTGTTTGGTCAATTTGAACACTTTTAAAACTCAAATGTGTAGTTATGTTATTTGTTTGGTCAATTTGAACAATTTTTAAAACTCAAAAGTTTAGTTATGTTATTTGTTTGTATTTAAAGACTGATACTGGACTAAACCGTATATGTTTAGGGTTATAAGTATAAGAAATGGAGTACGTGTTGTTCATAGTTTTTTGATGGTTGATTGGTGATTTCAGTACAATGATTTAGATATAATAAATAAAATGGAGTTAGGTCAACCACTACAAGGATATGACTCTATAGCGACGACAATAATCAGAGTTAGTCGTTGTTGTAGGGATTTTTTGCATGGGCGGAACCAATATATAATGAGCCGTAGCACGGGCTACGGCTCAACTTTCTTGGTAAAGTATAATTTTTCTTTTAATGTCTGTTTTATTTGTCTAGTATACCCTGACCTAAACAAATGTTAGGATACCTCTAAGTGTTTGTGAAAATAAAATGAAATGAAATTTGACATTTGATGGAAACGAAAATTTCTGGGAAGAAACTTGCAGGTGACACACATTGTTAAAGAAGGAAAAAGATGAAGTTAATTATATTTAAAGTTAATATAATAATATGGCATTTGGACAATAAATGAAAAGGCGGTACTATTCTACAAATGTCAGAAGTCAAATTTAATTAGTATTCTACCTTTTTTACCGGCTAATAGTGTTCTACCGGACAGTAAATATTACTTATTTGTGTTTTTTCTTCACTTTGTTTATTTATTACTTTACCTGCCCTTAAACATTACTAGCCGCATAAGGCCCCTAAGGGTTTTCAAATTCTCAAAGATGATCCTAAATAAAAGAAAATTTAAAGAGCTCATTTTTATTAGTCGCACAAGGCCCTTTGAGGGCCATCGAATTCTCATAGGTAAAAGTTTTTTTAGGATACCCGTAAAGTTTTCTTTTTGTTTCGCCACTGATTTTTTTGAGTAGCTATAAATTTTATGTTCATAGGTTCGGTTCTCCTTATAGTCACTATAAGTATTGTGGTGAAAAATCACTACAAAATAAATAAAAAAAGTTGACTTATTATATTAAGAGTAAATTACAAGTTTTATCCTTTATGTATGTCCCAAATTGCAGGCGTTGTTCTTTAAACCAAAACTTGACAGGCGGTGTCCTTTGTGTTTTCAAAATCTTGCACGTTTTGTCCTTTAGGCCAAACTCAGTTAGATTTTTAGTTAAATCTGGTCATGTGCATTGCACATGAGGGCATTTTTGTCGTTTCACATATCAAGGGGCTATTTTGTAAAAAAAATTATTCAGGGACTAAATTGTAAAAAACTTAAAAATAAAAAATATATAAACTTCCTTTTTCTCATTCAGATCTCAAACGTCTCTCTCCTCTCACTCTCTTCTCTCTCTCTAACAACAGTGGTGGTGGAGGTGCTTTGTGGTGGTGGTTATGGCGGGTGGTTGTGGCAGGTGGTTGTGGTGGGTTTGGTTGTAGGTGGGTGGCTGTGGTGCTAGGGGCGACGGTGGAGGTAGTGTTAAGGCCGGTTGCAGGTGGGTGGTGGGTGGATGGCGAGTGACTGGCTGTGGCGTTATTGGCGGTGGTGGAGGTGGTGTTAAGGTCGTTATTGGCCCATGTGATTTCCCATTTTGGATCTTGAAACCTCAAATCAGATCATAAAACACCCTAAAAATCAAATCTTGTGAACTGTTGTTTCCATTGGAAAAGATGCAGGCAAATGCTGGATTGGTCGCTGGATCACATAAGAGGAATGAGTTGGTCAGAATTAGGGATGAGCTCGGTACCGTCCGGTACCGAACCGGTACCGGTACCGAATTGAAAGAACCGGTACCGAAAATCCTCAAAAGTGGGTACCGGTACCGGTACCGAATATACCCGGTTCGGTACGGTTCGGTACCGGTACCGGTTCGGTACCGGTACCGGTTCGGTACCGGTACGGTACCGGTATTTAAGAGTAAAAACCGGTAAATACCGGTACCGAACCGGTACCGTACCGGACCGGTACCGAACCGGTACCGAAAATGTCAAAAGTCGGTACCGAATCGGTACCGAAAAGGTACCCGGTTCGGTAAATTCGGTACCGGTACCGGGTCCATTTTGCTCATCCCTAGTCAGAATTAGACACGAATCTGATGGAGGGGTATGTTTGTTTTTTTAATTCTTCTTGTTTGATTTTGAAATGGGTTTTTGATTTAGTGTAGATCTAATTGTCAGGTGATGTTATGATGCATCTTCTTTGATCTAAATTTGGGTTTTGTTTAGATCTGAGGTTTAATAAGATTAGTGATTGATTTGTCTGATGAAGGGTGGTGGTGATGGTGATGGTGATGAAGGGTGGTGGCGGTGGTGGTGGTGATGAAGGGTGGTGGTGATGGTGGCGGTGATGAAGGGTGGTGGTGATGGTGGTCAGTAATTTACTCTATATATAATAATAATAATAATAATAATAATAATATTTTAAATTTTTTTGTTTTATTTTTAGATAATATTAAATAAATAGGGTAGAAAGACTAAAATGCCCTTGAGTGACCCGATTTAACCAAAAAATCTAACTGTGTTTGGCTAAAAGGACAAAACTTGCAAGATTTGGCAACATAAAGGACACCGCCTATCAACTTTTTGGCTAAAGGACAGCGCCTGAAATTTGATGTAAAGATAAAGGACAAAACTTGTAAGTTACTCTTATATTAACTAGTTATAAAAACAGTTGCCGCGTTGCGACGAACTTCTTTTATTATTTAGTCTGTGTTTATATGTGTTTGAAATCACTACGAGCGCGTTGCACACGGAACCGCTAACAAGAATAAAAAGAAAATGTAGAAAAAAACACTAAAAAATAACCGAAAGAAAATCAACTAAAAAAGTTTTATGATAATGATGTTGTTCGGTAGAAATCCGTAGTCAGAGATGAGCAAATAGTGATGGGTACCGGTACCGAATTTCCTGAACCGAAAGAACCTAAGTACCAGTTCGGTACTGACGTTTGGCTTTCCTGGTACCGGTTTGCTACCGGTTTTATCTTCATATACTGATACCGTAACCGGGGTATCGGTTGGCACCGAGCTCATCCCTACCCTGAAACAAAAAAAAAGTTGTACGATACCGTTGTTGTTCGTATGGTACGGTACCTGTAATCAGGGATGAGCAAATGGTACTGGGTAGCAGTACCAAACTTATCGAACTAAACGACTATCAAACTCAACCCGGTACCAACTTTTGACGTTTTATGTATCAGGTTTGTGCTGGTTTTTACCTTCATATACCGATAACGAACTGGTATTTTCGATATAAGTACTGGTTGACACCAAACTTATAAGCTTAAAAAGTAAGAAAATAACAATTTTATAATATTAAAATAATAAAACCATAAAAAAAACTCTATCAAATGTTTTATTACATTATAATATTTTAAAAACACTATTCATTACGTTTTCTTTTAATATATAGACAATATACACTAATTTAAAAAACATTCATTATATAATTTGTTTTTGACCTATAGCTAGGGTTGTAATCGAGTCAGGTTAGGCTTGATCTCAAACTCGAACTTAAACTAGCCAGCTTGGCTCGTTTATTTTATCGAGCTGAAAAGCCGAGCTCAAGCTTGGCTCGTAAGATGTTCGAGCCAACTCGAGTCCAATAAGTTGGCTCGTTAATTTTTATAGTTTAATTTATCTTTTTATAAGTATTGATAACTTAAAAAACATTACGATAAATAAAAAATTAACATAAACTTATGTTTTTTTTTCTAATATTTCAAAGACAAAAGACGTGTTAAAAATATTATGTGCATATTTTAAATTTTTTATGATATTTTTCATATGTTATTTAATTATTTTTAATTTAAATACATTTGGAAAAAAATTAATATAGTATAATTCGAGCCAGATCACGAGCTCATGAGCCAGGCCTGGCTCGAGCTCGGCGCATTTACAAATCGAGCAAGCTGAACCGGCTCGTTTATAAACGAGCTTTTCTTTAGCCAAGTTTTTTTATAATCTCCAAGCAAGCCATAAATCGCGAGCTATTTGAGCATCCCTATCTTATAGCGACTAGAGTTGTCAAAAAACATTCAAATAATAAAAACAATTAATTAAACCCTGAACCCTGTAGCGACGACTTTCGTTGCGACTTATAGCGACGACATAGGGCTTAAAAATAGAAGTTGCATAATTAAATAAAAGTTCCAGGTTTTTAAACCACAAAATCACAATAATCAAACAAAACTAAACCTGTAAAAACATATTAAACCAAAATGTTAATAAAGTGATACTACAAGGACCCAGATGCAAAATGTTTCAAATTTGGACTAAAGTGGCAAAAGTGTCGAAACCTCAAGGACCAAAATGGCAGTTTACTCATTTTTTTTTCAACATCATTTAATTTCACCATTTTTGTAGTTTTGTATTGGTTTCGATTCTTGCAATCTTCTCATCTCATTTCCAGAACCGGTGTGAAGGTTTGAATCATTGGATGAAGGATTTTATTATTGTTTCATATGTTAGCTTACTTGTTACATAAAATAAAGTTTGTTGTTACATTTGAAATTTAGCTTGTTACAAAAGCAATTAGAGAAGGGATTTTTTTTTTGTTGTTACGGACAGAAATGAAAATTGTTGTAGATGGTCACATTTTTATCATGTAAAAAGTGGGTTTTGTTGTTGTTATTACACAATTACCTAGCATGTTACAGAAATAAAATGTTCTTTGTTGTTGTTACATATATGATGGTCTGTTACAAAAAATTAAAATGTGTTTGTTACATATGTGGACGTTACTTTGATCATGTAAAAAGTGAGTTTTGTTGTTTTTGTTATACAAGTGATATATGTAACTTTTTTGTGTAAACTATTTATGCAACTTTTTTGTGTAAACTATTTATGTAACTTTTTTTGCGTAAATTTACATGTAATATTTTTCTGCATTTACATCTTAATTTTGAAATAAATGATAAGAAGATTTAGAAATATAAAGAAAAACAGGGGAAAAGTTAGAGAGAGGAGAGAGAATAAAAAGCATAAAAAGTTAGAGAGATGAGAGAGAATAGACAATGGGCTTTTTTAGATGGCTATGTGATTTGATGTGGATGTCAAAAAGCTTTTCTATCTGACCATGCATATTTGTCAAAAAGCATTAAATGGGGTAGATGTCACTTTACGCATACAAGTTACATTTTTCAAAGAGATCAAAATTACATTCACCCCCATAATACCCCTCTCTGTACTTTTTTGTTGGTAATATATTAAAAGTATTATCAACTTTACAACCAAATTGATCACACCCATTGATCACAATTTATCAATGGTTGATATAGAGTTTTCTGGGTTTCTTTAACTCAAGAGGGTTTCCAGTTATATATATATATATATATATATATATATATATATATATATATAAAGGGAAAGGTTAACATACAAAAAGTCTTATCGTACATCATGTACGCTACGCGCGTAACCGTCCGATCAGGGGAATAATCACGCTTTGGACATGTAATCACGCATGGGGTTTAGTTTTTTGGGAAAATCACGCATGGAACCAAAATCACGTACGTTATTTTTGATCAAAAATGTAATTACGCATGTTATATACTATGTCACGTACGATAATGTAGGATAAGGCCTTTTGTACATTATAGTTATTCTATATATATATATATATAGACACACACTCACTTAGGGTTAGGATCATGAGAGAAGGATTAGGCCAATTTAGAAACTTGAAAAGCATTCTGGACCACACATTTTCTCTAAGCTTTTCGTAATATACACATATGTATAGTTTAAAACTGACTATATACATATGTGTATAATTCAAGATTTGACAATATACATATATGTATATAGTCAGTTTTAAACTATACATATGTGTATATTACGAAAAGGTTAGGAAAATGTGAGGTCCAGAATGTTTCTCAAGTTTCTCAAATAGGGTGGACTTCTCTTAGGGTCCGTACCACATATATATATATATATATATATATATATATATATATATATATATATATATATATATATATATATATATATATAGTGTGAGGTTCATTGGGGAACACTAAAAAAGTGGGGAACGGCGGGGAACCGACTCAAACGAACTCCGATTGGACTCATTCCAACGGCGTTGGAACCGTCTCGTCGAACCCTAACTAGGATATCTTAACCCTAAACCCTAAATCATAACCCCTAAACCCTAAATATAGGGTTTGGCTTTTAGGGTTTAGCTTTAGGGTTTAGCCTTAGGGTTTAGCTTTAGGGTTTAGAGTTTAGCTATAGGGTTTAGGGTTTAGCTTTAGGTTTAGCCTTTAGGGTTTAGCTTTTAGGGTTTATAGTTTGGATTTTACGGTTTAGCTTAGGTTTTAGCCTTATTTTTTGGCTTTAGGGTTTAGAGTTTATGAGTTAGGATTTAGGGTTAAGAGATCTTAGTTAGGGTTCGACGAGTCGGTTCCAATGCCGCTGGAATGAGTCCAATCAGAGTTCGTTTGAGCCGGTTCCCCACTGTTCCCCACTTTTTTAGTGTTTCCCAATGAACCTTCCCATATATATATATATCTATATATATATAGAGTAGGAGTTGGGTGGAAAGTCTATTTTTCCTAGAAAGTCTAGGAAGGAATAAGAATTGGACATGTGTCATTGAGGGATTTTAAGTAGAAGGGCTATCATGTAATTTCACATTTTAATTTTATTTTTGGAATGTATCTTCATTAACTAAAATTCCATGATTTTCGGAATTTTTATTATTTTCGAATTCAAATCTGGAAGTCAATGTGTTCATTAACTAAAATTCCATGTCACATTACATCGCATATTCAATTGTTCAGAAGATTATTGGAATTTATCAGCATGTTCTTGGTGCTGTGTTTTAACAGTTTACAGGGCTAAAGTCAATTTTTTTTATAGATCCCACAATATAAAGATGGTAAACACAGTGTAAGAATCTGATTGTTGTTAAAACACAACTGTATGAATATGAATGCTAAAACACAACTGTATGTATCTGATTGCTGTTAAAACACAACTGTATGAATCTGAATGCTAAAACACAAGTGTATGAATCTGCTTGCTGTTAAAACACAACTGTATGAGTCTGTTTGCTGTTAAAACACAACTGTATGAATCTGAATGCTAAAACACAACTGTATGAATCTGCTTGCTGTTAAAACACATCTGTATGAATCTGGATGCTAAAACACAACTGTATGAATCTGAATGCTAAAACACAACTATATGAATCTGCTTGCTGTTAAAACACATCTGTATGAATCTGCTTGCTGTTAAAACACAACTGTATGAATCTGTTTGCTGTTAAAACACATCTGTATGAATCTGCTTGCTAAAACACAACTGTATGAATCTGCTTGCTGTTAAAACACATCTGTATGAATCTGTTTGTTGTTAAAACACATCTGTATGAATCTGAATGCTAAAACACAACTGTATGAATCTGTTTGCTGTTAAAACACATCTGTATGAATCTGAATGCTAAAACACAACTGTATGAATCTGCTTTCTGTTAAAACACAACTGTATGAATCTGTTTGCTGTTAAAACACATCGATATGAATTTGATTGCTAAAACACAACTGTATGAATCTGCTTGCTGTTAAAACACATCGTCAAGAAAACGGAGATGATAAGAACAATATTTGAATGGTGATGATGAACTCGGAGATGGTGGAGATGGAGAAGTGTTTTAATTTGATCCGGTACTCTCCATTGTTTCTAAAGTTATCTTCTTCCATGATTATAGTTATTTTTGGTAGGGATTGGGGTTTCCAAGATGGGTTTGGAGAGAGAGAGAGGGGGAAAATCGCTTGAATTTAGGAACTGTGGGGTTATCTAATTGATTTAAAACACGGCCATTGACAAAATTGCCCCTTCTCATTTAAAACAATCAATTAATTAAACTCAAATATTACAAGATTGCCATTGATTTAATCTCAACCCTTAAACACACCAATCGGATGGACCAGATCGCTTCCTAGACTTTGTAGGAAAAACACACTTTCCGTGCGAACCCTACTCTATATATATATATGTATATATATAGGGTTAGGATTTAGAGAGAACGGGTGAAAGTGTGAGAACGATTATGGATCGTCAGATCAAAACAATCTATAGACTAGATGGCGCGGTGGCATTTTCGTAAATAACCTAAACTTTTT
Organism: Helianthus tuberosus; assembly: GCA_030545235.1. Taxonomy (NCBI): domain Eukaryota; kingdom Viridiplantae; phylum Streptophyta; class Magnoliopsida; order Asterales; family Asteraceae; genus Helianthus; species Helianthus tuberosus. Next base: position 144,783,308 of record CM060412.1, read on the forward strand.
AAAGTGGGCGCACTTACATAAGGGCAAAAAAGTAAATATTCATCTACAAAACACATCAAAACGTGACCGAAACATATGTACTTCCTAGATAAACCTCCCAAAAAACCAACGTAAAACGCGAAAACCCTGGAAAACGCGAAACAACAAAAACTATGGCGTCGAAAGATAAAACCAGATCCAGAGGCAAAAAACATAGTGAGTTAACTTCGATTTACATTGTGCTAGTTTATGCTGCTTTTGGCGTTCTAATTTTAACAATAAATTTGCAGTTTCTACAAGTGTGGAAGGGGAAGAGTCATCTGCTCCAAAACGCCAAAAACCCAACGAGCAACGAAAGAAGACAACAAGAGGACATGGTATAGAATGTTACTTTTCGTGATGTAAATACACTGTGATACTTTGTTGCCAAAACGCCAAAATTTGTATCGTTTGTTTAACAATGTATGAGAATGAAATTTTGCATATATGTCATTGTCTTATTGAAAAAACATATATCATTCGTGTGTTACTAAACGCAAAACATGTATCGTTTGATAGCTTTGTTACTAAACGCCAAAACATGTATGGTTTGTGTTGTAAACGCTGTTAAGATCGGAGGCTCTCATGATTGTGTTTGTTTGTATGTTTGGAACGATTTGTAAATATGAAAACATGTAAAGTGCAGCGGAAATGAAAACAAACTTTGTAAACACAATCAGATGGAGAAAATAGTTTGATAAACAATTGCTTCTCATAGAGTCAAAAGATTTACAAATCAAAGCAAAAGATTACAGATATGCTTACAAACTAAACTCCCCCTCAGCCTGATGCCCCAAGGTTGGTTGCACACAAGATGAAAGGATTAGACATGAGGAGAAGAACTCGCTCAGTCAATCAAATGTAACAGTACAGGGTACTGTTACATTTATAGGCAATCCAAACCACTGAGGTATCTCAGCTGACGTCACCATGAAAGCGACGTCTAACAGCCTAACAAACCTGTATCTACTGTCCTTACACAAACACTGCTAACCTAACCACTGACTATACATAAAACAGATATTTCACTAAACAGCTGCTTTCTCTTTATGTCAGTGCTTTCCTCAAGGTTGATCAGTCCTTGACTGGGCAGTGCTTTATCATTAGTAGATAGGACCATCAGTGTTGGATACTTCAGGGTTTTCATCAGCAGTTGAAAGGACAGCAGCAGTTGAATATGAACAGCAGATAGAGACCATCAGTTGTTATAAATCACTTTCAATGGGAGAGCAAAGTGTAAACTGCTGCTTATTGTGAATCCTCTGTTGTGACCTGGTTTTGGCTTTACATTATATGTTCCTCTGGTAGGGTTCAATCCCAACAATCTCCCCCTGGAACAGATAATGCCAAAACCCTTCATTATTCAGGACCTTTATTACTCATCAAGAGTGCCTTAGCTTGATCTTTGAATTCAGCTTCAAATTCCTGTGCACTCTGGTCATCCTCATCCCTACACAGTGTAAGTTCAAGGAGATCCTGCAAATCTTGAACACTAAGGCCTAGTGCTTCTTTCCTTGATATGTACTTCACTTCGCCATTGGCTCTGACCAGGGTCAATACGTGAGTCTTTTGATCAGACATCCACTTTAGTATTTTTAAGCCAAGTGGGTTTCTTGGGAGAGACTTATTTGATGATGAGTTAAGGGATGATGGCCTTGAAAACACCTGCAGACTTTCAGACATTCTTTTGAACGCTTCTTCAGTGACTTTGTCTGCTGCAGCTATATCTTCTGCAGTTTCTTGTTCAATAAGTTCTTGTCTTTCAGCTTCTGTTTTGTCTTTAGCAGTGTTTGGAGACGCAGGTTTGTTTAATGCCTTAAAAAGGCTTTGAAGCTTTGTTGAAGTTTCTTCTTTTAGACCCATTTTCGTGATGGTATCTTTGAAGTACTCTGCTTCCTTTTCTATTACCTCCTCTTCAGTCAGCTGTTCTCCCTCTTCTTGATTTGTTACAAAAGTAGACCGGAACAGTGTGTCAAGGTTTCCTATCTTCTGTTCAAGCTTCATCATTTGTTCTTGCTTCTTAGAAGTGCCTGAAACAGTTATCTTTCTTTTCTTCAGCCTTTCGTAGGCTTCATCAGTCTGCTGTCTTGACCATTTTGATATGGCTTCAGCAGTATCCATTTTTGCATCCACCAGCTCCTTTTTCTTTCTTTTATACTCAGCAGTGAAGTCAGCAATGAGCTTTTTGAATTTGTTCCAGTTTGGAGCATTTTTCTTCTTTGTAGGATCATTCTTAATTCTGTCAATCCTCTCAGCCTCATGCTTTAGAGCGATTATTGGCCATTCTTCAAACTGTTTTTCTTCAGCAGGATAGAATTTTTCTTTCATAATGTAGGCAAGATATTGTTTTCTTAGCTCTTTGCGTTGTTCAGCCTTTTCTTTGATTAGTTCATGTGCGAATTCTTCCATCTGCTTTACCTTTTCAAGGAAGAAATCCAGTCTTTTAGCAATGCCTTCTTCGCTTAGACGTTCACGTTCACTTTCAAATTTAGCTCTTGCTTTAGCCTGCCTTGCCTTGAGTTTGAGGTAATCATCCATATCCTCTGGTGGCATGTAGCCTATGAGTGAGGAGAATCTCCTTTTTGAAGGATCTTCTTCTATATAGAATTGCCTCATCTCATTTTTGATAGCTTCAAGTTCCAGTGGATGTTGTGCAGCATTAGGATCATGTGTACTCTCATCGGCAGGTATTGGCTTTCTTTTTCTGTTGAAGAGCTTTGGCTGTGAAGTAGGAGAGGTGAGAGCAGTGGTGGATGACTGACTAACAGCTGTTGAGACAACTGGTGTCTCAACATCTGCTGGCATTACAACTGCTGATATGTCAGCAGTTGTCTTCTGCTTTTGAGCAGGGGATGGAAGTGGTGATGTAGTTTTTGATGGTGGTGGTGAATCATCATCTGATATGAGATTCCTTCTCCTTTTTAATGAAGAAGGAGCAGATGATGTTTTGGGTGGATCAGTGGTGGTAAATTGGATAGCAGTGGTTTGTGACAGTGATTGACTGACAGTGGTTGAAACAACTGGTGTTTCAATCACTGTTGTCATTACAACAGATGTTGTAACATCTGTTGTCTTCTGTTTTATGACAGGAGGCAGTGGTGATGGTATGATTGTAGATGATGATGGTGGAGCAGTAGTTGTAGTGGTGTGTGGTAGAGTGGTGTGTGTTGATGACATGGCAGTTGTTTGGCTACTGACAGCAGTTTTTGTAACTACTGCTGTATCAGCTGTTTGGCTAACAGGTTTTGAGACCTGCTTTTCTTTTTCTTTTTCTTTTTCAGACTCAACATGAAGGCCATGTTCTATTCCCATCCTATTCATTTTTCCCAACAGCTTGTTATTCTCCCCCTTTTTGGCATTATCTGAAGGGGGGTTTACAAGAAATGGTATGGAAGAAGGAACTTTGCCAGAGGCACTTTGAATGCTAGCCTTTATAGCCTTGATATCTTCTTGAGTGTCTTTAAATCTTGATTCAACCATGTTGGTCAGCATTTGTACTTGAATAGCATGCTTTTTGTCAGCCATAAGTTGCTGTGCTTCAAGCATGGGTTGAAAAGTGTTCCAAAGCTCATTTTCAGCAAATGCATGTTGTACAGGTGCTTGAGCAGGAACAGCAGTGGCTTGTGCTTTCTGAGCTTTTAAAATCTCTTGCACCATCTCCTTTATTTCAGCAACTGATTCTTCAAGTTTGTCAACTATGCCCGTCAATTCCTGATATATTGAATCATCACCTACTTTAGTAGGATCATCTGAATCCCCACCAGCAGTGGTTATATCAATGTGTGTCTTAGGAACAGAGTCCCAAAAATCACCCATTGATGCCCCTTGTTCTTGGTACTGGGGACTTCTTTCTTCAGCACTTGATAAACCTTTGATGTTACTAGTGGTCAAAATAGGCTCACTAGTGGTTAACATTGGTGCTATTGAAGAAATTGCCTTCAAGGGAGTCTGATTTATGAAACAACTGGCCAACTGGAGACCTGTTGATCTACCAGTTGTAGTTGCTGCTCCACTTGAACTACCACCGAGAGTTACTTGTAACTCAGGGGGTGTAACCTCCTCAATTGTTGCTGGGATAGTACTCTGATTTTCAGAGTTTTTGAATAACCATTTTGAACATGATTTACACAGTACTCTGTTTTTCAACTAAATACAACAAACCTTAGTATCAATGAATTTTGAGCCGAACTGTTATGTCAAATTGATTGTTAGATCGAATTTGACTGTCCAGGCTCTGATACCAATTGTTAAGATCGGAGGCTCTCATGATTGTGTTTGTTTGTATGTTTGGAACGATTTGTAAATATGAAAACATGTAAAGTGCAGCGGAAATGAAAACAAACTTTGTAAACACAATCAGATGGAGAAAATAGTTTGATAAACAATTGCTTCTCATAGAGTCAAAAGATTTACAAATCAAAGCAAAAGATTACAGATATGCTTACAAACTAAACTCCCCCTCAGCCTGATGCCCCAAGGTTGGTTGCACACAAGATGAAAGGATTAGACATGAGGAGAAGAACTCGCTCAGTCAATCAAATGTAACAGTACAGGGTACTGTTACATTTATAGGCAATCCAAACCACTGAGGTATCTCAGCTGACGTCACCATGAAAGCGACGTCTAACAGCCTAACAAACCTGTATCTACTGTCCTTACACAAACACTGCTAACCTAACCACTGACTATACATAAAACAGATATTTCACTAAGCAGCTGCTGTCTCTTTATGTCAGTGCTTTCCTCAAGGTTGATCAGTCCTTGACTGGGCAGTGCTTTATCATCAGTAGATAGGACCAGCAGTGTTGGATACTTCAGGGTTTTCATCAGCAGTTGAAAGGACAGCAGCAGTTGAATATGAACAGCAGATAGAGACCATCAGTTGTTATAAATCACTTTCAAGGGGAGAGCAAAGTGTAAACTGCTGGTTATTGTGAATCCTCTGTTGTGACCTGGTTTTGGCTTTACATTATCTGTTCCTCTGGTAGGGTTCAATCCCAACAAACGCCATGTATCATCTGTTATTGTCTTATTCAACATCTATCATCTATGATTGCTTTATGAAACGCCATACATGTATCATTTGTGTTATCAAAATGCCATAAAATAAAACGCCATGAAATCATTTTTATAGGCGAAGAAAGGTTAAGATTGAGAATAAATGTCCACACTGGCAAGGCCCAAAACGCTAATAAGAGGAAGACATTAAGTCAGAATGTTGAGGTTGAGGAAGAACCATATCATGAGTTTAGTGGGGCTTGTGTTTTGTCAAGAGTAAAACCTACAAACTTGACTTGTTGGTATATGAATCTAAACCAAAATCAAAGAGAGGCAGTACACCAAATAGGGTTTGGTGCTACACTAAAGTTGAAAATAGACACCGTACCGACAATGCTTGGGTACTGGTTGGTTGAAAATTATAATGAAAAGACAAACACCCTAAACATTGGCAACCATACCGTACATATGAATGAAGAATTGATAAACTCTTTAACGGGTATACCGAATAGAAGGGTGCCCATGAACATGAAAAAAAGACCAACAACTAAAGACCAGGTGGTGGCTGAGTGGAAAGCACAGTTCCAAGGGTTTGACTGGGTTAACAAACCAAGTGTGAAGCTATACTTTGATAACGTTTTGCCTGTGATGCATGGCTTTGGGAGAGACTTTTCCTTAAATTTCCTTGTAGCATTCTTCACTATAATGGGGCATGCAAGTGACAATGCAGTCGTCAACAAACAGTTCTTGCACAACGTTACACCAGATGTTCAAATAAACCAAATGAACAGGTGTGGTTATATCATCCAATGCTTTCAACACGCCAAAACCGCATGGTCTCCAACAAAGCATTACATAGGGCCACTGATCATACTTGCGGTAAGAATAAAATTTCCCTATATAACATATATCATTTGTGTGTCATTAAAACGCCAAAAATATCTGTCATTTGAAAAATCTATTTTGTTACAGCTTGCCTTGGTGAATGATGCTTGCAATAGAAAAAATGGGACCAAAAAGAAGGATACCCAATTAAGTGGGTTACAACAGATACTCTTGACTTGTTTGAGAGTGCAATGGCAAAACGCCTTGTTGGCAATGAAGTAAAAAGGAAAACAGTTAAAAAGGCTACGGAAGGCAAACCCAAGAAAAATGCAGGTTGTTGCTGATGATGAAGCTGATGGTGATGATGTTGAGAATGAAAATGAAAATGAAGATGATGTTCACAACGTTGATGACTATGCTGATAATGATGATGGTGTTGATCATGATGATCATTATGATTATGTTGGGCTCCACCCAGTTGTGCAAAACGCCATGCACATCAATGATGAGAATGAGAATAAAGATAATGAGGATGAAGAGGCTTCGCTTCAAAGGATGGTGAATGAGGATAGAGAAAGCCAGGAAATGATGTTTGAAGTTTCTGCATCAAGGAACCATGCTCTTGTCAGAGGAGTAACACAGTATGACAACATTTTTGCTGATGAAGAAGAACAAAACAATGAAACTGAAGAGGTATGTTGTTCAAATAATAAAATTAAAAAAACCACAAAACACCATGATCAACAAAATCCTTTTTTTAATTTAACAGGAAATGGCTGATAAATTGGATGGGGCATACAAAGAATTAGAAGACTGTTATAATAAAATGAGCACATTGTTAAAACAGTCAAAGACTGAATACCTAAACAGCCTCCTGGTACACATTAAATACTCACAATGTTTGACATTGTTGGAGAACATCTCAAAATTTGTTGATGAAAACGCCAAAGAAGTGCCAGCTGAAAGAGAACAAGGTAAATATGAAACTGAGGTTGAAAATGAGGTGGTACTAGGAGGTGAAAATGAAGAAGAAGGGGAGAAGGAGATGGCTGGAATAGAAAACGCCATTGAAGTACAAACAGTTGATGAAAAAGCCAAAGAAGTTGAAAATGAAGAAGAAGGAGAAGGAGGGAGTGAAAATGAAGAAGAAGGGGAGAAGGAGATGGCTGGAATAGAAAACGCCATTGAAGTGGAAACAGTTGATAAAAATGCCATTGAAGTTGAAAGAGTTCATGAAAACGCCATTGAAGTTGAAAATGAAGGAAAAGGAGAAGGAAAAGGAAAAGGAAAAGGGGAAGGAAAAGGAGAAGAGGAAGGGGAGTCGGAAGGGGATGGAGAAGGAGAAGGGGATACGAGAGTAGAAAAAGAAAGGGATATGGTCAGAGAACAAAACGCCGAACCCTTAACTGCTACAACAACCCCAATATATGATGATGATGATGAAGATACTATATTATCAGATGAAGATATAAACGAAAATGATATTGAGAAATGGAGTGGTGATTTCAAGACACTTGAATATCACATTTCCAGATACAATGGGGAAAAATAATTAAAAAGAATATTGCTGAGGTTTTGGAGCTGCCTGGACAAGATCTAAAACAAATGATTGATATAAAAGAAGGTCTAGATAATTCAAAGATGGTGGATGAAGCAATTAAAGCAATAAAAAACGTCTGCAACCTGCTGAAGAGACCCCAAAAATGCCTGTATTTGATAACACACCAAACATCCCCCCAACAGAAACACAATACAGTCAGGCGTTCATCACTGAACTAGAAAAACTGAAGGGGAGATGGTAAACAAAAGTGTTGACCAACAAGGTGCAGTGTTTGATAAAACGCCATATGAGCAGCCACCATCTACAGCTGGGAAAAACCTCTTTCAAACTTTTGAAGAGGAAGAGACACCCAATAAACCCCAAAATGAAAATGCCATCAACACATTACCACCAAATACGCCAAACAAGTCAGATGTGCAAGAGAAAGGTGATGAGGAAAAAACTCCAGACATCACAAAGTTGATGCAAGAAAATACAATTTTAAACCCTGAAGAGCTGCCTGGTGATGAAAACGCTGATAAAAATGATGAAGAAGATGAAAATATAAACAAAAAGACTGTGGGTGAAAAGGAGAAGAGAGATAAGAAATTGAGCAAGGCATGTTTGTCACCTTATGTAAGGAGGCAAGTGGTTATACATGAACCAAGGACGAACCATGAAAATAACCTTGCCATGTACATCTTCACTGGATGCGCGAATACGAGTATGTACACTTCTCTTAAAATAAAACGCCAAACTTTCCATTTATAACATTTACTTGAATATGCATGTAAAAACGATCAAAACGCCATGTATTATAATAGAATGAGTTTGTATAACTAAAATGCCAAATGATGTTTTTTTAGGACTGAGGTGTTCAAGATGGGAGAAAAGTTTCTCATGAGGGTGATTTGTGAGAGCATGAAACCATGATTTCACGAACACGTCTCAACTATTCTACATTGGGCACATATCCTGAACTATGAAGAAAGATACAAGGCTCCAGAATCACCCTCAAGGTTATTTTGCACAGAATTACTGTTGGTAGCTCTTTGGCTATATTTAATTGATAAAATTATAGTAGGACATTGTTTTGTTGTTTAAAATGTGGTACTCAATATTACAGAATACTCTGGCATACGACAAAACGACAAAAGAAAATTTACGAAACAAAGAATTCAACAGAAACATGGAAACTGTTCTAAAAAATGCCTGTTTCAAAGGAGACAAGAAAAATAAAACCATCAAAGATTACGAACTGGTCTTTGATGTGTGCTAAACAGACAATAAAAACTAACTAAATTAGACTCTCAAAGATAGACACTAAAAAGCTTTAATTCTAGACTCGACCTAAACCACACAATCGGCAAGTGTATCGATCACTGTAGTATGACCTAAGGAAGTCCGGATATAGAACCACGAGACTCTATTTATCACGTAAACTAGACTCTAATAGACACTGACAGACACGACTAAAACTTGTTTAATTGCTTTGGGGGGAGGGGGTTACGGAAAATCTAAGGAAATCTATTTGAACTAATTATTAAACTAAAACTAGACTAATACAAAGTAAGGCAAAGGCTTGTCTTACATGATGAACGAGACCACCTAGACTCGAATCCTGGATTGATTTTAGAGAATTACCGATTACGTTAACTGCATGATTTATGGAACCGGGATCTTATGATACTAAACCTATTAAGACACCAACTAAGCCCCTCAACCCTTCTCGAGGTGAAACTTATGGCGCTACCTAGGTCGTTAATCCTACCGGTTATTAGACATCTTTCCAGTTGTCCAATTATTGTGTAAGTACCCTAATGTTGACCTACTCTTTTCTAGTTATAGATCTAGGGTAGTTTGGATTAATTAACTTGACTTGATAGACTAATAAACCGACGGGGCAACTAAGGCACGACTTTTTCCAAAGACTGTCTAAAGCAATTCGTCGGGTAAGACCTATCAATAGCCCCGCACCTTCCAGCTATAAGGACTAGCATAACACTAAATCTAGCAAATCACTAACAATCACTTCTAGGGGTTATTGGCCAATTCTCCCTAAAGGTCAAGAACACACAGTCGAAGACCTAGCATGAACCTATTCCGTAGCAGACAAACACCAAGATTCACACGAATTAATTGATAGTAATAAACCAAATTAAAGTACGCATGCGCATTAAATCAATAAACCAAACTCTTTACTAAACACAATCAATCCATGAAATTCATGCAATTAACGAAAAGGTTAAAACTTCATATCAATCCAATCATCAAAGTCTAGGTGGCTTAAATGTTTAGCCAAGCATGTCAAATAAGAAAACAAATCAAAATGTCTAAACAAGAATTCATGACAACGAGTTTCGAAAGAAAATCTATAAACAAGGAATTGGAAAACTCAAGAAAGTCTTCAAATCTTCGTCCCGAACTCGTACCATTGATTCGTATGCTTCGAAACCTTCAATCAGCTCTATGAATGCTCCAAGATCGCCTAAGATGCTCCTTAATTCGTAGTTAGGGTTTAATGTTGAGTTTCTTGAGTTTAAATACCTAACCCCTTGGTCAAACGAATAATCGTCGTCATTTAACCCCGTCGCGTCGCGCGATGGGTAAGGTTCTTCGTCGTGGCGTAGCGCGACGGCGTGTAATTCCAGAAATCTTTATTTTAATGGTGGCGTAGCGCCACCATGATGTTGTTCCCTTGTGGCATAGCGCCACAGCTCAAATAGGACAGAAGCCTTCAAATTTTGCCCAGCTTCAACTTCTCAAAACTTCAAAAATAATTCTAACTCTTTTCCACTTGTTTCCCAGCATCCAACATTCGGTTTTTCAGCGTTTTTTAGGACAACCGACCTGGAAACACAAGATTTCATCAAAGTATGAAAATTCTAACGAAAACCAAACTAAATATAACGGAAAATATACAAACTATACACGAATAAGAGATGTATTTTGCAATACATCAAATATCCCCACACTTACTCTTTTTTTTGTCCTCGAAAAAGAATTATGCAACGGAATCAGAGGTAAATAGTCACTCGGGTCAAAAGCCTATTTATATTTTATTAAAACCAAAACTTGCGTTAGCCGCGATTGCGAATATACTTGTCCCTTTAAACCCAAATCCAGTCTTAAGCCCTTATCATGTGAATTTAATTTAAATGTGGTCAATCTACCTAGGGTCTCACACTAGAATCTACAGTCCACCTACTCCCGCCTCAAGCTTATAGAACTAAAGGAACGATCACTGGACCAATTCCCAACAGTCTTATATCAAAACCAAGAGAATTTACAATCAACTTTTTTCTTTTTCTTTTCCATTTTTTTTCATCACTTTTTTTTTCAATGAGCGTAGACGTTGCTTTCCCTAACCAAGAGGCATTCCGGCTGTAGAGTCGCTATCCCCAACTCGGATTACTTAGGCTTCGGTACTTTTTTTCTTTCTTTGCAAGGTCGATTTCACACACCCTAGCGGTAATCCGGTAGTAAAGTCACTATCCCCAACCCAGACTACATAGACTGCGCTACTTTCATTCAGTTTCTAGCTCATTTTTCTTGTATTTTTTTTCTTTTCACTATTTTTTTTTCTTGATAAAAAATTCTAACGGTTTCAACTTATAACGGTGTTCCTTATACTCTTATTGGCGGTTTCAATTTCCCATATCTCCCAGGCGAAAACCCACTAGTAGACCGACAATTAAGGTATATTAACTCAAAGGGACTTAAAACCAAACCCGGGCCTATCCACATATCCCTAACTAGACACAAGCTCAATTTATTTAATCTCATATTATTATTATTCGAAACCAAGCAAAAATTCATCTTTTCTATCATTTTCCATTTTTTATTTGCAAACTTCTCATTTCACAGGACATTTTTCTGATTTTTCAATTTTTTTGGATTTTTTCAATTTTTTTTATTTTTCATATTTATGACTCAATTATTTACATGTATCCCATCCCCACACTTAAAGTTTGCATTGTCCCTAATGCAAGAATGAAAATACGACTCAAAACTATCTAACCACTAAAAACGAATAACGAAATAAATAAATAAATAAAATACAAAAGAATACAAGGGAAACGACTTAGCTGTATATGTGAGACTGTCAAAGTGCCAGTCGTTTCCACATAAGCCCTCCAATTCGAAACGCGCTCAGCAAACAACTCCTAATCTCAGACACGCGAACGAAAGCGGCTACTAACCTCAACCTATCAATCACCATCAACAAACTAGCAAAACATAATAATATATATCATTCAAAATCATCAGTTTCAACCACATACCAACCCAACCTTCCCAACCAACCTGTTCAAAGTATATCAGTATACATACACACCAACGAATGAGGATAAAAAACAACATAAAAGAAAAATCAAACAAAAGATATAGTCAACTTCTGCTTCTGCATCCTCATGTCATCCCCACACTAGTCCTCCTTGCGCTCACTCGCAGTCTCCTCACTGCCCTCCTGTCGTCCACTTGCACCAGAACTGCCCTCTCCAAATACACGGAATGGAGGATCCGGATCAAACCTTGCACCAGCACCAGCCGAGCCACCCTGCTGTCTCGGCTGAAAGAAGTCTGGGATCCCCATGTTTTGCGTACTCATCATGTAACAGAGAGCATCATCCTGCCTCTCCTGACCCAACTGCATCACCTCAATAAGATGCTCCAACCTGTCAAATCTCTGCTCCATATAGCCAGAGAGCGACTGCAAAGTGAGAGGCTCAGGTGGTGGCTGCCTCCTCGGATATTGATGTGCTGGTAGCTCGTGTCGCTGTGGTGGCCGCTGTCGGTGTGTAGGATCAACCTGAAGCATCACATCCTCAGCTAGATGTCCCTCTGGCGGCTGCACCTACGGGCCCTGCCTAATCGGCTCCCAGTCGTAGGGCTCAGTCCATGACACTATGCCTGCCTGCTGCAATTCCCTAATCCCAAATGTCATCGTCTTGGGCCCCTCGTGTAGAAATTGAGGAACATACATGGTAAACACCCCCAAATTTTGTGCAATCCGAGTAATATAGGGGCCCATAGCCAAACCAGCATGATGACCACCTCGACGACCCCTGCTAAACGAGTCTGCTAACACTGTAGCCAATTTCACGGTTCTCCACACGACACATGAGAATGAACAACTCTATCCAATTTGCCTTATTTTCACCAGATTTCCGCCCCACCAGCGTAGTAGATAAAATCTTCAAAACATACCTATAAACCAGGTTACGAACCGAAGTAATCAGGTTCGTAACCGTGAATGGGTGATCGAAAATCGTCTTCCAGAATTCTCGTAGCTCAGTACCCCCAACACTGTGATCCCTAGCAGTAGAATAAGCACCCCGCAGACTAGTCACAAACCCCGGCTGTTTCACTTCCTCCTCAGTATAAAACCCTGACACTATAGCAAACCTCGCCATATTCATCTCAAAAACCTGCCTACCAAAAGTGAAAGACACAGCTGTGTCCTGATCAAACTTCCTTCCTTGTGCATCCATGTGCTGTGAAACTCTAGCACCAACTCCTCATACTGAGTCTGCGTACACTCCAATGCATCAGTCAACTTTGGACCCAAAAGGTCCAACACTTCCTGCCTCGACCCTTTTTCTTCCAACCAACGCCAATCTATCACCCTGTGCTGAAGCAAATCAGTATTCTTCAATTTATCATACTTATTCCATTCTGGTGTACTCAACTCGAACTACAGTATCGGATGGTTAGGTTTACTAACTTTCCTATCTGGAATAAATTCATAATCCCTTTGATACTGGATCTTTCTCAACTTTGGGTCATTAGCAGCTATCTGAATAATCTGGGTCTCTAGTGGAACCGGGTCTTGCTGGGGTGGATCCTGTTGTGGTGTTGTCTGACCCGCACCTGTTTTTCGAGACCTACCTCTGCGCGAGCTACTAGCCATGTCTGCAAAACAGATATTAACAAGACAAAACAAGCAGACAATCAGTAATAACAAACTATTTTTTGTATTTTCATTTTATAATTTTTTTTTTTGAATTTTTTGAAATTTTTTGATATTTTTTTTTGGATTTTTGTAAAATTTTTCGAAAAAAAATTTGAATAGCCGTATAACATTTCATTCGCGGCTAATTCTGAAAAAATAAAGCTGAAATAAAGACCGAGTTATCTTTTTACAAATGCTAAGTGATAGTTAAACTCGCCCGAATGAAGATTGAGTACAGGCGAGCTTAAATCACTTGTACGCGCAAGTAAACCCAAGAACAATTAAATACGACTAATTCTATACTAAAACTTAACTAAAAAGACACAAAGACACTAAACTGGACTCAATATACACTACCCCCCTCGGCACTTTAATTGTCCGCAATTAAAACGAGTGCCTAACCAAGACATTGAAGTCCAACCTTTCTTAAAAATCAGCCATTTAGTAGTTTAAAACCAAAATTTTTAGCGATTGAAAATGTCCGCCTAATTAAAGGATGGTTTTCCGTTTGCAAAAAAATCATTTTAAGTTGCAAGGTTAAACTTCAAGCGCCAATATCCCCATACCATTCAATCATCAAGCAAAGCACATTCAATATTACCAAACCGACGCCACTCGAACCCAATAAGAGCTTTGAAACAAAAACTGAATTTTATGTCAAAGTAGCAATGTCAAGTTAAGCAATGAAGTAACGTGATGTGCATAAACCCAAACCAAGCCAGCCGCACCCCTGAACTATTCTAACTAGCATACATATACTAGACGCAAAATAAATCAGCTCAACCCTAGACTAACTAAAGCCCAACACACGGCTAGCTATCGACCCGACTAACCAAACTCGAAGCATAAGACTCGAAGACGCATGACTTCAACATGAACCGACTGACTCACTATGGACCCGACTAAACAAGACTCGACACTCACGACTCAACTAACCTACGGACTCACACAATGACTCTAATCAACACAAATAAGAGAATAATGCACAGAAACTTATATGAATCGTGAAGGATTGCAAGAAAAGTTCAAAAATTTCGAGATGTGGTAAGTACCGAGTCAGAGAGAATCAGCGACCGAAGGTTAAAAATTTTCGGTGGGTTTTGGAGAGGGTTGAATTCAGATCACAGGGGTGTAAAGAGGGTGGAAAATGGCTGAGTATTAATGGAGATATGGTGGTTGAGGGTATTTTCGGTGATGGGGGCGGTCGTGAAGGGTTTGTGAGGTTTTTGGGGAAGGCTGCTGAAAAGATAGGTTTTAACTGATCTGGTATATCATCGCGTCGCGCCACTGATGAAAGGGGGCTGTGGAGTAGCGCCACAGCATGGTTCAAATAAGAGGGTTCAAGTGGAGGAGTCGCGTTGCGTGACGACGGGGTCCATTTGTGGTGGCGTGCCGCCACGGGCGGGTTCAAACTGAGTTTCTGGCCTTAGGGGTCGCGTGACGCGACCAGGGGACCAGTTTCAGTGTGGCGCGACGCGAAGGCCTATTTTGGGCAGAAGGTTGCGAAATTTTTCAAGTTTTATGACTTAGAAAAAATTCTAAGTGTTACCAAACCTTCCCCAAACCATCCCAAATTTTTCTAAGTGTTGGGACTTACCTGGAATGCCGTTTTCATTGCAATTTCAGCTCCTCAATGGTACGATTCCTGTAAAATTGTAGGATCGTTTTCACGACCGAAACGAGTCGTTTAGAGGTGTTCTTCTCAATACGAGAGGCGGAAACTAACGTATCGAGTTCGATCCAGCTAGATATTCCCTTTAATTGTCTTTTTGATTGATGTAACAGCTTTTTACAGTGAGTAGACACTTCAGCAGCAATTCGGCTCTGGAATCGGAAAGTTCCAAACGAAATCACAATGCAGGTATTTATAGGCCAGCCTATTTCGTACGAAACAGTCGGTGCGAAATCAGTTTCACATGAAATAGTAATTTCGTGCGAAATGACCAACTGATTTCGTACGAAATAGTTGTTTGCTATTTCGTACGAAATACCTCTAAATCCTAACTTCTCGTTTTGCGTGCCCTAATCTATACAATCTAAAAGAAGACTCGATACAAGACGAAGTCGGCAGACGTATGTACCAACAGACTCCCCCTCGGATGTTGACGAAGTCTTCAGCATCGAGTCTTCAACGTCTTCAGTCTTTATCATTCTTTCTGCTTCCTGAAGTATCTGACAATGTAAAACATCCTCAGTCTTCTCTCTTCTTCTCTCTACTAGGATCTCAATCTGACTCTATCTTCTCTTGATCAGATCTCTTGATTTCTTAACTTTATCAGCATCAGCAATACCAAGATTTGTAACCTGGCTTCACATTCTGCTCAGGTTTAATCACTAGAACCTACACATATCTCTTCCTCACAATAAATTTCACAAGTTTAAAATTTGACAAATTTAACTTGCTGGTATTAATCAATCAATAAATGATTTCACAATGTTAATATCTGATGAACCACTTGAAGGCAAAACATTTATTTTTATTCATTATAAACAAACTCCCCTCACGAAATGTTCAACATGTTTAGCATTTGGATTTTTGAAAATCAGCTCTTCAACATCAGTTGTCGAAAATCTTTTTGTATTTTTCAAAATTTATGCTAAAACACACTAAAAATCTTTTAAATTTTTTATATTAATGAAAAACAATAAAGAAACATATACAAACAATATTTTTGTGAGTTTGTTTAAGAGGATCATATCAGTTTTTGAGACACATCACCAAGACCGTTAAGCTATAAACATTTTATGTTCTAAACGATTCACTTAGATTGTCAGTATACTGATCCACTTAAATTTTCACACAAAGTTCAACTGTTTCGAGAGACGAGATTACCGTTTTAAAGACTTAAACTTATACGCGTGTCCCACCTCAGAATATACTCCCGTATCCAGATCCCAATATTCAGTCTTACAGGTGAGTATACCTAGATGATATATGTAAAGGGTTAAATGCGAGGGCCATGAGAGCTCAGGCTATTGCTTCCGCAAAATCAGAGAGATGATGGCTTCGACTTTAGGTGTGTTCCCTTTAGAGAATCTTTTCTTCAACAGCACATGATTAGCATTTTGCAATGTTTCATCATTTTTTTATGCTGAGGGTGGTGCTATTTTTCAAGCAAGCGAAAAGTATTATACGGGGACTAGGCCATTGCTTCCGCCAAATCAGAAGTCCCGGGATAATACCCCAGATATCACTAAGTATAAAGACCTAGTATCTCAGAAAGAGGGACCTTTCAAACAAGATTTCGGGGGTTACCCATATATCCGAGAGATTTTCCCCACGAGATAAGTAAGTATGATATTTAGGTTTATATCTCGAACACAATCTACTAAGTGTGCAAAAACCTACTGGCATATCATCAGTGAGACTGTTTATCACATTTTGACTCTTCAAATCTTAAGCGTGTTGTGATAGTCCACTGATGTACTATCATTTCCTCTTTTTACAACAAAACTCATTTTTGATTTTATCATGTTTTTGGCTTTTTCAAATTTTCGAAATTTCTAAAAAAAAAATTACTCCCCCTAAAATCAAAATATGTTTTAATTTTGATTTTCTGGGAAAATTTGAAAACAAACTGTACAAATAAAATGACAACAGTTGTGAATTGCTTCAATTCTCCATCCACTTGGCATAAACAATCAGAACTCCCCCCTTAAAACAAACTATTTTCTCATTAAGATTTCAAAACACTTAAGTTTGTTTTAATCAAAATGGTTTTTCTGGAAAATTAGTTTTGTTGAAATTCACAAACCATTTGTAGGTTAGGGGATCTCATCATACTGTTTTCTTCTTTCATCTTGAAAAAATTTAACAATTTTAGATTCAATCAACACTACAACTTGTAGGAAAGAAAAATCAAGTACAACTTAATGTCCTTGATTAATCCTTTGAATTTCGAAATATCACCGAAGTGAATTTCTCAAGAAAGATGCCGATATCTGCTCCACACTTACCAACCTGGGAGCTCCGGCAAGTCAGGATTTTTAAGTAAAGAACACAGACACCCAAGCCTGACCAGCTTTGGGTGTAACCTTTTCAACTTCACCTGGGGTTTGAACATTTCTTTTTTCTTCATAAAATTCTTTCACCCCTTTGGCCTTCCCCTCGACCATTTTCCCAAAAATCTTTTTAACATTCCCATTAAATGTTTTCTCAACATCAAATTCTTTCTTTTCAGAATAGAATTGATTCGAGATCTCAATTTTTCCAACTCTTTGTTTAAAAATTTCAGTCCTTAATGGAGCAAAGTTCACATCATCCATTAGAGGAACTGATTTCTCATCTTTTACCTCAACTTGTGGCTCCTTTGATTCTGTGGAATCAGATTCATCGCCAGATTTCACCTCAGATTTCTTAACCACCTTCATTTGGTTGTCAAGATTAACTCTTCTTTTGTAAAATCTTTTCTTCGAACATTCACCAACTTCATATGTTGAATTTTTAAAAACTCTGAATTTTTCAGTTGGTAGTTCATTTTTCTCAACAATCTTTTCTTTAAGTTTAGAAACAACTTCCTGTTTGATGTTGGTTGCTTTAGGACAATTCCAAGCAATATGACCAACTTCTTAACACCTGTAACAGGTTCTTGTTTCCTTTCTTTGATATGCTCCATTCTTCATTTCCTCTTGCCAATTTGCAAGGAATTCTTTGTTCGATTGCTTCCAGAATGAGCTCTTTTCTTCCTCTTCTGAGCTTGCTCCTGAAACAAATACAGTTTTTGGTTTATAAGTTTTTCCATTTTTATGATTTTTCAGTGGAATAAAACCCAAACCCTTCTTTTTGAAATTACCATTATGGTTTGGTCTCTTTTGAAAACCAGAACCAGAATTGTAACCCTTGTTCTTGTTTAATCTTTGTTTAACTCTTGAGGTGTAAGGACTTGGTTTTTCAGAAAGATTTTCATCTTTTTTTTTGAAATATTAATTTCTACTAGTTTGTAAACCTTTTTAATCAATTCAGTTTTAACACCTCTTATTGGAAATTCCTCATCAGAATATAATTTGTCTGAATCAATCAAAGTATATGCCACTTTGCTTGGTTCGTCATTCAAATTAGATTTTGATAACAAGAATTCTTTATTGTAAACCCGTTTAACCGATGACTTTGGACTGTCAACTGATGATGTTCTCGAACTTCCGGATTCGAACTTTAACTCTGACTCTTCATCTTTATCCAACACCTGATCGACCACCTTTTTTATTAACTCAGACTCATGATCAGTGTCAGACGATGTGAATGTGAAGATATCAGCTCTGTATTCTCAAAAATACAAGCTGATAGAGATCAAAATGATGTTGGGGAGGATTACACCAGTTTCCATCATTATTAGGTATGACGTTATTTGGAGGGCAGAACTTGATGGTAGTGACTACTATAGAACTAGGGGTGGAGTTAAAAGCTCGAATGAGTTGCCTTGAAAACCCCGAGCTTGAGCCGGAAGTACGAAACTCATTTGGGCTAGCGAGTCTAAACGAGCCAAAATAATTTATAGTTTTAATATTGTCACACCCTGATATTTCCACTTATTACCGGTGGGCCCGATGGGGAGTATCGTGACGTAGTTGATTTCATCATAGTCAAATAATCACAGTTCAATGCACAGCGGAAGTCTAAAGTAAATATATTACAAACCGATTCAAAAGTAACATCAATTATTACAATCGTATTGTAAGATGGATCCACAGGCGGATCTTAAAACAGAAAAGTAAACACTGTTCAACAGACTTTAGACGTCTAGGACTTGCAAGATTCCTTATTAACGCCCTGAGCTCCCAGCCAATTACGTACAATACCTGTCACTTAATCTTTTTGGAAAATACGTCAGTTTACACTGGTAAATACAATTAACTGACTCTTTTGAAAACATTTATGAAAATTGATTTAAATGCACAAGGCACAAATATCCTTTTATAACTTGGGACAATTATTTTAAAATAATCTTGTATACAGATTTATATGTTTGTTATACAATCAGGGCTCGATGTTAGAAACCGAGTCAAGATTAACAGACACACCACAAATATAGGCCCACCAGAGAGTGAGATACCGTTTCCCTTACGCAACTGTCAGTTGTATGCCTACACCCCGTGCCTAAGATGTGGCCATTTCTTAATAATGATGCCAAGGATATCCGGGACATGGTCATTAACCCCCAAAGGCCTTTATTTCAAACAAGACAGATTAAAACAGGTTACCTCAATAATTTAATCACAATTCGATTAAACATTCAATACCCGACCAAGCGGTATTATTATAATACCGTATCCCAAGCCCGTATAGGGAAAATAAGTTAAGAGTATTAACCTGAGCTTAAAATGCAATTTATACTCAGCCGTTTATTCTAATCAGCAAGCACAAGTACCTCTACTGGGGCTCTCAATCTGGAACGAAGGTTTTATTAACCTATTAGATTCCTAACGGGTCTTATTTATGTTGTAACTTAGACCGGTTAGTTTTAAGGAAAGGTTTACGGTTCAAAACGCAAGATTTAGCGAAGACCGGATTAGAATGTGATTTAGACCCAACAAGTATGGAGATTTGTATAATATGGGTAAACTAAACACCTTCTGGATTTTGAAATAAAAATGATAAGGTTTATCCCGTTTCGGTTAATTTATGCAAACTAGTTACATAAATCGTACCGAACGTGAAAAATGCATGATGGGTAACCAAGAGAGTCATGAACATGTTTCATAAGTTAATATGCCTTAAATATGTTGTGATATCAGTGGGATACCTTCCGTTATGCACAAAACGAATTTAAAACCAATTTAAGCCCCGTATGGGTATTTTGGTCATTTTAAAGGTTATAAAAGAGGTTAAATATTAATCTGAGGTTCTGGTCTAAAATAATCAGTAAAAATATTTATTTTGTCAAGTTATATCAGTAAGATATCTCACATATGTGAAATTTATCATTTATGGCCAAACTATGCACCGTAGGGGCATTTTGGTCATTTCACATATGCCTTAAGGGTTAATTTTGGAAATCTGAGTTCAAAACTTTTATTTACTGTTAAAGTATAAAAATTTATTCATAACAATAGTAGGTATCAAGCTTTAGGTGTCTAATATGGTTTTAAACCATACTATGCGCCTAAATCGCATAAAAGTCGGTATTTGACGGTATTCGGGTTAAATAAGTAAATTAGAGATTTTGAACAACCTTTACTATTTAAAATAATTTTTTTAATATATAAAATCAGTAGAAAAATGTTTGATATGTAAAGGATGTGTGAAACTCATTTTATTAGCCAAAAAGGGCATAACCGTCAATTACCGAATCAATGCAAGAACCATATGTTATGATCAGTTTAAAATTTAATAAAAATTTCCAAAAATCCCTAAATATTATATTACATCAGTGGGTAGAAATTTTGGTGTCAAAATTTGGGTTTAAATAGGCTTTATGCTGAAAATGCTGTTTAATTAATAAAAAGCTTTCAATTTACGCTATCGCGCATAATTCTTAATTTAGACCTTAAACTGATGTCAAGTTTTTAGGACATGTTTATAAATCATTAATAAAGGTTTTTATCCTCTCACATTTTCAAAAATCTTGTTTTTACATCAAAAGGGCATAATGGTCAACTTTTAGGCAATTAACGGAAACATGCAATAAACTAGGATTTCTAAGGAACCAAGTTGTATAACCTCAGAGAGTTATACTAACCTATAACATGGTCCTAAAAGAATCCTAAGGCATATCTAAACTAAGCTAAATTGGGTCAGAACTGAAAGTCAAAGCAAAAGTCTACTTTTGTGACTTTCGGTTCCGAACCGAGCCTAAACTCAGAATTGTCGGGTTGAACATGCCTAGACATGTTCAATTAATATTTACCAAGTTATTAAAGTGGCAAAACTGATTTTATTGCCTTTACATAAATAGTTATGAATTTTGTTTAAAAACCGACTCGCTTGACTTTTATTTTAATTACTTTGACCCGACAATTAACTTAAGCAAATGTGGTAATTAGGAGGTGCCCTTTTGAGGGTTTAATACCTACCTAATTACGATCACATAGCCATGTTCGTTGCGAACAATGGCTCGATCGTTTAAAAGTCAAAGCGTTTATCTCGAACGCTTGACTTTTCGGCTTTAAGAGCCAAACATTTAAACTAAGCACGAAAGGACACTTACAAAGGGTCCAAGCAAGGATGGAATTGATCTAGAATGCTCAGGTATGAAACATAGAAGCTCCAACTTAGAACAATTCAGATCAAGTGTGAAATGAGAGCAAGAACAAGTGGGTTTATATAGGATTTCAAGAACCGTTAGGATCGTTTCTCGTAACCCGTGCTTCAATCTTGGCCCTCCATGTGTGCCCATGGTTTCTAAATACAATAGGGGTTGAAAACCAGCTCATGGTATTGAGAATTTTACATAAAAGCCCTTGAAAAACGACCAGAATGCTGAAAATAAGAATCTGCCCAGACCTGGGCGTAGGCTACGGCCTGCACAGATCAAACAAACTTTCAGAAGTTGCAGTTTTGGTCCCTGTATGTGTTTAAGCTCATATTTGACCCGTTTAAAGCCCGTTAAGCCATTCTCAAGGCTCTACAATGATGTCTAAACATAGGTAACATAAAACATGCTCAAAAATATGTCGGATGTCGGTTCGTTTGGTCGTACGGTTGCGTTGATCCGCTAATTACGACGAAACACGAACGGACGCGAAAAACGATCCAAATTACACGACGAATTGAATTTTATCATGCCAATCACTAAAATAAAATATTTTAATGATTACATAAATTTTCGGATGTCCGGATATATTCAGAACGTAAGATATGCGCGAAAATGCAAACTTATGCACTCTTTGACGCTTTTAGTCCCTGTTGATCAAATAAGTTTATTTTTGCGCACCAAACACCTCTAAGCCTATTTCTAAGCTATGTAAAGGATATTTAGGGCATGTTTAACTTATGATCATATTCCGGAAGGTTCGATACCATACGAATCGACAGACTTTTGCAGTTTGACGCAAATAGTCCCTCTAATGCGCAAACTTGCGCATATCATCGTTTAATAGCATCGAAGCCTTATCTAATCCATATTAGGAATTCTTGAGAGTATTATTAAACATCACGATGCTTCAGGTTCGTAAAAAGATCATTCAGAGGTATGATTAAACATATTGATGCTTTTAACCCCTTAAACTTGCAAAGTTGCGCGTAACGTCACTTAAAGGCATAAAAGCCTTAGACGGCCAATAATTGGCATTCTCGAGAGTATAATAAAATATCATGAAGCTCTCGGTTTGTTAAAAGGTCACTCAGAGGTAAGAATTAACATGTTGACGCTTTTAACTTTTCATCGCGCAAACTTTCGATTAACCACGCAAACGGCTACTCTCGATCAATCAAGCGGCTCATTTGTGAATATGAATACCGTAAGAGGTTATTCAGAAACTTATTTTAAGTATGTTAACACTTCCAGTCCTTCCATAATCAAAGTTTTTGAGGTGTTACATCCTCAACGTTTGACTTTATTAGGGTTTATTACACGTGTCAATACATCATTGGATGTGATTTTACGAGGTGTTACATCCTCACCCCCTTAAAAGAAATCTCGACCTCGAGATTTGATAAAATAATGGAAGTACTTTCTGACGTATTATGATCTTAACCTCCATAGCATATTTGGGGCCTCTCCAAGCACCCAAGGTGACCTATATATTAGGTACATGTATCCCTTTGGAGCTTCTTAACCTGTCGATCCTTAATCGATACGGGTTTCTCATCAAATCATATATTTTCATTAATCTGCATATCATTATGTGATAATGCGTCTCGACTTATTGGCGAAACATATCCTTAAATCACTAATGTGGGTCACATTGCGAGCTCCACTAAGCTCCGTAAATAGGTTTTAGCTTATAAGCTATTGACCTTTGATGCATTCGATTTCCTCAAATGATCCTATATATCCAGAGCTTAACTAGCCTGTTGTATAAAAATTTCAGCATACCCTTCTTAGGGCGATACTTCCAATTGGACCTTATTCCTTATTAAGGACTTAAGAGGATTGCGACTTTCATCAATTGTAACATCCCTATTTTTAATATAAGAATTATAGGTTTGGTTAAATTTATTAACAACTAGTAACTAGTAACTAGTAACTAGTTTATTTTATTATAAATATTCAACCCAAAAAGTTTTTAACACTATTTTTAGTTGGTTGAAATATTATATTAATTGGCTTGTATATGGGTAACCTTTCTAATAAAATAAAAGTATATAAAAACTTATATTATTAGACGGGTAGATTACGGGTAAGTTAAAGATTAGAAATATAAAATAATTAGACGGGCATAGTGACCGTATACTAATTAAATCATAAAAATACATTGTATTCGAACCTACTCTATTTTTAATAAAACTTAGACCCAAATGAAGACAAAAATATTCTCGTTCTAAAGACATATTCAACATTATATCGTAGAAGTTATACACGCCAAATGAGTAAAGTAGTTAAATTAATAATTATAATAATATAAATAATAAAACCAAACAAATACAATTTCAAGTAAACTTGTCGTGTCCCATCTTACCTTTTGTGTCCCCTTTTTAAATATAATAATAAATAATAATTATACGTGTCCAATAAATTTCGAAATGGGATGCCTGCCATCCCTATGTGTCCATTCTTGGTAAAATAAAAATAAAATATAATAATTAAAATAATGAAAAATGAACGTGTCTTACAAAGAAGAAATAGAATTTTTGAACTACCTGTACGTGGCAAATTTTGGAAAAGAATCAACACAAAATATAATAAAATAATCAAAGCAAATTGAATTGAAGTACGCAGACGTGTGTGTTTTAAAGCGTCCCATCCAAGTAATTTTCAGTATATATATCAACACATCACTTCCATCGTTGTGTCCATCTCTCTCTCAATTTCTAGCTTTATTTCCTATAATAATAATAATAAGGTTCTGCCCCGTTTTAAGTGTTTTAACTCCCGATCACCGCTACCCTTTTCGATTGATCTGAGCCTAATAACTTATGTCAGGGCTCTGCCCGACTAAGTTGTTGGGATTCGGTCTCGGGACATCGGGCAAGGTTGAATTAGGGATACTAAACTTAAAACGAGTGCATTATATATTTTTTTAGCTCAAACGATTTTAGCCAAAATTCTACCAGGAGGCTTTCTAGTTGAACCCTAAAGTTACAAAGTGGGTCCATTTTATTTTCTCGCTCTTTTATTTCCTTTTTCTTTATAATATAATTATATTCCAAAATGTCCCAAACCATAACAACTCTCACCAAAACTATTATTTATTATTATATTTTATAAAAGGAAACTTTAATTAAGACCCCTAAGTAATCCTGAATAATTCCTAAAAATTTCAGAACAATCAGAATCAGGATCAGGGCCCCTAAAACTCAGGGGGGGTATTCCCTCGTTAGTAATATCCACACAATTTGCTGTCGAAATTGAATTTTAACAAACCGTCGACTCACCAAGGCTATACAAGACACGTGTCAGGCCTAGGCCAGGCCGACCATTGCCGCGATACGCGGGGGTGACCCCGGTGCCTTCCGCGACTCGCGGGGGGTGCCAGTTTGGAGTATATAACAGGCAGCAGTGGGACTTGATTAAATTGCTCAGTTCGACGGTCTAAAACGTCGTCCTACTCTTTGTATCTCTGTTTCTTTCAATCAAACCCCTAAACCTCGAAACTCTGTTCGTTATTAGGGTATTAACTCGATCGCTGCTACGATTCAATGTCCGATCGATTTAAACTATCCGACTGGATGTTTAAGCGCTATCCTTTGTCATTAGTCGTGATTCCGACAGGATGTTTGAGTACCACCCGAACTCGGGGAATACTCTGTCATTCGTTGTGAATCCGATGGATGTTTAAGTGATTGCACTTTGTCATTCGTTGTGAGGGTTTTAATCTCGTGAGTTATCGTAAATGCTGTATTAAGTTACCTACCTAGTTCGTGTGCACTAGGTTACAAGGCTAAATCAATAGACTAAGCTCTGCCTGTATAAATCTGCAATATGTCAAGGCTTATCTGTAGACTAAACTTTGGCCATATGAATCTGCATGATTATAATGTGAGTCATTCTCTTTTTATCAAATCTATTTACAAAAGCATGTTTATTTCAAAGTTATAATTACGGGGATTAAGTCTTTGTAATCACCAAATTACAGCCGGTATGTGAGGTTTTGTATACATTACTTGATAATCGTCACCATTGGGGCAGCCAATGGGGGATATGACCATAGTCACAGATCCGGTCGAGTGACAAATACCGTGGGTAGTTGGTTTGATATCAGAAACATTGTAATCGCTCTTAATACTGTAAATTATAACAAACGAGTCGTTTTAGAAAATAGAATGATTCACTCAGTATTTCCCGCTGACAAAACCTTTTTAAAACGCGTTTCAGGTAATTACAGTAGATTGGAGTAAGAGATGGATACGGCACTGAAAGGCATCAAGAAGTGGCTTATTTTATTAATTAAATCAAATTAAGAAATATTGTTTTATGTAATCAAATTTATCTTTATTAAAGCTACCTTTGTAAAACATGGATTTATTCCATCTATTTAATAAATAAAAATCCGGTGTTTCTAAACTCTGATATTTTTCCTAACTCACGGTCCTGATGAAATTTTCGCTGCAATATTTTTCAAAATAATCACCGGTACCACGGGCTGTTCGCGACTCCCGATTCCTTCCAGGGTGGGTCGAGGGTCGTGACATCAATCCTTAATTTTCCACCGATTACTGGCAACCCTCAGATGATTATGGATTTGTATGATCTTATTCGTTGTTTCCAAGGCAACTTTCAGATCCTGATAATTGGACTTACCAATCATCTGTCTAACAATAGATGTTCACCATTCCATCTATACAAGGTCCCCTAAGGAGCAGCCTTGATACTTACATAACAACTATTAGTTATAGGATAGCTTATTTAAGGTGAGATGGTCTTTCCAACTACTGCTTAAATCAATCTTAAGAGATAGCTAATCCTTACAGTTAGTCGAACAAATCGATGATCCTGGGCAGCTGATGGCGATTCTTAATTGTTGCCTAAATAGGGTTGCGGTAATCATTGTATAAGCAAAATGAACCGTCTTTATTAATTAATAATACCAAAACTTTAAGAATTCGAATTAGGCTTTAAGAACCTTTATCTTAAAGTTTATCTAATTAGGGTTTCGATTCTTCCAATAATGATAGCACTAGTCGTCATGGGGATTTCACAATAATGCAGCCCTATGCGGGATGTAAATCTTAACTCTACTTGCCTCTCAGAGGTAAACATAGTAGTCCTTGGAGAAGATAATCAAGACACAAGGAGGTTACAGAGATTTTCCAAATCTCAGGCCCCCAGTTCTACTACCATTGCCTGTGTCAGATAAATGACACATTTTCTTTATAAGTCCACGGATTTCTTAATCAGAGACACGTACTTGGACAATTCCTACATTGGATATCTTCTTTGAATACCACTAGCCGACTCTAGTACCATATGACCATCAGGATATCTAAGTGGTTCCATGCATTAAACCTCCATCTTGATCAGGCATGGAAGCAATCTATGGAACATATTAAGATACACCAATCCTCATATGGCGCTTTTGTCATGCCGTCTGGTATTCGCAATCGATAGAGATCAAAGAGATATCAACTACATATGCTGACGTACATCATCTGGAGAGAGGGCACTCTAGAATTTTTACGAGTGAAGATTTCTGACGGAACAGAAGAAATGGTTCCTATGATTTTCGTCTGTAAGTTTTACCTTACACTTAACCTCTGGGGTTCTTATGCAAGACTTTAAGAGTTTGCTATACTTATAATCTATGAAGGATTTATTGGTATCCTATTCAAAACAGAACTCTTAGCATTTATTTTACTTCATATTTTATGCTTAGTGGTTCTAACAGGCAGATTTAATAACTTACAAAATTTATTATCCACGAACGACTTTCCTGCACCCGAATCAAACAATACCCTTGCATATATAGGAACGTACCGTTTATAACAATGTCATCTCGCATGGCCTCTTTTGCACCCATCTGAAAGACCTTAGCATTGGTCTTCTTAACTTCTTCAAGCTTCTTTGCATATTTTGGGCAATTTGACTTGATATGCCCTTTCTCGTTACAGTTGTAACAAGTCGCATCTCCTATCCTTTTCCATTCTAATGTTTTATGCTCACTAGATTTGAAGATCCCACAAGCCCTAGGCTACGATTGGGATTTTGGTTCGAACCTGCACTTCCCATAATGGCGCTTCTTGCAGGTTTTGCATACAGGTTTCTTGTTGGACTTTTGTTTACCCTTTTTCTTAGAACTCTTGGAGTTATCTTCCTTCCCTTTCCTTTTTAGTTCATCCTTTGCATTTGAGGCATGAACAAGGTCCTTCTCGTGAATAAGGAAGTGTGGTCTTGGATGAGATTTGGAGCAAGTAGCATTGGGCTCCTTGAACTTTTTCATGGCCTTCCTCACAGCTTTTCCAACAGCTGCGTCTATCATAGCTTGGAGAACATCTTTGGAAATTCTGAGGTTCACAATTGTAGCATCATTAGCATGTGTCGCATCATCCATGACATGATCGACGGCTGTCTTATCCGAGTTTATCATACTCGATATTTGGTTCCTAACACCAAATAAAACAATTACTTAGTTGCAATCCAACAACCGCTATTCATCATCCTGATGACCTAACATATACTAACCATGGTATCATTAAACCATACATGCTAATATAGTACGAACATTCTTAATGAACGTTATTTAGATATGTATATATATATCAATCATGGTTGCAAAAGTCGCTAGGCTCTCCCTAGTCGGATTCGGGAGTACTCGGGAAGTACTCGGCTTAGGCGGAGATTACTCGGGGAGTAATTGGCCTGGGAGACCAGTACTCGTGCCTCGGCAGCCTACCTTGTAGCGAGTACTCGGAGCCTAGGAGGGACTTTTACAACCATGATATCAATTATACTTAGCCTAGGCCATAGAAGGACCATCAATGGCATTTAAGGTTTGGACCTAGTCCATCACCTATTTGACAGGGGATCAAAATGCCACATCTGTCTTTATCATATTGATGATTTTTGGATAGCTTGAAAGCTTGTCATAAGGATACTGGAGAAGAGTAATTCCTAATATAAAATATCTATCTAAGATTGTTGAAGCAGTCTCTAAAGTATCATCAGCCAATTCCACCTCGCGTTATATGCCTAAAGTCCTAATAGGCGGATACAACAGCTTACAACATTTATTGTCCACAATAGACTTTTCTGCGCCATAATCAAACAATTCTCGCATACACATCATTGATAAGGAAAGGTACCTGTTATGTCGTCATCATTTTGCACCATCTCCTGGGCGTTCATTTGAAAGACCCAAGCATTGGTCTTCTTAGCCTCCTCAGGCTCCTTCTGATTCTTTGGGCAGTTGGTCTTAATGTGCCCCTTTTCGTTGCAACCATAACAGGTTGCGTCCTTCAAATTCTTGCATTCCAAAAATGTCATTTCTAATTGCCGACTGGATCAAAGCAATCATTCTCTGTTCAGACGAGAATTCCTTTTTGTCCTCAATGCCTAACTTCTTCATAGGAATTTCCTCTCCTTTGTCATCTTTTGGTCTCTCATATCCAAACTCTAGACAGAACCAGCTCTCGTGTGCATACGCTTTTGCCCAGTTGAGAAACCGTTCTTTCCACCAAGTATAATCTTCAATATTATCCAGCTTGGGTGGTTTGGAATAAGTTCCATAAAAATTGTCATGATTGATGTTTTCATTGACCACTTTTGTAATTGAATTTGGTGTAACTGTTGATGTTTCGGAAGATTCGGATGTGAACGCATTGAAAAACGTATTGTAGAATTCTTCAGCCATGGTTTGAAATTCTTGAATAACCTGGAGACAAAACAATCAAACAAACACAATCAGTTTAAACAATATCAAATAACTTGTAATAGATTGACACTCGGTTGACTCGAAATGATCTTGACGCGAAAAATTCACTTTCAAGCGGAATATGAATCTCAAGTGAAATCCCTAGTTAAAGCGAAATCAATTGTTCAAGCGGAATAGCAGCTTTCAAGCGAAATCTCTAGATGACACTTCAAGCGAAATAAGAACTTCAAGCGGAATCCGGACTTTCAAGCGAAATAACTGATTCTTTTCAAGCGAAATCAGATATACTCTCAAGTGGAATTACGCTTTGAAGCGAAATCAGATGAATTTTTCAAGCGGAATCTGGTGTGTTCGTTCAAGCGGAATTACGTTTTTGGTCCATTTTTGTCACTTTTAAGCCGTATTATGGTCTGATTCTCTCAAGGCTTTGTTAAAACACTGTTTCGCATGTACTGTGAAAAATTCAATCCATTTTGACCGTTAAATTTTGTCCAATTTGAAAAAGAAGGTGTAGAAGTCAGAAAATCGATGCAATCAAGCTGAACTCTTCATCCTGAGCTCTGATACCACTTGTAGGATCGTTGTATGACCTGAATGAGTCGATCAGAAGAGTTGTTTATCCGAGTCAAAGGCGGAATCAATGACACGGACGCTCGATTCAATTTAAATGTCTCTTGTATTGATTATGAGAGTATTACGGCACCTGGAGACAATTCGGCAGCACTTCGTTACCAATTACAAGATCTTAATTCCGCTCCAAATGACACGGACAAGCTCCCTATTTATAGTAGTCTGATTTCGCTTGAAATGGACAAGACATGTTCAAGCGAAATCAATAATGTTGATTTCGCTTGAACTTACCATTTGCTGTTTCAAGCGAAATTAGCATAAAACTCACTAAATTCAGTTTCTAGCACCTCGAGCACTGATTATCCTATCCTATTACATTATATGACTCGATAAAAGACGAAGTCAATAGACATAGTGCACTAACAGTTAGAAACCGAGTCAAGATTAACAGACACACCATAATTATAGGCCCACCAGAGAGTGAGATACCATTTCCCTTACGCAACTGTCAGGTGTATGCCTACACCCCGTGCCTAAGACGTGGCCATTTCTTAATAATGATGCCAAGGATATCCAGGACATGATCATTAACCCAAAAAGGCCTTTATTTCAAACAAGACAGATTAAAACGAGTTACCTCAATAATTTAATCACAATCCGATTAAACATTCAATACCCGACCAAGCGGTATTATTATAATACCGTATCCCAAGCCCGTATAGGGAAAATAAGTTAAGAGTATTTAACTGAGCTTAAAATGCAATTTATACTCAGACGTATATTCTAATCAGCAAGCACAAGTACCTATAGTGGGGCTCTCAATCTGGAACGAAGGTTTTATTAACCTATTAGATTCCTAACGGGTCTTATTTAAGTTGTAACTTAGACCGGTTAGTTTTAAGGAAGGGTTTACGGTTCAAAACGCAAGATTTAGCGAAGACCGGATTAGAATGTGATTTAGACCCGACAAGTATGGAGACTTGTATAATATGGGTAAACTAAACACTTTCTGGATTTTGAAATGAAAATGATAAGGTTTGTCCCGTCTCGGTTAATTTATGCAAACTAGTTACATAAATCGTACCGAACGCGAAAAATGCATGACGGGTAACCAAGAGAGTCATGAACATGTTTCACAAGTTAATATGTCTTAGATATGTTGTGATATCAGTGGGATACCTTCCATTACGCCCAAAACGAATTTAAAACCAATTTAAGCCCCGTTGGGGTATTTTGGTCATTTTAAAGGGTATAAAAGAGGTTAAATAGTAATCTGAGGTTCTGGTCTAAGATAATCAGTAAAAATATTTATTTTTTCAAGTTATATCAGTAAGATATCTCACATATGTGAAATTTATCATTTGTTGCCAAACTATGCACCGTAGGGGCATTTTGGTCATTTCACATATGCTTTAAAGGTTAATTTTGGAAATCTGAGTTCAAAACTTTTATTTACTATTAAAGTATATAAATTTATTCATAACATCAGTAGGTATCAAGCTTTAGGTGCCTAATATGGTTTTAAACCATACTATGCGCCTAAATCGCATAAAAGTCGGCATTTGACGGTATTCGGGTTAAATAAGTAAATTATAGATTTTGAACAACCTTTACTGTTTAAAATAATTTATTTAATATATAAAATCAGTAGAAAAAGGTTTGATATGTAAAGGATGTTGTGAAACTCATTTTATTAGCCAAAAAGGGCATAACCGTCAATTACCGAATCAATGCAAGAACCCTATGTTATGATCAGTTTAAAATTTAATAAAAATTTCCAAAAATCCCTAAATATTATATTACATCAGTGGGTAGAAAGTTTGGTGTCAAAATTTGGGTTTAAATAGGCTTTATGCTGAAAATGCTGTTTAATTAATAAAAAGCTTTCAATTTACGCTATCGCGCATAATTCTTAATTTAGACCTCAAACTGATGTCAAATTTTTAGGGGGAATTCGGCAATAACTTTCCCTCCCAACAAGATGTGGTGAACGTTTACACAACCAACGGTATAACTAGGAAGCGAATCTACGCTCCGAATCCAGCTACCCTTCGGGCCCTAGGGGAAACCGATATAGAACTCATTCTCGACGTCCCAAATGGTTCTCTTGAGTCCCTCACCGATCCAAATGCCGCGACGACTTGGGTTAGAGACAACGTCTTGAGTTACCCTGATGTCAACTTTCGATACATTGCTGTGGGGAATGAAGTCGATCCAAATAACGATAACACTCGTGGGTTCGCCGGTTTCGTGCTTCCGGTAATGAATAATGTTCACAACGCCCTTCGAGCCGTGGGCCTCGACGAAGATATTAAGGTCTCGACTGCAACCTACACGGGCCTATTAAAAAAAATCATATCCACCTAGTGAAGGTGTATTTGATGACAATGTGTTGAGTTTTATCCAACCAATAATCACATTTCTAGCCCAAAATGGTTCACCAATGCTTGCTAATATCTATCCTTACTTTGCTCATGTTGGTCCCCCTATGTTGCCTGATCTCTCATTTGCATTATTTACCAAATCAACACCCGCTTATAGCGATCAAGGTCGACCATACTTTAACCTTTTTGACGCCATGTATGATGCTAATTATGCGGCTCAATCGCGTCTTGGTGGGGGCAATGTTGAGATCGTTGTGTCGGAGACTGGATGGCCATCAGCCGAAGGAGATGTAGCGACAACTGAAAATGCGGGAACTTACTATAGAAACTTGATTTCACATGTGAAAAGTTCATCAGGGACGCCTGCGAGACCTGGAAGATCTATAGAGGCGTATTTGTTTGCAATGTTTGATGAAAACCTGAAATCAGGAAAAGAGACTGAGAAGCATTTTGGAGTTTTCTTTCCTGATCAAAGACCTAAATATCAACTAAGCTTTTGACAATAAAATTTGCAACCTTTTGCCTTCATTAATGATTGAATAAATTAAGAAATAAAACTCTTGATTGTATTGTATATATTTCCTAATAGATATGTGATATCGAAACTTGTCATTAACATTTTAACTGGGATGAGGTTTTACAAACTCTATGATTAATTTCTCATTCTAGCACGACAAGTTATTAAAAGTCCTTTGAGAAAATCAAAAGATGTGTCTAACTATTTAATAATGAAAACTGTAATAGTTGATCCTATGTTCGTCAAATAGGTAGCTTTCACTAAGAATTTTTTTTGAACATTAACACTAATTAACCACAAGTGATCAAGAATATTTCTTAGTTTAAGTCACACTGGCCTAAGGGTCAGCAAAAAATCGTTTCTATGTTTGTTACACTAGATGAGCTCGAGCTTCTCAAAGTGTAAGTCATATTAACCCTTTTGATTGTCATGATGAATCTTCTCCAAGTGTATGTTATGTAGGAAGCTGTTCATGCAAAATAAATAAAAATTTATTAACTTGAATTACAACAGAAATTAGTAAAGCATAAAGATAACAGAACTGGTTACAACTGACTGAAATAAAAATAAAAACAAGAACATAACAGAATTACAAGAAAAATAAACATGTTCTTGGCTGAGAATCATGTTAGACACGGGTCCCTTAAAACAAATTTCGTGTCTCCCAGGAGAACACGTTTGTTTCTAGGATACAACAGCCTGAAGCAGTTGCACTGCCAGTCTTGACTCCAACCCGAAGGTATACCTTGCTGCTTGAAGATGAAGAAGAATTCAGTGAAGAAGATTGTATTAGCTAGTGAATTTCGGTGTAGTCTTAAAGTAGGGGTGACCACCTATTTATACTGCAGATCTTTGGAAGAAACTGAAAAAATGAGTTAAATGGGTGAATTAAACTGTATTAAACGTCTTCAATGCACTTTAATTCGTCATTTAATTCTCAGTAAAAAACATTGACTCGTCAGTTTCAAATACTGAAATGTAACTGCAATGGCATTAAATGCTGGAAGCTTCTGCGCGCGCGCAAGACCCATTGGTGCACGCGCACCATTGCGCGCGCAGGTCTACATGCTCATGCGCGCGTGCACCACGTCACCTGTGAGCTTATACGAGTACGCCACACAGTCGCACCGTATTGGCTTACTTTGGTGTGTCGCGCACGTCACATCAGTGCCCATGCTCCATGCGCGCAACCGCATGCCTACTTGCCACGTCACCAACCACCTGGTCCTTGCAGCCCTTGTGCTCCACCACGCGCACGCGACATCAAAGCGCTACATTGCGCCTCATCGCCCGCGAGTGCGAGTTAAGGTGCGTTCACGAGTACACTTAGTGTGTGCTTCCATGAAACAATAATGATGGAGAGTTCCCACTTAAATACCCCCTTTAAGTTTCATCTTTCCTCCTATGTAGGACAAGGTGTCATTTTCCCACTTTTTCAGCATTCTATGTTTGAAACACCAAACTTTGAGCATGGATATCTCATTCATCTTAGCTCCGTTTTGGACGTGGTTTAGTTCGTTGCGAAGCTCTTCCAACATAGAACACTAACCCATAAATAAGTATATAAAACCCACTCATTTTCTTATATTTATTTCTAGTCCAAAATAGTAAAAAATCATTTTCCTATATTTGTGAAAAATGCTATTTTCACAAATTTCCAACATGTTACACTCACCACTTTTGATTATACCAAGTGATACCTTTTAAGTTGATTACTACATACTTCAAGCAAGCACTTTAGTATTGATATATGTAATCTAAGCCTTGAAGTGAGTCAAGAATCCAGTTACTTATTAACGTAGAACATGGGCGCAGCTTAAGTAGGGGGAGAGGGGGCGGTTGACCCCGAACTCTTTTCTCAGTAGTGGAGAATATGTAGTTTTCGTATAGAAATTTTTGGGTATATACGTCTTCAACCCCGTGATTTTATAGAAATTTTTAGATCCGATGACTTCTGCCCCCGGTCAGAAATCTCAAACTTCGCCACTGACGTAGAAGGACATGCATTTTAAAGATCTAACATATATTTCGCAAATCTCACAAGATTATATGAAGCCAACACACAAAGTCTTGTAGATTGCGAATCCCATAGAATCATATTCAGTCAAAAAAATCTATAAAGATTTAAAATGTTTCTACACACACTGTCTAGATTTTTGACGGCAATTAGTTTAGAAGAGTTATCAAAACTTAGTATAAATCAGGAAAACATACAACAAGATAACCAAAAAAATTTTGTATATAATTTTATGGTGTTCACTCTTTTTGGCTTGTGCTCTTTAGGTTTCATGTTGTAATCCTGATAAAAAAAACTATTGATTTTAGACATTTTGTAATTTGTTCAAAAAACAAAAGACATGCTGTAAATTTTTGGTATACTATGGACAATTTTTGGTTTTATTATTACTAATGCATAGACGCATACGCATAGTTCTAAATACATTTATGCCTAAGAAAAATTGATAAAACAAAAAATAGTTTCAAAAAAATTTATATGCATGGTAGTATTAACTAAATATGCGATGGAATTCAGTCATAATTTTTTTTTAAAATGGAATTTTATAGCAATCGTCACAAAACCGCTGCTAACAATTTAGTCACAAAAAGCATTCCAATATTGTGGGAAACAAAGTCGAAATTCAAAGTGTAATTAAGTACTCATATTGTATGAATCTCTCCCTCCACACTATACATAATTACACAATACTACGGGAAACATTGTTTTATTTACAAGACTGTATCTTATTTAGTTACATATTTTCAGCTAAACTATATTTTTGATCCATAGCCTATGGGAAACCCTAGTGACGGAACCAAAATTTCTTTATCAGGGATTATAATCTAATACTAATAAAAGAATCATGTTAATGTCACATTGCATTCTCTCCTTAAAATTATATCTAAATGTCGTGTGGCCTGCTCTCCTTTAATATTACTGTTAATATTCTTCTTCTTATTATTATATCATATTAATATACAATTTATTAATTTATGCACAACAACAAATAAATACGTATTGTTATTATATCATATTAGTATATCCAATTTATTAATCTATACATCAATATAGATAAATACATAATACATAAAATTTTTATCTTACACTCACTGCTAGAAAAGTAGTCATTTTGCTACGAAATTTTCCTACGCAAAAAAAAATGTGTCACAAATTCTAACACATTTACTACGCATTTTCTACAGAAAGAAAGCCTTTATTTTTTTGGCCAATTTGTGACGCAATAGCGACAGAAATACTAATTCTAAGTCTTGCATCGGAAATGCGTAGCAACTTACTACGCACTTACGACGGATGAATTATATTTGTATTTGATTTATATTTAAACGTTTAATTATTATCGTTATTGTCTATTGCGTCGGAAATGCGTAGTAACTTGCTACGCATATTATTTATTCATTGGAATTATACTTATATGTTGAATTCGTGTAGCAACTTGTTACACATTTTTTACAAACCATTTATTATTATATTCGGATCATATTTAAATGTTTAACTAATACTATTATTAATTATTGTGTCTGAAATGTGTAGCAACTTGCTACGCATTTGTGACGAAACATTTATTATTATACTTAAATTATATTTTAATGTTTAATCAGTTTTATTATTAATTATTGGGTAGGAAATGCGTAGCAACTTCCTATGCATTTGCAACGTAATAATTATAATATTTCAATGTTTAATTATATACGTGTATATGTATGTATCTGTGTCTATATATATGTACATGTATGTATACGTATATGTGTATGTATATATGCATGTATATGTGTCTATGTATATATGTATGTATTCATATCTATGTTTGCACTGCAGAATTACCCATACCAAATTGTTTTCGGTACCCACACTTTGGCGTTTTTGGTTTCGGTACCTTCGGTTCCGTATAGTACAAATATTTTACCAAATTTTACTTTCAAATAATAGTACGGTACTGTACAATACCATATCGAATATATTCGGTACTAGTACCCATATTAGCGATTTTCGGTACCGGTACGTTCGGTACCAAGCTCATCTGTAATCATATATTTGTTAATGGATCATATCAGGTCTTAATGGATCACAATGGTCAATAGTATATCATATATGTGTTAATGAACCATATTGGGCCATAATGGATCACAACGACGACCAATAATGGATCATACGTGTCTTAATATACTACCATATTGAGCTTTAATGCGTCACAATGGTCAACAGTAGATCATATATGTCTTAATGGATCATATTAGGCCAATGCATCATGACGGACAATAGTAAATTATACATGTCTCAATGGACCCTATTGAGCCTTAATGGATCATAATGGCCAATAGTATATCATGTATGTCTTAATCAACCACATTAGGCCTAAATGGATCACAATGGACAATATAATCAACCATAATACATGTCTTAATGGACCTATTGGGCCTAAATGGATCACAATAGTCAATAGTAGATCATACATGTCAATATGGATCATGTTGGTCCTTAACGGATCACAATGGCCAATCGTGATCACACATGTCTTAATGAACCATATGCGGCCTAAATAGATCATAATGGCCAATAGTATATCATGTATGTCTTAATCAACCACATTAAGCCTAAATGGATCACAATGGACAATATAATCAACCATAATACATGTCTTAATGGACCTATTGGGCCTAAATGGATCACAATAGTCAATAGTAGATCATACATGTCAATATGGATCATGTTGGTCCTTAACGGATCACAATGGCCAATCGTGATCACACATGTCTTAATGAACCATATGCGGCCTAAATAGATCATAATGGCCAATACTAGATCATAAGTGTCTTAATGTACCATATTAAGCCTTAAGGGACCACAACGGACAATATTAGATCATAGACGTCTTTATCAACAATATTGGTTTTATAGATGTCTTAATGGACAATACTGGGCTTAAATGGATCATAATGGTCAATAATGGATCATACATGTCTTAATCGACCATATTGTGCCTTAATAGATCACAATGGACAAAAGTAGATCATATACGTCTTAATGAACCATACTGGGCTTTAATGGATCACAATGGATAATGGACAATAGTAAATCATATACATCTTAATGGACCATAAGGGTTCGATTGGGTTATATTGAGTTATAATGGTATGTTCAAGAACTGGCAGACTCTTACATAGACCACCTTAACATCTCTTTGTGTGTATTCGCCACTGATTGGAGTGTCTCTTTAATCTTCTATATGATTTAGTGATTTTATTGAATTGTCTTTTACTACAAAAAAAAGCCATTTAGTGGCACACGTTTTCAATGGCATTTATCTTTTGTGCCACCAATGGAGGTTTTTAATGGCACTGGTGTGCCATATTTGTTTAAGACATAATTTAGTGGCATTTAGCATTTGTGCCACTAATTTATGTTTTTAATGGCACTTTGCGTATGCCATTGCAGATTTCAAGAGGTTATTTAAAAAATCCCCTCTTTCCCGCAACCCAAATACAAAACCCAAATATGGAACCATAGAGCTCTGAACCGTGAACCAAATATAATTTTTCATTGTGTGGGTGACTCATTAACTCTCCATCCCAAAGTAAGTTTTTTTTATGTATCAAATTCGACACACTAATAAAAAATAGTACTATCCAAGCACATTACTTATGAAAAAAATTGTATGTAACAACTAAGTAGTCTACATCAGTTTTATAAAATAAAAACAATAATATTACATTTTAAATATTTATGTATACTTTTTATAATTAAATAAATAAGAAAACTAAGCAAAAGTTAAAAAAAATACGTTGTTATAACATATATACATTGTTATAAGATATGTTATACTTTATACAATTTTTATTTTAGTTTTTTTCATTATTTTCATGTATTTATTTATTTAAATATACATTTTTTAACTAAAAAACTAAATTTATAACTAAAAAAGCTAAACTTATTTAAATTTTTTTAAATTCCCTCTGTTCCCTCTAATACCCTAAAAAATTTACACCCAAAATTTATGTTCCCTCTCTTATCTGATTCTAGATTCTAAACCCAAACCATCCCCCTCCCTCCCCGTTTTACCCCCAAAATTTATGTTCCCTCACTTTCCGTTGAAATTATATTTAGAATGTAGAGAGTTTTATATTGGTGTTTTGCTAATAAGAATGTAAACTGTTGATACATGTGTTTGTGGACGCAGCCCATTCGGTTCATCATCTCTACAAGTTGAAGTCCAAAACTTGACATCCTCCATCAAGTTGTAACTGTTGCTGATCTGCACATTGCAGATATGTCTGTTTGCTGCTCAGCTGCTGTCTATGCAAGTCTGCGACTACTCATGCAAGTCTGCAACGAAACTCTTGTTTGACGAAACTCAGACCTGCTGAAGTCTCATGTCGAAACACTTAACCATGATGACGAAAATCCAGCAACACGTTTGACGAAACTACTGCTGATGCTGATTGACGAAACTTGTTGAAGAAACATAAGTTTCGTCGGCTTGGGAGTGTGACGAAACACTCCTTGTTTCATCACAATTGGGTTTCATCTGGATCTTTCGTCGACTGCTTCAAGTTTCGTCGTGCAGCATCTTCTGTAATACTTGTAATCAAAACTAACTTCCTGGTTCTGAATATATTTGAGCTGTTTAAACGTTGAATGTTTGTGCTCGTGTTCTATATCTCGGTTTGCTTTCCCGGTTGGATTCCGCACAACCGGGTCAATTCGTATACAAGGATTAGGCGACTAGATCCTCCGCTAGTTGGACCTACAAGTGGTATCAGAGCCAAGGCTCTCTTCCTTTTTAAAACAGACTGTTTTTCGAGTGTTTAAAGTTCATAATTTCTGGAAAAATCAGTTTAAAATCTTGGAAAACTTGGTGTTTTTGCTGATTAGTTCATACAAAACCTTGTTAAATCTCTTTTATATACGTTGTGTCAAGGTTTTTATTGAAGTTTTCTTGCAAAATTTGAGTTCGGAAAATTTTCTGGCACTGGAAAACTCATAAGTTTCACCGGAATCTTCATCAAGTTCATAGTGTTCTTCAAAGGGTTCTTGATATCTTCATATATTTACTGTGTTTTGATCTTTGATTGAGTTATTGAAAAGTGTTAAGGATTATTATATAATTGTTTGAAAAGTATGGGAAAGGCATGATTATGGGTTGGTAATCTGTTGTGTCTAAGTATGGTGTGGGTTTGAAAAAAGTAAGGTGTGTCAGTGGAAACATAAGGTTTGGTGGCTTTTGAAATATCTTGTCCATTTTAGTCAACGAAACTTCCAAGTTTCCTCAAAAGTTGTTTTTGACGAAACTCTTCTTTTTCCTCAAAATTGGTTTTGACAAAACTCTAATTTTTCTTCATAATTGGTCCTTAACGAAAGCCTTTTTCTTCAGAAAAGGAGTTTCGCCAAAAACCAAGTGTTTCGTGGATCACTTTTGTCAAGTATTAATAGAAGATTTCAAAAATTATTTTAACGAATTATTTTAAGTGATTTTAGCAGGTATTCAGTATTATATATTCAAAATGAATCCGGACTGGTGGGGAATTCCATCCAATACAGAGAGCAAGTATAGAAGCACGGGATTATCGCCATCATGGGCCGAATCTCCCGCATCCGCATCTTCGTCTATTCCATCGCAAGCGAATCAAATTTCGTCAAGTCAATGGGCGTTCGTTTCAAATCAAACTCAAAGTATTCAAAGTATACTTTTAAGAGAAAGTGAAACCGAAAGCCTTAACCGTCCACCGAAGCTAATGCACATGAATGAATATCCTAGATGGGAAGAAAGATTCCATACGTATGTCCTTGGGCAAAACACGGAATTGTGGTTATGTTTTACTACAGATTTCGATCAAGCACTTGAGGTTGCCGCTTCAACTGCCGCGACATTTGCAGATCTTACGGCAGATGAGAAGAAGGCATATGATTTAGAAAAGAAAGCATATTCTATTCTAACTCAAGCGTTGAGCAAGGATATATATCATCAGTTTATCAGCTTCAAGACGGCAAAGCGTTTATGGGATGCATTGAAGACGAGAGGTATAGGAAATGAAGCGTCACGCAAATTGCGACATGATCTACTCAAGAAGGAATTTGATGGCTTCACGTGTATGGAAAGGGAATCTTTGGGAGACTTGACAAGTCGATTTTATCACTTGTTGACTGAGTTATGTAACTTTGGGGAAGTAATGACTCCAGAAGAAGTTGTTATGAAGTTTGCCGACGCATTACCAGCTCAATGGAATGGTTTCTTGGAAATCTTGAAATACAATGGCACTTTGGCTGTGACAAACATCAATGATTTCATTCAGCTCTTGGAGAACAAAGATCAAGAAGAAATCAGGAAGGCTAAAAGGATTCCAGTACCACAGAATCCTGAAATGTATTATGGAAACTGTGGAGGTTCTAGCACTGCTGCAAGACCTGCTCCACATGCTCAGCTTCAAACGGCCTTTATATCAAGAGATTTGTACGGAAATCCACTACCAGCATCCTAAACTCAAACGGCTTTTGTCTCAAGCACTGACATGTACGGAAATCCACAACCAGAAGTCTCAAAGCAAAGCCATCAATATACCGGAGCAAGAGATATGTACAGAAATCCTATACCAGTTCCCCAACAAGCTTGTTATGGAATGTAACAACCCTCGGTAAAACCAACACCCTTATAATAATTCCAACACTCCAGTATATTGTAGAATGTCTCATTATGTCTTTAATTACACCCCGTATGTGAAAACCGAGCCCAAATTATGTTATAGTTATAAAATAAATTAAAAACATGAAATGTTTAGTTGAGGCGGGCCGCGTAGACCCACCCCAACATCTCACGTGGGCCGTATCATGGTCTAAACCTGATATCATTGAATCCTTTAGTCAAGGCGGGCCGCATAAGCTTACACTTACGCGGGCCGCTAGAGATCATGAAACGCGGAGACATCCGGTGCGGACACGTGTCGACATCGTGGCGGACCTACTAGCTGACCCAGCTAAGCTATTATGTTGACCGGTGTTGACGCGGGCCGCGTAAGGCTTAGCCTTACCTTACGCGGGCCGCCTGAGAGTCAATATCAGCAACTATATAAAGGAGGCCTCGGGTTTCAATTTCCGTCGCTCATTCTCAATTCTCAATCTCGAATTCTCTGTTATTTGGAATATTTTGCAAGTATTATACCCCCTAATTAGCGAGGTTCTACTCCGTTGTAAGTATTATAACCCTAGTTTCAAAATAGTTACGCTGCCCGATTGATTTAGGGTTCCGTAACAACTGTTGTGGTTCTGCCCGACGTAGTTGTTGGAATGCCGTCTCGGGGAGGGTATCATTAATAATTTCAAAGGGTTATGGTACTAATCAATGTACATTTGTATAAATTATAGATTATATCCAGGAAACCCTTACGAAAAGCATAAGACAGCAATGTGAGTTATCCTCTTTTTGTTAAACTTTTTGGTAATGTTTTACCAAACCCTAAATGTTTTACTATGAAATTTAGCAGTGATTGAGTCTTTGTGGTTATTCAATTACTGCCGGTATGTTGGGGTTTTGTATACAAAATTTGTACTACTTGCGAGTAGTAAGTCGGGATGACAATACGTTACCATTGGACAATGAGTTAGCCAATGGGTAATATGACCCACAAGTCAGGATTGATAGTACCAAATGGAGTAATCGTATAGACATAAACAATGTGATCGCTCTCAATACTGTTCACTGTGACTTTTAACTTGATTAAACTGGGATTCACTCACCAGTATTTCCCGCTGACAAATATTTTTAAAACATGTTTCAGGTAACCCAATGTGAAAGCCAATTAGTAAAAAGCCAGCTGGAGAGCACTGAATGCTTGGGAAAAATGTGGCTATAAAAGTTACCAAATAAACAATGTTTTAAATTAAATAGGGTTTGTCCCTATAAATGTATTGTAATAAGAAACTTGGGTTTTGGCCATGTTATTATTAATATCAAATATGGTGGTTTTACTCTAATAAACATTTCCTAACTACGGTCCTGATGTAAATTCTGCTGCAAGATTAAATAACCCTGATACCACCGAAAATTTGTGATCGCGTCCGCCCGTTCCCGGGGATCAGGGATCGGGGGTTGCGACATGGAAGCACCTCATCTGCTGGTCCGTCATCTAATCCGAATAGAGTTCGGCTCGACACTTTAAGTTTCTCGAAAGTAAGTGTTGAAGTAGCTAAAGAACATATGGAACTGCTAAACACTTTGGTGAGCGCGTATTGTGGGTTAATAGCAGGTCAGATTGGAAACATCAATCTGACACAAGAAGATTATCAACATATTGACAAGGAGGAAATCGATTTGATGGACATCAAGGGGCCTTTCGCTAGTGCTGTTAGGCGAGCTAAAGACTTCATGGAAAGGACTGGTAGAACCAGCTTGGAAAGCAAGAAAGATACCAAGTATGGGTTCGACAAACAATCAGTCAAGTGCTTCAATTGTGGTGAACGAGGTCACTTCAAGAGAGAATGTACAAAGCCAGCTCAACATGGGAACCAGAATCCGTTCAGGAATCAAGGCAATCAAGGCAACCAGCAGAATCAGAATCAAAACAGGAATAACGAGCATACGTTGATGCCTGTGAACAACCCAAATCAAGCAGGAGCATCAAATGCCAACCAGGCTCTTGTGGTACAAGTCGATGAAGGTTGTGACTGGTCGATTCAATTGGGAAGTGATGTTCAGGATGGAACAACTTGTTTTGCTGAGATTGTCAAGGATCTGAAACACACCAGTGGTGGAGAATCATCTGAAGATGAAGACAGTTCTGGTTACAGTAGAAGTTCAGATGAAGAATCCTCAACTTCATGCGATGATCATTTGGATGAAACATCAAGTGTGATAGTCGATGCAGATGTTGATGAACAATTGGGAGAAGCTACAGCAGGAAATCATAGAAGATCTATATTGGTGGATCAAGCTGCTCATTCTTTTTCTTCTCTTCATTCAGCCTTTATGGCTAATGTTGGAGGTTCATCAGGTCAGGTATGTGTCGATAAACCAACTTCTGATAAATGTGATAAATGTGTTAGTTTAGGTGATAAATTGTCGGACTTGCAAAGCAAATATGATGATTTGCAAAGCAAGTATGACGTGACATATATCCACAATCAAAAGTTGATAGTGGATCTTTCGAAATGTGTCATACCCCGACCACGTAAAACAACAAATCGTGGCGGAAACGTCGGGGAGTGTTGTAACAGAATTATCCTTTCACCACCATGGATACAAAAAGAGTTTCGTTTTATAGATAATATTAAACATTAACATTGTCTTAACACATAACAAACAAGTTGCATATCGACTATCACTATTATTATGTCACTAAGGCCTCGTCCAGATCCTATGTGACGCATGCATCCTAGAAATCAATCAAGCAACAACGCCTGAAACATATGTAAAAACAAAGTCAGCAAAGAAATGCTGGCGAGTACATAGGTTTTATAAGAGTGTTGGAATCATGGCTCGTTTATATGTTGCAGTACTTTATTAGACTACAAGAGTCAAAATACAAACCTCGTTTTGAAAAGTGTATTGCAACATAGTTAACCAACTCAAATCAAGTTGGTTATAGTTTATAAAATCTCGTAGCCATGATTCTTAACCCCAAAAACATTTGTTTTAGTAAACCAACTTGTAAAACATCTCGTGAAAACTCGTTAATAAAACTCGTATGGTTTATATCTTTTAGAAAAACATCGTTGTGTGACATCGTTTCAAAATCATTTACCC
Organism: Helianthus tuberosus; assembly: GCA_030545235.1. NCBI lineage: Eukaryota > Viridiplantae > Streptophyta > Magnoliopsida > Asterales > Asteraceae > Helianthus > Helianthus tuberosus. The sequence goes on from CM060412.1 coordinate 144,827,769, forward strand.
AAGTGAACTAAATAACGCCACGGTATGTAATATGTTGAAAACACTTATATATAAGAAGTACCAGCGGCGTATCTACCATGCCTTCACCACATTACACCCGTCCCATTATTTAAACACTTAACCAAAAACCAATCGTTTATCCAATTTGTTTAACTTGTTCAAATCTTTTCCAAATCATTTCCAAATCGTTAACTCATTTAAATCGTTTAAATCATCCTCGTTTTAATTGTGAAAACTATTTATGGTCGTCTCGCTAATAACATTCAAACCTTCGTGACTCGACTACCTCGTTTCTCGCTTCTCGCATTAACAAACCTCCAAAGGGTAAGTTAACAATCATAGATTCAGTCGTTACCCACAACCCCCACACATAACCATGGGTGTAGTCGATAACGGGATTTGTCAGACCCTATGGTACCATAACCTAATACTGGTCGGTTCGGCCAAAATTAATGAATGTCATTCATTATATAACTACAACCAACAAGTTCGTTCACATTATTGAAATCGTTATTAGTTTAGTATAAACCATCTTAATCGTTTTTGAAATCATCGTTATAATATCGAAATCCGCTTTGATACATATGAATCACCCAAAAATAATTGAAAACAGTAAAATAGGGGAACTATGTACTCACATGAAGTGAAAAGTATCCTCAATCAATAGAACTTCAACAAACTCAAGTAAACCAGAGTAATCAAGCAGTACCTAGTAATCGAATCACTAGTCAAACAATAGACGCCTAAATCGGAAGATTGGACAGAATGAGGTCTTGTAAACCAAAAAAGTGTTGGAACTCATGTGATATGGCTTAACAAAGCCTACATCCTAAATCGGAACCTAACCTAAGTGCTTTCGACCCATCGCGACCCATTAAGGTAGATTACGCTACTTTAACGCGTCGTGCGCGCAAATGCGCGTTCGAGATGTTTAACTAGTCCTATGACAAGTATTATATGCCAAAACATGTTTAAATATGTTACATAATCAGTTACGTGACAAAAGTTTAGGTTACATATGCTAAATTACCAAATACGCATGAAAAGGGCATTTTTGGTAATTTACCTAAGGCATATAAACTACCTATCATACAACTACTTAAACTAGGTGACCATAAGGTATAACCTCGGAAGGTTATTCCCTATGCAACTATGGTCACTAAACATGTTTGGTCGGATCCTAATGATCGACCAAACAGGTCGTGTTTGAAAGTCTAAGCGGGTGTTTAGTCCGCTTGACTTACGACTCTACACAAGCACTAAACTAAAAAGTGACGAGCTAAACATGCTAAAACATGCTAAAACATGTTTAGTTAAGTTAGAAAACAGGTTTGGTACCAAAACAAACGGTTTTGATACCTAAAAGTAGTTTGGTTACAAAATACGTGAGAAAACGCATTTTGGCCGAAACTACGACTCGTCACTGAGCCTAGATAACGTGGTAATCAGTAGGTATGGTCACTAGGGACTATAACCATCGTGATTACGCTCATGTTATGAAGTTCAAACGAACTTCGCATTGACCATAAACTAGTTAATGCAGAAATTCAAACGCAGTTTGAATTTTACGATAAAAACGAATGAAAAGAACGAAGGAATACTTACAAAGGGTCCCCGCAAGCTTTGATCCGATTTACCCTCAGGTATGAAGTGTATACTACAACTTAGAGGGCCAAAATCAGATCAAATGTGGGTTTTGCAAGTAAATGGTGAGGGTATTTATAGGAATTCAAGAACCGTTAGGATCGTTCCTTGATTCCCGAGCTTTAATCTCAGCCGTACACCTCATGCCCACTGATTTGAATACCATGGGAGCCTTCAAACCAACCCATAGATTGCCCAAAACCATGTGCAATTGTGTGCAACAGCTAGAACAAGCTGGAAACAAGTTTCTTCTATCTGGAACCTGCTTACGGACCGCAAGAAGAAGTGCATATGGTCCGTAAGGACCATGCAGGTCAGCAAAGTTTGAAATTTGGCAGAACAGGCCCCAGCAGCCCCAAAACTTGGTTTTCGATGCATTTTTGATACGTTTAAGCCCTGTTAACCCCATTTCAAAGCTCTAAAATGAAGTTAAAGTACAGGAAACTTAAAATGTGCTCAAAAATATCTCGGATGTCGGCTCGTTTGGTCGTTCGGTTGCGTTGTTCGGTAAATTACGACGGAAGTCGTAACGAACGCAAAAACGATCCAAATTAAGCGACGAATGGATTTTTATTATGCCAAACACTAAAATAAAATATTTTAATGCTTACATAAATTTTTGGTTGTCCGGATATATTCAGAACGTAAGATATGCGCGAAAATGCAAACTTATGCACTTTTTTGACGCTTTTAGTCCCTATCGATCGATAAAGTTTATTTTAGCATACCGAACCCCTCGAAGCCTTTTTCTAAGCTATGTAAAGGATATTTAGGGTATGTTTAACTTATGATCAAGTTCCGGAATGTTCGTTACTATACAAATCGGTATACTTTCGCAGTTTGACACAAATAGTCCCTGCGATCGAACAAACTTGATTTCAACACACCAAACCATCCAAAACTTATTTCTAAGTTATGTGGAGGTTATTTAAGGTATGTTAAGCCTATTTCACTATTCCGGAGTGTTCGTTGCATTAAACTGGTTATATTTACGCATCAGTGCGCGTATAACCTTCCAGAAAGCGATTTAAAGCTTGAAATCGGAATCGAATCGAATTGAAAAATCACCAAACACAAATACACACATAAAAACACCAAAACACATATAATAACACCAAAGCATATTGTTTTATTAATAATCATCATTGTTTTACATTGTACATCGATTATAGAACACAGTTGTCACAAAATGCAAAGAGGCTAACATGTTTTATGAAAACCATGAAAAGGAGTTTAAAACAATGATTGACAAATTAAGAGAAGATAAAACCGAGCTAACTAAAATGGTTTCAAGAAAACAAACTGACATAAACTGTTATATCAATCGTCTTGAGGTCATGCAAAAAGAGTTAGCCTGTGTAAAGTGTGAAAGTGAGGCGATCCAGCTTAAGCTAGATAGTTACTCAAACTCTAGGTATGTGCTGGATCACATCATTGACATACAAAAGGAGAAAAAGGATGTCACATGCATTGGATATAAGAAATGTCCACCACCTGTTAGACACAATTATGATGCACTGCCTGATGAGGAGAATAGAACTCACTTTGAACAATCTGTTCCTTTAGACATTGAGGAATTTGCAACCGGACTCGGATATAAAATAAAAGTATCATCAGACTCGGACGTGTCAGCAGATACGAAAGTATCAACTGCTGAACAAAATCAGGATCCTCCAGTCATTGTTGAGGATGCTAATTTTTCAGATGATGAATCCGATGATACTGACTCTGCACAATCTGATGCGGTTATCAAAGAAGAGGACATACCTCTCGAGAATCACATTCTATATGATCCTCCCGCAAAACCTGCTAAGACTGTTCAGGTTGAGTCCACTTCTGCACAAAAGTCTGAGATGGTGAATTTTCTATACACTCTTGTTGGTGATGATAAAATCTATTCTGACAAAGTTTTCTGATTAAGAATGTAAATCAATCTTTAATCAGTAAAGTTTTTGAAGATTCGACAAGTAGGTTTTTGGGAAAGTCGGCTTCACACGTTGTGGTAACACAGTGTCCTTCGATTCCAAAAGCTGAAGTTCGAAAACAATATGGAAATCAGAAATTACCAACAGTAAAAAAGCAACAAAATCATACCAAACCAAAAGGTAAATCAACGACTCAAGGTCGAAAGGAACCGAACCAAAAGAAGAACAAAAGGGTGAACTTTGTGAAATCAACGGGAAAGGATAAATTGGATACTTTTGCAAATAAGTCTAACGTAGATCATATCAATCAAGTTAAATTTTTAAAAAGAAATGAACAAAACAATTCAAAACCAAGTACCTCGGGATCACAAAGTTCATCAACAAGACAGTCATATGATACTTCGGGGTTTGTTGAACGAAGATCATGTTTTGAGTGTGGTGAAATTGGACATATCATTCGAAATTGTCCGTATCTTCATAAGTTAAAGGCCAAAGTTGATGATCCCCGTGAAAAAAATTACCGAAAGCGATCTGTTTCTTCAAAACAAGATCCCCGTCTTGTAAAAGAAAGGGAAAAGAAACAGAAACGCCAACAAGTCAAGGTAATTGAGAAAGCACTTAAAACCGATGTGGTTCAAAAACAATATGTTTCAGTTAAACCAGAAACTTCAAAAATGTCAAAAATTTCAAACAATCACAAAGTTAAAGTTTCAAACAATCAAACTGGTAAAACTCAACAGACATGGAAACCTAAAATGACCACAACTTCAGGGGGAGCATCACAATTTCCTAACCATCGAGAAGTTGAAGTAACTTTTGTTGATGAAAATGGAAGACCCAAGACCACAATGGCTTGGGTCCCCATCTCAAACTAATCATGTGAATTCATGTGCAGGGTGTTCCAGGAGGAACTTTCAGCAGTCATTGGATTGTTGATAGTGGGGCATCCAGGCACATGACAGGCGACATTAAGCTTCTCTACGACGTTAAATCTATTAGAGGAGGTTATGTTGCTTTTGCTGGAGATAAAGGCGGAAATATTACTGGTGAGGGAATGATATCCAACGAGGTTGTAAGCTTTGATAATATCAACTTTGTGCAACAACTTGATCACATTCTTCTCAGCGTTTCACAAATATGTGAAAAGAAGTTTTCAGTACACTTTTATGCAAATGGATGTTATGTGCTGAAACCCGGTTTCAAGGTTCCTAAAGAATGGATTCTCTTATCTGCTCCAAGGATTAATGATTTATATGTCCTTGATATGAGCCAAACTATTACTACGTCAGCACACGCAACTTGTTTCGTTTCCAAAGCCACTGAAAAAGACTCAATCTCTTGGCATAGACGGATGGGTCACATTCACCTACGCAAAATGAATGATTTGTTGTCAAATGAATTAGTGAATGGTGTTCCTCTTAAAAACTTCCATCTTCAAGACGTCTGTGTTTCATGCCAAAAAGGAAAGCAAAGTAGGAAACGACACCCTACAAAGAAGATTAACACCGTGGCAATTCCGCTTGAACGTTTGCACATGGATTTGTTCGGTCCTGTCAAGAATAAATGCATCAGGAATGATTAGTACTGCCTCGTGGTGACTGATGCTTATTCAAGATTTTCTTGGGTGGCGTTTATGGCACATAAGAGTGACACTTTCGGAATTATCAAAAACTTGATCATTCAGATTGAGAATTTGTATACTTTGAAGGTTAAACGGATTCGCAGCGACAATGGAACAGAATTTAGAAATCAAGCCATGGAGGAGTTCTTTAGATCAAAAGGTATTCTTCACGAATTTAGTGCGGCTTACACTCCTCAACAGAACGGCGTCGCTGAACGTAAAAACCGTACATTGATCGAAACTGCTAGGATGATGTTGGTAGAGTCACAATTACCGATTCCCTTCTGGAATGAAGTTGTGTCCTCTGCTTGTTATACATTGAACCGAGTCCTTACAGTCAAAAGGCACAACAAGACCTGCTTCGAGCTTCTTCACAAACGGAAACCAGATTTGTCATATTTTGAACCGTTTGGAGCTCCTTGCACAATGATCGATCCTAATGGAAAGTTTGGGGCAAAAGCTATTGAAGGTTACTTTCTTGGGTATGCCACCCCAAACTTAAGAGTCTGGAATCTAGAGACAAAAAGGATCGAGGAATGGTCTGAAGTCAGAGTACAAAGGCACACATTACCAGTCAAATGTCCTTGTCAGCCTTGGATGTTTGAGTATGATGACTTTTTCAATTTGATCAATATTCAAGAAGTCAAATAAAGTGTTGCAGCAAAGATGTTTTTCGAGAGTGACAACGCAACAAATTCACCGTTGGTTTATCCAATTATTGTCAACAATCAAGAACCATCTTCAGTGAACAATAATACTCTCGACAATGAGGATTTTCACGATGCTAACGAACTGAACGAATCTTCAGAGGATGATGAATTTCTCGATGCAGACCAAGAAGTTGTACATGGTACTTCTGAGGCTACATCTCCAGTGGACGCCCACAAAACAGCTGAAGCTACTGCATCATCCTCTTCGCCAGTTTAGGGTATTGATTTAGTTGTTGATCTCAATCTCAACAATCTGGGTACAAACATTCTAGTTCCAGATAATCCAGAAACAAGAATTCACAATACCCATCCTCAACAAAACATCATCGGTAATGTACAAAGTGGCGTACAAACAAGAAACATTTTGCAAAATAACAACAATGCAGGCTTGTATGCGGCTATTCGGGAATCTGGTCAACAAAACGATTGGTCCTTCGCGTGTTATGTATCACAAGAAGAACCAAAATCTTGGAAAGAAGCTTTGAAAGATAATGCTTGGGTGGAAGCTATGCAGGAAGAACTGCAGCAATTCCAGAAGCTAGGAGTATGGAAACTCGTTGATAAACCTGATGATTACAAGAAGATTGGTACCCGTTGGGTGTATAAGTGCAAAATGGATGACCGTGGAGTAGTTATTCAAAACAAAGCAAGATTAGTCGTTCAAGGTTTTCGTCAGATTGAAGGGATCGACTACAACGAAGTTTATGCACCAGTTGCACGTCTATAAGCTATTCAAATCTTTCTAGCCTATGCTTCCTTCAAAGGATTCAAGGTATACCAAATAGACGTGAAAAGTGCATTCTTACATGGTGTGGTTGAAGAAGAGGTGTATGTCGAACAACCTCCAGGTTTTGAAGATCCTATTCACCCTGATCGGGTTTGGTTGTTGAACAAAGCTCTCTATGGTCTACATCAAGCACCGCGAGCTTGGTATGCAACCTTATCTAATTATCTGCTGAAGAATGGATTTCGTAGAGGTCTTATTGATTGCACTCTTTTCATCAAAGAACAGGATGGAGATCTTCTATTGGTACAGGTATACGTTGATGATATTATATTTGGTTCTACTAACGATGTTTTGTGTAGGAACTTTGAGCGCATTATGCAGGATAAATTCGAGATGAGCGCAATGGGGGAAATGAATTTCTTTTTGGGCCTACAAGTTCAGCAAACTGAGTCTGGGATATTCATTCATCAGACTAAATATGTTGGTGACATCTTGAGTCGGTTCCAGATGTCTGATGCAACGCCCATTGGTACCCCACTGCAGCAAAATCATGGGATTAATCCTGACTTGAAGGGTGAAGTTGTTAACCCCTCATACTACCGCACGATGATCGGATCTCTTATGTACCTCACAGCATCAAGACCATATATAAAGTATCCAACGTGCCTGCTTGCCAGATATCAAGTTAACCCGAAGGCCTCACATCTTGCAGCTGTAAAAAGGATTTTTCGTTATTTGAACGGTTGCCCTGACACCGGTCTATGGTACCCTAGGGATAATAACATTGACTTGATCGCTTTCAGTGATTCTGATTTTGGCGGATGCAAAATCGACGACAAATCCACAACGGCTGGATGTCAGTTTTTAGGAAATCGCCTAGTCACATGGCAGTGCAAGAAGCAGACTTGCGTCGCTACATCAACATGCGAAGCTGAATACATTGCTGCCTCAAGTTGTTGCTCCCAAGTCTTATGGATTCAACAAAAAATGTGCGACTACGGTTTTGAATTCCTATCTACTCCTATTTTCATTGATAATTCTGATGCTTTACAGATCACTAGAAATCCAGTGCAGCACTCAAAGACCAAACACATCGAAATCAAATATCACTTCATACGTGATTGCTTTGATAAAAGGCATATCGATGTTGTTAAGGTCTACACCAATGACCAACGTGCCAACCTTTTTACCAAAGCATTTGACAAATCCCGATTTGACTTTTTATTAATGGTAAACGGCATTAAGGTCAAGCAAGAGTAAAACCAACATCGGAAAATCATTTATGTAAATATTTGTTTGTGTTTTCTTAATTTCTCGTACTTTTTGCATTTTAGGGGGAGTAATAACAAAAAATACAAAAACATTGAAAAATTTTAAAAATCTAAAAACATCGAAAAATTTCAAAAACACAAAAACAATAGAAAAACAAAAATGAATTTCCTGTCGAGCAAAAGAGAAAATGATAGTACATCAGTGATCTGTCCAAACCTCTTTAAACCTTAAATGAAAAATGATAAGCAGCTCTATATAAGATGTATCGGTAGGCTCACAATCATCTTAAAGTGTGCAGGGTGATATGAACCTAAATCAACTGAAGACCGTGTGGGAACCGCTCATTGGCATATGGTCTTAGTACCGAACTTTCGTTTGAGAGATTGCCGAGGTTCTGAGATACGTGGTCTTTATGTTGTTTATCATCTGGGTATCATGGTTGTTTCTTTTACCGAAAACAACGAGGACGCAAGTCTAGATCTTCCACGATACCATACATATGTGTACATATCATTCAAACATGTATATAATACATGATGCATTCGACCTCAATAAGTGATAAACAATCACATGTCCCAATCAATTAGTGATAATATATTATAGTTTATCCGGGAGTCAAGTTCGTCTCTTTGTCGGTACGATGGTACTAACCTGTTCACGGACTTGCTCTTGTGCCCTTCATGCATCGAATATCAAGTTCCTCATCAATAAGTGATTTTATCACATAGGGCTTGTATTCATCCAAAATAAGTGAGTATCACACATAATATACGTTGAAAACAGATGATAAATGGTATACTCACCAGTAAGATAAACTCTCGTGCATGCCTTGATACGGGAATGTGTCGTGTGTGGATGAACACCGGTCGGTAAGTATAAATCATACCTTAATTGTATCCCCTCGCTACGATTACATCTGATAAGTTGAGCTTATGTGGACAACAATACCGATAATCGTTATAGGATGCTTATCTTAATGTTAACTATCTGAACAACAAGAGCGTTTTGGCGTGACCGTACACTGATATGATTCTCTTACCCTCGGAACTCGCAAAAAGATTGTCTGTAAATATTTACTTAATGCTTTCAGTTTCTGCGTCTTTGTATAAGTATTTATTTACTGCTTTCCGTCTTTACATTTCAAATATTCAAAAATACCAAAAAGATTTTAGGTGTGTTTTAATATAAACTTTATAAAAACCAAAAATATTTTATTTCTATCTTATTTTCGATTGTACGATGTTGGAACTCGAGTCTTCGACACCTGAAACCTGAACGAAAAGCAAATCGACTAAATCTTCATAAACGGTCAAAATTTGCAAGTTTTGAAAGTTAAAAACTAAAATTGAACAATTTGTTAAACTTTCAAACTGTCGGGCGGTAGTTGATTGAAACATGGTCGCATGTGTGTCGTTTCTTTATGATAACTATATTCCAAGTGTTTGTTCTCATTACGCGATTAGCTTTCTTGCATGTGCAGATGTTACATTCAAACCAGCTAAGGGTGAAGAGAACGTGATAGAAGACAAGCTTCGGAATGAAGACACGACATTGAGGCACTCAAAATATAAAGATGATCGAGTTGCCGTTGACCTATCATCAACACCACAAGGATCTAAAGAATTGAAGATCAAAAGATTCATGAACATAACTGAAGGGAAAGCTTATGTTAAGGGGGAGTTTGTTAACACACTTCCTAAATGAAATGGGGAGTTTGTTGATACACTTTCTACTTACGACACGTGAAGACTTTGTAGATCCTCTGACATGATAGACATGGAAGGTGAATCCTCACGAGCAGCATCCAAGGGGGAGTTTGTTGATACATTTGTTTGTGGACGCAGCACGTTTGGTTCATCATCTCTACAAGTTGAAGTCCAAAACTTGACATCCTCCATGAAGTTGTAACTGTTGCTGATCTGCACATTGCAGATATGTCTGTTTGCTGCTCAGCTGCTGTCTATGCAAGTCTGCGACAAAACTCATGCAAGTCTGCAACGAAACTCTTCTATGACGAAACTCAGACCTGCTAAAGTCTCATGTCGAAACACTTAACCATGATGACGAAAATCCAGCAACATGTTTGACGAAACTACTGCTGATGCTGATTGACGAAACTTGTTGAAGAAACATAAGTTTCGTCGGCTTGGGAGTGTGACGAAACACTCCTTGTTTCGTCACAATTGGGTTTCATCTGGATCTTTCGTCGACTGCTTCAAGTTTCGTCGTGCAGCATCCAGTTTCGTCGTCCTGTTTCTCTATATAAACAGCAGACACGAGACAGAGACAGGCAGGTGAACACAGAGAGAACACACACACCCAAGAGAACTGAGAGTTTGTTTGTGAGAGCATAATCTTGTGTAATACTTGTAATCAAAACCAACTTCCTGGTTCTGAATATATTTGATCTGTTTAAACGTTGAATGTTTGTGCTCGTGTTCTATATCTCGGTTTGCTTTCCCGGTTGGATTCCGCACAACCGGGTCAATTCGTATACAAGGATTAGGCGACTAGATCCTCCGCTAGTTGGACCTACATAAACATACAATTATAAATTGGTAGTGGATTTAATAAAAATCAAAATCATTAAATTTTGGAGATGCATGATTCTTCATATGTTTAATAATTCATTTGATGTTAATTACAATATCTTCCCCTTTAAATATGTTCAAGGTCAAGTCATACTTATCAAAACAAAAGAACCTACAGAGACCCTTTTTTTTTTCTTTTGTCACAGCTGAACATACAAGTTGTTATTTCACATTAGTGGTAACAGGTTTTCTCAACTTTTTGAGACAATTGAGTTAAGTTTTATGATCACATTACCTTTTGATTTTTGGTTATGTAGCACTTTTCTCTGCAATCTTGATCGACGGGACTAATCCAAGTAAAGCCAGGCGTTGAGCCCTGATGATATTTTGTTCCACATAGTTGAATAAGAATGTGAAGGTATGGAACTTAATCCCTCTGGTGGAATGAAATTAATGTCAAATATGCATGCCAAAACCACAATTTAAATCTCTTTGGGAAAGATTACGTAATTTACTATTTTTCCTTTTTACCAGGTCTCAAAGAATAAAGGTATTTCAATGGCATGGTGTGTTTGAACAGCGCACCATTGTAGAGGGTGCCGACACAAGGGAGTGAGAAGAGGGTAATACTTATTGTTATTTGATTTTTTAGTTAATCTTTTTTAAATAGTTATGCTTTGGTTTATCTTAAAACATTCTTAAGTTTTCTTAGTTTTTGAGATGTATTCTTATTAAATTATTGTTGCTTCCTTAGGATGATACTACATTTGAAAAGCAGACTTCCGTTTTGCTCTTGTTGTCTCGGATATGGTTATTATGCCCCTAACTTTGCTATTTTTTGTATCTTGATTTTTAAAGTATGCCACTGACTTTTGTCTTTCTTAATTTCAACTAGCCATTTTATACAAACGTTTATTTTTGTTTCTTTCATTAAAATATCACATGGAGGCTTGATAATTACTAATTCTTTGAATCACAACTCCATTGTCAGTGGTGCTTGCAGTTCTAGTGCTACCATTCGATCTGTCAGTTTGCAACTTAATTTTAAGAGAGCCTCTTTGTTACGTTTGATTTATAATTTAAATAAAAGATACTTATATCATTATGACGTTGAATGACCCCTGATTCATCTATTTAGTGTGCGAATTCGGATCGGGGGTCAAAGATGAAAATTTTGGATTTTGAGGGTCGTAACGGATCGCCACTGTTGATATAACGGTCTTTTATGAGATTAAAAGTGGATGCGTACCATGTGGAAAAGGCTTGGTAACGGACCGTTACCGAAGTCGTAATGATCCGTTATGTAGTGGCTAAGGGCGTGGCCAGGAGGTGACAATTTCGTGTCCACAGGTAACTAACTAACTCGCAGGTCGCCTTTTGTTCAGACTCAAAGGTATAATAGGCTATTATTTTGCTTTTTTCCTTATGGTTTTTTTTTTCTCGGATTAGGTTCATATTTGATTAACAGTATCATGGATTTTGGTTTTGTTGGATCTAGGGTATGCTTTTGCGAACCAGTGACATTAATTATTTAAAGGAGATGGAGGTCGATGCTTTCAGAAGACTTTTCCACTTACGATTTCATGAAAGCATTTGCTCGAGTTCGTACAGCCTAATGCCAGGTCACTCGGTAAAACTCGGGAAAACTTCATTGGTTATAGGCTAAATGCTTAATACTTCTGGATGTGGAGGGTTGTTGAAGGAAGAGTATGTGCATGAGGGTGTCTGAGCTCAACAGACACTGCATGATTTTGTTGAAAGCAATTTTTTGGTTCTACTCGGCTTTGTTCGAAAATGTAGAACTTAAGGTATTGGTTGTTTATCTTAGCTTTTATGATTTCACTTATCTCTTGGGTGGTAAAAAAAACTAGTGTTTGGAAAAAGTTTAAAGAAATAATGTTTTTTTTTTGTTTACAATTCAAATAAACTAATATTTATGTCATGATGACCTTTAAAACCCCGTCCACCGGACGGGTATAAAAATAGTTAAAATCTTGATTGGCTAAATATAATTAAAATCTAAATTTGCTAATTGGTTTCTAATCATGTGTAAATTGCCAAAGTCTCTAACCTATTCGCCCTTCTTCGAAGATGTTTATACGAGCAGCAATTTCATATTGAAATATTTAGTTTCCCTCTTTTCATCATCAAACCCTTTACCTTCAAAATTTTAGTTTCCCTCCTATCATTCTCAAACATCATACCCAATTCATCCTCAAACCGCACAACAAACCTAATTTCCGGTGATCGTTATGTGATTCAGTCGCCAGAAGGGTTCAATCGGCATGTAAGAGTGGTTCAATCGCCCTAGTTAATTAGTGTTCTTCAATCGATTAAGTAGACAAACAGATGTGGTTCTGAAATGCTTTTTTAAACAAATTATCTATGAAAGGTAAAATTACGTGTCTAGTGATCATTTTATATGTTCTCCTGTTAATTGTGCATACAAACACACGTTGGCTATATATGTTTTCAGCAGTGTTAATAATTTTAAATAACCAGCTGGGGTATCATCTATTGAGTGTTGGTTACTTGTTTCATTTTTTGATGCTTTAACTTTTCTTATTTGTGTTTTTTGATAGCTTTTTTATGCATTAATTACCATATCTTAATTGTTTTCTTCTAGTTTTACTAAACCTCAGTCTTAACAGGTAGCCGATTACCAAGTACAATAACTACTTGAGGCAAACGATTTGGGAAATCTCAAACAAGATCAAGCCCCTTCGACAACTAATATACAACATATGGAGGTTTGTGTTCTATTTTTTACCCTTTTAGTTTTGATTCTTAACCATACATTTTCTATTGAGCATAAAAAAATGCTTTGAGGGACATAGATATACCTGATAAAACAGGTGGGGCGGGGTGATGGGTCAGAATGGGTCGTTTAAAAAAGTGGTCAATTTTGTTCAGGTTAGAACAGAACGGTTCGGGTTAGTTTTTTTAATTTCAAAGTTTTTTTTGAGTAAAATGCACGGATAGTCCCTGTGGTTTTGCAAAGTTTCACCTATAGTCCCCAGATTTTGGAAATTACACTCCTAGTCCCTGTGGTTTAACAGTTTGTTACTCGGATAGTCCCTGGAGTGGATGACGGTTAGTTTTCTCTGTTAAGTGGATGTGAAATGACAAATTTACCCTTCATTTTCTCCATAAACACACACTCTGACTCTCTCTGTCTCTATCTCTCTCTCTCTCTCAAGAAAAGCCCCACCACCTACCATCACCAGCACCACCACTGCCACCACCACCTGCCACCACCCACCACCCACCCCACCCACCACCTACCCCACACCACCACCACCTGATGCAACACGACAAGCATCAACCAGCGAGCTACAATTCCCAATTCCCAAATTCAAGCCCTAATTCCTTTGATCCACAAATAAATCATATTTCAGCGAATGATCTAGTGAATTACATTGGGGGTTTTAATCTGAGTACAGAAACGAACAAGATGCATCAAAAAAATGATTACCGAAAATGAATAGAATATACCGTTGAAGCATCTAATCGATGAAAGATTGGGGGTGTTTGCAGAGGAGAATTGGTATTGTTCAGTACGAAAGATTCTAAACAGGCTTCCAACATCACCCCCATCGTCATCCTTCGCCACCATAGTTGATCTCTTCACTGTTCATGATGAACTCTTAACCAAAACGACCAGAACTGCATGTTAGTGGCTGAAAAAAGGTGCGTAGACTCGAACCCAACTCGAACCACCAGTATCCACCACCTGTCGGACTTTAACACGCCATCAAACACCACCACAGCACCGCCGCCCTCATCATCACTACAACATCGCCTCCCACGACATCACCACGCCTCCCGTCGCTGCCACCAGACACACCTAACGCCTCCCTTCTTAGCAGTTACACACCACCCACCACCTAACACCACCACCCCGTCTCCGTTCCACCTGTTGAGTCCACCCCTGCCATTGCCTTTAGTTGATTGGAGTCGTCAACGACAGTGCCCAGTCACACACACACCCACATCTCTTGTCTCTCTCTAGATTCTTTCTAACTGTCTCTAAGTTGAATGAAATCAATGGGTGAAATGAATGACGGCAGGTGGTGGTTGCAGTGGTGGTGCTGGTGATGGTAGGTGGGGTGGGGCTTTTCTTGAGAGAGAGAGATAGAGATAGAGATAGACTGGTGTTTATATATGCTTGTGTGATTTTTTTTATATTTTAATAAAAGCAAGGGGTAAATAAGTAATTTCGGATAGAGTTAACAGAGAAAACTAACCGTCATCCACTCCAGGGACTATCCGAGTAACAAACTGTTAAACCACAGGGACTAGGAGTGTAATTTCCAAAATCTGGGGACTATAGGTGAAACTTTGCAAAACCACAGGGACTATCCGTGCATTTTACTCTTTTTTTTTTAAATTTTGGACTATACATACAATATGCTTTTACCTTAAATACGTGACCATAATAATGGTTGGATAGTTTCAAAATAATACCAGATTGAGTGATTATGTATGAACATGTAGCCAACAAAGGATTTCAATAGTTGGATGGAGCTAGACAAAAATTACATGAATGTCTTGCCGAAAATTAGTTAACAAACCAGATCGAACTAGACAACAAGGAGATTCAAGGCTGTTAATGGTCATCAAAGAGTTCCATATCATTGAGAGCCTAGTATATATACGTTGTCATTAATTTTTATCTTTGCTTAGTGATCATTGCATACAACTTTTATTTGTTCATCACATTAGCACCAACATCTTTTAATTAGCAATGAATATAACAGATTCAATATTTGCAGTTCTAATGGAAAACAAATGCAAGCAAAATCAAAGTGTACAAAGAGAAGTCAATAATTATGAGAAAGTATGCTATTTATACTTCAAGAAAACAAAAAAGAGACCAAAATACCTGATCTAGGAATAAAAAGGATTGTAAATTCATTCTAGACAGTTTATTTATGACTAGTATTTTCTTCTTAGAGTTTTCTATTTATCCAGAAGCGTTTTTTGCGTGTTAAGGAAATGTGCATGTCTCAAAAAAGTATGCACATAACCGACCCAAAAATTTTTGCTAGAATTCGCGAAAAAGTATAGAGATGGTAATACGCCTTTATTTTGCTCGTGGTTTGTGTTTTTTACTGTTCAAGATGCTGATTCTTTTTGTTGATGCACCTTCGTGTGGATGTGGCCCGGCTCGGTTCGTCGCGGTTCAATGGCCTTAGTTGACATCCTCCTGTCAACTGTGTTAATTTGTTTAGTCTATGAAGACTACTTACATCGAAACAGGAGTTAATCTTGTTTGTTTGGAGAACATCAAAACATAGAGAAGCAAAGGGAATCGAAACAGAAGTATTAATGGACATCGAAATAGGCTATTTCGATGTGGAGATATCCCAAGCTGTTTCGATAATGTGAACTTAAATGTATTTCGATAGAAAGTTCCTATGTTTCGATGTATATCGTTCTTTATGTTATGTTTCGTTGTAAGTGTGATGCTTTGGTAGTATAAATAGTATCACACACACCCTGTTTCAAAGAGGGAGAACACCATTTTCAGTGAGAGTGCATTTTGTGCAAAACCTTTTGTATTCATACTCTGCTGAAATCAAACACTCAGCTTTAAAGTGATATTCTTGTGTTTGTGTGTGTTCTTGGGCTTGATTTACACATAATCAGGGATTCCGCACTTGATTATTGTGTTAAACAAGGATAGGTTGTTCTAGATCCTCCTCTAGGGACCTACAAGTGGTATCAATGCTTTGGCTTGATTCCTTGTTGAAAAATCAAGCATTCTAGTGAGTTTTGTGTGTTTTCTTGAAGTTTCTTGGTCAAAAGCTTAAAACCCACTCTTTTTCATGTTAAAATGGTTTAAATCATGCTAAAATGGCTGTGTTTTGGTTGAAATCTTGTCAAAATTGTTTAAGATTATCAAAAATCTGCTTTTTAGTGAGTTTGCAAGTTGAAAAACTTGAGTTTCATATTTTCCGGTGAAGCGTCTCGCCGGAGTCCTTGCCGGAATAGTACATTCATGTGAGAATTCTCTTTGGTTTGACCATGAAAATTCCAGAACCTTTTTTTGTCTACCTGGGTTTTTCCAGATCTTGTCCTTCCTTTGTGTAGTTTGTCTGTTTGCTTTAAACTGTGAAATATCTCCATTTGCCAAACAGAAATATAATTTACAAGTCCTTTTTCTTTTAAGTTTAATCATCCTTTTTTATCAGTGTGTCTGTTTATTCTAAGTGTGAAACATATCTCTCATATCTGACACAGTTGACTCACAGCCTTTCTTTCGAAATATCCTTGCTGGTATCGAAACACATATCCTTTTGTTTTTTTATTATCAAAACACCTGTCTTTTAAAAGTGTTCATTCTTACCGAAACATGAGAATTTAAAAGGGGGTGTACATCACATCGAAACTGAAGTAATTTTAAAAATATCCAATTTGTTTTCGAAACACAAAAGGAATTTTAAAAGGTTCGTGTTGTGGTTCTTGATTAATTCACCAAAGAAAATAGATAGAAGTCAGACTAGAAAATAGAGAGATAATTAGACTTTGATAACTATCATTCATAATCTCCATTAACTCAACAATGATACTTATAGATACAAGAACAATAACTAACAACTAACCAACTAACCTATAAATACGAAACATGGATATTATGAAGCATCCTCCACCACTTTATTTATTTAATCACATGACTAATTAAACTAATTAGAAATAATTAAAATAAATAAACCAAAATAAACAAACTAGTAAATTGAATGGAATGCATGAAACATTCCAAATAGCCTACTGACTTGATCCGTGCATGCATGACCCATTCTTAGCTTGGTACATAACATTCCACCCCACTCAAATTCACCTTGTCCTCAAGGTGAAAGTTGGGATACCTCGAACAAAACGCTCCACGGTGGGTGCCACTCGAATCTCCCATCCGCATTCGGAGAAGTATTAGCTAACTGCCACGGTGGCCACCATTTGGTTCGTTCGGCGACAAATGGAGACTTGCTAATTGATATGTACCAATCGGTTGATAGATAATCCGTTGAGTGGATCAAACTCATAAAAAATTGGCAAGAAGCAAGAGTAGCAATTTAGAAAGAATATTAGACTTTCATAATTTTCATTCATATCCCTTACTCCTAAAACTCCAGCCATTTATAAAGGCTTACAAACAGAAAATAAAGATAACATAAAGATCGTGGTCATGATGTAAACAACCACCCAATAACCTAAGATAAACAAACTTAGTAAACAACTAAAAGAAAACTACAATAATATCAAATAACATGCATGGTTGAATTGCAAACGTGGGTGCATTGAGAAGTGGGGTTGGACCAAGGTAAGACACGTAACAGTTCGAAACACATATATATCGAAACAAACATAAATTCCTTTTCCTTTATTACATGTTTCGATAGCTTTCAATAGCTTGTTTATTACATGTTTCGAAACAAAAAGGATTGAAAACTGTGACTAAATTTTCGAAACACCTTTCACTTATTTTATTCTATTTAGAAATTATAAAAGAGATGTTTTTGGAATATCAGAATTTTCGAAACACATAATTTTCATAAGGAAGTTCTCTGTTGCAATTCAATCTTATCCTCTCATATTTTAGAAATAGACATTTTTTTTTAAATAGAATTTTTTTTACTCCTTTGTGTTCATCCTGTTTCGATACCAATTCTCATTTCACTAAGTTCACATTGAGTTCACAGTAGAAGTAGAATAGTAACTTATCTGTTTTTCAAATCACAATGAGTACAAACCTTTGGGGTTGGACCCCTAATGCAAATACGGACAACATGTATACGCAAAAGGGTTTAACACCTTCATGGGCTCAGTCTCCCACACCCTCGCCCTCATCCATTCCATCACAAGCGGGTTTAATTACGGTCAATCAATGGGCGTTTGTTGCCAATCAGAATCAAAGTATACAAAATCTCCTTTTGAGCGAGAATGAAACTGGAAGTAACAATCGTCCACCAAAGCTCATGCATATGAACGATTATTCCGGATGGCAGGATAGGTTTGATACGTATATTCTTGGGCAAAACACGGAGTTGTGGTCGTGTTTTACCTCGGAATTCGATCAGGCACTTGAAGAAGCCGGTTCAAGTCCCGCGTCATTTGCAGATCTTACTGCCGATGAGAAGAAGGCATATGATTTAGAAAAGAAAGCATTCCAAATTTTAACTCAAGCCTTAAACAAAGATATTTATCATCAGTTTGTGAGCTACAAAACGACAAAGGGATTATGGGATGCGTTAAGGTGAGAGGTCAAGGAAATGCGGCATCACGCAAACTGAGACATGATTTGCTTAAAAAGGAATTTGACGGCTTCATGTGTATGGAAAAGGAGTCACTGGGAGATATGACAAGTCGATTCTATCATTGCAGAGTGAGTTGGGTAGTTATGGGGTATCGTTAACTCATGAAAAGGTTGTTACAAAGTTTGCCGATGCATTGCTAGTTCAATTGAATGGATTCTTGGAGATTTTGAATTATAATGGCACTTTGGATACGACCAACATCTATGATTTCTTTCAACTATTGGAGAACAAAAATCAAGAAGAAATCAGGAAGGCAAGAAGAGTTCCGGTGCCACAAAATCCTGAGATGTATTATGGAAATTGTGGAAGCACTAGCACTGTTGCAAGACCTGCTGAACGTGCTCAGCTACAAACGGCTTTTGTCTCAAACACACCCTTTTGGAACACCACAACCGGTTGCCTCAGAGCCAAACATGTGGTCTACTGGAGTACCATCTTTTCTTGATCCAAACTACAACGGTCAACAACAAGCCTGTTATGGAAACACTTCATCAACAGTCAATGCTGGTCAGTCAACTAATTTGAACAATGTTCGGCCAGACACTTCAAGTTTCTAAAAAGTGAGTGTTGAGGTGGCAAAGGAACATATGGAGCTCTTAAACACGTTGGTGAGCGTGTATTGTGGGTTAGTAGCAGGGCAAATTGGTAACATCAATTTGACTCAGGAAGATTATCGGCAAATAGATAAGGACGAAATGGATTTGATCGATATCAAGTGGGCGTTTGCTAGTGCAGTGAGGCGAGCAAAAGACTACATGGAAGGAACCGGTAGAACAAACTTGGAAAGCAAGAAAGACACCAATTATGGGTTCGACAAGAAAGCGGTCAAGTGTTTCAACTGTGGTGAACGAGGTCATTTCAAACGGGAATGCACGAAGCCAGCTCAGCATGGGAACCAGAATCTGTTCAGAAATCAAGGCAACCAATCGAATCAGAATCAAACCAGGAATAGTGAGCGTGCCTTGATGCCTGTGAACAATTCTCATCAAGCAGGTGCATCAAACAACAATCGAGCTCTTGTGGTACAAGTTGACGAAGGTTGTGACTGGTCGATTCAACTGGGTAGTGGTGATCAGGGTGGAACAGCTTGTTTTGCTGAGGTTGTTAAGGATCTAAAACACGGTTGTGGGGGAGAATCTTTATAATAAAATGAAGATAGTTCTGGTTATAGTGGAAGTTCGGATGAAGAAAACTCAAGTTCAGGTGAAGACGGTATGGATGAAGTGTCACGTGAGACCATTGATGCAGATGTTGAGAAGTTTTTGGGTGAAGCTAAAGCAGTGAATGGCAGAAGATCAATTTTGGTGGATCAAGCTGCTTATTCTTCTCATCATTCAGCTTCCATGGCTAATGTTGGCGGATCGTTAAGTCAGGTATGTGTCGATGAACCAAAATCTAATAGGTGTGATAGTTGTGTTGATTTAGGTGCTAAATTGTCTGATTTGCAAAGCAAATATGACGTGACATTTATCCACAACCAAAATTTGATCGTGGATCTTTCAAAATGCACAGAGGCCAATATGTTTCATAAAATCACGAAAAGGATTTTAAAAAGGTAATTGACACAATAAGAGAAGATCTTTCCGAGCTAAAGAAAACAGTTTCAAGAAAACAAACTGCAATAAACAATTACGTCAATAGGCTCGAGGAGACACAAAAGGAATTGGCCTGTGTTAAGTGTGAAAATGAGGCGATCCAGCTTAAGTTAGATAGTTATTCAAACTCTAGGTATGTGCTGGTTCACATCATTGACATACAAAAAAAGAAGAAAGATGTCACGTGCATTGGATATAAGAAGTGTCCTCCACCAATTAGACACAATTATGCCGCAATGCCCGATGAGTAAGATAAGCCTCACTTTGAACCATCAGTTCCATTGGACCTTGAGGAATTCGCAACTGAGCTCGGTTTCAAAAAGGAAGTATCCTCATATTCGGATGAATCAGCAGATGTGAAAGTGTCAACAGCTAAACAAAATCAGGATCCTCCAGTCATTGTTGAGGATGCTGATTCTTCAGATGATGAATCCGAGGATACTAACTCAGCACAGTCTGATGTGGTGATCAAAGAAGTGGACATAAATCTCGAGAACATATTATATGTGATCCTCCCGCAAAACCAGCTAAGACTGTTCTGGTTGAGTCCATTTTTGCACAAGACTCTGAGAGTGTGAATTTGATGTATACTCTGGTTGGTGATGATTGAGTTTATTCAGACAAAGATTTTACGATTAAAAATGTAAATCAATCTCTAATCAGTAAATTTTTTGAGGATTCGACTAGTAAGTTTTTGGGAGAGTCGAGTTCATGAGTTGTTGTAACACAATGCCCTCCGATTCCAAAAGCTGAAATTCGAAAACAATATGGCAACCAAAAATTACCAACAAAGAAAAATCAGCAAAACCACACTAAACGAAAAGGAAAATCAACGACTTAAGGTCGAAAGGAACAGAACCAAAGAATGAACCAAAAGATGAACTTTGTGAAGTCGAGGGAACCGATAAGCTTGAAACATTTGAAAAGAAATCTAACGTAGATTATGTTAATCAAGTTAAAATTTTGAAAAGAGATGGTCAAAACAATTCAGGACCAAGTACTTCGAAACCACAAAGTTCATCAACGAGACATCAACATGATACATCGAGGTTTGTTGAACGAAGATCGTGTTTTGAGTGTGGTGAATTTGGGCACATCATTCGAAATTGTCCATACCTTCATTAGTTAAAGGCTAAAGCTGATGTTCCCCGAGAAAAAAGTTACCAAAAGCAATCTGTTTCGCCAAAACAAGATCCCCGTCTTGTAAAAGAACGTGAGAAGAAATAGAAACACAAACAAAACAAGGTAATTGAAAAGGCCCTCAAAACCGAGGTGGTTCAAAAGCAACCTATTTCTGTTAAATCAGAAAAATATAAAACTTCAAACAATCACGAAGTTAAAATTTCAAACAATCAAACTAGTAAAACTCAACAGACATGGAAACCTAAATTGGTCACAAATTCAGGGGGAGCATCACTATTTCCAAACCATCGCGAAGTTGAAATAACTTTTGTCGATGAAAATGGAAGACCCAAGACCACGAAGGCTTGGGTCCCCATCTCCAACTGATCATTTGAGTACATGTGCAGGGTGTTCCAGGAGAAACTGTCTGTAGTCTTTGGATTGTTGATAGTGGAGCATCCAGGCACATGACAGGCGACATGAGACTTCTCTACGACGTCAAATCTATTAGAGGAGGTTATATTGCTTTTGCTGGAGATAAATGCGGATATATTACTGGTGAAGGAATGGTATCCAACGGGGTAGTGAGTTTTGATAAGTTCAACTTTGTACAACAACTTGATCACAATCTTCTCAATGTTTCTCAAATCTGTGATAAGAAGTTTTTCGTACACTTTGATGCAATTGGATGTTATGTGCTGAAGCCCGGTTTCAAGATTCCCAAAGACTGGATTCTCTTATCTGCACCAAGGATTAATGATTTGTATCTCCTTGATATGAACCAAGCAATTACTACGTCTGCACAAGTAACCTGTTTTGTTTCTAAAGCCACAGAAAAGGAATCAATCTCTTGGCACAGGCGGATGGAACACATTCACTTAAGGAAAATGAATCATCTGGTGAAGAATGAGTAGTGAATGGTGTTCCCGTTAAAAACTTTCATCTACAAGACGTCTGTGTTTCATGCCAAAAAAGGAAAGCAGTACAAGAAATCTCACCCGATAAAGAAGATCAACACGGTGGCAGTACTCTTGAACATTTACATATGGATTTATTCAGTCTCGTCAAGCATAAATGCATCAGTAATGACTCGTACTGCCTCGTGGTGACTGATGATTATTCAAGATTTTCTTGGGTGGCATTTATGGCACACAAGAGTGAGACTTTCGAAATTATCAAAGACTTAATCACTACGATTGAGAATCTGTATACTTTGAAAGTGAGACGCATAGACAGCGACAATGGAACTGAATTTAAGAATCATGCTATGGAGGAGTTCTGTAGATCCAAAGGTATTCTTCATGAATTCAGTGCTGATACACTCCTCAACAAAATGGCATCGCTGAGTGTAAGAACCACACATTGGTCGAAACTGCAAGGACTTTGTTGGTAGAGTCATAAGTGCTTATTCCTTTCTGGAGTGAAGTTGTGGCCTCTGCTTGTTACACGATGAACCGAGTCCTTACAGTAAAAAGACACAACAAGACCTGCTTTGAGCTACTACACAAACGGAAACCAGACTTACAATTTCTTGAACCATTTGGAGCTCCTTGCACTATGATCGATCCTGGTGGAAAGTTTGGGGCAAAAGCAATTGAGGGATACTTTCTTGGGTATGCCACCCCAAATTTAAGAGTTTGGAATCTCGATACAAAAAGGATCGAGGAATGGTCTGAAGTCAGAGTACAGAGACATACGTTACCAGTCTGATGTCCGGTTTAGCCATGGATGTTTGAATACGATGACTTTTTCAATTCGATCAATATTGAAGAAGATGTAGTGGATGCTGCGGCATAGATGTTATTCGAGAGTGACAACGCAACAGAGTCACCATTGGTTCGTCCAATTATTGTCAACAATCAAGAATCATCTTCAGTTAACAATAATGCTCTCGTTAATGAGGATTTTCACGATGCTGCTGAACTTAACGAATCTTCAGAGGATGATGAATTTCTCAATGCAGACCAAGAAGTTCTTGCAACAGTTGTGCATGGTACTTATGAGGCTACACCCCTAGTGGACTACCCCAAAACAGCTGAAGCCACTGCGTCATCCTCTTCGCCAGTTCAGGGTATTGATTTGGTTCTTGATCTCAACTTCAACAATCTGGGTATAAATATTCCAGTTCCGGATAATCCAGAAATGAGAATCCATAATACCCATCCTTAACAAAACATCATTGTTAATGTTCAAAGTGGCGTGCAAACGAGAAATCAGTTGAGAAACAATAACAATGTTGGCTTGTATGCAGTGACTAGAGAATCGGGTTTGCAGAATGATTGGTCCTTCACGTGTTATGTATTACAAGAAGAACTAAGGTCTTGGAAAGAAGCGATAAAGGATAATTCTTGGGTGGAAGCTATGTAGGAGGAACTGCAACAATTCCAGAAGCTTGGTGTCTGGAAACTGGTTGAAAAACCTGAGAATTACAAGAAGATTGGCACCCGTTGGGTATTCAAGTGCAAAAAGGATGACCGTGGAGTAGTTGTCCGAAACAAGGCGAGATTAGTTGTTCAAGGGTTTCGTTAGGTAGAAGGGATAGATTACAACGAAGTTTATGCACCAGTTGCACGTCTTGAAGCCATTCGGATTTCTCTTGCCTATGCTTCCTTCAAAGGATTCAAGGTTTACCAAATGGACGTGAAAAGTGCAATCCTACATGGTGTGGTTGAAGAAGATGTGTATGTCGAACAGCCGCCAGGTTTTGAAGATCCTATTCATCCAGATCGGGTTTGGTTGCTCAACAAAGCTCTCTACGGATTACTTCAAGCACCGAGAGCTTGGTATGCAACTTTATCTAACTATCTACTAGAGAATGGTTTTCGCCGGGGTCTTATCGATTGCACTCTTTTCATCAAAGAAAAGGATGGAGATCTTCTGTTGGTTCAGGTATACGTAGATGATACTATTTTTGGTTTTGCTAACGATGTTTTGTGTAGGGACTTCGAGCGTGTTATGCAGGAGAAATTCGAGATGAGCGCCATGGGGGAAATGAACTTCTTTTTGGGCCTATAAGTTCAACAAACAGAGTCTTGTATATTCATCCATCAGACTAAATATGTTGGTGACATCTTGAGCCGGTTCCAGATGTCCGAAGCGACGCCCATTAGTACCCCAGTTCCGCAGAATTACGGGATTACTCCGGACTTGAAGGGTGAAAGTGTTAACTCTTCACTTTACCGCCCAATGATCGGATCTCTTATGTATCTCACAGCCTCGAGGCCCGACATAATGTTTCCTACGTGCTTGCTCTCCCGATATCAAGCCAACCCGTAGGCCTCACATCTGGCGGCTGTAAAAAAAGGATTTTCCGCTATTTAAAGGGTTTCTCGGGCACCGATCTCTAGTACACTAGGGATAATGGCTTCGACTTGATCGCGTTTAGTGATTCTGATTTTGGTGGCTGTAAAATTGACGGTAAATCCATAACGGCTGGATGTCAGTTTTTAGGAAATCGCCTGGTCACATGGCAGTGCAAAAAACAGACTTGTGTCGCTACATCAACTTATGAAGCTGAGTACATTGCTGCCTCAAGTTGTTGCTCCCAGGTCTTGTGGATCCAACAACAAATGCGCGACTACGGTTTTGAATTCCTATCTACTCCTATTTTCGTTGATAATTTTGCTGCCTTACAGATCACTAGAAATCCTGTGCAGCATTCAAAGACCAAACACATCAATATCAAATATCACTTCATACGTGATTGTTTTAATAAAAGAATTATCGATGTTGTTAAGGTCCACACCGATGACCAACCTGCCGACCTTTTTACCAAAGCTTTTGACAAATCATGATTTGACTTTTTACTTATGGTAAACAGCATTAAGGTCAAGCAAGAGTAAAACCGACATCGAAAAATCGTTTTTGTAAATATCTATTTGTGTTTTTAATTTATCGTACTTTTTGCATTTTAGGGGGAGTAATTTCAAAAGAAAAATACAAAAACATTGAAAATTTCAATATACAAAAACATCGAAAAATTTCAAAAACGTAAAAACAACAGAAAAACAAAAATGGGTTTCATGGTGAGCAAAAGAGAAAATGATAGTACATCAGTGATCTGTCGAAACCTCTTTGAACTTAAAATGAAAAATGATAAGCAGCCCTACATAAGATGTATCGGTAGGCTCACAATCATTTTAAAGTGTGTAGGGTGATATAAACTAAATCGTCTGAAGACCGAATGGGAACCGCTCATTGGCATATGGTCTTGGTACCGAAATTTTGTTTGATAGATTGTCGAGGTTCTGAGATACGTGGTCTTTATGTTGTTTATCATCTGGGTATCATGGTTGATTCTTTTACCGAAAACAACGGGGACGCAAGTCTAGATCTTCCAAGATACCATACATACGTGTACATATCATACATATATGTATATAATACATGATGCATACGACCATCAATAATTGATAAAATATCACATTCACCCCTGAATAAGTGATTTTAAATCACATTTATCATCCGAGAGTCAAGTTTGTCTCTTTGTCGGTACGATGGTACTAACCTATTCACGGACTTGCTCTCGTACCCTGCATGCATCGAATATAAAGTTCCTCATTAATAAGTGATTTAATCACATTGGGCTTGTATTCATCCTCGAATAAGTGAGTATCTCTCATCATATACGTTGAAAACGGATGATAAATGGTATACTCACCGGTAAAATGAACTCTCGTGCATACCTTGATACGGGAATGTGTCGTGAGTGGATGAACACCGGTTGGTAAGTATAAATCATACCTTAACATATCCTCTAACCGCGAGTACATCTGATTGTTGAGTTTAAGTGGACAACAATACCGATAATCGTTATAGGATGCTTATCTAAATATTAACTAATTGAACAACAAAAGCATTTTGGCATGACCGTACACTGCTATGATTCTCTTACCCTCGAAACTCGCAAAAAGAATGTCTGTAAATATTTATTTACTGCTTTCCATCTTTACATTTGAAATATTCAAAAATACCAAAAAGATTTTAGATGTGTTTTAGTATAAACTTTATAAAAGCCAAAAAGATTTTATTTCTATTTTATTTTTGATTGCCCGATGTTGGAACTCGAGTCTCTTTTCACCTGAAACCTGATCGAAACCAAAAAATTGCATCTTCATAAATGGTCAAAGTTAACAAGTTTTGAAAGTTAAAAATCTAAAATTGATCAAATTTTAAATCTTTCAAAATGTTGTCAGTTGGTAGTTGATTGAGAGTTGGTCACATGTGTTTCGTTTGTTTAGCTCTGTTGTGTGTGCAGATGTGGCATTCGAACTAGCTAAAGGCAAAGAGAACGTGTTGGATGACAAGCTGTAAAGTGAAGACACGACATTGATGCAATCAGAGGATCAAGATGACCGAGTTGTAGCTCACCACTCATCAACACCAGAAGGATCTGAAGCTTTGAATATCAAAGATTCACAAGCAGCACTCAAGGGGGAGTTCGTTAATAAGCTCCTTGTTTGTGACAACTGAAGACATTCAAGATCCTGTAGTATGAAGAATGAACCATCACCAGCAACATCCAAGGGGGAGTTTGTTGATGCACCTTCGTGTGGATGTGGCTTGGCTCTTTTCGTCACGATTCAAGGGCCTTAGTTGACATCCTCCTGTCAACTGTATTAATCTGTTTAGTGTATGAAGACAACTTACATCGAAACAGGAGTTAATCTTGTTAGTTTGGAGAACATCGAAACATAGAAACCAAAGGGAATCGAAACAGAAGTATTAATGGACATTGAAATAGGCTATTTTGATGTGGAGATATCCCAAGCTGTTTCGATGATGTGAACTTAAATGTATTTCGATAGAAAGTTCCTATGTTTCAATGTATTTTGTTCACTATGTTATGTTTCGTTGTAAGTGTGATGCTTTGGTAGTATAAATAGCATCACACACACCCTGTTTCAAAGAGGGAGATGTCACACCCGAACCGATGGCGGAATCATCGGGGCGCGGCACTAGATGAATCAGATTGCTCAAGAGAATCCATAACAACTAAATTGCGACAATATTTAATGCGTTCATTATCCCATACTAATAAACAAATACAATCACATAAGTTGTCACGAATTTCATGTTCTCCCAAACAATACAAATCCGACAACCTAGATTTTAGGTGTGTTTCTAGAGTTCCTAGCTTGATTTGATGTAGACTGCGACTTAACCTGCAACATACGTTAAAACAACGTCAATACAAAAGTATTGGCGAGTATACAAGTTTTGATGGAATAGCGTAAATAGATAAGGGTCTGTTTGGTATGGCGTAATGGAATAGACGGGTGAATGGAATGTACGAGGTAATGGAATGGACGATGTAATGGAATGGACGATGTAATGGAATGGACGATGTAATGGAATGGATCATTACCATTCCACGTCTTATTTGGTTACCATGTGAGAAAGAAATGAATCATTACTTTGTGTTGTTTGGTAAGAAAGAATAGACGAAGGAATAAAATCGGTGATGAGTGGTGGTGGGTGGTGGTGGCGGCGGAAGTGGGTGACGGTGGCGACGGTAGTCACGGCGACAACTATGGCAGTAATGGTTTCGCTCGTGAGTGAGTTATTAAAACCAATAAGAATAATAATAATAATAATGGTAAAAAATAATAATAAGAATATTGATAATAATAATAATAATAATAATAATATATCTTTCCATTCCTTGAAGGAATGGAAAAAAAACACCACCTTACCAAGGAATGAAAATTATTATATTTGGAAGGTTTACATTCCTTGTGGAATGCTCCATTCCATTACCACTTGACAACCAAACATGTTTTTTCCATTCCAATAGAATGATCCATTCCATTCCGCCTTCTATTCCTTCATACCAAACGCTACCTAAAAGTGCTGCGAATTACCACATACATAGACGAGATACCTCAACACATATATTAGACAGATCCTACCAGCTAAGTCTCTCGAGCAGCGATTGCGATTGCTATTCATCCTAGCTAGACCCCGTCGGGTGCTATAGTACTATACTAGTTAAGGCGGGACCTTGCGAGTAAAAGTCCTAACACATATGTAACTAGCATCACGTGTAAATATGCATAACAGTCATTCGCAAGTGATTAACAGTTTGGTTGAATAATTTGTTTTGATAAATTCGATTTGGTAGGAACGTATGTTACACCCAAAAATGCGATAAAAAGGGGTTCGAGTATACTCACCATTCGTGTTTACCAAGTAACACAATCTTGGATTGAAGGGAGCGTTTCTGAGATTAGCCTGATTACAGAATGATAGCGTAAGCGTTGAATGGTGCGTTAAATGGTGGCGAGTGATGTCAATCCGTTCGGATGGTCATCCGATCGGATGGCCATGCTGTCGGATTGACATTCGTTTGGGATGGATGTGTTTGTGCATGATGGCTTTGAAGTTTTCGTTGTAGCATTTTGAAAACAGAGAAGTATCTCTACCTTTCAGGTCGTCGATCGCACGGTCGTTCGATCGGATAGCGATCCGATTGGCAGGACACTTAGTGAGAACAAGTTCACAGCAGGATGGTCACTCGATCGGATAGCAATCCGATCGGATGATAATCCGTTGGAAACTGATGATCTTTGAAATTATAAAATGTTTAAGTATCAAAGTTCCAAATGTCAAACGATCGGATGGTCGTTCGATGGGATGGCTATCCAATCAGACGACAATCCGTTCGACGTTCAGAGCTTTGCAAGTTTGAAGAAAAGTTTAAGTGTGGAACCAAGTGCAACTTGATCGGATCCGATCGGACTGCCGTCCGATCGGACGGCAATCCGTCCCGACGATCTGATCGTCTAGAAACTTGATTATTTTGAAAAGTTTGCGGTTTGATCGAGATGGTATGACAACGTATTAAACAATGGAACTCCACCAAGGCCAAGTCAACAGATTGAACAGGAATCACCCCGTCCGATTAGTTAACTGTCCTT
This sequence comes from Helianthus tuberosus, assembly GCA_030545235.1. Taxonomy (NCBI): domain Eukaryota; kingdom Viridiplantae; phylum Streptophyta; class Magnoliopsida; order Asterales; family Asteraceae; genus Helianthus; species Helianthus tuberosus. The sequence continues at coordinate 144,857,153 of CM060412.1, forward strand.
GACGGTTGTTCGTGTTCAACCCGTTAATCGGTCATCTCGTCGATAGAAATTAGTTCTCAACCCGACACTTCACCAGAGGATGGGTAGAAGGCCTGACGAGCTCTGATTCTATCGGTTTTGACTAAAAAGTTAAGAAAGTTTGAAGAAAGTTTGAAATACTTAGATTCGGCTTAGATCTAGGTGAGATTAGTGTTTACACACTGTGGAATCCATTAGATCTACACTGTTCTTGCTGAGATGAGGTCACACTTCATTGTTCCTAAGAACTCCATGATGACATCACCTTAGAACGTCCCAAATCGGAGGATTTAACAGTGAAAAAAGTGAGATCTGACAGTGGAAAAGATGAAGAAGTGTGTGTGGATCATAGAAGTACAAGATTTGAGGTAGAAACTTACAAGAATCGCGAGGAATAGAGAGAAAAGGGTCCAAAAGTACGCTGGTCGAACGAGAGTTGTCACATCAATGTTCAAATGATGTGACAGGTGCTATTTATAGGTGAAGAGGAGAGAAAGTGATGGAGTGCCATGGATCGGATAATGGCAATCCGATCAGATGGCCATCCGATCGAGTGGTCATTCGATCGGTGGTCTCTGGCGAATTGCATTTCGATGTTTCATTTTGTTCGTTATGCGTTGCGATGGTTTGATTACTCATTTTCATACACATATTCATATATTTATTATAATTAGTCACAAAGGGTCGTATAAATATCCATATTTCAAAGTCTGCGTTGCGGTAATCGAGATGCGCATTTTGAATATGCATTACGTTGCGATACATCACGGCTATCGAGGAGGGTAGAATAGGTCCTCACTCAACGTCATCGTGAGTGTTGGTATGTGCGAAGTGATGTGTTATAGCGATAAAGTATGTGAAATATGCGATAATATACTGCGAAGTAGCGATGTAAGCGATATCGTTACATTATGATCCGAATCTCCAGTGCTAGGCGTAACGAGTATAGCGAGTAGTAACATCGCACGAACGTGCGAGTTGTTACAGTCTCCCCTGCTTTAGGAAATTTCGTCCCGAAATTAATCCACAAGAAGGGTTGCAAGAATTGATGCGAGTGGGAGTAGCGATAAAAGTGTCAAAATAAACGAGCGATCAATTGAAATTCGACGAGCGAGAGCGTTGTGATGACTGGCGATGGCAGCGAGCAAGGCGATTCGTATAACAAAAGATGGCAACATACGAAAAGCGACCCAAAAGTGTTTTGAATTCTCGAAAGGTTGGATAAAACTTATTTATAAAAAAAATAAAAAAATCTTCCCACAGTGCGGTGTCAAACTGTTTCAATGTTCACACCAGTGCCATGATGTGACACCTCGAAATTTCATGCCCAATAATTATATTGACAAGTGTCATAGACTTAAAACGTGTAAAGGATTGATTAGAAGGTCTAAAGTTGACAAACAAGGAAAGTATGTGAATATAAGGGTTTAAAATGTCAACAATGGATAAATATACTTTACAATAACCCTACATGACGCTTATACCCTTAAACGAATGAATCATGGATCATACGAAGCTGATTGTGAAAAAAAGTGAGAGATTACGAACTACAGAGGTTAAATGTGTCAACATGTTTAAAGTATACCTCTGAGTGACCTTTTTACAAACCCAGAGCTTTGTAACGATTAATTATGCTCACTAGAATGCATGATAAATATTTCGCCAAGTTTCGTTATCGTATGAGAAAGTTATGATAAAATTCGTAAACGAGGGGTTAAATGCGTCGACATGTTAATACATACCTCTGAGCGACCTATGTATAAATCCCAACCCTTAACCTGTGTTTTAAACACCTGATAAGCATCCTAATCCGGTTAATAATAACAATGATTGATTCCAATTTGTAAAGAATGGGATCCTATGAGGATGTGCACGACAATCTTCGTTTATGGCCTTTTAAAAGAATCCAAGGAAAACTTTAAAACATGACAAGGTTGTGTAAACTGTTCAGGACCCAATCAAGAGGCACCATACTGATAATAGAGGCCCAAATTCGTAATATCTAGTTGCCTGTTCGAAGCTTGAAAGGTCACAAGTTTTTGCCTTCTGGTAAAGGCTTACGGACCGTAAAGGTCTGGCCTTACGGTCCGTAAGAGGTCTTACGGACGGCAAGACCCTCCGCTTACGCTCCGTAAGGCGGCCCCAGTAACAGAAAACGTAACAGTAGCCTGTTTAATGAGTTTAACCGACTTACATTGCCGTTTTTCACTCCCATGTGCAACATAAACTAGTTCTTAGGCACTAGGGACACTTGTAATTGATCAGGGATCAATCCTAGACTTGTTTGTCATGATCATAATGAATCAAAGGCACTATATAAAGACCCACATTGTTGCAACTTTGATCATTCATTCCAAACTCAACTTCTGATCATTTCTGGAGCTCAAGGCCACTCTCTAAGCATCACTGGTCGTGCATAGGACCTTGGTAAGCTTCCTTGACCTTCCTTAATCGTGTTTTACTTAGTTAATTAGCTTAAAGTCAAACCGTCGTAATTAAGGTTTGACTTAGCGATTAATCACTAATGGTCCAGTGGTTAGTCAAACTTAAAGTAGTATAAGTTGGTAATCATGTGGGCAATAAACCCTTAAAAGGGCACCCTCTGATTCCTGCTCTAACTAGATCATTTGTCGGGTCAAAGTTCGTTATAAAAAGTCAACAAAAATATAATTTTCGAATTAACACATAATTAGCAATGTAGAAGATGTGTAACCTGTTTTGCCACTCATATAACTTGAAAATCAATGCAAGAACATGTCTAAGCATGTCCGACCCGACAATTTTCAGTTTAGGGCCGGTTCGGAATCAAAGTCGCAAAACTTTGACTTTTGCTTTGACTTCAGTTCTGACCCATATTAGTATGATTTAGTTTTTCCTTAGAGCTTCTTTAAGACCAGGTTACATGATAGTATAACCCTCTGTGACTGGTTCGTTGATTGTCCGATTCGTTTACACGTTTCCGTTAATTGCTTAATGTTGACCATAATGCCCTTTTGACCATAAAACGATAATTTTGGAAATCTGAAAGGACAATAATCTTTATTACTGATTTATAAACATGTCCCTAAATTTTCACATCAGTTTGAGGCCTAGATTAGGAGTTATGCTTAATAGCGTAATTAGAACGTTTTTTATGAATTAAACGGCGTAATTAACATAAAGCCTATCTAAACCCAACTTTTGACACCAAACCTTTTACCCACTGATGTAATATAATATTTTGGGATTTTTGAAGATTTTTAATTATTTTTAACCTGATCATAACCTAAGGTTATTACCTTGATTCGGTTATTACCGATTATACCCTTTTGCTTATAAATTGAGTTTTCTTAATCAATTGGTACCAAATATTTGGCCCCTGATTTTATATGATAAATGAAGTATTTTGAACTTTGTAACCTGATTAGAAAACTCAGATTTCCTGTTTTACCCGGAAATCGCTTAAAACGGCTTTTTTACGCGTATTAAACACCTAGTATGGGTTTAAAACCATTTTGTCATATAAGACTTATCACCAACTGATATAACCTGTTAAAATAAGTGGTTCTACTGATTATCTCAAACCCGAGTCTCAGAATTATAATTAATCTCTTTTATAATCTTTAAAATGACCGAAATACCCCTAAGGGGCTTAATTTGAGATTAAACTCGTTTTGGGCATAATGGAAGGTATCCTACTGATATCACAACATATTTAAGGCATATTAACTTAGGAAACCTGTAAACGACTCTTATGGTTACCCGTTACGCTTCTTACGCGTTCGGTTCGGTTTATGTAACTAGTTTGCATAAATTAGCAAAAACGGGTCGAACCTTATCATATTTATCTCAAAATCCAGAATGTGTTTAGTTTACCCATATTATACAAGTCTTCAAACTTGTCGGGTCTAAATCACATTCTATTCCGGTCTTCACTTAATCACGCGTTCGAACCGTATCTTCCTTTAAAACTAACCGGTCTAAGCTTAGGCTTAATTAAAGACCCGTTAGGATTCTAATAGGTTATTATAAACCTTCGTTCCATAATAGGAGACCCGGTAAAAGCTACATGCACTTGCTTGTTGTGATTATTACTTGCAAAGGTAAATACTTTTAACTTATTTTCCCTTATACGGGCTTGGGGTACGGTATATAAAATACCGCTTGGTCGGGCATTCGACCTTAATCGATTGGTAATTAAGTATTATCGAGATGACCCGTTTAAAAATATGTTTTGTTGCTTAAACGCCTTTGGGGGGTTAATGACCATGTCCCGGATATCCTTGGCATCATTTTACGAAATGGCCACGACCTAAGCACGGGGTGTAGGCGTACACCCATCAAGTGCCTAAATAAATAATGTGGTGCGTCTATTGATCTTTAACCCGGCACGAACCGGGCTACTGAACGCATAAGAAACATGTAATTCTTTTACAAGTATTATATTCAAATAATTATCCCAAATTATAAAGAGTTTTTGTGCCACGTACATTCAAATCAATTTATTAAACTTTTAAAAATGAGTCAGTTGATTGTATTTACCAGTGTAAACTGACGTATTTTCCCAAAAAGGTTGAGTGCAGGTACTACGCGAACTAGGTTGGCTTTCTCCTAGCATCCACAATAAGTCTCGCAAGCTTGGATGCCATAAAACTGTTGAACAATGTTTCCTTTTTATTTTGATCCACCTGTGGATTATTTTCAACTGTTTGTGATACTTAATATTACAATTTATTAAAGTTGAAACGAATCTATCTTTTGCTTCCGCTGTGCATTTAAATATTGTGTTGTATGACTATGATGATATTAACTACGTCACGATACTCCCCACCGGGCCCACCGGTAATACGTGGAAATATCGGGGTGTGACTGGTTGGTATCATAGCCAACGCTGAGTGAATTGAACACTAGTCTTTTGTGTTTAATCTCAGTGACACAATTGCACATACTCGAGTCTAGACAAAGAACTTAGGACAAATCCAAATTATTTTTTTTTAATCTTAACTTTGTCCTTTATATTTCTTGTTGTAAACTTCAATTGTTTTGACAGGAAATGCCGCCAAGATTCCGAAGAGGAGGACGAGGCAAGGGGCCAATCCACGCCCCCAACGATCACGAAGCCGGGCCTTCACACCGGCGAACTCCTTCTACTACTATGAGTGCCGATCCACAGGGAAACTGGAGGAACCATTTGGAGCCCGCTAGACGATCTGTCTCGCACAGCTCAACGCCTCCCTATCGTCACTCCTTTGGGCCGCACTCAGAAAACGAGCCCGAAGACTCCCGCCATTCTTTCTTGCCGTTGCAGCGGTCCATTTCGCACTGTTCCTTTGGCGACCCCACTCCTGTCTTTCAGGGCCGGTTCAACCCGGCAAACTATATCGAAGAACCAGTGGGTTTTAACCCACTAGGACCTGAAGACCATTTCTCGGGAGATCATGCAGTGGACATGGACGAGGACACGGATCCCGCGAGCCTGCAACCGGGACCCCCAACCATCCCATTGAGATCTCTGATGGATCATCATTCCACGGATCACCCTACAGTGGTCCAGACAGTTACCAAGCGAGGTTTAACCAGTATGAGTGGTATTTTACACCCTCTCATAACCCACAGCAGCAGCAGCAGGATCCCTCCGAGGATTCGCGTTTCGTGGCAGTCACGCAACCGCCTCCACCGCCGCCAGTTCATCAAGCACCTCCAAAACCACCAAGGCGTAGGAGAACAGGCGCACGAATATCCGCGCGAGGAGGGGATTTTCACTTTAGCACTCCCCATCACTCAAGTGGCAGTCACTATCCGCCGCCGCATGAAGACCCACAATTGGGTGGACCCTCAAACCCAGTTCCAGAGGTGAATTCTGCACCAGTTGCACCACCACCACCACCATTGGGTTTTGATAACCCGATTCCTACATACGCCGGTTCAACGGCGTACCTTGTAGCGGCAAACTACAACGCCCTTCATCCCGAAGGACCATATGGAGCCCCTTGGGGAGTGGGATATCCAGCTCAGTCGCAGCCACCACGATTTTTCCCACCGAAACAGGAGGAAATCTTCCAAAGACTAAGTCGGGTGGAACATGAATTTCAAGAAGAACGTAGGAACAACAGAGGATTTCTCAAGGGCCTAGCAAGCTTGTTAAAAGGAAAGAAGAAGAGGGATCATTGAATTCCTATATGTATTATTATATTTAATTATTTCCATCAAGTCCCTGCGTGGACATTTATCTATATACTTAGTCCCTGCGTAGACTTGTCTTTCCCTAGTCCCTGCGAGGACTTATCTTTTAGTCCCTGCGAGGACTTATCTTTTAGTCCCTGCGAGGACTTATCTTTTAGTCCCTGCGAGGACATCTAGCTTAGTAATCAGTCCCTGCGACGACTTTTTTTATCGATTTAGCCCCTGCGTGGGCAAGTTGTTCTGTTAAAAGTCCCGTTAGGGCAATGTGTAATCCTTTTTAATATTAAATGGAATATTAAGTTTATGAATTTCATTTTTGTCATTTTTATGCATAAATATATTATAATGAAATAAATAAATTAAAAATCATTCCTTTTAAAATAATCTGCCTATTAAATATTGAATAGAGAATCTTAAAGGTATAACCTAGCCTGCCTATTATTATAAGACTTGGCCAAGATGGTAAGACCTGTTTAAAAGATTCAAATCCTTGTTAACATCTGTAAACATGTTAACACTCCTGGCAGACATGATTCGCTAAAATCACACACGTCATTCTTATAATAGGATCCTTTAAAAGATTTCCTATCCTAACCTGATGATCTATAAATCATGGGTTTGAAATCATCAATTAAAATGATCACATATTAAACATCCATTAGTGATGTAGTGCCTACGGGCCATAATAAATGTCAACTAAGACCAAAGACAGTAGTAGTCTATGACTCCCTGTCAAAGAAAGGTAATGAACTATGTTCAAACCTAATTGCTTTGATTCTCTGAAACCATGGCTTATAATTTAAAAAAAAATGTCCCTGTGAATAGGCCTTTTGTGCTACTAATAATACTATTATTGTTTTATAATTAGGATAAATTATAATAAAAATCCTAAATACATATGACTAACAAATTAACCAAATATGGTCTGTGTTTACCATGGTTAATTAATTACCATAAAAGACAATTCCATAATAAACTACCAAATAAATTATTGTCAATATCTTATGTAACAGTTCAAACTACATGGCTGACTCGGATGAGATCAACAGTCACCCAAGGGAGGAACATGATAATACCCGAGTTAACATAGCGGGTGCAGAACTACAAACATTGATAGACAATGCTGTTACGAAAGCCATAGAGCGGCAGTATAATGAATATAGCGGAACTCGAAGTAGGACCCTATCCACACCGCATTCCAAGCCTAAGACTCATTCTGAGGCTCACAGCAAGCCACCCTCCAAGAAGGAAGAACCAAAGAAAGATGATGACGATCGTCACTCTTCAAATCAGCGAAGTGTTCAATCTCAAAGGATCGTACTGGATCAAGAACCCCGTAATAAGGGTTGCTCCTACAAGTATTTTGTTTCATGCAAACCCAGGGACTTCACTGGGGAAAAAGGAGCTATAGACTGCATGACATGGTTGGATGAGATGCACACCATGGTTGATATCAGCGGGTGCGCTGATAAGGATGTGGTAAAATTTGTGCCTCAGTCATTCAAGGGTGAGGCATTAGCTTGGTGGAGGTCTTTGATCCAAGCTACAGGGAAAGTCCCATTGTATAGCATGACTTGGGAACAGTTTGTGTCATTGATCAAGGAAAACTAGTGCCCTCAGCATGAGGTTGAGAAGATTGAAGCTGATTTCTTGTCTCTGGTTATGAAAAATCTAGATTGCCAAGCTTACCTTACGAGCTTTAATACAATGTCAAGGTTGGTTCCTTATCTTGTGACCCCGGAACCCAAAAGAATAGCTCGTTTCATTGGGGGTTTAGCCCCAGAGATTAAGGCAAGTGTAAAAGCCTCTCGGCTAGCTACATTCAGGTCTGTAGCTGATATATCCTTGTCCCTCACACTGGACGCGGTCAGGCAGAGATCGCTGAGGAACACGGATGCCGAGAAAAGGAAGCGTGATGATGACAATTCACGAAGGTCAGAAAAAAAGCACCGGGGAAACAATGACCACAAGAAGGGGTCTGGATCCAAGAAGGATGGGCATCAATCTGGAGATAAGCCCAAGTGTAAGATCTGCAAGAGAAGTTACTTTGGGAAGTGCAGATATGAGTCGAAATCCCAGCAACAGCCAAGGGCATGTGGGATTTGCAAGTCTTTTGAGCACAAGACCCTAGACTGTAAGAAAATCAAAGATGCTACGTGCTATAGCTGCAATGAAAAAGGGCATATCAAGTCAAACTGCCCAAAACTTGCAAAGAAGACTGAGGATCAGAAAAAGACCAATGCAAGGGTCTTCCGGATGGATGCAAAGGAAGCCGTCCAGGACGACAATGTGATCACAGGTACCTTCCTCATAAATAATGTTTATGCAAGAGTACTTTTTTATTCAAGCGCTGATAAGTCGTTCGTAGATAATAATTTTTGTGAATTGTTGAAATTACCTGTTAAAACCTTAAGTGTGAAATATGAGGTGGAATTAGTTGATGGAACCATAGAAACCGCATCAACCGTGTTAGATGGATGTGTTATATCCATTAGGAACCATTCTTTTCCATTGTCTTTACTTCCTTTGAAATTAGCCGGTTTCGATGTAGTAATAGGCATGGATTGGTTGTCTCGCAACCAAGCCCAGATTGTTTGTGCTAAGAAGCAAGTAGTTGTCAGGACTCCTCGTGGTGAGCCTTTGACAATCCAAGGAGATACTAAGTACGGAATGCCTGAGCAAGTGTCCATGCTCAAGGCATCAAGGTGTTCGACGAAGGGTTGCGTTATCTACATGGCACAAGTAACCATTGATGAACCAAAGCCTAAGATCGAAGACATACCTATTATCTCTGAATATCCAGAGGTATTCCCTGAAGAACTACCTGGTTTACCCCCAGATAGGCAAGTGGAGTTCAGGATTGACATTATTCCTGGAGCAGCACCTGTTGCAAGAGCACCTTACAGATTGGCGCCAACGGAGATGAAAGAGTTGAGAACTCAACTGGATGATTTGTTGGCAAAGGGATTTATTAGACCTAGCTCATCTCCTTGGGGAGCTCCAATCCTATTTGTGAAGAAAAAGGATGGGTCGATGCGTCTGTGCATCGATTATCGAGAACTTAACAAAGTTACTATCAAGAATCGGTATCCCTTACCCAGGATCGACGACTTGTTCGATCAGCTTCAAGGAGCAAGCTATTTTTCCAAGATTGACTTAAGGTTAGGATATCATCAACTGAAGGTTAAGGATGAAGATGTGCATAAGACTGCATTTAGGAATCGTTATGGTCACTACGAGTTCTTAGTGATGCCTTTTGGACACACTAATGCACCAGCCGCATTCATGGATCTCATGAACCACGTCTGCAAGCCCTACATGGATAAATTTGTCATCGTCTTCATCGATGATATTCTTATTTACTCGAAGAATCAAGCTGACCATGAGAAGCACCTCCATTGCATCCTGAAACTGCTTCATCGAGAAAAGCTCTATGCCAAATTCTCTAAGTGTGAATTTTGGCTTCGTGAAGTCCAATTCCTTGGACATGTGGTTAGTGAACGCGGAATCCAGGTAGATCCCGCTAAGGTTGAAGCTGTCATGAATTGGCAAGAGCCGAAGACGCCCACAGAAATTCGCAGTTTCTTGGGATTGGCAGGATACTACATGCGCTTTATTGAAAATTTTTCAAGGATTGCTGCACCCCTAACTTCTTTGAATATGAAGGATATTAAGTTCAACTGGGGACCCAAGCAACAAGAATCCTTTGATATCCTTAAGCAGAAGCTAAGCAATGCACCTGTGTTGACATTGCCTAGAGGGACTGAAGAATTTGTGGTATATTGTGATGCATCGCACACAGATATGGGATGTGTGCTTATGCAAAAAGGCATGGTTATTGCCCATGCTTCTCGACAGTTAAAGGTGCACGAAAAGAATTACACCACCCATGACTTGGAGTTGGGTGCCGTTGTATTTGAACTAAAACTTTGGAGGCACTATTTATACGGTATCAAGTGTGTGATCTATTCTGATCACAAGAGCCTCCAGCACCTGTTTAACCAAAAGGATTTGAACATGAGGCAACGACGTTGGATGGAAACTTTGAATGATTATGATTGTGAGATAAGATACCATCCTGGCAAGGCGAATGTAGTCGCCGATGCCTTGAGTCGAAAAGAAAGAGTGAAGCCTATACGAATCAATGCCAAGAGCATTGAGATAAAAAATAGTTTGAATGAAAGGGTGTTAGTTGCGCAGAAGGAAGTTGTGCTGGAAGCTAACTATCCTGATGAAAAGCTAGGAGTAAATGAAGAATAGTTATCGTATGGCAAGGATGCAATTTTCAGGTTAAATGGACGAATATGGGTTCCAGTTTTTGGAGGACTTCGAGATGTTATCCTCCAGGAAGCCCACAGCTCTAAATACTCCGTTCATCCCGGAGCTGACAAGATGTACCAGGATCTGAAAGCAAATTTCTGGTGGATAGGCTTGAAGAAGTCTATAGCTACTTATGTAGCTAAATGTTTGACGTGCGCGCATGTCAAAGCAGAACATCAGAAGCCGTCAAGTTTGCTACAACAACCTGAACTTCCCACGTGGAAGTGGGAAATGGTGACAATGGATTTCATCACCAAGTTTCCAAAGACAAAGAAAGGCAATGATACTATATGGGTGATAGTAGATAGACTGACTAAGTCAGCACATTTCCTACCCATTAAGGAGACCTATACCTCCGATATGTTAGCCCGATTGTACGTGGATAAGATTGTATCTCTGCATGGCGTACCAGTGTCTATTATCTCTGACAGAGACACTAGATACACGTCAAATTTTTGGAAAAGTTTCCAACAATCTTTGGGTACGCGCTTAAATTTCAGTACGGCTTACCACCCTCAGACGGACGGGCAGAGCGAGCGTACAATCCAAACTTTGGAAGACATGCTTCGAGCATGTGTGATTGACTTGGGTGGTAGTTGGGATAACCACCTACCACTAATCGAATTCTCCTATAACAATAGCTACCATACCAGCATTAAGGCTGCGCCTTTCGAGGCCTTGTACGGTAGAAAGTGCAAAACGCCTGTTTGTTGGGCGGAAGTTGGAGATGTCCAACTGACAGGACCTGAAATAGTCCTGGAGACGACAGACAAGATTGTGCAGATACGCGATTGTCTCAAAGCTGCCAGGGATAGGCAGAAAAGCTACGCGGACCTAAGGCGTAGACCTCTAAAGTTTGAGGTTGGTGATAAAGTTCTACTTAAAGTATCACCATGGAAAGGGGTAATGCGATTTGGTAAGAAAGGCAAGTTAAGCCCGAGGTACATAGGACCATTCGAGATCATCGAATGTGTCGGATCTGTTGCTTATAAGTTAAACTTACCTGAAGAGCTCAGTGGTATTCATAACGTATTCCACATCTGCAATATGAAGAAATGTCTAGCTGATGAATCGCTAGTCATACCACATACAGATGTACACATCGATGAGAGCTTGAAGTTTGTTGAAAAGCCTGTGTCGATCGAGGATCGACGGGTTAAAAAGCTTCGAAGGAAGCATGTATCGATTGTAAAAGTGAAATGGGATTCCCGTAGAGGTCCCGAGTACATGTGGGAGGTAGAGTCCACAATGAAAGGGAAATACCCTCATTTATTTCAGTAAATCTCGAGGTTGAGATTTCTTTTAAGGGGGTGAGGATGTGACACCTCGAAATTTCATGCCCAATAATTATATTGACACGTGTCATAGACTTAAAACGTGTAAAGGATTGATTAGAAGGACTAAAGTTGACAAACAAGGAAAGTATGTGAATATAAGGGTTCAAAATGTCAACAATGGATAAATATACTTTACAATAACCCTACATGAGGCTTATACCCTTAAACGAATGAATCATGGATCATACGAAGCTGATTGTGAAAGAAAGTGAGAGATTACGAACTACAGAGGTTAAATGTTTCAACATGTTTAAAGTATACCTTTGAGTGACCTTTTTACAAACCCGGAGCTTTGTAACGATTAATTATGCTCACTAGAATGCATGATTAAAATTTCACCAAGTTTCGTTATCGTATGAGAAAGTTATGATAAAATTCATAAACGAGGGGTTAAATGCGTCGACATGTTAATACATACCTCTGAGCGACCTATGTATAAATCCCAACCCTTAACCTGTGTTTTAAACACCTGATAAGCATCCTAATCCGGTTAATACTAACAATGATTGATTCCAATTTGTAAAGAATGGGATCCTAAGAGGATGTGCACGACAATCTTCGTTTATGGCCTTTTAAAAGAATCCAAGGAAAACTTTAAAACATGACAAGGTGGTGTAAACTGTTCAGAACCCAATCAAGAGGCCCCATACTGATAATAGAGGCCCAAATTCGTAATATCTAGTTGCCTGTTCGAAGCTTGAAAGGTCACAAGTTTTTGCCTTCTGGTAAAGGCTTACGGACCGTAAAGGTCTTGCCTTACGGTCTGTAAGAGGTCTTACGGACCGCAAGACCCTCCGCTTACGGTCCGTAAGGCGGCCCCAGTAACAGAAAACGTAACAGTAGCCTGTTTAACGAGTTTAACCGACTTACATTGCCGTTTTTCACTCCCATGTGCAACATAAAGTAGTTCTTAGGCACTAGGGACACTTGTAATTGATCAGGGATCAATCCTAGACTTGTTTGTCATGATCATAATGAATCAAAGGCACTATATAAAGACCCACATTGTTGCAACTTTGATCATTCATTCCAAACTCAACTCCTGATCATTTCTGGAGCTCAAGGCCATTCTCTAAGCATCACTGGTCATGCATAGGACCTTGGTAAGCTTCCTTGACCTTCCTTAATCGTGTTTTACTTAGTTTATTAGCTTAAAGTCAAACCGTCGTAATTAAGGTTTGACTTAGCGATTAATCACTAATGGTCCAGTGGTTAGTCAAACTTAAAGTAGTATAAGTTGGTAATCATGTGGGCAATAAACCCTTAAAAGGGCACCGTCTGATTCCCGCTCTAACTAGATCATTTGTCGGGTCAAAGTTCGTTATAAAAAGTCAACTGAAATATAATTTTTGAATTAACACATAATTAGCAATGTAGAAGACGTGTAACCTGTTTTGCCTCTCATATAACTTGAAAATCAATGCAAAAACATGTCTAAGCATGTCCGACCCGACAATTTTCAGTTTAGGGCCGGTTCGGAACCGAAAGTCGCAAAACTTTGACTTTTGCTTTGACTTCAGTTCTGACCCATATTAGTATGATTTAGTTTTGCCTTAGAGCTTCTTTAAGACTAGGTTACACGATAGTATAACCCTCTGTGACTGGTTCATTGATTGTCTGATTCGTTTACACGTTTCCGTTAATTGCTTAATGTTGACCATAATGCCCTTTTGACCATAAAACGAGAATTTTGGAAATGTGAAAGGACAATAATCTTTATTACTGATTTATAAACATGTCCCTAGATTTTCACATCAGTTTGAGGTCTAGATTAGGAGTTATGCTTAATAGCGTAATTAGAACTCTTTTTATGAATTAAACGGCGTAATTAACATAAAGCCTATCTAAACCCAACTTTTGACACCAAAACTTTTACCCACTGATGTAATATAATATTTTTGGGATTTTTGAAGATTTTTAATTATTTTTAACCTGATCATAACCTAAGGTTATTACCTAGATTCGGTTATTACCGATTATACCCTTTTGCTTATAAAATGAGTTTTCTTAATCAATTGATACCAAATCTTTGGCCACTGATTTTATATGATAAATGAAGTATTTTGAACTTTATAACCTGATCAGAAAACTCAGATTTCCTGTTTAACCCGAAAATCGCTTAAAACGGCTTTTTTACGCGTATTAAACACCTAGTGTGGGTTTAAAACCATTTTGTCATATAAGACTTATCACCAACTGATATAACCTGTTAAAATAAGTGTTTCTACTGATTATCTCAGACCCGAGTCTCAGAATTATAATTAATCTCTTTTATAATCTTTAAAATGACCGAAATACCCCTACGGGGCTTAATTTGAGATTAAACACGTTTTGGGTATAATGGAAGGTATCCTACTGATATCACTACATATTTAAGGCATATTAACTTAGGAAACCTGTAACCGACTCTTATGGTTACCCGTTACGCTTCTTACGCGTTCGGTTCGGTTTATGTAACTAGTTTGCATAAATTAGCAAAAACGGGTCGAACCTTATCATATTTATCTCAAAATCCAGAATGTGTTTAGTTTACCTATATTATACAAGTCTTCAAACTTGTCGGGTCTAAATCACATTCTATTCCGGTCTTCACTTAATCACGCGTTCGAACCGTATCTTCCTTTAAAACTAACCGGTCTAAGCTTAGGCTTAATTAAAGGCCCGTTAGGATTCTAATAGGTTATTATAAACCTTCGTTCCAGAATAGGAGACCCGGTAAAAGGTACGTGCACTTGCTTGTTGTGATTATTACTTGCAAAGGTAAATACTTTTAACTTATTTTCCCTTATACGGGCTTGGGGTACGGTATATAAAATACCGCTTGGTCGGGCATTCGACCTTAATCGATTGGTGATTAAGTATTATCGAGATGACCCGTTTAAAAATATGTTTTGTTGCTTAAACGCCTTTGGGGGGTTAATGACCATGTCCCGGATATCCTTGGCATCATTTTATGAAATGGCCATGACCTAAGCACGGGGTGTAGGCGTACACCCGTCAAGTGCCTAAATAAATAATGTGGTGTGTCTATTGATCTTTAACCCGGCACGAACCGGGCTATTGAACGCATAAGAAACATGTAATTCTTTTACAAGTATTATATTCAAATAATTATCACAAGTTATAAAGAGTTTTTGTGCCACGTGCATTCAAGTCAATTTATTAAACTTTTAAAAATGAGTCAGTTGATTGTATTTACCAGTGTAAACTGACGTATTTTCCCAAAAAGGTTAAGTGCAGGTACTACGCGAACTAGGCCGGCTTTCTCCTAGCATCCACAATAAGTCTCGCAAGCTTGGATGCCATAAAACTGTTAAACAATGTTTCCTTTTTATTTTGATCCACCTGTGGATTATTTTCAACTGTTTGTGATACTTAATATTACAATTTATTAAAGTTGAAACGAATCTATCTTTTGCTTCCGCTGTGCATTTAAATGTTGTGTTGTATGACTATGATGATATTAACTACGTCACGATACTCCCCACCGGGCCCACCGGTAATACGTGGAATTATCGGGGTGTGACACATGAGAGATGTTTTATTAGGTTACTAAAAGATTTTAGGGTGATTAAAACTCGTTTTACGAAATTCTCTCGTCACGCGGCATTAACTTGAGTCGATTGTCATTCCAACGTTACAAGAAAATCTCGTTTTGTACAAAGATTTTGATCAAATTTTTAGAAAAAGTTTGTGAGAAAAAGCTTTGTTTACACAAAGGTTTTAAATAACATCAAAGATTTTAAATTTAAAGTCGGCCCCGCATGGCACTTTCCCACGAAAGTTCGACAATATGACTAAAAGACTTATATACAGGAAGTACCAGCGGCGTATCCACCATGTTTTAGCCATATGGCTTCCGTCCCGTGAGGCAGTGTCATGTGTGTTGACATAGCACTGATAGATTTCGATTCCCTCGGTCCAATCGAAAGATGGTTGGACCAAGTGTAAGAGAGAGATTGAGCAAACTGAGCGATGAAGTCGTTTACGAACTCAGTTCAGCGATACGAGCGAGTGCGAGAAGCGGTAGCACAAACACCAACATACTAAGCGAAGACGACGGCGATAAGCGAAAAGTGATAAATGGTAAGCGACGAGCGATAGCGATAACCGGCGAGTGAGAAGCGACAGTCAATGCGTTGCAAGCGATGGGGTCATGCGATTTGATTAGATTAAAGAACACCACAAATTTTAACTAACATTAAGCCCCACATGGCCTTTTTTTCATGAAAGTCTGCTGATATGACTAAAATACTTATATATATAGGAAGTACCAGCGGTGTATCCACCATGTTTTAACCCTATCAGTTTCGTCCCGTGAAGCCGGGTCATGTGTGCTATCATAACACAGATAACATAGATAACAGTAAGCGATAGCGATAACGATAAACGCCAAGCGATACATGATGAGCGATAGAGCAATGCACACGATAAGCGATAGCGCGATACACATAATAAGCGATTGAGCGAACACACAATAAGCGATTGAGATTGCGAGATAGATTCCAGCGATAATGCGATTGCGAGCGTGTTGACTTACGAAAAGTCTAGCGATTACACGCTTTGAGTTGCGATTGAGATTGTTACACCTTGCGATGTAGTTTAGTGTGTCGAAAATAGATTTAATAGTATACTGGGTCTAATAACGTTTGACTTGTATTGCACTTTCTTCACAAGACATTGGTTGGCATGGCGAAGCACTTATATATAGGAAGTACCAGCGGCGTATCCACCATGTTTCAACTACACGCCTCTGCCCCGTGAATGGATGTCACACTATGTCGACATGGTCAAGATGCTTATATATAGGAAGTACTAGTGGCGTATCCACCACGCTTAACCATGCTTTTAACGTTATGGAATCTTTGAAACTCATTACGATCCTCGTGCACTGATCATAGTAATCCCATATGCACCCATGGTTAATTTGATCCTTGCACGTTTATCGTACCTTATTTCAAGAACGCATAGTAGGGGTAAAACATGTTATATAGTATATAGTGCTAGTATATAGTCTGTGCGCGAGTGCGAGAATGATGAAAGAAATGGAGTCCACATTGCGTCGAGAAATAGAATAAGTTCAACACATAAAAAGGAATTAAGCAAACATCGTATCATTACAACAACATTAGCAGCATCATTGATGTTGTTGTAGAGGACTTCTGTAGAGACTGCGGTTGTTGTTGAAATTCCTCAAATCTACGGTCCCGTGCGGCAGTGCTGGGTAAGATGACCATACCAGTTGCAATTTGCGCAATCGCGACAGGTAGCTTCTGGCGGGTGATGATACGTGCACGTGAGACACAGGGGGTGATGTGACACCCGTGTCACTGCGACCATCAAACAAATGCCAAACCAATGAAATATTGTATTTCATACTTGGGATTTGTAAAAATATGTGTATCGATTGCACATATCAACTCTTGTTTCGATTTCAAGCTCTAAATCGCTTTCTGGAAGGTTATACACGCACTGATGCATAAATATAACCAGTTTAATGCAACGAACACTCCGGAATAGTGAAATAGGCTTAACATACCTTAAATAACCTTTACATAACTTATATATAAGTTTTGGAAGGTTTGGTGTGGTGAAATCAAGTTTAATCGCTTACAGGGACTAAAGTTGACAAACTGCGAAAGTATGCCAATTTGAACTGTAACAGACATTCCGGAACATGACCATAAGTTAAACACACCATAAATATCCTTTACATAGCTTAGAAATAGGCTTTAATGGGTTCGGTGTGCTAAAATAAACTTTTGGGTCATTCAGGGACTAAAAGTGTCAAAAAGTGCACAAGTTTGCATTTTCGCGCATAACTTACGTTCTGAATACATCCGGACATCCAAAAATTTATGTAAGCACTAAAATATTTTATTTTAGTGTTCGCCATAAGAAAACATGCAGAAACTCAGTTTTTCGCATTCGGGACCAGATTCGATGTATTAGCCGTTGTTTAATTCACAACCACACATTCTAAACTTGCTTAGTCAGCGGATAAGGATGGAATCTAAGCACCATGACTTTGCAACACATGTATGGATGGAATTTAAACACCTAAACACCATAACTTTGCAACACATGTATGGATGGAATTTAAACACCTAAACACCATAACTTTGCAACACATGTACGGATGGGATTAAGGCACGTTTTCCATGAAACGATCTTAACGGTTCGGGTATTCCTATAAATACCCCATACCCCCCATTGCTAAAATCACTAGAATTCTGATTTGAGAACCTCTAAGTTGAAACCATTGTTTCATACCTGAGATTCTTGAATCGGGATTAGCATTCGGGGACCCTTCGTAAGTATTCTTTCGTTCTTTTCCTTATTTTACTGCTTTTCGAGTCAGAAAGTCAAACTTTGTTTGACTTTCAGCGTTGACCAGTAATGGTCAATGCGAAGTTCGTTTGAACTTCGCAACGTGAGTGTAATCACGTTGGTTATATTCCCTTGGGACTATGCCTACTGATTACCACGTTGTCTAGGGTCGTAGGGTAAGCGATCTGATAAATCGCTTATACCTCGAACCCGACCCAGTTTGGTCGATCATTAGGATCCGACCAAACACATTAGGTGACCATAGTAGGTAGGGAATAACCTTCCGAGGTTATACCCTATGGTCGCATCGTTTAAGTAGTTGTATGATAGGTAGTTTATATGCCTTAGGTAAATTACCAGAATACCCTTTTCATGTATAATTGGTAATTAAGCATATGTAACCTAAACCTTTGTCACATAACTGATTATGTAATATGTTTAGGCATATAACACTTGTCATAGGGCTAGTTAGGCGGTCCGAACGCGTTTCACGCGAACGACGCGTTAAAGTAGCATAAGCTACCTAAACGGGTCGTAATGGGTCGTAGACACTTAAGTTAAGTTTCATTTAGTATGTAGGCTTTGTTAAACCAAATGACATGAGTCTCTACACTCGTTTGGTTTACAAACCCTAATACTACCCGATCTTCCGATCTAGGTCCGATTAATTAACATAGTTACCTATACTAGGTGCCGTTTGATATCCGCGATCTCTAGCATTGTTTAGTTGTCACTTCAGAACTACTGAGCAATCTCAGGTGAGTACATAGACCCCTCTTTTACTGTTTTCCAAACTGTTTTGGGGTGGAACACATGTGCCTACTTGTTACTTTCATGCTTTCCTGTTTTCACATCATATACTGCTATGTTCGTTAGTACATTATAGTACATGATTTTTGACATTTCATGCTAGGTGTGCCCAATTGTGTGCATTACTTAGTACATCGTTTTACATGACATTTTGACATAGACATTCGACATAGACATTTCGGCATAGACATTTTAACATGATTGACATTTGATCATGCATTTCCCACAAAACATAACTTTGATTTAAACCAAGTTTTACTTCAATACTTTGTTTTGTGCATATGGTTTAGTTGAGACATTTCACTTGCCATACATGACATTTTGACATAGACATTTGACATGGATATTTGACATAGACATTTGACATGGATATTTGACATAGACATTTTGATATGATTTACATCTTGACATGAACACTTTGACATATTACCCAATACATTTGACAATTGATTTAAACATAGACTTCTTACATTGGTTAGTTTGGTTTGATTAAGTGATTAAGTAACGATGCGTGTGTAATATGATACAAGCATGGTGGATACGCCGCTGGTACTTCCTATATATAAGTGTTTGTATGGTATTACATATCGTAGCGTTATTTGAATCATTTCAGTTTGAGACATATAACATTTTATACAAATAACATACTTTTCACAAGACATTGTTGTACAAACAACTTATCTTATACAAATCCATTTTACTATGGTTATTCATTTAACCATACATTATTAACTTATTTATACATATCATCTGAACTCATTGTTTTTCAAACGATTTACAAAACAAAGCAAATAACAAGGTTCATGACTAAACATTTTCTCAAACATAAGTCATGGAACCTATTTTCACAAAACCTATGTATCTCACAGGCATTTTTATGCTGACGTACCTATTTTCACATGTGTTTTTCAGGAGCTGTTGCATAAGATGATCAAGATACACATAGGCAGACTTGGGCTTTAGTGACAATAAAAGATGCAAGACTAGTTAATTATGTTGTATTTCTTTGTTTGTTAAGACATTGTAACACCTTTAATCAATAAAACGAAACTTCAATTGCCATGGATTTGAAACAATTAATTCTGTTACAACACTCCCCGACATTTCCGCCACGTTTGTATGTTCTACGTGGTCGGGGTGTGACAGAAAAGATGGTATCAGAGCCAATGGTTATAGGGAATTAGGTTATTAGTAATGCTTTGACCTAGTCTATAACCTTCTTAGGACCCTAACGCGAGTTTACTTGCGTTTAGTCATAAAACAATACCGTCACCTATCCTTAGGCGACGACCACAACAAGAACATAAATTTCAAAACCGCTTTGAAAACTAATCATCTGTTCTAGGATGATTGATTACTAGGTTTTGAACCCTTTATTGTAAGGTTTTGAACTCTCTATTATATGGTTTTGAACCCCTTTGAGTTTTCAAAATCTCGTCAAGGTTTTGGGTTTTTAATAATGTGAACACGTGCAAACTGGAAGGGTGAATGCCTGTATTCTGGGTTTTCTGTCTAGGCAAGCACTTCGTATACATCTCATCAGACGCGAGACCAGTTGTGCTTACCTGGGAATTCTTGGGATGAGCGTTCACTTATAGGCGAGCATGTCTTCGCGATACATTATATTGACCCATTTACTTTGATTTGTCACTGTCTCATTTGTTTGCCTTTGGTAACAAACAAATGGTCACAATCTTCATGCGTTGTCATTTTCTCTCGACTATCTTTCCCTTGTTTCCTCCCATGTCTTCTATTTTCTTCATGGTGCCTCTTCATCGCAACAACAATGTCCGAACCAGGTGCTGCAATTACCCAGCGAATAGGCGTCGTACTCCAGAGGACCGTTGACTTAGCTATCACCATGATTCGCCTCAGGGATGAAGCCGTAAGGGAACTGCTCCTTGGTGCAATCAATGCAACTGTCATCATCCAAACCAAATACCCTGTTTCAAATGTACCCACGGTGGACGATGGAGACATTTGGTTAACATGTGCCGCTTTGCAATCCAAAGCAAAGCTGTTACAAATCCTGCTGCTGCTCAACCTTCAAGTTCTGCTTCATATGTCGCCTTGGCATATCTAGCGCCTCAACCTCATGAACTTTCTACTTTGTGTATCGACTTAAGCACGCCTAGTGCAAGGTGTCGAAGCACCTCTCGTTACACAAATTTCAAAATCCATAAAGGATCTTTCTATCCTCATAATCAGATCCTTGTGGATGAATATTACTCAAATCGGAGCCCTTAATTGAATTATTCGTATGCCTTAATACGTACATTACCATTCAATAAGGACAAAGCCGAATTCTTATCTAGATCTTCCTATCTTCATAGTTAGATTCTAATGATTTAAGTGCCGCATGGAATCCACGGATTGGATTCCTGGTGTGCTTTAAATATCCGTGTCCAAAGATAACAAAGTAAAGATCAAATTAAACAATTATATGATTATGTGCTTATGTGTTTCCTTTTATGTTTTTGGTGTAATCCAAGTTTTGTTATCCAAATCCTCGTAGAATCTTCCATATCTTTGTATAAGGAAATTCAAAGTAGGATATCCAAAGGTACTATATTAAATCCTCAATGGGATTTTACGTAATAGTAAAGACCCTCGGATTATATTGTACTATTCCATAATTAGACCCCTGAGTGGTCTAGGTAAACAGATTGATCCAAAAATCTGGTTAGGAATATCATGTGATGATATAGCTGAAAGGACTCCTTGGTGGTCTAATTAAAAGGATCCTTTGATGATCTAATTAAAAGGACCCTATGGTAGTCTAGTCACACACATCATCAGGTTTGATTTTTCCTCCCCTTCACATTTCAGACAAATTGTGCGGACTATGCAAGGAATTGCGTAATTATGGATGCATACATAATTATGAAATTCAGTGCACGGAAACCACAGTGAATTTTGTCATGTGTCTAGAGTCTATTCCGTTCATTTTTGTTTCTGAAGATGTAAAATGACTATTCCGTTCATTTTTGTTTCTGAAGATGTAAAATGACTATTCCATTCATTTTTGTTCCTGAAGATGTAAAATGACTATTCCGTTCATTTTTGTTTCTGAAGATGTAAAATGACTATTCCATTCATTTTTGTTTCTGAAGATGTAAAATGACTATTCCGTTCATTTTTGTTTCTGAAGATGTAAAATGACTATTCCGTTCATTTTTGTTTCTGAAGATGTAAAATGACTACTCCATTCATTTTTGTTTCTGAAGATGTAAAATGACTATTCCGTTCATTTTTGTTTCTGAAGATGTAAAATGACTATTCCGTTCATTTTTGTTTCTGAAGATGTAAAATGACTATTCCATTCATTTTTGTTTCTGAAGATGTAAAATGACTATTCCGTTCATTTTTGTTTCTGAAGATGTAAAATGACTATTCAGTTCATTTTTGTTTCTGAAGATGTAAAATGACTATTCTGTCCATTTTTGTTTCTGAAGATGTAAAATGACTATTCCGTTCATTTTTGTTTCTGAAGATATAAAATGACTGTTCTGTTCATTTTAGTTTCTAAAGAATGCCTGTTGAGAATAACTCTGTTCATTTTTCATTTCTGAAAAATGTTCGTTAAAGAGAAATTACAGGATTACGTCTTGTTCATCTTTGATGGTTATTTAACACAAAGTCACAAATAGACTCCTACGAATTAATTTCGGGACGAAATTTCCTAAAGTAGGGGAGACTGTGACACCCGTGTCACTGCGACCATCAAACAAATGCCAAACCAATGAAATATTGTATTTCATACTTGGGATTTGTAAAAATATGTGTATCGATTGCACATATCAACTCTTGTTTCGATTTCAAGCTCTAAATCGCTTTCTGGAAGGTTATACACGCACTGATGCATAAATATAACCAGTTTAATGCAACGAACACTCCGGAATAGTGAAATAGGCTTAACATACCTTAAATAACCTTTACATAACTTATATATAAGTTTTGGAAGGTTTGGTGTGGTGAAATCAAGTTTAATCGCTTACAGGGACTAAAGTTGACAAACTGCGAAAGTATGCCAATTTGAACTGTAACAGACATTCCGGAACAAGACCATAAGTTAAACACACCATAAATATCCTTTACATAGCTTAGAAATAGGCTTTAATGGGTTCGGTGTGCTAAAATAAACTTTTGGGTCATTCAGGGACTAAAAGTGTCAAAAAGTGCACAAGTTTGCATTTTCGCGCATAACTTACGTTCTGAATACATCCGGACATCCAAAAATTTATGTAAGCACTAAAATATTTTATTTTAGTGTTCGCCATAAGAAAACATGCAGAAACTCAGTTTTTCGCATTCGGGACCAGATTCGATGTATTAGCCGTTGTTTAATTCACAACCACACATTCTAAACTTGCTTAGTCAGCGGATAAGGATGGAATCTAAGCACCATGACTTTGCAACACATGTATGGATGGAATTTAAACACCTAAACACCATAACTTTGCAACACATGTATGGATGGAATTTAAACACCTAAACACCATAACTTTGCAACACATGTACGGATGGGATTAAGGCACGTTTTCCATGAAACGATCTTAACGGTTCGGGTATTCCTATAAATACCCCATACCCCCCATTGCTAAAATCACTAGAATTCTGATTTGAGAACCTCTAAGTTGAAACCATTGTTTCATACCTGAGATTCTTGAATCGGGATTAGCATTCGGGGACCCTTCGTAAGTATTCTTTCGTTCTTTTCCTTATTTTACTGCTTTTCGAGTCAGAAAGTCAAACTTTGTTTGACTTTCAGCGTTGACCAGTAATGGTCAATGCGAAGTTCGTTTGAACTTCGCAACGTGAGTGTAATCACGTTGGTTATATTCCCTTGGGACTATGCCTACTGATTACTACGTTGTCTAGGGTCGTAGGGTAAGCGATCTGATAAATCGCTTATACCTCGAACCCGACCCAGTTTGGTCGATCATTAGGATCCGACCAAACACATTAGGTGACCATAGTAGGTAGGGAATAACCTTCTGAGGTTATACCCTATGGTCGCATCGTTTAAGTAGTTGTATGATAGGTAGTTTATATGCCTTAGGTAAATTACCAGAATACCCTTTTCATGTATAATTGGTAATTAAGCATATGTAACCTAAACCTTTGTCACATAACTGATTATGTAATATGTTTAGGCATATAACACTTGTCATAGGGCTAGTTAGGCGGTCCGAACGCGTTTCACGCGAACGACGCGTTAAAGTAGCATAAGCTACCTAAACGGGTCGTAATGGGTCGTAGACACTTAAGTTAAGTTTCATTTAGTATGTAGGCTTTGTTAAACCAAATGACACGAGTCTCTACACTCGTTTGGTTTACAAACCCTAATACTACCCGATCTTCCGATCTAGGTCCGGTTAATTAACATAGTTACCTATACTAGGTGCCGTTTGATATCCGCGATCTCTAGCATTGTTTAGTTGTCACTTCAGAACTACTGAGCAATCTCAGGTGAGTACATAGACCCCTCTTTTACTGTTTTCCAAACTGTTTTGGGGTGGAACACATGTGCCTACTTGTTACTTTCATGCTTTCCTGTTTTCACATCATATACTGCTATGTTCGTTAGTACATTATAGTACATGATTTTTGACATTTCATGCTAGGTGTGCCCAATTGTGTGCATTACTTAGTACATCGTTTTACATGACATTTTGACATAGACATTCGACATAGACATTTCGGCATAGACATTTTAACATGATTGACATTTGATCATGCATTTCCCACAAAACATAACTTTGATTTAAACCAAGTTTTACTTCAATACTTTGTTTTGTGCATATGGTTTAGTTGAGACATTTCACTTGCCATACATGACATTTTGACATAGACATTTGACATGGATATTTGACATAGACATTTGACATGGATATTTGACATAGACATTTTGATATGATTTACATCTTGACATGAACACTTTGACATATTACCCAATACATTTGACAATTGATTTAAACATAGACTTCTTACATTGGTTAGTTTGGTTTGATTAAGTGATTAAGTAACGATGCGTGTGTAATATGATACAAGCATGGTGGATACGCCGCTGGTACTTCCTATATATAAGTGTTTGTATGGTATTACATATCGTAGCGTTATTTGAATCATTTCAGTTTGAGACATATAACATTTTATACAAATAACATACTTTTCACAAGACATTGTTTTACAAACAACTTATCTTATACAAATCCATTTTACTATGGTTATTCATTTAACCATACATTATTAACTTATTTATACATATCATCTGAACTCATTGTTTTTCAAACGATTTACAAAACAAAGCAAATAACAAGGTTCATGACTAAACATTTTCTCAAACATAAGTCATGGAACCTATTTTCACAAAACCTATGTATCTCACAGGCATTTTTATGCTGACGTACCTATTTTCACATGTGTTTTTCAGGAGCTGTTGCATAAGATGATCAAGATACACATAGGCAGACTTGGGCTTTAGTGACAATAAAAGATGCAAGACTAGTTAATTATGTTGTATTTCTTTGTTTGTTAAGACATTGTAACACCTTTAATCAATAAAACGAAACTTCAATTGCCATGGATTTGAAACAATTAATTCTGTTACAACACTCCCCGACATTTCCGCCACGTTTGTATGTTCTACGTGGTCGGGGTGTGACAGGTGAGTTCCGTCGTAGGCGCGCTTTGAGTGAACCGGAACTGCTTGGAGAGGTTCGGGATGCGACAGTCCAGTTGTTGAAGAGTTTGAGCTCGAGGTCTTTCGTTTGCGGCTGGGCTGAGCTTCCTGAAGCGGTGCGTTGTCATCGGAGGATTCGTCTGAGGACTTACTTGAAGAATCGTCGGCAGGAGCGTCGGTAGAATCGTCGGAAGAATCGTCAGAAGAATCGATGATGATTGCTTGATGAGCTTGTTTGATAGGTTTCTTGGAGAAGAATCCATCCAAGACTCGTTTGTCGTTGATTTCCGCGGCCAAGCGGTAGGTTTCTTCGATGGTAGCAGGCCTTGCAGCTTCGACAAAATCGCCACACATTCAGGCAAGCCGCGAATGTACTTCGTGATGGCTTTTTCTGAAGTGTTGACTTAAATTGGGAAGATTATGCTAAGTTGTTTGAACCTTGCGGTGTAGCCAGTATTGTCACCTTCGACTTGCTTGATTTCCCAAAATTCGTCTTCTAGTTTCTGGACTTCGTGGGGAGGGCAGTACTCTTTCTTCATGAGCTCCTTCAGCTCATCCCAAGAGAGAGCGTAAGCTGCATAGATCCCACGTTTATTACGTTCGGCTGTCCTCCAATCGAGTGCTTGCGATTGAAAAACTCCGGTAGCGCATGTGGTACGAAAGTGCTCGGGGCACCCACTCTGACGAATGGTCACCTCGTTGGCATCAAACCACTACAGCAACTGAGGTACACCTCCTTCACCGGTGAAAACCATCGGGTCATAGGCTTTGAAGTGCTTGTAGAGGAAAGCAGATTTCGGCGCTTCTGATTTAGAGTCTTCCGAGTTTGAGAGTTGCTGAGAGAGTGCACTTGAGCGACAATTTGAAGAATGGCCTTGGCCACTTCCCTGGCCACAAGCGAGGCAATCCTCTTTTCGGCGCTTCGTTTGGCTCTTATCCTAGGTGTTGGTCTCGAGGTAGAGTCGTTGGAAGACATCTAGAGAGAGAGAGATTTTGAGTGAGATTCGATCATAATGATTTTTGAGTTTTCCGATGCGATTGAGCGTGTTCAAAACTTGTTGCGAGTAATATAATAGATTTCACATAGGAGCCACATTGGAGACACGAAATCCCTAAGTTCTTCACACAATTGATTTGTTTGTATATGCATATATAGTTTCGTACAAACTACACCTTTATGCTTGTATAGGTAGCGTGAGGACGCGATGCAGAGAGAGAGAGAGAGAGCGAGTAATTAGACATTAGTTTCGTTGCGAGAATTCGGTTTTTGTTTTAGATTGCGATGGCAGTGCGAGTTGTGCGTTTATAAAGCAGGGAGCGAAAATTGATAAATCGAGAAATCGATAAAGCGTAAAGTCTTAAATTGTAAACACATAAACGTAAATAAGTTCCATAAAGCGTAAAAATGAGAGTGCCTGGTGTTTAGGCGTAGACTACCCAAGATAACCCAACTATACTCAACAAGATTGTGCACGCGCGTTGCCTTAGAAGACTATGCCTCCACTGGGATGCAGCTCATGGCATTCATCCTCCTAGTCATCGCGTGATCCGAGTCATCGTTATAGTCAAGTCCTTGGTGAGAGCTTTTGAAAACCATTTTATAGAGAGTGGAACGGTTTATTAAGATACGGGTTTCACCCCTGACTTAATAACTTTGTTCCTAGCTGTGGTTGTGCTCATCGAATATATTCGGGAGTTCCACTAGATTTCGAAATGGAGACTTTCGCTGAGATGTGGATGTCACTCCTAGCTCAACGGAAAGTTCTCGTGCTAGGAAAAATGCGCTGGGTGAGCATCTTATCGAAAGTTCTTGGTTTTCACGCCTGATCTCGACTGGACCACTAGGTTGTGTAACGCGAGTATTTTCAAAAGTGTGTGTGTTGTGTTGGCCCTAGGAAAGACAAAGTAATATTCCAGCCTTAGGAAAGGCTCGTCGTGTGAAGTTGTAGTATGCGGTGTTCACACGAAGTTGTAGTTTTATCGGATTCGAACGAGAGTATCAAGTAGGCCGTGCAAATCCTGCTGGATTCGCACGAGTCGGCCCGTTGGTATTTAGACTATAGACAAGGTCATTACTAAGACATCGACCCGGACTAGGTCAAGTCAAGCCTAATTCCCTATAGTTATGGCTCTGATACCAATCTGTCACACCCCAACCGATGGCGGAATCATCGGGGCGCGACACTAGGCGAATCAGATTGCTCAAGAGAATCCATAACAACTAAATTGCAACAATATTTAATGCGTTCATTATCACATACTAATAAACAAATACAATCACATAAACTGTCACGAATTTCATGTTCCCCCAAACAATACAAATCCGACAACCTAGATTTTAGGTGTGTTTCTAGACTTCCTAGCTTGATTTGATGTAAACTGCGACTAAACCTACAACGTATGTTAAAACAAAGTCAATACAAAAGTATTGGCGAGTATACAAGTTTTGATGGAATAGGGTAAATAGATAAAAGTGCTGCGAATTACCACATACATAGACGAGATACCTCAACACATATATTAGACAGATACTACCAGCTAAGTCTCTCGAGCTGCGATTGCGATTGCTATTCATCCTAACTAGACCCCGTCGGGTGCTATAGTACTATACTAGTTAAGGCAGGACCTTGCGAGTAAAAGTCCTAACACATATGTAACTAGCATCACGTGTAAATATGCATAACAGTCATTCGCAAGTGATAAACAGTTTGGTTGAATAATTCGTTTTGATAAATTCGATTTGGTAGGAACGTATGTTACACCCAAAAATGCGATAAAAAGGGGTTCGAGTACACTCACCGTTCGTGTTTACCAAGTAACACAATCTTGGATTGAAGGGAGCACGTCTGAGATTAGCCTGATTACAGAATGATAGCGTAAGCGTTGAACGGTGCGTTAAACGGTGGCGAGTGAACCAAGTGTCAAATGGTAATCCGATCGGATGGCCATTCGGTCGGATCAACATTCATTTGGGATGAAAGTGTTTGTGCATGATGGCTTTGAAGTTTTCGTTGTAGCATTTTGAAAATAGAGAAGTATCTCTACCTTTCAGGTCGTCGATCGAACGGTCGTTCGATCGGATAGCAATCCGATTGGCAGGACACTTAGTGAGAACAAGTTCACAGTAGGATGGTCACTCGATCGGATAGCAATCCGATCGGATGACAATCCGTTGGAAACTGGTGATCTTTGAAATTATAAAATGTTTAAGTATCGATGTTCCAAATGTCAAAGGATCGGATGGTCGTTCGATCGGATGGCTATCCGATCAGACGGCAATCCGTTCGACATTCAGAGCTTTGCAAGTTTGAAGAAAAGTTGAAGTGTGGAACCAAGTGCAACTCGATCAGATAGCAGTTCGATCGGATAGCAATCCGATCGGACGACAATCCGTCCCAACAATCTGATCGTCTAGAAACTTGATTATTTTGAAAAGTTTGTGGTTTGATCGAGACAGGATGACAACGTATTAAACAATGGAACTCCACCAAGGCCAGGTCATCAGATTGAACGGGAATCACCCCGTCTGATTAGTTAACTGTCCTTTACGGTTGTTCGTGTTCAACCCGTTAATCGGACATCTCGTCGATAGAAATCAGTTCTCAACCCGACACTTCACCAGAGGATGAGTAGAAGGCCTAAACAAGCTCCGATTCTATAGGTTTTGAGTAGAAAGTTTGAAGAAAGTTTAAAAAACTTATATTTGGCTTAGATCTAGGTGAGATTAGTGTTTACACACCGTGGAATCCATTATATCTGCACTGTTCTTGATGAGATGAGGTCTCACTTCATTGTTCCTAAGAACTCCATGATGACATCACCTTAGAACGGCCCAAATCGGAGGATTTTACAGTGATAAAAGTGAGATCTGACAGTCTAAAAGATGAAGAAGTGTGTGTAGATCATAGAAGTACAAGATTTGAGGTAGAAACTTACAAGAATCGCGAGGAATCGAGAGAAAAGGGTCCAAAAGTACGCTGGTCGAACGAGAGTTGTCACATCACTGTTAAAGTGATGTGACAGGTGCTATTTATAGGTGAAGAGGAGAGAAAGTGATGGAGTGCCATGGATCGTATGGCAATCTGATCGAGTGGTCATTCGATCGGTGGTCTCCGGTGAATTGCGTTTCGATGTTTCGTTTTGTTCGTTATGCGTTGCGATGGTTTGATTACTAATTTTCATACACATATTCATATATTTATTATAATTAGTCACAAAGGGTCGTATAAATATCCATATTTCAAAGTCTGCGTTGCGGTAATCGAGTTGCGCATTTCGAATAGGTGTTGCGTTGCGACACATCACGGCTATCGAGGAGGGTAGAATAGGTCCTCACTCAACGTCATCGTGAGTCATCGTGAGTGTTGGTATGTGCGATGTGATGTGTTATAGCGATAAAGTATGCGAAATATGCGATAATTTACTGCGAAGTAGCGATGTAAGCGATATAGTTACATTATGATCCGACTCTCCAGTGCTAGGCGTAACGAGTATAGCGAGTAGTAACATCGCACGAACGTGCGGGTTGTTACAGGAGAACACCATTTTCAGTTAGAGTGCATTTTGTGCAAAACCTTTTGTATTCATACTCTGCTGAAATCAAATACTGAGCTTTAAAGTGATATTCTTGTGTTTATGTGTGTTCTTGGGCTTGATTTACACATAATCAGGGATTCCGCACTTGATTATTGTGTTAAACAACAAGGATAGGTTGTTCTAGATCCTCCTCTAGGGACCTACACTTTTATTCATATATGTTACCATTAATGCAGAGAAATGATGACTCAAACAAGGAATTACCTAGTTAAACCAAAATTTTTGAAGGTGCACCTACAAGGACCAAGGGGTGGGCATGCGATGACACTGCGATGAAAATTGTAAGTTTTTTTAGTTTTTGTTTTAAGAATTTTGTATGAAGTATCTTGTATGGGTTGACTTTTAAAAGTCAGTTGCTTGTTATTATTTTACTTTGTTTTCAACAAGCAACTTGTATTGATGGTTTATTGGATGATGTTTTTAAAAATACTTTTCTTATTTTCTTTTATAGGAACAATTAAAGAAGTTCAAACCTCCGGGAGATGGAAGTGCTTTGGTTGATCATTTTACAGACGGCTACCTTTGAATTTATGGC
Source organism: Helianthus tuberosus (assembly GCA_030545235.1). Lineage (NCBI taxonomy): Eukaryota > Viridiplantae > Streptophyta > Magnoliopsida > Asterales > Asteraceae > Helianthus > Helianthus tuberosus. Next base: position 144,887,946 of record CM060412.1, read on the forward strand.
GGATGTATTCCTAAAATAATGTTGAAAAAATGGATGGTGGCGTGGAATCATACATAATTTCGGGTGGGTTTATGGAATCATTTAATGCGAGTCTTGAAGTTGAAAGAACACAACAATGCGAAAAGAAATTGAAAGGGACGTCACATGAAAAAAAAAAAAAAAAAAAAACCTAAGCTAGAAGCTATGTCGAAAGAATATGACAACCAAGAAGCAAACTTTGAAATTATGATGTGAAGTTTTATGGAAAAACTACCTAATGGAGTATTATAGGATCTTAGAGATGATTAGAAGCTTTTCGTTACTTTTTATCATTGTACTTTACAACTTTATTATGATACACTGTTCTTTTGATTTTGGATACATGTTATATTACGATATAAGATTATCTTATATAATTATGTTATTATTATATTGGTGTTTTTAAAATACTAGTGCATACTAATAGAAATTTTAGTATTTCAAATAATAATGCTACAGAGTTGCATTTGACTTTAAAAAGGTTGCATTTGGGTTATAACAAAGGTTGCATTTTAGTGTAGCAAAGGTTGCATATGAGGTAATAAAGGTTGCACTTGAGTATTAGAAAAGTTACATTTAAAATCAAAAAAAGTTGCATTAGCATGTAAAAAGGTTGCATCACAAAAAGGTTGCATTTGAATAGTAAATGCAACTCTTTAAAAAAAGTTACATTAGCTTTAATGCAACTTCACCTAATGCAGCCCTTGATAAAAGGTTGCGTTAAGCCCGAGGCAACCTTTTCAAGGCCTAATGCAACACTTTCTTAGGGTTGCATTAGCATCATTTTCTTGTAGTGGTAATTAAAAATCCGAAAACAAAACCATCGGTTTATTGTTTCGGTTTGGTTATTTCGGTTTTCTGCTCACCCCTACATGCACCAGTACAACCATGACTTTAAACATGTTTAGACGTGACAAATAGTTAGATTTGTTTTTTTAATTATGTTTTGGTTTAACGTTTAATTTTAATTATGTATTGTGTTTTTTAGTTTTTTCGTGTGTTTTTTTGTTTCTTTTTTTTACTTGTGTAATGATTTTATTTTTTAAATTATGTAATGTTTTTTTATTAATTTTATTTTTTAATTAGTAGTAATGTTTATTTTACATTTAATAGATTTTATATAATTTTTAAATATAAAACAATAATAAAAAGTGTGTGGCACATGTTGAATCACGCCACCTTTCACGCCGCGTCCTCCTCCGCTCTTTTTTGCACCACACCACTACATTGTTCCTTTCCATTAGGGGTGGACTAAATAACCTCCATAACTGAACCATAACCGAACCACTATTAACCGGTAACTGACATAATCAACGGTTATGGTTTTGAAACTTTGTATAACCGATTAATCGGTTATGGTTATGGTTTCGAAGCTTTTGTTAACCAATATATAGAAACCGAATCGGACAAGGAATAATACATCTATATAATGGATTTGTATTTTACATTCACCATGTAGAGATTTTTAGTAAAATATAATTTTTTAAGTAACAAAATAATCTTGATATAAATGCATTTTGTTTTAATGAAGAACTGAGGTGTTATGATCATAATTTTTTTTAAGAATTCAACTTATTAAAAGGAATCGTACATCGCATGCCCCTAATAACACTCTTGCTTATTTTAAACCTTTTTTGGTTAATTAATCGAAAATAACCGTAACCTATTAACCGTAAACAAAGTTTGGTTATGATTAATCATAAAAAAAAACCAACCAAACTGACTCTTGTACATCACTACCTTCCATAGACAAAATTGTAGGACAGCTTTTATTATTCATGGTGTGGAAATAGCGCACACTTGCCATTTAAAAACCAAATATAGTTGTATTTATTATAGAATTTTGAATTCTGCAAAGGGTGTCTCCAAACGGAAATTTCGTATATGGACGAAGACGAAGACGGGACGAAGACGAAGACGGGACGAAGACGAAGACGAGACGTTGACGTTGTTCCTTTCCCCAAACAAAATTATAGGACAGCTTTTATTATTCATAGCGTGGAACTAGCCATTAGAAACCAAATCAATTATGAAGGGGATGTCTTGGTATTATCTTAAGCTAAGTGTATATATAATGAGTCCGGATACCGTACAAGACGGTTTATTTGTATGAAGAATACGCGATCATATTAGCCATCCATTTGGAATATCTACGGACTAGAAAATCGTGTCAAATACGTGAATTTAATAATCAAACAATTGAGGAAAAATAATAGCAAAATGGTATTATAGTCTTTTTTTTTTCAAGTGAACTACCTCCCTTGATTTTCAAAAGGTATAACTTTTTTATACGTTAATATTTTTTTTAATTTAATCGTATTAACGAGCATTTCATTATCTTTAATTCGAGCAGCATATTGCTATACTTTTCTTACAAAAATTACGGGATTTTGAATAACTATTACGTGATTACGTGATTTTGAATACCCAACACATACTACGTGATTTTGAATACCTATTACGTGATTTTATTATAGTATGTGAAACCACACTAAGTGATTATGTAATTACGTAACAATAGTTGACTATGCATTGCCATTATTACGTGATTTTGAATACCTATTTCGTAATCACGTGATTTCATTATAGTAATTTATATGGTACCATACTGAGTGATTACGTTATTATGTAAAAACAAAAACATGTAATACATAATATTTTATATGGAATACCTAATATTTCCTGTCTAATCACGTATTAAGGATAAATTATATACAAAACATTAGTCAAATCAACCTATAATAACCACATAATGCCATATATTAGAGATTTAATCATGTAATAAGCATAATTGTAATTACATCAATTATAAAAAATCATAATGAATGTGTAATCAAGTAATAGATTTATATTGAATGTTTAATCACGTAATAGTTTATGTTGAATGTGCAATCACGTAATGGATATTCAGAATCATGTAGGCATGTGTTGGGTATTCAAAATCACATAATAGACTAATGGGTATACAAAATCCCGTAATTTTTTTTAAAAACTATTGCAATAGTTTGATCGAATTAAAGAGAATAAAATGCTCGTTAATACGGTGTAATTTTTTTTTTTAAATATTAACGTATGAAAAGTTATAGTCATTTGAAAATCAAATGAAGAAAATTGTTAAATGAGAAAAAACTAAATTACCCTTCAAGCCAATGACATCTGTTCTATTTCTCCTCTTGCGTATGCTTTGTACGTGATTTTAGTCTTGTACATCATCGAGCCACTACACACTTCCTTTATTAGTATTTATTGTCTGATTAGTTTTAAATAATAAAATATGTAAATGCTAATCAGATTAATTAAACATGCACAAGTAATTATGATGGCCTTACTCGCCGTAATAAATCAGAGTTTTAGTCCACCGTGTGTTACGCCAAATAGATTTTCTCTTGTGGCGGCGCAAGCCCCCGCCACTAGCAGCGGGTGCTATGGTATCCCGGGGAACGTTGTTAGCCAAACTTTGACGCCAGCGTGGGCCCGATTAAGATAATATATAGTATGGCCAGAGTAGGGTTAGGGCTCTCTATTTGGGAGGGTATGAGATCTCTCTTCTGTCTCAACTATTAAAGATTCTCACCGTTCAAAAAAAATAGCATAATGAATGATAGTAAATAAATAAGTAGGAAAACTACCATTATCGGATAAATTGAGGTTTTATTTAAAAAATATTATAATAGTTCTATAGAAATTAATTTAGATTAGATAAAGGAACCACTATTCAATTCGTATATCTATTATCTTATTTTGTTTTAATCTCTGTTTGTTGGATTATCGTTGCCGATTTGATGTTGTTTTTGTTTACCGATTCTTTGTTAGGGTCTATAGTCGGCGTTTTTTGAAGTTCGTGTATATAAGTTTTGTGTTTTAGGGATCTTCAGATTTACAAGAGATTATAATCTGTTAATAAGTAACCGTTTTGTATGTTTGAAGTTTTGTTCGATGCAGTTTGATGTATGTTTTGTTTTAATCTCTGTTGGTTGGATTATGGTAGCCTATTGATATTGATATTTGATTTGCTTTACCGTTTGTTTATTAGGGTTTATAATCGACGTTTTTGAAGTTCGTTTATGTATCTTTTGTGTATTAAGGATTTCCAGTTGTATATGTTGAATTTTGAAATCTGATCCTCATATTACCAAGATTATAAAATCTGTTAATAAGTAACCGTTTTCTATGTTTGAAGTTTTATTCGATGCAGTTTGATGTATTACTTTAGTGATTATGTTATTCTATGTTTGAAGTTTTTTGTGTATTAGGGTTACAATTACTGTTTTCATCTACTGTAATTGGTTGGTTACCATCAGTTGTATTCATGTTCAATTTGATGTTGAATTTCTTATATGATTCCAGCACTTCATTACTGATGAATGTATATTGATCAATGTATGTACATTATTGTTTTTCATATCGGATTGCTAAATTTGTGATTTGATTATTATACTACACATTCTATATCATTGATCATATTTGAGCTGCTAAGTTTTAAATGTTTTATGACGCATGGCTATGTTGTTAATTGACGATATTAAGGTTAACTATTAATTTAGTGATTAAATTTTAGTTAAATATTCAATTTATGTTGTCTGTTTGGTATTGTTTTTTTTTTTTCACAAAAAATCGTTTGGTTTGATTTAATGTTTTTTGATACAACTTTTGATTAACACAACCCCTGTTTGAAGTTATTGTTGAGAATTAAACCTCGAATTATGTTGTTTTTTGTTTACAGATGGAATCTTATTTGAAAAGTATATTCATATGGATTGTTATCTTTTAATAATCAAATTTTATTTTATCAATTACCATACATCTTTTGTAGGCGAGATGGTGTACGGATTTGATGCCCGTGTGTGGAAGAGCGACAAAAAATCGTTGGTTAGTATAGTCATTAAAATCATTCATAGATTCACCCATATTATAATTGCCATTAACGAGTTTGCATTATCATTTTACAGAAACTTCCTGCTGGTTATGGTGAATGGATTAAGAAGTTTGGTTATCCAGAGAAGAATGCAACCATCAGGACCCTCGATGGGAGGACATTTCAAGTCAAAGTGTTCAACCTTGCAGGCGACTATTTGTTTTACAATGGCTGGTTTGATGTCGTCACGTCATTGAAATTACCTGACGATTCATGGGTTGTTTGTCAGTATGAAGAAGCTTTATCTTCGTTCCGGCTATTCCACTTTTATCAAGACATTTCTCTAGCGCCATCTAACTACTTCTACTACAAACCTAAAAATGATTTTAAAGACCGAGACGACTGCATGGTACTTGAACATATACATTTTTGAATTTTTTTATCCTTGCATTCATACATTTTTTCTATTTCGTGTATACCATCGATCCTGATATTGTTTGCTTCTTTGTTTAGTATGTGAACATGTTGTTTGTTCATAACTCGATGCTGAATACCTGTCCTTCAGATCCGGTTTTGGTTCGTTCTGCTGGAAATCGTAAATGGGTTGTTCGGATGGAAATTATAGACCATGAGATTTATATTACCAAAGGTTGGAGTCGAATCAAGGAGGAGATGTCGATAACGGATGATCATTTGTTGGTTTTTGAAATGCTTGATAAGCATACGTTTGATTTGAGTGTTTTTAGTTGTAAGCCTGCCCTTCTAACTTACCCGCCTGAACTTTGTGTTATCAAAAAGGAGCCAAGTGATGAGGTGTTTGAAGTGTCTGATGATGAGGTGCCTAATGCGGTTGCTGCAGCTGGTGGACAACAGAGTGTTGATGACGAAGTACCGGTTACTTTTGTTGTTGACAATCATTATGTAAGTTTTTATTATTTAATTCTTCATACCATTAATGTATGTTTAGTGAATCCAGTTGAAATCATTAGTTGTAGGAAAACCAGTTTTAATTGTATGTATTATTAACATTTATATTCTGATTTGTAGCGTCTTAAGAAGAAGTGGGCACAAACTCATGGCTTGGATCGAAAGATGGATTTGACCATCAAGGACAACGCTGGTCGAACTTGGGATGTAGCTATTGGTAAGGAGTTCTCGCAAGGCTGTCCGCGATTCAATGTTACCGGTATGAGAGAGTTTGTTAGAGACAAACGGTTGGTATATGGTTCTTCGTTTCAGATGGTATTGGTTAAAAGTAAAGGTATGTTGCTTTATAACTAACTTGGTGAAGGTACATGGTATGTTTTGGAAATGTGAAAGGACAATAATCTTTATTACTGATTTATAAACATGTCCCTAAATTTTCACATCAGTTTGAGGTCTAGATTAGGAGTTATGCTTAATAGCGTAATTAGAACGCTTTTTATGAATTAAGCGGCGTAATTAACATAAAGCCTATCTAAACCCAAATTTTGACACCAAACCTTTTACCCACGGATGTAATATAATATTTTGGGATTTTTGAAGATTTTTAATTATTTTTAACCTGATCATAACCTAAGGTTATTACCTTGATTCGGTTATTACCGATTATACCTTTTTGCTTATAAAATGAGTTTTCTTAATCAATTGATACCAAATCTTTGGCCACTGATTTTATATGATAAATGAAGTATTTTGAAATTTATAACCTGATCAGAAAACTCAGATTTCCTATTTAACCCGGAAATCGCTTAAAACGGCTTTTTACGCGTATTAAACACCAAGTATGGGTTTAAAACCATTTTGTCATATAAGACTTATCACCAACTGATATAACCTGTTAAAATAAGTGGTTCTACTGATTATCTCAGACCCGAGTCTCAGAATTATAATTAATCTCTTTTATAATCTTTAAAATGACCGAAATACCCCTACGTGGCTTAATTTGAGATTAAACTCGTTTTGGGCATAATGGAAGGTATCCTACTGATATCACAACATATTTAAGGCATATTAACTTAGGAAACCTGTAACCGACTCTTATGGTTACCCGTTACGCTTCTTACGCGTTCGGTTCGGTTTATGTAACTAGTTTGCATAAATTAGCAAAAACGGGTCGAACCTTATCATATTTATCTCAAAATCCAGAATGTGTTTAGTTTACCCATATTATACAAGTCTTCAAACTTGTCGGGTCTAAATCACATTCTATTCCGGTCTTCACTTAATCACGCGTTCGAACTGTATCTTCCTTTAAAACTAACCGGTCTAAGCTTAGGCTTAATTAAAGGCCCGTTAGGATTCTAATAGGTTATTATAAACCTTCGTTCCAGAATAGGAGACCCAGTAAAAGGTACGTGCACTTGCTTGTTGTGATTATTACTTGCAAAGGTAAATACTTTTAACTTATTTTCCCTTATACGGGCTTGGGGTACGGTATATAAAATACCGCTTGGTCGGGCATTCGACCTTAATCGATTGGTGATTAAGTATTATCGAGATAACCCGTTTAAAAATATGTTTTGTTGCTTAAACGCCTTTGGGGGGTTAATGATCATGTCCCGGATATCCTTGGCATCATTTTACGAAATGGCCATGACCTAAGCACGGGGTGTAGGCGTACACCCGTCAAGTGCCTAAATAAATAATGTGGTGTGTCTATTGATCCTTAACCCGGCACGAACCGGGCTACTGAACGCATAAGAAACATGTAATTCTTTTACAAGTATTATATTCAAATAATTATCCCAAGTTATAAAGAGTTTTTGTGCCACGTGCATTCAAGTCAATTTATTAAACTTTTAAAAATGAGTTAGTTGATTGTATTTACCAGTGTAAACTGACGTATTTTCCCAAAAAGGTTAAGTGCAGGTACTACGTGAACTAGGTTGGCTTTCTCCTAGCGTCCACAATAAGTCTCGCAAGCTTGGATGCCATAAAACTGTTGAACAATGTTTCCTTTTTATTTTGATCCACCTGTGGATTATTTTCGACTGTTTGTGATACTTAATATTACAATTTATTAAAGTTGAAACGAATCTATCTTTTGCTTCCGCTGTGCATTTAAATATTGTGTTGTATGACTATGATGATATTAACTACGTCACGATACTCCCCACCGGGCCCACCGGGCCCACCGGTAATACGTGGAATTATCGGGGTGTGTCACATGAGAGGAGTTTTATTAGGTTACTAAAAGATTTTAGGGTGATTAAAACTCGTTTTACGAAATTTTCTCGTCACGCGGCTTTAACTTGAGTCGATTGTTATTCCAACGTTACAAGAAAATCTCGTTTTGTACAAAGATTTTGATCAAATTTTTAGAAAAAGTTTGTAAGAAAAAGCTTTGTTTACACAAAGGTTTTAAATAACATCAAAGATTTTAAATTTAAAGTCGGCCCCGCATGGCACTTTCCCACGAAAGTTCGACAATATGACTAAAACACTTATATACAGGAAGTACCAGCGGCGTATCCACCATGTTTTAGCCATATGGCTTCCGTCCCGTGAGGCAGTGTCATGTGTGTCGACATAGCACTGATAGATTTCGATTCCCTCGGTCCAATCAAAAGATGGTTGGACCAAGTGTAAGAGAGAGATTGAGCAAACTGAGCGATGAAGTCGTTTACGAACTCAGTTCAGCGATACGAGCGAGTGCGAGAAGCGGTAGAACAAACACCAACATAGTAAGCGAAGATGACGGCGATAAGCGAAAAGTAATAAATGGTAAGCGACGAGCGATAGCGATAACCGGCGAGTGAGAAGCGACAGTCAATGCGTTGCAAGCGATGGGGTCATGCGATTTGATTAGATTAAAGAACACCACAAATTTTAACTAACATTAAGCCCCACATGGCCTTTTTTTCATGAAAGTCTGCTGATATGACTAAAATACTTATATATATAGGAAGTACCAGCGGTGTATCCACCATGTTTTAACCCTATCAGTTTCGTCCCGTGAAGCGGGGTCATGTGTGCTATCATAACACAGATAACATAGATAAAAGTAAGCGATAGCGATAGCGATAACGATAAACGTCAAGCGATACATGATGAGCGATAGAGCAATGCACACGATAAGCGATAGCGCGATACACATAATAAGCGATTGAGCGAACACACAATAAGCGATTGAGATTGCGAGATAGATTCCAGCGATAATGCGATTGCGAGCGTGTTGACTTACGAAAAGTCTAGCGATTACACGCTTTGAGTTGCGATTGAGATTGTTACACCTTGCGATGTAGTTTAGTGTGTCGAAAATAGATTTAATTGTATACTGGGTCTAATAACGTTCGACTTGTATTGCACTTTCTTCACAAGACATTGGTTGGCATGGCGAAGCACTTATATATAGGAAGTACCAGCGGCGTATCCACCATGTTTCAACTACACGCCTCTGCCCCGTGAATGGATGTCACACTGTGTCGACATGGTCAAGATGCTTATATATAGGAAGTAGTGGCGTATCCACCACGCTTAACCATGCTTTTAACGTTATGGAATCTTTGAAACTCATTACGATCCTCGTGCACTGATCACAATAATCCCATATGCATCCGTGATTAATTTGATCCTTGCACGTTTATCGTACCTTATTTCAAGAACGCATAGTAGGGGTAAAACATGTTATATAGTATATAGTGCTAGTATATAGTCTGTGCGTGAGTGCGAGAATGATGAAAGAAATGGAGTCCACATTGCGTCGAGAAATAGAATAAGTTCAACACATAAAAAGGAATTAAGCGAAAATCGTATCATTACAACAACATTAGCAGCATCATTGATGTTGTTGTAGAGGACTTCTGTGGAGACTGCGGTTGTTGTTGAAATTCCTCAAATCTACGGTCCCGTGCAGCAGTGCTGGGTAAGATGACCATACCAGTTGCAATTTGCGCAATAGCGACAGGTAGGTTCCGGCGGGTGATGATACGTGCACGTGAGACACAGGGGGTGAGTTCCGTCGTAGGCGCGCTTTGAGTGAACCGGAACTGCTTGGAGAGGTTCGGGTTGCGACAGTCCAGTTGTTGAAGAGTTTGAGCTCGAGGTCTTTCGTTTGCGGCTGGGCTGAGCTTCCTGAAGCGGTGCGTTGTCATCGGAGGATTCGTCTGAGGACTTACTTGAAGAATCGTCGACAGGAGCGTCGGTAGAATCGTCAGAAGAATCGATGATGATTGCTTGATGAGCTTGTTTGATAGGATTCTTGGAGAAGAATCCATCCAAGACTCGTTTTTCGTTGATTTCAGTGGCCAAGCGGTAGGTTTCTTCGATGGTAGTAGGCCTTGCAGCTTCGACAAAATCGCCAAACATTCAGGCAAGCCGCGAATGTACTTCGTGATGGCTTTTTCTGAAGTGTTGACTTGAATTGGGAAGATTATGCTAAGTTGTTTGAACCTTGCGGTGTAGCCAGTATTGTCACCTTCGACTTGCTTGATTTCCCAAAATTCGTCTTCTAGTTTCTGGACATCGTGGGGAGGGCAGTACTCTTTCTTCATGAGCTCCTTCAGCTCATCCCAAGAGAGAGCGTAAGCTGCGGAGATCCCATGTTTGTTACGTTCGGTTGTCCTCCAATCGAGTGCTTGCGATTAAAAAACTCCGGTAGCGCATGTGGTACGAAAGTGCTCGGGGCACCCACTCTGACGAATGGTCACCTCGATGGCATCAAACCACTGCAGCAACTGAGGTACACCTCCTTCACTGGTGAAAACCATCGGGTCATAGGCTTTGAAGTGCTTGTAGAGGAAAGCAGATTTCGACGCTTCTGATTTAGAGTCTTCCGAGTTTGAGAGTTGCTGAGAGAGTGCAATTGAGCGACAATTTGAAGAATGGCCTTGGCCACTTCCCTGGCCACAAGCGAGGCAATCCTCTTTTCGGCGCTTCGTTTGGCTCTTCTCCGAGGTGTTTGTCTCGAGGTAGAGTCGTTGGAAGACATCTAGACAGAGAGAGATTTTGAGTGAGATTTGATCATAATGATTTTTGAGTTTTCCGATGCGATTGAGCGTGTTCAAAACTTGTTGTGAGTAATATAATAGATTTCACATAGGAGCCACATTGGAGACACGAAATCCCTAAGTTCTTCACACAATTGATTTGTTTGTATATGCATATATAGTTTCGTACAAACTACACCTTTATGCTTGTATAGGTAGCGTGAGGACGCGGTGCAGAGAGAGAGAGAGAGAGAGCGAGTAATTAGACATTAGTTTCGTTGCGAGCATTCGGTTTTTGTTTTAGATTGCGATGGCAGTGCGAGTTGTGCGTTTATAAAGCAGGGAGCGAAAATTGATATATCAAGAAATCGATAAAGCGTAAAGTCTTAAATTGTAAACACATAAACCTAAATAAGTTCCATAAAGCGTAAAAATGAGAGTGCCTGGGTGTTTAGGCGTCGACTACCCAAGATAACCCAACTATACTCAACAAGATTGTGCACGCGTGTTGCCTTAGAAGACTATGCCTCCACTGGGATGCAGCTCATGGCATTCGTCCTCCTAGTCATCGCGTGGTCCGAGTCATCGTTATAGTCAAGTCCTTGGTGAGAGCTTTTGAAAACCATTTTATAGAGAGTGGAACGGTTTATTAAGATACGGGTTTCACCCCTGGCTTAATAACTTTGTTCCTAGCTGTGGTTGTGCTCATCGAATATATTCAGGAGTTCCACTAGATTTCGAAATGGAGACTTTCGATGAGATGTGGATGTCACTCCTAGCTCAACGAAAAGTTCTCGTGCTAGGAAAAATGCGCTGGGTGAGCGATCTTATCGAACGTTCTTGGTTTTCACGCCTGATCTCGACTGGACCACTCGGTTGTGTTACGCGAGTATTTTCAAAAGTGTGTGTGTTGTGTTGGCCCTAGGAAAAACAAAGTAATATTCCAGCCTTAGGAAAGGCTCGTCGTGTGAAGTTGTAGTATGCGGTGTTCACGCGAAGTTGTAGTTTTATCGGATTCGAACGAGAGTATCAAGTAGGCCGTGCAAATCCTGTTGGGTTCGCACGAGTCGGCCTGTTGGTATTTAGACTATAGACAAGGTCATTACTAAGACATCGACCCGGACTAGGTCAAGTCTGGCCTAATTCCCTATAGTTATGGCTCTGATACCAATCTGTCACACCCCAACCGATGGCGGAATCATCGGGGCGCGGCACTAGGCGAATCAGATTGCTCAAGAGAATCCATAACAACTAAATTGCAACAATATTTAATGCGTTCATTATCACATACTAATAAACACATACAATCACATAAACTGTCACGAATTTCATGTTCCCCCAAACAATACAAATCAGACAACCTAGATTTTAGGTGTGTTTCTAGACTTCCTAGCTTGATTTGATGTAAACTGCGACTAAACCTACAACATATGTTAAAACAACGTCAATACAAAAGTATTGGCGAGTATACAAGTTTTGATGGAATAGCGTAAATAGATAAAAGTGTTGCGAATTACCACATACATAGACGAGATACCTCAACACATATATTAGACAGATACTACCAGCTAAGTCTCTCGAGCTGCGATTGCGATTGCTATTCATCCTTACTAGACCCCGTCGGGTGCTATAGTACTATACTAGTTAAGGCAGGACGTTGCGAGTAAAAGTCCTAACACATATGTAACTAGCGTCACGTGTAAATATGCATAACAGTCATTCGCAAGTGATAAACAGTTTGGTTGAATAATTCGTTTTGATAAATTCGATTTGGTAGGAACGTATGTTACACCAAAAAATGCGATAAAAAGGGGTTCGAGTATACTCACCATTCGTGTTTACCAAGTAACACAATCTTGGATTGAAGGGAGCACGTCTGAGATTAGCCTGATTACAGAATGATAGTGTAAGCATTGAACGGTGCGTTAAACGGTTTCGAGTAAAGCAAGTGTCAAATGGTAATCCGATCGGATGGCAATCCAATCGGATGGTCATTTGATCGGATGTCAATCCGTTCGGATGGTCATCCGATCGGATGGCCATTCGGTCGGATCGACATTCATTTGGGATGGAAGTGTTTGTGCATGATGGCTTTGAAGTTTTCGTTGTAGCATTTTGAAAATAGAGAAGTATCTCTACCTTTCAGGTCGTCGATCGAACGGTCGTTCGATCGGATAGCAATCCGATTGGCAAGACACTTAGTGAGAACAAGTTCACAGCAGGATGGTCACTCGATCGGATAGCAATCCGATCGGATGACAATCCGTTGGAAACTGATGATCTTTGAAATTATAAAATGTTTAAGTATCGAAGTTCAAAATGTCAAACGATCGGATGGTCGTTCGATCGGATGGCTATCCGATCAGACGGCAATCCGTTCGACATTCAGAGCTTTGCAACTTTGAAGAAAAGTTGAAGTGTGGAACCAAGTGCAACTCGATCAGATAGCAGTTTGATCGGATAGCAATCTGATCGGACGGCAATCCGTCCCAACAATCTGATCGTCTAGAAACTTGATTATTGTGAAAAGTTTGTGGTTTGATCGAGACGGGATGACAACGTATTAAATAATGGAGCTCCACCAAGGCCAGGTCATCAGATTGAACGGGAATCACCCCGTCTGATTAGTTAACTGTCCTTGACGGTTGTTCGTGTTCAACCCGTTAATCGGTCATCTCGTCGATAGAAATCAGTTCTCAACCCGACACTTCACCAAAGGATGAGTAGAAGGCCTAAACGAGCTCCGATTCTATAGGTTTTGAGTAGAAAGTTTGAAGAAAGTTTGAAATACTTATATTTAGCTTAGATCTAGGTGAGATTAGTGTTTACACACCGTGGAATCCATTATATCTGCACTGTTCTTGATGAGATGAGGTCACACTTCATTGTTCCTAAGAACTCCATGATGACATCACCTTAGAACGGTCCAAATCGGAGGATTTTACAGTGACAAAAGTGAGATCTGACAGTCGAAAAGATGAAGAAGTGTGTGTAGATCATAGAAGTACAAGATTTGAGGTAGAAACTTACAAGAATCGCGAGGAATCGAGAGAAAATGGTCCAAAGGTACGCTGGTCGAATGAGAGTTGTCACATCACTGTTAAAGTGATGTGACAGGTGCTATTTATAGGTGAAGAGGAGAGAAAGTGATGGAGTGCCATGGATCGGATGGCAATCCGATCGGATGGCCATCCGATCGAGTGGTCATTCGATCGGGGGTCTCCGGTGAATTGCGTTTCGATGTTTCGTTTTGTTCGTTATGCGTTGCGATGGTTTGATTACTAATTTTCATACACATATTCATATATTTATTATAATTAGTCACAAAGGGTCTTATAAATATCCATATTTCAAAGTTTGCGTTGCGGTAATCGAGTTGCGCATTTCAAATAGGTGTTGCGTTGCGACACATCACGGCTATCGAGGAGGGTAGAATAGGTCCTCACTCAACGTGATCGTGAGTCATCGTGAGTGTTGGTATGTGCGATGTGATGTGTTATAGCGATAAAGTATGTGAAATATGCGATAATTTACTGCGAAGTAGCGATGTAAGCGATATAGTTACATTATGATCCGACTCTCTAGTGCTAGGCGTAACGAGTATAGCGAGTAGTAACATCGCACGAACGTGCGGGTTGTTACAGGAGAGCACCATTTTCAGTTAGAGTGCATTTTGTGCAAAACCTTTTGTATTCATACTCTGCTGAAATTAAATACTGAGCTTTAAAGTGATATTCTTGTGTTTGTGTGTGTTCTTGGGCTTGATTTACACATAATCAGGGATTCCGCACTTGATTATTGTGTTAAACAACAAGGATAGGTTGTTCTAGATCCTCCTCTAGGGACCTACACTTTTATTCATATATGTTACCATTAATGCAGAGAAATGATGACTCACACAAGGAATTACCTAGTTAAACCAAAATTTTTGAAGGTGCACCTACAAGGACCAAGGGGTGGGCATACGATGACACTGCGATGAAAATTGTAAGTTCTTTTTAGTTTTTGTTTTGAGAATTTTGTATGAAGTATCTTGTATGGGTTGACTTTTAAAAGTCAGTTGCTTGTTATTGTTTTACTTTGTTTTCAACAAGCAACTTGTATTGATGGTTTATTGGATGATGTTTTTAAAAATAATTTTCTTATTTTCTTTTATAGGAACAATTAAAGAACTTCAAACCTCCAGGAGATGGAAGTGCTTTGGTTGATCATTTTACAGACGGCTACCTTTGAATTTATGGCGGATGTATTCCTAAAATAATGATGAAAAAATGGATGGTGGCGTGGAATCATACATAATTTCGGGTGGGTTTATGGAATCATTTAACGCGAGTCTTGAAGTTGAAAGAACACAACAATGCGAAAAGAAATTGAAAGGGACGTCACATGAAAAAAAAAAAAAAAAAAAAACCTAAGCAAGAAGCTATGTAGAAAGAATATGACAACCAACAAGCAAACTTTGAAATTATGATGTGAAGTATTATGGAAAAACTACCTAATGGAGTATTATAGGATCTTAGAGATGATTAGAAGCTTTTCGTTACTTTTTATCATTGTACTTTACAACTTTATTATGATACACTGTTCTTTTGATTTTGGATACATGTTATATTACGATATAAGATTATCTTATATAATTATGTTATTATTATATTGGTGTTTTTAAAATACTAGTGCATACTAATAGAAATTTTAGTATTTCAAATAATAATCCTACAGAGTTGCATTTGACTTTAAAAAGGTTGCATTTGGGTTTTAACAAAGGCTGCATTTTAGTGTAGCAAAGGTTGCATATGAGGTAATAAAGGTTGCACTTGAGTATTAGAAAAGTTACATTTAAAATTAAAAAAAGTTGCATTAGCATGTAAAAAGGTTGCATCACAAAAAGGTTGCATTTGAATAGTAAATGCAACTCTTTAAAAAAAGTTAAATTAGGTCTAATGCAACTTCACCTAATGCAGCCCTTGATAAAAGGTTGCATTAAGCCCGAGGCAACCTTTTCAAGGCCTAATGCAACACTTTCTTAGGGTTGCATTAGCATCATTTTCTTGTAGTGGTAATTAAAAATCCGAAAACCAAACCATCAGTTTATTGTTTCGGTTTGGTTATTTTGGTTTTCTGCTCACCCCTATACATAACTACGTAACAATAGTTGACTATGCATTGCCATTATTACGTGATTTTGAATACCTATTTCGTAATCACGTGATTTCATTATAGTAATTTATATGGTACCATACTGAGTGATTACGTTATTATGTAAAAACAAAAACATGTAATACATAATATTTTATATGGAATACCTAATATTTCCGGTCTAATCACGTATTAAGGATAAATTATATACAAAACATTAGTCAAATCAACCTATAATAACCACATAATGCCATATATTAGAGATTTAATCATGTAATAAGCATAATTGTAATTACATCAATTATAAAAAATCATAATGAATGTGTAATCAAGTAATAGATTTATATTGAATGTTTAATCACGTAATAGTTTATGTTGAATGTGCAATCACGTAATGGATATTCAGAATCATGTAGGCATGTGTTGGGTATTCAAAATCACATAATAGACTAATGGGTAGACAAAATCCCGTAATTTTTTTTAAAAACTATTGCAATAGTTTGATCGAATTAAAGAGAATGAAATACTTGTTAATACCGTGTAATTTTTTTTAAAAAAAATATTAACGTATGAAAAGTTATAGTGATTTGAAAATCAAATGAAGAAAATTGTTAAATGAGAAAAAACTAAATTACCCTTCAAGCCAATGACACCTGTTCTATTTCTCCTCTTGCGTATGCTTTGTACGTGATTTTAGTCTTGTACATCATAAAATATGTAAATGCTAATCCGATTAATTAAACATGCACAAGTAATTATGATGGCCTTACTCGCCGTAATAAATCAGAGTTTTAGTCCACCGTGTGTTACGCAAAATAGATTTTCTCTTGTGGCGGCGCAAGCCCCTGCCACTAGCAGCGGGTGCTATGGTATCCCGGGGAACGTTGTTAGCCAAACTTTGACGCCAGCGTGGGCCCGATTAAGATAATATATAGTATGACCAGAGTAGGGTTAGGGCTCTCTATTTGAGAGGGTATGTGATCTCTCTTCTGTCTCAACTATTAAAGATTCTCACCGTTCAAAAAAATAGCATAATGAATGATAGTAAATAAATAAGTAGGAAAACTACCATTATCGGATAAATTGAGGTTTTATTTAAAAAATATTATAATAGTTCTATAGAAATTAATTTAGATTAGATAAAGGAATCACTATTCAATTCGTATATCTATTATCTTATTTTAGAAATTTGGATGGAATGAAAAAGTGATGTAAAAGGTTTTAAATTATGGTGTTTCAAATGTTTTAGGGATTCCAATGAGAATACTTTTTTTTAAGCGCTTTTTAGTAAATGTTAATCCCACTATTTAGGTAACTATATTGATTTTTAAGTAACTCCATTAATCTTCTTTAAAATTTTATTATTTCAAAGCTGTTAGTATTACAATCTTCAAGATTTTCACATATTATTATTTGTTTCTTCATCTTTAAATCGGTTTATTGATGTTATTCAACCATAGAAGAATGAAATTGTTGTAATCACAAGGAACAGAAAGAACAATCCTATCATGATTCTGATTCTGGCGACCCAAACACCTAACCAACGAGCTCTGATCATGGCCGGCTCAAGAGGTAATGAAATAAAATAATGGTTTTGGGCCCCCACTTCAATAAGGGCTCATATTCTAAAAGAAATATATTTAGGTGAATTTGGCTATGAGATTGTTGACATTATTGAGGTTTATTATTATATACTAGTGGGTAACCTGTGCGTTGCCGCGGAGTCGACAATAAGGGGCAATAGCATAATTCAAACCTTAAAACGATATAAAAAATATATATAAGTCAATATCATGATCTAGTGTTCTATGTTCTTGTCCAATATCATTTGTGACAGTTTCTTTTTCACATGATCTACTTGAAGTTAAATCAACCCAGTAATAATCAACCTGTATAAGTATGTTTTTTCTTACTATGAGTGGCATCTTCATAACAAAAATGAACCAAACTGTATAACTATTAAACTATATTATTATAATTATTAGGACTGTCGGCTCACACTACTACTAATAATAATAATAATAACAATAATAATAATAATATAGTCTAATATTAATAATCATTCTACATAGGTAGCTGAGCTCCAAATCCAAACTTCACAATATATTTTCATTATGTAGATAAATGAGTGCGGCTGGCAAATAACTCAGGAGCTGTTTGTTTACCTCTTAATGAGGCTTTTAATGGTTCAACTTCTTATTGGTTCAACACTTAATGGTTCAGACTGTTTGTTTCACGAGCAGATGTCTGAATGGTTCAGACATTTGCCTCTGAATGGTTAAGATTTAAAAAGAGTCTGAATGGTTAAGACCTCTAATCTGAATTTGTCAGACATTTGCCTCTGAACGGTTAAGCATTATACATGCTCTTAATGGTTCAGACCTCTTACTGATTCAGCACTTAGACATTTTACTGGTTCAGCACTTAACCATTCAGATGTTGCCAAACAGCCCCTCAATATGAAACTAATCATTTATGAATGTACAATTTTGATTTTTATGATCTCGTTTACTAACAGTACCCAAGACACAAAAGCAAACCATGTATCCTTTGACCGCCGTCATACGAATGAATACAGAAGTTAAATATCTATATCTCTAGTCTCGTTTACCAACAGTACCCAAGACACATGTCACCCAATGGTGCAAGCCACCTAAGCATCTACATAAGCAATGATGTGGCAAAACTCAAATAATATGACAAGTGGCATATCTCTCGGATGGGGATTCCCTTGGCTTCAATCATACGCACTCTCATCTCTCTCTCTCTCCATTCTCACAAGATAACCGTAGACAGATTTGGGAAAAACCCTAAACGGCGATTGTCAATCTTAGCAAGATCCGGCGATTCCTTTCCTCAACGTTTGAATCGATCGTTTAGCAAGAGGTACAATCATTCTTCAATACACAAAATTCATCATCGACGGTAATTTTCGAAGTATATTCAGTTAATCATCTACTGTTTTTTAATCATTCTATTGATCGATTGTTCTTCCTTTACATGCGTTTTCCTTTTGGTTTGATTTATTGTTTCTGATTTCTTTGTTTTGTTTTAATCTCTGTTTGTTGGATAATCGTTGCCGATTTGATGTTGTTTTTGTTTACCGATTCTTTGTTAGGGTTTATAGTCGGCATTTTTTGAAGATCGTGTATATAAGTTTTGTGTTTTAGGGATCTTCAGATTTACAAGAGATTATAATCTGTTAATAAGTAACCGTTTTGTATGTTTGAAGTTTTGTTCGATGCAGTTTAATGTATGTTTTGTTTTAATCTCTGTTGGTTGGATTATGGTAGCCTATTGATATTGATATTTGATTTGCTTTACCGTTTGTTTATTAGGGTTTATAATCGACGTTTTTGAAGTTCGTTTATGTATCTTTTGTGTATTAAGGATTTCCAGTTGTATATGTTGAATTTTGAAATCTGATCCTCATATTACCAAGATTATAAAATCTGTTAATAAGTAACCGTTTTCTATGTTTGAAGTTTTATTCGATGCAGTTTGATGTATTACTTTAGTGATTATGTTGTTGAAAAACTGTGATATACTGATATTTTAGTGATTATGTTATTCTATGTTTGAAGTTTTTTGTGTATTAGGGTTACAATTACTGTTTTCATCTACTGTAATTGGTTGGTTACCATCAGCTGTATTCTTGTTCAATTTGATGTTGAATTTCTTATATGATTCCAGCACTTCATTACTGATGAATGTATATTGATCTATGTATTTACATTATTGTTTTTCATATCGGATTGCTAAATTTGTGATTTGATTATTATACTACACATTCTATATCATTGATCATATTTGAGCTGCTAAGTTTTAAATGTTTTATGACGCATGGCTATGTTGTTAATTGACGATATTAGGGTTAAATATTAATTTAATGATTAAATTTTAGTTAAATATTCAATTTATGTTGTCTGTTTGGTATTGTTTTTTTTTTCACAAAAAATCGTTTGGTTTGATTTAATGTTTTTTGATACAACTTTTGATTAACACAACCCCTGTTTGAAGTTATTGTTGAGAATTAAACCTCGAATTATGTTGTTTTTTGTTTACAGATGGAATCTTATTTGAAAAGTATATTCATATGGATTGTTATCTTTTAATAATCAAATTTTATTTTATCAATTACCATACATCTTTTGTAGGCGAGATGGTGTACGGATTTGCTGCCCGTGTGTGGAAGAGCGACAAAAAATCGTTGGTTAGTATAGTCATTAAAATCATTCATAGATTCACCCATATTATAATTGCCATTAACGAGTTTGCATTATCATTTTACAGAAACTTCCCGCTGGTTATGGTGAATGGATTAAGAAGTTTGGTTATCCAGAGAAGAATGCAACCATCAGGACCCTCGATGGGAGGACATTTCAAGTCAAAGTGTTCAACCTTGCAGGCGACTATTTCTTTTACAATGGCTGGTTTGATGTCGTCACGTCATTGAAATTACCTGACGATTCATGGGTTGTTTGTCAGTATGAAGAAGCTTTATCTTCGTTCCGGCTATTCCACTTTTATCAAGACATTTCTCTAGCGCCATCTAACTACTTCTACTACAAACCTAAAAATGATTTTAAAGACCGAGACGACTGCATGGTACTTGAACATATACATTTTTGAATTTTTTTATCCTTGCATTCATACATTTTTTCTATTTCGTGTATACCATCGATCCTGATATTGTTTGCTTCTTTGTTTAGTTGTTGGTGCATACATCTGTCGACTTCGTCTTATATCGAGTCTCCGGTTCATTGCGGATTTAAACAAACATGACATCATATATGTGACATCACATGAAGATAACATGCATATATGGAAACATAATTGCGTGACCGTTTGAAGCATGATTGTTTGAAGTCATGACCGTTTGAAGAGGTCATGTTTGAAGAGGTCATGTTTGAAGAGGTCATGTTTGAAGAGGTCATGTTTGAGAGGGTCAAGTTTGAAGAGGTAACCGTTTGAAGGGTGGCATGTCACCTTCAAACGGTCAGGGTGTTTCCTATAAATAGGCTTCAAACTTTCTCATTTGTAACATTCTAGATTCCGACGCCGAGGTGCTGTCGAAGTGTCTCCAGATTGTAAATTGTTCAGAGATTAATATACGAGACATTTAATAGTGAATACAAGCTAAACGAAGACCGAATCAATGAATTCCGCCTCTGATTCTGTCTGAGCATTCTTCTGATCGACTCGTTAGGTCGTTTCACGATCCTACATGTGGTATCAGAGCTCAGGAGGAAGAGTTCTTACCGTTTAGCTCGTTTTCGCTAGCAAATTCTGATTTTCTACACCTTCTTTCACAAAATTGATACTTTTCACGGTTAAAATCGGCTAAAACTTTCACAATGTGTGCGTAATTGTGTTTTAACAAACCCTTGAAAGTTTCAGCTTAAAATTCGAAGTAAAAGTGGTAAAAATGGCTTGAAAACTGATGCCCCTTTGAATGAAGACCGTTTGAGGACTGACCCTATTGTTTGAAATTGACCCATCCCGTTTGAAAACAACACCATACCGTTTGAAAAGGGGGGGGGGTCCTGTTTGAACCTCTAGTTTGAAGTGGTCCTCTAGTTTGAAGGATACACCTCCAGTTTGAAGGTGTCACCAGTTTGAAACTGTCACCAGTTTGAAACTGTCACCCGTTTGAAACTGCCACCTTTCCGTTTGAAACATGGTTCCAGTTTGAAAGTATTTCAGTCTTCACGTGAATGTACATTGAGTTGTGTGAACCATTTGAAAAGGTTCATTGATTCATGTGATTTGTCAGGACTTGTTAGTCAAAGTTGCATGTGATTGCATGTGACTGTTGATCTTTCTAGACTTTGTCGGCCACGAGATATAGAAGACAATTCACGTGAACTACTGAAGCCCACTACAGACTTTTTGGCCCAATCACAATTATCGATCAATTTTAATTGAGTACATCTCATTGTTTGTTTGTCGGATAAGTGGATTTTTGCGGCCCAATCATATTCATTGGATACTTGAGATTGTTGGACATTATCAATAGTTAAAACATTAAATCGTTAGCCGACCCATTAGTTGAACATATTGATCGGCCCAATTAAGTGTTGTGTGATTAAAGTTCTCGGCCCAATCACTGTTTAGTGCAGTCTACTTCATACTCGGATTTCGGAACAATTGAAAAGTGTTTTGTTTGAAAAGTGATCTAGCTTGGATTTGATATTTCATTTAACGGGACGATTTTGAAAAACGGGTTTCTGAATCATGGATACTAATTTCTTTAATATGGATAGTGAAACAATTAATAGAATAAATGTATTAATGAAAGAGTTTGACTCGCTTTCAGGTTGTCCAGGAGAAAGTACAAAAAGTATCATTGAGATGTATAGCCATCTTTTTCGATCAATGTCTGAGAAGCGTATTCAGAAAAGTCCAAATGAATGGGTTGAAAGATTGGCCAATGCCATACCTCAACAAGAATGGGGTACATATCTTTTGGATTTAAAAAGAACTGGAGAATATTCTAGATTGACAATTTGTCAATTCATTAAGAAACTTGAAGAACAGATGGAGAGAAATGCTAAGAAGAAGAAAAGTCAAAGTGGAAAATCAATATTAAAGAAGAGCAAGAGTAAAGGTGTTCAAGTGGGAGAGGAACAGACTGAAGAGATTTTAGCTTTGAAAGACGAGAAGAAAGCTGATAAGAAACATATTTTTGATTTGCAGGAAAATTGTGAGAGGTTGAAATCTGAAAATGACAAACTGTTAAATGATTTGAACAATTTGACATTAGAAAACAAGATTTTGAAAGAGAAAGAAAAGGATTTTGAAAGCAAAAAGAAATCTTCAGAAGATGAAGATTTCTGGATAAAGCTGGAAAACAAAAATCTGAAAGCAAATGAAACAAAATTTCAAGAACAGTTAAAAGTTTTGGAAAATGAAAAATCTGTTCTTGAAAACATTAAAATTGAAAACGAAAAAACAATCAAGTCTCATCTTGAACGAATATCTCAGCTTGAAAATGAAGCTGAGAATTCAAGGAACAAAATTGATGAGCTTGAAAAGAAATTGAAAGGTTTTGTGACTTTATCTGTGTTCCCCTGTCCAAAACCGATTAATTCCGTTCCAATTAGTGACTATGTCACAAACTTTGACAAAGTCAAGGTTGAAGATTGTGATGAGAAAACTGATGATGAAAATGAGGAGTTTTATTCAGCAGACGAGTCTGTGTCAGAGTCTGATGCTGAAAATGAGAAAAATAAAATATTTTTGAAATTAAAAGAAAAATTTCAAGAAACTGTTCTGCAATCGACTGAAAAGGGTGAATGCTCTACGCAAAAACCTTTAAAGAAGAAAGTGGAACAGAAACAAAAAGTTAAAAATTCAGAAAATGGTCAAAACAAGAATAAAAGCTCATCAGTTCAATCATCCAATCATTATAAAAAATCACAAAAATCTGAAAAACAAAATTCAAAAACTGTTGGTAATGAGTGGTGCAGGTTTGACCACAGTGCTTCAAAGCCAAATCAAGTTTTCAAGAGGAGTGATGATCACTACAAAGCCAGACAATGCTATGATCTGAATGTTTGGACTGAAAGTGGTGATTGGTACGATAACAGAGTGTGTTACACTTGTGGTGTGAGAGGACACATTGCTGTTAACTGCCAAAATCAGTGGTTTGAGACGAGGAGATGCTTTGAATGCCATATCAAAGGTCACATTGCCAGAGATTGCCCAATGAGATCAAAGGGAAGATTGAGGGCTGAATCTCAGAAAATGGTAAAGAAACCAGTCAATGTCAAAGCAAAGCCCAAGGAACAGAAAGTTCAAGAATCTAAAGTTCAAGAACAGAAAATTCTAAAACCGAAAGTGAAGCTTTCGCAGGGGCAAAAATACAGACTGAGGAAGAAGAGGAAGAAGGTGAGAGATTATATCGAAAGGATTTTGTCATTGGATACAACTGGTAAAACAGATAAAAGTTCTGATAAATTGTCTTGCTCGCCAAAGAATGACAAATCAAGCAAAACAAATTCACCAGATACAAATCTGAGGACAGAAAAGAGAGTAAAGAAAGAGAAGGCAGTTAATCAAGAGATTAACAAATCTGGCGATGAGTTTGTTTCTTTGGAAACAAAGGAGCTACATGTTGGCGATGAATCTGACTCTTTAAAGTCAGACAAGCCACATTCAGGCAATGATTCTGGTATGTTAAAACCAGAGGAGCCATATGTTGAGGTAAAAGTTGAGAATTCTGGTCTAACAATGGATGATGCAAATTTTCCACCATTGTTGAACAAGAATTCAAAATCACCCAAGGACTGTCAGGCTTGGGTGAATCTGTTTAAATGAAAAACTTGACTTGCCGGAGTTCCCAGGTTGGTAAGCGTGGAACATGAATCGGCATATTTCTTGAGAAATTCACGAAAGTGATTTCGTTTTAAAAGTGGTAAATCAGGGACATTAAGTTGTACTTGATTTTCTACAAGTGATGTTTGTGGATTAATCTTAAAAATGTTAGCTTTTACAAGTGATTGAAGAAAACAAAGTGATGAAAGATCCCCGAATTTGTGAAAAGACACACAAAACTTATTTTCCGGAAAAACCATTTTGATTAAAACAAACTTAAGTGTTTTGAAATCTCTATGGGAAAATGTTTTGTTGTTAGGGGGAGTTCTGATTGTTCAAGCCAATTGAATGGAGAATTGAAGTAATTTTCATCATGTTGTCACATTTCTTTGTACAGTTCATTTTCAAATTTTCCCAGAAAATCAAAATTGAAACATATTTTGATTTTAGGGGGAGTAAAAATTTTAAAAAAATTACAAAATTTGAAAATGTCAAAAACATTGAAAAAGGCAAAAATGAGTTTTGTTGTCAAAAAGAGGAAATGATAGTAGATCAGTTGAACTGTCACAACATGCTAAAGAAATGGAAAGATAAAATGTGATAAGTGATCTCACTAAAGATGTGACGATAGGCTTAGCTAGACTAGTAGATTTGCGAGAATGATACAAACCTAAAATGAAAAGCCTAGTTCTAGTGGGAAACATGGTCGAAAGCATAGTACTTAGATTGTTTTGTCCTTCTTGATTGTGTGTCTACTCAGTAATCGCTGATTGTCGAAAAACATAAAACTGGTTAAGTTTGTGAATTTTCACAACTTTTCTGAAAAGTCGCTGTGATTGTGCATTTCATTTTGCAAAGATTTAAACTTGTTTTATTTCTTTATTTTGTTTAAGCATCGGACATCCTCTGCGTATACGTGAGTATCGACCTGGATGTTGTTGCCTAAACATTCTGCTTTATTTTCTTTGGTGTTTCGTTTAAGCTTTGGACCTCCTCTGCGTATACGGAAGTATCGACCTGGTGATTAAAGCCTAAACAACTTCAACTTATTTTTATTTTCTTATTTTGTTTAAACATTGGACTTTCTCTACGTATACGGAAGTATCGACCTGATTGTTAATGTTTAAACATTCTGCTTTGTTTTCGCACAAATCACAGTTGATAAAAGTTTAAAGGCATTACTTGAGTCAGTGTATTGCATGATGAGGGGATATGCTGAGATCGTGGGGTCCATAAGAATTTAGTGCAAAATTAATATACCTTAACGTATCGGTAAGCATCTCGAAAGTTTTTAGATTGAGTTTATGTGGACAACAATATCGTCAATCAACGTGAATCGTTTAGAACTGAAAATGTTTAAAGCTTAACGGTGCTAGTGATTGGTCAAAAACTGATATGATCCTCTTACACAAACTCATAAAAATATAGTCTGTAAATATTTCTTTACTGCATTTCATTTCATTCAAAAATCCAAAAAGATTTTAGTTTGTTTTAGCATAAATTTTGAAAAATACAAAAATATTTTCGACAACTGATGTTGAAGAGCTGATTTTCAAAATTTCAAGTGCTGAACATGATGAACAGGGTTGGGAGTGAGTGCTTAAATGAAGAAATTTATTTTGAGAAAGAAAGGTTTCATTAGTTAATCAAGGTCGTTAATTTGAACTTGATGTAACTATTACTAGTAAGTTTTTCTTATTGATTTAAGTAAAAACTTATGTTGTGATGAGAAAATGTGTGCAGGAAATGAACTGAACAGAGATATAGCCAGGGATTGATCTCAAGGTGATAGCTAATTCCAGATAGCGATCCCATCATGATGAGAGGGGGAGTCTGACGAGGCTAGAGCTAAAGAGAAGATCCTGGTATATGCTAAGAAAGAAAAGAGACTGATAAAGACTGAAGATGCGAAGACTCGACATTTAAGACTCGTCAACATCTGAGGGGGAGTCTGTTGGTGCATACATCTGTCGACTTCGTCTTATATCGAGTCTCCGGTTCGTTGCGGATTTGAACAAACATGACATCATATATGTGACATCACATATATGACATCACAAGTGATATCACATGAAGATAACATGCATATATGGAAACATAATTGTATGACCGTTTGAATCATGATTGTTTGAAGTCATGACCGTTTGAAGAGGTCATGTTTGAAGAGGTCATGTTTGAGAGGGTCAAGTTTGAAGAGGTAACCGTTTGAAGGGTGGCATGTCACCTTCAAACGGTCAGGGTGTTTCCTATAAATAGGCTTCAAACTTTCTCATTTGTAACATTCTAGATTCCGACGCCGAGGTGCTGTCGAAGTGTCTCCAGATTGTAAATTGTTAAGAGATTAATATACGAGACATTTAATAGGGAATACAAGCTAAACGAAGACCGAATCAATGAATTCCGCCTCTGATTCTGTCTGAGCACTCTTCCGATCGACTCGTTAGGTCGTTTCATGATCCTACAGTTTAGTATGTGAACATGTTGTTTGTTCATCACTCGATGCTGAATACCTGTCCTTCAGATCCGGTTTTGGTTCATTCTGCTGGAAATCGTAAATGGGTTGTTCGGATGGAAATTATAGACCATGAGATTTATATTACCAAAGGTTGGAGTCGAATCAAGGAGGAGATGTCGATAACGGATGATCATTTGTTGGTTTTTGAAATGCTTGATAAGCATACGTTTGATTTGAGTGTTTTTAGTTGTAAGCCTGCCCTTCTAACTTACTCGCCTGAACTTTGTGTTATCAAAAAGGAACCAAGTGATGAGGTGTTTGAAGTGTCTGATGATGAGGTGCCTAATGTGGTTGCTGCAGCTGGTGGACAACAGAGTGTTGATGACGAAGTACCGGTTACTTTTGTTGTTGACAATCATTATGTAAGTTTTTACTAGGTTTTTACCCAGGATTGCTTCCCGGGCTCGAGAATGTTACTTTTATTAAAAACTATTTATGATTAATATATAATTAAAATCATACAGAAGTAAAACCTTCGCGAAAAAAAAGAGGTACATGATCAAAATGCAGAATACGAACAGCGTGATTATACTCTCTACATCATCCCCATTTAAACGCCACCATAACAAAAATCGTAATAGGAATCCCAAACTCAACACCACCTGCACAAAATCACAAAAGGGCCACCATCAAAAACACCGCCTTACACTCGATATCCACATTTAACTTTGAACAAAGCAATTCAAGTGCAAAGAAAAAAGAAATAAGCTTTAGGGAACCTGAGATTTCAATTGATCTTAGTGGGTCGCCTGGGGACCCCAAATGTCCAATCCTTCTAGAACTGCCCACCTAAAGAACACAGTCGAAAAACTTCATTCCTTGAATATTCGATAACTTCATTCTTGTTAGGAATGACAACAATTGTGTACTTGTAAAACTTTAACTTCATTCTTGTTAGGAATGACAACATTCCTTGAATATTCAATAACTTCATTCAAAGAAACGGAATCGGCTAGAACACCATGATCTAGTTTCTATAAAACTTTAACCTGCTGTGTACTTGTAAATGTCATGTATTCTTTAATTATATAGAGTTAGAGATGGCATAAAGGTGGAAATTTCAACCTATGTACTTGTAAATGGTTAATTCAGTTATAAATAATCTCAAGAGTTAACAGCCAAACGGGTCAGACATTTAACAAAAAAATACTTAAAATGAGATAGCTCATATAGGTCAAAAGTCGTCCACGGTTTGTTTTGAATATACATAAAACCTCCTTATATTACTCTAATAAGTATATTATATTGTTAAACTAATATCATTTTTGTAATGCTATTAGCACTATTATTTATAAAAGATTAGAACAAAAAACATTTTAACCACATATTTGGTCACCAGCTATGATAATTTATACAAAATCCAAAATTAGATAGATAAAGAGGCTAACCGACAGCAAGAAATTGTACTTCTCTGGTCCTCATATGCAACAAAAGCAAAGCCTTTCGATTTTCCTGTGCGTTTATCTCTAACCAGGTTCACATCAACAATCTCACCATATCTACATGTTAAAAAGTATGTTAAGTATTCACCTGTTTAAAACAACAACTTCATCTAATACCAAGACCTTTCATCGGCCTATTATAATTTAGTAGCAATATCAGGTATGAACTCCTTATCCAACATCTCAGGCCACTATAACTTTCCCCTCTTTCACTTTCTTTTCTTTTGAATATCCAGATGCTAATATGTTAATTTGTATTTGATGATTTGATGATACAGTATCAATCCACAGTTCAAGATCATGTGTATAAAAAAAATTCAAAATAAAATAAATTCACAGTTCAAGAGCTTAATTAATACACTGTTTGACCAAAGTCAAACCACTGTTTGACCAAAGTCAAACCACTGTTTGATCAAAGTCAAACTACTATTTTGAAAAAAAGGAACCACTGTGTTAGGTTATTAGATGAAAGGTACTGTTGTTGATCTACTGTTTGACCAAAGTCAAAACGCTGTTTGACCAAAGTCAAAACGCTGTTTGACCAAATTCAAACGACTGTTTGACCAAATTCAAACGACTGTTTGACCAAAGTCAAACAACTGTTTGCAAAAATATGATTCTTAGTGGTTCAAAAGTTTGTTTGACCAAAGTTAAAACACTGTTTGACCAAAGTTAAAAAGCTGTTTGACCAAAGTTAAAACGTTGTTTGACCAAAGTCAAACTACTGTTTGGAAAAAAAAGAACCACTGTTTTCTCCACAAAACACTGTTTTAACCCAACAGTGTTTTGAAACCACTATTTAACCTAACAGTCGTTTGGAAACACTGTTTAACCCAACAGGCGTTTCGAAACACTGTTTAACCCAACAGTGGTTTCAAACACTGTTTAACCTAACAGTGGTATAAGAACGTGAAGTAGTGATTAGTACCTGGACTGTTTTGAGGATGTAAACAAATGAATTTCTTTTCATGAGAAGAATCTCTCTAGCCATACAAGCTTTAAAAAGTTTCCCAATTAGAAAGAGAATACACGTGGAACGAAATGGCATTCTCATGGTTTTGTAAACATTGTGAAGGGTTTCGATTGCTTATGATTCATGTTTATAAATTACCTACGTTATCACCCGGTTCATTTCTTTTTATTTAAAGTTTTTATTAAAACAATAATTTTTTTTTTGCAGTAGATAAGTTTCCTTGTTGATATCATGATTTCGCAAATCGGTTTTAAAGTCTTCACAATAAAAAGAAACTGATTGCAAAACCAACTTTCACTAACACCGTTTGTAAAAATATTTTGTAAAAATATACTGAATGAAAAAAAAATGTAACAAATATCTGAGTGGATAAAATTTATTCACATATTTGTGAAGATATGTTTTCAATGTTCTAAGAAAAGGGAGTGTTCTTGATAGAAAAAGCCCTACCACCAAATGCTAAGTCCATTGAGCATTTGAGCCGATCATCAAGCTGCGGTCAAATGAGCTAGTGATTCAACGGGGCTTTCCCTATCAATATAAAGGCTGAAAGTCAATCATGGTTCAGATTTGTTTAGCATATGAGTGAAAGTAAAAAGTTAATAAGCTTACAGTGATAATATTTTCCTGTTGATCTGTTTAGCACGCGAATCTCAGTAAAATGTTTAGCTTCCCTACCAAATGCATCAGGGGAAACTTCATTAAAGGCTGGTGAGGATGTAACTCTTTGAGCTGGCGTTAAGGGCCCACGAGACTCGCCATTTGTTTCTCCGTTTGTTTCGTCAGATGGGATTTTAGTTGCTATGGTAGGTTCTTGCATTGTTCTTCTTCTCATTGAAGGGGCCTAATTACCAAATTACCAAATATAAAAATATAACGTTCTGTGAACAGTGAACCTCAAAGTATCAACATAGAAACTCCAAAACAGATAACGAATAGTTAATGCTAATAAACTTCCTACCTGGATTCCAGCAACAAATACTTAAGTAACCCTGTCCCATAAACCTACACCCTGCTGTCATCAATCGGTTTAGTATCTGGCCCAAGCAAGTTGTCCCTATTACCAAAGCTTGACATGTTCAACGCAGACGCCATATGTGTTTCTTTTGTACTCAAATTTACAAGCATATCTCTGCGTCTGTTCATTTCTTTCTCCGTTCTGAAAATCATAAAAACAGGTTAATTGATGTGTAGATTGTTTTGTTACAGCTTTAAAAATGTTTGAAAGACAAAAGCAAGATAATAACACTCTCTGAATACTTACAGAGGCTGTTTTGCAGGAAGCTTTATCATGTTGGGAGTAGAAATCAACATCATTATCCCTGTTTTTTAACATGTTGGGAATAGAAATAAGTATGTAAAGCCACTTTTGGGATGGAATGTACGCTTGTTTGTTCTAAGGGTATAACATACAACAAATTAAATAGTACATATTGTCTTTTTCATTTCTTTCAACTCACTAATCCATATGTATTAAGAAACCAACAAAAGAGGGACCAAAAGCAACTTTTGATAAAAATTATGAGACCAATGTACAGATGAAAGAATTCATCTCTCTACTCACTTTTAAATAAAAACCAAGCCCATGCCCACATGCTCATAGACCCCAATTCACACACAATCACCATTTTCAGGTATGCAAATGACCAAAGAAGCTTGCCCCTTATAATCATAATAGAAAAACAAAGCATGCACACCATTTGCTTGTTTAAAATCCCTACTTAATATTTTAAAAAGAATTTGATAGGCTTGACGCCCACCTCCACTGACCATAGGAAGATGTAAATAATGCTTGTGGGAGGCTTGCGTATTTGTCAATTAGTAGATATCAATGACCTTCCCGATGTTGATTGGGTTATATTCGATGGATCCTCAAGTTTTCCACCAATCTCAAATGCCTATATAAAAAATTAGTGTCGTTTTATTATATATAGACACATATATAAAAAATATGAATAATGAAGTTTCTTAAAATGAAGTTTCTTAATTAAAGATTATCTGATTAATCGTACCGTTGATCATCTTTGGTTCCCAGCTTCACTTTCTCCCCACTTTGATTCTCCAATTAAAACTATTGAAAACAAAAAAATTCATATTAAATAAATTGAAAACAAAAAAGAAACCTTGGGAGGCTTATGCGGCAACACTTGTTATATTTTCTCTTTGTAATTTATTCCCAAGTGAAGCGGAACAATTCAAACCTTGCAAATTGGTTAGACAACTTTGTTTTTGCAAGTTGCAGTATAACCTCCCATTGCGGTTCAACATGATGTTTGGTTACTAATCTCGTCTCCACAACCATGTGCGACAGCTCCTATGTTTGGCAAAACCAATGGACAAACTGAAATAAACAAAATGATTTTTTTTTAGAAAGTCGTTATACTCCAGCTCCATTCAATTGCAAATATAATGTAAATATTTTGTAATGATCTTAAATGGATAAATATTTCATTTGAATAAGTCTACCGTATTTCAAGATAAATCATTTTTAAAGTAAAATAAAGCTGAAATTGATCACATTGGTTACCTTAATCTCTAGGGCTTGTGATGAGAAACCCACTGGATCTGGTGAATAATGTCGTCCCAGTGATAAATCTAGGAGGGTAAAGAGAAGGTAGCGTTCGAGAAGCTATTTTCACAAATCACAAGTCAAATGTTTTCAAAAAAGTATTTTAGTGAAAATATCTTACATGATAGCAGAAACTGCACAGTAATATCTCTCGCACACACTGTAAAATCGAGGTTGCCATCCAAGATCCACCCGACTTTATGTTACATTTCCTTTAGTTACCTTGCGCATATTGAATCTCACCTAAACGATAATATATTTTTATGAGATGCAAAAATAGAACTAAAAACTTCCCAGAGACCAATTCAGTATAAGATTTAAAAAGAACTCACACTCGGGATCATGTCTTGGCCCTATATCATGCTAAATGACATAAAACGCAATAACAAAACAGACAAAGATTTTCATCAAACACCTTATGTACATAAACAAAACTTGTTCATCGTCTTCAATCTGTGGATCAAATCAAAACCCCACTGTGAAATCCATCAATATCTACAACCCTGTGTGGAATGTTTTGTTCATTCAAACCAAAATTCAACACAAATCAAAATCCGATTACCTTAGAATCTCAGAATGAAGTCCTCTTATACTGTGAAGGTTTTTTTGATCTGTTATGGTTACAAATAAAAATTAATTCAAGGTAGCTTCTTGATTTATAATAAAAAAAGAGAAGCACAACAAAAACTAAGCAGAATCAAAGCATATATAATCTAAACAATAACTGATCAAACCCTAAGGCAGGTTTTGATAAGCTATTTATACAAAAATACTGAATCAAAACAAAAATGTATTGAGATGAGTGATAACACCGAACCTTTATAAATCGAGCGCGAGATTTCACCTGTAGGATAACAAAGCCTCAAATAAATCAACACATGAGTGCTTAACAAAACCTTAATAATCAGAACAAAAGTACAATACCAAATATTAGCAATCAAAGGTTTAGAGATTTACCTGTATGAAATCGAATCTTACGTTGTATATGAAGTATGAACGATGATGAAAACATTTAACACAGAGAATGAGGAGGATTCGTCAACGAAAAATAAGAAACCCTAATTTCAAAAACACAAAAACCCAAATAATCAAATCAGAACAGAGGATAAATAAGAAAGAGCAGATCCGATTTAAAACTTAGCGTTTTTGAATCATGAAGAGCAGATCCAATAAAAAAGAACCAGTTGATGAAACCATAACTATATCAACTAAAACAACAATATACCTGAAATCGGCACGAGCAGATCCTATAAAAAAGAAGCAGAAATGATAGCTCGAAGATGATGAAGGGAAGATAGGTACCTGGAATCTCAGATCTGGTTTTTGAATCGCCATTTGAATCGCCAGAGAGAAGAGAGAGAAGAGGGAAAAGAAATTTGGATTGAGAAGCAGACAAAAGAATATATACAGAAGAGGAAAACACTGTTGGGCGGGAAAAGGGCATCAAAGGGTTTCTCTGGTGTTGACACGTGGCCCAAATCACCTTTCATTTATTATATATAATAGATTATTTAATTCTTCATACCATTAATGTATGTTTAGTGAATCCAGTTGAAATCATTAGTTGTAGGAAAACCAGTTTTAATTGTATGTATTATTAACATTTATATTCTGATTTGTAGCGTCTTAAGAAGAAGTGGGCACAAACTCATGGCTTGGATCGAAAGATGGATTTGACCATCAAGGACATCGCTGGTCGAACTTGGGATGTAGCTATTGGTAAGGAGTTCTCGCAAGGCTGTCCGCGATTCAATGTTACCGGTATGAGAGAGTTTGTTAGAGACAAACGGTTGGTATATGGTTCTTCATTTCAGATGGTATTTGTTAAAAGTAAAGGTATGTTGCTTTATAACTGACTTGGTGAAGGTACATGGTATGTTTTGGTAGTGAAGCTTTTTGTGGTGTGGTAGGTAGAATACATTTAAAGGTATGTTTTTTAGTGTGGTTGTTACATTGAACATATGTGATGGTAGATGTTGTTGATCATTTTTTTGGGCCGTTTATATGTGTGGCCGAAACACTTAGTTTTTGAACATATTTGATGATAGATTACTAGACGTTGATGTTACTGTTTTTGCTACCTGCTTGTGCTTAATATTTTATGTTTTTGTGAAATATTTAGTGGTTCGAAATTGTATGTATCTTACTTTAAGAATCAAGTAAAGTATTCATCATATTAAACACAATTTAATTAATTTGTTTTGGTTAGTGCCAGCTGTATTATTTCATCAAATTTTATAATAAACCGTCACTTTTTTTAAAATTTATGTAAAAATAAAAGTTAATATTAGTTTTTTCCTTTTTTAAATCCTATAATCGATAATATATAATTTTTTTAAGAAAAACCTTCCATTTAAATCAATTTAAAGTTTTTGTTACCCCTTTAAAAATATATGGATAACAAAATGTTTGTTTCAAAATGCTCTACTATTTTATACAAAAAAAAGTTTGTTTAGTGAAATAAAAATTTTAGAAATTAAAATTTCAATTTTTGTAAACTTATGTTTGAAATTTGCACCAAATTGTTTTATTAGTATTTAATGTATATAAATTAAATCAGTTATGTAGGAATGTATTATATAATGTATATAAATTGACTTTTTGATTGCATAAATTAGAAAGTCTAACTAAATTAAAGTTTAAACAGAATATAATTGAAATGTTTTTTGATATATAGTATAAATAATGATGTATATCAAATTGATTTTTTAATTTTAATGTTTCAGTTTTAAAATTTTAAAATATTTCTGGCCATTTTTTATATTTTAATAAAACATTCTTAAGGTTGTTTTATTTAAATTTGGAAAGTAAAAACAGATTTTAAAACCATTACAATCATTCCATATTTAATTAGTCAATTAAATTTAATTAAAAAAAGCGAAATTAACTACAACCTATTACCAAAAATACCAAACAACTGTTTCCTAAATTATATGGCATGTTTTAATTGTCTTTGTTTGGTCACAAACCTAAATTTTCAACCTTCTTACACTTGAAGTTTACCTTTTAAATATTAAATTTGATGTATGTTATGTGGTTATTTTTTTTGGTGGTATTGCATTTTGTGTTGTTTTCATCCATTGATTTAGAGTGTAGATTTAACATTTTTATTTAATAAATCTTATATATGTTTTTTGTCAATTTTTATTGTATCTGTAAGATGTTTTAAATAATTTATTTTTCTTTCATTTTTTTAGTTATTGAATAAAAATGTTGCCTAATCTTTTTGAGATTTGTAGTTTTTTTAGAAATGTCAATCCATTTCTAAAAATACTAATTTGTTAATTCGGTAACAATTTTTTATATTACTCAACTGATTTTTCTACTTGACAAAAATAACTAAACGAAATTTGTATATATATATATATATATATATATTAACTTAATTTATTCATTTTATTCACTTACAAATCATTTTCTAACTTCATTCATCTCTTAATCAATGGATGAAAACAATGTTACTTTCTTAAACAATCTTGATTGTAGATCCAACCTGTTTACCATCAAGGTCAATGTGTTAAGACTTTGGATTCATGTGAATCCAAAGAGTTAAGGAGAAACCCTTGGTATTGAGATTGTGGTCATGGATGAGCAGGTATGTTTGAATGACATTTGCTTTCTAAAATGTAGGTTAATTTTTATATTGTTGTTTATACTAACTACTTTTAATTTGTGTTTTTGATTAGGGGACCCGGATGCAGGCTACTGTTTGGAGCAAGTTTATGAAAAAAAACATGAAATTTTGCTTAATGAACATGAGTGTTATTACATATATAATTCTCAACTTATGGTCATTAAGTCAAATTTGAAAC
Source organism: Helianthus tuberosus (assembly GCA_030545235.1). Classification (NCBI taxonomy): domain Eukaryota; kingdom Viridiplantae; phylum Streptophyta; class Magnoliopsida; order Asterales; family Asteraceae; genus Helianthus; species Helianthus tuberosus. The sequence continues at coordinate 144,923,497 of CM060412.1, forward strand.
ACTTTGAGAAGGAACATGCTATTAGCTTAAACTTTGATACATCGGTTTAAAAGTGTGAGAATTTTTATGGAAGTGTATATGATATTCGGTTAGCATCGTTTGAGTCCATAATAGCTTGTGAAGTCGATGTTAAGTATCGACTTGGTTTGTACTTCATAATATATAACAACTACATCATAAATTAAAAAAATATATAAATATAGATTACATATGTTTTAATTTTTCTTTTTTGTGCTGATTACATTTGTTTTTAATTAAATTTTTTTTCAGATTTCATTGGGTATGTAGATGAGTCGTCTGAACCAGAAGTGACCAAAATGAAGATAGGAAAAGATAGCAAATACATGAACATGCAATTGCTGGATGAAGAGTTTGTTTATTAAATGCTAATTTAATTTCATTACAATTTTAGTATGATATATGTTTTTTACATGATATCCTTATATGTGTTTAATTTATATTTATGTAGGAGAATCAAGTTAAAGTGCACTTTTTGGGATGAGTATTGCGATAAGATGTTTGGTTACATTCAGAGCCATAAAGAAGAAGTTGATGTTGTTCTGCTTGTGCATTTTGGTAGTTTCAACAAGTATAAAGGTATTTACTGTTTATAAACTTTGTGGATTTTATATAAATATTTATAAGATTTAGGAAATTGAATATCTTAATCTCTTATCTGATTTTTTTTACACAGGGAAGATAATGCTATCTAATGTTTTCCAAATAACCAGGCTGTTTATCAATGCTGACATAGAGGAGATTCGGTCATTTAGATCAAAGTAAACTGTTTATAAAATAAATAGGAACTACTTATTGATGTTTTATAACATTTTTTTGCTTATATTATTTTAACCAGGTTTGTTGAGAAGATATGTAAAACATCGTCTAATGGTCAGAAATCTATTGGTTCATCTGGCAACATCAGTCTTGCGGATGGCTTTTTATTCAAGCATCCTTTTTCCAATTTCCTTGATATTACGCCGTTGGATAAGGTGTGTGTCTACTTTTTAAAAGTAGAAATAAATACATTAAACAAAATTCTTTATAATATTTATATTTATAAATCTATTTTCTTACATTTAATTTCAGCCATGTGAGCTCATAGTTGATGGTTTGATCATGAGTGTGGATGATAAAGATGATTGGTACTACGTTGGTTGTAATGAGTGCAATCGGAAGGTGGAGACAACATTTGTCATTGAGGAAGCTGAAGACGATGCTAAAGAACCAAAGTGATTCATTGTTGAAGTATTTTTAACAAAAAAAATTATCTTTTTTTCGAATATTGCTGCTTTCGTTTGGTTTGTGTTTTAATTGGTTTGGATTGATTTGTGATGGTTGGATGATTTGTTTTTTTAAATATATGGTTGGTTGTTTTTTTTATTTGAAACATATGGTTTGTTGGTTTTAATTGTTGGTTTGGAATATTTTGTATTACCTATACTCTTTTAACCTTTATTTTCATCTTTGTTTTTTTATTTTGCATCTATAAAATGTTTCCTAAAACATTTGTTTAATTTTTTGTAATTAGACATTTTTAAACTCTTAATATTTTTTTTAATATTTAACTTGCAAATAAAGATTTCAATAATCTTTGAGACGAAGCTTCTATGTTGTTAATGAGTTTTATGCAGAATTTTGGCCTCCTGAACAGCTTCAGAAATATTACTTTTTAGAAGAGAATTAGTAGTTCCGTGATTTTAAATTGTGTGTTTTTTGTTTTGGATGAGTTAGTGGTTCTTTTTATTTTTAATAATAAAATAAGCTTTAGATTTATTAACACCATTTATTCACAATTTTCAATTTTTAATAATGAATTATAAATGATTTTGTCTTAATAAATGACATATATTTCGTGATATAGTATCCAACGCCTTTTCTGTTTATTTTTCTTATTTATTAGTTTTTATGTGTTATCAATTATTATTTTGATGTTTTTCTTATAAATCCCATAAGTCAAATATCGTAATTCCACTATAAATGTAAATGTAGATTCTTTTTATGTTTTTTAATTATAATTCAAATATTGACAAGCATAGTGACTTAAGTCAACAGAAATTTGTGGTTTATGCATGGAAATGAGATTTTATTTTTAAAAATTGATTTCTTATTTAAGGATTTTTCTAACCAACAAAATCGTTTTTTTATATTTGAAAATTTTCAGAATTTTTTTTATAAAAGTTAATTAACACATTGATATAAACTAATGAATAAAACTAACATAATAACTAAAACCGAATTATTCATTTGTCAACTATTTCAAATATGGAAATTACATATTTATATTATTGGTAAGATATACATTGTTCAACATTTTCAAAAATTCCAATATTTGCAATAACATTGAACAAATATTTCTATGACAATATACCACTAACATTAAATTTTCGAAAACCTTTTCTATTACAATTAAATTTTTGAGAAAAATGCAATTTGGATCCCTGTGGTTTGTGTGAAACATCAACCTGAGCCCCTAAATTCATTTTTTTGGTTTTTTGAGCCCCTGAGCTTATGAATTCATAACACTTTGAGTCCCTCTGTCAGTGTGCCGTCAGTTTGACTGTTATACCCAGGGGTAAGACCGTCTTTTGGCATATATTAATAACACTTTGCGTCCCTATGGTATGAGTGAAATATCAACCTGAGCCCCTAAATTCAAATTAATAATTCAAATTAAGTCTTTTTAAATAAATAATTCAAATTAATAATTCATTTCTTGCTTTTTTGTTAAGAAATCATTGATTTAATAATTCAAATTAACTCTTTTTAAATAAATGCAATCTAATAATTAACTCTTTTTAAATAAATTCAATTTAATAATTAAATGTAAACTATATATAATATAAATTATTAAAGCCTAAATTGTATTTTAAATGTAAACTTTTAATACATACAATACAGAGACAAAACTTACAGACTCGATATCAAAAGACCGTAACATACAATTACCATCTTCGTAGACTTGACATAACTTACAGACTCGATAACAAAAGACCGTAACATACAATACAGAGACAAGCAATTGTGGATCTTTACTGACGGGTGCACTTCGGAATATAGCAGATATGAATGAATATAACCCTAGTGGTAGATATGTAATTAGCGAGCTCTGGAATTTCAAGGAAAATCGAAGAGCTACACTGGGGTTATATTCATTCATATCAATCAGTTCCTTATGTGCACCGCACCATCTTCTAGGAGGTTGTCAAGTGTTCTCGCCTTCGTAGTTGGTGTTTTGCGTATCTTTACATCCGCAGCCATTTTGTATAATATTTTCACAAAAAAACATCACAAACAAACCTAAACCAAGCAAAACAAAACAACCCTCTGTTTTTTCAAAGCAAAACAAACATGAAGAACCCAAAATACCTAAATAACTGATTATCATCATCATTCAAATGACACTCTGTTTTTTCAAAGCAAAACAAACATGAAGAACCCAAAATACCCAAATATCTGATTATCATCATCATTCAAATGACCCTATGTTTTTTCACAATATAAACACATTCAAATGACCAATATAAACACATTCAAATTACCTATATAAACACATTGAAATCATCGAATCAAACCAAAAATCAATATGAGGAACACATCAATCCGAAACTGATCCGATCAGTTATTTTTAAACAGTTCTCAAATAACCAACCAAAACGATTCGAAATTTACCAAAAATAAATTTTCACATTTCCAGTATCAATATTGATGTGTTCAAATAAGTACACACTGATGCGCTTTATCAATTTCCATCATTTGTTTCTTCGCATTTGATTCAGAAATTAAAACACACATGAGATCTAAAACTATAGAATCAAACATCCTAGATCTGTTTTGAAGATGAACCTGATGAAGATGATGAACATCATTCAAATGACCCTCTGTTTTTTCACAATATAAACACATTCAAATGACTAATATAAACACATTCAAATGACCAATAGAAACACATTGAAATCATCGAATCAAACCAAAAATCACATGAGATCTGAAACTATAGAATCAAACAAAACCAAACCTCTGTTTTGAAGATGAACTTGATGAAGATGAAGATGATCTGTTCGATGAAGATGAAGATGATCTGTTCGATGAAGATAATCTGTTCGATGAAGATGATCTGATCTGTTCGATGAAGAAGATGATGATGATCTTGGGAGTTGGGAGAGATCTTGGGAGTTGGGAGAGATCTTGATGATTATAATTAAACTGATATGCTATTAAGTGATATTAAGGGTTAGGTTAAGGGTATTATGGACTTTTCACAATTGTCAAACTGTCAATGTGTTTAAACACTAACAGAAGGACTCAAACAGTTAAATTTGATTTGCATAATATAAATTTTTTTCTTTTTGTTAAACTCTATTTTTTTATATGTTATTGTAATGTTTTAGGTATTTAACATACAATGGTTGATCTTCATTTTGAACTGATTCTTTTCCAAATTTTAATCAAGATTGATACCAAATCAATACGTCGATTCAAGTTGATGGCGTGATGGCCTGTCATCTTCTGAATTTGCTTTCAAACGTGGTTGTTATGTTGAAGACTATCTGGTAATGTTTTATTGTTTTATACTCTTTATTTGACAATACGATTAGTTTTCTTAACAATTCTTTTTTGCTATTAATTTCATATTTCTATAATGTATTTTTTAGGAAATGCTACAAGAACAAGGTTCCTTTATTAGTTCGTCTGTTTTGTTGGAATTGTGGCCGCGTCAACTCATTGAACTCTATACGTTTGATGATCAACAGTCAGTTAAGACAAATGTAAACGTTTCTGAGGAGGTGGTGATAATTGAGAATGGTCAACGTACTGTCTAACAAGTTTACGATGATGACAACTAACAGTGTCGTTCAAATCAATATTAAAAGTATTGTTTGAGTTTTTACTCATTTTGAAATCAATGCTACTTGGTTCTTAGTTATAATCTAAATAATATATATCTATTTTTCTTCTTAGTATTATTAATTATATGGTAATTGTTACCAGTCATAAATTACATTGTTTATATAAATTTTATTATATACGATTAACATTGAATCATATTATATATATCCCCACAAATTTTATAAAAGGTACGATTATAATAAAATTAATAAAATATTAATATTCGAACAGTTAATGGAGAGTTATTCGTCACTTTTAAAGACGCATGCTATGCGATGGGTCTTTTCACATGGTCAGCTTTATGTAGCGTTATCAAGAGTTAAAAGCAGAGCCGGTGTGAAGTTGCGTATACTAGACAAAGATGGAAATGTAACGAGTAAAACAACAAATGTAGTCTACAAGGAAGTTTTTTCCGGCATTTGAATAGTTTTCTGTTTTTTTCTTCCAATGTATGTATTTGTACACAACAGTTTATTTCAAACTAAATAATATGGTTTTGGTTGAAGCCCGCGTATTACGCGGGCATTAACCTAGTTAGTTATTATAGATTAGAGAACGTACACATATTCGGCTACGAACAACAACCAAGATATCGGTAAGGAGGTTGAACTAAAACGTGAAACATTATCAACAATACGTAAAAACATCTGGTTGGAATTCGATGAGATGGGTGTGCGGTGGGAAGGAACATTATATCAATAATCATATTATGAAGATAAAAGAACAATAATGAAGCAGCTCTAAACGGTAAAAACAATCAGATGTAATTTCATACGCAAGAAATTTTCTAGTGGTAGTTGCATAGAAAATAGGAAAACGAAATGAAGAAAACAGGGGAAAATGATCATCAAATAACATGAAACAATCCAACGACAAAGCAACTGAAAGAAAGAACTAGAACTGTACCTTTAATATTCCGAAAAAATTAGAACTGTACCTTTAATATTCCGGAAGAATTAGAACTGTACCTTTAATATTCCATGAATCTTCGATGGCGCTTAGGCAAATCTCCATCAACGGCATTCTTAGTGCTTTCGCTGGGACCAGATCATTTTTAATTTAATTTGTTGTTTGAGTTTAGCCCATCTGTAATTGTTTCAGCCTACATCCAGTGCACTTAACTAAAAAACTACAAGGAGAACTTCAATTATGCTCTACAAACTTCATTAATTTCATATACACCAAACCCAAAATATTTTTTTTTTATAAAAAGTCATAGTTCTATGTTGATCAACCACTACCTACATGTAATTTGCTTAAATGAGGTTCTACCACTAAAATAATTACCCTATATATATATATATATATTATATATTAAAAATAGAACCTTGTTATATTATATTATATATTAAAAATAGAACCTTATGAATAGTAACTTACGCCACGTGTCACTTTATGATTTGTTCTTTTTTACTTCCACACACTTTCAATACTGTGTATATATATATATATATATAGAGAGAGAGAGAGAGAGAGAAAGTATAATGTACTTCACGGCTTAACGTACGTTAACGTACGCGACCAAAACACAACATGCGTGATTAATATAGATAACATGTGTGATTACATTTTGATCAACTTAACATGCGTGATTATTGCTCCAATGCGTGATTATCACAAAAACTGATCCATGCGTTATTAACTGTTCCATGCGTGATTATAGCCCTGATCTGATGGTTACGATTGTCGCGTACGTGAAGTATGATAAGGGCTTTTGTATGTTAACCGCTCTCTCTCTCTCTCTCTCTATATATATATATAAAACTGATGTTGAATTTATGATGTATATTAGTCATTAGTAAATTGGTTGGTTGGGACTATGTGTATCCTGATGAACTTGGGTTCGACTCAAACTATCCCTTTTTTTTAACAATATTTCTTTTTGTTTGCCATTTAGGTCTAGCAGAGAAGGAGAGAGAGGTAAAACCTAACCGCCTCTCTCTCTCTCCTTCAAAACCTCTCCCAAGACACACACAGCAAGCCTTTCAGAACCAAACATTGTTGCTTTTCTGGTTAAAACCCATCACCCTAGCTACATTGGGGGTGGTGGCAACCTGGTGTTGGTGGCGTTCATCACGAGAAAGACAAAGTACATGAGCGGGAGATGATGTTTTGTGATGGTGAGCAACCATCGATGGTTGGGTACCAACGATTAATCAACATCATCCAGCAGTTCTGCCAGTGTCATTTCCATTTTTTTTTTGCAGCCGGTGAAGGTTGGTTTTCTTTATTATCGTTGATTGGAAATCGCCTAATATTTATCTCTGTGGTTATTGTTGTTTAGATTTTGGGAATTTTGCTAATTTTGTAACACAGGTTTTTGCGATTTAGGGTAAGCTCTAGGCAAACATAAAGGTAAGTAAATTCTTTTTGTTAACCTTTAGAAGTGTTCACACCTATCAGGTATGCATGTTTCAAAAAGTTTGCAGATTACTGAAATAACAGATCACTTGAGATGAACAAACTATTTGACTTCTACAAAATAAAAGAGGGGTTCGTCAAATTAGGTATGGTTACTTCAACTTTGTGTATTTTTATTTAAAAGATTTGGATACTTAAATCTCAGTTAATTAGTTTGCTTGTGGTGAAGGAGAAGAAGGAGAGGAAACATCATGCTATGAAACAGAGCCAGTGAAGGAGAAGAAGCGAGAGTCTGGGCCTAAGCTTTGGATGATGGAAATGTTTTCTTCTTTACTTATAGAGTTGTAGTGTACTTGGAGATGGGAAAGGTATGCACCTATTCTAATTGCATCATTCTAAATTTTGTAAATTTAAAGTTTAAACTTTGAAACGCATGCCTGTGAAGTAATATATTTTTGCCTACTCACATATTGATTGAAATTAGGGTATATTCGACTAATAACAAGGTGAGTTAAACGGTACCTAACATAAAGTAAAGAAAAATTGTCTAGGATTTTTTGTTAAAAAGTGGGAGCGTCTTCTCACAATTCAAAGGCATAAAACACTAATGGCAAACTTTTTCTTCATACAAATTGAGTAACGTAGTCTTAAAGTGGTAATTGGTGGCTTGCTTATTGTTTTATTCATCTCCATCATTATTCCCTTATGCGACTTTGGTTAATATTGTATGTTGAACTTCACTTTTTCCTTACTCAAGTAATTTGATGTACGCTCACCCATTGTAGTTATTTGATTGGTGGCCATAATTTTTGATGTTGTTTATGTTTGTGTTACATAGTCCTTAGGTTAGAGGTACCGTATCGATATAGTAAAGAACCGAACTTATATTGATTATCCTTCGCGTCACGCTGGTATGTAACTTTGTAGTCGTGTTTATACTGAATTCTGAATTTCTGCCACAAAATTAATTGGTTTGAATTTAATCATTGATTTTTAGTTTCATTGAAGGGGAGTGATGCATAGAGAAGCTGCAGGAAATGGTTGGTGAGGCCTTGAGGTTATTTGAGGATATACATATTTGCTCAAAGATATATTATAGTTTGTGACTTCATTGAGGTTAGAACAGTGCAACACTCAAATTGAAACGAAAAAGTTTTACTCATTTTATATATAGGGAATTTGATGTATAGCTTTTCTAATTCTATACATATGGACTTATAAAAGTGGGTCAATTGATGTGGAATTTCACATTAATAGGTATGCTATGAATACATATTTAATTTATAAAAAAAATGTGACAATACCTGAATGGACATGCATTGTTTCACCAAATATTCATTGATAATCGTTGACCGCCGCAACGCACGGCTACACCTTTGTGCGTATGTTTCTGACCTAGGTGATCATCGTGAGCTATAGTAGTTACGGCAGATTTTGAGGATACTTACATCGCTTAAAGTTGTGTCGGTTTTTTCGTTGCAGTGATGTAGAGATCCTACATCGCTGTGTTTGTTGCCGTTTGGAAGGTTGAAGGTTTTAGAGCTTCGTGGATGTGATCTGTCTACGTCTGCTACAAGAGGATTGCCTGAACTTAGGCATACTTTGGAGAAGATTATCTGTCACAATTCAACTATATGGTTGATTTTTCATTCTTTTTTATAAACTCAATTTTTTAGTTATTATAGTATTATTTGTCGCAGTTCAACTGTATGATTGATTCTGCATTACTTAGAGGCAATGTTGTAGAAATTGGTTTTAGGCGGCCCCTAGTCGGCGATTAGCCGCTCATCGGAGGTCTGCCGCCCAGATTTTCCAAAATCGGTCTAATTAGGCGGTAAAAGTCAACATCGGTTAAAAGTCGGGAAAATCGGTGGAAATCGGCTGAAAATCGGACCTAGTCGGTCAAAATTAGGTCAAAACTGGTAGTAATTTAATCAGAATGGTTCAAGATTAGACCAAATCGTTCAAGGGAAGGGTGGGTGTTCTTACCAGAATTCGAACCAAAATCGGACCAGTTTCGAGTAAAAAATGAGTCTCCATTGTGCGTGTAGGATCGTTTTCAGACCCGAACGAGTCGATCAGAAGAGTTTATCTCAATACGAGTGGCGGAAACAAACGTATCGAGTTCAATTCAGCAAGATTCACATTTTAAACTGTCCGTATATTGATTTCAGATCAAATACAAGCCTGTGGACACTTCGGCAGCACTTCGTTGCTCTGACCGGAACCCTTACAAATGAAATAGCACTCAAGGGTATATATAGGGACTTGATTTCACTTGAACAGCTTCAAGCGAAATCATCTCTCAAGCGAGATCAGTCTTCAAGCGGAATTACATGAGGTGATTTTGCTTGAACTGGTCATGATCATTTCAAGCGAAATCACTAAATGCTATTTCGCTTGAACATGCTACAAACCCTATATTTGATATATATCTCGTATTTCGTGCCCTGATCTATCTAAATACATACAAGACTCGATACAAGACAAAGTCGACAGGCGCATGCACCAACAGACTCCCCCTCGAATGTTGACGAGTCTTCAGTGTCGAGTCTTCGGTTGTCAAACCTTCAGTCTTTATCAGTCTGCTCGTTATCTCCAAAATTCTCCATTGTAAGCATCCACAATCAATATCTTTCTCTTTCTTGAAATCTTCAGGATCTGAATCTGTCTCTACAATCTTCAGACTCCCACTCGATATCCTCAGACTCCCCCTTTCGCTAAGCTGGGATCGCAGTCTGGAATTCACTTTCCACAGGTTCTCAGATCGTAACCTGGCACTCATCTAACTCAGGTATTGGAACTTGGCTAACCTATATAACTCTACCCAAAAATAAGTTTCACAAATTTGAATATTTTGCAAATTTAAAAACCACTTGAAGGTATCATTCAAAAATGATTTAATCTTTGAAAATCACTTTAAAACACAACTTTTTCATTCATTCTTTCCCAAATCTGTTCATCAAGTTTAGCACTTGGAATTTTGAAAATCAGCTCTCCAACATCAGTTGTCGAAAATCTTTTTGAATTTTTCAAAATTTATGCTAAAACACACTAAAATCTTTTTGAATTTTTGAATGTAATGAAATGCAGTAAAGAGATATTTACAAACAATATTTTTGTGAGTTTGTGTAAGAAGATCATATCAGTTTTTGAGAAAAATCACCAACACCATTAAGATTTTAAGTTCTAAATGATTCACGTTGATTGACGATATTGTTGTCCACTTAAACTCATTCTAAAAACTTTCAAAATGCTTACCGATACGTTAAGGTATATTTATTTTGCACTAAGTTCATATGAACCCCACGATCTCAGCATATCCCCTCATCATGCAATACACTAACTCAAGTAATGCCTTTAAACTTTTATCAACTGTGATTTGTGCAAAAACAAAGCAGAATGTTTAAACATTAACAATCAGGTCGATACTTCCGTATACGCAGAGAAAGTCCAATGTTTAAACAAAATAAGAAAATAAAAATAAGTTGAAGTTGTTTAGGCTTTAACCACCAGGTCGATACTTCCGTATACGCAGAGGAGGTCCAAAGCTTAAACGAAACACCAAAGAAAATAAAGCAGAATGTTTAGGCAATAACATCCAGGTCAATACTCACGTATACGCAGAGGATGTCCAATGCTTAAACAAAATAAAGAAATAAAACAAGTTTAAATTTTTGCAAAATAAAATGCACAATCACAGCGACTTTTCAGCAAAGTTGTGAAAGTTCACAAACTTAACCAGTTTTATGTCTTTCGACAATCAGCGATTACTGAGTAGGCACACAATCAAGAAGGACAAAACTAAATACTATGCTTTCGACCATGTTTCCCCCTAGAACTAGGCTTTTTCATTTAAGTTTGTAGCATTATCGCAAATCTACTAGTCTAGCTGAGCCTATCGTCACATCTTTAGTGAGATCGTTTATCACATTTTATCTTTTCATTTCTTTAGCATGCTGTGACAGTCCACTGATGTACTATCATTTCCTCTTTTTTACAACAAAACTCATTTTTGATTTTATCATGTTTTTGTCTTTTTCAAATTTTCAAATGTTTTTGTATTTTCTGAAATTCTTACTCCCCCTAAAATTCAAATACATTTAAAAGAAATTTGAGAACAAACTGTACAGACAAAGTGACAACTGATATCGAATCGCTTCAATTCGCTATCCACTTGGCATAAACAATCAGAACTCCCCCTCACAACAAACTATTTTCCCATTGATTTCAAAACACTTAAGTTTGTTTTAATCAAATGGTTTTTCCGGAAAATAAGTTTTGTTGATTTTACCACTTGTAGGTATTCAAACTTGTAAATAATGGGTTTGGTTCATCACATTGTCTTCAAACCAAATATCACTTGTAGGAAAATGCAAGTACAACTTAATGTCCTTGATTTACCACTTGTAGTTAAAAACCTTTTTCAACCACATGGCTTACCAACCAATACCACATGTAGGTTAAATTCTCAAGATGCCGATTCCTACTCCTCACTTACCAACCTGTGAGTTCAGGCAAGTCATACTTCTACAAAACCAAATTTCATAAACAATGAATGATGCCGATGCATGCTCCGCGATTACCAACTTGGGAGCTCCGGCAAGTCAGGTTTTTCAGTTAGAGATTTTCTCCCAAGCCTGACAGTCCTTGGGAGATTCCAAGTTACCAACACTCGGTTCTTTACCTGCCATCTTTTTCTCATAAAATTCTTTAACCCCCTTTACCTTTCCGTCAATCATTTTACCAAAAATGTTTTGAACTATGGGATTAAAATTCTTTTCAACATCAAATTCTTTCTTTTCAGAGAAGAATTGATTTGAAATTTCAACTTTGCCAATTTTAGATTTCAAATTTTCAGCCCGCAATGGTGGAAAATTTGCATAATCCAAAGGCGGAACTTTCTTCTCTTCTTTATCAACAACCTTTGGCTCCTCTGATTTTGTGGAATCAGATTCATCACCAGAATTATCACTTGAATTCTTAACAACCCATTTTTGGTTATTAAGTTTCTCTTTTTTCTTGAAAATATTTTTCGAACATTCACCAATCTCATAAATTGAATTTTCAAAAACTCTGAATCTGTTTGTTGGTGGTTCGTTTTTCTCAACATGTTTTTCTTTTAGTTTACCAGAGACTCCCTGTTTTGTTTGCATTGCCTTTGAACAATTCCTGGCAATGTGACCAACCGTTTTACATTGAAAACAGGTTCTAGTCTCTATCTTCTTCTGAGCAACACTTTTCTTCATTTCTTCTTGCTTTTTGGCAAGGAATTCTTTGTTCGTCTCCTTCCAGAATGAACTCTTTTATTCTTTTTCAGCACTTGTTCCTGAAACAAAAACTGTTTTTGGTTTATAAATTTTCTCATTTTTATAATTTTTCGGTGCAATAAAACCTAATCCATTCTTTTTGAAATTACTGTTATGGTTTGGTTTCTTTTGAAAACCTGAACCAGAACTGTAACCCTTTTTCTTGTTTAAACGTTGTTGAACTCTTGAGGTGTAAGGTTTAGGTTTTTCAGAAAGATTTGCATCCTTTATTTCAGAAATATTAATTTCTGTTAGTTTGAAAACCTTTTTAATCATTTCTGGTTTAACACCTCTTATTGGAAAAGCCTCATCAGAATATAATTTGTCAGAATCTTTCAAAGTATATGCTACTTTAATCGGTTCGTCATCCAAATTGGATTTTGATAACAAGAACTCTTTATTATACACCCTTTTTCCCTGTTTGTCTTTTTGACTTGACGTGTTGGACTTTGACTTTGATTCTGATTTTGACTTTGACATTGACTCCGCTATTTCATCTTTTCCAACACCTGATCGACCACCTTTTTTATTAATTCATACTCATGATCAGTATCGGACGACGTGAAAGTGACATCTATACTTTCTGGCAAGTTATCCGACGACCCAGACTCCCACTGTAAATTTGTTGCCTTTTCGACTCTTTCAGAATTTGGATTTCGAGGAGAATATCCATTTTCGACCGGGGGTGGACATTTGTTATAGACAACACTTGGTTTCTTACCAGAAATCTTCACTTCATCATCTTCTTTTGTTTCTGACTTCTTCTCTTCTGAAGTCTTTTCATCTTCAAACGTCTTCAATCCCTCCACTATAGGGTAAATCCTGTCAACAACAAAAGTAGGGCATGAGTAACTTTTTAATAATCTTTTAACTCTCTCAGTTTCAATTCTCTGAGTTTCCAGTTTCAGCTCAAGCTCAGCACACTTTTCAGTGTAATAGTTGACATTGTCAAGCTGTCTCATGTATGCCCCTTTGAGTGTATTCATTGCTACAGCTTGTTCACTGTTCGACTCGGTGTACTTATTCATCTCTCTATTCAAAACATCATATGATTCTTTTAGCCTTTTTATATTGTGTAGCAGCTCATGGTTTTGTTTTATCAGAGAATCACAATTTATACACTTCTCAGGAACTTTGACTGCATCAGCATCTGTTTTGATTTCAAATTCTAGAACTTCTATGACTATTCTCACTTGAACGTCTTCTTTAGCTTTTTTCTTTTTCTCAGCTTCAGCTTGTTCCTGTTCTTCTTCTTCTTCATATCTCTTCGATTTATCTTCTTCAGCTTTTCGCAATTTGTCTATATTTTTCTGCCTAATATTCATCAGAAGCATTAGCAACACAACATTTATGATTTGTAGATTTGTTCGGATCATAATCATCCCAGTTGAAATTTTCCCAGCTAAATCCTTCAGGTAACTTTTCATCATCTTGATTAATTAGGCATGCTTTGTTGTCAGCTGGAATATATTTATCCCAACTGAAACCTTCTGATGATTTCTGATCTTCTTTATTCACCAAACATGCTCTCTTTGAATCTTCAATCACTTTTCTACCATGTGCCACTTGAGGTTCGTGTTGTTATGGAGCAACTTGATGATAGATGGATTTTCTATAGTAATCATTGTTGTTGAAAGGATTTTGAGCTCCACTTGCTTCGCGATTAGTGCACTCCCTCTTGAAGTGTCATTTTTCCCTGCAACGAAAACATTTATCAAAACCTAAATTCGAAACAAATGCATCACGGAAGTCATCTCTTCCTGTGATCTGTTTGAATTTCTCAGCTCGTCTTAACACACTAGCCAAACACCATTTTATATCCATCAATTCCATCTCCTCAGCATCAATTTGATCGTAATCTTCTCTTGTCAACATAGGATTTCCGATTCTACCTGCCACTAAACTTCCATACGACTCCAAAACAGTTCCCAACAAAGACATGTGACTTTTTGCGACTTCTTCAGAATAACCTTGATCATTTTCAAGATTTAATACAATATTGCATTGTAGGTTCTTGCCATTCTTGGTTGTGGAAGAATGCGGATCAAATGTTGGAAATGAAGTAAATCCTGTTTTGCTGCTAGATCCCTGAGATGAACTTTCTGAAGAGCTTTTTGCATTGTAAGCAGTTTCAACTTTTGGAGAATAATTGGATTTATCTCTAACACCACTTTTGAAATACAATCCGATGTCTTGTTCTCCATCATAGTTCTTCATCCTAGCAATCTTTCTTTGCTCCATCTCTTGAGCTTCAAGATGTTTAATAAACTCTCCCAGTGTTAGCTTTTTATATTCCTTTCTATTATTCCTCAACATCATCAGATACGTTCCCCAAATATCATGTGGTAACGCATCAGCTAGTTTCTCAATCAATTCATCTGTATCCTTTTTGATGCCTAATTTTCTCATATTTTTCACCAAGTTACAATATCTTTCAATAATCTGCTTGGTGTTTTCTGTTTTCAAACAACAGAAAAGATCAAATTCTTTCTTCATAAGTGACATTTTGTTCTTGAGCATATCATCACTTCCCAGAAATTTTGATTCTAATTCATTCCAAATCGAATATGCACTTCCGTCATGTTGAAGAAGAATCAATATGTCCTCTTTAATCGCTTGCTGTAATAGACTAACCATCAATTTCTCATCTCTATACTTCTTTTTTTCATCCGCACTCATTTCTCTAATTGGCATTATCTGATTAGTGTTCTTTGTTGGTCTTTCATATTGATTTTCAGTATGTTCCCAAGCATCCAAATGATAAGCTTCATCCCAGTTACCAAAACGTTCGGACCAACCATTGTAATCATCAATATCCAAAAGCTTAGGTGGTTTTTGTGATGTCCCCGTCTCATTTTCAAGCAATGTACTTTGAGTCACAGTCATTGGACTAGCAAACGCATTATAGAACTCGTTCTCCATGTTTCGTTTTTCAAAAAAAATCACAATCTACCAATTTCAAGTGGAATACTATTCTCAAGCGAAATAACCCTTCAAGCAGAATAGGTGATTTCAAGCGAAATCACAAGGCAATTTCAAGCGGAATAAGAAGCGGAATAGGTGATTCAAGCGAAATCACAGGGCAATTTCAAGCTGAACCAGAAACAATGTGAAGTTTCAAGCGAAATCAACCAGAACTCTCAAGCGGAATCAGCATGATGTCAGCAATTCGATCTGATTTTGGTCCAATTGATCAAGATTTAAGCCGATTTTAGTTCTGAAACTTTCTAGGATTTGTTAAAACAACATTACGCACATGATATGTGAAAATCAGCAGTTTTTAACCGTGGAAACGTGTTTAAGTTTGAAAAGAAGGTGTAGAAGTCAGAAAATGAAGCTGAATTGGTATGAACTCTTCCTCCTGAGCTCTGATACCACTTGTAGGATCGTTTTCAGACCCGAACGAGTCGATCAGAAGAGTTTATCTCAATACGAGTGGCGGAAACAAACGTATCGAGTTCAATTCAGCAAGATTCACATTTTAAACTGTCCGTATATTGATTTCAGATCAAATACAAGCCTGTGGACACTTCGGCAGCACTTCGTTGCTCTGACCGGAACCCATACAAATGAAATAACACTCAAGGGTATATATAGGGACTTGATTTCCCTTGAATAGCTTCAAGCGAAATCATCTCTCAAGCGAGATCAGTCTTCAAGCGGAATTACATGAGGTGATTTCGCTTGAACTGGTCATGATCATTTCAAGCGAAATCACTAAATGCTATTTCGCTTGAACATGCTACAAACCCTATATTTGACATATATCTCGTATTTCGTGCCCTGATCTATCTAAATACATACAAGACTCGATACAAGACGAAGTCGACAGACTCATGCACCAACAGTGTGAAATCAACATCAGCCAAGCGAGCGAAGAGATTCCTAATATGTCGCTGTATGAATGAAGGAGAATTTCGGGGTTCTGATGAATGAAGGACAAGAGACGACGTATGAAGAACGATGGTGGGATTAGGGTTAATAAGGTTTGGGTGTTTTAACATTTAACCCCCTCTCTATTTTCACTGGTTTACACTTGGACCCTAAACTTTCAATTTTGTAGATAAAAAGTATAAAATCAATGTTTTTTATATATAAATTTTTAAAATTATACATAAAAACTCAATCCGATTAATCCCTATTAATCCCTAGGCGGTACCCCCACCGCCCGACTAGCGCCTGGCGCCTTCTACAACATTGCTTAGAGGAACTTAATTGTTTAATTATTGTAGTATTAGACTGTTAGCTGAATTCTAGGCTGATTTTGCATATCATAATGAACTCAATTTGTATCAAACTGTTAATATATATCGTTCTTGTTGGTGCATATGTCTGTCGACTTCGTCTTGTATCGAGTCTTGTAACTAGAATGATAGATCAAGTCACGTAGTACGAGAAAAATGAGAAATATGTAGGAAGTGGCCATTTCGCACGAAATGGAACATGTCCATTTCGCACGAAATGGAACATGTCCATTTCGCACGAAATGGAACTGGCCATCTCGTGTGAGTCCATTCCACACGAAATGGACTGCCTATATATAGCTGACTTGATTATTTCATTGATAACGTTCTGATTCCGGTGCCGAGGTGCTGCCGAAGTGTCTTCTGCCTGTAAAATGTTGTGTAATCAATACAAGAGACAGATTAAAGTGAATCTAGTGCAATACAAGCTGAACGAAGACTAAATCACTAAATTCCGCCTCTGATTTAGTCCGAGATCTCTTCTGAACGACTCATTTGGTCGTGCAAACGATCCTACATGTGGTATCAGAGCCCATGAGGAAGAGTTCTTACCAATTCAGCTTGTTTTCACTAGAAAATCTGATTTCTACTCATTCTTTTACAAATTTTTCAAAATTAAACAAGATTTCACGAATAAAATGGCTTGATTTTCACATATAACGTGTGAAACACTATTTTAACAAATCCTTGAAAGAATTAGACCTAAAATCGACTTAAATCTTGATCAATTTTGTCAAAAACATACCAATTGTGTGAGATCAGCATCAAATCGTGTGAAATTACCTCCAATTCGCACGAAATGGACCTCCACTTCGCTTGAAATAGGTCAATTCGTACCAAATCTGCTCCAGTTCGCTTGAAAGCACATCATTTCGTACGAAATGGCCCAATTCGTGTGAAACAGATCTCCATTTCGCACGAATTGGACTTCCTGGTCGCACCAAAAAGTCCATTTCGTTGAGCAAATTGATTCATCATAACTTTTATCTGAATCACCAGTTGTACCCGAGGATAAAATCCTTTCAAGATACTCCCTTGCTTTCTTCCTTTTCTTCCTCAGTTTGTCTTTCTGCCCTTGTGACAATTTCACTTTCTTTTCTTTAGGCTTTTCTTCAACTTTGACTGATTTCTTTACCATTCTATGAGATTCAGCCCTCGATCCTCTCTTTAATCTCATTGGGCAATCTCTGGCAATGTGACCTTTGATTTGACATTCATAGCATCTTCTTGTCTCAAAATTATGACTCTGACAGTTAACAACAACGTGTCCTTTAAAACCACACTTATAACACACCCTGTTATCGTACCATTCTTCACTTTCAAACCAAACACTTAGATTATGACATTGATTTTCCTTGAGATAATCATGTCTTTTCCTGTAAACTTGATTTGACTTTTGAGCACTGTGGTCAAACCTACACCACTTATTACCAACTTTTTGTGAGTTTTGATTTTCAAATTTTTGTGATTTTTTTATCAAGATTGGATGAGTGAACTGATGATCTTTTATTCTTTTTAAAAGGTTTTTGTGTTGAGCATTCACCTTTTTCAGTAGATTGTAAAACAGTTTCTTGAAATTTTTCTTTTAGTTTCAAAAATATTTTCTTTTTATCATTTTCATCATCAGATCTATCATCACAATCTGTGACATTGTCACTTATTGGACTTTCATTGATCGGTTTTGGACATAAATGATCTAGCATAACTGACGAGGTCACAAAACCTTTCAATTTCTTTTCTAACTCACCAATTTTATTTTTAGCAATCTCAACTTCATTTTCAAGTTGAGTGATTTTCTCAAGATGAGAATTTATTGCCTTTTCATTTTCAATTTTATTTTTGTCTAAAACAGATTTTTCATTTTCTAAAACTTCTATTTGACTTTGAAATTCTGTTTCTTTTTCTTTTAAAACTTTGTTTTCTAATTTTATCCAAAACATATCTTCATTTTCAAAAAAAATTATTTTATTTTGAAATTCTTTTTCATTTTCTTTTAAATTTTTTTTTTCCAATGTCAAACTCTCCACATCTTTCAGGGGTTTGACTTTGTCTGCTCTAGATTTATCACATTTTGAGCACACAAGTCCAGATCTTGAAGTTTCATTTTTCTCGGATTCTTCATTTTTTGAAATTACCTCTGTCTCTGTCTTGTATGTACCTGCACAAAAAATTTTAACAAAATCAAGAGGATTCATATTTTCATCTATATAACAGCCCTCTTAATATCATATTTCATAACATTTTTTGCTACAAGACACATATTGACTCTTCTTCTCATTTCAAGAATCACATCCAAACTCATTTTATCTAAGTTCTTTTCTATTTCATTTATCAAACCTTTCCTTTTCTTATTATTTTTATAATTGTGTGTTTTAAGCTCATTAATGAATTCTCTTAAATAAAACTTTGAGAATCTAGAATCCTTTTTCAGGTTTTTCAAAAATTCATCCCATTCTGAAGGTAACGCGTCTGCAAATTTTGATATCTGTTCACCATTCGACATCCTTATCTCGTACTCTTTTAATTTTTCAAGTAATTGACCATACCGATTTTCCAATTCATCCAACGTTTCATCCGTTTTACACAAAAAATATTCAAGTCTATTAACCCAAACATTCTTATTCCCATTTTCTTTCATGTTATACCAAAATCCATCAAACCAATTATTTAAACTTTCAAGACTATCGTTTTCCTTTTCGTCAAACATTTTAACCACACTTCAAACAACCTGATATGAAGTTTACACAACCCGTATGAACTGAATGTTCAAACTTTCAAACGAACTGGAAGTAAATTTCACACAAATTGAATCACAAAAGTTAAACCGTGTGAACTGGGGTATTTCAAATGAATTGGACCCTTTACAAGTAAACTGATCCAACCAATGCTCAATCCGTACGAAGTGGATGTATGTTTCACACGAATTGGCACTTTCAAACGAATTAGAAACTCTTGATGCGAAATGAGAGTCCAATTCGTGCGAAATGAGTGTATTTTCACACGAAATGATACTTTGATGCGAATTGAAGGTAATTTCAAGCGAAATGGACTTTTTGTTCAGTCAAGCAAAACGAATTCATCAGATACAAATCTGAGGACAAAAGAGGAAATAAAGAAAGAAAAGGGGTTACAGTTCTGGTTCAGGTTATCGAAAGAAACCAAACCATAACGGTAATTTCAAAAAGAAGGGATTAGGTTTTATTTCTCCAGAAAATTATAAAAATTTTGAAAATTTTGAAAAAGCCAAAAACATGATAAAAATCAAAATGAGTTTTGTTGTGAAAAAGAGGAAATGATAGTACATAAGTAGACAATCGCAGTACGCTAAAGAATTGGAAAGTTAAAATGTGATAAACGGTCTCACTGATGATATGCCAGTAGGTTTTTACATGCTTAGTAGATTGTCTTCGAGATATAAACCTAAATAGCATACGCTTACTTATCTCGTGGGGAACATCTCTCGGATATATGGGTAACCCCCGAAATCTTGTTTGTAAGATCCCTCTTTCTGAGATACTAGGTCTTTATACTCAGTGATATCTGGGGTATTATCCCGGGACTTCTGATTTTGCAGAAGCAATGGCCTAGTCCCCGTATAATACTTTTCGCTTGCTTGAAATAAAAGTATCTCCTCAGCATAAAATTTGATGAAATATCGAAAAGATAAAATCAAGTGTTGTTGTAAAGAAGATCCCCAAGGGGGACACACCAAAGGTCGAACCTTCAACTCTGCAAAAAATTGAGCCCTCAAGGTTTCGCAATTCACCCCTTACATATATCATCTAGGTATACTCACCTGTAAGACTGAATATTGGGATCTGGATACGGGAGTATATTCTGAGGTGGGACACGCGAATAAGTTTAAGTCTTTAAAAAATTAATCTCGTATCTCTAAGCGATTGAACTTTGTGTGAAAATTTAAGTGGATCAGTATACTGACAATCTAAGTGAATCGTTTAGAACTTAAAGTGTTTAAAGCTCAACGGTGCTAGTGATTTGTCAAAATCTGATATGATCTTCTTACACAAACTCACAAAAATATTGTATGTAAATATTTTTTTACTGCTTTTCATTTAAAGAAAAAATTCCAAAAAGAGTTTAAGTGTGTTTTAGCATAAAATTTTGAAAAATCAAAAAAGATTTTATTTCATCTTATTTTCGACAACTGATGTTGGAAAGCTGATTTTCAAAATTCCATGTGCTAAACATGATGGACAATAGGTTTGGGAGAGTTTGAAAAATGATATTTTTACAAGTGGTCATCGGAGATTATAAATGTTAAATCATTTTGAACGATATCTACAAGTGGTCTATAAATTTGTCAAATTTTTAAATTTGTGAAATTTATTTTGAGGTAGAGTTTGTGCAGGTTAGAGCTAGGATCCTGATTCTAATTGTTACAGAAAGGCAGGTTACAATCTTAGAACCTGTGAAAGTTGTATAGCCAGGTTTCCGATCCAAAGCCTGTAGATAGAGAATTCCAGACTGCGATCCCAGCTTATCGAAAAGGGGAGTCTGAGGTCGTAAGAGCCAGATTCAGATCCTGGAACAAAATTCGAGATAGAAGTTGCTGATGCTGATGTACTTAAAGAATCAAGAGATCTGATCAAGAGAAGATAGAGTGAGATTGCGATTCTGGAAGAGAACAAGAAAAAGAGGAGAAGGAAGAGATTGAGGATGCTTACAATGGAGAATACTTTGGAAGAGAGCATGAAGACTGATAAAGATTGGAGACTCGACATATTGAAGACTGGTACTGAAGACTCGTCGACATCCAAGGGGGAGTCTGTTGGTGCATATGTCTGTCGACTTCGTCTTGTATCGAGTCTTGTAACTAGAATGATAGATCAAGTCACGTAGTACGAGAAAAATGAGAGATATGTAGGAAGTAGCCATTTCGCACGAAATGGAACATGTCCATTTCGCACGAAATGGAACTGGCCATCTCGTGTGAGTCCATTCCACACGGAATGGACTGCCTATATATAGCTGACTTGATCATTTCATTAGTAACGTTCTGATTCCGGTGCCGAGGTGCTGCCGAGGTGTCTTCTGCCTGTAAAACGTTGTGTAATCAATACAAGAGACAGATTAAAGTGAATCTAGTGCAATACAAGCTGAACGAAGACTAAATACTGAATTCCGCCTCTGATTTAGTCCGAGATCTCTTCTGAATGACTCATTTGGTCGTGCAAAGGATCCTACAATTCTAAACACACTCCGGAGAAGATTATTCGTCAAAATTAACTTTATGATTGATTTTACAATTTTTTATGAACTCAATTGTTCAGTTGCACCAGACTCTTACTTCTAATTCTTGACGTGCTCTTCATCTTTCCATTAATTCCATCTTTCATATTTACAATTAAATAAAACTTGGAATAAGCCGGTTGGGTGCGCGGCAACGCGGCGCCGTGTATAAACCTAGTGTTATAAATGTTAAACCACTTTAAATATAAATCTATACTTATAATTATTTTAGTGTATTGTGTATATGGATCGACAGTAGTAGACATCAACGATCCTTCTCTTCATTACAATCTAAACTCCCAAAACTCAACTTTACATATTGGTAGCCTACCGTGTGTGTGATTTTTCAAGTGTGAAAGGGTAACCTGAAATCGAAACAGTAACTGTAACAGTGCTCAGTGAGACGTTGTGACCATGTGTTCGGTGACAACCACGGTGGTGTGCAATTGTACCATCGGAACAGTATAACCGGCATACTTAATAATGAATCAAGTTAACATATTAGTCCACTTTCGATTCATTGGTTCTGGCAAAACAACAAAACAAGGAGGGTGATGGTTAGGAAGACAACATACTTAGGGGATCAAGTGTTGATTTTGTGAGACCACATGTTTAACCATAAATCAAAGACGGATACAATACTCTTGTCTTAAAAAACACAAACCCTAATACAATCTACGTTTCAAAACAATAACACAAATCAACTGTAAACGCCACCCCTAATTCAGTTTCCAGTGCCAAACAATAACCTAATTTAACTGTAACAAAGTAAATTAAAAAAGGTTTCGACATGAACAACTTGAAAAGATCTCGAACTCAACATGAGCAAGAGATACAAATTACCTTACACAGACAGACTAAACAAAGCTACAAGCCTAAAAAGTATGCAAGCATACAAAGAGAGAGATGAAATTACAGTTGCGGTAGAAGGAGACATGAACCATTGGCTGCTACTTGATTGATCTCTTCTGCTCTGCAATTAATATTAGAAACCTTACCTACTATCCATCATTAATTTAATTATATTTTTTTTAATATAATATAGGAAAACAAAACCCCATATTCTGTGATGAAGATCATTAAGCAGAGATTAACAGAGTTGACCGAACACAATCATCAGCGATAAAAAAATTAATACAATTGTTGAAGAAAACTGAATGATCATGAAATTGAGCATACAAATGTTGAAGGAATTTACCTGGAGAGAAGCTCTTATCATGTAAACCGACGACGAGAGTCGAAGCCCCAATTAGCGACCCCAAATCTGCAATCCTTCCACCTTCTCCGTCACCTTTCGTAACAACAATCTCTATGTTCGCATATTAGGGTTTTCACTTTCAATTACACAACTGAGAGAAAGAAAGGTCGTTCCTTATTAATGAATTGGAGGCCTAGAATCAATTTCCGTCTTCAATGCCATAACCGATAAACCTTTGATTTCATGATCTAATCTGCCACATAAGAACCATATAAAGAATCATTAAAACCTAATTGAATGGGGGCATATTTGGAAGTGTGGGAGAAACTCAGGGAAAATAACTATGACACTGAAATTCGTTTGATGAAAATCACAATCAGTAAACGCACAAATTTCAAACACAAATATGATTATCATCTTGTGAAAAATACAGTTGAGGACCACAACAAACTTCTAAAAGTAATCGAAAGTGAAAGTAGGTAAAAATTAGCAGCTATGACACTGGAAAGTACCAATAAGCTGCTCCGAACAACGCCTTCTATACAAACTACAATCTTAACTCTGAAGTCATTCACCATAGAACCAAGAACCATTCATGCACTTGAGTGAGCCAACAAAAGAGTTAAAAGTAACAAACATTGATATATCCCCTAAACTTCTAACAAGCATTTCATCGAGCAGGTTGTAGGCATATAGAAAACACAATGTGTGGATATCCAAGTTGAGTGATATCTCTTCAATTCTAACTAAACTTAACAGTACATATATTTCAATGACTTTAATTAGTCGATCAACAAATTAATTACGATGAAAATGTATATACATGTGAACATATTAAAAGTAAAACAAATTCATGTTAAATTACCTTAAGGTTGTGGATTATGGTACGATAATTGTTGGTTCAAGGTCTAACAATGAAAACCACAAAATTAAACAAAAAAGACTACAATCCGATATAATCCTATGCTAATCGAAATTGGTAATCTTACTGCCTTTACCTTATTAAGTCGTTTAGCCTTTGAATGAACCCATCATCATCATCATCAGACTATTCCCTGCAGTTAGTGCCGCCTGGGTTCGTACCCATTCCGTCGCCGGAAACGGTAGAGGATTAGGGTTCTAAAAAACCCATCGCTACCATCAACAGTGGATTCATACTGTTTGATTGATTGAAATTGATTGGAACATTAGGGTTTGATTTTGTTTGAGAAATTGATACAACTTAGGAACTTATTATGGGAATCGATTGGATGAAAAATTAGAGAAACAAAGCATGACTCTTGGGCTGACGTCTTAAAAAATTGTATGGAAATTACATTTGTGTACATGTGAAATGTTTTATATAGTATTATAGATAATTTACAACTTCTTTGGCTACTAAAATCTTTATGACTTGACATTTTAAACAACAAATTATTATTTATTTAACATTTGACACATTATACTTATCAAACTATAAATAGAGAACTTTGATAACAAGTGAGTGATTGGTAAATATATTTTTTCACTCACTGCCTTATCTTGATAACTGTGAGTAAAATGCACGGATAGTCCCTGTGGTTTGGTAAAATTTCATCTTTAGTTCCCAACTTTCTAAAATTAAACGTATACTCCCTGTAGTTTACTCGTTTGTTACTCGGATAGTCCTTTGAGTGGATGACCGTTAGTTTGTCCAGTTAAGTCTATATGAAATGACCAAAATATCCTTCCTATTAAAAATGAAGTTATAGAAATATTTTTAATTATCATTGGGCCCACCATAATTCTTTAAAAATCAAATCCAGCATTAGTATTTCAAATATGAAAACCCAAACCCCAAACCCACCTCGCTTTCATCTTCTTCTACTACAAGCTCCACCGCCACCATCACCCTCTACCATCACCACAACAACACCATCACTGCCACCATCTTCAATAGCCTCCAACCTAAAACTCACAACCTTCTCCTTCTTCGTTGTTTTCCCAACACGGCACCACCACCGCCCGACGCGAATTCCAGCAAGCTCTACCGTTATCATCAGTTCCATCGCTCGTCTTCTCATTCTAAAAAATTGCAAGTTTTTTTTTTGTCACACCCCGATATTTTAACCACAAACTGGGGGGGGGGGCGGTGGGGAGTATTGTGACGTAGTTGATATCATCATAGTCAATTAAACACAGTTATAGCACAGTGGAAGGCTTGGAAGGTAAATTACTATTACAACCCGATTGTTCAAAGTACGAATAAAAGAATATACAGACGGTTGTAAAAGAAAGGATCCACATGCGGATCTATATAAAATACAAAACAAATTCAACAGACTTAAGGCATTACGGACTTGCAAGATCCTCTACTTAACGCCCAGTAGCTCCCAACCTATTACGTGTAGTACCTGTCACTTGGACTTTTGAAAATAAGTCAGTTTACACTGGTAAATACAATTAACCAACTCTTTTGAAAAGTGTTTTAAGAAAATTAGTTTAGGTGCACAAAGCACGAAAATTCTTTTATAACTTGGGATAATTATATTTATAATCTTGTATACGGATTTACATGTTTGTCATACATTTAAGGCCCGGTATAGAAGCCGAGACATGATTAACCGACACACCACTAATATAAACCCACAAGGAGTTATCCCCATCAATGTGGGTATATCTTTTTACATACTCAACTGTCAGGTGTATGCCTACACCACGTGCTTCAGTCGTGGCCATTTGCAATTAAATGTGCCGAGGTTATCCAGGACACGGTCGTATTAACCCCCAATGTTTATATTATCAAACAAAATGGATTAAAATGGGTTATGCAGATTTATTAATCACAATCCAACTAAATGATCCCATACCCGACCAAGCGGTAATATTTTACCGTATCCCAAGCCCGTATAAGGGAAAATAAGTTAAAAGTATTTACCTGAGATTCTAAATGCAAGATTTATCTACTCAGCCATATAATGTACTTAGACTTGTGAAGGTAACTTTTACCGGGGCTCCCTAATCTGGAATGAAGGTTTTATTAACCTATTAGAATACTAATGGATCTTATTTAAGTCGTAGACTTAGACCGGTTAGTTTAAAGAAGGATTTACGGTATGAAACGCTAGATTAAGCGATGATCGGAATGGAATGTAATTTAGACCCAACAAGTATGGAGACTTGTATTATATGGGTAAACTAAATACATTCTAGATTTTGAAGTTCAAATGATAAGGTTAAACCCATTTTGGTTAATTTATGCAAACTAGTTACATAAACTGAACCGAATGTGTATAAGCATAAACGGGTAACCGGATGAGTCATATACTAGTTCCATATGTTATTATGCTTAACATATGTCATGATATTAGTAGGATATCAACATGTATGCCCATAAAGGTTTTAAAACCGAATTTAGCCTCATAAGGGCATTTTGGTCATTTTAAAGATTTATAAAAGGGGTTTATATGTAAACTGAAGTTCTAGTCATAAATATTCTTTAAACATATGATATTATAATAGTAGGATATCATACATATATGTTGTTTATGATTTATGGCCAAACTATGCTCCAAAAGGGCATTTTGGTCATTTCACTTATAGTTTTAGGGGCTTATTTGGGATTCTGAGTTCATGACTTATACCTACTGTAAAAATATTGAAAATGGTTTATAAATTCAGTGGGTATCAAGTCTTGGGTGCTAAGTATGGTTTAAAATCATACTATGCACCTATTTAGCGTAATGGTCGGTAAATAACGATTATTTCGATGTTTAGGAAATTCTGAGGTTATGACCAGCTTTGAATAGTCAAAATATTTTATTTATCAAAACATATCAGTAACAAAAAGGTTTTTGCATGTTAATTATATTTAAAAGCCAATTTATGTGTGAAAAGGGCATTATCGTCATTTACTAACTTCATGCAAGAACTCTAAGTTAAACTCAGAATATAATCTGTTTGAATATCCCAAATAATTCCAAATATGATATCATATCAGTAGGTAATGAGTTTTTTTTTATGTTTAATTATGTTAAAAACTCATTTTATGTGAAAAAGGATATTTTAGTCCTTTTAAAAGCTTATATTTTGATTAATTAAGCAAACTTAGTTTACGACTGGTTTATAAATGTTAAAATATGCTAAACATGTTAACATATTAGAATGTAATTCATTTGCATGCTTAGTAATGTTTAAAATCTCATTTTTGAATAAAATGGCATAATAGTCAAGTTTAAGCATTATAACATAAACTAGTAAACGAACTCAGATTACTATGTGACCATGTAATATAACTCAGAGGGTTATATTACAACATAATATGGTCACAAAGGAACCTTAATGCATAAAAGAAATAAGCTAATTAGGGTCAGAACTGAGAGTCAAAGCAAAAGTCAAGCTTTTGCGACTTTCGGTTGTGAACCGAGCCTAAACTTAGAATTGTCGGGTTGAACATGTTTAGACATGTTCTAATAATGTTTACCAAGTTATTAAAGTGATAAAACATATTTTATAACTTCTACATTATCAGATTTGAATTTCTTTTAAAACTGACCCGTTTGACTTTTTATGTGGACAATTAACTAAGTAAACATGGTAATTAGGAGGTGCCGTTTTGAAGGATTAACACCTACCTAATTACAATCACGTAGCCATATTCGCCTCGAATAATGGCTGGACCGTTTAGGTCTAAACTGAAAGTCATAGCCGATTAGCGGCAACTTTGACTTTTGGCTTTTAAATACATAAAAACCGAACTAGAGTGGCTAAGGATACTTACAACAGGTCCTAGCTTGAAAACTTGACTAAGGGGGAGCTTCCTTTTGATCAGGAACCTCAGAGAAGAAGTAGAGAAGTAATTTTTGAAAGGTGCAAGTATGAATGGCAACATGTAGGTCCTATTTATAGTGAAACACGGATCCTCAAGATCATTCCAGGTGTATTGAGGCTTCCTCTGATCATCACAAGTGTCCTAGAGGTTTTAAAAAACCATTTACAAGCTCCTTGTATCGAAATCAGGCTGCATGGTGGTTTGATTGGGGAACAAGGCTACCATACATTCAACTGTACATTTTTTCAGAACTGGGCGTTTGCTCGCGGCCCATGAAAGAGTCAGGGGAGGGTCTTCCCGCGGCCTGCGACTCTCCCCTCTTCTGGTTACAAAAGTTTGATAATTGGCAGTTTCAGCCCCTGGTCCTTTTATTCTTCATACTTGTTGCATTTTAAGCATATTTGGCCCCATAGTTAGTTTTTCAGTATCTTGGGATATATAACAAACATCGTTAGGCTCCCGTTCAGTTAAGAGATCACCCGGAGGCACTAGTTTTTCTCGTTGACGCTTTCAATCCTTTTTCTTGAAATTTTACACAAATATCATATAATGATATTGAAACTTATCGTAATTTATATCAAGCATTCTCGGAAGTATATTTGGACATTACGAAGCCCCGGGTTTGTTAAAAGGTCACTCAGAGGTAAGAATTAACATGTTGACAAGTTTAACCCCTTTGTCTTATAAATTTTCAATTGTTTTCACAAATGGATTCTCACGCCCAATAACTTATTCGTTTGAGAATACGAACATCGTGTAAGGTCATTCAGAGGCATAAGATTAGCATGTTAACACTTTTAGTCCCTCCGCATACATCTTTTCACTGTTTGTCAACTTTAGTCCTTCATTATCAACTTATTATATGTTTAGAGTTTATGACACGTGTCTTCACATTATTGGACACGATTTTGCGAGGTGTTACATCCTCACCCCCTGAAAAGAAATCTCGACCTCGAGATTTACTGAAATAAGTGAGGGTACTTTTGTCGCATAGTAGATTCAACCTCCCACGTATAGTCCGGGCCTCTACGGGCATCCCACTTTACTTTCATAATCGGTACATGCTTCCTTCGAAGCTTTTTAACATGTCGATCCTCGATCAATATCGGTTTTTCAACAAACCTCAAGTTTTCATCTATCTGCACGTCTTTATGAGACATTGCTAGCAATTCGTCAGCTAGACATTTCTTTAAATTGCAGATGTGGAACACATTGTGAATTCCACTAAGTTCTTCAGGTAAGTTCAGCTTATGGGCCACACTACCACCACACTCGATGATCTCGAATGATCTAATGTATCTTGGGCTTAGCTTTCCCTTTTACCAAAATGCATTACC
This sequence comes from Helianthus tuberosus, assembly GCA_030545235.1. NCBI lineage: Eukaryota > Viridiplantae > Streptophyta > Magnoliopsida > Asterales > Asteraceae > Helianthus > Helianthus tuberosus. The sequence goes on from CM060412.1 coordinate 144,952,875, forward strand.
CCTTTCCAGGGTGATACCTTTAGTAACACTTTGTCTCCTACCTCGAATTTTAGAGGTTTGCACCTTTTATCTGCATAGCTCTTCTGCCTGTCTCTGGCAGCTGTTAGACGATCACGGATCTGAACAATCTTGTTCGTCATCTCAAGGACTATCTCAGGCCCTGATAGCTGGGCCTCCCTAACTTCTGCCCAACAGACGGGCGTTTTGCATTTTCTTCCATACAAAGCCTCGAAAGGTGCAGCCTGAAGCTAGTATGGTAACTGTTGTTATAAGAGAACTCAATCAGGGGAAGATGATCATCCCAACTTCCACCTAAATCAATAACACATGAATGAAGCATGTCTTTAAGTGTTTGAATTGTACGCTCACTTTGTCCATCCGTCTGAGGGTGGTAAGCAGTACTGAAATTTAAACGAGTGCCTATGGATTGTTGGAAACTTTTCCAAAAATGAGAAGTGTATCTGGTATCTCTATCAACTAAAATACATACTGGCACTCTGTGTAGTGATACCATCTCGTCCACATATAATTGGGCTAGTTTATCGGAGCTATGAGTCTCCTTGATGGGTAAGAAATTAGCCGACTTAGTCAGTCTGTCAACTATGACCCGTATTGTATCATTTCCATATCTTGTCTTAGGTAACTTGGTGATAAAATCCAAGGTTACCATCTCCCACTTCCATGTGGGAAGTTCTAGTTGTTGCAGCAATCCTGACGGCTTTTGATGTTCGGATTTAACCTGTGAGCAAGTCAAACATTTAGCTACGTGTGTGGCTATGGATTTCTTCAAGCCCATCCACCAATAGTTTTCCTTTAAATCTGGATACATTTTGTCACCTCCAGGGTGAACTGAGTATTTAGAATTATGAGCTTCCGGGAGGATTATATCTCTAAGTCCTCCATAAATCGGAACCCAGATTCGACCATTCAGTCTGAGGATTCCATCATTCCCAGGTGACAACTGATCAATAGTTGAACCTAATCTTTCTTCCGAAAGGTTATCTTCCAATACAGTTTCTTTCTGTGCTGCTAGCAACTTTTCATTTAAACTGTTCTTTAGTTCAATACTCTTAGCATTAATCTGTATAGGTTTGACTCTTTCTTTTCTGCTTAATGCATCTGCGACCACATTCGCTTTGCCAGAATGGTAGCGAATCTCACAATCGTAATCGTTTAAAGTTTCCATCCAACGACATTTTCTCATGTTGAGATCTATCTAGTTAAACAAGTGTTGGAGACTTTTGTGATCTGGATATATCACACTTTTAGTTCCATACAAATAATGTCTCCATAACTTAAGTGCAAATACAACGGCATCCAATTCCAAGTCATGGGTGGTGTAATTCTTTTCATGCACCTTCAGTTGTTGTGATGCGTAGGCAATCACCTTGCTTTTTTGCATAAGCTCACAGCCCATGCCAGTGTGTGAAACATCACAGTAGACAACGAATTCTTCTATTCCTTCAGGGAATGTCAACACGGGAGCATTTCTCAACTTTTGCTTGATGATTTCAAAAGACTCCTTATGTTTAGGACCCCAATCAAATTTTACATTCTTGCGGGTCAAAGTAGTTAGAGGTGCATCTATCCTTGAAATTTTTTCAATAAATCTTCTGCAGTATCCTGCTAATCCCAAGAAGCTGCGAATTTCAGTAGGTGTTTTAGGTGCTTCTCAGTTCATGATTGCTTCTATTTTAGCGGGATCCACTTAGATACCACGCTCACTTACAACATGTCTAAGAAATTGGACTTCACGAAGACATAATTCGCACTTGGAGAATTTAGCGTAAAGCTTATCCTGTTGTAGAAGTTTTAGGATGCACCGAAGATGTTTCTCATGATCGGCTTGATTACGGGAATAAATAAGTATGTCATCGATGAAGACAATGATAAACTTATCCAGGTACGGCTTGCAGACTCGATTCATGAGATCCATTAATGTTGCAGGTGCATTAGTGAGCCCGAATGGCATCACTAAGAATTCATAGTGGCCATACCTCGTTTTGAATGCAGTTTTAGGTACATCTTTAGTTCTGATTTTTAGTTGATGATACCCCGATCTTAGGTCAATCTTTGAGAAGAAGCTTGCCCCTTGTAGCGGATCAAACAGATCGTCGATCCTGGGCAATGGATAGCGGTTCTTGATTGTTACTTTGTTCAACTCGCGGTAATCAATGCACAAACGCATTGGACCATCCTTTTTCTTTACAAATAAAATGGGTGCTCCCCAAGGTGACGAGCTGGGTTGAATAAAACCTTTTTTTTTTTTTTTCCAAAAGTTCATCTAATTGGGTTCTCAGCTCCTTCATCTTAATTGGTCCTAAATGGTAAGGAACTCATGCAACTGGTGCTGCCCCTGGTATAATATCGATTCTGAACTCTACTTGCCTCTCAGGAGGTAGTCCAGGTAGTTCCTCAGGAAAGACATCTGTGTATTCTGAGACGACTGGAATGTCTTCTATTTTGGGCTTCGGCACGTCTACTGTTACCGGTGCCATGTAAATGACACAGCCGTTCTTGAAACATTTGGATGCCATAAGCATAGACACTTGATCAGGCAATCCATAGTGCGTATCTCCTTGAATAGTGATTGATTCACCAGAAGGGGTTTTGATGTTAACTTGTTTCTTATCACAAGCGATTTGGGCTTGGTTAAGGGATAACCAATCCATGCCTATAACTATATCAAACCCCGTCAATTTCATTGGCAGTAAAGAAAATAGAATAGAATGATTCTTAATGGATATAAAACATCCATCAAGAATTGTCGAAGCAGTTTCTAAGGTACCGTCATCTAGTTCTACCTCATATTTATTGTCTAGAGTTTTAATAGGCAGATTTAATAGTTTACAAAATCTAAAGTCTACAAAGGATTTATTTGCACTTGAATCAAATAAAACTCTTGCATTAATATCGTTTATGAGGAAAGTACCTGTTATAACATTGTCGTCCCGCACTGCTTCCCTGTCATTCATCTGAAACACTCTGGCATTCGTTTTCTTAGCCTATTCAGGCTTCTTTGCATTTTTCAGGCAATTTGATTTGATATGCCCTTTTTCATTGCAACCATAACATGTTGCATTCTTCAGATCCTTGCACTCCAATGTTTTGTGCCCCTTTCTCTTGCAGATACCATAGGGCTTGGCCTGCGGATCTATGGTGCACTTCCCAAAATGATTCCTTTTGCAGTTCTTGCACAAGGGCTTTTCATTCGTCTGATTAGGATTTTTTCTTGGACCCAAAGTTACCTTTCTTTCTCTTATCTGAGCGGTGCGAGTTATCATCTTCTCTCTTTCTTTTCCCTTCATCTGTAGTCTTTACAGACCTACTTCTAACGATATCCAGTGTTAGGGATAGAGACAGATCCACTGCTGACCTGTAGGTGGCAGACTTTGAAGCCTTGACATGTCCTTTTACCTCGGGGGCCAAGCAACCTGTGAAGCGCGCTATGCACTTTGGTTCTGGAGTTACCAAATAAGGCACAAGTCTGGACATGGAGTTGAAGCTAATAACATATGCTCGATAACCTAGGTTCTTCATGACCATAGTCAGGAAGTCAGCTTCACCTTTCTCAACTTCATGTTGCGGGCAGAAGGTTTCTTTCATCAATTCTACAAACTTAACCCACGATAGGCTATAGAGTGGAATTTTCCTCGAGGCATGTATTAGTGCCCTCCATCAAACTAGGGCATCACCATTAAAAGACTGGAATACAAACTTAACAACATCCTCCTTGGCACACCCACTTATGTCAACAACTGTCTCCATCTCATCAAGCCATTTCATACAATCTATGGCTCCTTTTTCACCAGTAAAGTCTCTTGGCTTGCAAGAGACGAAGTACTTGTAGGAACAAGCTTTGAAACGTGGTTCCTGGTCAAACACTATCTTCTTGGGTTGTTGACTGTTTTGATTTGATGAATGTTCAGATTCATCCTTCTTTGATGTATGCGGTTTGGATTGGGACTTAGAATGGGACACAGAATGAGATTTGGAGCGAGTAGCACTCGACTCCCTGAACACTCGGCCTACAGCTTTAGTTACAGCGGTATCTATCATAGCATGCACATCGGCGCCTGTTATTTTCAGTATTGTGTCATTATTCCCTTCAGCTGGGTGGCTATGTGCCTCATCTGAGTTAGCCATGAAGAAGCTTGAATGCTATATATCAAGTAACAACAACTTATTTAGTGGTCATATATTGAATCATCTTATTCGATGATTAACTAACCATGGTATAAATAAACCACATAGGGTAATAGGTTAATCATTTTTTGAAGAATGTTTATTTGAACTTTTATTATAGTTAGCCTAGGTTATAAAGAACCATCAAAAGCATTTAAATGGCACAAAAAGGCCTAGTCACTTAGACAATTTAAAATATAATCCATGATCTTATTGGATCGAGGGTATTAAGGTTTGAACATAGTTCTTCGCTTTTTGACCGAGAATCATAGACTACTATTGTCGTTGTTATGAAAACGGTATAGCTTGGCACGTAGGCAAAACAATAACATCACCAAAAGATGCTTTAATATGATCATCTTATTTGACGATACCAGCCATGATTCACATTGATCATTTAGGCTATATAAAGACTTGGAAGAATCCAAGTATTTTGATGACTAGTGTGGTTTCTCAAGCCACATTTGTCAGGAGTGTTAACATGTTCTAGAGGTTAACAAGGATTTATTATCTTAAGAGGGTTTTACCATCATAACCATGTTCATATTGACATATACGCTAGGTTATACCATTAAGAAGGTCTTTTGGAATTTATTGGCAGATCAATTAGAAATTGAAATGATTGTTTGGTCATTGATGTAATGAATATATATGTATAATAACAATGTAAATTCCAAAAGAAAATTTTCAATAATAGTACTAAGGATTACAAAAATTGCCCTAAACTGGTCTTTTAAATAAGATAAATTGTCCACGCAGGGACTAAAAGAGAAACAAGTCCTCGCAGGGACTGATACTTAAAAGAAATGTCCACCCAGGGAATTAATTTAAATGAAAAATACAAAATAAAATAAAGGGTCTTCAATCGTCATCCTTCTGTCCCTTGATAAATTTTGCAAGACCCTTAAGAAACTTATGGGTCTTTCTTTCACGTTTATCCACCCTACGCTCAACATCTTGCACCCTTTGCAAGATTTCTTGTTGTTGTTGTTGTTGTTGGGGTGGAGGTTAAGGTTGTGGTTGTGGTTGAGGTGGAGGGTATTGATACCCATAAGCAGGATGCCCAGTTGGGTATGCAGTTGGGAAGGGTGAAGGATAAAGAGCATTATAGTTGACTGCCTCAACATATGGGTCATAGGCAGGTGGTTGGTAGTTATAACCTGTAGAAGCTTGTGACTCGAACGGGTTAAACCCAGTCGTATCTGGGTAAGCAGGGATTGGGTTTTCAAAGCCCATCGGAGGTGGTGGTGGTGGTGCAAAGGTGGCCGATGTAATGTCAATTTCCGGCGCAATGTTTGAAGGTCCACCCATTTGTGGATCTTCATAAATGGGAGGATAATTGCTAGAAGCTTGAGGGGTGCTAAATCATGGACCCCCTCGCAAGGAGATACGTACGTTTCTCCTTTGCCTTCGTGGTTCTGGTGGCGGCGGAGGTTGTTCCTGTGCTGGTGGTGGCGGTGGTGTGACCGCTTGAAAGTGCGGCTCCTCAGATGGAGACTGCTGCGGTGGTGTGTTGTGGTGGGAAGGGGTGAATTCAAATTTCCACTGCCCAAACCATTCTTGAAATTCATCGGGACCTCAATAAGGAGATCCCACAAAGGAAGAACCACTTGAAATATCAATGGGATCCGCGGGCGTCCTAGATGGAGGCATTGCTGGATCTGGATCTTCGTCCACATCCATGTCTTCAGGGAAGTGATCTTCTGGACCCAACAAGTTATGACCTATTGGAGCGTTGAGATAATTATTAGGGTCGAAGTGACCCTGGGAATAGGAGTGGTGAGAAGAATGATGGGAAGAATGGTGGGTATGGTGTGAATACAGTGAGTGCTGTGAATGGTGAGAGTTTTGGGGCTCTTCTGGTTGTTGTGGCCCAAAGGAATGATGGTAGGATGGCGAAGTGCTTAGTGAGACAGATCGTCTTGCGGGCTCAAGTGAATGTCTCCAATCGTCGTAAGGATCGGAGCTAAACGATACCAAGGGCGTGCGTCGGTGAGAAGGCCTTGCTTGGGTAGGCATTCCTCCTCTCATAGGTCCTTTTCCTCTTCCTCCTCTTACACGTGGCGGAATTTTTGATATGTGAACCTGTCAAAAGCAGGGAAACAATATATATAAACCAAATAAGATTAAGATTAATCCTAGGTCTTTTGCCTAGACTCAGAAGTCTAAGGAATATGCTACTGTGTCATTGAGATTAAACACAAAAGGCTACTGTTTAATTCACTCAATGTTGGCTCTGATACCAACCTATCACACCCCGATATTTTAACCACAAACCGGTGGGCCCGGTGGGGAGTATTGTGACGTAGTTGATATCATCATAGTCAATTAAACACAGTTATAGCACAGTGGAAGGCTTGGAAGGTAAATTACTCTTACAACCCGATTGCTCAAAGTACGAATAAAAGAATATACAGACGGTTGTAAAAGAAAGGCTCCACAGGCGGATCTAAATAAAATACAAAACAAAGTTCAACAGACTTAAGGGATTATGGACTTGCAAGATCCTCTACTTAACGCCCAGTAGCTCCCAGCCTATTACATGTAGTACCTGTCACTTAGTCTTTTAAAAATACGTCAGTTTACACTAGTAAATACAATTAACTGACCAGGATCAAGCCACCAATCATATTGAACAATGTATGTAGTAAATATAATTCAACCAAACAATATGAAAGGTGATCAAAACCAAAGCATAGTTAAGTGTTTAGCGGAAGCATAATTGTAAAACCCAATGAAAGTATTAAGTACGAAATAAAGTAATATTTTTAGCATGGCACACACTGCCATACCCAATGAAAGTATTAAGTACGAAATAATTGTAAAACCCAATGAAAGTATTAAGTACCTAACGACCTGCAAGGCATGTAGCAACGAATCAACAACAAAGTTGAGCGAGTTCACAGTTGGTTGTTTAGTTATAGCATTCGTTTCTAAACCAAGTATCATTTTAATTCGTATCGCGGTCACCCTGACATGTTTGCGAAGATTATTGGGGGCTTCCCATGTGTTACTATACCACACGTATCGACTGCTACGAAAATGTAAGAGGTTCCCTAAGTCAATGTCTATCAGCATTGACCCTTTGCCCATAGTCCATTAGTACACGCCCGTCCAACTGGCACGGTGTGAGGTTTGTTAAACCTAATTGCGCTATTAACTAATGACCCGCTCGCCATAGGCCTCGGCGATTAAGTTGATAAATGAGGGACTTCAAGTGATAGAGTTGATGGTCTTATGGTCGTACGTATCCTGTTGTATGGAGAATACGCAAGTGTGTAGTTACTGTTCAGTTCTTTAACCCATTCCCAACCCTTGGGAATCCCATGCCTTGGCTAGAGTATAAACTCACCTTGGTTTGCTCGGCAGATACACATAAAGGTTACTTGAGCTATAAGTGGTCAACCACGTCCTAACATGGTTACCATACAAGTCAGGTCTAGGTTCAAGTAATGCACGTATGATTACACATAACTTAACAGGTTATGAACACGTATTGATCATGGCAACATATTAACAGTCAAGTACATAACATATTCATACTTGTACGATTCAAAAGATTGGGCTCGCACAAGTCTAACAGCCTTGTGCGACTCACCCAATAAAGCCCAAAGATACCTGGCCAAAAATCATAAATAGTCTAACAAGTATACGGCCCAACAAACAAACATGAGTCTTGTGCGATCCGGATAGACTTGTGCGATCCGGATGGCTTGTGCGATTGGGATTGGGCTTTGAGGCCCAACAGTGTAATAGCTTGTGTGTGGCCCAAGCCTTGTGCGATCCATAAGGTCTTGTGCGATCATGCATATCCTGCTTGTACTTAGTGTATTAACAGTTGCACTATTCTTGTGCGACTGTCTTGTGCGACCAGAACTTGTTCAATCGGATCAGATCTTGTGCGATTCGGATCTTGTGCGACTGACAAGTTTGTGTGATTGCACTTGTGTGACTGGTCTTGTACGATCGATTATGTATTTCCTTAAGTCATGCAATCAGTTACTCTCTTATTGATAATTTCCATATTTGCAGTTTATCAATCAATAGTTTCTAACTAACCATATCTCGATCAAAACAAGGTTTTTACCACAAAATTCATATGAACCCTAATCAAAATCAAAACAAGAACAATAATCATAACTCATAAACATACTAACATAATTCATATTCTTGATCACTAACATGTATACTAACATAACAATCCCCCTTTTACACTTCATTCGAACATGAACATGTCACAGCCGGTTATCATTCATTCGGTTCTAGATCATTAACACATAATCATCAACTCTACATAATTCAAAACATGTTACACATATGAACTGATTTCATGAACATCAAATCTCATCATTCATAACTAATCACATATCATTCACAAATCATTGTATAGAGTCATATAAATCATAACGTCATTCAATCATGAAACCACAATAAAACACTAACCGGATTAGTGGATAACAAAGGTTGATCCGAACAGAAAAGAACTTCGAGAGATGGGGATGTGAGGTCGCCGGCTTCGAGAGAAGAGAAGGAGAGAGTAGAGAATTAGGGTTTTGTGTGTTTTCTTGTTTTGCAACAAATGAGAAGCAACCCCCACACATGGGTGCTTGTATGCGCATAAAAGGGAGTTGGCTGAACCCTCACTTGGGCTGCCCATTGGTTTCGGATTCAAAGAGTGTAGCCCGAAAGGGCTTGTGCGATCGGGTTGTGTTGTGCGATCCTAATACATACGTACATACACATAACATAACATCAAACATAACATTCAATTACATCAATCAAGATCATATAATCACATAATCTTTTCACTGGTTACATCAAAGTACAAAATAGGTTTGAAATACGAGTTGTCACATTATCCCCAAGTTGAAAGAAATGTCGTCCCGAAATTTGGTACGTACTCATTGAGGAAGCTAGTTAAGTTGCATGGTTTTCCTGGTTTTCCTAGGGTGTCACATCCTCCCCCCGTTGATCTAGAATTTCGTCCCGAAATTCCGCAGTAGCTTCAGTCTCAGTAGTGGTTGTACTGTTTGCGAACAATTGGGGATACTTTTGTTTCATTTAATCTTCACGTTCCCAGGTGAACTCTGGGCCACGACGGGAGTTCCAACGAACTCGAACAAGAGGAATTCTAGTACGCTTGAGAATCTTCACATCTCGGTCAGTAATCTCTACTGGTTCCTCGACAAATCGCAGCTGATCGTCGATAGTGAGCTCTTTCAAAGGAACTATGAGGGTCTCATCTGACAGACACTTCTTCAGATTCGACACGTGGAAAACGTTGTGAACTCCACTGAGTTCTGCTGGTAGGTTCAGTTTATAGGCCACTTTGCCTATTTTCTCTATGATGTCGAATGGTCCAACATATCGTGGGTTAAGCTTGCCTTGTTTGCCAAAACGAACAACACCCTTCCAGGGTGAGACTTTAAGTAGCACTCGATCCCCAACCTGGAACTCGAGTGGTTTCCTGCCCTTATCAGCGTAGCTTTTCTGATGGCCACGAGCTGCCGCCATTCGTTGTCGTATTTGAGCAATCCTTTCTATTGTGTCTACCACAAATTCTGGACCAGTGATCTAACTGTCACCCACCTCTGCCCAACAAAGAGGTGATCGGCATTTATGCCCGTACAATGCCTCAAATGGAGCAGCTTGAATGCTGGTGTGGTAACTGTTGTTATACGAGAACTCCACTAGAGGGAGATGTTTTTCCCAGCCGTTGCCAAAATCGATTACACATGCTCGTAGCATGTCTTCAAGGGTTTGAATGGTGCGTTCAGACTTCCCATCCGTCTGTGGATGATAAGCGGTGCTCATGTCTAAACGAGAGCCAAAAGATTTGTGCATTGCTTGCCACAGTTCTGAAGTAAAACGTGCATCACGATCAGATATAATGGAGGTGGGCACCCCGTGCCTCGAAACCACTTCCTTCAAGTAAAACGTGCATCACCATTATGGAATCTCTGGTTGTTGGAGCAGGCCTGATGGTTTCTGGTATTCGGTCTTGACTCTCGCACAAGTCAAACATTTGCTAACGTAAGTTGCTATGTGAGCTTTCATGCTAGGCCACCAATACGTAGTTTTCAAGTCGTGGTACATCTTATCGGAACCAGGATGTACTGAGTAGCGAGACTTGTGTGCTTCGTCCATCACAAGCTCTCGTAGGTTGCCATAGAGTGGGACCCAGATGCGTCCTGTTACATATTATGCGCCGTCTTCCTTTTGTTCTAACCGTTGCCTTGAGCCGCTTAGGGCTTCAGCCCTGATGTTTTCTGGTTTCAATGCTTCTACCTGAGCATCTCGTATCTGTGCAGGAAGACTAGATTGGATGGTGAGTTGTAGTGCTCGTACACGCCTAGGTGTAGTATCCTTTCGACTGAGAGCATCGGCAACAACATTGGCTTTGCCCGGATGGTATCTGATCGAGCATTCGTAATCATTCAGTAGCTCGACCCATCGACGTTGTCGCATGTTCAACTCCTTTTGTTTGAAGATATGCTTGAGACTCCTGTGATCAGTGTAAATAGCGCACTTGGTACCGTACAGGTAATGTCTCCATATCTTAAGTGCAAAGACAACAGCTCCCAGCTCTAAATCGTGTGTAGTGTAGTTCCTTTCATGAACTTTAAGTTGGCGTGAGGCGTATGCAATAACTTTATCCCGTTGCATCAACACACAACCAAGACCCTGAATTGATGCGTCGCAGTAAACCACAAAGTCGTCTGTGCCCTCTGGCAATGAAAGAATAGGTGCGCTGCAAAGTCTATCCTTTAGGTGCTGAAATGCCGTTTCTTGTGCATTACCCCATCGATAAGTAACGCCCTTTTGCGTTAGTGAGGTGAGAGGTTGTGCAATCTTGGAGAAATCCTTAATGAACCTCCTGTAGTAACCTGCCAAACCCAAGAATTGGCGAATTTCCGTTGGTGTGCGAGGTGCAGGCCAGTTCTTAATCGAGTCTACCTTCGATGGATCAACATGAATCTCGTCCTTGTTCACCACGTGGCCTAGGAAATGGACTTCGTGAAGCCAGAAGTCGCATTTCGAGAACTTGGCATACAGCTGTTCTGTTCGAATGAGTTCCAAAATAAGTCGTAGATCCTGCTCGTGTTCCTCCTGAGTCTTAGAATAGATCCGAATGTCGTCGATGAAAACTATGACGAACTTATCTAGGTAAGGCTTGCACACTCTGTTCATAAGGTCCAGGAAAACCCCAGGTGCGTTCGTCAGCCCAAAAGGCGTGACCAAAAACTCGTAGTGTCCATACCGAGTTCTAAAGGCTGTTTTGGAGACGTCCTCTTCTCGGACTCTCAGCTGGTGATATCCCGATCTCAGATCAATCTTCGAGTAAAAGCTCGACCCTTGCAGCTGGTCGAATAGGTCATCAATGCGTGGAAGAGGATAGCGATTCTTCACGGTCACCTTGTTGAGTTCGCGATAGTCGATACACATACGGAAGGTACCGTCCTTCTTCTTCACAAACAAGACTGGAGCTCCCCGGGGCGAAGAGCTAGGACGAATAAAACCCTTATCCAAGAGTTCTTGTAATTGCGCAGATAGTTCTTCCAATTCTGATAGAGCTAGACGATAAGGTGCTCGAGCTATGGGTGCTGCTCCAGGAGCTAGCTCGATTTGGAATTCTACTTGAAGATGAGGCGGAAGACCAGGTAGTTCCTCAGGAAATACCTCAGGATAGTCACGTACAATCGGAAAATCTTCTATATTCCTCTCTTTCTTCGAGGTATCAGTAACGAGAGCCAAAATAGCAGTGTGACCCTTTCGCAAACACTTCTGGGCCTTAAGGAAAGAGATGATGCTCACAACAGCACCACTCTTATCGCCACGAATCATGAGAGGTTCATTACCTGAACAAGGAACACGAACAATCTTCTCGTTGCAAAGAATCTCTACTTGGTGTTGGGATAACCAGTCCATCCCAATGACAACATCGAAGCTACCCAGAACGATAGGGATGAGGACGATAGAGAAAGTCTGATTAGCAAGAACAAGATTACAATCCTTGACTACGTGTGTGGCCTCTAAACCCTTACCATTAGCTAGCTCTACAGTGTGCTTGGTGTTCAATAATGTTGGGGTACGCTTAAGCATTTGGCTAACTTTTTAGGACACGTAGCTAGTATCGGCACCCAAATCGAATAAAACAGTAACATAAAAGTCGTGTAGTAGAAACTTACCCATCACGACGTTGGGATCGTTCCTTGCTTCTCCCTGGCCAATCACGAATATTCGACCCCTGGCACCATTGCCGTTGTTATCCCCGTTGTTTCCATTCCCCTGATTGTTATTATTGTTGTTGTTCTGATTCTGGTTCAGCTGGGGGCAATCTCTCTTGAAGTAGCCTTCAGCTCCACACTGAAAGCATCCCCTGTTGCCTCGCTGTTGCTGCTGCTGGTTCTATGGAGCTGGTGGTTGTTGTTGTTGGTTCTGATTCGCAGGTCGTGAGCTCCTACAATCCTTAGCTTCATGACCCATCTTGAGACACCTCTGGCAACGACCCTTGTTGCACTGACCCCTGTGGTGTCTATCTCATCTGTTGCACTTTGGAAGGTTTCCTCGATATCCACCCTGCCCTTGACTACCAGAAGATTGCTGACCGGGGCTCTGATAGTCATCAATCTTTCGTTGCTGTGCCTGGGACTGAACTGAAGTCGAACCTTTGCTGGAGGTTCCTATACGCTTGTCACGACCCTTGGCCCCGGTTTGACCCGGTCCAGAGCCGCGAGGCAGGAAATCCCGTGGTATTTAATTTAGTGACAGCGGAAGAATTTTTAAACAGGATCGATTAATATTTAAAACTGCTCGTTTATATATAATATAGGTATAAATCCCATAATTTACAAATACTTGATTTCACTGGGAAATCCTTATTTCTTAAAACATGTTTCTTTATTTATTTACATTGAGCCACTTTCTAAGCTTGTAGTGCTTCACGGCACTTTTCTTTTCCTCACAACAGATCACCTGAAACATGTTTGAAAAAGGTTTTGTCAGCAGGGAAATACTGAGTGAATCATTCTATTTATTAAAACATCCTGTTTGTTATAATGTACAGTATTAAGAGCGATTACAATTGCCTCATCTTTTAAATTAACTGATCCAGTTGTCACTTTACCGGACTGTGACTGTGGACATATCACTTGTAGGGTCCTTTCACCCCAAGTGATAAATAATTAGTAGCTATGTGCACATCCCCCCACATACTAGCAGTAATTTTAGATAACAAAGACTTAATCCCTGTAACTATAATTTTGATAAAAACATGCTTTTGAAAAGTATTTTGATAAAAAGAGAATGACTTACATTGTAGATTTAACGAGCAGAATATAAGCCTACTGATTAGCCTTGATTAACCTAATTTAATTAACAATGCACACACAATAGGTTAGTAACTAATACAACATTTACGACAATTCACGAGATTAAACCTTCACAACGATTTATTAGTGCAATACTTAACAATTCAGCGGATTCACAACGAATGACAGAGTATAGTCCGAATTCGAGCAGTACTCAAACATTCAAGTTGAAATCACAATGAATTAATAAAGTATAATCTCAATTTGAGCGGCACTTAAACAATCGTTGGATAGTTATAATCGATCGGACGTTGAATCGTAATAGCGATCGAGTTATTACCCTGATTGTGGCAGCAATTAGTGATTAGTGTGTGTTAATTGTGTAAACAGAAAGTAATTTTGATATCATAAACGAATTTCTTCGTCGAACTTATGCCAGATTTCAAGTCCCAATGTCTGCTATTTATAGCCAAAATTTGATCAGCCCTGCGCATCGTAGGCCTAAAAACCCCTGCGCATCGTATGGTCTTTTAACAGGCTTACGCATCGTAGGCCTTAAACCCCTGCGCATCGTATGGTATGAAAAATAGGTTTATAGAGTAGCCACGTTTGGGACTAGCTATGCTGAGTCAGTAGTTTCGTAATTTCTGAATTTTACAACGAAACTTTGAGGATAATTATCAACTAGGGTTTACCCCCTTTGAGTTTTAGGGGCCCTAATCCTGATTCTGAAAATTATGAAAATTTTAGGGTTTGTTCAGAATCACTTGGGTTTTTCAATTAGGGTTTCCTATTGACCAAATTAAAATAATAACTAGGACTTTTTATGAGAGTCGTTACAACGCTTGTTATCAGTGGGAGTAGCAGATGTAGTAGTAGCAGTAGCACCTATACGCTTAGGCAGCCTGTTCAGTTCCACTGCCTGGTCTGTGAGACGATGAGCAAGACGAGTAACATCCTGGATAGTAGCGAGGTTAGTAGCAGTCACATGGCTTTGAATCTCTGGTACTAAGCATTTGAGGAACAGCTCGATACACTTGATGGGAGGATCTACCATAGTTGGACAAAAGATGGCCAGCTCATTTGACCTTTTCGTATAGGCCTCTATCTCTGATCCTGTCATCTTCAGGTTAAAGAACTCCACTTCCAACTTGTGGATGTCATCTCGACTACAGTATTCCCGCTTGATCAGCTCCTTAAAATCATTCCAGGGGGTGGTGTTAGCGGCTGCCAGCCCTAACATCTAAACTTGTGCATTCCACCAAGTCAGCGCAATGCCCTCGAGAGTACCAGTGGCGTACTTCACCCTGCGAGCTTCAGGGCGTTCACACATTTCGAAGACTGACTCGAGCTTCTCGAACCAGTGGAGGAGTCCAACTGCCCCTTCAGTGCCACTGAAAGTACTAGGTCGGCAGTCCATGAAGGTTTTGAACGTGTACGCAGGCGGCTGAGTATGCTGGCCTGTTGTATAAACGAGAATAGGACAAAGTTAAACACAAGAGTTGGGTTAGGAGTGTAGGATCTAATGATCCTAGAGAGAGTTGCGACTGCAGGATATACCTCCTGCTTGGGCGGCTGCAAGTGCCGCAGCAACTTGTTGGTTAATCAGAGTCATCAACTAGGCTTGAGTCATGTTAACGCGTCCACTCATGATCTTCATATCAAAGGAAAACATGAGTGAGAGAGGTTCGTGGTTGTGCGATGACAGAAGGGAGTAAGCACACATGTGTTTTCAAACTATAGTTGCTACGTTTATCTAAGCATACCATAAACCAAGTTCTATGTAATCTAGCAAGTAGGCAATATAAACATAAATCATATCACCTATAGTGTTGAGTCTTGCACGTGGAGTGAAGCGTCGTTGTGGATCGTTGAGCACTGTACAGGTTATAGTCCGGTTTTAACAAAAACTTTTCCCTTATTAAAACCAAGTTCACTATAACCAATGGCTCTGATACCAATCTGTCACACCCCCAAAATCCACACGCGGAGTATCACCGCTTGGAGGCGTGACTGACCAGGATCAAGCCACCAATCATATTGAACAATGTATGTAGTAAATATAATTCAACCAAACAATATGAAAGGTGATCAAAACCAAAGCATAGTTAAGTGTTTAGCGGAAGCATAATTGTAAAACCCAATGAAAGTATTAAGTACGAAATAAAGTAATGTTTTTAGCATGGCACACACTGCCATACCCCACAACGACCGCGCCTCCCTGTGCAAGCTCCAAGAGTACCTAACGACCTGCAAGGCATGTAGCAATGAATCTACAGCAAAGTTGAGCGAGTTCACAGTTGGTTGTTTAGTTATAGCATTCGTTTGTAAACCAAGTATCATTTTAATTCGTATCGCGGTCACCCTGACATGTTTGCGAAGATTAGTGGGGTCTTCCCATGTGTTACTAGACCACGCGTATCGACTGCTACGAAAATGTAAGAGGTGCCCTAAGTCAATGTCTATCAGCATTGACCCTTTGCCCATAGTCCATTAGTACACGCCCGTCCGACTGGCACGGTGTGAGGTTTGTTAAACCTAATAGCGCTATTAACTAATGACCCGCTCGCCATAGGCCTCGGCGATTAAGTCGATAAATGGGGGACTTCAAGTGCTAGAGTTGATGGTCTTATGGACGTACGTATCATGTTGTATGGAGAATACGCAAGTGTGAAGTTACTGTTCAGTTCTTTAACCCATTCTCAACCCTTGGGAATCCCATGCTTTGGCTAGAGTGTGAACTCACCTTGGTTTGCTCGGCAGATACACAGAAAGGTTACTTGAGCTATAAGTGGTCAACCACGTCCTAACATGGTTACCATACAAGTCAGGTCTAGGTTCAAGTAATGCAAGTATGATTACACATAGCTTAACAGGTTATGAACACGTATTGATCATGGCAACACATTAACAGTCAAGTACATAACATATTCATACTTGTACGATTCAAAAGATTGGGCTCGTACAAGTCTAACAGCCTTGTGCGACTCACCCAATAAAGCCCAAAGATACCCGACCCAAAATCATAAATAGTCTAACAAGTATACGGCCCAACAAACAAACTTGAGTCTTGTGTGATCCGGATGTCTTGTGTGATCCGGATAGACTTGTGCGATCCGGATTGGGCTTTGAGGCCCAACAGTGTAATAGCTTGTGTGTGGCTCAAGCCTTGTGCGATCGGCACTGCCTTGTGCGATCCACAAGGTCTTGTGCGATCATGCATATCCTGCTTGTACTTAGTGTATTAACAGTTGCACTATTCTTGTGCGACTGTCTTGTGCGACCAGAACTTGTTCGATCGGATCAGATCTTGTGCGATTCGGATCTTGTGCGACTTACAAGTTTGTGTGATTGCACTTGTGCGACTGGTCTTGTACGATCGGTTATGTATTTCCTTAAGTCATGCAATCAGTTACTCTATTATTGATAATTTCCATATTTGCAGTTTATCAATCAACAGTTTCTAACTAACCATATCTCGATCAAAACAAGGTTTTTACCACAAAATTCATATGAACCCTAATCAAAATCAAAACAAGAACAATAATCATAACTCATAAACATACTAACATAATTCATATTCTTGATCACTAACATGCATACTAACATAACAATCTCCCTTTTACACTTCATTCGAACATGAACATGTCACAGCCGGTTATCATTCATTCGGTTCTAGATCATTAACACATAATCATCAACTCTACATAATTCAAAACATGTTACACATATGAACTGATTTCATGAACATCAAATCTCATCATTCATAACTAATCACATATCATTCACAAATCATTATATAGAGTCATATAAATGATAACGTCATTCAATCATGAAACCACAATAAAACACTAACCGGATTAGCGGATAACAAAGGTTGATCCGAACAGAAAATAACTTTGAGAGATGGGGATGTGAGGTCGCCGGCTTCGAGAGAAGAGAAGGAGAAAGTAGAGAATTAGGGTTTTGTGTGTTTTCTTATTTTGCAACAAATGAGAAGCAACCCCCACACATGGGTGCTTGTATGCGCATAAAAGGCAGTGGGCCGAACCCTCACTTGGGCTGCCCATTGGTTTCGGATTCAAAGAGTGTAGCCCGAAAGGGCTTGTGCGATCGGGTTGTGTTGATCGATCCTAATACATACGTACATACACATAACATAACATCAAACATAACATTCAATTACATCAATCAAGATCATATAATCACATAATGTTTTCACTGGTTACATCAAGGTACAAAAGAGGTTTGAAATACGAGTTGTCACATAGGTGCACAAAGCATGAAAAACTCTTTTATAACTTGGGACAATTATATCTATAATCTTGTATACGGATTTACATGTTTGTCATACATTTAGGGCCCGGTATAGAAGCCGAGACATGATTAACCAACACACCACTAACATAAATCCACAAGGAGTTATCCCCAACAATGTGGGTATATCTTTTTATATACGCAACTGGCAGGTTTATGCCTACACCCCGTGCTTAATTCGTGGCCATTTGCAATTAAATAAGCCGAGGATATCCAAGACACGGTCGTATTGTCGCAACCCCCGTCCCCTAACAACCTGAGAACGGGCGGCCGCTGCCAGTTTTGGAGGTATTCAGGTGTTTATCAATTTGGCAGCGGAAATTTCATCAGGACCGTAGTTAGGAAATATTTTATCAGAGTAAATACCAAAATTTTATAATATTAAACACGTGGGAATAATCCCAAGTTTTTAGGTACACACATTTTCGTAGGAATAAATCCTATTTTATTTAATAAAAACATCTCTTTATTTTAGGTAACTTTATAGCCACTTTTCCAAGCCTTCAGTGCCGTCTAGCTGGCTTCTATTCGGCTTTCACATTTTGTTACCTAAAACGCGTTTAAAAACATTTGTCAGTCGGAAATACTGGTGAGTGAATCCCAGTTTAATCAAGTTTAAGTAAAACCATTGTACAGTATTGAGGGCGGTCGCGCAACTACATTTGTTTCCATCTACTTAATTACCACCCACGGTACTGTCAACCCGACTTGTGGTCATGTTACCCCTCGCAAGGTAGTAACAAATTTTGTATACAAATCCCCAACATACCGATAATAATTGTAGAATACAAATACTCAATAACTATTTAATTTATTATTAATTGTGTGAGGTTTGTAAAAAAAAAATTGCAAAATAAGGAGATTACTCACATTGCTATCTTATGTTTTCCTTTAGGGTTTCCTGGTGATTATCTCTTAAATACACAAATGCACATGCATTAGTATAATAACCCAATATTTACATTAGTAATACCCTCACCGAGACGGCATTCCAACAACTACGTCGGGCAACCACGACAGCCGTTACAGAACCCTAGATCAATCGGGCAGCGTATCTAATACGTAACCGGGGTTATGATACTTACAACGGGGCGGAACTTCGTTATTTAGGGGGGTATTTTTCCCGAGTATAAAGTATACTACGTAGAAATTTGAGAGAGAGAATTGAAGGAAATGAGCGATGGAAACTGAAGGCTGAGGGCCTTCTTATATAGTGCCTCTTCGACTTCTATCGCGGCCAGCGTAAGACGTAGCCAAAGGCTACGCGGCCCGCGTAATAAACTGGGTATGCCCTAGCCTGGCCCAGTCATCGAACTAGCTTCGTCACGAGCCCGACACGTGGTGGCACCGGGTTAAGCCTGGTGGCCTATCTGTCGCGGCCCGCGTAAGAGGTAGCCAAGGGCTACGCGCCCTGCGACGACCCCTTGAAATTTCGTTTTTATTAAATTTTGAATTATGTATGGATGTTTGGGCTCGGTTTTCACCTAAGGGGTATTTATTGAGACATATAGGAATATTTTAAAATACATTAGGGTGTCAAAATTATTTAGGAGGGTTGTTATATCCTCCCCACCTTGTTTTAGAGCTCGCCCTCGAGATCTTACTAGAATAAGTGTGGATATTTCCTTTGCAATTCCGATTCAAGCTCCTATGTATACTCTGGTCCTCTTTTGGAGTCCCATTTCACTTTGACCAGAACTAATCTCTTATGCTTGAGGTTCTTGACTTTTCTGTCTTCAATCTGTAGAGGTCTTTCTACAAATTTAAGTTGTTTATTTACCTCTATATCCTTAAGAGGTACTACCAGTGACTCATCAGCTAAGCATTTCTTGAGATTAGATACATGAAATACATTATGTATTCCTGCCATTTCCTCTGGCAGTTGTTGCTGATAGGCTACAGGTCCTATTTTTCTAATAATCTTAAAAGGTCCAACATACCTGGGGCTTAGCTTTCCCTTTTTTTTATGAATCTTACCACTCCCTTCCAAGGAGAGACTTTAAACAACACTTTATCTCCTACTTGAAATTCCAACGGCTTGCGTCTGTTATCAGCATAACTCTTTTGTCGATCACGTGCTGCTTTTAATCATTCCTTGACTTGAATGATCTTGTATGTTGTTTCTTGTACAATCTCGGGTCCGGATAGTTGCTTTTCTCCAATTTCAGCCCAACAGACTAGCGTTCAACACTTTTGTCCATAAAGTGCTTCGAAGGGTGCAACATTTATACTTGTGCGATAATTGTTATTATAAGAAAATTCTATCAATGGTAAGTGATCGTCCCAATTACCTCCAAAATCAATTACACAAGCTCTAAGCATGTCCTCTAGTGTCTGAATTGTCCTTTCGCTTTGTCCGTCCGTTTGAGGATGATAAGCGGTGCTTAGATTTAACTTGGTTCCCATTGCTTTTTGGAAACTTGTCAAAAAATGAGAGGTAAAACGGCTATCTCGGTCAGAAACAATTGATAAAGGAATTCCATGTAATGAAACTATTTCATTTACATACAACTTAGCTAAATGTTCCATACTGAAAGTTTCCTTCATTGGTAGGAAATGAGCTGCCTTAGTTAGCCTATCTACAATCACCCAGATTGTATCATTACTTTTTCTTGTTTTGGGTAATTTAGTAACAAAATCCATTGTTATCAATTCTCATTTCCAAACTGGCATTTCTAACTGTTGTAACAATCTTGAGGGTTTCTGATGCTCAGCTTTGACTTGTGAATAAGTTAAACATTTAGAAACAAAAGAGGCTATGTCCTTTTTAATTCCTATCCACCAGAAATTCTTTCTTAAATCTTGATACATCTTATCACTTCCAGGATGCATCGTATACTTAGACTTATGGGCTTCTTCTAATATACGGTGGCGTAGGTTTCCTAATTTAAGTATCCACATTCTTTTCTTATGGAATCTCCAAATTCCATCCATTCCTTGTTCTAGTTCCTTAATCATTCCTTTCAATTTTTCTGTATCATCCTTGATTACTAATTCTTGTGCCTTTCTAATTTGTTCATTTAAGTCTACTTGCAGATTTAGTTTAAGAGAACACACTCTTTTTAGCTTTTCATGATACTTTCGACTTAAAGCATCAGCTACTACATTTGCCTTTCCGGCATGGTACTGGATATTACAATCATAATCACTAAGTATCTCCATCCATCGTCTTTGTCTCATATTCAATTCCTTTTGCCCGAAAACATACCTTAAACTCTTATGGTCGGTGAAATTGGTAAATTTACTACCGTAAAGGTAATGTCCCCAAATTTTAAGGGCAAAAATTATGGCTCCTAATTCTAGATCATGGGTTGAATAATTCTCTTCATGATTCTTAAGTTGTCTAGAGGCGTAAGCTATAACCTTTTGACGTTGCTTTAACACACATCCATAACCTAAGTTAGAAGCGTCACAATAGACTATAAAGTCTTCTGTTCCTTCTGGTAATGCTAGTATGGGTGCATGGGTTAATCTTTGCTTAATAATTCTAAAGGCTTCTTCTTGTTTTGGTCCCCATTCAAACTTAACAGATTTACAGGTTAACTTAGTTAAGGGAATGGCTATTCTAGAAAAATCTCGAATGAACCTTCTATATTAACCGGCCAATCCTAAGAAACTTCTAACCTCGGTTGGTGACTCAGGGGTTTTCCATTTGGTAATCACCTCGATCTTGGTGGGATCTACATGAATTCCTTCATGATTGACTAGATGTCCAAGAAATTGTATCTGTTCTAACCAAAATTCGCACTTTGAAAATTTAGCATAAAGCTTTTCTTTTCTCAATAAACTTAGTAGTGCGTGAAAATGCTTTGCATGTTCTTCTTTACTCTTAGAGTAAATAAGAATATCATCTATAAAGACAATTATGAATTTATCCAAATATGGCTTACATATTCGGTTTATCATGTCCATGAATGCAGCTGGGGCATTGGTTAGACCAAATGGCATGACAGTAAATTCATAATGAACATACCTTGTTCTGAATGTGGTCTTAGGAATGTCCTCTTCCTGTACCTTTAATTGATGATATCTTGATCGTAAATCGATTTTAGAGAAAAATTGAGCTCCTTGAAATTGATCGAATAGATCATCGATCCTTGGTAATGGATACCGATTCTTAATCGTAACCTTTTTCAATTCACGATAGTCAATGCACATACGCATTGATCCGTCCTTCTTTTTAATGAATAAAATCGGTGCTCCCCATGGCAATGAACTTGGCTGTATGAATCCCTTTTTCCAATAATTCATCTAGCTGTTTCATCAGTTCTTGCATTTCTGCAGGTGTCAAACGGTAAGGTGCTTTGGCAATTGGTGTTGTTCCTGGTAGCATATGAATTCTGAATTCGACTTCTCGGTCTGGAGGTTGCCCTGGTAACTCTTCTGGAAATACATCTGAAAATTGGGATACTACTGGAATATCCTTTAATTATTTTCCTTTAGTGTTAGTGATTATAGAAATCAAATACACTAATGATCCTTTTCTTATATAACTTGTTGCTTTCATCACAGAGATGAATTTTGTGGATCTAGACGGCTTATCTCCTTTAAATGTGATCTTTCACCCGTGTGTGAATTTACTTAAATTGACTTTTGATCACATAAAATACTGGCTTTATTGGCTATTTACCAATCCATTCCTAATAAAACATCAAATCCTGCCAGATTCATTGGGTAAAGGTTTTCAATAAATTTTTGATTTAGAAATTCTATTCTTGCTTCCTGCAAGATTTCAGAAATCTTAATGGTTTCTCCATTTGTTGTCTCTACTAGACATTCTTGTGGGAGTTTAGTTAATGGTCGATTGAGAAGTTTGCAAAATGAAGTATTAATAAAAATTTGGTTCGCACCAGAGTCAAATAATACTTTAACAAAAACATCATTAACTAAAAACGTACCGGCGATCACGTCCGGGATCATTTTGGCTTCTTCTGAAGTCAGAACGAATGCTCTGGCATTTTTAGTATTCTTGGTGTTCGTGGCTGGAGCTAGTTTTGGACAATTTGGCTTGATGTGACATTTTTCTCCATAGTTGAAGCACATTCCATTGTTAGGTTTCCTCCTACAATCTTCTTCCTTGTGCCTTGGTATCTTGCAGAAATTGCAGTAGGTGGAGCATTTTCCTGAATGCTTCTTCTTGCAAGCCTTGCAGTACGGTGTAGAGGTAGAACCTACATTTTTCCCATGGTTGGAATTGACGTATCGGAATTCCTGGGTAAGCCTTTGGGCTAGGTTCCTCCTCTGATCCTCTTCTCGTGTACGCACTAATTCATCTGTCAAGGTGATTGCTAGTTCTACAGCTTCTTCTATGGTTTGAGGTCTAGCTGCCTTGGCTACATGCCTTATCTCACTAATTAATCCCCAGATATAGCGGGAGATTAATACTAGTTCGGGTGATTCAAGGGTTGGCACTATCCTATCATATTCAAAAAATAACGTAGTATAACCCTTACTATCCACTCCAGTCATTCTAAGGTTTAGGAACTTATTTGTTATCTGTTCCTTTTCATTGGGAGGGCAGAATTTCCTTTCCACCATGTTCTTAAATTTCTCCCATTCCTTATTGTAAACCCTATCACTTCCCCTAGACTGAGGATAGTGTTCCACCATTCTAATGCTAAGTTCTTGAACAAATGGGAAGCAAACATTATCTTATCCTCTTCCACACATTTGCTAATTTTTAAGACTGCCTCAGTCTTTTCTATCCAGCGTAGAGTTGCAATGGCCCCTTCATTGCCCGAGAATTCCATTGGTTTACAAGACCAGAATTCTTTATAAGAACAACCATAAGACATGGTTCTTCTTCTTTTGGGAATGGGCGCTTGAAGTATGGGTCTGTTGTTTACGCTGTGTTCAGGTTCAGTGGGTCTTTTACTATCATGTTTACATTTATTATCTGTTTCCTTAACCGTATTGATAATATACGGCATCGCATCTAATATCCCTTGTGCCACTATGTGTTGGATGGCACTGTTATCCACTTGGTTTACATTATTGTTGTTGTTCGGGTTATCGTTATCCAGGTTATTGTTATTTTGGTTTTCGTTATTCTGGTTTTCCTGGTTCACTTCGTTGTCCATCTGAATTTTAAACATTTGCCAATTATTAATATCACAAGATAATATTTAATGTAAACAATCACATAACACGCATTTTGATCAAAAACGTCGAACATTGCGACTTACTTTTTCTTATAGTATGCATCTAATACAAACCGATACTGGAATTTAAAATTACAATACTATTATGCATCACTAACCACGAGGTGGTCTATACTACAACATATATTATTATTATTACACATATATATATTTTATTATTATTATTATTATTTTTTTTTTTTTTTCATACACACATATTATATATATTTATTATTATATTATTATTATTACTATCACCGTCACGGATATGGGTTCATCCAGAACTCCATATTACGCTCGTCGTATTTCCAGATGAGTCGTTCTCCAACTTGCCTCATCCTCTCGCTACTTTCTAAAATCTCCTCTCCGAAAGTTCGGAGCTCTTGCACATTTTCTGTACTCATTGAGGGTGCAGGTGCTGGAACTGGATCTGGGTACTGTGGCATGGGTTCTTCCTGGGGGTATGGATTATCTAGAATTTTCCTAATGTATTCATCATTATCATAGTAGTGATCTAGAGGGTCCAGACCTGGGTAAGCTGCTAGGTTCGGCATCGGTCGTCTGTTAGGGGGTAGCGTTACACATAATCCCTATGATCATCAAACCATGGGTCATAGTCTGGGTCTAAGGGATTGGGTGCCGGTATCCTAGGTATCTCTTCTGGATTAAAATCATGCATTTGGACTTGGTTTTCTGGGTTTTTTTTTAATCTTCATTGGCTGTGTAGGAAATAAGGGTAATGGTTGAGGGGCTATGAGTTGCTCTAGGTTTGGGTCGGTAGCTGTGGTTGCTAAGATATGGAAGTTTGCTAAACTCCTATTGTGACAACTCGAGTTTCCAGGATTTCCATCTTCGTACTATTGCACGTTAATTATTTAGAGTGTCCGATACACGACTTGTTTGTGTCACAACCGGACACGTTGTAATATGTTAAACACGTATTGTAGTTGATGATGTATACTTGATGGGTGTTGAGTGTATTTATACATTGATGTGGTAATATTATGTCTTGTGTTATTAATATGTTAGTGAAATGATAATCAATACAATGGAATCATGCCAGACACCCTATGAAATCACCCTATGACCGAAAACACCAAGTGTTTTCGTCCACAGGAGCCCAACGAAATCAAAGTGGGCTTTGGCCCAGTATCGAATTAATAGAGGATCTGTTCATTATATGCGCATGATTGGAATAACTCGTAAACCCTAATCACACACCTCTCTCTCTCGTTTTCTTTGAAACCCTACGGTAACCCCCATCTCGATTGAAGCTAAGCCACATCTGTTCGATCCTTCTTGGTACGGTTAGCGAATTTTACGTGTAGTTGTTTCTGTGGTAGTCATATAGTGGTGTTGTTATCATGATCTTGCTTGTGATGTGTATAGTATATTGAATGTATGATCGTATGTTAATCCGGATGTCGATCTAGAGTTTTGACATGATTGTGTAATCGAAATTGCACATCCTTGTTTCTGTTGGTCTGATGATGTGACTGTTGAGATTTGATCATTTAATTAACTCTTGTACTTATCTAAATCATATAGATCGCATATGGTGTTCTAAAATCTAGGTTGCATGCTAGTGTGTGATGGATTTGTAGTATGACAGTATTCTTGAAGGTCCAATGGGATTGAGGTTTCATGGATTGCACAAAATTTGATAGTCTGAATATGTATATGGTGGCTCATGTGCAACCAAACCAAATCATGTGAACATTTAATGATGTTGTCAGTATTATATGCATGAATGATGATATTCATATGATTTGGATGGCATGATTTAGACTTAAAATCTATTATATACAATCGGCTCTAAGGTGTAATATGTTTTGATTTATTTAGAACTGGTGTTATTAATTGTTTAATGTGAGCAGACTAGGATCCTTGTTAATCACAAACAACATGCTGGCGATTGTACGATGATCATACTTTAGGGAGTTAGTATTTTTTATGATTTCATGAGGTGTTTTTACTTGATAAATTGGTGATATAGAAGATGTAACTGTTAGAATAAGATTAGGGTTTTTGTGATATTATGACGTAACTAATGTGATACGTAACTGACATTTGACGAATCTGAACTTAATGTCGAATCTGAAATACGACGAATCAGGATTTATTCGTCAAGAAATCAAACGACGAAACTGGGGGTTTGTTTCGCCGAAGGGACTCTCGACGAAACTGAAGGTGTTTCGTCGAGTGGGGAACCTGTTTTAACTTGGTTTGTTTCTGTTAGAACTTAACTGACCTAATTAACTGCTGTTAACTGAATTGCATGTTTCGTATGTGTTGAATACGTGTTATGTGCTACGTGATGATCTTTGACTCGGTGTTACCATGTTGTACTCGTACGTAAACTGATTTCGCATACGTGAATAATCTAGGACGTGATTGATTAATTGGGAGCATACTTAGCATACCGAGCAAACCAAGGTGAGTTCACACCCTTACTAAGGCATGGGATTCCCAAGGTTTGGGGAATGGGATGGAAGGAATAAGGTTGAATAGATTCGTACATACACTGATACTAGACTACCATACCATTGTCCTCGGTTGTGCAGGACACATACGTAAAACCTACGTATACTTATGCTACTCGCTATCCTCGGTTGTGAAGGATACTCACGTAAAACCTACGTGAACTTATACTCACTACTGCCTCGGTTGTGTCAGGAACTTACGTAAAACCTACGTAAACCCCCGCGTACCCCTGTCCTCGGTTGTGAAGGACGCCTACGTAAACTTTGTACGTACTACTGTTCTCGGTTGTGAAGAACACTTATGGTTACAAATAGTCTAGTGTATATGCAAACATGGGAAGCCCCCACTAATAGAACATACAATCGGCCTAGTAGCGCCACATGTTACGAAACAAACTTACTATTACGAACTTACTTACTGTGAACTCGCTCAACTAGTTGTTGACTCTCTGCTGCATGCCTTGCAGGACCTTAGGTACATATGGAGCTTGCACAGGGAGGAGCAGGTCGTTGTGGACATGGACCGAGAATGCCATGTTAAATATTTTAACATTTGAACTTATGATTTACTTTGGGTTTACATACTTATGCTTCCGCTACACACTTGTTAATGTTTGGTTTTGAAAACACCTATCATATTGATGAATGAATTTTACTATTTACTTATATGTTCAATATGATTGGTGGCTTGATCCTGGTCAGTCACGCTCCCAAGCGGTGATACTCCGCAGGTGGATTTTGGGGGTGTGACAGATTGGTATCAGAGCCATTGGTTATAGAGAACTTGGTTTTATTATGGGAAAAACGTTTTTATTAAAACCAGACTATAACCAGAACAGTGCTCTCAACGATCCACAACGACGCTTCGCTCCACATGCAAGACTCAACATTCTAGGTAATATGGTATATGTTTTATTGCCTACTTGCTAGAATTACATAGAACTTTGCTCATGGTTTGCTTAGATACACATAACCCCTATTGCTTGAGAATACTTGTGTGCTCACTCTCTTCTGTCATTGCACTTTCGCGAACCTCTCTCACTCATGTTCTCCTTGATATCAAGATCATGAGTGGACGCGTTAACCTAACTCAAGCCCAGTTGGCGGCTTCGATCACTGAACAAGTTACTGCAGCACTCGCAGCTACCCAGGCAGGAGGTGTAACCTGCCATTACCACTTACTCTAGGATCTTTAGATCCTACTCTCGTAAACCAACACTTGTGCTCAAGTATGTTTACTCTTACGCAAACGACAAGTCAACACGCTCAGCCACCTGTGTGCACCTTCAAGACTTTTATGGACTGTTGTCCTACTACTTTCAGTGGCACGGAGGGAGCAGTTGGACTCCTCCATTGGTTTGAAAAGCTTGAGTCAGTATTTGAGATGTGTGAATGCCCTGAGGCTCGCAGGGTGAAGTACGCCACTGGTACCCTAGAAGGCATTGCGCTGACTTGGTGGAAGGCGCAAGTTCAGATGTTAGGGTTGGCAGTTGCTGACGCCACACCCTGGAACGATTTCAAGGAGTTGATCAAAAAGGAATACTGTAACCGTGATGACATCCACAAACTGGAAGTGGAGTTCTTTAACCTGAAGATGACGGGGTCAGAGATAGAAGCGTACACGAAACGATCCAACGAATTGGCAGTGTTATGTCCAACTATGGTGGATCCTCCCATCAAGCGCATTGAGTTGTACCTCAAAGGCTTAGTACCAGAGCTTCAAAGTCATGTGACTACTTCTAACCTTGCTACTATTCAAGATGTTACTTGTCTTGCTCATCGTCTCACAGACCAGGCAGTGGAACAGAACAAGCTGTCTAAACGTATTGGTGCTACTACTACTACTTCTGCTATTCCCAGTGACAACAAGTGAAAATGGGATGGAACCTCCAGCAAGGGTTCGACTTCGGTTCAGTCCCAGGCACAGCAGCGAAAGACAGATAACTACCAGAGCCCCGGTCAGCAGTCGTCTGGTAGTCAAGGGCAGGGTGGATATCGAGGAAATCACCCAAAGTGCAACAGATGCAACAGACACCACAGTGGTCACATAGTCAAGGGTTGTAACCTCGTCTTAGCTGGTCAGACTTTCTCTATCGATCTCATTCCTATAACTCTGGGTAGTTTCGACATCGTCATTGGTATGGATTGGTTATCCCAACAACAAGCAAAGATCCTATGCAAAGAGAAGATCATTCGTATTCCTCGTTCTGGCAAGCAACCTCTCGAAGTTCAAGGCGACAAGAGTGGTGTCGTGAGTGGCATCATCTCCTTCTTGAAAGCTCAGAAGTGTCTGCGAAAGGGCCACACAGCTATTCTAGCACTCGTTATAGATACATCGACGAAAGAGAAAAAGATTGAGGATATCCCAGTCGTACGCGATTTTCCTCAAGTGTTTCCTGAAGAGTTACCGGGGTTACCGCCACATCGCCAGGTCGAATTTCAGATCGAGCTAGCTCCAGGAGCAGCACCCATAGCTCGAGCACCTTACCGCTTAGCTCCAACGGAACTGGAAGAACTGTCTAAGCAACTGCAAGAACTCTTGGAAAAGGGTTTCATTCGCCCTAGCTCATCGCCCTGGGGAGCTCCAGTGCTATTCGTAAAGAAGAAGGACGGTACCTTCTGCATGTGTATAGACTACCGCGAACTGAACAAGGTGACTGTGAAGAATCGCTATCCTCTTCCATGCATCGACGACTTATTCGACCAGTTGCAAGGGTCGAGCTATTACTCGAAGATTGATTTGAGGTCAGGCTATCATCAACTGAGAGTCCGGGATGAGGACGTCTCCAAAACAGCATTCAGAACTCGCTACGGCCATTACGAGTTTTTGGTCATGCCATTTGGGTTAACAAACGCGCCGGCGGTTTTCATGGATCTTATGAACAGGGTGTGCAAACCTTACCTTGACAAGTTTGTCATTGTTTTCATCGACGACATCCTGATCTATTCGAAGAGTCAGGAGGAACACGAGCAGCACTTACGACTTATTTTGGAACTCCTTCGAACGGAACAGCTGTAAGCCAAGTTTTCAAAATGCGACTTATGGCTTCGTGAAGTCCACTTCCTAGGCCACGTAGTAAACAAGGATGGGATTCATGTTGATCCATCCAAGGTAGATTCGATCAAGAACTGGCCTGCATCGCGCACACCAACTGAAATACGACAATTCTTGGGTTTGGCGGGTTATTACAGACGGTTCATCAAAGACGTCTCAAAGATCGCACAACCGCTTACAATACTGACACAGAAAGGTGTTGTTTATCGTTGGGGTAATACACAGGAAACAGCGTTTCAGCACTTAAAGGATAGACTTTGTAGCGCACCTATCCTCTCATTGCCTGAAGGCACGGACGATTTTGTAGTCTACTGCGACGCAACCATCCAAGGTCTTGGATGTGTGTTGATGCAACGGGATAAAGTCATTGCTTATGCTTCGTGCCAACATAAGATTCACGAACGGAATTACACTACGCATGATTTAGAGCTGGGAGCTGTCGTTTTTGCGCTCAAGATATGGCGACATTACTTGTATGGCACTAAGTGCACTATATACACTGATCATAGAAGTCTCGAACATATCTTCAAACAGAAGGAACTGAATATGCGACAACGTAGATGGGTCGAACTACTGAACGATTACGAATGTGCTATAAAGTTCCATCCGGGCAAAGCCAATGTGGTGGCCGATGCCCTCAGTCGAAAGGATACTACACCTAGGCGTGTACGAGCGTTGCAACTCACTATTCAGTCTAGTCTTCCTTCACAGATACGAGATGCTCAAGTAGAAGCATTGAAACCAGAAAACGTCAGGGCTGAAGCCCTACGCGGCTCAAGGCAACGATTAGAACAAAAGGCAGACGGCGCCTACTATGTAACAGGACGCATTTGGGTCCCACACTATGGCAACCTACGAGAGCTTGTGATGGATGAGGCACACAAGTCTCGCTACTCGGTACATCCTGGTTCGGATAAAATGTACCACGATATCAAAACTACGTATCGGTGGCCTAGCATGAAAGCTCACATAGCAACATACGTTAGCAAATGCTTGACTTGTGCGAGAGTCAAGGCGGAATATCAGAAACCATCAGGCCCACTCCAACAACCTGAGATACCACAATGGAAATGGGAGCAAATTTCCATGGATTTTGTTACTGGCCTACCTAGATCTCAGCGCGGAAATGAAACTATTTGGGTGATCGTGGATCGACTCACAAAGTCTGCACACTTCCTGGCTATTAAGGAAACAGACAAGTTTTCTACCTTAGCAGACATTTATCCTAAAGAAGTGGTTTCAAGGCACGGGGTGCCAACTTCCATTATCTCTGATCGTGATGCACGTTTTACTTCAGAACTATGGCGAGCGATGCACAAATCTTTTGGCTCTCGTTTAGATATGAGCACAGCTTATCATCCTCAGACGGATGGGCAGTCTGAGCGCACTATTCAAACTCTAGAAGACATGCTTCGTGCATGTGTAATTGACTTTGGCAACGGTTGGGAAAAGCATCTGCCACTTGTGGAATTTTCGTACAACAACAGTTATCACACAAGCATTAAAGTTGCTCCATTTGAGGCATTGTACGGACGTAAATGCCGGTCACCTCTTTGTTGGGCAGAGGTGGGTGATAGTCAAATCACAGGTCCATAACTCGTAGTTGATACTACAGAAAAGATTGCTCAGATAAGACAACGCATGGCGGCAGCTCGTGACCGTCAGAAAGCATACGCAGATAAAGACAGAAAACTACTCGAGTTCCAGGTTGGGGACCGAGCGCTACTCAAAGTTTCACCCTGGAAGGGTGTTGTTCGTTTTGGCAAACGCGGCAAACTTAATCCACGATACGTTGGACCATTCGAAGTCATAGAGAAAATAGGCAAAGTGGCCTACAGACTGAACTTACCAGCTGAACTCAGTGCAGTTCACAACGTCTTTCACGTGTCGAATCTGAAGAAGTGTTTGTCAGATGAGACCCTTATAGTTCCTTTGAAGGAACTCACTATCGACGAGCGGTTGCAGTTCGTCGAGGAACCAGTTGAAATCACGGACCGGGATGTTAAGGTCCTCAAGAACACAAGAATCCCTCTTGTACGAGTTCGTTGGAACTCCCGTCGCGGCCCAGAGTTCACCTGGGAGCGTGAAGATCAAATGAAACTCAAGTATCCCCAGTTATTCGGAAACAGTGCAACCACTACTGAGGCTGAAGTTACTACAG
Organism: Helianthus tuberosus; assembly: GCA_030545235.1. Classification (NCBI taxonomy): domain Eukaryota; kingdom Viridiplantae; phylum Streptophyta; class Magnoliopsida; order Asterales; family Asteraceae; genus Helianthus; species Helianthus tuberosus. The sequence goes on from CM060412.1 coordinate 144,984,527, forward strand.
AATTTCGGGACGAAATTCCAAATCAACGGGGGGATGATGTGACACCCCAGGAAAACCAGTAAACGATTACAACTCACCTAGCTTCCTCATTAACCGCATGCTAAATTTCGGGATGAAATTTCTTTCAAGTTGGGGATAATGTGACAACTCGAGTTTCCAGGATTTCCATCTTCGTACTATTGCACGTTAATTATTTAGAGTGTCCGATACACGACTTGTTTGTTTCACAACCGGACACGTTGTAATATGTTAAACACGTATTGTAGTTGATGATGTATACTTGATGGGTGTTGAGTGTATTTATACATTGATGTGGTAATATTATGTCTTGTGTTATTAATATGTTAGTGAAATGATAATCAATACAATGGAATCATGCCAGACACCCTATGAAATCACCCTATGACCGAAAACACCAAGTGTTTTCGTCCACAGGAGCCCAACGAAATCAAAGTGGGCTTTGGCCCAGTATCGAATTAATAGAGGATCTGTTCATATGCGCATGATTGGAATAACTCGTAAACCCTAATCACACACCTCTCTCTCTCTCGTTTTCTTTGAAACCCTACGGCAACCCCCATCTCGATTGAAGCTAAGCCACATCTGTTCGATCCTTCTTGGTACGGTTAGCGAATTTTACGTGTAGTTGTTTCTGTGGTAGTCATATAGTGGTGTTGTTATCATGATCTTGCTTGTGATGTGTATAGTATATTGAATGTATGATCGTATGTTAATCCGGATGTCGATCTAGAGTTTTGACATGATTGTGTAATCGAAATTGCACATCCTTGTTTCTGTTGGTCTGATGATGTGACTGTTGAGATTTGATCATTTAATTAACTCTTGTAGTTATCTAAATCATATAGATCGCATATGGTGTTCTAAAATCTAGGTTGCATGCTAGTGTGTGATGGATTTGTAGTATGACAGTATTCTTGAAGGTCCAATGGGATTGAGGTTTCATGGATTGCACAAAATTTGATAGTCTGAATATGTATATGGTGGCTCATGTGCAACCAAACCAAATCATGTGAACATTTAATGATGTTGTCAGTATTATATGCATGAATGATGATATTCATATGATTTGGATGGCATGATTTAGACTTAAAATCTATTATATACAATCGGCTCTAAGGTGTAATATGTTTTGATTTATTTAGAACTGGTGTTATTAATTGTTTAATGTGAGCAGACTAGGATCCTTGTTAATCACAAACAACATGCTGGCGATTGTACGATGATCATACTTTAGGGAGTTAGTATTTTTTATGATTTCATGAGGTGTTTTTACTTGATAAATTGGTGATATAGAAGATGTAACTGTTAGAATAAGATTAGGGTTTTTGTGATATTATGACGTAACTAATGTGATACGTAACTGACATTTGACGAATCTGAACTTAATGTCGAATCTGAAATACGACGAATCAGGATTTATTCGTCAAGAAATCAAACGACGAAACTGGGGGTTTGTTTCGCCGAAGGGACTCTCGACGAAACTGAAGGTGTTTCGTCGAGTGGGGAACCTGTTTTAACTTGGTTTGTTTCTGTTAGAACTTAACTGACCTAATTAACTGCTGTTAACTGAATTGCATGTTTCGTATGTGTTGAATACGTGTTATGTGCTACGTGATGATCTTTGACTCGGTGTTACCATGTTGTACTCGTACGTAAACTGATTTCGCATACGTGAATAATCTAGGACGTGATTGATTAATTGGGAGCATACTTAGCATACCGAGCAAACCAAGGTGAGTTCACACCCTTACTAAGGCATGGGATTCCCAAGGTTTGGGGAATGGGATGGAAGGAATAAGGTTGAATAGATTCGTACATACACTGATACTAGACTACCATACCATTGTCCTCGGTTGTGCAGGACACATACGTAAAACCTACGTATACTTATGCTACTCGCTATCCTCGGTTGTGAAGGATACTCACGTAAAACCTACGTGAACTTATACTCACTACTGCCTCGGTTGTGTCAGGCACTTACGTAAAACCTACGTAAACCCCCGCGTACCCCTGTCCTCGGTTGTGAAGGACACTTACGTAAAGCCTACGTAAACTTTGTACGTACTACTGTTCTCGGTTGTGAAGAACACTTATGGTTACAAATAGTCTAGTGTATATGCAAACATGGGAAGCCCCCACTAATAGAACATACTATCGGCCTAGTAGCGCCACATGTTACGAAACAAACTTACTATTACGAACTTACTTACTGTGAACTCGCTCAACTAGTTGTTGACTCTCTGCTGCATGCCTTGCAGGACCTTAGGTACATATGGAGCTTGCACAGGGAGGAGCAGGTCGTTGTGGACATGGACCGAGAATGCCATGTTAAATATTTTAACATTTGAACTTATGATTTACTTTGGGTTTACATACTTATGCTTCCGCTACACACTTGTTTATGTTTGGTTTTGAAAACACCTATCATATTGATGAATGACTTTTACTATTTACTTATATGTTCAATATGATTGGTGGCTTGATCCTGGTCAGTCACGCTCCCAAGCGGTGATACTCCGCAGGTGGATTTTGGGGGTGTGACACCTATTGAGCATGTCTTGGGTGTGGGCATCTATTTCTCGCTTAGCGGCTGCTAGCACTCGTTGCTGTTGTAACTTTTTCATTCTTTTCCTATGCTCATGTGCTCCCCTACTAAACCATCCTCTCTTTTTTCTGAGGGAATGGCTCTTCAGACTAACCCTTAAGCACGAATATCCCATCTTCATTGTCAGGTGAATACCCTGAGAGGGCATGCTGTGAAGAGGTGCCTTCGCTCCTAGGTGAGCCGAAAAACTGACGATAAGCGTCGGAGGGTCCTTGATCGCTCATACTGTAAACTAACAAATAGTCAAATAACACACAACAATAAAATACTTATATGCACGTATTTCCATAATTAATTTCCTAATGAATTGAACAATGTCTTGGTGTCAGCAGAACACTTTTGTGGCTGAATCAGTGGCTTAGCTCTGATACCACCTTTTGTCGCAACCCCCATCCCCTAACAACCCGGGAACGGGCGGCGGCTGCCAGTTTTGGTGGTATTCAGGTGTTTATCAATTTGGCAGCGGAAATTTCATCAGGACGGTAGTTAGGAAATATTTTATCAGAGTAAATACCACAATTTTATAATATTAAACACGTGGGAAAAATCCCAAGTTTTTAGGTACACACATTTTCATAGGAATAAATCCTATTTTATTGAATAAAAACATCTCTTTATTTTAAGTAACTTTATAGCCACTTTTCTAAGCCTTCAGTGCTGTCCAGCTGGCTTCTATTCGGCTTTCACATTTTGTTACCTGAAACGCGTTTAAAAACATTTGTCAGTGGGAAATACTGGTGAGTGAATCCAAGTTTAATCAAGTTTAAGTAAAACCATTGTACAATATTGAGGGCGGTCGTGCAATTACATTTGTTTCCATCTACTTAATTACCACCCACGGTACTGTCAACCTGACTTGTGGTCATGTTACTCCTCGCAAGGTAGTAACAAATTTTGTATACAAAACCCCAACATACCAACGATAATTGTAGAATACAAATGCTCAATAACTGTTTAATATATTATTAATTGTGTGAGGTTTTGTAAAAACAATTTGCAAAAAAAGGAGATTATTCACATTGCTGTCTTAGGTTTTCCTTTATGGTTTCCAGGAGATTATCTATTAAATATACAGGTGCACACGCGTTAGTATAATAACCCAATATTTACACTAGTAATACCCTCCCCGAGACGACATTCCAACGACTACGTCGGGCAGAACCACGACAGCCGTTACGGAACCCTAGATCAATCGGGCAGCGTATCTAATACGTAACCGGGGTTATGATACTTACAATGGGGCAGAACTTCATTATTTAGGGGGTATTTTGCCCTAGTATAAAGTATACTACGTAGAAATTTGAGAGAGAGAATTGAAAGAAATGAGCGACGGAAACTGAAGGCTGAGGGCCTTCTTATACAGTGCCTCTTCGACTTCTCTCGCGGCCCTCGTAAGACATAGCCAAAGGCTACGCAGCCCGCATAATAGAGTGGGTAGGCCCTAGCCTGGTGGCCTATCTGTCGCGGCCCACGTAAGAGGTAGCCAAGGGCTACGCGCCCCACGACGACCCCTTTAAATTTCGTTTTTATTAAATTTTTATTTATGTATGGATGTTTGGGCTCGGTGTTCACCTACGGGGTATATATTGAGACATATAGGAATATTTTAAAATACATTAGGGTGTCGAAATTATTTAGGAGGGTTGTTATACGTATTAACCCCCAATGTTTATGTTATCAAACAAAACGGATTAAAACGGGTTATGCGGATTTATTAATCACAATCTGACTAAATGATCCCATACCCGACCAAGCGGTAATATTCTACCATATCTCAAGCCCCTATAAGGGAAAATACGTTAAAAGTATTTACCTGAGTTTCTAAATGCAAGATTTATCTACTTAGCCGTATAATGTACTTAGACTTGTGAAGGTACTGTCACGGCCCCAGACCCGGTTTGACCCGTTTCAGGAGCCGCGGGACAGAAATCCCGTGGTATTTATTTAATTGAGTTTGACAGCGGAAGTTTTCATCAGGATCTTTTAAACTGTAAATATTTCCCGATTATTTTATTTCACAACGCGGGATAAAACCCGGTAATTTACAATAGTTTGATTTCATGAAATCTTTTATTTTTACAAAACATGTTTCTTTTATTTTATACTGAGCCACTTCCTTGAGCTTGTAGTGCTATATGGCACTTTTCCTGATTCATAACAGGTCACCTGAAACATGTTTGAAAAAGGTTTTGTCAGCGGGAAATACTGAGTGAATCATTCTATTTTGCATAATGATGCATAGTTATAAATTACAGCATAAGAGCGATTACAATGGCTTCTATCTTATCTTTATCTGGCTCTATGTCACAATGGTGACATGTCACAATGGTGACGATGGTCATACCACTATTTAGATCAATGAACCTAAATAGTGACGATTATCCCTGTAGGTCAATGAACCCAACAGTGATTATCCCGAGTAGGTCAATGAACCTAACTGGGAGAAATTAGTAGTGTGCACAATACCCCACTAACCAGTAATTCAAGATATCCACGACTTAGTCCCTGTAATTATAACCTTGAAAATAATTTGAGGTATTGTAAAATATATGATAAAAAGAGAATGACTCACAAACTGTGAGAAAAGGAGAATGACTCACATTGCAGATTTAACGAGCAGAGTATAAGCCTACTGATTAGCCTTTTAACCTAAATTTAATAACATGCACACAATTCTGGATTAGTAATCAATACAGCCTTTACAATAACTCACAAGATCAAACCCTCACAACGATTTACAAGTGCGATACTTAACATCCATCGAATTAACGACGAACGACAAAGTATAATACTTAACAATTCAGCGGATTCACAACGAATGACAGAGTATAGTCCGATTTCGAATAGCACTCAAACATTCAAGTCGAAATCACAATGAATTAACAAAGTATAAACTCAATTTGAGCAGCACTTAAACAATCGTTGGATAGTTACAATCAATCGGACATTAAATTGTATCAGCGATTGAGTTAATACCCTGATTGCAGCGTCGATTAGTGAATCGTGTGTGTTAATTGTGATAAATAGAGCATAACTCAACGTAGAATTGGAATTTCTTCGTCGTTCTGAAGCCAGGAATCAAGTCCCAAGCTCCTGTATTTATACCCGAATTTTGCATCTCCCGAGTGTCGTGGAAGAATTCGTGTCACCTTCCGCGTGTCGCCTGAGGTACACTTTTAGGGTAGGGTAGGTACGTGTCCAACTAGCTTAGGTGAGTCGACAATTCATTAAAATTCAATTTCCACCTAAATCTGTAAAGATAATATCAACTAGGGTTTACCCCCCCCCCCCCTGAGTTTTAGGGGCCCTGATCCTGATTCCGTTTGTTATGAAAATCTTAGGGTTTGTTCAGAATCACTTGGGTTTCTTAATTAGGGTTTCCTATTGGATAATTTAATTAAATAATTATGCCTTTTGATGAGAGTTGTTACATTCTTCCCACCTTAATAAAAATCTCGTCCTCGAGATTAACTTCGAATAATTGAGGATACTTTCTCTTCATTTCGGATTCTAGTTCCCAAGTATATTAGGGTCCTATCTTTGAATCCCACTTTACTTAAACTAACACTATTTGTTTACCTTTATATCTTAGAGAGGTACTACAAAAGATTTGTCTAATAGACATTTCTTGAGATTGGATACATAAAATATATCATGTATTCCAACTAACCTTCCGGGTAATTGTAAACGATAAGCAACTAGTCCTATATGTTGGATCACTGGAAAGGGTCCTACGTACTTTTAGATTTAGTTTTCCTTTCTTACCGAATCTAACAACTTCTTTCCAAGAAGATACTTTCAATAACATTTTGTCTCCAACTCGAACTCCAACAGCTTCCATTTATTGTCTGTATAATTCTTCTGGCGATCTCTAGCTGTTTTCAGCCTTTTCTTCGTGATACTGAATATCACCGTTGTAGTTACTTAGGATTTTTATCCATTTCCTTTGCCTCATGTTTAATTCTTTTTGTCCAACTATATGTCTTAAATTCTTATAATCCGTATAGATAGTACACTTACTTCCATACAGATAATGTCTCCAAATCTTAAGGGCAAAAATTTATAGTTCCTAATTCTAACTCATGAGTGGTATAGTTTTCTTCGTACTTTTTCAACTGTATTGAAGCATACGCAATTACCTTTTTGCGTTGCATTAACATACTTCCAAATCCTAGCTTTGAAACATCCCCATATACTTTAAAATATTCTGTTCCTTCTGGTAAGGCTAGGAAATTTATGCTTTAAGATCCTAAAGGCTTCTTCTTGTTTAGAACTCTAATCAAACTTAACTGTTTTACAGGTTAGCTTAGTTAATGGTATAGTTATTTTGGAAAATCCTTAATAACCTGTCGATAATATCCGGTTAAACTTACAAAACTTCCTAAATTCCATTGCGAATTGTGAAACTTTCCATTTGGTAATTTCTGCTATCTTAGCAGAATTTATGTGAATGTCTTCATGATTCACCATATGACCTAGAAATTGCACTTCTGGCATCCAAAATTCATAATTCGAAAATTTGGCGTAAAGCTTTTCTTTTCTTAACAAAGTTAAGAGTAAATGCAAGTGCTGATAATGTGCTTCCTGACTTTTGGAATAAATTAGTACATTGTCAATGAAGACAGTTATTAATTTATCCAAATACGGTTTACAAATTCTATTCATCATGTCCATGAATGCTGCAGGTGCATTCTTTAATTCGAAGGGCATGATTGTAACCTAGTAATGACCATTTCTAGTTCTGAAAACAGTCTTAGATACGTCTTCCTCTTGTATTTTTAATTGATAATATCCGTAACATAAGTCGATCTTAGAAAAATATCTATTTCCCTGGAATTGATCGAATAAATCATCAAGTAATGGGTATTGATTCTTAATTGTAACCTTATTCAATTTCCTATAATCAATACATATTCTTATCGAATCATCCTTTTTCTTAACAACCAATACTGTGCTAACCGATAAGGTGCCTTGTCTTATCGGTAAAATTCCTGTAATTAGATGAATCCTAAATTTTATCTCCCTATCTGGTGGTAATCCAGTAACTTTTCTAGGATTACATCTGAGTATTCTGAATATTACAGAAATTCCTTAAGTTCTTTTATCTTTAGTATTAATGATTACTGAAATCATATATATACTACGTCTTTTCTTTCGTTCTAGATTAGCAACTTTCATTACAGATATGAACTTCATAGTCTTACGTGGTTTATCTCTTATAATCACAATTACTTTTCTGGTTGGTGTTTGAATTTCTATGGAATTCTTATCACAAAGAATTCAAACATAATTTTTTTTTTTTACTAATCACTTCATTCCTAACATAATATTGAATTCAACCAATATGGTTGCATAAATTTATAACTTAAAAGTTCTATTTCTACGTTTTCCAGAACCTAAATTCCCATCTGCCGTTTCTACTGTAGAAATTTATCTAATGCTGGTTAACGGTAAGTTAAGAGTTTGGCAGAGTAAAGTATTTATAAAACTTTGGTTTGTACCAGAGTCAAATAATACTGTTGTGTAAACGTTGTAAGCTAAGAACATACCGGCTATCACATCTGGAATCATCTCGGCTTCTTGAGTAGTCAGCTGGAATGCTCTTACATTCCTTTTTGCTCCTTCTGCAGGTTTGGCTTTATTGTCAGATGGTTTGTTCAGTTTTGGACAATCTGGCCTAAGATGTCCAGCTTCTCCACAGTTGTAGCAGACTGAAAATTTCTTCCTTCTGCAGTCTTCTTCTTGATGCCCCGGAATTTTGCAAAAATTGCAATATCCTTTGCATCTTCCAAAATGCTTCCTTTTGCAGAAATTGCAAAATGGACTAATAGAAGATTGCCCATTCCCTCCTTTCTTGAAATTGTTATGGTTACCCGAACGTAATTCTTGGGTAATCTTTTGGGCTACTTCCTTCCTTCTATTTTCTTCTCTTGTCCGTACTAGTTCGTCAGTCAGAGTATTGGCTAATTCTACTGCATCATCAATCGTATGAGGTTTCGCAGCCTTGACGATATTACGGATTTCGGAAATCAATCCCCAAATATAACGAGAAATAAGTACCGGCTCTGGCGAAGCCAGGGTTGGTACCACTCGAGCATATTCGAAGAATGTCGTAGTATACCCTCGACAATCTACATCCACCATCCGGTGGGTTAGAAACTTATTTGCCATTTGATCTTTTTCATATTCGGGACAGAATTTTCTTTCTACAAGACTCTTAAATTCTTCCCAGTTCATAGCATACGCCATCCTTCTTCCTTTTGCCTGTAACACTATGTTCCACCATTCTAACGCCACTTCTTTGAAAAGGTTTGATACATACATAACCTGATCGTCCTGAGCACATTTACTTATGGCAATTACTGCCTCGGTTTTCTCTAACCAACGCAGTGTCGCAGTCGCTCCTTCATTGCCTGCAAACTCAGTGGGTTTACAAGCAAGAAATTCTTTGTAAGTGCAACCAGGCGTTGCAACTTTCCTTTTCTTAGGGAGCGGAGCTTGCCGTGGTTCATTATCATGATTAACATGATTACTACCTCCATTTACACTATTACTGAAATTATTTTCAGAAATACGTTTGCTTGGAACAATTTGTTGAGGTTCAATTGGATTTTTAACAGCAGCAATGATTGCTGGAATAGCATTGGCTATCCCTTGAGCAACTATTCCTGGAATAGCGTTGGCTATCCCTTGAGCAACGATATTTTCTATATCTTGCCTAGTCACATATTGGTCCCCCGGTTGTTGCTCAGATTGATTAACCTCATTAACTGGTTCATTATTAGCGTTTTCCATCTGATATCTAATTTATAGATACATAATTAGTATAAAGGAAATAATTCAATATCACAATTTAGTTGCACATAATCATATAAATGAATATACAAACAAAATTGTAACTTTTCCAATATTTCATTATATCATGCTTCTTATATACACATGTTTTATTTATTCTACATATACTGATTTTACTATTACTATTACACCATCACAGTTTCATAATCCCCTATCCTTTATCAGGTGATGTTCTAGTAACGACGTTCCTTCTAATCGTATTTCCAGGAGATCTGTCCCAAAATCTCTTGGATCCTATTCCCAGCATCCATTTTGTCAAAATGATGAAGTTCAGTCCTATTCTCGTTACTTATTGGTGACTTTGGTAAAGGTTCTGGATTGTACTTAGGAAAAAGCCTATAGGGATGGTTTTGTAACAGTATTTCATTATCCAACCATTCGTCTATATTCCAGTGATTAGAAGAGTTTGGAATAAATGGTTCTAAGTTCATAAAATTATTTTCATTAACAGGCTCAATAGTATTATCGGTTGCCATTATAAAATCTAGTTCTTCTTGAGATGGTAATCCCTCCATTTGCCTAGAACTTTCCCCAATTTCCATTTTCTTAGGTTTAGGTTTCTCAAGAGGTAAAGCATTGAATTCTATAGGTCCTTCGATATCTGGTATATACTTATTGAAATCTCTGGAAACTTGTATTCTTACTGGATAGAGATTTAAATTCTGAAGGGCTTCCGACAGATCACTCATGCTGTTTAGTAAAATACACACAATTACTAAGTCATAACAAAATTTTATAGAACAACTTTTTAAATAGTATTTCATACTACCAAACCAACTGAAAATTAAAACATACTAGGTTTTATTTGTAATTTATTTATAAATTTTCTAGACTGTAGATAATAAAAATACTAAACTTTAAATCAGAATATTTAAAGATTTATATTTACTATTACAGTAGTTAACATATAAAAATCTATATACTAAATAAGTATGATGACTTAATTTATATATGTTAACTAGTCATTATCATGGTGGATATTGGTTAGTGCTGCCTTGTTTAAGCATAGGTGATCAGTCCATGCCTAATTAAGGCTAGGCTATCCAATATCTGCCTTTGATAATAACCCTAGTATTTAAAAATAAATCTTAATACTACTACTATTAATATATTATTATTAATAATAAAAATTATTAATAATAAATAACTAAACAATAATTTTAAATAAGAGTATACTTCAAACATAAAAATATAATTTCTTTACCGTAATATAGTAATACTATATTTATAAATTAGGTAATTCCATATATAATCAAGTAAATTTATATATAATGTTTTTCGATTAACGATGATAGAGCAATAAATATTATAATATTGTTAACATATAAAAATCTGCCCATACTATTCAAAATTAGTCAGATAATAAACATATAATCACAAAATAAAAAAAAATTATTAAGTATTTTCTAAATACTTAATTGGCTTAAATCAGTGGCTCGATAAGTGGCTCTGATACCACATTTTTCTGTCACGGCCCCAGACCCGGTTTGACCCGTTTCAGGAGCCGCGGGACAGAAATGCCGTGGTATTTATTTAATTGAGTTTGACAGCGGAAGTTTTCATCAGGATCTTTTAAACTGTAAATATTTCCCGATTATTTTATTTCACAACGCGGGATAAAACCCGGTAATTTACAATAGTTTGATTTCATGAAATCTTTTATTTTTACAAAACATGTTTCTTTTATTTTATACTGAGCCACTTCCTTAAGCTTGTAGTGCTATATGGCACTTTTTCTGATTCATAACAGGTCACCTGAAACATGTTTGAAAAAGGTTTTGTCTGCGGGAAATACTGAGTGAATCATTCTATTTTGCATAATGATGCATAGTTATAAATTACAGCATAAGAGCGATTACAATGGCTTCTATCTTATCTTTATCTGGCTCTATGTCACAATGGTGACATGTCACAATGGTGACGATGGTCATACCACTATTTAGATCAATGAACCTAAATAGTGACGATTATCCCTATAGGTCAATGAACCCAACAGTGATTATCCCGAGTAGGTCAATGAACCTAACTGGGAGAAATTAGTAATGTGCATAATACCCCACTAACCAGTAATTCAAGATATCCACGACTTAGTCCCTGTAATTATAACCTTGAAAATAATTTGAGGTATTGTAAAATATTTGATAAAAAGAGAATGACTCACAAACTGTGAGAAAAGGAGAATGACTCACATTGCAGATTTAACGAGCAGAGTATAAGCCTACTGATTAGCCTTTTAACCTAAATTTAATAACAGGCACACAATTCTGGATTAGTAATCAATACAGCCTTTACAATAACTCACAAGATCAAACCCTCACAACGATTTACAAGTGCGATACTTAACATCCATCGAATTAACGACGAACGACAAAGTATAATACTTAACAATTCAGCGGATTCACAACGAATGACAGAGTATAGTCCGATTTCGAATAGCACTCAAACATTCAAGTCGAAATCACAATGAATTAACAAAGTATAAACTCAATTTGAGCAGCACTTAAACAATCGTTGGATAGTTACAATCAATCGGACATTAAATTGTATCAACGATTGAGTTAATACCCTGATTGCAGCGTCGATTAGTGAATCATGTGTGTTAATTGTGATAAATAGAGCATAACTCAACGTAGAATTGGAATTTCTTCGTCGTTCTGAAGCCAGGAATCAAGTCCCAAGCTCCTGTATTTATACCCGAATTTTGCATCTCCCGAGTGTCGTGGAAGAATTCGTGTCACCTTCCGCGTGTCGCCTGAGGTACACTTTTAGGGTAGGGTAGGTACGTGTCCAACTAGCTTAGGTGAGTCGACAATTCGTTAAAATTCAATTTCCACCTAAATCTGTAAAGATAATATCAACTAGGGTTTACCCCCCCCCCCCCTGAGTTTTAGGGGCCCTGATCCTGATTCCGTTTGTTCTGAAAATCTTAGGGTTTGTTCAGAATCACTTGGGTTTCTTAATTAGGGTTTCCTATTGGATAATTTAATTAAATAATTATGCCTTTTGATGAGAGTTGTTACAGGTACCTTTTACCGGGGCTCCCTAATCTGGAATGAAGGTTTTATTAACCTATTAGAATACTAACGGGTCTTATTTAACTCGTAGACTTAGACCGGTTAGTTTAAAGAAGGATTTACGGTTTGAAACGCTAGATTAAGCGATGACCGGAATGGAATGCAATTTAGGCCCAACAAGTATGGAGACTTGTATTATATGGGTCAACTACATACATTCTGGATTTTGAATTTCAAATAATAAGGTTAAACCCGTTTTGGTTAATTTATGCAAACTAGTTACATAAACCGAACCGAAAACGTATAAGCATAAACGGGTAACCGGATGAGTCATATACTAGTTCCATATGTCGGTAAATAACGATTATTTCGATGTTTAGGAAATTCTGAGGTTATGACCAGCTTTGAATAGTCAAAATATTTTATTTATCAAAACATACCAGTAACAAAAAGGTTTTTGCTTGTTAATTATATTTAAAAGCCAATTTATGTGTGAAAGGGCATTATCGTCATTTACTAACTTCATTCAAGAACTCTAAGTTAAACTCAGAATATAATATGTTTAAATATCCCAAATAATTCCAAATATGATATCATATCAGTAGGTAATGAGTTTTTTATGTTTCGTTTTATGTGAAAAAAGGGCATTTTAGTCCTTTTAAAAGCTTATATTTTGATTAATTAAGCAAACTTAGTTTATGACCAATTTATAAATGTTAAAATATGCTAAACATGTTAACATATCAGAATGTAATTCATTTGCATGCTTAGTTATGTTTAAAATCTCATTTTTGAATAAAAGGGCATAATAGTCAAGTTTAAGCATTATAACAGAAACTAGTAAACGAAGTCATATTACTATGTGACCATGTAATATAACCTCAGAGGGTTATATTACAACATAATATGGTCACAAAGGAACCTTAATGCATAAAAGAAATAAGCTAATTCAGGTCAGAACTGAGAGTCAAAGCAAAAGACAAGCTTTTGCGACTTTCTGTTGCGAACCGAGCCTAAACTTAGAATGTTCGGGTTGAACATGTTTAGACATGTTCTAATAAATGTTTACCAACTTATTAAAGTGATAAAACATATTTTATAACTTCTACATTATCATATTTGAATTTATTTTAAAACTGAACCGTTTGACTTTTTATGTTTATTACTTTGACCCGACAATTAACTAAGTAAACTTGGTAATTAGGAGGTGTCCTTTTGAGGGATTAACACCTACCTAATTACAATCACGTAGCCATATTCACCTCGAACAATGGCTGGACCGTTTAGGTCTAAACCGAAAGTCAAAGCCGATTAGCGGCAACTTTGACTTTCGGCTTTTAAATACAAAAAATACGAACTAGAGTGGCTAAGGACACTTACAACAGGTCCTAGCTTGAAAACTTCTCTAAGGGGGAGCTTCCTTTTGATCAGGAAGCTCAGAGAAGAAGTAGAGAAGTAATTTTTGAAAGGTGCAAGTATGAATGGCAACATGGAGGTCCTATTTATATTGAAACAAGGATCCTCAAGATCATTCCAGGTGTATTGAGGCTTCCTCTGATCATCACAATTGTCCTAGAGGTTTTTAAAAACCATTTACAATCTCCTTGTATCGAAATCAGGCTGCATGGTGGTTTGATTGGGGAACAAGGCTGCCATACATGCAGCTGTCCGTTTTTACAGAACTGGGTGTTTGCTCGCGGCCCGCGAAAGAGTCAGGGGAGGGTCTTCCAGCGGCCCGCGACTCTCTCCTCTTCCGGTTACAAGAGTTTGATAATTGGCAGTTTCAGCCCCTCAACCTTTTATTCTTCATACTTGTTTCATTTTAAGCATATTTGGCCTCTATAGTTAGTTTTTAAGTATCTTGGGATATATGACAAACATCGTTCGGCTCCCGTTTAGTTAAGAGATCACCCGAAGGCACTAGTTTCTCTAGTTGACGATTTTAATCATTTTTCTTGAAATTTTGCACAAATATCATATAATGATATCGAAACTTATCGTAATTAATATCAAGCATTCTCGGAAGTATATTTGGACATTACGAAGCCCCGAATTTGTTAAAAGGTCACTCAGAGGTAAGAATTAACCTGTTGACACGTTTAACCCCGTTGTCTTATAAATTTTCAATTGTTTTTACAAATGGATTCTCACGCCCAATAACTTATTCGCTTGAGAATACGTACATCGTGTAAGGTCATTTAGAGGCATAAGATTAGCATGTTGACACTTTTAGTCCCTCCGCATACATCTTTTCACTGTTTGTCAACTTTAGTCCTTCAAAGTCAACTTATTATATGTTTAGGGTTTATGACACGTGTCTTCACATTATTGGACATGATTTTGCGAGGTGTTACATTTTTAGAAGGGTATATGTGGTTTTGTATGTTGATGGATTTGGGTTTCTTGTTGTTTGTACCCATTTTCATGTGAACAGAGGGAACTAAGTTAATAAATTGAAGGGTAAAGTGTTGTACTGAGGTATAAATGAGATTTATGCCTTTGTGAATTCATCTGTTTAGATTCGTCTCTTGAAAGCTGGGATTAGGGAATGGGTTTTGTTCCAAAATGTTATATGTTTGGATGGTTGCATCTAAAACTATAGAACTTGCACCATGTACTGCAAAATTGGACCCTACATCGGAGGTTCACTGTCTACCATCATCATCTGTTAATTTGTTGTGTCGGTGTGTATTGGGCAAATCTGTTGCAGCAGATGCGGCTAATTTGTTCACATATGTTACGGTTAATGATCGGGTTGAGCTACGGATCATGAAACCTGTTAATGCTAAGATCTGGAGTATTGTTTCTTTACCTTCCCTCTATGATTTGTAATTTGTAGTACACTTTTTCAATGGCATCTTATTGCTTGCACCCCCAACATGTTTATTTACTTTTATCAATTTAAGTTATGATTGGTAACTTGAGCTATGAACCTATTATCAATTTAAAGGAAATGAAACACATTGTTAAATTATCATGGCATGCTTGTATAATGTGGTTTTTCACCGGAATAACTCATCGGAAAATGTGCAGGTTTGCCAGAGAACATGAGGGAGGGTATGGAAATGAGGTTCAGAGTTAAGTTATAAAAAAAAGTAGGACCCACTTTATTTATTAAATGATTAAATACAATTTTTAAGTTTTTTATTATTTGGTTTTATAATAAGGGTATATTAGTTAATTTATATATACTTAACTGGACAAACTAACACTCATCCACTCATGGTACTATCCAAGTAATAAACGAGCAAATCACAAGGTATACGTGTAATTTTAGAGAGTTGGGGATTAAAGGTAAAACTTTACTAAACCACAGGGACTATCCATGCATTTTACTCTAGGGGTGAGCAAGTTTAGGTCCGGATCGAAAATAACCGAGAACCGAACCAAAAATATACCCAACCTGACCCGAACCCAAGTACCTAGGTATTTATATCGGTTCCAATTTTTCATATAAAATAGGGTCGGGTCGGTTCTCGGTTCTTTTCATGGTGAAACTCGACTTGGACCTATGGACCGGAACCGACCCTATATTTAGGGTAGTGAATCGGTTCTGTATTTTGTGTTTGATCGGTTCTCGGGTCGAGTCAGGTAATGGTCGAGTAGGGTCGGGTTTTTCCTTTTGCTTACCCCCATTTTACTCTAATAATTGTACTACCTTCAAGGCCACTCAAGTTTTCATTTAATTTTCAAATGCTTCAACATCTCCATTTAATTATTTTTTAGTTTTCATAATACTATATTATATTATGTCATTTTGATAAACGATGATAATATGGATTTTTAACATGTTTGATTTTTCTTTAATTTAATAATCGTCTGATAAATTACGTTTATTAACTTAAAAAAAACAGAGTATCCAACTGTGTTTAGTTCTTTTATCGACACAACGGTATTAATTTTATTGACAATGTGGTTGCATTTAAAGTAGAGTGTTTTTAGAGTATCGTAGGCAATACAAGTGTTGGTACTGTGCTGGTACGCTAACAAGCAGAACCGATTACAGTCGATCAACATTGGTTAGAGTATTCATTTTTGTGGTTGTTGGTACACTTTATGTGGACGCGACTCGACTCGGTTAGATTCGTTTCGGGTCGACTCGGTTAGGTCCGGCTCAAGCCCGACGTCACGACATTCCTCCGTCGTGCGCCCCAGAGTTCGACACGCGAGGCACGGAACGCCGCGAGCCATTCCCGTTTTACACCTCACCATGACATCATCATTGTGATGTCATGGTGATGTCACAAGTCTTGCATTATGTTGAATTAGTGAAATATATTACAACAGATTTGTCTTTGGGCCGTAAACCTTACATGTGGGCCGAAGACTCATTGGGCTTGGACTTCAAATGGGCGGCTTCAACACAACTCGACGAAACAGAAGAATTAGATTAATGTTTGTCGACGAAACAGGTGTGTTTCGTCGACTTTGTGTGTTTCGCCGAGAGTTATTTGTGTTTCGTCATATCTGGTCTGTGTCTAGTATAAATACCCCACTCAGTTTCTGTGTGAAACTGATGAATCAGAGAGACTTTGAGAGAGAGTCTTTAAACATTGTTTGTATATGTTTGTTCTCGGTTTTCATCCCGTTTAATCAATAGAGTGTGTATCATTGATTATTCGCGTGTGTGTTATACACTTTGTTTGGTTTGCACCGTCACGGGGATTCCGCACCCGTTACCGTGTTCGTGATAAACAAGGATAGGTGTTCGTTATCGATCCTCACCGGGAAAACGGGACCTACAATTGGTATCAGAGCTTTGGCTCTAATCCTTGTTTAAAACCAAACAAGTTTGGGTTTTTAACAAGTGTGTTATTGTGATTTTTCAGATTTTGTTCTTAAAAAGTTTATATATTTTCTGGAAAAAGTCTTTTAAATCAGTGATTATCCTATTATTTTGCTAAAAGTTTGTTCAAAAACCTTATTAGTTTGAATGTTTACATGTTACTAGTGGGTTTTGGTTGAAAGTTTTGAGCAAAATCTTGTTCGGAAAATTTGTCCGGTGAATAATCTGGCCGGAATCATCATACAGTTTATCAAATCTTCATGTAGTTTATATCTGTTCTTCAAATAATATTAGTGTTTGATTTTTGTTGCATTTAAAATTAAGTGTAGTTTATTAAAATACTATTGTTTGAATTTAGTGTACACTTTGTGATGATGGTTCTTGAAAAAGAAACTTCATAAATCTGATAAAGTAAGATGATGGTTTGACTATAGAGGGTTTGTGTCATAAAGGATAAGCTTTCTTTCAAAAAAAAAAAAAAAAAATCTGTTTGTGATAAAAATATCTCTCCAACTCCACCAGAACTTATCCATTCACAACCTGTTTCGTCGCATGTGGTTTAGTCTAAAACCTGATTCGTCGAATATATAATATATCGATCAGTCAACATAAAAGGTCTTAGTCAAACATTTCGGCACCAATTATTTAACATCAATTCTGTTTCGTCGATAATATACAAAGAGTGTTTCGTCGGATAACCACAAAGTTGATTTGGGCTTCACATACATTGGGCTTCACATGATTTGGGCTTCAAACTGAAGTGGGCTTCACTTCTGTTTCGTCAACCAGCAAAAGGACATCAGTTTCGTCGATCTACATAACTGTTTCGTCGATTCAGAAATTCATTTTGTTTCATCGCACATAATTATTCTGTTTCGTCGGAGGTTATTAATTTCCGTTTCGTCGATCATCAAATCATCAACCAGTTTCGTCGCCAAATATCGCCTCACTTGTTTCGTCGATCAACACAACTGAGTTTCGTCGATATCGTTTCGTCGATTTAGTTATCAATTTTTAACAGAAGGTTTGCAAAAGTGGGTTAACACTGTGTTTTCAAGTATTTGATCAGGTTTTCACTCACGTCTATTAAACATGAGTTATACGAGTCTGAACTCACAACTAGCTCAAAATCAGATTTCGATGGCAGATTATCTTTCACAATCAATATCCATTTACAAATCTCAAGATTCACCTCCACCTCAAGTTACCACTACTCAACCACAGTTCAATCAAAGTGCTTACCTTTGGCCCCCTAAACCTCAAGCTCAACCTCAACAAGGCAACCAAAATCCTTTCATAAATCAAACAAGTACATCCACGTCCAACTCAAATAAAGCCGTTGACTCCTGGTCTGTAAAATTGGGAAGTGGAGATCAAGGAGGAACTGTGTTTCATGCTAAAATTGTCAAGAATGTCAATGATGGTGAATCTTCAGGAAAAGATGATAGTTTGTCAAATGGTGCCAATGAGATGAAATGTCAAAATTCTGACTTGATCAAGAAAGCTGATGCTACATCAAAAGAAATGGAGAAGATTCTCACTGAAGATGGATCTTTCTCTTCTCAGACTGCCTTTATGGCAAATGTTTCAGCCTCGTCGAGTCAGGTAACATCTGAAACTCCTAGAATATGTAGTGATTGTGCTTATATGAAACAGGAATGTGAAAGAGTGAAACTTGAGTGTGACACAATTCATAGTCACAATCAACATTTGGTTGTTGATATGTCAAAGTGCAAAGAGGCAAACATGGCTTTAACAAGAAATGAAAAGGACTTTAAATCTTTAATTGAAAATTTAAAGAAAAGTGTTTCTGAAACTACTAAAGTTGTTTATCATAAACAAATTAGTATTAACAAGTACATTAACATCGTTGAGGAAACCAAAAAGGAATTAGCCATTGCCAAGTGCGAGCATGATGCTATCAAGCAAAAATTGGAGAGTTATTCTAACTCCCGATTTGTGCTCGATCACATAATTGATGTTCAACAACTGAAAGGGAACGTTAAAGGCGTAGGGTATAAGGCGTGTCCACCTCCATTGAGGGGCAACTATACCAAGATGCCCGATGAGGAGGAAATGCCTCGGTTTAAACCAACTGTACCTCTTAATTATGAGGAGTTTACAACTGGTCTAGGGTTCAAATCGGACAGTTCCTCGGAGGGCTCATCTGGAACAACCGAAAATTCAGCATCTGTTGGTACGGAACAAAGTCCTCCCACAATTGAGGACTATGATTCGTCCGATGATGAACCAGATGTGAGTGATAAGGATAAATCTCTTGAGAAGAATAAAGGAGTAGAAGTGCCTTTTGAGAATCACATTCTGTGTGATCCTCCTACTCCTGCTGTGCATTCAACTGGTGCTAAACAAGAGATAGATCCTATCACTGAGACCGTGTCTACCATTAAAAGTGATAACGTGTTGTATACTTTAGTTGGTGATGACAAAATTTATTCAAACACAGCTTTTCCAATTAAAAATGTCAATCAATCTTTGATTGACAAAGTGTTTGAAGATACTACAACTAAGTTTTTGGGAAAAGCGATCCCGAGAGTTTCAGTAACTCAGTGTGATCCGATTCCAAAAGCTGAAGTTAGAAGAAAATTTGGAAATCAAAAATCACCGACAAAGCAACAACCTATCGCTTTTAAGGGTAAACAGCAACAGCAGCGAGCTAAAAATTCTAAAGGTTCACAACCGAAGGTCGAGACCAAAGGAGCTCGTTTCAAGAAGAAAAACAATGATGTTAAATTTGTAGCATCCAATGGTACTGATAAAATTGAGACTTTTGAAAACAAATCAAACACCGGTTTTGTTCAAAAAGTCAGAATTTTAAAGCGTAACGCTCAAAACAATTACACCCAACACACAAACGGGTGTGATGAAGGAACAAGTACCTATGGGTCTACAGGTTCAACACGTGAAAGTCGAACAGGATCTCCTAAGTTTGTTGAAAGGAGAAAATGTTTCAAATGTGGGAAGTTTGGGCACATTATTAAAGACTGCACAAACTCGCCCAAACCAAATTTTGTTGAAAGAGCCCCTTCTGAACAAGGTCACTCACAAAGTCGTCCTGTTTCTCCAAAACATGATAAACGCACTATTAAAGAACAGGAAACAAAACAACGACATAAGAATGTGAAGGTGATCGAAAAGGCTTTAAAACCGGAAAATGTTAAACGGAAACCAAGTTCACAACAACCGTTAAAACCAGAAATTGTAATTAATACACAATCTGGTAAATGGAAACAAGCTTGGAAACCGAAAACAGGTGAAGATTCAGGAGGTGCTGTGAAATTTCCAAATCATCAAGAGATTGAAATTACATTTCTTGATTCACAGGGGCAACCTAAGTCTATGAAGGCTTGGGTCCCCCTTTCCAACTAATCTCTGAGTGAGTGTGTAGGATGTTCCAGGAGGAACTATCGATAGTCATCGGATTGTTGATAGTGGAGTGTCCATGCACAAAATAGGCGACTCAAAGCTCCAAGATATTGTTATTTCTAGGAGTGGTTGCCTTTGTTGGAAAGAAGAAGAAAAGGAAGACAGAATTGTTTGTCGAAAGAAATTGAAAAGCTTCGACAAATTGAAAATCATTCCAAGAGTTTGATTGTTCAAGGCTTTAATCGGGTCCCCAGGGTAGATTCAAATCAAAATGTACGCACCTGCAGCACGTCTGAAGTTCAAACTCAACAAGATGAACGTGCAGTATACATTTCATCGTGGTGTGATTGAAGAAAATGTGTTTGTTGAACAAACCAACCGGGTGTGCGGATGCCTTGGCATGGATTGAACAACCGCACACTACTTCTCAAGAGAAAGACAAAGACCTTCGCTTGTGCAATGTGGAAGACCAGCCGGACCCAAAGGTTTCTGATCTTGTTGCTGTGAAGAGATTTCTCAGTAGCTACAAAATCGACTTTGAAATCCACACCGGGTGGATATCCAGTTTGGGAGAGCACTCAGATTCATTGCAATGCACGAAGCAGTTGCAGGATACGGTTTTAAATTTCTAATCTTTCCTATACTTGTCGATATTTAAGCTGCTTTATAAATTGTTATCATCTCGTAGCACTCTTTGGCCTGACACGTTGATCTCGAATATCACCTCACACGTGATTGTTTCACTATGAAACTCGTCAATGTTGTCATGGTCCGCACCGCTTACCGACATGCCAACTGATTTTTCCAAAATTCGATAAATCATTTCTGATTCAAAAAACTTAATTTTGGTAAACGGCATTGAGGTAAAACATGAGTTAAACCGACATCGGGAAATCGTTTTTGTAAATACCTTTGTGTCTGTAAAATTTATCATAGTTTGTTGATTTTAGGGGGAGTAAATCCAAAATTTGAAAATTCAAAAACAGTGAAAAATTTCAAAACTCAAAAACATTGGAAAAACAAAAATGAGTTTCCTGGCGAGAAAAAGAGAAAATGATAGTAGATCAGTGGTCTGTCTAAACCTCTTCGAACTGAAATGCAAAATGAAAAATTTTAAGCAGCTCTATATAAGATGTATCGGTAGGCTCTCAATCAGACTAAAATGTGCAGGATGATACAAACCTAACAGACTTCAAGTCAGGTGGGAACCATTCATTGGCATATGGTCTTAGTACCGAAATCTCGTTTGAGAGATTGCCGAGATCTGAAATATTCGGTCTTTATGCTGCTTATCATCTGGGTATCATGGTTGTATCAAACCGTAAAAATAACGGAGACGAAGTCTAGATCTTCCATGATTCTATACATACGTGTACATACTGCATTCGACCTCAATAAGTGATCAACAATCACATGTCCAAACAAAATAAGTGATAATATATCACAGATTCTTTGCGGGAGTCAAGTTCGTCTCTCTGCTGTACGGAAGTACTGACCTGTTCACGGACTTGCTCCTGTGCCCTCATGCATCTGAAAATCAAGTTCCTCATCAATAAGTGATTCTATCACATAGGGCTTGTTTTCAATCAAATAAGTGAGTTTCTCACATCTTTTAT
Organism: Helianthus tuberosus; assembly: GCA_030545235.1. NCBI lineage: Eukaryota > Viridiplantae > Streptophyta > Magnoliopsida > Asterales > Asteraceae > Helianthus > Helianthus tuberosus. The sequence goes on from CM060412.1 coordinate 145,006,808, forward strand.
ACGGTCAAACGGATGATAAACAGTATACTCACCGGTAAGATGAACTCTCGCGCATACCTTGATACGGGAATGTGTCGTGTGTGGATGAACACCGGTCGGTAAGTATAAATCATACCTTAACGTATCCCCTCGCCATGATTACATCTGATAAGTTGAGCTTAAGTGGACAACAATACCGATAATTGTTATAGGATGCTTATCTTAATGTGAACTAATTGAACAAAAAGAGCTTTTTGGCGTGACCGTACACTGATATGATTCTCTTACCCTCGAAACTCGCAAAAAGAATATTTGTAAATATTTATTTACTGTTTTCAGTTTATGCATCTTTGTATATATTTATTTATTGCTTTCCGTCTTTACATTTGAAAAAAAAAAAAAAAAAAATTCAAAAAGATTTTAGGTGTGTTTTAATATAAACTTTATAAAATCCAAAAAGATTTTGCTTCTAGTTTATTTTTGATTGACCGATGTTGGAACTCGAGTCTATCCTACCCAAAATCCTGATCGTAAGCCGGAAAAACAATTGCACCTTCATAAACAGTCGAAGTTAACAAGTTTTGAAAGTTAATGGATCAAAATTGATCATTTTCTAAACTTTCAAACTATTGTCGGTTGGTGTTTGATTGAGATTTGATCTCATATGTGTCGTTTGTTTAAATGTTAACTATATTCCAAGCGGTTGTTCTCATTATGCGTTTAGCTTTCTTGCATGTGCAAATGCTAAAGGCGAGGAGAACATGTTCGATTACAAGCTTTGGAATGAAGACACGAAGTGGAGGCACTCAAAGGATAAAATGATCGAGTTGCCGCTGACCCTTCATCAACACCACAAGGATCTAAAGAATTGACAAGTCAAAAGATTCACGAGCATGACTCAATGGAGAGTTCATTTTAAGGGGGAGTTTGTTAACACACTACCTGAATGACAAGGGAGTTTGTTGATACACTTTCTTCTTACGACGCGTGAAGACTTTGAAGATCCTCCGACATGAAAGACACAGAAGACGAACCATCACAGAAGACGAACCTCACGAGTAGCGTCCAAGGGGGAGATTGTTGGTACACTTTATGTGGACGCGACTCGACTCGGTTAGATTCGTTTCGGGTCGACTCGGTTAGGTCCGGCTCAAGCCCGACGTCACGACATTCCTCCGTCGTGCGCCCCAGAGTTCGACACGCGAGGCACGGAACGCCGCGAGCCATTCCCGTTTTACACCTCACCATGACATCATCATTGTGATGTCATGGTGATGTCACAAGTCTTGCATTATGTTGAATTAGTGAAATATATTACAACAGATTTGTCTTTGGGCCGTAAACCTTACATGTGGGCCGAAGACTCATTGGGCTTGGACTTCAAATGGGCGGCTTCAACACAACTCGACGAAACAGAAGAATTAGATTAATGTTTGTCGACGAAACAGGTGTGTTTCGTCGACTTTGTGTGTTTCGCCGAGAGTTATTTGTGTTTCGTCATATCTGGTCTGTGTCTAGTATAAATACCCCACTCAGTTTCTGTGTGAAACTGATGAATCAGAGAGACTTTGAGAGAGAGTCTTTAAACATTGTTTGTATATGTTTGTTCTCGGTTTTCATCCCGTTTAATCAATAGAGTGTGTATCATTGATTATTCGCGTGTGTGTTATACACTTTGTTTGGTTTGCACCGTCACGGGGATTCCGCACCCGTTACCGTGTTCGTGATAAACAAGGATAGGTGTTCGTTATCGATCCTCACCGGGAAAACGGGACCTACAATTTTTTTTTTTAACCAAAGATTCAATATCTATTGATTAGGGATGAGTACAACCCGAAACATATACAAACAATGTTTACAGAGTTTCACTAAGTCTCACAGGTCTCTCATCTCATCAGTTTCACACAGAAACTATAAGGGGTATTTATACAAGACAGACACAGACCTTGACGAAACAGAAAATAACTCTCGGCGAAACACACAAAGTCGACGAAACACAACTTGTTTCGTCGACAAACATATATTCACTATTCTGTTTCGTCGTTTGTAGTAGAAGCCCAATCTGAGTCAAAGCCCAATGTACAAGTTGCGGCCCATGTTGAAAGATACGGCCCAGACATATTTCTGTTATATGTTTTTGCAATTTCAACATATGAGACAAGACTTGTGACTTCATCATGACATCACTAAGGTGATGTCATGGTGATGCGTCGGCGGGAAAGGCCGCGGCGCTCCGTGCCTCGCGTGTCGAACTCTGGGGCGCACGACGGAGGAATGTCGTGACATCGGGCTTGAGCCAGACCTAACCGAGTCGACCCGAACCGAATCAAACCGAGTCGAGTCGCGTCCACATAAAGTGTACCAACAATCTCCCCCTTGGACGCTACTCGCGAGATTCACCTTTCATGTCTTCTATTTCGTTTTCTCTCCACTAAAGGCAACCACTCCTAGAAATAACAATATCTTGGAGCTTTGAGTCGCCTATCTTGTGCATGGACACTCCACTATCAACAATCCTATGACTATCGATAGTTCCTCCTGGAACATCCTACACACTCACTCAGAGATTAGTTGGAGAGGGGGACCCAAGCCTTCATAGACTTAGGTTGCCCCTGAGAATCAAGAAATGTAATTTCAATTTCTTGAAGGTCCTTCAATTGCAAGCCTCCCCCTGAAACTTTATCTGTTTTAGGTTTCCATTCTTGTTTCTCCGACTTCTGAATGAATTCATAGATATTAACATTGACAGCATTTAGAACGCCCGTATGCTTTAAAAGTTCAATAAATGGGCTCCACTTTGGAGGTAGAGCATCAGCAAACCGTGCTACAATTTCCTGTTGAGATGTAAGAACACCAACATAATACATTTCCTTCATCAAATGATAATAACGAGTAATTATATCATTTAGGGTTTCATTCTCTAAGAAATGAAATGATTCTAATTTCTTCTTCAACAGATCATGACGTATCTTTCTAGTAGCTGCATATTCTTCTCCTCTCGCTACCAAAAGATTCTGTATCTTATTTTGATTCAACACCTCTTCCCATTGACTTGCACTTATTGACTGTTGTTGTTGAGGTATGGTACGATTCATATATTCGGCCATCGACATCTGTTTTAGATCTGGTAGTGGATCCGTACTCCAATCCCACGGATTCGTGCAACTCATATTTGATGAAGAAAAATGAATACCTGAAAATCACAACTCAAACGAACAGTTAAATCACAATTGCAAACCTTCTGTTTAAATTCACAAAGTGTTTCGACGAAACCAAATTTCACGAAACAGATTTATAAACTTGGGCTCCCAGACAACGAAACAGGCTTGTTATTAATGATATCAACGAGACACAAACACTTTTTGTGAGATCCGACGAAACACTCCTTTTTTTTTTTTTTTTTAAATAACTTGTGCCGAAATGTTTGACTGTAGACTAAGTTTGTTGACTGATCTTGAGTGATTGTCTAGTGATATATGACGAAAAGGAATGTTGAAGTTCCAACGAAACTGATTTTTGATATTATTGATTAAACCTTGTTGTGGTCTTATCCTTTGGTTAGATATTTATGAGATATTTTGAAAGCAAGACTTATCTATAACTGACACTAAGCCTCAATAGTCAAACATACACTATACCCATCATACTTTGATTACAATTTTCAACAAACAATATTATAATTAATAACAATAATGCAATACACAACTTAAATCCAGAATATTAAGATCAAACCCATAAATATTATGAAAAACAACAAGAACATTATGGAGATCCGATGAACAACAATTTTCCGAACACGAATTTTGCATAAACTTTCAACAAAAACCCACTTAGTAACATGTAAACATTAAAACAAACAAGGTTTTTGAACAAACTTTTAGCAAAACAACAAGATAAACATTGATTTAAAAGACTTTTTCCAGAAAATATATAAACTTTTTAAGAACAAAATCTGAAAAAAATCACAATAACACACTTGTTTCAAACACGACAATGTTTGGTTTTAAACAAGGATTAGAGCCAATGCTCTGATACCAATTGTAGGTCCCGTTTTTCCCGGTGAGGATCGATAACGAGAAACCTATTCCCTGTTTATAACAAACACGGTAACGGGTGCGGAATCCCCGAGACGGTGCAAACCAAACACAGTTAATAAATAACACGGGTTAACCAATGAAACACACTCTATTGATTAACGGGATGAGAACCGATCACAAACTGATACAAACACAGTTTTGACGGAATTTTGGCAGAGTTTCTTTACATGTATGCTCTCATCTCTCTGCACTCATCTCTGTTTCAAAGTGAAACTGAGATGGTATTTATACTAAAACAGACCAGAACATGACGAAACATAAAGGACTCTCGGCGAAACACACAAAGTCGACGAAACACTTATGTTTCGTCGATAAACATATTAAAACTCTTCTGTTTCGTCGTTTGAGTTATAAGCCCAATCCAAGACAAAATCCAACAATAACAATTCGGCCCAAATGAAGATGAACGGCCCAAACGTAGTTTCTGTTGATAATTGTTTACCAAGTTCACCATATAAGACAAATTGATGACATCATCATGACATCACTAAGGTGATGTCATGGTGATGTGTTTTGCGGGAATTGCTTCCGGCGTTCCGTGCCTCGCGTGTCGAACTCTGGGGCGCACGACTGAGGAATGTCGTGTCGTCGGGCTTGAGCCGGACCTAACCGAGTCGACCCGAACCGACTCTAACCGAGTCGAGTCGCGTCCACATAAAGTGTACCAACAATGCATTGTAGGTCCCGTTTTTCCCGGTGAGGATCGATAACGAGAAACCTATTCCTTGTTTATAACAAACACGGTAACGGGTGCGGAATCCCCGAGACGGTGCAAACCAAACACAGTTAATAAATAACACGGGTTAACCAATGAAACACACTCTATTGATTAACGGGATGAGAACCGATCACAAACTGATACAAACACAGTTTTGACGGAATTTTGGCAGAGTTTCTTTACATGTATGCTCTCATCTCTCTGCACTCATCTCTGTTTCAAATTGAAACTGAGATGGTATTTATACTAAAACAGACCAGAACATGACGAAACATAAAGGACTCTCGGCGAAACACACAAAGTCGACGAAACACTTATGTTTCGTCGATAAACATATTAAAACTCTTCTGTTTCGTCGTTTGAGTTATAAGCCCAATCCAAGACAAAATCCAACAATAACAATTCGGCCCAAATGAAGATGAACGGCCCAAACGTAGTTTCTGTTGATAATTGTTTACCAAGTTCACCATATAAGACAAATTGATGACATCATCATGACATCACTAAGGTGATGTCATGGTGATGTGTTTTGCGGGAATTGCTTCCGGCGTTCCGTGCCTCGCGTGTCGAACTCTGGGGCGCACGACTGAGGAATGTCGTGTCGTCGGGCTTGAGCCGGACCTAACCGAGTCGACCCGAACCGACTCTAACCGAGTCGAGTCGCGTCCACATAAAGTGTACCAACAATGCATTGTAGGTCCCGTTTTTCCCGGTGAGGATCGATAACGAGAAACCTATTCCTTGTTTATAACAAACACGGTAACGGGTGCGGAATCCCCGAGACGGTGCAAACCAAACACAGTTAATAAATAACACGGGTTAACCAATGAAACACACTCTATTGATTAACGGGATGAGAACCGATCACAAACTGATACAAACACAGTTTTGACGGAATTTTGGCAGAGTTTCTTTACATGTATGCTCTCATCTCTCTGCACTCATCTCTGTTTCAAAGTGAAACTGAGATGGTATTTATACTAAAACAGACCAGAACATGACGAAACATAAAGGACTCTCGGCGAAACACACAAAGTCGACGAAACACTTATGTTTCGTCGATAAACATATTAAAACTCTTCTGTTTCGTCGTTTGAGTTATAAGCCCAATCCAAGACAAAATCCAACAATAACAATTCGGCCCAAATGAAGATGAACGGCCCAAACGTAGTTTCTGTTGATAATTGTTTACCAAGTTCACCATATAAGACAAATTGATGACATCATCATGACATCACTAAGGTGATGTCATGGTGATGTGTTTTGCGGGAATTGCTTCCGGCGTTCCGTGCCTCGCGTGTCGAACTCTGGGGCGCACGACTGAGGAATGTCGTGTCGTCGGGCTTGAGCCGGACCTAACCGAGTCGACCCGAACCGAATCTAACCGAGTCGAGTCGCGTCCACATAAAGTGTACCAACAATCTCCCCCTTGGACGCTACTCGTGAGGTTCGTCTTCTGTGATGGTTCGTCTTCTGTGTCTTTCATGTCGGAGGATCTTCAAAGTCTTCATGCTTCGAAAGAAGAAAGTGTATCAACAAACTCCCCTTTTCATTTAGGTAGTGTGTTAACAAACTCCCCCTTAAAATGAACTCTCCATTGAGTTATGCTCGTGAATCTTTTGACTTGTCAAATCTTCAGATCCTTGTGGTGTTGAAGAAGAGTCAGCAGCAACTCGATCATTTTTATCTTTTGAGTGCCTCCACTTCGTGTCTTCATTCCAAAGCTTGTCATCGAACATGTTCTCCTCGCCTTTAGCATCTGCACATGCAAGAAAGCTAAACGCATAATGAGAACAACAGCTTGGAATATAGTTAACATTTAAACAAATGACACATATGAGATCAAATCTCAATCAAACACCAACCGACAACAGTTTGAAAGTTTAAAAAAATGATCAATTTTAATTCTTTAACTTTCAAAACTTGTTAACTTCGACTGTTTATGAAGATGCAATTGTTTTCCGGCTTACGATCAGGATTTTGGGTAGGATAGACTCGAGTTCCAACATCAGTCAATCAAAAATAAACTAGAAGCAAAATCTTTTTGGATTTTATAAAGTTTATATTAAAACACACCTAAAATCTTTTTGAATTTTTTTTTTCATTTTTCAAATGTAAAGACGGACGACCGTGGGATTGTTATTCGCAACAAGGCGAGACTGGTTGTTCAGGGTTTTCGCCAGATAGAAGGCATTGACTACAATGAAGTTTATGCACCTGTTGCACGTCTGGAAGCTATTCGAATCTTCTTAGCTTATGCTTCTTTCAAAGGATTCAAAGTTTACCAGATGGACGTTAAAAGTGCGTTTCTTCATGGTATTGTTCAAGAAGAGGTGCATGTCGAACAACCTCCAGGTTTTGAAGATCCTATTCACCCCGATCGGGTTTGGTTGCTCAACAAAGCTCTTTATGGTCTACATCAAGCACCTAGGGCTTGGTACGCAACCTTATCAAACTATCTTCTGGAGAATGGATTTCGACGAGGTCTTATTGATTGCACACTCTTTATCAAGGAACAAAATGGAGATCTTCTGCTGGTGCAGGTATATGTTGATGATATAATATTTGGTTCCACTAATGATTCTTTGTGCAGGCAATTCGAACGAGTTATGCAAGAAAAATTCGAAATGAGCGCAATGGGGGAGATGACTTTCTTCTTGGGCCTACAAGTTCAACAAACAGAGTCTGGGATATTCATCCATCAGACTAAATATGTTGGTGACATTTTGAACCGATTCCAAATGTCAGATGCAACGCCCATTGGTACCCCTCTTCCGCAGAATCACGGGATTACTCCGGATTTGAAGGGTGAAAGCATCAACTCTTCATACTATCGTGCCATGATCGGATCTCTCATGTATCTCACCGCTTCAAGACCTGACATAATGTATCCAACATGCCTGCTTGCAAGATATCAAGCAAACCCGAAGGCCTCTCATCAGTCAGCTATCAAAAGGATTTTTCGCTATTTGAAGGGATGCCCGGACCTTGGTCTTTGGTACCCTAGGGATGATAGCTTTGAATTAATTGCATACAGTGATTCTGATTTTGGTGGATGCAAAATCGATGGCAAATCGACAACAGCAGGATGTCAGTTCTTAGGAAATCGCCTGGCCACGTGGCAGTGCAAGAAGCAAACGTGTGTTGCTACATCAACATGTGAAGCAGAATATATTGCTGCCTCGAGTTGTTGCTCCCAAGTTCTTTGGATACAGCAACAAATGCGCGACTACGGTTTAGAATTCCTATCTACTCGTATTTTTGTTGATAATAATGCTGCCTTGCAAATCACTAGAAATCCTGTGCAACATTCTAAGACTAAACACATCGACATTAAATATCACTTTATCCGTGATTGTTTTGATAAGAAGTTAATCGATGTCGTTCATGTCCCCACTGATCACCAACGTGCCGACCTGTTTACAAAAGCTTTTGATAAATCACGTTTTGATTATCTACTTTTGGTCAATGGCATTAAGGTGATACACGAGTAAACTTCTTTGGCTGATCGTTTTTGTAAATATTTTCTTTATAATCTTTGAAAATTCAAAAAGATTTTAGTTTTCGTAAACTTTGCGAATTTTAGGGGGAGATATTTCAAGAAAATACAAAAACATTGCAAAAGTTCAAAATCCAAAAAGATGTCTTTACTTTCTGTCGTTTCGTTTAAAAAAATTCAAAAACAATAGAAAAACCAAAAATGAGTTTCTTGGATAAAGGAACATGATGAAATTCACTGGTGTGGTCGGTCAATGTGCTCAAAATGCAAAATAAAAAGAAAAATGATAAGTATCTCTACTAACGATGTATCGGTAGGCTCACAATCAGACTAAAATGTGCAGGATGATACAAACCTAACAGACTTCAAGTCAGGTGGGAACCGCACATTGGCATATGGTCTTAGTACCGAAATTTCGTTTGAGAGATTGCCGAGGTTCTGAGATATTCGGTCTTTATGCTGTCTTATCATCTGGGTATCATGGTTGTATCAAACCGTAAAAATAACGGAGATGAAGTCTAAGATCTTCCATGATACTATACATACGTGTACATATTGCATCCGACCTCAATAAGTGATCAACAATCACATGTCCAAACAAAATAAGTGATAATATATCACAGATTCTTTGCGGGAGTCAAGTTCGTCTCTCTGCTGTACGAAAGTACTGACCTGTTCACGGACTTGCTCCTGTGCCCTCATGCATCTGAAAATCAAGTTCCTCATCAATAAGTGATTTTATCACATAGGACTTGTTTTCAATCAAATAAGTGAGTCTCTCACATTTTTATACGGTCAAACAGATGATAAACGGTATACTCACCGGTAAGATGAATTCTCGTGCATACCTTGATACGGGAATGTGTCGTGAGTGGATTTACATCGACTTGTAAGTATAATCCTTACCGTTAATCGTATCTCTTAAATTATGATTATGTCTGATCAGTTTGAGCTTATGTGGACCACAATACCGATAATCGAGGTAGTATACTTATCCAGAGCTTTAAACAGAAATCAAAATCATGTTGACTAAGACCGTAAGCTGGTATGATTCCTTGTCCTTGAGATTCGCAAAAAGATTGCACTTGTACAGTTGTTTACTGTTTTTAACAGTTTTCCGCATTTTCATTTAGTTTACCATGCTTTAAATTTGCTTTTAGTATATTTGTGTAAAGTTCGTTTTTTTGATTAAGCCGAAGTTGTTGCTTGGTGTTTTATAACCGGAAGCCTGAAACCTTCTTCATAAAAACGTTCTTGCATTTGAAAATTCAAGCTGAATGGAATTGTGTTCATAATCTGTTTTGACTGCAAAATATTTTCAGCCTGGGTGTTGCTGTTTTGAAAAATCTGTTGGTGAAACAGACCTGTCACGAATCACAAGTGTTGACGAATCAACATAGTCGACGAATCAGACCTAAGTTGGCGAATCAAATCTGATTCGTCATAACAGACGACGAATCACAGGAGCCCAAATCTGTTTCGTCATGGGCTAAAGTTTAGGCCCAAGTTCAAGCCCAAGTTTCTGATTCGCCGGGCCCATTTCTGTTTCGTCGAATCCTCTGATTCGTCGAGACAAGGCAGTATATATATAGGTCCCACTTGTTTACTTTTTCAAAACATCAGTTATCTTCTTCAACCAAAACCCAAACCTACGGTTACTCTCACAAATCGTTCAAAACATCAGTTTTTACTCAAAATTTTACAAACATCAAAGGTAGTAACATGTTCTGATTTACATTCCGAACACTTTGAACCGTCGGGTTTTTCATCCGAAAACCCTCAGAAACCCTTTTGAAACCTTGTTTTTCTTTGATTAAATATGTGTTGTTGATGCATGTTATTGTGTTTTTACCTTCTGATCTTGATAGATTTAGGTTTATGTGTTTGTTTTGCTTTGATTTGTTAGTGGTTTTTATAAACAAAAACAGGGGTTTGTACTTAATGATGGTATTATCTGTTTTTACAAAGTTTTTGTTCGGAAAAACATTTATGGGTGTTTATAAATGGGTTGGGTAAATAATGTTGATTGAATGTGTTTATGTTCATATCTGATGTGTGTTTAAACCCAATCCGGCGAAACTGATAAAACCCCCAAATTGACGAATCTGATTTAACCCTAATTCCGGCGAATCAACCATTCGACGAATCAGACGACGAATCAAACATGACGAATCAAAATGGAACGAAATAGACTCGACGAATCAAAAAGTCGACGAATCAAACCAGTCAATGGTCAAACCTCTGTTTCGTCGTTCAATGTTCTGTTTCGTCGTTGATACTCTGTTTCGTCGTCAATGCCTTAGCAGTTTTCTGATGTTGCTGTTTGTTCACAGTAAACATGTGTAAATAGGTTATCTGATATGTGAATACATGAAAGTGTATTCATACATGTCTAAATGCTATGTTATATATATTGTGACTTATTCTGGACATTTTCATGTACAGATGGCTCCTAAAGCACAGCAAGAAAAGGGAAAACGCAAGAAGGCGATCAAGAAAGAAAACAAAACCGAAGAAGAGATTATGTCAGAAAAACGCCATAATCAAGTTGCATATTTGGATCCGGAAGACAAGCTCGTTGAATTTAAAGATATGACGAAGTGGATCAGGGAGTCACGTATCAATTATGCTGTTACATACTCGACACCCGTCTACAAATCTCTCATTAAAGCGTTCTGGGATTCTGCAAACGTCGTTCAAATCGATGGAAAGGATATTATCAGAGGTCGTGTGAATGATCTGTATGTCGTTGTTACTCCGGAGATATTGAATCAAGTTCTTCAATTACAAGATCAACCGAATGCACCTTATTCAATACCAATCATGTGTTCGCGACGCTGTTTACTAAGGATGAAATGCAAAGGAGATCTTTTCGTCAAACAAATCAACAAAGGTGATCTTCCATTAAGATACAAGTTTTTATTACATGTGCTTATTCAGAGTCTCAGCAATAGACGAGCTGGATATGATATGGCGGGAGATGATCTTGTTGGGTTCATGGTTGCTCTGGTGTTAAACAAACCGTTTAGCATCTCGAAGTACATTTTTAGCAACATGAAAGAGAACATGACAAGGACTGGTAGTAGAACCACAGGAAACAAGTTTTGGATGTATCCACGGTTTCTGCAAATGATAATGAATGTTCAGCATCCAGACCTTCCAAAAGATGAAAATGATCTGTTGAAAATAGAGGCAATGAATTTCAATTCCTTACGACTAATCAAGACGATGGCGGCCAAAAGATACACAGAAAGTGTTCCTCCAAGGAAGCTTTTTGGCGCTCTAGTGAATCCTGATTATGTTGCTCCTGCAAATGACAAATGGCGTCATGAAGACAGTCAATCAGACAATGAAGAACCTGAATTGGAAAGGTTAAGAATAGAAAAATTTGGTCCTGACCCAGTTGATTCAGATGAATCTGGTAGTGATGATGATGAAAGTGGTGGAGATAGTGATGCAGGTGATGCAGGTGCTGTTAGTACTGCTGTTGGTACATCAAGCAAGGGTGCTGTTTCTGGTACATCAGATAGTAGTTCGTCAGCAAGTGGTGATGATGGAACTGATTCGAGTTCTAGTGATCATTTAGTTGAACCTGGTTATGAAATGTATATTGATATACGTGGAGTACAAAGGTACAGAAAGATTAGAACAGAGGATGACCCAGAGTATGTTCCAGAGGATCCTGAAGGTGAAAGGAGAATAAAAAGAAGAGCAGAGAAAGCTGTTGAAGTACAAAAGAAGAAAGCTAGGAGATATCTGAGTACTTATACTCGGAAATCTGTGCCTCAGGAGTCTTCATCTATTGCTCAGGAGCCTGTTCAATCTATTCCACAGGAGCCTGTGCAAGAAACTCCTACTGTAGTTACTTCAGCTATGGAAACTCCAGTTGCTCCAGTTGTTACACCAGCTACTGCTACTCCATCTGTTGGTCCTCAGGAAGTTCCTATAAGATCTATGGCTTCAGCTATCAGGGCAACTACTTCTGAAATCAGTGCTGAACGTCACAGGACATTTGCTGGATTTTCTCAAAATGAAAAGATCAACTATCTGTTTTCTACACTTGAAGCGGCTGCTGATCGTCTTCAAAGGCAATCTCATTTTGGAAATCTCACGAAGCATGACCAACTTAAACAATCTGTGGAACTTAACAAATTGAAGTCAATGGTTGGTAAACAGCAAACAGTTATAGAGCGACAACAAGGTGAAATTGATGCGCTTAAAGCTGAAAATGCTCGCTTGAAGGCTATTGATGAAGAGAAAGAGAGAAGGCTTGCCATTCTGTGGGACTATCATTGTAAACAACAAGAGGTGTTAAAGAAAAAGGATGATGATACAGAAGATCAAGGAAATCCTGATACCTCTGGTACATCACAGAAACAGCCTACCACACTTGCTTCTGAAGTTGTTACAGTTCAACCTACCGTTGTTGAATCATCTCAGGGAACATCTACTGGAAAAGTACGACAGATAGAAGGTACTTCTTCTATTTTTAGCAGTGCTGATATTGCTCTACAAGCTGTTCATCCATTTACAGGAGAGTTGCTTGAAGAAGGGGAGTTGATAGAAGATCTTTCTCCGGAGCAATTGAGTATTTTACAGTCTATGAGAGAAGTAGATGATGCTGAAATAGACAAAATGTCTACTGAGACTGATACAACGAATGTTGAAGAGATTGATGAAATTGTGATTGAAGGTGACGCACCAAAATCAACCTATGTCAGAGAAGATGGTACTGAATTTGCATCATTTGATGAAAATTGGATGAAAGAAAACATTGATGACATAGATGAGCACTTGAAGAATAGAAATTCTTATGAAAAAGACACAAATGCTTTTGCTGAATGGAGAAAACAGTTTTTATCCAAAGTGTCCAAGCCGTTACCTGAAAAAGCTCAAGTAGACTATCTGCAATTTGAAAAGAAGCCTAGTGGAAGGATCTTATGCTGGATGTTTGTTCAAGATATTCACTGCATTGCTATTAAACGTGAATATGGGATTCTGTATTTCAATTCACTACTGAGCATTCTTTCCTTACCATTCTATGATGTTTCTGCGTTGACAAGGCTTCAGCTTATCAATCGTGAAAAATACGATGGCGCTACTTTATTTGAGCGTCTGGTGAAAGTAAACAAGAAGACAGGCTGGAAGGACGAATCCTATAAGCCACAATTTCCTGTTTATCAACCGATCAAGTTTACTCTTGATCCGGACACCAACACTTGCAGATATAAACTTGTTTATCAGCCACCGAGGGTAGTAGATAAAATCCCATTGATGCCAATGAAGCAGGATTTTCTGGAAGACATGGCATTGTGGTGCTACGACTCGGATACTCATGAAGCTGTTATTGTGTTCAGAGATGGTCGTGCTAACTACAGGATGTTGGATCCAATGTGGATCGTCAACATGTCTGAAGCTGATATTGGCAGATTATATCGTCATGATATTTTCTATGAAGATCAAGATGCAAGACAAGCGTTAAAGTTTCAGCGAGTAGCATGTTTTTGCTACTACAGGGGTATTCATTCGGGCAGTTCGTGGTCCGAACAACACTGATGGAAGATTAGAAGACCAAAGACGAGTAACAGACAAGGGGGAGTTTGTTGATGCATTTTTAGTGTCTGTAACTAGTCTTGTTTAAACGATGTAATTTGTATGGTCTTTTATTAATTATCGAGTCTGTATGTTATGTTGACCAAGTCAGATATCCTCCTATCTACTTGTGTACAACTTATTTGTCTCTTTTGGTATGTAATGTATTATGAACAATGCATGTTGCATTAAAGGGTAGTTTTGTCATTACTATGTTTATATGTTGCTGATTGTTGCTGTCTGATAACAGGAACAAACACAACAGTTGCAGTCCTCGACGAATCAGACTTCTGTTTCGTCGTAACACTTCATGGCGAAACAGACCATTGTTCATACTTCTGTTTCGTTGAAGGTCATGACGAATCAGACCTTGATTCGTCATATCCTGACGAATCAGACCCTGATTCGTCATGTATTGGGCTGTTCCAGGCCCAATGTCTGGCCCATGTTCAGATTCGTCAAACACCATTGTGTTTCGTCGATATCTGTGGCCCAGGGACTATATAAGCAACACTTTGTGTTCATTTGAACTCAGAGATAAGAAACAGACCATAGTAACAAAACTCTGCCAAAATTTAGTCTGAACTGTGTTTGTATCAGTTGTAATAGGTTCTTATCCCGTTAATCAATCGAGTGTGTATCATTGATGATTCGCGTGTGTTTTATTAACTGTGTTTGGTTTGCACCGTCTCGGGGATTCCGCACCCGTTACCGTGTTTGTTATAAACAGGGAATAGGTTTCTCGTTATCGATCCTCACCGGGAAAAACGGGACCTACAGTGGTTTATAAAACATTGTAGGTCCACTCGGAGGATCAAGTTTTCCTACTTCCTTGTTGTTGAAACACAAATACAAGTGTGGAATCCTTGTATGTATGAAACCAAACCAAAGCAAAGTAAAGAACACACACGTAATCAAAGATTCACTAACTTTGATTAAATGGAAGAGAACATACAAACACATACACATAGTGTTCTTACAGACTCACCAGCTCTCTTACCTGTTCTGCACACAATAAGCTGTTATATATAGGCCCCAGCCCAGTAACCTCACGAAGAAGGTTACTGGGCCTACGAAGAACCAGGCAGCCCACGAAGAACTAGTTCTTCATTGAACAGTCCACGAAGAATCTATTATGAGGACGAAGAATGTTCTTCATGATGACCATCTCCACGAAGAATGGGTTCTTCATGGAGAGCTGCAAACAACAAACAACTATAACATACAGTTTGTGCAGACAGTTAATGAGAGATCAAATATGTGCAGACTGCATTCAGTGTAATTGCATTACAAACAAACATACATTAACTATGAACTGTCGTACTAAGTCAAGATAGGAGGATATCTTGACTTGGTAGACTCGACCAAAAACATACAGACTCGATTAAATAAAAAGACCGTTTCATTACATTACAACGCATACAAAAATAAGTACAAGCGACAGCACCAAAAGTGCATCAATAAACTCCCCCTTGGCTGTTGCTTGGTCTTCGGTCTTCTGTCTTAGTGAGCTGCTTCCGACCACGAGCTTCCCGCGTGAATTCCCCGATAGGAACAGTAACAGGCGACGCGTTGAAAGCGTAGAGCCTGACTTGCATCCTTATCTTCGTAGAAAATGTCATGACAAAACAACCTGTCGATATCGGCCGCCGACATGTTGACAATCCTCATCAGGTCGAGAATACGAAAATTTTCCTTGTCGTTTCTGAAGACAATGACTGCCTCTTGTGTGTCTGAGTCATAACACCAAAGAGCCATGTTCTCGAGAATATCTTGTTCCATCGACATCAGCATAATCTTATCCAAGACCTTCACCGGCTTGTACACGAGCCTGTACCTAGCCGTGTTGGTCGGTGGATCCAACGTAAACTTTATCTGTTCATACATCGGGAAATGTGGCTTGTATAACTCATCCTTCCAACCCTTTCGTTATTCCATCCTCAATTTCCTAGCAAACAACTTAGCACCTTCAAAATTTGACCGGTTTATCAGTTCCAGTCATGCTAACGCTGCTACATCGTAGAATGGAAAAGTAATTATACTTAGAAGCGATTTGAAATACTGAATCCCATGTTCTCGCTTCACAGCAACACAATGAAGTACTTTCACAAACATCCAGCTCAGTATTCTTCCCAGAGGACGATTCTTTTCATGTTTCATGTAGTCAACTTGTGCGACCGGAGGGGCTGGTTTAGCAATCTTAGAAAGAAAGTTCTTCCCCCATTCCTCGATTGAATCAGCTGGAACATCAGATGAATCATAATTCTTCAATATTTCGTCGATTTCATCCACATTATCTTTCAGCCAGTCTTCATCAAACGGATTGAACTCAGTGCCGTCTTCTCTAACATACTTTGACTTCTCGACATCGCCTTCGAACACAATTTCGTCAAGACCATCCAACTTAGTTGCATCGGGTTCACTTGGAGTCTCGTCAATGGTAGTATCATTGACTACCTTCATATCTGTTAACCTTAGAATCCGTTCATCCATCATAGCAGAAATAAACTCTCCATCTTCTAAGTATTCTCGATTGACATTAGGGCATGCTTGCAAGTCAACATCAGCTGAGCTTGACGCTACATTTGCATCAGCTGTTGAACTTTCAGGAGGACATTCTTGCAATGCAATACTGCTTTCCAGCTGTGCAACATCATCCTTTGAACCACCTGACGTGCCTTGAACTGTTTTAGTCTGCTGAGGCTGATACACGATGATCTGGGTTGAAGCAGATGCCCCTTGTGGCTTAGAAGAGGCTAATGCATCAGGGATGCCTTGATCTTCACTGTCATGATCACGTTTTCGCTGAACCTCTTATGCTCTGCATCTATCATTCCACATAATGTTCACCTTTTTTCTGCGAATTTTGAAAGCATCCTTAATTTGCTTGAAACCATCCACCAATGTGGTGTTCCTTGTATCATACCAATTTTTCATAAAGTCATGCCTCTCAGCCAGACGATCTGCAGACTGCTTTACAGCTATACTTTGTTCTTTCACTCGATTCAGCTCAATACCATGAGTGTTGTCCGCAGCTCGCATTTGTAACAATTGTCTTGCACGTTCATCATCGGCAACTTGTAACTGAACCATCTGTCTCGCCCTTTCATCATCGGCCGCTTTCAGACGTTCATTTTCAGCTTGGAGTTGAGCTATTTCAGCATGTTGTTTCCCAACAGTTTATTTCAACGTGTTGATCTCCGACTGTTGTTTGAGAATAGTATTTCTGTTTTTGAATATAAACTCCGAATGCCGATTCATTTGACCTGCAGCAACTTGTAATTGCGAAAAATAGAAATTCTACCTTTTCATCTGGTCCCATTTCTGAGAATAGTCTGCCACGGCGTTCTGAGCTTTGCTGAGGAGATAAATATCGTTGTTGCTGACTAGATGACGGTCCAGCTTGTTGTGGTTCAGCTGGTGGAGTAACAACCGAAGTCTCAACGGCAGATGTGGTCATTGGAGGTGGTTGAGATGCTTCAGAAAGTGAGGCCATCATTGCTGTAGTTTCCTCAGCAGTGAAAGCAAACTGAGGATTGACCTATGCTTCCTGAACAGGTTCAGCAGCTGTTTCATGTTGTGTAGAGGGAGGCGTTGAAGAAGATGTACCAACAGTCTTCTTCATCTTCTTCTTTCTTTGAATAGCAGTCTGTTTCTTTTTCCGAATATCTATTGTCTCTGTGTCAGAAGGCACATAGTCTTCATCCTAATCTCGATCAGTACGGATCCTACACAATTGACGAATCCCACGCTCGTCTATATAGTGCTCATAACCTGGTTCAGACGGATTGTCATCTGAATCAGATTCTGCATTATCACCACCACGAACACTCGCTGCACCAGCACCTACATTTCCACCATCACCGCCTTCACCACCTTTGTCATCACAATCATCCTCAGAATCCGTATCACCAAACATATCCAACTTCTTTCAACCAAATTTATCTTCCATCATCTTCTTTAACCGCGGTTCCTCATTGTCGGACTGACTTTCATCATGACACCATTTGTCGTTAGCCGATGCCACATAGTTCTTATCTCCCAGTGCCCCAAACAACTTCCAAGGATTTTCTTCAGGGTAACGTTTAGCTGCTACACCTTTGAAGATCTTCAATGAGTGTTCTATCATAACATCAATCTTCAGAACATCATTTGCCTCCTTCGATAGATCAGGGTGTTGCACATTCATAAACATTTGAAGAAATCTTGGATACATCCAAAATTTGTGACCAGTAGCACCAGTTCTTCTTAGATTCTCCTTCATGTTCAAGAAAAGATACTTTGAAATATTAAACGGTTTGTTCAATATCAAAGCTACCATTAAGCCAATCAGGTTGTTGCTTGCCATATCGTAACCGCTTCGACGATTGCTCAAACATTGAATTAGGATGTGTAGTAAGAACTTGTAGCGCATCGGCAATAATATTTTGTTGATTTGCCCTCCAAAATGTCATATGTACACTTCATTCATAGCGAACAACCACGTTGACACATAATCGGAACAGAATCCGGAGCTTCTGGATTGTCATTCAGTTGTAGGACGGTGTTGAGAATTTCGGCAGACACATCCACATTCCGTTGCTTGACCTGCCCACGAATTACTTCTTTTCCGTCAATCTCTATCACATTTGCAGAATCCTAGAACTCTTTCACTAGCATCTTGTATACAGGCGTCTGATGAGTAATCGCCTCGTTAATCCTTGACTCGCGTAGCCACCTTGTAATTTCCTTGAATTCAGTCACCTTTCCTTTAGGATCCAAGTACGCTACCATATTGTGGCGAGGTTCAGACATGATATGTTCCTCTGTTTTATCCGTCTTCTTAGTAGCGGGTTTCCTCTTCTGTGCCTTAGGAGCCATTTACACATGAAAACGTCCATAATAAGAGGATAAACAAAGACAATTGTTATAAACCATGAACATGTGACCTTTGAACAGTGGACATGACAAACTGTGAAAAACCTAAAATTTTCACCAAGTGTCTGAACCACGAAGAACCTGTTTTCACTGTTATACTACTTGACGAGGAACCAAAACTTGGACGACGAACCTGTCTCCATGAAGACTCAGGTTCTTCGTGACCATCAACCATGAAGAATCTAAGTCAAACTTACATCTAATTTTTGTTGACCATGAGGAGGTTCTTCGTCTGCAGTGAAAAGAGGGGTTTTTCGTTTGTTCTAGTTCTTCATCCCCAAACAGTTCATATGTCCAATAATTCAGTGTGTTAATTCAGGCATTAAATCAAACTGACAAGAAACATTTAAACCCATCTGACCAATCGAATAGACACAAAACCCAGATTTACAGAAACCGTTTTATCCAAACATCAAAAATCAAATCTTTGACACTTAAAACCCAAACCCCTGTTTTAACAGTTAACAACCCAAACGGTCAATTTCATTCAAAAACCTTCAATCCATTAACAAAAATATCAAACACTCTTTGTTTAGATTCTGATTCTTCATCAAGATCGGAGATTTCGAACAATAAATATAGTTAAAATTAGGGTTTTTATCATGAACATTTTGAAGAAAACTGGTTTGATATCCATACAAAACACCTATTACAAATCTTCATATATCAACAGAAACATTAAAGCCAAATAAGGAAGACCATATTTGAATGTGGGTTTTGTTTAAACATTTAAGAACAAAAAGGGACTTCAAAATATTCATTCATACAGAACTGAGGGTTTGTAAGCTCTCGATTTTGATTTTTATCCATTAATTTACCTTGATGTAACACACAATAACTGATAAACAAAGTGGGTGTTGAGTCGGCTAGGGTTTTCGATGAAGAAGATGAACAGGAATGTTGAGAGAGAAAGTGAAAAGCTAAGTTTGAATTTTGTGATAAAGTAACAGATACATGACCGCCTTTTATAACCCGTGCCCCACGAAGAACTCTTTCCCACGAAGAACCTATGATGGGCCACGAAAAACCTAAGACGGGCTAAACAGTTAAGCCCAAATAACCATGATCCACGAAGAATCCTATGGTTCTTCGTGAAGGTCCAATACAACGAAGAACATCCACGAAGAATGGTTCTTCATTGACTACAAGGGGGTTCTTCGTTGACCAGAGGTTCTTCGTTGAACCTTTGGTTCTTCATTGACCCTTTTCCAAACACAACAATCACCAACTTAGAAGAACTCATGAATAGATTAAACAGATTTTGTTTTATGTTTTCCAATTTTGCAAGAAGAATTTTTTATGAAGTTGTAATATTAAAGATAAGTTGGTTTTGGGCTTTTTCCCGGTAGAAACATTTGAGCGTCAACTTCGGCTAATCAAAATCAAATAATGAGAATGAATAAAAATTAAAATCCTAAAAGTCTAAATGAAAAAAAGGTAAAACTAAAACAAACATTAACAACATTAACTACCTGTACACTAAGTTACCATCTTTTTCGAGTTTCAAGGTAAGAGAATCATACCAGCTTACGGTCTTGTCAAAAACGGATTTGGTTTCTTGTAAATATTTAGATAAGCATCCTACCACAATTATCGGTATTGTTGTCCACATAAGTTCCACTTATCAGATGTAATCACGATTAGGAGATACGCTTTAATGTATGATTTATACTACTCGCCGGTGTTTATCCACTCACGACACATTCCCGTATCAAGACATGCACGGAAATTCATATTACCGGTGAGTATATTGTTTATCATCTATTTTCAACGTATAGATTGTGAGATACTCACTTATTGTTGATTGAAAACAAGCCCTATGTGATTGAATCACTTATTGATGAGGAACTTGATTTTCAGATGCATGCAGGGCACAGGAGCAAGTCCATGAACAGGTTAGTACCATCGTACAGACAAATAGACGAACTTGACTCCCGGATAAATGTGATATTTTATCACTTATTCATTTTGGACATGTGATTGTTTATCACTTATTGAGGTCGTATGCAATATGTACACGTATGTATGGTATCATGGAAGATCTTGACATGCGTCCCCGTTATTTTCGGTAAAAGATTCAACCATGATACCCAGATTATAAATCAGCATGAAGACCGCACATCTCAGAACCTCGGCATACTATCAAACGAAATTTCGGTACCAAGACCATATGCCAATGAATGGTTCCCAGCTGGCTTGCAGTTCGTTATGTTTATATCAACCTGTACGTTTTAATCTGATTGTGAGCCTACCAATACATCATTAGTAGAGCTTCTTATCATTTTTCATTTTTCATTTTCAACCGTATTTGACCGACCACTGGTGTGTATCATCATCTTCTCTTATCTTTCCAAGAAACTCATTTTTTATTTTTGGATTTTTTAATGTTTTTATATTTTTGAAATTTTTCAATGTTTTTGGATTTTTCTGAATTACTCCCCCTCAAATACAGAAAATAAATAACTAAAAGACATATTTTTGGATTTTTGCAATTTTCTGATGTTTTTGTGTTTTTCATTTTTCAAAAGTAAAGACAGAAAGCATGAAATAAATAAAAACATATTTTTGGATTTTTGAAATTCTCTAATGTTTTTGTATTTTCTTAAGATTTCTCCCCTAAAATGCAAAAATTAAATAAATTGAAAATCTTTTTCTATTTTTAGTTTTTTTCTTAGAAAATATTTACAAGAACGATTTGCTGAAGATGATCTACTCGGGTTTCACCTTGATGCCATTGGCCAAAAGAAGATAATCAAAACATGATTTATCAAAGGCTTTTGTAAACAGGTCGGCACGTTGGTGATACGTGTGGATTTTAACAACATCGATAAGTTTCTTTTCATAACAATCTCATATGAAATGATACTTAATCTTGATGTGTTTGGTCTTTAAGTGCTGTAAAGTATTACGAGTGATCTGTAAAGCAGCTTCATTGTCAACATAAATAGGAGTAGTTAGGAATTCAAAACCGTAGTCGCGCATTTGTTGTTGGATCCATAAAACCTGCGAGCAGCAACTAGAAGCCGAAATGTACTCAGCCTCACATGTTGAAGTGGCCACACGAGTCTGCTTTTTACATTGCCACGTGACTAGGCGATTCCCCAGGAACTGACATCCCGCTGATGTTGACTTAGCATCAATATTGCAGCCGCCATGATCAGAATCACTGAATGCAATCAAATCAAAGTTACCATCCTTAGGATACCACAGACCGTTGTCTGGACAACCCTTCAGATAACGAAAAATCCTCTTAACAGCCATCATATGAGAAACCTTCGGATTGGACTCGTAACGAACAAGAAGACATGTTGGATACATAATATCGAGCGTTGAAGCGGTAAGATACATGAGAGATCCGATCATAGCACGGTAGAGAGAAGGTTCCACATGTTCACCGGTTCCGTCAGGAGCAATTCCATGATTCTAAGCCAGAGGAGTTCCCGCAGGCTTTGAGTCTTCCATCTGAAAATGTTTCAAAATATCCCAACGTACTTTGTCTGATGAATGAAGATCCCTTTCTCAGACTGATGAACCTGCAAACCCAAAAAGAAATTCATTTCTCCCATAGCACTCATCTCGAACTTCTCTTGCATCACCCGCTCGAATTCCTTGCACATTTCATCATTTATAGACCCAAAAATGATATCATCAACATACACTTGAACCAGCAGCAAATCCTCGTTTCTTTCCTTGATGAAGAGAGTACAGTTGATCAACCCACGCCGAAAACCATTCCGCAACAGATATGTAGACAATGTTTCATACCAAGCCCTTGGAGCTTGATGAAGACCATAAAGTGCCTTGTTCAGAAGCCAAACTCTATCAGGATGAATCGGATCTTCAAAACCAGGAGGTTGCTCAACATATACTTCTTCCTCGACCACACCATGAAGAAATGCACTCTTCACATCCATTTGATAAACAGTGAACTTCTTGTAGGACGCATAAGCCAAGAAAATCCTTATCGCCTCAATACGTGCCACTGGTGCATAAACTTCATTATAATCAATACCTTCTACCTGATTAAAGCCCTAGACAACCAATCTCGCTTTATTTCTCACAACGACACCTCGGTCATCCTTCTTGCACTTGTAAACCCATCGAGTACCAATCTTCTTATAGTTCGGGGGCCTGTCAACCAATTCCCATACGCCCAATTTTTGAAACTGCTGAAGTTCCTCTTGCATTGCTTCAACCCATGAATCGTCTTTCATTTCCTCCTTCCACGATTTTGGCTCAACTTGACAAACATAGCAGGCGAAAGACCAATCATTTTGTTCCCCGGATTCTCTAATTGCAGAATACAATCCAGCATTCTGGTTGTTTCGAAGCTGATTACGTGTCTGCACACCACTTTGGACATCTCCTATAATATTCTGACGAGGATGCGTATCATGGATTCGAGTTTCAAGAACATCGGGAACTCGAGCATTAATACCCAAATTGTTGATATTTAAATCAACAACTAAATCGATGCCTGGAGACGCGGTAGATGTGGATGCATTCCCTTCAGCATTGTCTTGAATCTGCACCTGAGAAGTTGCTTCAGAAACATCTTGAACAGGAGCTTGGATAGGAGCTGAAGTTGCTTCATTTGCAAAATTAAACTCCTCATCTTCTGACGAAACATTATAATCAGCTGCATCTTCAAACACCTCATTTTGAACAACATTATTAACCAAAGCAGACTCTTGTTGGTTAATAATAATTGGTCGCACCAATGATGAGTCAACTATTGCATCACCTTCAAGTAACATTTGTGCTGTTGTAGGCGCATCATCAAAAGTTGGCAGATTAAAGGAGTCAAACAGTCCATCATAATCAAACATCCAAGGAGCACCCGGAGCTCTTACACATTCAGTGTACCTTTGAACCCTAACTTCACCCCCATTCCTCAATCTTTTTAGCTGTCAGATTCCACACCCTGAAATTTGGAGTAGCATACCCAAGAAAGAAACCTTCGATAGCCCTTGGACAAAACTTGCCATGTGGATCAATCATAGTGCATGGAGCTCCAAAAAGTTCTAAGTAAGACACATCCGGCTTCCTTTTATGTAACAATTCGAAACATGTTTTCCCATGCCTTTTAACAGTAAGAACTCTGTTCAAAGTATAACAAGCAGTAGCCACAGCCTCCCCCCAAAACTGAACAGGAAGCTCCGACTCCACTAACATAGTTCTTGTATAACCCATATAAAAAAACATAGAATATTTGATATATTATATTGTGCATTTAAAAATTTAAATGCCATTTTAGCAAAAACATCGGTTTAAAGATGTTACTTAGCTTTCAAAACATTCAACTATATTTACAAAGGTTAAAAACCTCCCAATAGACGCTTATAATAGTTCTACATCAGTTTTTATAACAAAAGAGACTATTATAATTGCGGAAGCTTCATTAGTTCGTGCGTTCGGCCCTTGCATACGCTTGATCACCATCCGCAAGTTCATATTAGTGACCTATAACCAAAAACATTAAAATTGTTAGTTATAATATGTTTTAATATGTTTTAACAAGTCCATAAGACCAAAACACATTAACAGCTACAATTTTTCCAGCTTATAGAGCTGTCGCGTGCCGCGACAGCATTCACAACTTCTGTCGCGTGCCGCGACTACAGATGATCGTTCTTGTCGCGTGATGCGAGGACCATGTTTCAACAGCAGGGTTTGTTTTCAGACCTGCATATTCCCCGCTCAACCAAACTTTATAAAAATGGTTATAATTTCTTCGTTATTGATCCGAATTAGGTCCCGTTTCTTCCTACGTGGCCGTAATTCGGTATTCTATAACATGAACTCAACATCCGACTTCTAAATTTACAAAATTCTTAAAAATATGCTCCGGGATTATAATAAATTCCATTTATTTTGACCCGTTTAGATCTCTAGACCCCAACTTGTCTTATTACTTTAAGTTTTTGTATAGGTGATGCGTGTGAAGTGTCGTATATATTAGGTGTATATTTTAAGCCCTTTTTAACACTTATTTTAGCCAAGTTTTAAATTTATAAAACACGATATTTCACTAACACTAAACACACATATGGGCAAGTGCACCCATCGTTGAGTGTAGTATAGCGTTGGTAAGATACCGAGGTCGTCCAAGGACACAAGAGCTTTTAGTACCGGTTTATCCTCAACGTCTAACCAAAATAAAAGTTTAGAAAAATGTTTTAAACTAAGAAAAATAAAACTAACTAAAATGCTGAAAATAAAAATAAAAATAAAAACAGATAGACAAGATGAATCACTTGGTTCCGACTCGTATCTAGTATAACCTTTGATTATTTCCGCACTTTTGCACATAATTAAGAGATTATCTTAGTTATTGTAGTAGGCCCCTCTTTTGAAGTCGACGTTACCCTCACCCCAGTAGTTTGAGTCAGCAGGGATACAATCCTAAAAGGGTGGATTATTGGAAGATAATGAATTAAGTTATTAATGCAGTATTGTGGTAGGCCCCGCTTTTGGCGGTGACGTTACCCTCGGCTAAGTAGTCTGAGTCAGCAGCGATACAGTCCTAAATAGCCGGGTTATAATATTAATAGTAGTTAACTTATGAGGGGATCAAAGAGTTTGGACCCCCGCCATCCAATACCGGGAAGTATTGAAGGAGGTCCTACTAAATTTGACCCAGGTCCATTGCAGGACCTCTAAACGCTGAACAATGGCAAGACCTTTACCAAACCGTTCCCTTAACCCCCTACCAGGTAGCCAACATATCTCCATATAGACCGTGGAGATATGAATGGTGAAAATCCTTTATTTTATATAGACAGTAAAATAATGCCAAGACACCACGGACAAACGATAAGGAAAGATCACCTTCAACATAAGTAACTAGTTATTAAAGTCATTAATACAAAACCAAATAAAAAGTGCAAAAGATTAGAAATAAAAAGTATTATACTAAACACTTTGTCTTCACCAAGTGATGTAAGAGACTTAGGCAAACATGGCCTTGATTGTCAAGAACTCTTACGATCAATCTTGGATCCCGAGACGACTCACACACTCTACGATGGACAATGGATGATGGTGGTGGATGATGGTGTTGTGATGGTGGTGGGTGGTGGATGAAGTGTGAGAGAGGTGGTGTGCCAAGGGATGAGATGAAATGAATCCAAGCACTCCTATTTATAGGCTGAACAGAGAGCTGGACACGGCCCCGTGTCCGCTGGGCACGGCCCCGTGTCCGTCTGACACTCTCTCTCCTCATTAATTGTAATTCGCAATTACAATAAATGCGCCTGCTGTACTTTCGACACGCCCCCGTGTCCGCTGAGCACGGCCCCGTGATGGGCAATAGAAGCTTCTATAGGTTTGTCTTTTCTGCTGCTTCTTGGGCACGGCCCCGTGCTGGCTGAGCACGGGGCGTGTTCAGTCTTCTGTTTTCTCTATTTTGCTTTGGAAGGTGCCGTTGAGGGTTCGGGCAGTCCACTAATGTTCCTTTTCTTGTATTTATGTTGGATTTAGCTGTCTTTTTGCTTCTTTTGCGTTTTTGAGCTCATTTAATCCTGAAAATACAAAAGGAAGACAAAAACACTCTTTTTCCAATATTAGCACTAAAAAAGGGTTAGTTTTATGCCTCATTTGATGTAATTTATATGTTGCATTTTACACACATCAAATACCCCCACACTTGAACTTTTGCTTGTCCTCAAGCAAAACTCTTTAATATGTGGCTTACACTCCCAAATGGAATAGGTAGAAGAGAAGGTTTTGGGCTTGTCGTAGAGTGTCGGGATTTCCAAGATCTTTTTGGGTTTTATTTTTATTTATTTACACTCCTATTCGTAATGATTTATTTAGAACTGTTCATAAAAGAAATTACTTATTTGGGCATAACATGCCTTTTTAGAATTCCATTTATATACAAGTTCACATACCTCGCGGGGAAATCACACACACTCGGCCGAAGGTGTATTTTTAGTGAATCACTCGAGAGCGGCACGGAACTTATTCCTACCATAGGCTTGCCAAGAAATCAATCCTCCTCCTTTTTAACTTTTATACCTTTGTAGATATCAAGAGGACTTTGTGGGTTAAAGGTTGGCTAGGGTTAAAGGTAGGTGGTTGGGGTAGTGGTTAGTAACAAAAAAAAAACTAAAAGCGTAACAAGTGTCGGTTTTCGTATTTATTTATTTATTTATTTTTATTTTTTTTCAACTTTTTATTTTGATGAAGCTTTTATTCAAACTAAGTTATTTTTGATTAACTTGTTTGTTTATTTTCTTTTTGCTTCATCAATATCAAAAAATATATATATATATATTTTTTTTTCACAAAGAACCGAACTTGTTACTAAAATAAAGGGTTAAAAATGAAAAAGGTTTTGGTGGATGAAAGGGTTTTTGTTTGGGTGATGAAACGGAAAGGTTTAGGCTCAAAGGGGCTAACTAGGGGGATTTTTGGGTAGGTGGTAAAGGAAAAAGAAAAATAATGGTGTAGAAATGAAAAGGGTTAGTCCTAATGCCTCCATCATTTACTTACTCGGGTTTAAGTTGATAAGGACCGGGAATGTATTGTCATGGCAAGTTCTAGAGTCGTAAGAACCAAGCAGCTATTCACACAAGAAACGAAAAATGAGCATTTAGTCAAATGATATGTAATTGTGTGCTCAATAAAGGCTCAAAACTCACTTTTGTGGGAATGGGTTTTTATGTGATCAAGTATATAATCAAATTTTAAATAAGTTTGCTATGCCTTTTCATAATTTTCTTATGTTGGTTCTTTTTATCACTACGCTATCGGTTGTAAATTTGTAAAAATATAACCTTTTTGAGAACTTGAATTTCCCGAGTTAAACCTAGACAAGTAAAAAAAAATGAAATTTTTGAAAAAAAATTGGGGTGATTAGCGGTTCCAATAGAGTTTTGTGTAAGGCTTGTATTTAGGACTTGCAAAATTCAAGGTTTTAGCATCCCCTCCACACTTAAATTACACATTGTCCTCAATGTGTCCCAAAAATAAATTTTTAGGTTGATTAGATGTGTAAAATAGTGTTTAAAAAGCAAAAAATTTGTGTTACTGGGCGCTGAACACGGCCCCGTGTTATCTAGGCACGGCCCCGTGTTCAAGTGCCAGTAACAAAATTGAAATAAGAGAAACAGAAGTCTGGACACGGGGGCGTGTTGGGTGAACACGGCCCGTGTCCAGGTACCTGAACTGGGCGTTTGTCTGCAGGTGGTTCGACACGGGGCCGTGTTGGTTGGGCACGGCCCGTGTTGAACCTTCTGAAATGGAGAAAATTGTCGGGTTGCCTTGTTCTTGTGCATGGGATCATTTTTCTCGTTCCCCTTTTCATCCTTTACCACCATGAGTGTGTTGTACTCATTACAAACCATCCAAACCTTAAAACCATCATTTCATTTCATCATAGAGAGAACTTACATAATCCTAAATTAAACTAGATAAAACAAAGAAATAACAAACCATGGAGTCCTAGCCTTTACTTTATTTTCATTTAGCAAAATTTCCAAGAAGTAATTAATCTTGGTTAAACAAGGCCTTTTTGAGCTCCTTCTTCCGAGTGCGGTTCTCCTCAAATGTCGGCGAGCCATTCTTCTACCTCCCTTGGAAGGAGAAAAGAAGGCTCATTGGCATTAGTTTGAGGAGTTTCAACTTCCACCGGGATCTCTTGTTGGTGTTCCATGGGAGGTTCCGCCGGAAAGTCTTCCCACCCGGTAGGGTTGTTGATTCCGAGTGCCAGGTTCCAATCCTGTTGAGGAAGGACTGGTTCCATTGGAGGTGCTACAAGAATATTTAACCTCTGGTGCAAGAGGTTAATTTCTTGGAAGCTGCTTTCAAGTCCCATCGTAAGATCGTTAATACGGTCGATTAGGACCTCCTCTACTGAAGTCATTTCATCGAGAGCCTCCCTTAATGCTATCACATAGTGTACAAGTGTAGCTTCAATGGAGGGTCTTCTTCCTCTTCGGCTGTTTGGCGAATGCACAGGAGATGTTTCGTTGTTTTCACTCGTCATCCTACGAAAAATAAACTAAAAATAGTTTATTTAATGAAACAGTGACCGGACACGGCCCCGTGCTCGCTGAGCACGGCCCCGTGTTCATCTTTCTGCAGAGTTTTGGAACAAGGAAACTTGGATTTTTAAGTTATTTTCTGAATGTTGTGGGGCCTTTTTGGCCACTAATAACTTAAAACAATGTTTCATAACATGTTTTTACCAAGATTCTTTGAACAAAACTCATTTATCCCTACCATAGAGTTGGAGGAATTCCAAACTTTCAATGGTAGCTCTTGGAGAAAGATGAAGAAGAAGGAAATGGCTAAAAGAGGAAAGGACAAGATGGGTTGTTGGAACCTTCTTTTAGACTTACCTAGGATAGTTTGAGAGAAGATTCTTGCAAATCTCTGCCCCAAGTTGGTCCAAATGTGCAGAATTCTTGGCTGCATTTATAGAAAACGACAGCATCCTGAACACGGCCCCGTGTTCAGTGGACACGGCCCCGTGTGCAGGTGGAGTTCTGACACAGTTTGTCCGTATTCTGACGTACTGATCAGAATGGAATCTTTCGATGGACACGGGGACGTGTTGGCTGGACACGGCCCCGTGTCTAGGGACTGTTTTATGAAGTTGTCTAGTTTTTTAAGGAACTTGTTAGTATCGGGTGGCTCCTGATTGGTTGGAACAACCCCAAAGTGCCTAATATACCTTAATTGTCCTAGACTAAGGCGAGAACGCAAGAGGTTGTCGGTGAGGGTAATTCCTATTTTCATTCTAGGTGGACAAGTCCAACCCTTTCCCGGGCTCTTGTTAAAGAAGGTATATGCCGAATCGCTCAAGTCTATGTATGCACCGAACGAAGTCGATGGAGAGTCCTTCACGGCACAATCGACACAGGGACGACTATCGTCCAAGTCTTTGCTAGGTACGAAGGTATTTTTGGGAGCAACGAGGTTGTCGGAATGCGGTTCCAACATTTCTTCATGGGTATCGTCTTGGGGTGGATCAATAAAATCCTTCCCAAGCTCTTCTATCCATTTCAGAATTAGCTCTTCTAGTTGAAATAACTCGCTAAGGAGCATTTCCCCTAGAATATCTGGCTGGGCGCATTCGAGGGAGAAATAGTGCTTATTTTTACTTTCGCCCCTCTTAAGGTTGTGAGAAGATGGTGGGTCCATGTAGTGGGGCCTATAATTTAGGAAGTAGCATTTTACTTCTTCATGTTCGCCACCACATAATTGACACCACGTACCATAAGAGTGCCGAAAGTAAAAATAATTACTATCACTCATGTTTATGTCAGAAATTACCAACCGTCGGGATCTAACGGTTCTGTTTTCAGTAACTGAAACTTGGGCACGGGGGCGTGTTGAGTGGGCACGGCCCCGTGTTCAGCTTACTGTCTGATGTAAAACAGGATTGCCAGTTCCAATGATTGAGCACGGAGGCGTGTTCAGCGGGCACGGCCCGTGCTGAGCTCTGCAGAAGCTGAAAAACTAAGAAAATCCTAAAATAATAAAAAGAAAAAAATAAAAGATGATTAGGCCGTTGATTCCTAACTTTCTTAAAATCCTTGTGTCCCCGGCAGCGGCGCCAAAAACTTGATGCGTGTGAAGTGTCGTATATATTAGGTGTATATTTTAAGCCCTTTTTTAACACTTATTTTAGCCAAGTTTTAAATTTATAAAACACGATATTTCACTAACACTAAACACAGATATGGGCAAGTGCACCCATCGTTGAGTGTAGTATAGCGTTGGTAAGATACCGAGGTCGTCCAAGGACACAAGAGCTTTTAGTACCGGTTTATCCTCAACGTCTAACCAAAATAAAAGTTTAGAAAAATGTTTTAAACTAAGAAAAATAAAACTAACTAAAATGCTGAAAATAAAAATAAAAATAAAAACAGATAGACAAGATGAATCACTTGGTTCCGACTCGTATCTAGTATAACCTTTGATTATTTCCGCACTTTTGCACATAGTTAAGAGATTATCTTAGTTATTGTAGTAGGCCCCTCTTTTGAAGGCGACGTTACCCTCACCCCAGTAGTTTGAGTCAGCAGGGATACAATCCTAAAAGGGTGGATTATTGGAAGATAATGAATTAAGTTATTAATGCAGTATTGTGGTAGGCCCCGCTTTTGGCGGTGACGTTACCCTCGGCTAAGTAGTCTGAGTCAGCAGGGATACAGTCCTAAATAGCCGGGTTATAATATTAATAGTAGTTAACTTATGAGGGGATCAAAGAGTTTGGACCCCCGCCATCCAATACCGGGAAGTATTGAAGGAGGTCCTACTAAATTTGACCCAGGTCCATTGCAGGACCTCTAAACGCTGAACAATGGCAAGACCTTTACCAAACCGTTCCCTTAACCCCCTACCAGGTAGCCAACATATCTCCATATAGACCGTGGAGATATGAATGGTGAAAATCCTTAATTTTATATAGACAGTAAAATAATGCCAAGACACCACGGACAAACGATAAGGAAAGATCACCTTCAACATAAGTAACTAGTTATTAAAGTCATTAATACAAAACCAAATAAAAAGTGCAAAAGATTAGAAATAAAAAGTATTATACTAGACACTTTGTCTTCACCAAGTGATGTAAGAGACTTAGGCAAACATGGCCTTGATTGTCAAGAACTCTTACGATCAATTTTGGATCCCGAGACGACTCACACACTCTATGATGGACAATGGATGATGGTGGTGGATGATGGTGTTGTGATGGTGGTGGGTGGTGGATGAAGTGTGAGAGAGGTGGTGTGCCAAGGGATGAGATGAAATGAATCCAAGCACTCCTATTTATAGGCTGAACAGAGAGCTGGACACGGCCCCGTGTCCGCTGGGCACGGCCCCGTGTCCGTCTGACACTCTCTCTCCTCATTAATTGTAATTCGCAATTACAATAAATGCGCCTGCTGTACTTTCGACACGCCCCCGTGTCCGCTGAGCACGGCCCCGTGATGGGCAATAGAAGCTTCTATAGGTTTGTCTTTTCTGCTGCTTCTTGGGCACGGCCCCGTGCTGGCTGAGCACGGGGCGTGTTCAGTCTTCTGTTTTCTCTATTTTGCTTTGGAAGGTGCCGTTGAGGGTTCGGGCAGTCCACTAATGTTCCTTTTCTTGTATTTATGTTGGATTTAGCTGTCTTTTTGCTTCTTTTGCGTTTTTGAGCTCATTTAATCCTGAAAATACAAAAGGAAGACAAAAACACTCTTTTTCCAATATTAGCACTAAAAAAGGGTTAGTTTTATGCCTCATTTGATGTAATTTATATGTTGCATTTTACACACATCAATAGGCTTGATCTATATGACCATTTCTAAAATTCCGGGATGTTACCCATATGGTTTACACATCGTTATTTATGTGTTTGTCCTTTATTTGACACGTTTAACTATTTATTAATTAAACAATTTAACACCAATCCTATATTTGGAATTCATGCATATTTAAGTCATAACCACAACTAATATTATGACTTATATTCGGCATTGCCCTTTCTCGGCTAACGACTAATATATATGTTATTTCAATATCCAGCATCATTTCGACGTCTTTAATCATGTAACCTTACCGGTTTACATCAAGACATCATATTGACCCATTTAGCTTTATTAGCGACATCCCTCGCTTTGTATCACCAAAGTCTTACTACTTTGGTTATTTTGACCCGTTCGGTTTCACTAGCGACATCCATCGCTTTATATCACCAAACATTGATTACTCGAGTCGATTTGACCCGTTTGTCTATTATAGTGAAATCCATCACTTTTACTTTCTAAAGTCAAGTAAATTTCTTAATCAATTCATCCGGTTTAATCATACGGAATACACCGTTTTATATCAACCGAAATTCCCAAATATACTTCTATTATTCAATATAATTGAACATAGCAAAATAACAAAATTTACGAAGCATATAGCCACGTACCTTTAATGCTTTCCTTTCAACCGATTATCCGCTCCGCCTTGGTTACTAGAAGATCCACCCAAATTGCCTATCAAATCCAATTCGGACATATCGCTTAGTATTCCGTAATTATATATTAAACTTCTAATGTTTCAACTAATCAAATAAGTGATTATTTCATAATTCTCACTTATTTCAAGTTCATTCAAGCATTTTATCAAACATCTTGTTTGCATAATTAGTATCCTAACATTATCATGTTCATGATTACTAACTTTAACCATATTTAAGCATATTAGTTCGATTCTTATTTCAAGAATAGCATAACCACACTTAAACTTATTTCCAAACATTCAAGTAACACTAAATCATCATTACAATTTAAGTGTTCTTCATTCTATTCAAAACCCCATATGATAACCATTGAAATCAATGGATTTTAACGTGAATCTACCAATTTCTTGTCTAAGACTTGTTCTTAGACCTATAGTCATCCTAATTAAATCATAACATCAATCAATTCTCAACTAATTTCAGTTATGAGATTTCAAGAATCATCAAAACATCATCATATATCAAAATTTAGCATACCTTTTGATCCCCTAAGGTTAGTGATCAAGATTCTAGCTTGAAATTGCTTCCTAATCGAATTCTTCTTTGAGAATTGAAAGGATTTGAGTGAGATTAGGGTTTTGAGATGAACCCTCTGGTTCTCCTGTGGTTTGGTCAATCCCCGCTCACACACAAGTTGTGTGAGTTTTGAGTTTATCCAGTGTTTTAAAACACTTGTTTCAATTTGCCTAACTTTAGTCCCTCTAAGTTAATATTTTATAAAAGTGGCTAATCTTCTTTGATTTCCCATCTTTTTATAATTAGATTCTAACTAGGTTTATTATTCCTAATTTAAAATCTTATTATTTTATTTTCGATATTTATATAATTATACATGTATACAAACATAAATAATTTGATATTTTAGGGGTGTTACAAGTCTACCCCCCTTAAAGAGGATTTCGTCCTCGAAATTATACTATGTATCAATTAAGGAAGAGTATAAGCATAGTATCTCTTCCTCGGACTCCCAAGAGGTGTCCGATTTCTTCCGATGTTCCATTTGACTTTTACTTGATTAATTTCTTTATTTCTTAAACCTTTAACCTTTCAATCAAGAATTTTGATAGACTTTACGACATAGTTAAGTTTATCGTCCTTTTTAATGTCGTCATAGCTTATATAAGCTGTTTCATCAGCTAAGCACTTTCGCAAATACAAAACATGGAAAGTACTGTGTATACTGCTCGACTCTTCTGGCAGTTCAAGTCGGGTAGCTACCATATCCATACATGCTACGATTTTGAATGGTCCAATAAATCTTGGACTTAATTTTAATGTAACTATATCACCAACATAAAACTTGATTGGTCTTAGTCTTTGAGTCACATAAGACTTTTATCGATCTGACGCAAGATCACCTAATTCTTTTATTAGTGCTCCTGACTATGTATTTGTGGCTAATTCTACTAGTAGTAGATAGACATCCCACCTACCGCCAAACTTGATAATACATGCTCGAAGCATATCTTCGAGCGTTTGAATGGTTCTTTCACTTTGCCCATAGGTCTGCGAATGATATGTGGTACTAACGAACAACTTAGTACCCATTTGCTTTTGGAAATCGCGCCAAGAATATGAAGTGAACCATGTATCTTTATCCAATACGATAGATATCTGCACTCTATGGCGAGATATAATTTCATTCATGTATACTTCCGATATCTTCTCCGAAGTGTATATCTCGTAATAGGAATACCCTTGGTTAATCTATTAACTACTACCCATATGGTATCATATCCACGTGTTGTTCCTGGTAGTTTAGTTAACAGGTCTATAGTGATGTGCCCCCCATTTCTACACCGAAATGTCTAACGGCTACAGTTTACCGTAAGGCTTCTGGTGTTTTGCTTTTACTTGCAAACAAGTTAAGCATTCTTTTCTACATATTTAATTTATGTCTCGTTTCATTCCGGGTCATCTATAATTTTGTTTCAAATCTTAGTACTTTCTGATTGCCCCTAGATGAATAAAATAACGAGACTTGTAAACTTCATTTAGAAGAATAGTTTTAACTTTACATGTGTTTAAAACCCTGATTCAATCGAACCGGGTTTTCCATTCTTTCACCGCCTCTAACCAATGTCATTGTCCCATATTTAACTACTTTTGCTCAAAGAAGATATCGAGACTTTTATGGTTAGTGAAAATTACACATTTCACACTATATTTATAATGCCTCGATATCTTTAAGGCAAAACCACTGCCGCCAATTCAATATCATGGGTCGGCTATTTCCTTTCATTAATCCTTTAATTGTCTCTAAGCATAAGCGATTACTTTTCTTCGTTGCATAAGTACACATCCGAGAGCAAGCTGGGATGCGTTAGAATAGATGACCATGTCTTCAATCCCTTTTGGTAACATAAATACCGGGGCACTGGTCACTTTTCTTTAAGTATTCGAAAGGCATCTTCTTGTGCGTTTCCTCGTGTAAATTTCCCATCTTTACGGGTCTATTTGGTTAATAGCGTTGTAATTTTGGAGAAGTCTTGTATAAATCTCCGGTAATAACCAGCAAAGCTTAGGAAACTCCTAATCTCTGATGGATTATTCGGAGGTTTCCATTTAAACACAGCTTCTACTCGGAACGGGCCCACCGATACTCCATCGGCACAGATAACATGTCATAGAAACTGTATCTCACGTAGTCAAAAGACACATCTGAAAAACTTTGCGTAAAGTCTTTCATGCCTAAGCGTTTCAAGTACTTCACGCAAATGACACTCATGATCCGTTTCATTTTTCGAATATGCTAGAATATCGTCGATGGATACTATCACTGGGCTTGTCTAGCATCAGTTTGCAAATGCGGTTCATGAGGTCGATGAAATTCGCAGGTGCTTTGGTTAATCCAAAAGACATTACTAAGAATTCATAATGTCTTTAACACGTTTGGAATGTCGTTTTCGGTATGCCTTTTTCTTTTACCTTCAACTGGTGATAACCGGACCGTAAGTCTATCCTAAGAAGCGGGTATCAATTCTTTACCGCAAGTTTGTTTAACTCTCAGAAATCAATACACATTCGCATGCTTCCGTCTTTCTCCTTTGCAATTAATACCGGCACTCCTCACTGAGACACGCTCGGCCTAATAAATCTTTTGTCAAGAAAGTCTTGCAATTGTGACAACAATTCTTGTAGTTCTGATGGCGCTAATCAATACGGAGCTTTGGCTACCGATTTCTCGCCTAGAACTAATTCGATGCCAAATTCCACCTCGCATTCGGGTGGTATCCTCGTTAAATATTTCGGGAAAACATTCTCAACTCCTGTATGACTAATAATTCTAAATTTTCTAAAGACTCTTTAGTCGAATCATGTATGTAATCCAATACGACTTACATCCATGTTGAACAAGCTTATAAGCTTAAACAATTAAACAAATTAGGGGACTGCAATTTTTTCTCCCCATAATTAGTAATATGTTTTCCGCCCGGATACATTAGTTGTATCTCCTTACGGTTACATATTAATTTCATGTGATATCGAGCTAGCCAATGCATCTCGATTACCCCATTGGAATTCTCCCATTGACATGGAAATTAGATAGACGGAGTAATCTTCATGGTCAATACTCAATTTACAGTTTCAACACATATCATAAACAATAAAACTTGTATTATTACCTATCTCTACTTATCAAAGCATAGGTAATTTCGTTAACGTGACTGTAGGGTGTTGAATAAATCGATGTAAAACAAAAGATTTATTTGCACCTGTAACACTTTAAGATTCATGCTGAAATTGAATTTTCAAGAATATACCTGAAACAATATCAGGTTCAGCTTTAGCCTTTGTGGCTATCATGTGGAACGACCTTGCCCTCGA